>CM049433.1:11698515-12948515 GCA_026929855.1 Poa annua | reverse complement strand
TGTTGAAGAAGATCCAGAGGAGGAAGAGGAGGATCCAGAGGAGTTAGTACCAGAAGAAGAGCTTGAGGGAGAGGAGGAAGTAGACAACCCAGTGGAACCACCGGTTCCATCCCCACAAATGGTACCACTTACACCACCAGCATCACCTCATATACTGCCTGAAAATGAGGTTGTCCCAGCACAACATCAGCCACCAGAACCTCCTACTTCAGAACAACACCAAGTTGTTCACACCCAGCCACGCATGAGGGTTAGCTTGAGGGAGTACAGAGAGGCTTTAGCTTATGCACGTGAACTCGGGATTGACCCATGGAGCCACATAAGTGGAGTGGGTACTAGCAGCAACAATGGCAATGGTGGCGGAGGCAGCAGCAGCGCTGCTTGATCGATCTCCAACTTATCAGACTACTCATGGAACGCTTCTGCTATATATTAGTATTTTGGACCCGGTAGTAGTATAGTGAACTAGCACCGTGTAGAGGTGTGAGTATGTAAGATAAGTGCTTATGTATGGACTGCATGTAAAGCAGAGCATGTCTCTTATGTATTAGTCGGAAGCGTAAACCCAGATCCTATGTATGACCCTATATGGCGTAGTAGTGTACCCAGGACCTGCTCTACTGATTGTAAGATAAGTAATTGTTATGTATCAAAAGGCTAGGGGTGCCATGTGCTAAATTGGGTACTTTTAAAACAAAATATGTTGGTAAAGTGGCCATTCACTTGTAGCTGGCAAGATTATTTTGTCTACAAAAAAAAGTTGTCGTAAATGCATTTTAGTGCTCATGCCTCGTTTTCAGTAGTTAATGCAATTACAGAACAGAAACATTCTGTAATTGGAATCACTTGCACTTGTGCTTGCTAACATAAAATCTATATCCTTACAAAGAAGTAACCAAATAATTAAAAATCATGCAGGATGGACAATCATCACTTGACTGAGCAAGACCTCATCTTTCGCTTGGGATCAAGTGGCCATGATCAGCAGGGAGGTACTCCACCTTCGGAGAATCAAAGTGCTCTACCTGGTCAGGGACAACCGGCAAGCAATCCTGAATTCGGCAATGCTGGAACTTCTGGAGTTACGGGAGGAGAAGGTAACTTGGGGGATGTCCTTAGGTTTCTGGAGAACTCTCGGAGGGAAACCCAAGAAAACCAGAATCGCTTCCTGGAGACAATATTGACCAGACTAGTTCCTGGAGGAGCACGCCAGCATGGTGCAAGTGTTAGTTTAAAAGATTTCTTGCAAACTCAACCACCGACATTCTCCAAGGCAGTGGATCCACTTGAAGCAGATGACTGGCTACTAAAAATAGAAAGAAATCTGGTAACTGTGGGGTGCTCAGATGGAGAGAAGGTGCGCTATGCATCGCACCAGTTGGAAGGGCCAGCAGCAAGGTTGTGGGAAAATTTCACCTATAACCGAGCTATTAATCACCCAATCACTTGGGAGGAATTTAAGGAAAACTTCCGAAGGTTCCATGTGCCAAAAGGGAAGATGGACATCAAAAAGAGAGAATTTCGCCATCTAACTCAAGGCAGCAAGAAGATAACAGATTATATGGATCAGTTTAATGACTTATCAAGGTATGCTCCAGAAGATGTTGATACTGAAGCAAAGAAGGTAGAAAGGTTCATGGAGGGACTCCATCCATTTCTGAAAATGCATCTCTCAGTTCACGGGATCACTCAGTTTCAGGACCTTGTGAATAGGGCCATCATACTAGAAAATGAGCATGCCAACCTAAGTGAGGAAAGAAGAAAGAAAGCAAGGGTAGACCCACACCCCATGGGGCAGCACTCACGCCCTATGATGCAGGAACGGGAGCGTTTCCAAATGCCACCACCACGGCCCAACTTTCCTAATCAGCAAATGTTTTCTCCTAAGTGTGGAAAATGTGGAAAAGGGCATGCTACTCGAGATTGCATGACGGGTACAGGAGCATGCTTCAAGTGCGGAAAGCCAGGACACCACAAGATCAATTGCACAAACCCTCCGATGCATACCGGACCACGCGGGCAGCAGATTCAAGTGCAACGTCCACCAGCTGGACGAGGACAAGGAGGACCGATGAACATGGCCGCAAGAGGAGCAGGTCGTGGAGGACCAGTGGGAGGACAACCTAGGCTGAACTATGTGGCTGCAGAACAACTGGGACAAGCTACTGATGTTGTCATTGGTAAACTACTCATTCCTCCTTCAGTTGGTACAGTTCTTTTTGATTCTGGAGCCACACACTCTTTTATTTCCCAAGACTTTGTGACCAAGAATGGACTATCATGTGAAAAGTTGGGAGTAGCATTAGGAGTTAACTCACCTGGGGGAAAAATCACAGTAAAGGAGATGCGAAGAAATCAACCAATAATAATCCACAATACCAAATTTTCAGCAGACCTTCATGTCATAGAGTCGTCGGGTTTAGAAATAATCCTTGGAATGGATTGGCTAGCTGCTAATGGAGTATTAGTAGATTGTGAACTAAAGAGTGTGTCTATAAGGAAATCAGATGGCTCTAGGCTGACATATTTTGGCAGTAGAACCAATGCTAATGATCCTATAGTAACGGCAGCAAGTCAACAAAAGATAGAAATAAAAGACATACCTGTGGTTCAGGAGTTTCCTGATGTATTTCCGGATGAGTTGCCTGGTATGCCGCCTGATAGAGAGTTGCAATTTGGCATTGACTTAATACCAGGAACAGCAGCCATCGCCAAAAGACCCTACAAAATGTCACCCTCAGATTTGGTAGAGCTAAAGAAACAGTTAGATGAACTAAAGGAAAAAGGATTCATTAGGGAAAGCATATCACCATGGGGAGCACCAGTATTATTTTCATGGAAGAAGGATGGAGGACTAAGGCTATGCACAGACTATCGAGACCTTAACAAGGCAACCATAAAGAATAAATACCCGCTGCCAAGAATAAATGACTTGTTTGACCAACTCAAGGGTGCATGTGTCTTTTCAAAAATTGACTTGAGGTCTGGATATCACCAAATTAAAATGAAAGAAGAGGACATTGAGAAGACAGCATTTGTATCCCGATACGGACACCATGAGTATACAGTTGTTCCATTCGGATTAACCAATGCCCCAGCCATGTTCATGAACTTAATGAATAAGTTGTTTATGGAATATCTAGATAAGTTTGTTGTTGTCTTCATTGATGACATCCTGATATACTCAAGAAGCAAGGAAGAGCACGCTGAACACTTGAGAATAGTGCTGCAAACCTTAAGAGAAAACCAGTTGTATGCAAAATTCAACAAGTGTGAATTCTGGTTGGACCAAGTAGCTTTCCTTGGACACATGGTCTCAGGGAGAGGAATTGAGGTAGACCCCTCTAAGATTGAGACAGTTGTGTCATGGGAGCAACCGACGAATCCAAGTGAGGTAAGGAGTTTCTTGGGTTTTGCTGGATACTACCGCAGATTTATAAAGGGATTTTCTCAGATAACAACACCACTCACTAAATTGTTGAGAAAAGACACCAAGTATACATGGACTGAAGCGTGTGAGAGGAGTTTTCAGGAACTTAAGAACAGGTTGACTACGGCACCGGTATTGGCACTACCTGAGAGTGGGCAAGACTATGTGGTGTATTGCGATGCTTCCAAATTTGGCTTAGGATGTGTTCTAATGCAAAATGACAGAGTAGTGGCTTATGCCTCTCGGCAGCTAAAGACACATGAGGTTAATTACCCCACACATGACCTAGAGCTGGGAGCAGTTGTGTTTGCACTTAAGATTTGGAGGCACTATCTGTATGGTTCCAAGTGTACATTGTACAGCGACCATAAGAGTCTCAAATATATCTTTACACAAAAAGAATTGAACATGAGGCAAAGGAGGTGGTTGGAACTCATAAAAGACTATGATCTAACAATTAATTACCACCCTGGTAAAGCAAATGTAGTGGCGGACGCACTTAGTAGGAAGAGACACTGCAACCACATCTCACTTGACGAATATGACAAGAAGCTGCTACAAGATCTGGCAAAAATGGAAATAGAATTTAGTGAAGCTACATCAATAGCCAACATAGCGTCCATGACGTTTCACCCTACTTTATTTGATCAGATCAAAGAGAGACAAGCATCTGATGCATTCATCAAGGAGGAAATGAGAAGAATTCAAGCTGGACAACCCTCACAGTTTAGAATGGACAAGGATGGAGTTCTTTTTAATCACAGTAGGATATGTGTGCCAAATGACATAGAAATTAAAGAAGTGATTTTGCGTGAAGCTCATGACACAGTCTACACTATCCATCCAGGGAGTACTAAAATGTATAAAGATGTGAAGGGAAACTTTTGGTGGCCTGGTATGAAGAGAGAAATTGCGGAATATGTTAGCAACTGTGACACTTGTCAGCGGGTAAAGGCTGAACATCAACGGCCTGCTGGATTATTAAAATCACTTGAAACACCAGACTGGAAGTGGGAAGATATATGTATGGATTTCATTACTGGTTTGCCCATGACTTTAAAGAAGAAAGATGCCATCTGGGTTGTAGTGGATCGACTCACTAAGTCAGCGCACTTCATTGCTACAAACCAGAAGTATTCTTTTGATAAATTGGCTGAATTATACATAGAGAGGATAGTTACTATCCATGGTGTGCCGAAGACGATCACTTCAGACAGAGGGTCTGTGTTCACATCAAGTTTTTGGAAAAGCCTACAAAACTCTCTAGGAACCAAGTTAAATTTCAGCACGGCATATCATCCGCAAACTGATGGTCAAACCGAGCGGGTTAACCAGATTCTAGAAGATATGTTGAGGGCATGTGTAATGAACTTTGGGGATTCATGGGATAAGCATCTACACCTAGCAGAATTTGCCTATAATAATAGTTATCAGTCCAGCATACAAATGGCTCCATACGAAGCATTGTATGGGAGGAGATGCAGATCACCTATATGCTGGTATGAGGTTGGAGAACGACCATTACTAGGTCCTGACATAGTGCGGGAGAATGATGAGAAGATTCAGCTGATTAAAGAACGACTTCAGGTGGCACAAAGTAGACAGAAAAGCTATGCCGATAGGCACAGGAGGGACTTGCAGCTAGCAACAGGAGATTTGGTCTACCTAAAAGTATCACCTATGCGAGGAGTTCGACGGTTTGGAGTTAAAGGGAAGTTGAGTCCTAGATATGTTGGGCCGTTTAAAGTTTTGGGACAGAAGGGTGCTTCATCTTATCAGCTAGAGTTACCCAAACAATTGTCTAGAATTCACAATGTCTTTCACATATCACAACTCAAGAAATGCAACAAGCCTCCACTACAAGTATCAGACCTGGACATTGATCTACATCCAGACCTGACTTATGAAGAGCGTCCACTGAAGATATTAGAGGTTGAAAACCGCAAGCTGAGAACAAGAACAATTCGGTTCTGCAAAGTACAATGGAGAAACCACTCAGTTCGTGAGGCGACTTGGGAGAAGGAAGAAGATCTACGAGTGACCTACCCCAACCTCTTCAAGTAAGTGTTCGATTTCGAGGACGAAATCTTTTTCTAAGGAGGGTAGGATGTAACAACCCGTAATTATTACCAACAATAATTATTCCATAAGTATAATTTATGTAGTACAACTCATATCACAACAAAAATATTTACATTCGCTCAACCAATAATTTATACATGCCTTTAAATGGTATAGTCTTTTATTACAGTTTTGGATAGTATATGAAAGGAAAACTTGCTGGCTATTTGACTATCCAGCCAAATGTGGACACATAGAAGACACATGATGACCACATAAAATATCTTCCCACTAGAGCAGAAGTCAACTAGAAAACAGTGGCTTAGGCATGGGCTCTGCTTCCAACCAATCGGAACACACCACATTTCTCTCACAGTGAGATGGGGATGGGCAGCCACTACCAGCCAATCGGAAAGACTTCCTGGTGTTAGATAAGGGAGTAGAGCAATCAGGCTAAGGCAACACTCGTAGCATTCAGACTCTGTCTCCAAGCAGCCAGACCAAACTTTCTTCCTCATAGCTCTTCGTCTCTCTAGACACAGACAACAAAAATCCAAGAACAATAAGTGAAGATGGTGACTTGAGTCCACCAGCACTGAATCGTAGGGGAGCAGGCCTGGAAGGGGGCTTGTCTGCATTGCATTGAAGAAAGGTGTTTCTCTCCCTACCACTTCTTTTTCTCACTCTCTAGTACGACTCACTTATCACATAGATTTATCACCAGCAAATAAGCTAGAAGCAACAATAGAAAGAGGTAGCAAATCTGGGATTTAACACCCTTACACTAGTCTGCACATTAGTGACATTTTGAGAAGTTATACTAGCCTAAATACTGACTTTAGACACAAGAGTTTGACCATGGATGCACTTGCAGGCTAGAACACATCTTGAGTACTAGGTACTGCAGGATTTAGGGCTAGAGTACTCACCGGTAGTTGGAGTCGGAGAAGCTCCAGTGCAGCCGCGCGCCGGCGACCTGAACCTGGAGCAGAGGTAGAACATCCCAGGCTCCCAGCCGCACCCAACCTGAAATCCAAATGCAGAGCAAAATTAGAGGATTCGTGGTAGAATTGGAAGGGGAAAACTTGTGGAATTGGTTCAGAGGAGAGGAGAGATGTAGGATCCAGTAGCCTGTAGGAATTCATCGCCGTTGCTGGCGATTTGGGCATGAGCGACCTGGGCAAGAAGGAGCAGCTTGAGGATTAGAAGCGTACATGCGTTGCTTCTGTACTAGGACTAGTCGATGTGCATAGAGTAAGGACTAGCAAGAGAGAAGAGAGTGAGCAGCACGGTGCACCGGTTACTAGTAGTACTAATCAGCTAGGAGGATTTAAATAACTCTAGCTGTCCAAGATATTAACAAATTCCAAATACATATTTATTGACGACGTAGGTTATTCTTATATCCAGTACTCGATTTAGTCTCGGTATTTATTCGCCGAATTTCAGGAAGCGAGCAAGCGCCGGTGGAGAAACAACTACTGAACCAAACTGAGTCCGAGTTTGAATACGACAAGTCAGGCAAGCTCTCTTGGTCATGTAGAGTAGAACTAATTTCTTAAAAACCTATTATCTACCATATTATCATCAACTTGCATAAAATGAGTTTGGAATAAATTGTGTGTGTGAATGATGAATCAATGGTCTCAGTTGATGGAGCAGCTGGATCATTTATACAATTATTTGACGAGTAGAGAGCGCCTAGATGGAACTGAATGGAAGGTGGGGCTCTCTACATAGGATTATCATATAGGATAAGATACTTACTGTCACTTGTATTGTGGACCGTACAAATACCGTATCGACCATAGACCTGTCAATTAATGGCAGGCGAAGCTTATTCCTATCAAGTCATTTTACTATCCACAAGCTAATGCCGGATGGGTGCATTAGTTGTTTGCTAATGCCGGATGGGTGCATTAGTTGTCTGCTATGATATTAAGCAGGGTGAGTGTTGAGTACCTTTGCTCCACACAACGTCTAGAGAATACCTAGACGGGTGGAGGTATAATGTATGCAATGGGGAAAGGTTTTGAACTCTGACAAATATCAGAGTTAATATGGGTAAAGTGGTACAGCCTGCGCAGTGCTAAAATAAATCATGATCATGCCTGTCTCCTGGATTGGAGGCTACGGGAATCTAACTTGGGTTCTATTTCGCGGTACAAGTGACTAATAGATTTCTCTAAATTATAACTGTGTTTTCTGCAACCAAACTCTATTTTTAAATGTGTGGAGTTGGTGTAGGACTTGTGTTTGAAGATACACTATCATGAATATTTGCATTCTGCTATTTGAGCTTGCTGAGTACTTTGTACTCACTCTTGCTATTAACCCTTTCCTTAGGGCAAAGAAAGTGTGAGTTGCCTATTAGACCAAGTGAAGCATACGTTGGGGAGGGCTACTGTTGTGCATCGAACCTGAATGTGAATCCGGTAGATGGGATGTACGATCTGGACACCATCTATGGGGGTTGGGATGAATAATTATCATGTGATCCAAACCTATGTAATTCAGGGGATCCATCAGCCTGTTATCTAGTATATGGCTCGCGAGTACTCAATTATGAGATCATGTAATAAATGGCAAACATGTGAAGCCTAGTCGACATTAAGCCCTGTGTGGCATGGTATTGTAATACTTGAACCACTCTAGCTATTCTCTGTTGCATATCTCTGAGGTGGCTTATTATTTGACAAGACGTAGTTTGTCAAGCAATAATCCACAGACCGGTGCCATTATCCATGTTGATAATAGCGGGTCGTTACATGTGTCGCCGCGGTTCTCACCGAAAGTCGGGGATTCAACACCGACCGCAGGGGACGATGAACTTTCGTTGACCGGTCCGGATGTGATCAACATCGAGACCGAGCCAGTTTTTTTTCCCGAAAATGTCAAGATTCTGCCCATGCATAAAAGAGGATTAGCCAAAGAGGCCCCGCATTGGAAAAAAGATTGAACTCGCCCTGCGCCTCAAGGAGGCCTGGCTCGAGGACATGGATCTCTCCATCTCTATCCCTACAAAGAAGGTGTAATATTTCAAAAAAACACAGGTACTATATGGACCGAGAGTGATCACATCTCAGTCGTTTTCACAATATTGTATACCGACATTGAACTATGATCGAGATGGCCGAAAATCATGACCGAGATGGTCGAAACTAGGCGCAGTTATTTTTGGGTTTGATGCTGTATGACGTCATGGCAATATTATTTATGTGATTTGTTGCTATATTTTTTTGTTCTAATTTGCTAAATGATTTACAAATTTTAAAAACCTGGCCGGACGGACCAGATGGCTCGCCCTGTTGGATGCAATGGCATGGGAAGGGCGAACATGAGCCAGACGCATGTCCATTCGACAATCCAAACATATAAAACATGGACATATTTCATATTTCGTGTCTGTTTTGTTTTTTGAAATTAAATATTTCGTGTCTGGTTTGGTTGTCCCATTGGAGTTGTCCTCACAAATCCTCGATTGCCGATATTATAATACTTTGAAAAACGATCCTACTACATCGGTGTAGTTCTGCCAGGTTCTTAGCGCATCTCCAACGGCCCGACGCAAACAGACGTCTGCGGTCCGTTTTTGTCCGGAAATGTCCGGGGACGGGAAAAACCCAGCCCAACGGCCACGACTGGGGCTACAAGTATGGAAAGTACAACCGACTATGTCTATCTATGGTAAAAATCTTCATCTTGGGCTTTGCTTGTTGGGCTTCTTTAGTCTATCGACAATTGGCCTATAGTCATCACGTGCACCAGGTACCCACACGATTGGGTACCCATTTGGTATAACCTCGTCAGCAGACCTCCTCCCACCTCCCACCTCCCCATCTCCGCAGCCACCATGACCGGACCGTTCCAGCGGTGCGTCCTCGTCACGCCGGCCATCGCCACCACCGAAGAAACCCAGATCCCGCCCATATGTGGGCGTCGACCTGGCGTACGCCCTGTTCGAGGGCAATCTTCCGGTGCCCGTCGGCGACGTGCACCTACCCAACGACTGGCACCTCAGCTCGAGGAGGGTGCCAGTCCCGCCGGTGCCAAGGGCCGGTGAGGTGCGGATGATGGAGATCCGCCGCCGCCGCAACCTCCTCCCTGCCGACCCCGCGACGACGACCAGTTCCACCCCGACTCCCAGTGGTGGGATCGGCCGGGGTTCGAACGCGACGCCAGGAGGCGCGCCGGCCTCCTCGGCGATCGCGACTTCGACTACCACGCCGCCGTCGTCTGGGTGCCTCCGCCACCGCCGGAGTGGGAGCCCGAGGAAGAGGAGCCCGAGGAGGACGCGCCGGCCGCCATGGAGGAGGAGGAGGAGCTCCCACTGGCTCACGGAGGAGGAGGCCCTCCACGCCGCCATGATCGAGAGCGAGCGGGAGGAGCTTAGGCGGTGGCCTGGCCTCAGCACAATGCTGAGGGCCTCCGCGCTCGCGCGCAACGGCGCGTCCAGCAGCCGCGGCCCGCCACTGCTGCCAGTGAAGCAGGAGCGGGGACCGGAGCAGCCACCGGAGCCGTGGTCTCCGTGGACTGCCGCTTCCTCCTCCTCCAGTGCTGCTCCACCGCCGCCTCCAGCCCCAGTGCCCGCGGCGGCGTGGACCTTCCCCTGAGACCTGCCGGCGTTATACGACCTCACCGGCGAGGACAGCGACGAGGAGTAGTCGCCGGCGGCGGCCGAGGAAGCCCTAGATAGGGGTTTTTAATTTTGTTTTTAATTTATGTCTTTATTTTCAGTCCCTATATGTAATATAATTTTTTTACCGCGTGCTAAAAAAATGCGTCGGGTCGCTGGGCTGGGGCGCGACCCAAACGAACATTGAGGCAGACATAGCCCATTTTGTGTCCGTGACCCGACGCAAACGGATCAAATCGGACACGATTTGGTCCCAAAATGCGTCGGGCCGTTGCAAATGCCCTTACACTCTGTGTTTAATTAAGCCTTGTCGCATGGATGGAACATTCCATTGATGCATGACTCAGGTTTACTCAAGTGGAGCTCTCGTGCATTTAGAGGTTGACCGTGTTGACCTCACCTGCCCCCGGTTTCTGTTGGAAGGAACCACCCCCATACGACGACGCATGCTTCTTGTCTGCGAGGCTGCTGCACCTTTGCATGGGCGGTAGGTGTAACCGCGTACGTAGGACGCCCGATCGATCTTTCCCGTAGCGAAAAGTATCCTGCATCTGCATTGCCGAATTAGTTTTCTATCGTTGCGAACGCGCGCAGCTTGCTAGCCTCGTTGTCACGCACTCCTGGACCCTGAAAAGTCTGAAACTATCGAGTCACAAACAAGACTACACTGTCAACCTTGCTTGAAACAATATGTTCCAAAGCTTCCAAAAGAATGCCTCAAG
The DNA here is from genome assembly GCA_026929855.1 of Poa annua. Classification (NCBI taxonomy): domain Eukaryota; kingdom Viridiplantae; phylum Streptophyta; class Magnoliopsida; order Poales; family Poaceae; genus Poa; species Poa annua. Next base: position 12,937,666 of record CM049433.1, on the reverse strand, counting down.
CTGCTCTCTGACAGTAAACCACGGGCTTGCTTTCGGTAGAGATTAGAGAAAAGAGTGTGTGGTGTAGATGAGTGTGGAGTGGACGGCATTGTCTCCTTCCCGGCCACATTCGGAATCAGACTCCATGGGTGCTCCGGCCAATCATGGCGCCGCGTGCCTTCCTCCGCAGTTGCTTCCATGCTAGCAGGTAGGTCTGAAAACGTCGACCCCGTAAAGTTCACGGGCTTTGTGGCGGAAAGAGGGCGAGAACGATGTCGACGATCGATTGATCGTCATCGCGATATGTTCCGGACAGGAGAAAGAAGACACGGATCGTGGCAAAGAGAGGGATCGATCCAGCACGTGAAGAAGCACCTAAAAGCGGACCTAGTTGCGCGGACTTTCTCTCCGCCTCCACCGCCGGAGCTGGCAGCCGGCCGGGAACCATGGCCCCTGCGCCCCACCACCGACGCGACGCCGTCGTCAGAAAACGATCGCACCAGCAACCACCGCCGGTGCCGGTCCACCACGGTGGGGACGACGAACTCGCGGAGCCGCCTGCGCATGTAATCCTCCAGATGTTGAACTGTGCGTCGTGGGAGACTCTGACTCCGTTTCCACTGTCGAATGTGGATTCGGTCTGTCGTGCCAGAGATGAGAGGACGGTTCTGAAAACATCATGTCTGCCCTGGTGATCGACTCAACATGGACGATTCAGAGTTCAGTCTGCTTTTGGGCTAACGCAGGGATCATTGTTGATCTGAATCATTCCGTAATAATTTTGGAAGCAGTTGCGGTGGCGGCCAAGAGCTGACGAATGAACGCAGTGCAACTTGCATGCAGATGGCAGATCGGTGATGTGTTATGTGGAGAAGGAGAATCAGGACTGGCTCTGTCCTTATCGAGTAATTTTGGTGGATCAGATGCGTCTGCTTGTATGATTCTCCTGCCAAGGCAATGCTAAGCATTTCTCTTAATAGTATGACTTTCTCTGTTAAAGTTGTGTATAGGTTATAGTTGGACTTGGATTACTCATTAGTTTAGCAGGTGGAGTCGAACACTTATAGCAGGTGGAGTATATAGATGCACCGTTGTAGCCAAATGAGATAGAGACAAACCGATAGGTTACACACGAAATTATGGACTGAGATCAGGTGACATGCCGTGATGCCCATGGCATGTCACACTGTAACATGCCCTATCATATCTACCATCCATCTATCATCCAACGGCAAATGACGATAACAATTTGTACGTGAAAATAAAACATTTTAGAAAAAATAATAAACTAACAAGTTATATATGATCTGTATTTTGTACTATGAAAATTTTGTGGCATTTGGATAGCTCGTTTATGAGTTAATAGCATTTTAAGATCAACCCATGAAAAGCTATTTAACGGTAAATCGATTATCGACTTTCTCATAATATAAAACAAATCATATACGGCCACTTTCTATTATTTAATGTTAAAAAATTGATTTTCAAGTTCAAATTTTAAAACGTTTCTATCCGTAGGATGATGATCGGATGGTAGTGATGGGGTATGTTACGACGTGACATATCATGGGCATGTCACCTGATCTATGTCCCGAGATTAAAGGAGTACGGTATGGCGCAGAGCCTATGGCAAAGGGTGTTTGGAATAGCATGGCCCGATGACACATGTTCCGTGTGTTGACCCGTATATTTTCTGCAATGAACTAAATCGCGTATAATGCTATCAACATCTTAGTTCTTTCAAATTCGAATTATGTATAATTTAATCAAATATGTACAAGAAATATATCGACATCTATATCAAAAAAATAATATTATTAGAATCACTCCTAAACATAATTTTATAATATATGTATTTGATGTTGTTGATGTTTTTATATTTTCTTCATACATGCTCAAACTTTGACGTTTGACTCCATCTTGGTCAAATTTTACATCATATGACTTCGGGAAAACCTAAGATACATTACATGTTAGCAAAAAAGGGAGTATTGCTGAGAATTTGCCTGTGGCAAGATGGTTAGGAGGGTGTTTGTACCCCCAACCCACCAGAGTTCAAACCCCATGTTTGACTCTGGTGTTTCTCATTTAGGCAGAATATTCTTCAGTGGGAGGCGACGTTCCCGTCAACAGCGACGCGCCTGTGGTGACTTCGTCAATCTCAAACCCTGATCCGTCGGCTCAGTCTCTCGGAGGTGCTCATAGGGGTAGGGTGTGCGTGCGTGCGTTCATAGGGGTGGGTGTGTGCGCGTGTATATGAGCGCCTGTGTTGTACCGTGTTTCTAAAAAAAGGGAGTATTGCTGGCTTTTTTACTGGATTTGCCGCTAAAAGATTATCACTTGGAAAGACCACAAACCTCAAAACTGGTATTGTGCGCTTATGAGGAACTATCTGTTCTAGAAATTAGCTTTGATAAGAGTTGGCTTTTCTTTTTGGTGAAACCCATGAGACTCTACATGAGTATGGTACTAATTTTGGTTGTGACGGAGGTGAGTCGTGTACTCACAATAGTGGAACAGAATCAAGTGAAAGAGAGCACGTAAGCGTCACCCTCGTCTCATGTGTAAGTTCGGGGAGGAGGAAATCGGGAGAACAAGATTGAACATGAATATGACAAGTGAGGCAGGGCTGTGAGTCAGAGTAGCAATTTTGAATATGTTTAGGGTTTAAAATAGGCCGCATTGACAAGTTTGATGTGTCAATTTCCGATATTTGAAGTTTAGGGTTTGATGTTTTGCACTTTTTTCTTCTCTCTCCCCTCCTCCGATTGTTCTGCCCTTAGCCAAGTAGGCAATCACTTCCATGACACAGTTTTGGTTTGTTTAGTGCAAACCGAGAATTGAACCGATCGATTTAAATGAACTCCCACAACCGATCCCAAGTTCCGACCGACGGAACGGCTACACATGTCGGTACCGAGCCGATTAACCCAGCTCCGACTCGCACCCCTCAAACACGACACAGAGTGAAAAAAAATAAAAAGGTTTTTTAGCAGTCGGTAGAGATGGGCCTTGCCCCCCACACAAATGACCTGGGGTAACAGGCCCCCGGGAGCGGGCCTAGCAAGATCTCGTTGAGGGAGTAGTGGGCCTGCCCCCCACACAAATGACCTAGGGTTACAGGCCCCCGGGAGCGGGCCCGGCAAACTGGTCACCCTCATGCTCAACTCCTTTCGCGTCATTCCGAGCTGCCGCCCCCGTCCATCTGGGATAACCCTTCCCAACAGGGCGGGTTACGAGCCCACGCTACCGGGCTCGGCTCTTGTGCTACACTCCGGCTCACCAGCCCTTTTACGTTGCGTGTCACCACATCCCGCTTCCGATGTGGGACAAAAAAAAAAGACAGAGAGAGTAGCGCAGCGCCGCTTAACCCCTGCTCCGACTCGGCCGCCTCCGATCTCTCTCCCCAATTCAAACTCCGCGCACGCCGGCGACGAGCGCCGCCGGCTAGGGTTCCCGTGCTCCGCGCGGCCGCCAGCCCCGATGGCGGCATCCGGCTTCGGCCGCGACGCCGGGCCCCTCAACCGCGCCCCGGGTGCCGCACCCCTCGCGTTCGGCACCGGCGCAGCCGCAGCCGCCACCACCCCTCCCCCCGCGGCGCCGCCCGCCCCCGTCCAGTTCCCCTCGGCTCGCCCGGCCGCGCCCTTCGTCCGCCCCTCCTCGAGCTTCCCGAGCGCACGCCCCCAGCTCGCCGCCAGCAGCGCTCGCCCTAGAGCCGCTACCGCGCCCGTCCCCGTACCGTCATCCTCCGCGCGCCCCGCGGCAGCTGCTCCTGGCGCCTCCGGTCCCGCGCGGTTTCCAAGCCCTGCTCGTGCCGTCGATCCAGGCGCGGCCGCGGCTACTGCTCGCCTAGCCGCACGCCATCTTCAGCCCCAGCCGAGGTGACTTTTGGTGCTCCCCACCTCCCACTCCTGTATTTTCCGATTTTGCAATCAAGCATTCGAGCTGGCTGGCTGGGCACTGATTAGGTTTCCTTGCTTTGCTGTTGCATCATACTTGCATCTTCTAAGTGGCTGTAAGCTCCAAGTACAATATTGTGTCAGCTTCAGAGTTTGAAACAGAGTTCCACCCACAGTAGTTTCACATATTTGGTCATTGCTAGAGTAATGTAATGATATCCATATGCTTGCCATCATTTGACTTTTGGCGGGTCGTAGCACTCTAGTGATCCAGTTTCTACTATACGGCTTGTTCTGAGCTGATCGTGGCATGGCGCAGAGCAACCATGTAGCTAGTTGACATGACTTATTCACGCTTGTGCTTGCATACCAATTACCAAATAACCAGGGTACAGCTATAGTTGCATGCTTTCAGTATAGAACAACACATTTATAGTCGCATGTTGTTCATGTGAACTCAAAACATGTGTTGAGAAGGTTCCTTATTCCTAGGATGCTAGACTAAGATTTCGCTTGTTTGGTGGTTAATCACCTTTTCCATCCCATCCCATCTGGTTGCAGTTGCAAACTTGCAATAGCCATGCAACGTTATTGACTTGATTTTTTCGTGTTCATATTCAGACTAGCTGCACCATCCTTAGGCAGGCCCATACACACTGTTAATCCCTCAAGAAGCAGGTCCCCGCCACATCAATCAAATCAGCGTTTGGATTTTACTGCAGAAAATGATAATGGTATGGGACAAAGAAGGTAAAGCTTCTTTGTGAATCGTGATGCATCTCCCGTCAAGCTACTGAATTCACAACGGACATACAATATATTATTCTGGCATCTTTTATACATTTGTATACATGATGTGAATAGTTGTATATAAGGTCTTGCTAGGGTGGTATAGCTCGTCATCAGGCACAATCCTCCTTTGACGTCATCCAAAATATTGTAGCTCAAAGAATTGGGATATGGGATAATCTGTACCATGATAACTTCTTGTGAAAGTTGTACAATGAACCAAATAGTCTAAACTGTTGCTCAGAAGTCATTATGCCAGAAGGCAGCGGCCACAAGAACAGTACACTTTAATCAAAGCCAGTTCTTATATGAAAAAATGGCACATCTTATTATATCTATTGTTAGGATATGCAACATGGTGTGTAATTCATCTTAGCCCTGGCATGCTTGACATGTCTTCTCTGCCACGCCCTACGTGGGTACACGTATGGTTATGTAGGTCTGGATAAGTTTTTTCTGTTGGGTGCAGAGCTCACTTGGGGTCTTCATGGATCTTGCAACTGTAGCCTTGTGGGTACATCTAAACCTAACATGTCTTTCGTTGATAGGTTGGTGAACTATGCAGATCCGTTGTTTGAAAATGGAAGCGTGCAACCCTCAGTGCAAATGAGGATGCAACCTCCAGAGATTGGAAAAACAGCAAGATCACCACCATTAGACATGACCAGGCAGTTTAGAGCTTCATCAAGCTTTCAAAATTATCCTCCTGCTCAGCGTGCTGAGCCTCGTGATCTTGTGCAAAAGTGAGTTCTAAGTTCTATGTATTGCTGCAAATTATCTCATAAAAGAGTGTAGTGCTGGTTACGTAAGTAGTCATTAGTATTTTCAGTACTAAGTCTCTGACAGCTGGTCATGCTGTGCTGCTCATCTCCATGCTATTGCTGATATTTCAGGCCTAATCTATCACCTGCCAAGTTTGGAATTCAGAACCAGTCTCCTTTTCATGATGCACGTGGAGCTTCCTCTCCTCTTCTGAATAGCAATTTAGTTCTTGGTAGTGGGAGTCCTGCCCTAGGGACCAGTTCATCTTCTCATTCAACACAACCAGTTATGGCTCAACAAGAGATTAGCGATCATATGCGACAGCAAAGGTGCTGTAGGCTAGAACTTCTAAAAACTGCCACGTTGTTGATTCTATTTTCTTGTTGTGCTCATCAGTATTATTCAGCCCGCATAGTCTTTATTTCAGTAGTAGTCTCTGGTATACTAGTTTTAGGTGAGAAAAGGAAAATCTTTTCTAGATAAAGAAATTGTTACTGTGATTTTCTTGTGAGCTGTATTCAAGTTTTTAACTAGATATATATCCAGGTATATAGTACATGGGAGAACCTTGTGATGCTAGTAGGTTTGCACCGCGTAACCATTAACAAACGTCAGCACTTGATAAAACTAACTTTTGCGCTGTAATGTAATACTCGGTGATTTTAAGCAAAATAGTGTGGTGGTCATATTTATTACCCCGATCACTGTAAGCATTGCTTTATGCCATCTATTCTGCGCTCTTCATCCTGTTGTTGCTTGTGCGTTTATAGTTTGTAATGTTTTCCTTTTATCCTTCTCCTATAGATTTTCTGCTCCATTTCAAAGTCGAACAGTGGATCATAGCATTTCAAAAAGGTCTAGGTCACCTACTTTATCCTATCAGGATGTTGATGGTGCTGAAGCTCGTCATGGTACTGGTATAAATGCTAGAAGGTACCACTATATACCACGGATTGTGATTTCCTTATCGGTTTGCCCTTTCTACTTTGTTCATAGATATAACATATAAATGTGCTCTCCGAAGCGCTTGAACATCTTACACCAAATGCCCGTCTTATAAATCTTGTTTATATATATGGGCAATTCTGCTGGTTTGTTTTCTATTGGAAGAAAGTTTGATAATCATGAGCATCAATTAGAAAATCATTTTCATTTCACGAGGGGAATGGGAAATGCTGGCCAATCATCATTTTGGGAACGGGTTACCAAGAAACACATTACACAACTATCGAGGCCCCGTTTGGAACAAAGGAAAACGGTAGGAATTTTGAATGATAGGAATTTTACAGGAATATTTCCTATGGTACCGTTTGGAACAAAGGATAGGAAACTTGGATTCCTTTGAAATTCCTATGGGATAGGCTATTCCATAGGAATTTTGGAGGAAAACAAACATGAGGTCTCACCTCATGTTTTAATCTTCCTATGTCTACAATTCCTGTGTTTTTCCTGCGTGACATCCAAACGACACTTTGGAAAATTTCCTGTGGTTTTGATTCCTGTAGGGTTTTGATTCCTGTAGGAATTCAGGAACCATGACACCTCAATTCCTTCGTTTTTCCTATTCCTACGTTTTTACTTCCTGTGTTCCAAACGGGACCTGACTATTGTTACTCAATTTGTTTTCTTTACTTGGTCGGTATGTTGCTGAATTGAATCAAGATTATCACGTGAACATGGAGATGTTCTTCTTCTCTACACACTTTTAGGGAAATTTATTTTCCTTGTAGCTTTTAGTCTTATCAATGGAATGTTGAGCAACTGGTGTTTTATTGAAGCTTAATGCGGAAACACCTCAACAGTATGTACTAACCTTACGTTCTTCCTCTATTTTTTCTTCGTTTGAAAAATGTCTATCTTTTTGCGAAATGTGAGCTGTGAAATTCTTCTTTCCTCTTTGTCCATTCTATTGGTTGGACTAAGATAATGATTATTTTTTTGGTTGTCTCATGGTTTAGTAAACACTAATTCTAGTAGTGTGACATCTGACAAACCTGATGTACAATAGACTTGTGACCATGGTTTTTAAGGCGTCTGTAAGGCGATGCCCAGGCTTCAAGGCGCTCCCCTCCGCTTTGCAAAAACAACCGCTTTAGGCGCCTAGGCGTCCAAAGCGTCCGCCTAGGCGTCACTGTCACCTAGGCGCCAAAGCGCCACCTCCTGTCAAGGCGCCAAAGCGTCGCCTTAAAAACCATGCTTGTGACTAATGCATAAAACGTTTCCTCCTTATTTTACAGACTGATAGACTATACGGATACTTTGGTTGATGATGCATGTATTGAAACATCAAAAAGGATGAAAGCTCCTTCATCTCAATTCAGGAGCATGCTCAAATCGCCATCCTCAGATATTAGAGAGAACATCAGGCCAGCACCTCCAGGTTTTGGCAGTAATGGTGCAGCCCAGAATCTTCCTTCACAGGCTGATATCCAGAGGTAATTTCTTTGAGTTTCTTTTGTTGAATATCTATTTTGTTTATTATGTTAGTTTCGATTAGAAATGCAACAACCCATGTGAAATGAATCATAACCAGCAACAGTACAACCTTATGCCTGCTGATTCTTAACTCCTGACATTTTTGCTATCATTACAGGCCTAATGCATCCATTCCCAAGGTTGGAGGTCAAATACAATCTCGTATTGGTGATGTGCATTCACCACCGTACCAGATGTTCCGTCCTTCAGATGCTTATTCAAATGAACGTAGCACACCATCAGTTTCTCCAACAAAGCCTTCAATTCTCAGTTCTAGCAGAAGGAGTGCGACCCCTCCTTTGGATGTTACTGACGACGCAACCCCTTCAACTGAACTTGAGAGGTGCTTATGGTTTAGCTTCACCATATGGCAAATCCCTTTAATTTCATTGAATACGCTGCTTGTTGTTATTGACTCATGTAACATTTGCTTTAGAGAAAAACAGGCAAAAGCCAAGCGTTGGGCTCGTTTCAATGTTGAATTAAGCAGGCCAGTAGAAAATATCAATGATCTTGTGAAAGCAGACAAACAGAAACAAACACCTACAGTGGGGAAAGCTCTAGACAGATCAAGGGATAGTACTTTGGCTGACATGGACTCCCCAGAGTTGGCCGCAATTCTTGGGCATTGTTATGATATGTGCCCAGGTGATTCTTGCTCTAGATCATATCATTTTTTGTGCAATGGTATTTTGGTCATCCTCTACTCTTTTGTGTGCATGCTACTTACAAATGTGTATTCGGTTTGTTTCTAGAGCCTGAAAGGGCGGAGCGCGAGAGAAAGGGAGATCTCGATAGGTATGAGAGGTTAGGGGGAGACAGAAACCAAACTACCGAGCTTCTTGCTGTTAAAAAGGTAGATAATGTTTACCTTATCACCTGCCAGCACGACAGGATTCTATCTGAATTTATCTTTCATCACCGGTAACAGGAATCATGATGGAAGTTATTATCTCATTGATACAGTATACTAGGACTGCTGAGAGAGATGCAGACTTGATCAGGCCTCTGCCAGTTCTGCAGAAGACCATGTCATACCTTCTTAGGTTGCTAGATCACACATATGATGACAGTTTCTTGGGTTTATACAATTTCTTGTGGGATAGGATGCGAGCGATAAGAATGGACCTTCGAATGCAACATTTCTTCAATCGAGAGTCTATTTCTATGCTTGAACAAATGGTAAACTGCATTTGTTTTTGTTTCATTGGACACCCTTACTTTCCAGAGTTTCATCGTGACACCATCTTCTCTTTTCTTGACCAGATAAGGCTCCACATTGTAGCAATGCACCAGTTATGTGAGTACAGCAAGGGAGAAGGTTTTTCAGAGGGTTTTGATGCACACCTCAACATTGAGCAGATGAACAAAACTTCAGTTGAGCTATTTCAAATGTATGATGACCACAGGAGAAAGGGTGTACTCTTCTCAACAGAAAAAGAATTTCGGGGTTATTATGCACTGCTCAAGTTAGACAAACATCCTGGTTACAAGGTGAGGTGAGCTGAGTGGGTCTTGTTGTTTTCTAATGTGATGCTGACTTCTACGTGCATCTGAATTAGGTTGAACCTTCTGAGTTATCTCTGGACCTTGCTAAGATGTCTCATGAAATTAGAGGCAGTCCAGACATCTTGTTTGCAAGAGAAGTTGCAAGGTAGTTACACCATCTGGGATAGTTTGAATTTATATGGTCTGTACTAACTTAAGTTGACTTATACCAACTTTTGTCATGCAATTCAGAGTGTGCAGAATGGGAAACTATATTGCCTTCTTCCGGCTTGCAAGGAGAGCAACATATTTGCAGGCTTGTTTGATGCATGCTCACTTTGGAAAGGTATAGTAGTTTGTTGGTGATAGGGTGTTCATTTTTGTACCATATTTTATTGTAATCATTTGCTCCATACGCTCATACGTCTAGTTTTCCTTGTAAATTTTTCTTGCAAGAGTGTAACACAAGTAGCCTTGTAAGTTGTAATAATACAATGTTTCATTAGAATTTAGAACTGATAATTTCATTGCTGTTAGTACAGTAAAAGGTGTGGCAATATAACATTCTTAACTTTTTTGGTGTGGTTCCATTGTATTGCAAGCTGAACCAGTGCTATCTAGCTTGGGGCAGCTGTGGGATCAGTCGACCCCTAATTTTTTTAAATGAATGCGACGCTGTTACAACTTACATGAGTCCATATAAGTGTATGAAATGGCACAGTAATAACTAGTTATTGACTCCACGGGGTAAAATTTATGGATGCACAACTGTTTGACAGTAACTTGGCTCTACCTGGCCAGTATTGCACTTCTTTGCAGATTTAAAATAGTTAAAGTATTTTATGCTATGACAAGTCACTAGTCATTTTTTTTATACAATAGCCTATGTGAACATAAGGGTATTAGAAGGGGATGGAATGACATAAATTGGGATGAATGAACTAGATGGGTTTAGAGAGACAAAATGGTGGTGTGTGAGATGTATTGCTTGCTTGATCTGAAAGATTATAATGTTGCTACTTAACTTTACCCTCAGTACTTGGGTTCTGTCTTGGAAAAGAATTAAGCTCTTATTTCTTCCTGTGTCCTTGTTATCCCCCCGAATTACTATGCACCTTTCTTGCTAATGTATAAACATACATAATGGACTTCTTATCGTCAAAATCAAGCTTCCCTAATAACTACCATTTTGCTGGATCTCTACTTGCCCCATCTTTACTTCCGCACATCAATAGGGCCATTGTTTTGTCGCAGCCGTCTTCTCAGCATTGTCGATTAAAGACATGCTGTATGTGTTGTGACATCACAATGAACACCAGGAGTCAGATCAGGATGTCCTTACCTTGCTGCTGTCTGTTGCATGTTTGTTATGCCACTGGCTGCATCCATGACATCTGGTTGTGCTAAGGGCTGCCATCATCACCATTAATTACGTCTAGAGGTTGCTGATATCTCCCAAATGCGACATTGGCACTGCGCCTTTTGGTCGCTGGGGTCACCCAAGGATTTCATCTGTAGCCACCTGGCTGCCATCCTGCAGCTCAAGGAGTACCTGCTTTTATGGGAAGACTAACTCTGTGAACCTCAGAGGGTGTCGTACTGTCGTTGCATTGTGTTCAGATCAAGCAAGGCCATAATTAAGTATCTCTCGCCTAATGTCCTCTAGTGGGAGTTTTAGTCTAACTTCTTCCATACCCCGATCCTCTTCAGGTAGACTTATTCTGTCCCTTTAGGAATTACGGATATGCTTGTTCGACCATAGATCATAATTCTGCTCTCATACGGTATGAGAGTTAACATTTTCAGATATACATTGTTGCTCTCTGCATAGGATAATTGTGTTGTTTAGTTGGCTAATTGCTCTTCAGTTCACACTTTTGTAAAGCTGAACACATATTTCTTCTACTCAGGTAAGAAGGCAAGCACTGGCTTCCTTGCACAGTGGTCTGCAGAGTGGCCAAGGAATCCCTATTTCACATGTTGTGGAGTGGCTTGCAATGGAGGTAAGTGTTCTCTTACTTGAACAGTAATCTATTGATTATTGAAAAGGATATCAACCTGTGCCTTTCTTTAATCAGGACGAGGATATTAAAAGTCTATTAGAATATCATGGTTTTGGATCGAGGCAGTATGACGAACCATACCTAGTGAAAGAAGGGCCCTTTCTAAGTAGTGAGAGCGATTTTCCTTCTGGTTGTTCTAAACTTGTGCATTCAAAGAAATCACAGAGAATCGTCGATGACGTTTCTTCTGGTTCAGTTCATGCGGCCACTAGCCAAAAAGCGACTCTTGCACCATATTCTGGCGTGTTTGCTTCCCCACCTAGCAAAAGGGAGCTGGTTCCGCCGCAGGCTGCTCTTCTGATTCCTGTTATTGCCAAACAAGAGTTTGGTTTGTCGTTCTCTGGACCTGCTTCTCCTACTTCTGGCGGACAGATTACCTCGACGCATTCTCATCTGTTACCTCCAAATGCTGGCAATAAACAATTCAGTTCACCGTATTCAGGTCCTATTTCCCCAAGTCCTGGTAGAAAGGAAAGTGTGCCGATTTCTTCGAGGGCCACTTCTCCACGTGCTGCCAAGCATGCTGGATGGATGGATAACCAAAGAGTAGCTTCACCAAAAGCAAAAGGCAAGACCAAGGTGCCTGATGATTTAATAATATCTGAAGACCACGATGGTGGTTTTGTGGAGTTCTCAAGAGAACAAATGGGCGTAGCGCCGTCAAAAGCATACACTCAACACATTGATGCTTTAGCAGAAGCTAGAGTCTCACATCCTCTCACAGATGGTACATCCTCAGATTACGCCGATATGCATGGAGTTGATGTACTCAGGGCACATGGCTCTGGTAGCGATGCAGATTTGGATGACGAAGGTCCATCATATTGTGAAGTCAATCTAATAGAACCTGGGTCGCCTACAGGTTCCCTTTTGCTTAGTCATGAGTATGGAGATCAACAGATTAATGACAAGAGAACAGATGATTCGTTGCCAATTGTTCCATCCCCGAAGAACAAAATTTCAGATGCAAGGCTAAAGATGATACTGAGGTTGGTTTTTGTATCCTTGAACTATGTCAGTAATTCTTCAATGTACCTAATCTTTGTCTCCTACTGTGATCTTACAGGAAATGGAGGCAGCGTGCTGCTGATAGGAGGTCTTTGAGAGAGCAGAAAAATGCCCATGCTATTGCAGCATTGAATTCTCTGTCACTTGGACCACCAGTTCACCAAACTGCAGGGGTGAGTATACCACTGACATGTTGTTTTTTTGTTGTTGATGTTTTCTGTATTTATTTTGATGTTTCGTGAGATCATGATAAATGTTGACTTCTGTACGATGAAGGTGCCAAAGCATGCAGTCCATGAGCTAAACATTCTTCATGCCTTTAAAGAAAGATACACACAAGAGCAAAGATCCTTGTCACGGCTAAATGTCTCAGAGTTGGCTGGTCCCATTTTAATTGAAAGGAAACCTGACGCTAGCTGCATCTGCTGGAAGATGCTAGTACTTCTCCCACCAGGTGCCATGGAATCACAGAGCTACAATGTTGCCTCAGAATGGTTACTCAAAAAGCTCATGGGTTCTGGAAAAGAAGATAATGAATTACTTTTTACCTCAGCAGACCTCTCAATTTGGGGAACATGGATCGGTTCTCCAAGTGCATGTTGCCTGTCTGTTGTTAGGGCCAGTGACCAGCAAATTATTGGTAACGGCATTGCTGACAGCACAAACTGTGTAGTATTTGTGGTATCTGAAAGCATTTCGTGGGAAATGCAAAAGGCACGATTTAGCAGCCTGTTAGCCTCCATACCTCCTCAATCTAGTCTCCCTCTTCTGATTTTGAGTGGCGACACATATACTGAAGGATATGATTCTGCGTCACAATATATTATTGACAAGCTTGGCGCCAGCAATCCGAGTGAAGGAAAGATTGCTTCATCCTTGGTTGTTTTTCTAGTTGGAAGCTGCACTGAAGGTTCTGCCAATCGTTTCTTTGACGATGACAAGCTGTGTGAGGGCTTAAAGTGGATGGCAAACAGTTTTCCTCTACAGCCTGATGTCATTCTTGTGAAGACACGTGAGCTAGTTCTGAATTACTTGAACCCATCACTTGAGATGCTTAACAAACGTGTTGGTCCTGAGCATTGCATCTCAGTATTCAACAATGCTGTCAACCAGCTGGGAGAAGAGATTTTGGCTGCAGTTTACAGAACTCCTATTCCATGGCCAGCCCTTGAGATTGATCTTCTGGTGAGATTTAGCAGAGAGCGGAAATTAACAGAAAAGTTCTTACCTAGCATTGGATGGTCACAGCCATCAAGAATCCAGCCACTGGTTGAGATCACAAAGAGATGCAAGCTTCCAGAGTTCAGTGATGACTTGTCTTGGCTAAAGCAAGGCTGTGGCTCGGATAACCAGATTCTAGATCAGAAGCTATTTCTTGAGGAGTGCTTGACGAAATATCTGACACAATCGGCTCGGTTGTTAAACGGAGCCCAGGCGGTTGTTGAGGCAAAGTTTCTGGTGCAGAAAGGTGTTGAGCTTGAGCGCCGTGGCTGGTACCGCTATCTTGTGCCAAACTGGGTTTCCATCTTCCGCCGAATCTTCAACTGGAGGTTAGCGAGCCTCTCTACAGGAGAGTTCTCAGAAGCTTATGTCCTGAGTGAGCGACTGTACCGGGCTCCTGCAGCCGAGTCTAATGGTGCAACACAAGATGGGTTCACCACCAATGGCGATACTACAGATGAGGAGTCCATTTTGGAAGATCATGACATGTTACCCCTGGTGCCATCTGGCCTCTCACTGGACGAGATGATTGAGGTCAGCTGTGATCCTGATTCTTTCAGCGTGCCGCCTGTGAGACCTCCGCCACCACGGCTGCCCACCCCAATACGCGAGGATCCTCAAGCACCGGCTCACATCAATGGCGAGGTAATAAACCCAGTGCATGTGCATAGAGCTACCGAGGATGGCATGCACGACGTACCGAGAGGAGTGATGCTCAGAGATTTGATTCCGCCTGGGTGGGATGACGAGCTTGTCAAGCTAGAGCAGCAGTGCGCCAAGGTTCAATCCGAGGTTGCTGACATGCTATATCTATACGGCATGGGGCCGTGAAACCTTGGACATTGTCGACTGAAAAGCATATTTTTTGTGAGATCATGTGTAGGGCATACATAAGTGCAGATATCAACCAGAGACGTTTTGTTGTATTTTCTTACCATTAGCTTTCTCAGTAGTTCAATTCATCTATCGGCTCCAGACTTAAACTGCAACGATCGAATGTATGAGAATGACCTGGTGCTTTTTCGAGCCTTAGTGAATTTAATCAAGTTTACTACTACTTCCAGTTCCTAGCAACCTTTTGGGCATAAAAATAATGTAAAATAATACAAAATGCCTCATAATTAACTTTTAAAATATATTGTTTGTGTAGTTATACAAATCTATGACAACCCACTCCCAGTCCCAAACTGTACGACAGATTTTGTTTTAAAATTTTGACACAGTTCTCTGCTATTGTGTTTTGTATGACACAAACATGATACCATTAGATTCTGTTGTTTAATACTGGCGCACTATACCTATTTTGTATCCCAACACAATATTAGTGAGTCCCAGTCAGTAAGAGTTTACCTTTTTAATACGGGAGTAAATTAGTTAAAGCGTCTTAAGAGATTTACCCAACACTAACTTTTACCCTCAAGTTAACCATAGAATAAAGCAAGTGGCCACCATGTTAAGCAAAGACTGATATTTTGAGACCCTTTTGCATTGAAACAAACGTCAACTGCGCTGTGGCATCCGCGCAGCACAGCATTGTGTTGAAACAAGTATCAATCTCACATGTTGTGATAATTAATAGATACAAATTATCGGAGACTGCATTCCGGACAAAACGCTTGGTGGTGTCCCAACGCTGCATTTCAAGCACTTCAATCCCTAGTTAAACGACCATGTTTTGGTCAGATCCTTAGCATTGTCAGTTGGCAGATGCTCTACGAAAAACTGAGCAACATCGCCGAGACTTGTGAGCGGTGCAGAACATTGCGAGCCCACCGTTCGAGAAGTCAGCCCCCTGTAGAAGTCAGCATCCTTGTAAACAAATTGCTCCAGAAATTCAACAGACAGAAAGTAGGTTAGGGGCTTAGGGCAAGACCTTACAGAGTATGACACCTGGGTACGCTGCGGCCTCTGTTGTGAGATTTAAGCTAAAGGACTGCAAAGAAATAGTGCACTGATGTTAGGTTGTTTGCATTTACTCTAATTCAGTCAGAAGACTAGAGATATTACCTCATGCAAGGTCAGCAGGAGAGTGGCCGCTGCAATTGCAACGGTCGCTCCAGCTCGTTACCACCTTCTTCCCTTGAATGCCAAGCTTCAACTGGTCGGGATACGGCAGTGTCAACGTAAGTTGCCCTGGAAGCTTCTGATGCTTTACCCCCTTCGAATAAAGGGTGTGTGGGGGAAGGAGCAACACAGGAGATGCGCCGTTCCGTTGGAGAGCCAGAAGATGAAGGATGCAATCCAGTAGCAGCAACTCCGTTCAGGTGACTTGCTTCTGACGGTAATCCTGACTGTACCGTGTGCAGTGCTACTGCCGCTCCGGTGCTGCTGCAGTTCGCTTTGTCGCTCCCTGCAGGACCTGACTGAGTAAATTATGGAAAGAAAATGAATCTCTGCAAGCTCCTCATAACTGCAGTGTTAGGCCTACAAAATTCAAGGATTGTGCACGTACATTTTGAGCATCCCTGATATGCACAATGATTATTGTTATATCGTCTGTCCTGTTTTCATGCTCTAGCCATAGTTTGTATGACTCTGCAGCGATTGCTGAGCAAGCATCTCGAGGATCTTGATGCACAGCCACCTGTACAATCCAGAAAAAGTTTATGTTACCAAATGATTTATATGGTGCATACAACAGCACAAAGACCACTATCTAAAATATATCTCTACAATAATAACTACAATCCAGAAAATGTTTATGTTACCAATAGACTTTTATGGTGCATAAAATGGCACAAAGACCACCATCTAAAATATATCTCTACAATAATAACTACGGCATTTTGACCAGTACAAAATTGGTAAACTCGCACATGGAGTACATGGAGATGCTAACAGGGGCAAGGAGGGTATCATGTGCATGAAAGAACTTGGGAGAACATACGGCTGTTACCAGCCTGGTTTCCTAAGGTGCACTGTCATGGTTAGTGGTGGAAAGGAAAAGGGAGGGTTTACAGGGGGACCATCCCATTAAGAACTCTAGACCATGCTTATCAGAACAGAATTGACAACACGCCAGAACATCACTAGTGAGCAGCAATCATCAGTTAATTATGAAATGGGTTGTCAGTTTCAAGACCAATAAAATGGCCATTATCTTTTTCCATTGGCAGTACATCAAGAAAACAGTATAATACATCAGGATCCCCCTCCCCCGGTCCATTTATCACGCTTGTACTGTCATTTCCCTATCTTATCCTTCCTTTTGCTGGTCACACTTCGGATTAGTCAATTTGCCACTGCAGCTTAGATGCTAGTCGACTATTCATCTGTTACTCGATAAAGGTGCCTCCACTTATGCAGAACTTTAATCAGAGTGATAGCTTTCATAATTGCAACCACAATCAACCTCAAATTCCTGACCATTTCATAATCATTACACCATCCTACACGTTCAGCTTTTTGAACAAGCAACTTTCTGGTACACATGGATGGAGTAAAAATGTGATATCTAGGACTGTTTGCATTTGTTTCCAACATGTAAAGTAGACCCCAGAAGTAAATTTTAATTGTTAGTACCCGCCGAACTTCATCCTATTATTCGACTCCCAACATCTGAACATTGATCTCATCAACTTAAATAGCAATACGACTCCACGATAATCTGTGGAAGGCTGAATTATTCAGCGCTCTGCGGAATATCAACATTCTTGTACGTGGACGTTTAAGATATCCAAGCATGTATCATGGGCTCACCAAAACACTATAGGAACATCCACTGCTCAACGCATTCTAATTTTAAGATTACACTCATCTTCCCTAACCACATGTTAAATGCTAAACATCCATGCACTCTACGCCCTAAGGAGTTAATAATAATCTCATAAGAGATGTCTGTCATACTTATAAAGGGAACAATTTCATCTTTTCACTGGGCAGAGCAACTCAATATCATCAAAGGCTTGACAAACTGATAAAGCCTATGAACTCTAAAGTGTATGACGCATCACACAGATTTACTGCATTGCCATAAAAACTCCTTGATGATTTGCAACAAGGCACAAATTTAAAACATGTCCTAAAATGCCATTAAATGTGTTAGCTCGTTAAAGGTAGTAAACGACTAGCGGACATGCCAAGAATCTTATAGCTATTTCTATAGTATGAGCAAAACGAACAGAATGAAGTGATAAATAGCATGTGTGCTACTGGTATTCATGGTAAGCCAGTTGGTTTACTATTGTTGGCTACTTTCCAAATCCAAAAAGTTTTACATGAAGGCTCTAGCTCAATCAGAAAAATAAAAAAATGTGTGTAATTGGCGTTGTTATTGTCAATCGTTCAAGCAAAAATTCAACAACTAATTACTAGTTTACTATAACTGCTTACTAGCACTAACTAGGTTGACCACACTAGAAGCTTACAAGCAGTAGGTGAGATATACTACTAGTTTCCAAATGGGTCAGGTCGGGTGAGCAAACACTCAGAATAGGCGCGGAAATTAGAGAGCAGAGGGTAAACCATTAGGTTACCATGTCAACGACTTCCTGGCTTGAGAGGAACTCGAAGACGCCATCGCTCGCGACGACGAAGAAGAGGTGTGACGGGGAGATCTCCACGCTCTTCACCTCAGGCTCGGCAATGACCCCAACACCCTCCGCGGCGAGGTCGCCGAGGCTGCGCGTGAAGGCGGTGCCCGGGTAGAGCCCGTCGCGTGCCCAGACGCGGGGCGGGTCCCCCTCGTCGGCGAGCCAGCCTTCGGCGTCCGGGTCGCGCACGCCCTCCACCTGCTCGACCGACATGACCCGCGCGCCGCAGGCCTTGACGCGCGCGCGCTCGTCGGCGCGGAAGGGCGTCTGGTCCCAGGAGAGATCCTCGGCGGCGACGCGGCCGTCGCGCCACACGCCCGCGACGGCGCGCGAGTCGCCGACGTTGGCGACGTGGAGCGCGCCGCCGGCCACGAGCGCCGCGACCGCCGTGGTCCCGCTCATGGAGTCGTCCACGGCCGCCGCCGCGTGCATCTCCGCGTTGACCCCCGCCATGGCCTCCCGGAACGCCGCCGCGGGGTCCGCCGCGAGGCCGGCGCCGGCGCCGGCGCCGGCGTCGTCACCGGCCGAGGCGGCGGCGGAGGCGAGGAGGAGGCGCGGGAGCGCGTCCCTGGCGAACCCGGCGCAGGCAGTCCCGGAGGCGCCGTGGCCGTCGAAGACGGCGAAGAGGTGGAGATCGGGGTCCCCCGCGAAGCGCGTGGCCACCAGGTGCGCGTCCTGCGACTCCCGCCCCGGCGAGTCCGGGTAGAGCCCGTCCACCGTGAGCGTGGCGTACTCGAGCAGCAGGTCCGCCCCCGGCACCGCGGCGCGGCCGAGGGTGGCGGCGCCGCCGCGCCCGCCAGGGACGCCTCCTCCGGGTCCTCCGCGGCCGCTGGCGTCCCTCGGCAGGCAGCACTTGCCCTGCGCGCACCCCATGGCGTGCAGCTAGCTAGGGTTCGGGTGCGTGATGCTCTGGAGTGGAGCGGAGAGGAAGGGAGCTCAGAAATTGGAAGCAGGAGGAGGTTGAATCGAATTGAGGGCGCCCAGAAAAAGTGCGGAATTGTTTGGGTTTTTGCTGCGTGGAGCCCTGTGCTAGTAGTACCCTACCGCGAACTTCGCAATGGAAGAAAGTGCTCGTGACGTTGAAGGTTTGGGTCACCTGGGGATTTGCCATGTCTACTTTCGTAGTTAACCATGATAAAAATCTACTGTACTGAATAATATACTCCGGTTTGGCCATTTTTCAGTTAGAAAGATCATGAAATCGCCATATGGTTCGGCATATGTTCATGGGCTGCTACACTGAATCTGAAAGCGGCGTGCCTCTCGAATGCCGGATCCGATGGCCATGGCCATCAATGTGTGTAGAGACTAGAGAGGGGGTTATGAACCGTCATCGTCGAAGGCCGGGTGTTGAGGCGTAGGGTTCACAAACACGAGGCGTCGAACGTGATAAAAAAAGAGTAACATGCGTTTTTCTTTTTTTGATTGAAAATCTAAGCATGAGATCAATGTTCGTGCGATAGCCTTACCGGAGGATCAAGAGGAGGGGGAGGGGGAGCAGAGAAGTAACGAGCAAAAAGGAGAGGTGAAGGAACTTACTAGAGGCTGGAAAGTTCTATAAATAACAAGGAACTCAGTTGCGGTCGGATGAATGCTACTTTATTGTGTTGGTTTGATTGGAAGTCGATACCAAGTGGTGGTGGATGGGTTTTGGGTGGCCCGACATGACATCTTGGAGATAAGGAGGGTCAAACGACGAAATGTTCGTGAGTGGCGATCTATGTGCCGAGAGGAGGATTGGTACAATGAAGTTGGCATGAGAAAGGTGTCGAGATATGGATTGGGATGAGAGTTGAGAAAATAAAGAGGAGTAAAAGTTAAAGGGAGGAGAGTTGACAAGCTAGTTTTTGTCCGCTTACTTTTGGTCCAGAACGAAAGAAAATCCCACGTGTAAGAAACATACATAGATCCACACATGGTCTCAACAATTTTATAGATTGATCCACACATGGCAGTTTAGCTATTTTCCAGTTAGAAAGATAAGCAATGGTCATGAAATCGCCATATGGTTTGGCATGTTCATTAGCTGCTACACTGAATCTGAAAACGGCGTGCCTCTCGAATGTTGGATCTGATGGCCATGACGGCCGATTTGTGTTGCGCGTGTGTGTAGAGAGGGTGTTACGAATCGTCATCATCGAAAGCCGGGTGTTAAGGAGTAGGGTTCACAAACACGAGGCATCGAACGAGATTAAAAAACCATAACATATGTCTTTCTCTTCACCTCTCCTTAACATGTGTTAATAAGTACGGTTCACAGTAAGCATGGGATCGTACACGCGATAGCCTTACTGATAGATCAAGAGGAGAGGGAGAATTGAGGAAAAAGGAGAGGTGAAGGAACTCACTATAGTCTGCAAAGTTCTATAAACAACAAGGAACTCAGGTGGGACCGGATGGATACTACTTATTGTGTTGGTTTGATTGGGCAGTCGATACCAAGCGGCGGTGGATGGGTTATGGGTGCCCCGACATGACATCCTGGAGATAAGGAGGGTTAAGCGATGAAAGGTTCGTGAGCAACGAGCTATGTGCCGAGAAGAGGGGTTGGTACGATGAAGTGGACACGATAAAGGTGTGAAGATGGATTCGGAGGAGAGTTGAGAACATAAAGAGGACGCTAAAGTTTTTTACTACTTGTTTCATAGTGAGCTATTTTCGATGGTATTCACCTTGGACTTGGATGCATCACGGCCACTGTTTTTTGTCTTTGGTTGTCCTGTGGCGAAGCTGGCGGTAGCACCGTACGTTGGGAGGGGAGTAGTTAGCGTAAAACTACCACTTTACAGACTTAATCACAAAAAACTACCACTTTTGCCCGCAATCGCAAAAAACTACCACTTTTGGTCCGCTGATTGCAAATTGCGCTAAAAGTCGATTTGGCCGCGGATTGACACGAAAACTGACTGGGCGGGCCCACCCATCAGAGATTAGTGGCAAGGGATATCGTTTCGTGCCCGCAATCGCAAAAAACTACCACTTTTGCCCGCAATCGCAAAAAACTACCAATTTTGCCCATTATTGCAATCTTACACAACAATAATAAAGATAGAAACATTATTTAGTCCTACACCAATAAAGCAATGGTAATGAGTAAGAAACATTATTGCATAACATGGAAGATGATGGGCAAAATTGGTAGTTTTTTGCGATTGCGGGCAAAAGTGGTAGTTTTTTGCGATTGCGGGCACGAAACGATATCCCTTGCCACTAATCTCTGATGGGTGGGCCCGCCCAGTCAGTTTTCGTGTCAATCCGCAGCCAAATCGACTTTTAGCGCAATTTGCAATCAGCGGACCAAAAGTGGTAGTTTTTTGCGATTGCGGGCAAAAGTGGTAGTTTTTTGTGATTAAGTCTGTAAAGTGGTAGTTTTACGCTAACTACTCTTGGGAGGGAGAGACGTAGTTGTCGGGCAAGCCAAGTTCCTTTTTCCGTTCGTCCTTGCCGATGTTGTCGTCTAGGACCGGACCTGCACTCTCTCAACGTCTGATAGCCATTTGGACACAAAACACCAGAGAATACGAGGTGCTAAAATCTACAGTAGTATGGTGCTGAAATAATCGGCAGAAAATTACAAGAAGAAGATAGGTTTGTTCGTGTTTATTTTTTTGGACACGAGATGAAATTGGAGCGGAGAATATATAATGTGCAGTGTCGACGAGAAGCGCCACCGGCTAGACGCCAACCCGTGGAACCAGACAGAAAGAAACTGAAGATTCGTACACACTAGCTCGCCCGCGCTCGACGCTCGTGTTTCATGTTGGTTTGATTCGTCAGGATCTATGCCCATGACGCCTTGGACATGCCAGCTGAGCTGGGGGGATTCGGCCTGATGGCGCGATCCTTTTCAGCACACGCACGGATTGATGGCGCGATCCTCCAATTATTTCGCTCGTTTCTGCGGGGAAAATCTCACATCATGCAGGATCGCTTGGGCCAATAACCGGGAAAACTTAGTCGTGTCACTAATAGATAGAACCTTCTGTAACACAGAATTAGATCAGCTTTTTCCTCTAGCTTCTTGCCAAGCTCTCTAGAACTGGAAGTGATCACGCACCCATCTTTCCGAGATTAATGACTTTCTTTTAAACTAGCAACACCTAGCTACAAGTTTTGAAAGTGGTGGCTGCTTAGAGACAATTAAGAAAGAGGATAGGAATACAACTTATTTGCATGCGTTGGCCAACCAGAGGAGAACTGGACTTCAGAACTCACACACTCTACTGATTCACAACTGTTACATATCTATACAAGAATTGCACAACGTGCAGTAGTGGGCGATTGTGCCCGATCCACCTCTATCGCTACTGCTAGATTAGAGACTCACGGTTACAGGAATAACGCTACTGTACAAAGTTACAACGGTACTCGTACACATATACAGGTATTACACTTCAACACCCCCCTAGGTAAGATGTCCAGGCTGGTTGCGTGACCTTTGTACTTCAAGCTCTGTCTCAGCACGCTCAACCGACGACTTATGTGTTTCTCCATTAGCACGGCCTTATATATCAATGCCAGATTTTCTACCTTCCTCCAGATGTCAACAAACTTACTTTTCGCTTCTGCAGGCAAAGCAGCTTGGAGCTTGCAGAGCTGTATGCATTTGGTTGTTTGAAGTTTTAATTTGGGTTGTAAGATTTGCGCCACAGCAGCAATGTGCATGTTCGAGAATAAACATTCAATGAAGTCACATTGTCATAGAGAAAGACTAAAAGCAGAATTCACATATAAAGCAATCCTGCAGAGAGAAAAAAAATCATATATATAAGCACCCGTTCAAACATCAAGCACACATTGATGAGAACATAGATAATGATGTCATTATTGCGTATCACAAGAAAAAATATTCAAACTGTTAGCACATATTTTGTAATTAAACATGTTATATGCTACTAATGTTGTTCTTACCAGAATTATAATTTCAAAACTTTCATTAATGGCATAGATAATGATGTCATTATTGCGTATCACAAGAAAAATTATTCAAACTGTTAGCACATATTTTGTAATTAAACATGTTATATGCTACTAATGTTGTTCTTACCAGAATTATAATTTCAAAACTTTCATTAATGGCATGGGTGGGACACCACTACTATCAAATACCAGTGGCGTGATAAAAGTGGCACCCTACTATCTTTTTGACATACATTGATCAATTATGCACTAATGTCTTGTTGAACATGTTGTGTCGGCGAGAAGCGGCACACGCTACACGTCATGGCAGTCCATCGTATATACTAAAATACTGAGAAAACTCAAGATTCCTAAAACCCTTTACAGCATCCTAATATATTTTTGAGATGTTTTTATCCGAGAATTGTCCATGTAAAGTCTCCATGTTTTATAAAAGCCATGCCGATTGTAAATGCCTGAAGTTCTAAAAAATGTGCGATGGCTATTTGCATGTTTTGTATGGACTTACAAAGGGTTAACACACATAAGGCCGGGGATATTGTCCGAGAATTTATTTTACACTAATTTTTTATGCTTATTAATATAAGACTATACTCCTACTATACTCCTAATGCGTTACAATTTATATTACTCTGATATCATAGTTAACCGCATAACGATGTTTTAGAACATTAGCTTTGTTTTATTTTCTATAATAGAACAATGTATATCACCACAAAGTTTGCTCCTCATTCTAATTTTAAATTAAATGTTGTAATAAAGATCTCCTTGAAGTATTCAAAGCTGCATAAATTTACGGTATATAGGTATATATTTGTTTTTATGTATGTGTGTTCTTATATATTTTTTAGTATCCTCAAATATCATGATTGAGATCTCTAAAGCATAGAGTGGAACAAATATCTTTATAGTGATTTCAGTGTATTGTTAGGTTCATTGTACGGATAATAACGACCCCTCGAGTTTACTAATAGTGTATTGGCGTGGGTGGTACAATTTTGGAACTTCCTAGAGCTCCTACTGGCTGAGAAAGAGGGCCAACAACTCAACAAGGAGGTGTCGTCGCTGGCGACGACATCGAGGTACGTGCATGGGACATCGTCCAACCCCTGCTCCGTTTTTGCTCGGTTCTTTTCTTAGACCATGTTTCCTTTAGTTTTTGTTGGTCACAACATTATTCTGTTCTCGTGGGAGGTGTAGCTAGCATTTTTGCTTACAAAAGGTAGGAATCGGGGATTGTACGCTCTTTTTTTAACCGACATAATTCTTGATGAAAATATGAGGGACTTTTTTTAATGTAAAGCGGGCCTAACCAGTGGTGGGAGCTTGTGGTGTTGGGTTCCTCCATTCAGCATCTACAAGTTCAATTGCACTTCTCTTGCTAAGAAAAATCGCAAGCTATGAAAGGGTTACTCCAGAACGCCTTCGGTATGTATCTGAAGAACATACTACTCGAAAGCTTTCATCTCTTGAGTAATCATCCATCAACAAGTCATCATAAATAGCCTCGTAACACTCTTGTGATCCATCTAAGTGCAGAGTATATTTGTTCGTACGGCAAGCGGATCCCTACTGCTCCTAGAACGACTTGAAGATCACGTGCTTGATTAATCCAATGGGGTTCCGGTTCTTCATATGCATTTAGAAAGGTCGTTAGTATTTGGTGATGTAATAAATCTCCATTAAAAGAAGTACGAGGATCCTTATCTAGAAGTGCCTATAATTTGTACATGTCTCTATCCTTGTTTATCACTAAATTGCAATTTGTACTCATAAGGTGATTTGTTCTAACCAGGAGCTACATCTTGATGATCCGGTCCAGGAATTGCCACCTCCTCGGGCTCAACACCACCTTCTTCATCATCTGGAGATGGGAACTTCAAGTCCAGGAGCATTGGCTGTAGCTGGATGGTGTTCTCCATTGTCTGATGGCGTGCTGGATGGTGTGCCCGAGTCTGCATGGAGTACTTATAGTGGATGACTGCTTAGCTTCTTTTCAATTTTAATTGTACTTGCCGCTGTAGTATTTTCATTTTCAGCTTCAGAGTGATGTAAAAATGGAGAGAAGTTGTAACTGAAGTTTCTCTTGGTGTAGAAAAAAATAACGGGAGTACTCTGCTTGTATGTAAATTGCATGACAACTATTAATTAAATTATGAATAAGTAGAAAAATGCTTAGATTCCTATGATCAATTGTCGCACTGCATGCTTAATGTGTTGCTAAGTAGCACTAATAAATGTTTTGCTAATTTGTCTGAGATTTTCTAGATATAGACTATTTTGAAATGGACGGTGTATGTTTTATCAAAGTCATGTTGATCTATAAAGGCTTGTACTTCTCATAAATGGCTAAAGGTTATTTCCATTTTTTGTATGGACTCATAGTGGGTTCAGATTTGATGGACTCAAAGGCGTTATGAGTCCCTCCATTTTATGAACACCTGTGATTTTGTCCGAGCATTTATTTTATACTAATTTTTTATGCTTATTTTAAACATATATTATACTTCACTCTTAATGCATTCAGTTTTATATTACTTTAATATCATAATTTACTACATAACGATGTTCCGAAACATTACCTTTGTTTTATTTTCTATAATAGCATAATGTATATCACCACAAAGTTTGCTCATGGTTCTAAATCTTATTAAATGTTGTAATAAAGCTCTCCTTGAACTATTCAAAGTTGCATAAATAATAGTATATGTGTAAAAAAAAAATGTATGTATATGCGTTTGTATATATATCTTAATATTCTTGAATATCATGATTGAGATCTCTAAAGCTTAGAATCGAACAAATATCTTTATCGTGATTTCAATGTATTGTTAGGTTCAATTGGACGGATAATATCAACCCCTCGAGTTTACTAGTGTATTGGTGCGGGTGGTATAATTTTAGAACTTCCTATGGCTCCTACTGTGTGGGAGGTTGGGAAAGAGCGCCAACAAGGATATGTCGTCGACCGGCGACGATATCGAGGTACGTGCATGGGACATCGTCTAATCCTTGCTTCGTTTTTGCCCTGTTGTTTTCTTGGAGCATGTTTCCCTCAGTTTTTGCTGGTCACAACATTGTTTTGGTCTCGTGAGAGGTGTAGCTAGCATGTCTCGCTTACAAAAGTAGTAATTTGCGGCTATATGCTCTTTTTTTAACAGAAAATCTAATGGTAAGGTGCCTTACGCTTTGATAAATCAGTATGACGCTTCACATGCTGTTGATATACGAATCTATGAGTGAGATTATGGAGACTAGTTCAATACAAACTGTCCACGCTTTGAGTGTTCTAAAAAGGACATAATTGCTAAGGCCATCCATATTTAATGCGAAGTCCAAAAATTCAAAATGTTTTATACCTCAAATCATTTATCTGATTTAGAATCCGTTTTCATCGTTGAATTAGTTACAACGTGATCTTCGAAACTAGAAGTCATATTCATATGTTTCAATGACTTTTTTTCGAACCCAAAAGTTACCCACCCGAGAACATATAAGTTACCCATACTTGAATACCTAAATTACCCACCACGTAATATACAAGTTACCGAGACAGGTTTTATATGAGGAACATCTAATTGTAGGGCGCCCACTGTTTTCCATAGGTCTAGTCGCGACATGAGTCATCGATTTCTGATCGTGTGGCTGTGTTTGGCGAAATGACATAACGTAATCCGCACATTATTCGTTGTTCGTATGATATGCGCGGTGGACTGTCCCCTCATATTCTCTGAGCACATCATGATGCCCCCATCCTTGCGAGCATGGTTTGCCGCCTTGCCCTCCACGCGTACAACTCGCCCCTGCCGACATTCCTGTGGCGACACCCTTGACCCAGCCTTTTGGCACCGAGTCTGGGACTTCCATCTCGACCAAAGACGTTCATGTTGATAGCGATAATGACGTTAGCAACCAAACGCGAAGTTTTTTGAAAAAGACAACCAAAAATGTAATATAGTTTGAAACGGAAAATAAATCGTTATTTGGATGGGTAACTTACATACTACATCATGACAACTTATGTGTTAATGGGTGGGTAACTTTTGGGTTTAAAAATATATCTCGGGACATATTAACATTGGATTTAGTTTCAAAGATCTTGATGCGACTAGTCCAACGATGAAACCAGATCATAAATTGGATAGACCGTTTAAGCCACAAAATATTTTAAATTAGCGTATTTCGTATTTAATGCGTGATGATGTCAGCAATTTCGTTTTCAATGTATGTATGTAAAACGTGGTTGTTTCTCACACAACACACGCCTAAGATGACTAATTGAGGTTTGAAAAAAATTAGAGAGTGCAAACAAATATCCCGAATGGAAGGCTGATGTCATGTAATCATATCCTATTTTTAAAACAAAGTAGGCTTGCGATTGTACTACGCATCAATTACTCAATCATGCAATTTAAAGAAATGGGCGAACTACAACGACTGATTTTGCTACTACTCTCTCCGTTTTTTAATATAAGATGTTTTAGCTATTATACATGTTATCTAGATACACACAAAAATTAGTGAATATGGATATTAAAACATGTCTAGAAAGAAATTTGAACATGTAAATATGAAAAAAGCTAAAACATTTTATATTAAAAACATACTCCCTCCGTTTCATAATCCAAGAGGTATAGTTTTTCTGCACGGTAATTAGCGCATGTTGACATGCTGCATGAGGTAGTTAGACTCGATGGAAATAGCGTGGAAAAAACAATTCCGCGTGAGGAGGTTAGCTGAGCGATCAAACAAACTCCATATTTTCAGGGATTTCCCTCAATTTGTGCACGCGGGAAGGCAGAAAAAACAGCCGAAGCCCATACATTTTGAAACTGTTGTAAAAAGACTATACCTCTTGGATTATGAAACGGAGGTAGTAGTTAGTAGTGCAGGAAGCATAATCGTTTGAACGGCTCAAATGTCTGACGGTGCTGTGTGATGGCAGGAACTCGGGAGTGCTTATGTCTCGGTTGATTGATTTTTTCTTAATTCTCAGTCATTTAGAAAAGTGCAACTACAGTTAAAAAAAAGTATAACTGAAACGAGTTGCACATTCTGACAAAAAAGTGCAATTGCACATTTCTATCATAAAAGTGCAACTCATGCATATTTTTTTGGTTAACTGAGGCTTAAGAAAACGCACCTGAGAATTAGCAAAATCGTAATAAGATGATCAACGTGCGTATCTGGTGAAATTCCGACCGGTGATGGATCACGTACAGTAACGCGTGCTTCATGCCTTGAGCGTGCTGGTTTGATTCGTCACCATCCCACTCATCGCACGCCCATGACGCCCTCGACATGCCAGCTAGGTAGTCACGCGTGCACGGTTTGCACGGGCAGGGCAGCGCGGCTTTCTATCTCCGGCTTCTCACTCTCGTACGTTGCTGCCGCGCTTAACTCCGGCCGTGATAGCGCGAGGCGTCGCAGCGACACTCACATCACACGCGCGCCTTCAATTACTGCCATCGTTTCTCCATTCGACACTCACATGACGGCCTCGTGAGCCGTCGCAGTGAATCACGAAACTAATGTAATTGAGAGCGTGTGTGTGCTCGACGGTGAGGCGGCTGGGTGAAATAGGCGAGCGATTCGTCCCGTCATTTTCTCGCTTGCGTGAGAGAGCTCGCGCCATCTTCGAGGCCGGACGAACTCGGCTTCGCGTTCCCCTCCTATGCACAGGCTACAGTGTCCTTGAGGGCGGCTCAGTGAAAACGACTGATTCGACCGTTCCTATCAGGTCTGACCCGAGGGTGATTTAAGGTTCGTGCGATGTAAGAACACGGGCCTGGCCGGAAAACCTAATGGCCGAAATTTGCATCCCCAGGGCCTGGTTGGGGAGGCGGTGGGTAACCAAACACGCTCTTGGTCTCCGAAGTTCTTTGCGCCGTGGTGAACTCTTTCTTGCTTGGGCTTCACCAGGACCATGACGGGGACAACTTTGGTCGGTGCGCCTGTATCGGTCGGTCGGGGCAGGGGAGCAACGATACTGGTGTTCAGGAAAACTGAGACACATATTTATGAGTTCAACCTTTTTAAAGAAAATTGAAACAAATATTTACAAGTTTCAAATTTTTTGCCAGAAATCCCAGATGCATGTAGCCAATGGTGTGTACTGAAACGTGTAAAACTCAACTTCCGTATTATGAGCTACACAAACATGACAAAAGTGTGAAACTGAATATGTATATTTTCAAATCTCCATTCTATCAGATTTTATCATTTTTGTGCAGTGCAGAATATAGAGCATTTGAAGTTGATTTTATACACGATGGGCGGGCGGGATACATCACTGGCTACATACTGTATATATTTTTATTTTTTTAACTCGCAATTTTTTTTCGATTTTTAAAAACACCAGACCACTAGTGCTAGGGAGTCAAGACATTTTCGTTTAGTATAATCTACTCTCTACCTGCGTTGACTGCTTGACAAAAATCGTGTGTAACTTCCCGTGTCGGGAATGAAGAACCTACAGTTGAAATAAAGATAGTCACGAGCATTTTTTAATAAGTATCACAAGCAGTTATATTTTTTTTTGTGAATAACATAAGTAATCATCAATTTTTTTGAGGGAAAGTCATCATTTTTTTTTTGGAGAGGAAGTCATCATTTTTATTTGAGAGAAAGCAATCAGCTAAAAAAATTAAAGCAACGGCCCATCCTGGACAAGGTTCTTTCCACTGGCCCACCTCTAAAAAATGGAGGGAAAACTACACACTACAGAAGCAGGCAAGCAGCCGGCGGGAAAACTCTCTCCTTGCTGAACGCGCACACCTGACACCACCCCAGTCCCCTAGCTCGAAGACAGCACCGAGCTTAGCTCCAACGAAGCCGTCGATGGAGAAGCGCGAGGGCCCGTCGACCCGGTCCCGCAGCGCGGCGGTGAAACCGGACGACGCCCCCGCCCCTACAGACCCCTCCCTCGCCGGCGTCGACGCGTCCCCCTCCACCAATCCGGTCGGTTCTCCTCGCCACCCTCCACATACCGCTCGTTCCATTCGCCGCCCTCCTCTTTGTTAAAGTCTCCGTGGTTTGAGCTCGCAGGGTGCCACCGCCGGCGGGAGGAAGCGGAAGGCCGCGGCGAGGAAGCCTCGCAAGCCGCAGGTCTGTACTTCTTTTGCCAGTACTGTAGCAGATCCCTCAATCCCCACCAATTTTCGCTTCCCAGATGGACTCAGTCTGAATTAATTGCATTTGCATCATCGCCATGTCGTGTCACTGTCTTGTTTGATTCGTCCGAATGACAATGACTGAATCTTCTGCATCGATGTTGTGTCCACCGTCTGGTGCAGGATCACGGAACAACAACGCAGATCGCTGTGTACTATGGGCACAGGCAAATGAAATGCAAACATGTTTTCTTTTTCCCTCTGAAGGGTGCAGATATGGATGGATGCACACACATAATCGGCGAGCTCCCACCCCAGCCGCAGTCGATGTCAATGGTGGATCTACAGCTCTGGATCTTCAAGCTGTTCCGACTTCATCCAGAAACACATGATCTCTTTGTTATGGGGTTCCTGAAAGAATACCTTGACTCGTGGGGAAACTTGAGGCATGATCCAGAATGGTTTTTCGATCCATACGAGCATTTAGAGTATTGTGAGTGGGACAACTATTTTATTGTGACTGACAAATGCTGGCGCTCCTTCGCCAAGAAGATAAAACGCAGAAACGTGGTCCAGAAGTTCATGTTGTACGTGGAATGCTCTGAAATCAAGCACTACGATGTTCTGCTCAAAGCCACAGACGCCGATTACTCCCAATTGGCTCCAATTGTCTTGCCTGGGACGACATCCATGTCAAGATATAACTGTCTTGAGAAGCGATTCCATACGTTTTATGATTCACACAACCATGCTCCGAGGTACCTTCGGAAAATCTTAAATGGTGGTTTTTTGGACATCAAGGATACAGAGGTTCTGGGCTATAAAGATCTCCAATCACCCTGCAGAGTTGACAAATTTCAGGTTCCGGGCCATGAAGATCTCCAATCACCCTCCAGAGTTAAACAATTCCGAGTCCTGAACCGTTTATTTTGGGCGTTTGGTCAATGTATACAAGCCTTTAAGTATTGTCGCCCTGTTCTTTGTGTTAAAGGGACACCACTTTGCGGGAAATATCAAGGGGTTCTGTTGACTGCTGTAGCAATAGATGTTAATGATTACGCTGTCCTAGTAGCATGTGCTGTGGTCGAGGGCGAGACCAAGGAGAGCTGGCTGTGGT
This sequence comes from Poa annua, assembly GCA_026929855.1. NCBI lineage: Eukaryota > Viridiplantae > Streptophyta > Magnoliopsida > Poales > Poaceae > Poa > Poa annua. The sequence goes on along the minus strand of CM049433.1, from coordinate 12,906,301 downwards.
TTCTGAGGAATGTCAAGCGAGGAGTGGTGAAGGAGCGATCTGGTGTCTGCATTATACATGACTACATAAGGGAGTTGATCAGTGCTATAGGCGACATTCAGAATAGCCAGCAAGAACCTCATCCATGGAGAGATGTTCAGAGCAGGTGGTGCATGGAACACCTAGCGGAAGACTTCTTGGCGTATTTTGGCGACAAAGATTTGATGATGATGTTCAAGCTGCTTTGTCAGCAGAAGCGAGAAAGTAAGTTTGTTGACATCTGGAAGGAGCTAGACAAACTGACATTGAAATATATGGCAGAGAAAGAAGGCCGTGCTGATGGGGAAACACAGCAGGAGTCGGTTGAGCATGGTGAAACAGAGCTTCAAGTACAAAGCTCACGCAACCAATTTGATCCAGTGAAGGATAAGGAGGAAGGAGATGATGCTGATGACAGCAGCTACAAGATATCAAAGTTCTCTGATTGGATCCATCAGAAACCAATAGAGAAGTGGTCACTGTTGCATGACAAAAATGGAGCTACGTATGGCATCATGGGCACTACAGTGGCTGATATATATGACTTGGTCTTGAAGTGGATAAAGTGCCTTCCTCTCACAGGGATAGTGGAGGTGACATTCGAGCGCATGGAAGCGTACTTAAAAAATACAAGTGTTGTCAGTGATCCATCAATTAAATACCCAGTTCGTGTCCAAGATTTCTTGAATTCGGAACTGCAAAAATCCAGGAAGCATGACGTGATCTGTATGAACAGTGAGGATACAAATGTCTCTTTTGGTGACTTTAAGGTTCAGTGGGGGCATAAGAATGCAACTGTACAACTGAACTCGGCATACATTCGTACCATGAATAAGCCCAAAGGGTACGTAATCAGAAAAAGTGCCAAATGTTCATGCAACAAGCCGCAACTGCTTCACAAGCCCTGTTCTCATGTCATTGCTGTGTGTCGGCGCATTGGAGTTCCTGCTACTGCTTACATTTCCCCGTACTACAGCCTATCTTATCTAGCCAAAATCCGGAGCAGAAAGTCTGAGGTACCTAAGACAACACAAGACGGCAGTATTGTTTTGTCATCCTTGACAACTTGGATCCCTGACAAAAAATTGGAGTGTTACCTTCCTGTTTCTCTAACACCAGGCCACACAGAAACTGCCATGGATAAGTATGAGTGGCAGTGCATCAATAAAAGTGAATCAATTGCACGGTTCGAAGAGCCTATCTTCTATTAGTATAATTGTGCAAGTTAGTCATATGTTGTATCCTAAATATGCAGTAGCCACTGAGTTTATGGTATCCTGTGAAATTTCTATCAACAATTTCAGTACTTCCATGCTCTCATGAAACGTCAGGTAACGTGGTTAGTATGCGTGGTTGTGGGTGGATGGACATTGATCCATTTAATGTGCTTTCAGATTAGAACCTCTCTTACATTGAACCCATATTTATTTTCCAGTTGGATATTTGACTTTCCTGAATGTTTATATTTGCTTGAGACTGGGATATGTACCAATACCAAATAATCATGCTGAAATACATTACTTCTTAAGCATTAAAAAATATATTACTTATTTTCTAATGCCTTTGAATGTACAGTAATATGGCAACCGTGCTATTAGCAATTATATGGCTTGTGTATTCTAAAAAAATTATCGACCATGCATCTAAGTGCACGGCAATTGTATTAGAGGAGGACACTGAGATGATGCAAAGTTTACGGCCAGCTCAGAAAACAAAAACAAAAACAAAAGAGAAAAAAGGAAAACAAAGCACAGCAAAACAAAAGAACGATACAGCTACCCTAGCAGTCTAAGTAACAGGATATTGCAGTCGAGCATGGAGGGGCAACCGCTGAAGAGCTTTTGCACCTCCATCATCTAGATATCGGCCTCGTTGATGATCTCATGCACTAGGTTAGAGACGTCGGGGATGGCACGATCAAAGATAGTCGTTTCTAAAGCGCCACGGTTTCCACATGGTAAGCAAGAGGATAGAACGTGCTCCTTTGGCTCTTGCATCGCGTCCGCGCTCAACAATAGATTGCAACCATTCTTCAAGAGTAGGGGTGGGCGTTCGGTCATGACCGAAGTTCGGTATTTGTATTTCGTTCTTCTAAAATGATGACCTAAATACGTTGGTCACCTTTAGTATCCGATAAATTCTTGTACCCGACAATTCAGGTTCGGGTTCGGTCATGACTGAATAGCATGGTAGCTGCTGTGAGCATGGAACTTGGGTAATATTTGGTGAAAACATTGGCACCATTTAGCTATAATTTTGACCTTTTGTCAACGCATGTATTGTTGTCAATTGGTACGGATAAACATTCAATCAAAATTTGCAAAATAATTTTCTACGCAAATCTATAGAACTTTAGACCAACTCAAAACGAGAATGAATCAGACAAACCTTCTATTCAAAGTTGAGTTTATTGGTTTTCGGAAAGATGTGGAATTGGGTTGCATGAGTGATCACAACTTGCTACTGTTGCCTCATCGATGCAACCAACCGAATTGACCGAACTAAATACGGTCTTTAAATTTTGGTACCTGATTTTGTGATTGATCTTTTCGGTCTCTGTCTTTTTCGTTTTCGGTTTTTGTTCATTTTTTTCTTCTGTCCACCCCTATTCAAATTCAAGGGTGTTATCAGGCTGGGGGTGGGGGGGAGTAGTTAGCGTAAAACTACCACTCTACAGACTAAATCACAAAAAACTACCACTTTTTCCCACAATAAAAAAACTACCACTTTTGGTCCGCTGATTGCAAATTGCGATAAAGTCGATTTGGCTGCGGATTGACACGAAAACTGACTGGGCGGGCCCACCCGCCAGAATAGAAGTCTAGCAGACCCCTATTTGATGGTCTAACATTTATGTGACATCTTCACACAACATTATCAGTTAATGTCCCATCTGGTATCATCAATTTGCTCAAGATGTTGGACCAGTTTAATAAGAGGGCTACGCGAGTTCAGATTCTAGTTGGTACTACAGTGTGTTGATCTATTTGGTATTGCAAAAATGATATCGCCTAAGAGAAGGAAAAGAATTATCTCCTTGCATGCATACCAATTGATTCCATGGTAGTTTACCAGGAAATACGTGGCAGTGGATGATCAACGGTTGGAGGCGGTGGTCTAAAAACTATGCCCCAACATAGATGTCAGCTGTTCAATGGTTTAATCACTTACGTATTCGGATGTCCTTATCTAAAATGGTTGCAAACAAACGTAGATACATATTCAAGTCCTTAAAGTTCAAACTCGTCATCGTCCAAAGTTCAAGGTCAAGCGTCTGGACTGAGAATATTTCACAAAATTCTAATAATGCAAAGGGCGAGTCGTTGTCATTCAATATTTTTCACCACATAACAGAAGACTGATGACTTTGCCGCAACAGACGTCACCTGTCTGATCAAGAGTTATTTGACTACTAATCAATCCAGGCTTTAGCTTCAGGAGCTATTCCACATAGAGCCAATCCATATCCGCCGGTACATATACATTTCTAGATATACCAGTCGCATTCAAATTCTTTAAGACGTCGTGAGGCTCGTGACGCGGATATAATTGTGCACTCCTCTTATACTCAAGCTGAAACAGCAATTCCCCACTCCCAAAGTCAAAGCAAGCAGCACATCCAGTTGTTCACCACTCCCTGTCGAAGACCATGATCGCCATCATCATCTTCGGCCTCCTCTCCCTGCACATTCCGGCATGCCACACGGCGGCGACGGACACCATCTCAGCTGGACACGGAATCTCCGGCAAAGACACGCTCGTGTCCGGCAACGGCAGGTTCGCGCTTGGATTCTTCCAACCGTTTAGTAAGTCCTCACACAATGCTTCCAACTGGTACCTAGGCATATGGTTCAACACTGTATCCAAGTTTACTCCAGCATGGGTCGCCAACGGCGATAAGCCTGTCGTCGGCCCCATTTCGCCGGAGCTCACAATCTCCAGTGATGGAAACCTAGTCATCATAGACCAGACCGGCAAGTCCATTGTCTGGTCTACCCAAGCTAACACCACCATATCAAACAATACCAGAGCCACGTTACTGAACACCGGCAACCTCGTCCTGTACAACAGCTCAAACTCTTCTCATATCTTGTGGCAAAGCTTTGATTATCCAACGGACACCCATCTGGCCGGAGCAAAGCTTGGCTGGGACAAGGTCACGGGCCTGAACCACCGTCTCGTTTCCAGGAAGAACTCGGTAGACCCTGCCTCTGGCATGTACACCTACGAGTTGCATGAGGCGGACGATTCTGTCGAGTTCAGGCTGGCAACACTGAAAAACTCGGCCGTACCATACTGGTCCAGCGGAAAATGGAACGGGCACTACTTTGGCTCGATTCCAGAGATGACAGGTCGCCGGCTGATTAACTTCACGTTCGTCAACAACGAGCAGGAGGTGTTCTTCACCTACACCGTGCTTGACGACGCGACGATTGTGCGTTTCGCCCTGAATGTCTCTGGTCAAACCAAGTTACTCTTATGGGCGGAGCCAGTACAGGAGTGGGTACCGGCCTACAGTAACCCCAACGGCCAGTGCGATGTGTATGGTGCCTGTGGAGCTTTCACGACCTGTGAAGAGAACAAGCTTCCTTGCTGTAGATGTATGGAGGGCTTCTCCGTATCATCGCCTGATGACTGGGAGTTGGAAGACCGAACAGGTGGCTGCACAAGGAACACTCCGCTGGATTGTGGTAGCAACACAAGTGTGACGAATGACGGGTTCTACCATATGCCGTGTGTCGAATTGCCAGACAGCGGCCACAAGATAGGAGATCCTATGAGGGCAGGTGGATGTGCACAGGTCTGTCTGGCCAACTGCAACTGTACTGCATATTCCGATGATGGGAATGGATGTTTTGTCTGGGATCATGAACTGACCAATCTGAAGCAGAAACAATGTAGGGATACTGGCAATAATAACCAAGCTACTCTTTACCTTCGACTTGCTGCAAGAGATTTGGAGAAGTTACAGAAAAACAGAAGAAGAACAATCAATGGCATTGTCATTGGTGCTATTGTTGTATCATTTGGTTTGCTGTCACTCTTCTTGGTACTGATGATTAGGAGGTTGTATGCTCAAAGAATGAAAAAGCTTCAAGGTAGTGATGGTGGCATTATCGTGTTTAGCTACGCTGATCTGCAGCGTGCAACAAAGAACTTCTCGGACAAGCTAGGGGCAGGTGGTTTTGGTTCTGTATTCAAGGGGTTACTAAATGACTCTTCTGTGATAGCAGTTAAAAGGCTTGATGGTGCTTGCCAAGGGGAGAAGCAATTCAGAGCTGAAGTGAGATCAGTTGGGATTATTCAGCACATTAATTTAGTTAAGCTAATTGGATTTTGTACCGAGGGCGACAAGAGGTTAATTGTCTATGAACACATGCCAAATCATTCTCTTGATGCCCATTTATTTCGTAGCAGTGCTACAGGATTGAAATGGAGTATTAGGTATGAAATTGCTCTCGGTGTGGCAAGAGGTCTGGCCTACTTGCATAGCAGTTGCTGGGATTGTATCATACATTGTGATATTAAGCCAGAGAACATACTCCTTGATGCATCATTTGTTCCAAAGATTGGAGACTTTGGGCTGGCCAAATTTCTTGGAAGGGATTTTAGTCAAGTCCTCACTACAATGAGAGGAACTAGAGGATATCTTGCACCCGAATGGCTCAGTGGAACTGTTATTACAGCAAAAGTTGACGTATACAGTTATGGCATGGTTTTGTTGGAAATTTTATCAGGGAAGAGAAATTCTATGGAATGTACAGGTACACATAATGATGATTATCTCTATTTCCCTGTTCAAGTTGCAAAAAAATTACTGGAGGGAGGTGTGGAGACACTGGTGGACAACAATCTACATGGTGATGTCCATTTGGAACAGGTGAAGAGAGCTTTCAAGGTTGCATTTTGGTGTATTCAAGAAGATGAGTCTGACCGACCCACAATGGGTCAAGTTGTAAAATATCTTGAAGGTTTTGTTGAAGTCAATATGCCCCCAATTCCAAGACTACTACAAGCTATTGTAGCGAATTCAGGCCCAAAATGTAAGCAAGACTATATTTATACAAACATATTAATTCGAGCATAACTTGCTGTAAAGCATAGAAGTTAAGCAGAGATATGATAAGATCATAGGATCTGTTATGAGGACACTTGTATAATAATGATAAAAAACCATGTTGATTGTCACTTTAACATATATTACTAACATGCCTAATTGTTGTCTTTTCTATGTGCACGTAGCTTATTGGTACCTGGATCGAGCTTCACAAGAGGCGTGGAAACTGGAAGATGCCGGAGGCATCACACTGCACCAAGTGGGTCAACCTTGATGAGGACAAGTTGATGAAATCATGGAGTTGAGCTTCCTTTAAGTGATCGTCTAAACACTGAAACAAGTTTAAACTTAGTAGATGTTTTGTTAAATTTAATTTTCAATCTGTCTATGAACTTATAAAAGGAGCTTATTTATATTTCTAGTGTATCTGTGTGAAAGATATGTCCTAGTGGCAATTAAATATGATCATATTTCATTGTATTCATGATTCCCTTAATGTTTGCATTACTAGTATCATTTGTATTGATTACCAAGTATATGAATTATTTATGTAACTCTAAACTCAACTTGATGATTGTCCTAAATTGGCCCCTAGTTGGAGTTCATGTGAGGGCACATATATAGACTAGCATATGTTTTGGTTAAAGACCATGTCACACAGAGCTTGGAGATAGAGATGTCGACAACCCAACCTTAATTAACCTTCCCAACGTGGTTGGACTAAGCATGCATATGACAGTCGGTAACTGTTAGCTTAACAGCTGGATAACTATACCACTGCTATGGACTAGGGTGGTACTAACTAATCTCCAAGCGAATATAAATGTGTTAACATAATCAAACAGAGGTCAAATCGAAGTTATCGAACGATAGTTGTGGTTGGGTAATTGTTTGTACAGAATTGCCCTTTGACACAAGATTTAGTACCACTGCCTAATGGCTAAGATAGTATTATACTCCTCCGATCCGTTTTAAATGTCGTGGGGAATGAATTGAGCAGGTACAACTCATAGGACAACTAGCGACAGTTATTTTGGATCGGTGGGAGTAGCAATTTCCGATTCGCATAGCTTGCACAAGCAATGAACCACCTCAGAAGACGGATGCAAACCCAGACGCCAAAACTGTCAATTTCTACTCTATGAACCCAAGAAACTCTACAATCTCTTCTAATTACCTCCTGTTCCAGAGGATGCACACAACACCAATTCAGTCGTTACTCGTGAGGTGAGGTCCTCCACTGGGCGTGCCAATTTGAAACAAGCATGCTATTATAGGACCCAGGTTGAACTACTTCGGTGCGTGTCACGTGTCAGGTGCATGGTCAGAGAACACAAATTGGGAACCATTCCACAGAGGCATTTGGTCGAACAAGTCGAGGGCGTGAAGCATAAACATCAGAAAGAAGATGCATGACTCACTCACAGACTCACTGAGGTATCAAGGAGGTCCCCGATGAAAGATGGAGGGCGAGAAGAGTCGAGGAGCCTCTCTTCGTTAATCTGGATATGGCCTCCGACGTGGTTTCAGTCGCCGCCTCCGCCGGGGCAGCCATGCATCGCACCCGCCCGCCGGGAGCCTCTCGAACGCTGCCGGACGAAAGTTCATCTAAAAAGCTTCTCACGGTGGGTTTTGACTTTTGACCGGTTTTGCTGAAAACATGAAGCGGGTCTTTCTTGCAGTAAGTCTAGACCTGCTCGGCTTCGGCTTGGGAGTCAAACCCTAACCCTACGGAGCGCGGCTCATTGGCAGTCAGCCGTGCATGGAAGTACTCCCCGATGATCTGCTCGCGGAGATCCTCCGCCGCCTCCCTCCGCGGGGACTCGCCGCCTGCCGGAGCGTCTGCAAGCACTGGCGAGCCGACGTCGTCGACGCCCGCGGGCTGCTCCTCGCGGTCGCGCACCTCGTGCCGTGCCCTCTGCGCGGCATCTTCATCAACTACCTCACGGACCGAAGCCTCGGATTCTTCTCCCGCGCCGCCACCGCCACCGCGCCGGGGAGTAGTTCCTCCATCGACGTCACGCTCAGCTTCCTGCCTGACCACCACCCGTGTCGCGACCGTGCCGTGCTAGACCACCGCGGCGGCCTCCTCCTCTTCGAGAACGGGGACACCATGTGCGTCTGCAACCCCGTGACGCGCCGGTGGAAAACGATAAATACCCGAAAAATCCGAGAAAATTGGAAAGGATCATTTTCTCCCGAAGGAGCTAGGGTGCGCAAGGGGTGGGCCCGTCCACTCCACGGGGTCTCTCTCGACCTAAAACAACAAAGCGCGAAACTATTAAATAATATTTATATTTGAAAATAATTGAAATAATAAAATGAATCTTGTTTTGTTTTGGATCTTGTTTTGAGTCAAGCCCCTTTTGCTAAGAAAATAGGAGTTCTAATCCTAGTAGGTTAGGTGCACCAACGTTGCTTAGCTGTTTGTACCTGCGCGCGTTGGCGGGGTTCAACCGGAGGTGCGTCGTAACTCCTAAGATCTAGACCCGTCCGGCTTGGGTGTCAAAGCAAGCAATCACGCCGGCCGCGGCGGGGCAGGGAACATGCAAACCCTAACCCTACCGAGCGCGGCTCTTACCCAGCCAGCCATTCAAGATCTCCCCGATGAGGTGCTCGCGGAAATTCTCCGCCGCCTCTCTCCGCGGGGACTTGCTGCCTGCCGGAGCGTCTGCAAGCACTGGCGCGCCGACGTCGTCGACGCCCGCGGGCTGCTCCTCGCGGTCGCGCACCTCGTGCCATGCCCTCTGCGCGGCATCTTCATCAACTACCTCACGGACCGAAGCCTCGGATTCTTCTCCCGCGCCGCCACCGCCACCGCGCCGGGGAGTTCCTCCATCGATGTCACGCTGAGCTTCCTGCCTGACCAGCCGTGTCGCGACCGTGCCGTGCTGGACCACCGCGGCGGCCTCCTCCTCTTCGGGAACGGGGACGCCATGTGCGTCTGCAACCCCGTGACGCGCCGGTGGGCGACGCTGCCGCCCCCGCCGCGCGTTCCACCTCAACACAGCCACCGGCGCAGCTACCGCCGTCGCATGTACCTACTGTTCGATCCGACCGTGTCGCTGCACTACGATGTGTTGTTTTTCCCGGACGTGCTCGACAAGCAAATCCTACAACCAGCTGCTGCTGCTTCTGGTGAGCAACAATGTCGTCCAAGCAGATCAGCAGATTACTACGACGTCGACAACACCTTGGCACTATCGGACTCAATGGAGTGGCCACCCTACATGTACCCGGTGCAAGTCTTCTCGTCAAGGACGTCCAACCGGTGGGAGGAGAAACTGTTTATCCGTCAAGGTGCCGCGCCTGTTACCGTCTCCGATATCAAATTAGATGCATTGTCGCCAATCAGCAGCCGCCGCACCGTTCGAAACCACGCCGTGTTTTGGCGGGCGTCCTTCTACGTACATTGCGACATTGGTTTCATCATGAGGTGCGTACACGTATATACATATAATTAAGTAAATACTTCTTTTTAGTAGTAGTGGTGGTGTTTAATTTGTCCCTAGCTACTTACTTCTTTATCAACAGACCATTTATTTATTTATTTATTTATTTGAAAACACATCATATTTTATACATGTATGTAGGTTGTCATTGGAAGAACAAACGTATCTAGCCATCAAAACCCCAAAAGTTGATACAACCGGGTACGCGACATGCCTTGATACGTACGGGTACCTAGGGAAATCCAAGCATGGTGTCTATTACACCGCTATCCATAGGTACCAACTTCACGTGTGGCTATTAATGTGCAACACATCGGAATCAACTCAAACACCGGTTTGGGAGCTGAAGCATCGGGTCGACATCGAGCCAATTCTAGAGCCACACTACTACCGACGCTTCAGACGAGAAAACATTCAAAATTGTTGGATCTTAGCTTCTCATGTCGAAGAGTCGGTGGATACAAGAGACTATGAATGGGATTCTAGTGATGATAGTGTCGTTGATGCAGAACAAGAGATCACCTTGGATCATAGAGATTATTATTACTTTGGCGTGGAGTTTCTCGGGTACCATCCTTACAAAGAAATTGTTTTCCTCGACAACCGTTTCCAAAGCTTTGCTTACTACCTGGACAACTCCAAACTACAGTTCTTGGGGTCACCTTACCCGCCGCAACTACAGAAGCGTCAATATCGTCTGCTACCATTAGTCGAGTCATTCATCTACACTCCTTGCATGGACGATCTGCTTCCTTTTGAGAATGATCATGATGATGAGTAGTTACTTCATTTAATTGAGAAAATAATCAAATGGTGGATGGGGTGCTATATGTTGACGACTGAAGAACGTTCCTTTTTGACACAAACACAATCAGTTTCTCATTGCTTAATTTTAGTTGTATGTTCTGCATTTCGCTGTGCTGAATTTTATGACTGGTTTTTAGTTTTCAGGTGGCCTGATTGGTATTTTGTTGAAAAATATGGAGTATACATATTTTCCATGATTGTTCCAACATTGATCTCTCACCCCCTCATCATGTATATATGCTCTAGAGTACGTGTACGTGAACACACGAGTCTCAACTATCTGTTTACTACTCGGACAACTCCAATTTATTACAGTACTTGGGTGACCTTACCCAACATACCTAGTCAAGGGTAACCGTTATTCGTGACCCATACGTGAGTTGTTTATCTACACTCCCTGCATGGACGATCCGCTTCCTGTTTAGTAGGCAGCGATAGGTTAAAGATGAGGGGAAAGTCACATTGGTGGATGGTGTACTGCATGCAGTTTTTGATGACTGAAAAAAGTTTCAAGTGAATTTCCCCTTCATACTGTCTTTTATGCTGAATGCTCGGTTGTGTCTATTTTTCAAGTGACATGACAAGGTTGTGAAATTCAATATTTTTGGTGAAAAATATTTGATATTAATATATACAATTGTGTGATCCGTGATCCGCTCACCCTGATAACTTCAGTATGCAATCTTGGTGACAAGAAACTGATGATGATTTTCAAGAATCAAGAAGCCCTGTCAACAAAAGCGTGAAAGCAAATTTCTCATATCGCCGGCATGTTTGAAGAATCTTGTAGGTTCTCATTCACATTGCTTTTTTTATGCTGAATGATCAATAGTTTTGTTTATTTCCAAGTGATGTGAAAAGGTTGCGAAAATCAATATTTTTTGCGAAAAATATTTCATATTAATATATACGGATTGTTTGATTCAATGGTGCCTTTCGCCCTGAATCCTCGATAACTTATACTGTAGTATGTAATTTTGGTGACAAGAAACTCATGGTGATTTTCAAGACGCCTTGTCCGCAAAAGCGAGAAGCGCAGGTTTTTGGAACCAGCAATCCATCAACGAAATCCTCCAGATGGTTTTAGGATGAAATAAATTCCAAATGCAGCATTGCAACGTGATCTGCTTGGCACACAAATGTTTGTTTCAGGTTCGACGGGAAGCAGAAGAATGTGACACCATGTCTGCATCTGAACTCAACAGAAAACGAAGTGTCAAATGCTCATGCAGCAGGCTGCAGTGCTCCAGTCCAGTAGAAGCCCATCTCTTCGTGTCATCGCCGTCTGCCTAGCCCGCGAATGCTGTGGAAATAATAAGCACCGCCGCGCCAAAAATAAATAAAAGAGGGGCAACAGCTCTGTTCAGGCTCGAAACCAACGCCAAGATTCCCGACGGGCGTCAGAAGCTACTCCGGCGAACCCGTTGATGGCGGCAGCGGAATCCCAGGCCTCCTCCCCTTACCCCTCCCTCACCGGCGCCGGCGCCGGCGCCGACGCGACCCCCGTCCCCAACCCGGTACGTACTCCTCGCCGCCCAGTGCCACACTGCGTACCACTCGATCTGTTCACCCCCGTCCCTTTTATTGAAGGTTGTTTGCTATGAGCTCGCAGGTTGCCGCCGCCAGCGGGAGGAAGCGGAAGGCCCCGGCGGCCACGGCGAGGAAGCCACGGAAGCAGCAGGTTTGCACATTGTACTGTACTGTATTCTACTGTAGCAATAATGCTTTCTTGTTTCATTAGTCTGAACCTAGCTATTGCATCCATGGATTGTGTTACTGTAGGCTCAAGAACCGATTCAGATCTCTGTGTACTATGGACACAGAAAAGAATTCAATCGCGTGGAAGGCGATGATTTAGTTGATTGTATATACATTTCTTCGGGAGAAAATAAATGTATTTGTACACGCGTAATCGGCCAACTACCGTTGCAGCCACAGTCGATGTCGTTGGTCGATCTGCAGCTCTGGATCTTCAAGCTGTTTCGGCTCCACCCAGAGACCCAAGATCTCCAAGTCCAGGGGTTCCTCAAACAACGCACCATTTGAGGAGTTCGATCCAGACTGGTACATGGAGTACGTCCCGTGGGAGAACCGTCTTTTTTACACTGACAGATACTGGAGTGCCTTTGCTAATAAAATAATGAGGAGAAGAAATGTGACGCAGAAGTTCATGTTGTATGTGGAATCCTCGGAGATCAAGCACTACGCCATCTTGCTCAAAGCCGTACATGATGATTACCCTCAGATGGCACGGGTTGTGTTGCCCGGCATGAAAACCCTGGAAACTTCACATTTCCGTTTCATTTGCCTCGTGGAAGATCTGACAATGACACCTAAGGATATCATTGCTTATCTCGCTAAACACTACGGCGAGGAGATGAGCCCCTCTGAGGCATGGAGAGCAAGACAGAAGGCTCTGGAGTGGGAGTTCGGTACATTTTATGATTCACACAACTCTGCACCTAGGTTACTTAAGAAACTAGGACGTAAAAAGCCCAGTGTTTCTGTGGACATCAAGGATACAGAGGTTCCAGGATGTGACGGTTTTCGAGTCCTGCACCGTGTGTTTTTTTTTTTTTGAACACCTCCAACTTCACCACGTATATTCACCAGGGTTCCACATACAAAGTACATAGAAACAAGCAAAGAAAGAGCAAACACGAGGGAGAGGAGCCGGAACAAGCTCGAGGATCACCAGCTTCACCGGCGACGGAGACGAAGAGCAGCATCCGCCGATCTTCCACTGCCTGGGAAACTTTTGTCCCTTGAAAGACGTCGCCTGGACTGCCCGCCGCTCCGCGGCGGGGCTCTTGTCGATGAACGGCCGTGGCGGACGCCCCCCTGGCTCCACAGCACCGCCAAACCCTAGCCGCCTTCGGATCCGTCGCAGAAGAGGCTGAAGAACTCGAGCACCTCCGGGATCCAGCCGCCCGATCCGCCGCCACTGCAGATCTGGCGGGAAACGGTGGATCTCGAGCACCGCGCCGGGCCTCGAGCTCCAGCCAGCCGCGCGGGTCGACGCCGTGCCCCACGGAGCGCCGTCGCCGGAGAAGAACCCGCCAGCACCAAAAAGCCCACCACCAGCACCACCTCCTCCTGGGCGCCGCCGGCAAGCACACCGCCCTACCCTACCATTTGTACAAGCCGGCACCGGGGATCCCCACCCTCCCGCCGCCGAAGCGGCCGGCGGAGGAGGGGAATCCCACGGCGCGGCGGCGAGCACGCGGTGGGTCGGCGGCGGCGTCCAAAAATCGCCTGCTTTTCTCCTCTCTGAAACAGTGACGGGGAGAGGCAGTGACGGGGAGAGTTTTTGTTTCCAGCTGCACCGTGTGTTTTGGGCGTTTCATCAGTGCTCACAGGCCTTTCAACAGTGTCGGCCTGTGCTATGCATCAAAGGCATGCCACTATGCGGAAAATACCAAGGGGTGTTGTTGACTGCTATAGCATTAGATGCTAATGATTGCTCCATTCCAGTAGCATGTGCTGTCGTTGAGGGGGAGACCAAGGAAAGCTGGATGTGGTTTCTTGGGAATTTGGAGAAAGTTTTTTGGCATCACTCTGATATCTGCATTATACACGACCACAAATGGGAGGTGATCGATGCTGTAGAGGACTTCTGTGTTTGGTTAGACTTTTTTCTTAACTTTTGCTTTTGGCTTATAAGCCATAAAAGCACCTAAATAGATGCTTTCGACTTTTGGCTTTTGGCTTATGTTACACTATGGTATAAGCCAAAAGCCAAAAGTACCTATTTAGGTGCTTTTATGGCTTATAAGGCAAAAGCAAAAGCCAAGTATAAAGCCTAACCAAACACCCGAGCATCTCTAACAGCTGCCATATTTTAGCCTCCGTGCCCTAAAAACCGTTTTTTAGGTCACGAGAGGGCAAAAATCGGTCTCCAACAGCTGCCCTATGTGCTGCCGTATTTTGGGGCAGCCCTAAATTTTGCTCCTCTCTGCCCCGGGAAGAGAGGACCCCTGCCGCGCGTGCCCCATCCTTTCCATTTCCGCGTGCGCGACTCCAACTGCCAATCTGAACCCGCGTTTCCCCCGCGTCACCGCCGCTCCTGCGACAAAATCCACCGCCGCCGCCGCGAATCCGTCCGTCCCCGACCCCGCCGCCGCCCACAATCGCACCCCCGCCCCCAACCGCACCCGCCGCCGCCGCCAATCGCACGCGTAGCTCGCTCCGCCGCCCCCAAACCCTAGCTCGCGCCGCCGCCGTACCCGCGCCGCCCCCGAGCTCTGCGCCGTCCCCCGAGCTCGCTCCGTCCGTCTCCGACCTCGCGCCTCCGTCCCTGAGCCTCCTTCCCCGACCTCGCCTCTTTCCCGAGCTCGATCCGTCCGGTCGCCGCCGCCGCCGCCATGCCGCCGAAGAAGACGAAGGCCGCCTCCGGCTTCAAGGGCGTGCGGGCGAGGCCGAGCGGCCGCTGGAGCGCCGAGTTGCAGCACGAGGGCATGAGGTACTACCTCGGCACCTACGACAGCCCCGATTTGGCGGCTCGGGCGTACGACGCCGCTGGGTGGCGTCTCGGCGTTCCGCGGGAGCAGCTCAACGACCCGAGCATCACCTGCCTGCAGGACGCCATCTTCGTCGCGCCTCCGATGCAGTCGAAGGTGAAGACCCGCTTGGTGAAGAAGAGGGAGGAGCCGGCGAGGGTGCTCGAGACCGACGAAGAGTCGATGGCTCGGTTCGCACGGGAGCATCCCGAGTACGTGCAGTACGAGCAGGAGTTCTTCTGGAAGCACGAGCAGGAGACGAAGAAGAAGAAGGTCGACGACGAGGCTGGACCGTCGACGGTGAACTCGAACGTGATCGAGTTGAGCTCCTTCTCCTCCATCGACTGGGACAAGAGCTCCTCCTCCTCCTTCGACTGGGATGATTAGAGTAGTATTGTAGTCTCTGGTAGTTGAGTATGGTTCAAAAATGATGTTCGTAGTTTAAATTTGTGTTGAAACTATGGTTCCTAGTTTAAATTGTGTTCAAATTATGGTTCGTAGTTTAAATTGTGTTTGAATGTTCATGAAATATGTCTAAAATAGGGTATGTGATAGGGCAGCTGTTGGAGAAGAGCTGCCATAAAATAGGGCAGCTGGAAAAGTGAAAAACTACTATGTGCACCATACGTGTTAAAACAGGTGCCCCTATATGTGCTAAAACACCATATAGGATAGGGCAGTTGTTAGAGACGCTCTTAAATTCCCCTCCGCTACATTGGCGGAAAGCAGAAAGCCGGTGGTGCATGGAACACCTTGCTAATAACTTTTTTGCAAATTTTGGTGACAAGAAGCTGATGATGGTATTCAAGAAACTTTGTCAGCAGAGGCGAGTAAGTAAGTTTGCTAAAATCTGGAAGGAGCTCGATGAGCTGACAACAAAATATATGGCGGACAGAGAGCTGTCGGCACAAAGCCCATACAACCCACCCGATTCAGTGGAGTATGAGGAGGAAGAAGATCATGCCGATGACAACAATAGAAAGATAACCAACTTTTCTGACTGGATCCATATCAAACCAATGGAGAAGTGTTCACTAGCACACGACAAAAAGGGAGCAAGGTATGGCATCATGGGTACTGATATAGCTGATGCATACAAGAATGATCCTGTGTTGAAAGGGATAACATACCTTCCTCTCAATGCGATAGTGGAGGTAACACTCTCACGCTTGGTAGAGTGCTTCAAAAACACAAGTGCTGCAGCAAATGAAGCAATCGGCAACCCATCACTGAACTTCCCTGAACGAGTCCAGGATGACATGAATTCCAAATTTCTGAAATCCAAGTTGCATCATGTGATTCGCATAAACAAGGACGCTGTAAAAAAATTCCGGGGGCAAGTTGTTTGGGCATTCAAAGTTCAGTCGAGGCAGAAGACTGAGCTTGTTCACCTGAATTCGGAAGATACCCATAGCACTAAGAAGTTCGAAAGATCCACAGTTCGAGAAAGTGCCACCTGTTCATGTAACAAGCCTCAACTGCTTCACAAGCCATGCTCTCATGTCATCGCTGTATGTTGTCAGATAGGGGTTGACACTGCTAGATACATATCCCCATACTACAGTCTGACTTGTCTAGGTAGGACCTGGAGTGGAAAATTTGATGAATATAAGATCTCACACAGCTACAGAGATGTCATGCCATTTGAGGACAAGACACCAATTTGGATCCCGGACAAAAGATTAGAGTGTGGCCTTTCCTTTTTTCGTAACTTCAGGCTGTCTTGAAGGTGTTGCGGAGGAGGCACAGGAACAATGCAACAACCGAAGACGGAACCCCAACAAGGTCTGGAGAACCTAATCAAATTTAATTTTCTGTTACATGTGTCAAACTCCATGTTAGTCATACTTTGGGCCCTAAATATGCAGTTGTTGTCGAGCTTATCCTATGTAAACCCTGAATCTCTAGTACAATTTGTAGTGCTTATATTCTCCCATGAAAATTTCTGGCATGTTGAAGACAGTATGGTTACTATGCCCATGGGAGACTGCAATTTGACCCACTAGCTGAATGCCCGCGCGTTGCTACGGCGAAAACTTAGAACTATCAAAAAAAATAGACATGTTGTTTTTATCTATTTCATATAGGGGTGCAGATTTTGTAGCACCGTCGACACTCGCCATAATCCACTGCGCGCAGTGTATCTTTCTCTTACCTTCCCCAATCTCTCCGCTGTCACTTTTCAACTTCCATTGCAGTCCTCCAACTATGAAAACACAATATTTATATAATTCTAGTATAGTGCATCACGCTAATATAGATAGTGAAAAGGATACACAACAATGGGGACTTCATATGTGTTCTCCTATGGTGTAAGATTTTTTTTTTTTGCTTCCAACGGATTGAGCGTGAATATACAATTGGTATTGAAGACCGGGAGTATCATAGTTTAGTTGATATAAATTTAAATTCAATACATATGCAATTGAAAGTTTGCTTGCGTTCAGTTAAAATATGTAACTAAAAAACCCAAATACAACATCCAACATTTTATGCGATGACATTAATTGCATTGATTAGTTGACCTCAAATATTTGGCATGCCATAATGGCCATTTGGGTTCTATGAATGGCTAGCATTATCCAAAAAAAAATACCAATGTGCAAAATCTAGCCCAAAGGAGTTCTTTCATTACTTAATTGGAAATTTCATTCCTGAGGACATCTTTAGATATTTCGTGGAATTCTATGTTGTAATACCCAAATCTAGAGTTCTTGATGCAATGGTTCTTAAAGATTGCATAGAGATGCATATGCGCATCAAAAAGGTAAGTCGTCAAGTGTCGCGTTCGCACTCGCGGACACCAGGGAAGAAGCGAGAACTCCCCCTTTGTTGTTCGGTAAGGGACAGATGAGGCGCTGAGAGGATCCCCGTAGGCACGGGCTTGGAGTTACCAAGGGGACACGAACACGAGGTTTACCCAGGTTCAGTTCATCCCCGTCGGATGATCCTACGTCCTGCTTGTCTAATCTCTTATTATGATATTGTACAGGGCTACAATGTTGTCACCCTCCTTGGGTTCCTTGCCCCTCAACTGTAGCTATCTCCTACCTTTGGAATCAAGCGTCTGGTTCCTTCGACCAGTCTCTCGACCGACCAACCTCCCGACCTCTTTCTCCTTCCCCCTGATGCCAGCTTTATAGGGAAGGGGAGTTGAAGCGCGCCATGACACGCGCCCGGCCACGCGGTGCCGCACGATGGCCAAGTCTAGTCGCGCCCATGACGATGGTTGGTGGCAGTGCCACCTGCACTCCACGCGTCGCGGCCTGCATGACCACGTCAACCCCCGACGGGGGCTTCAATCCCGGGCTAGCGCAACCTGGGAACTCCTCTTGGCGCGGCTGCGCATGCCCCTCCCGGGGTAGTACCCCGGGAGGCAGCCCTCCGGCCTCCTGCCGGGTCTTCGGATGATCTTGTGCCCACATTCAACTATGGACACCCCGGTTGGGCGGGTGCCGACATCAAGTAAAAGCTAAACAAAAGGGAGAAAAAGATATGAAGTTGAATGGCCGATGGTAATTACAAACCTGATCTGAAACTCTCGACCCTAGGTGAAGAAATGACTAAGGTTACTTTGAATATTTTAAGGGAAATTTTATACCCCGCTCTGATATATAGTGCCCTATATTAGATGAGCGACGACGCTCAAAGGACGATGATGTGGTTACCCATGCAAGGCATTTCACGTTCTCACGCTGAGGATGTGGCATAAACATCAAGACCCCTTACTCCCTTAGCCTATGTCAAAGTCTGCAACGATTAGGACCTAATGGTATCGTTCTACGATAAGCGACTATGCTCAAAGGCCAAACATGCTGCCATTATAATACATGGCCATTCCAGATAGGGATGTAAATGGACATATCAATGGCGTCACCGAATCCTATATTTGTAGGCTGCTACTTAATTTTTCTAGGAAATAAAAAACGTTTTGAACAGTTGACCAAGTTATGTGGGACTATACGGTGCCATATATGTGACCATTTACATCCCTAATTCCATATCAGGACTTGTCAGGCTGGGTTTCGTTATTTTCTGATCACATGCTTCCATTCGAGTTTGGGTCAGAATTTTCCATCTGAAATAACGTTCAAATCATATGGGGCATGTCCTCCCTTTGAAATAACATGTAGTGCATGTGCTATGCTTTCAGATGATTTAACGAAGGTATATAAAGCAATCAAAGCATGATGCTCCCAATAATAAGTTGGCTCATATGAGAATGCATCATACTATTGATACAACATTTGTGAACAAAAGTGTTGGGTTGAGATAGACAATATGGATAAGTAGCAGAAGAGAGAACGCTGAGATTCAAGCCGTTGGCTCAGCCGTTGGCTCTGCATGACGAGATAATATCACAATTGTATTTGTCTTTTGGTCATTCACATGACAATGTTAGGCCAACCAACAATTTAATAATATATTACAAGCAAATAAATACCAAGATAAGTTTTTATTGCTAGAAGGACACACGGTTTAGCTACAACCAACACTTTTATAAATTAATTGCATATTAGTTTTATTATAGAGACTGATAAAAATAAATACAAGTTTAAAGGTACTTGGTGATTGTGGTTGAACATTGTATTAGTTATATTGTAGCATCAAATTTAATCAAATATTAATTAGAATAAAGAATAAAATCAAAATAATGTAAAGGTACTTGGCGAATATAGCCGCGCAAATGTGCGGGTAAAGAAATTGTTCTTCGCGAATGAATTAAATGATCATAGTTTGTATATTAGTTTGCCTACAAGCTGGCACAAAGTATTATGAACTAAGAAAATATTCAGAAGTAAAGCAATCGAATAGATTGCATAGACTTGAGAAAGATGATGCCCTTGAACCCAGCCTACCGGAAACGGAAGTAATCAATGGACCCGTTTGACAAAATACTCTACCACTCACCGGACTTATCCCACTTATCCTACGTGTCCCACCCTCGCATCCCTAGTGCTCTGTGACAGTCTCATGGTCGACCAATTTAATCAGTCATCACGACTGGCAGACCCCTCTGCCCTTCTCGTCATCCATGCACACCCAGCTAAAGTGACCTCTGCACCTCGTCGACGTGCACATCTGCATAGTTTGAGTTTTTCTCATCGCCGGCTCACATCCGTGCGGAAACGGCCTTTCTCGTTCGCATGCATATGTTACTCTCATCCATGGTCGTATGTCCTACACGGTACCCTCGTTGTCCCAGCATGGCCGCCGAACTATTTGCATGGAACTTGGACGCTGGCTAGTTGGTGCATCTGATCTCATGCTTGGCACCTCTAGCAGAAGCAGCAACGACAACGACCGCCTTGTCTTCTTCTGCTATAACGTGTGCGCACACATAGACTTGGACTCTACATGCTTCCTGCTGTAATCAGCTTCCTGTTGTAATCTCTTTGTGCAGCGCCGAACAAACAAAACTGCATAGTCGCCCCACGGAGGCCGCCTGCTCCTTCCACAACATGCGCATCTTAGCCTCAAACTTCTCCGCGGCCTCCCGCCGTCGGCACGCTCGCTCCGACTTCAGCTGAAGTTTTACCCGCTTCAGCCGCCACGCGCGCGCCTCCTTCCGATGCGCCGTCTAGGCATGGTGCCCCTCGTCTAGCTGCCGGCAGCACTGGGCCAACTCCGTGGAGCGCTGTCGCCTGAGAAGTAGGAGCTTGCAGGGTTGCACCATGATGCCAGTCGATGGCGGCGGCCTACTGAACTGCAACTGCATCCACGGCCCGCCGGTCGATTGCGCGGCGACCGCGGTGGCGAGGCTGAGTGTCACTGACGGCAACGGTGGCGGTGGAGCCGGAGCAACCAGGCAATGCAGCTCGACGAGAAGGCGAGAACACAATCTTCACACACAGCGAGCACCGCCGGTGACCCGCGTTCCCGCCGCAGAAGCAGCATGCCATGGCCGACCTTGTGCTCGCTCTCCACTGGTCGTGCTAGCTGCTCTCTCTCCCTTCGTGTTGTTCTGCTGCCGCTGCTCGTTCCCCCTGTGCTTGGTGGTTCAGTGCACGAAACTGAGAAGGATATAATAGAAGAAGAAGCCGCATGCGACAATTAAGCGAGTGAGGGATGTCATCCGGTTCTTCATATCCGGAGGGATTCAAAAATCTAACAAACCATGAATAGATAAGATGCATGCATCAAGCTCAACTAACAAGTCTAACAAACCCCAAAACGATAAGGCTGCATGCAACGTCCATAGTTGAAAACAAAACATGTTTTTTTCTTTCTTTTTTCTGAACCGGTATCTTCACTTATAGGTGGCATAGAGGCGTAATTACTATATAGCGTGAGGGCATTTGGCTTGTGACATCATTTGGATTGTGACACCATACCACGCATTCTGCTTTAATAGTAAAGATCCCTTATTTATTTTCTAGAGTAATTGGTTAGAGTTTTGATAATTTTCTTTGAACTCTTGTTTGCTTAAATGCCAAATCTTTCCAGAAGATGTCATTTCTTGTTTAAATATGTTTCTCTCTGCAAGAAGGATGCTGCCAAGATCTTGCAACCTGAACAATTTCTCTAATTCGTTTATTCTCGTATTTGCAGCGTCTCAATAGTTGCAATCTGTTAGGAATGAGCAACTATCATTCACAGGGGGCCAAATGCCAATACATGTACAGGCGTGGGCAATATGCAAAGAGCCCCTTATACTACGGGGAAAAAGGTTAAACAAGACTATACATGTCTAACACCCCCCCCCCCCCCCCCTCAAACTCATGGTGGGTCAACAACACTGAGTTTGGAGAGCAAGAAACTATGTTGCGCTCTAGTCTGAGCCTTCGTGAAGAAATCCGCCAGCTGTAACTCGGAAGGCACATACTGGAGAGCAAGAATCTGATCCTGCACAGCAGTGCGCACAAAGAAGGCATCAACACCTATGTGTTTGGTGAGCTCATGCTTCACCGGATCTCGCGCAATGCTGATAGCACCTGTACTGTCTGACAATAGTGCACTAGTTGGAAAATGCCTATCAGTGGCGCACGAATTAGGCTTTTTGTGGCGCACCAATTGGGCATAGCGGGTGCGCCACTAAATTCACGCCACTATTTTTTTTTTCTGTGGCGCACCTTCACCATGCGCCACAGAAATAGCTAGCCTTTTTGTGGCGCACTAGCAACCATGCGCCACAGAATGCCTATTTTAAATTTTTTTTAAATACGGTTGCCTACCGCACCACCACGGTCGTGCTGGATGGCGTCGACGGGGGAGCGGTAGCTTCTGCGGCGACCGACGGAGGAGGCCCACCGGAGCGGCGAGCGGCGTTCGTGGCGCGCAAGGCGGGGCTGCTGGAGAAGGCGTTGGACCTCTCGGAGGCGGAAGAGGCGGCCGTCGCGGTGGTCTGCTCGGGCATCGAGGGCCTCACCGTGCTGGTCGACATGGACACCAGGGAGGTCGTGCACGTCTCCGACCGCGGCGTCGGCATCCCCATCCCGGTCGCAGGACCTCGAGGTCCGGCAGCGCGGCTAGGGTGTAGGGGATGGGGCCGCTAAAGTAGAGGGAAGGAGCCAGGAGAGGAACGCGAGCGCCTCGTCGCCGAGGTCGCCGATGACGTGCGGGCCGCGGAGGGAGGTCCGGTGCAGCAGCACCCCCGCGCGCCCCCGCTGTGACGCCTCCACGGACAACGAGGGAGGGAGGAGCAGGAGCAGACGCGGGCGAGCTCGACCCGTTCACCATCGACGAGGATGTCATAGGAGCGCTCGAGCTTTTCGGCGCTCCGGCCGTCGGTGACGCCAAGGAGCAGCGACCAGGCGGGGAGGTGTTGGTCGGCGCCGTCGGGGATCGCGACCCCTCCGCGCATCGATCTTCACTCTGCGCGCGCGTGCTTGTATGGCTCCCGACGGCCGCTCGCTCTGTTTCTTGTGAAGAGGATGGGGAAAGGAGAGAGGCAGCGAGCGAGAGAAGAGAGGAGGAGAGAAGACCGAGCGAGAGATATTTCGTGTGGCTGTGCGCGTGTTCGGGTGAGGAGAGAGAATGTGGATCTGAGATCCAGATCCAGATTTTCTGTGGCGCATCCGGGCGCATGCGCCATAAAAATATAACTTTTTATGGCGCATGCAGCCACATGCGCCACAGAAATGTAACTTTTTGTGGCGCATGTGGCTGCATGCGCCACAGAAATGTGACTTTCTGTGGCGCACGCTCCCCATGCGCCAAAGAATGTGACATTTTTGTGGCGCATTAGGTTTTCGTGCGCTACAGAATTTTGACATTCTGTGGCGCGTGCAAAATAATGCGCCACAGAAATTATTTCTGTGGCGCATGCCTATTTGATGCGCCACAAAAAGGGATTACACTTATAAGGGTTTTCCTAGTAGTGGTGGAGTCGGTGTAGTGACAGACACACCAAAATCCTCCAATAACCAGCGTAACCAACTCACCTCGGCCGTCAAACTGGCCATAGCTCTCAACTCAGCCTCTGTACTGGAGCGGGAAACGGCAGTCTGTTTCTTTGTCTTCCATGCAATGAGAGAACCACCAAGAAACACACAGTAGGCAGAAAGCGAGCGACGATCCGAAGGATCACTAGCCCACGTAGCATCAGAATAGGCCTGGAGCTGTAAGGAGCTGGAACGAGGGAAGAATAGGCGACGAGTGATCGTGCATCGAAGATAGCGAAGAACACGAAGAAGATGACTATAGTGAACCGAGGTGGGAGCAGACACAAACTGACTTAGAATATGGACAGGATGGGCAATATCTGGTCGAGTGACTGCAAGATAGACAAGGCTCCCAACAAGATGGCGATAACGTGTCGGGTCAGAAAGAGGATCACCATCAGAAGCGCGAAGCTGGACATTGAGCTCCATAGGAGTCTCAACAGTGCGCTCATCACCAAGAGCAGCACGAGCAAGGAGATCCTAGATATACTTTTCCTGGGAGATATAAAATCCATCGGAAGTGGAGGAAACCTCAATCCCAAGAAAGTAGCGAAGAGGACCAAGATCAGTCATAAGGAACTGCTCGCGAAGGCGGGCCTTAACAAAGGAAATATACTCAGAATCATCGCCGGTGATTATCATATCATCAACATAGAGGAGGAGAAGGGTCCGCCCTCGAGGAGAAGTGTGAACAAACAGCGCGGGATCATGGGCACTCGGGGAGAAGCCAGCAGCAGTGACCACAGAGGCGAAGCGCTCAAACCAGGCGCGAGGGGCCTATTTCAGGCCATAAAGAATGCGCCGAAGACGGCAAACCATGCCATCAGGGACAGAGTACCCAGGAGGAGGCTGCATGTAAACTTCCTCACGCAACTCACCATTGAGAAATGCGTTCTGAACATCAAGCTGAGACACGGACCAGTGGCGAACAGAGGCCACGGCAAGAAGAGTGCGCACGGTGGTCATATGAGCCACGTGTGCAAAGGTCTCATCATAATCACGGCCCTGCTCCTGCTGGAAGCCACGAGCCACAAGACGCGCTTTGTAGCGCTCAAGAGTACCATCAGAGCGAGTCTTGATCTTGCAGACCCACTTGCATGTGATGGGACGAACACCGGGAGGAGGAGAGACAAGATCCCAGGTGCCAGTGCGCTCAAGCGCAGCAATCTCCTCAGCCATGGCAAGCTGCCATTCGGGATGGCACTGAGCATCCCGATAAGAGGTCGGTTCAAGGGCAACAGAAAGACCATAGTGACTAGGAGAGTAGCGATCAGGTGGACGACGATGGCGAGGAGGAAGAGGAGGAGTCATCTCATCAGAGGAGGAAGGCATCTCAGAGGAAGAAGCGTCGGAGGAGACATCCGGAGCATGAGAGCGACGAGAGTAGTGAAAAGGAAAAGGAGAGAGTGTAGAGGCGGGTGGAGGATCGGAAGAGGAAGGAGTGGAACTACTTGGGGAGGAGGGAGGCGGTGAGGCATCGGCAAGAATAGGGCGCGAAGGAGAATCGATAGGGACAGAGGGCGGTGTTTCAGGAAACAAGAGAAAAGATATGTCATCCACCGAGAAAGTCGAGTAGGAGGGACGCGGGTAGTAGGGACGCAACTCATCAAAAGTGACATCACGAGATATGCGCATCCGACGACCAACAGGGTCCTAACACCGATAACCTTTGTGCTCATCACTGTAGCCGAGGAAAACACACTCAACAGATTGAGCAGTCAGTTTGGTGCGTTCTCGTGGAGCAAGAAGAACATAGCACACGCAACCAAACAGACGAAGTGTTGAGTTATCAGGAGAACGACCAGTGAGACGCTCCATGGGTATACCACCTTGCAAGGCAGCCGATGGCTGAATGTTGATAAGATAGGTGGATGCAAAAACAGCCTCAACCCAGAAGTGGGGTGGAAGGGAGGCGGCGATCATCATCGCACGAGCCGTCTCGAGGAGGTGGCGATGCTTGCGCTCAGCCACACCGTTCTGAGCATGGGCACCAGGACAGGAGAACTGGGCGAGAGTACCCTGCTCAGCAAGAAAACCACGCAGCATCTGGGAGATATACTCACCAGCCGAGTCTGCACGAAAGACACGAATGGGCGTGGAAAACTGTGTGTGAACCATGGCAGCAAAACGCTTGTATATAGAGAGAAGCTCACTGCGAGATTTCATCAAGTAGAGCCAAGTGTAGCGAGAGAAATCATCGATAGAAAGAACATAGTAGCGATGACCCCCTTTCGAATCAAAGGGAGCAGGACCCCAAACATCAGAATGAACTAAATCGGAAGGACGCTGAGATACTGACTCGCTCATAGGATAAGGTAATTGAGCCTGTTTGCCAAGTCTACAACCATCATACTATAAGGAGACATCTCCAGATACAGACCCCAAAACACCTTGACGCACTAATGACGACAAGCGAGAGCCACAAATGTGACCAAGGCGATGATGCCACTGCTGGAAGGACGCAGAAGAGGAGGCCGCAAGAGCATGCGAACTGGCGGGAGTGGTGGCAGCGAAAGGAACATGGAGCCAGTCTATCTCCCAAAGGCCCTGGGACTCACGGCCCCGAGGGCCAGCCCCAACCAGAGCCTTGGTGCGACGATCCTGAACAGAGTAAGAGTCGACATCAAGAATGACACGACAACCAGAATCAGTAAGTTGAGCAGCGGAAAAGAGATTCATGGTAAGACGAGGGACATGAGAAACATTGGGAACAGAAAAGGATGGAGTAGAAAGGGTGCCGCGACTAGCGACAGGAAGAGGTGTGCCATCGGCAGTGAGAACATTGATAGGAAAATCAAGAGGTCGAATAGAAGACAAAGCGGAAGAATCAGAAGACATGTGAAAAGAAGCACCAGAATCCAGAACCCACGAAGATGTACCTGACTGTGTAGGCGGCGGTGGCTGAGTGGTGGTGGCAGCAATCACAGGTCCTGCTGTGCCTGGTCGAGGAAGAGCCAGAAGAAGCCAACAGACGCTTGAGCCGCACAATATCCTGATTAGTGAGTGACAGAGTCGAGGAAGACGCACGAGCACCGCTAGGAGAGGAGCGCCTCAGATCTCGCTGCTTCTTGTGACAATCAGATTCTGGGTGACCTGGCTTGGAGCAGTAGCCGCAGAAGGTGTGGGAGCGAGACCGGCTCGGTCCTGCGAAAGGAGGGCGGCCTACCCCCCCCCCCCCCCCCCTGAAGGCGTGGGTAGGAGTGCTGGAGCAGCTGAGGCGGCAGGAGCACGAGCCGCAAGTACAGTGGGCACCGCGAGCAATCCAGCAGAACGGAGGCGTGTCTCCTCAGCACGAAGCTCAGCAAGAACCTCCGAGATAGGAACACACCCACGAGCAAGTAAGGCAGCACGCCGAGGCTCAAACTCTGTACGGAGGCGTGACAAGAACTCATGGACACGCTGAAACTCCAAGTCTGATTTCACAGTGTGGCAGCAACGACAAGCACCACAAACAACAGTCCGGAGAGAGTCAAGCTGACGCCAGATGGTAGAGCACTGCATATAGAACTCATCAACAGTAGAGTCACCCTGCTGAAGTGCATGCTCCTGGCGGACCACAGATAGATAGAGAGCATCACCAGAGGGCTGATAGCGCTGACAGAGGTACAACCACATCGCAGCAGCAGTGTCAAGTCCCATAAACTCAGAAGCAAACTGAGTCTGAACGCTAGGAGTGAGAACGACAGCAGCCCGAGCATCATCATTGCGCCACAGAGTATAAGCAGACAGGGCATCCCGATAGACAGAGAGAGCATCAGAATAGGTGGATACCTCCTGATCATAAGCCTCAACCGCACCATCATCACTGGTCTTGGCTGCATCTCTATCAGCTTGAGAAGCATCAGCAGGAAGAACAGGCGGCACTGGCGGTGTAGGAGCCACAGGAGCAACAGGGCATGGCGGACAGGGGATCTCGACAGAGAGAACGCCCCAAAGGAGAAGGCCGCGCATGTGGATACGTATAAAGCCAACAAACTCCGCATAGTTGATACCATCGAAAATGATAGAGCACCGATGAACAGCAACATAGATGACATGATGCTCTCTTTTTTTTTTTTTTAAGAAAGAGGTCAACGCTCAGATCCTAGATTGGATCGAAGGAGCTAACTCCTGCTAACGATCAAGCACAGATCGGGCTAGCCAAGACAAGGCCAAGAGAGAGAGGATCTCACGATCAAGCACAGATCGGGATGCTCAGATTGGATCGGGCAAGCACAACAGGCCGCAGAGCAAACGCAGGCCGGCGAGGCGGCGACTTGGCACTGGAGCGGCCGGGAATCGGCCGGGACAGCGGAGGAGAAGCAACGGCAGGCCGGGAATTGGCGGGACGGGACGGCAGCCGGGCAGAGCAGCAGGCCGAGGTCGCAGCGGCGTAGGCCGACAGGGCAGCGACGGCGGCAGGCCAGCAAACAGCCTGGCAAGCACGAGTACGTCCTTGGACGAGCCAGCACAGGCAGCTCAGGAAGGAGAGGGAGGAAGAGGCAACCAACCGGCCGGAAAGAGCGACGACGGCGGTGGTGGAGCACGGAGTTGCTACGTGCGGGGAGAAGGAGAGGCTAAGGGTCTGATACCATTTTAGGAATGAGCAACTATCATTCACAGGGGTCAAAGACTAATACATATACAGGTTTGGGCAATATGCAAAGAGCCCCTTGTACTACGGGGAAAAAGGTTAAACAAGACTATACATGTCTCACACAATCTACATAAACTTATTTAAAAAACAGCCTACAGAGAACTTGCCATTCCGTGTTTACATTATGCTTTCAGTTTGATCCGTTATCACGTTCACGTCTGCCTCATGTCACGTTGGTCTTAAAAGAAGGACAATCTTTATTTTTATTTTCTTTTGGAGAAACCACAGGAGCGCTGCTTAATTGATGGCGCCTAGCCAAAATTGAGCTCCTAATATCATCTGTAAAACTCCAAGTTATGCATATTTTGATGTATAATATGTGTCGGCGGTGGTGCTTAAGTTATCCTATGTAAACTCTGAACCTCTATTATTATTTGCACTTTTGCAGTACTTCCAAGTTGTGCAGACAACTCTTATTTCTTTTCTAGACGGCAATTTTAAATCTGAATTCCTTGTTTGGTTTATATCTTAAAACTTCTGTATACTCAGTTTCTAGATCATCCTAGAAGACATTACATCTTGGCTGATGGCATGACATACATACCAGTTTAGTTGGGAAAATTGCCAGTAGTAGCTCTTGCCTAGATTTCAATGATCCAAGTACATCAAGTAACCATTTTACTACTGCATCTGAATTTTCTCCGAGCACACACTGCTTAGTATTAGTTCTTGGCTGATGCATGGCATGCATACAAGTTCAGTTGATAAGATTGTCATTAGTAGAACCACTTGACTAGATTCTATCATCCAATGGTTCAAGTGTCAGGATTACAGCTAATTAAGATATGGCAATGGCAGTTACAACTTAGAAGATAGGTGAGATAACTCAAGATGGAAGTAGAACAAGGTGCACATTATTTTGGTACCTCAGAAGCTGCGCAACACCAATCTCAGTTTCATGTGCTTTTTACGGATAGCTGTTTTCAGCTTCAGAGTCTAACCATTTTCTTACAACAGGTTGAATTCCTTCCATGCTATTTATAAACCACACTAATCAAACTTTGAATCCCTGAATTTTTTATCCTGGCATTTGATGCCATAACATCACTTGAATATTTGTAAATGTACTGTGTCTGCAACTATTGTTCACAGGAATGAGGAAGAGATGATAGAATCCTGACTTGTTTCTTTGTATCATTGGCCTTATTATGTTTCTCTCTGCTTAGCAAGGATGCTGCCAATATCTGTGTATCCTTAATAATTCCTGTGGGTTATCCATATGTCCCTTATTTCACAAGGAGAGAGAGAGAGGGGAAATTAAATTCCCTGTAATCCAGTATAACACTTGTGTAGCTGTGCATGCTGATCAGATGTGAGCATGGGCGCGCCTCGTCGGCGACGCGATAATGAGTTGCAGATTACTAATAGTTAGTGTTATAGATTTAAAAATAATAATAATTGGTCGTCAATTCTTTGCTGATTGCAGTATGTCCGGAATCCATTCTCCAGAAACTTGATGAATGTCGAGTGTGTTGACATGCTGCTTTCCATTTAAACATGCTCTGCGATCACCGAAACGCTCCGTTAGCATGTCTTCCTCGCAAACAATCATATAATCCTATAATCGTATGAAGACAGATTATATGTCCTTTGACACCATTACAAATGAACCAGTTCCGATAAACTTGGTTACACATCAGGACTTGTAGAATGGGTGTAATTGTAAATGTTTCAGAAAAAAGGTGTAAATGTTTTTGTAGAGAGAAGTATAAATTTGTTTTTTAGGGAAATATAAAATAATTTTTGAGGGCTTAGGAATTTCTCTTCAATCTTCCTCGAAGCAAGCCCAACAACATCCTAGTAAATGTTGAAATGTCCGCAGAAATAATGGAGGCTCGTGAGCGGCTCATCACGAAATAATGGCGGGAAAAACCCCAGAAGCGAGGGAAAACTCTTCCCCTGTTCCCCAAATGCGCGCACCAAGCCGCAGTTCCAAGATGGAAACCCACGCCGACCTCTGCTCCGGCGGCCGCAACCTGGCGGCGATGGAGGAACCACGCGCCACCGCCTCTGCCTCTGCTGCTTCCCCCTCCCTCGCCGGCCCCGACGCGCTCAGCGCCCCCAACCAGGTCCGTTCTCCTCTGCGCCCTCCGGGTACCGCTCGATGTCTATGGATTCCTCGCCTGCCGCCACAAGATTTGCTGAAATCTGTGTGTTTTGATTTTGTAGGGTACCGCCGCCGGCGCGAGGAAGCGTAAGGCCCCGGCGACGGCGATGGAAAAGGCAGCGAGGAAGCCTCGCCAGCGGCAGGTCTGCACTTTACTGTGCCTATCCATCCATCCCCCTTCCCGGCAGTATTGCTTAGCACTTAGCAGCACCATTAAAAAAAATGCTTGGCAGTTTGCTTACTCCGAATCTGGTGCATGTGTGTTGTGGCATTGTGTGGTGCAGGTTGAAGAGCCGATTCAGATGCCTGTCTACTACGGATGTAGCCAAGAGTTCGACAGAGTAGGCGGCGACAGTTTAGTTGAAGATTGCCCGGAACTTTATGCAAAGAAAATATGTGAGCACATAATCGGTGAGCTACCGCTGCAGCCACAGTCCATGACACTGGTGGATCTACAACTCTGGATCTTCAAGCTGTTTCGGCTTCACCCAGAAACACAAGACCTCAAAATTAAGGGGTTCCTGAAACAATACACCAGTGACTCGTATGATACGGAGGAACCAGAGTGGTATTTGGAGAACTATGCATGGGAGAGTTTTGATTTTGGGAGTGACAAAGACTGGAGTTCTTTTGCCAATAAATTGAAGAGAAAAAGAAACGTGACACAGAAGTTCATGTTGTATGTGCAATCCTCTGAGGTCAAGCACTATAACATTTTGCGCAAAGCTACAAATGATGATTACTCCCAACTGGCGAGGGTTGTGTTGCCCGGGACCAAAAGCCTGTCAAGTGGCCGCCACTTCAACATCCGTTACTGTATGGAAAAACTGACAATGACAGCTCAAGAAATCGCTGATTGTCTCATTGGTCACTCAGGTGAGCAGATTAGTCCTGTTGAGGCATGGAGGGGAAGACAGTTTGCTCTTGAGAGGGAATACGGTACCTTTTATGATTCATACAACTTTGCCCCGAGGTTACTTAAGGAGATAGCACGTAAAAACCCTGGTTGTTTTTTAGACATCAAGGATGCACAAGTTGCAGCGTGTAAGGATTTTCGGGTTCTCCAGCGTATATTCTGGGCATTTGGACAGTGCTTACAGGCCTTCCATAGTTGTCGCCCAGTGCTATGCATTAAGGGCACACCGCTATGCGGGAAATATCAAGGGGTGCTGTTGACGGCTGTAGCATTTGATGCCAATGATTCCTCCATTCCAGTAGCATGTGCTATCGTTGAGGGCGAGACCAAGGAAAGCTGGTTGTGGTTTCTTAGGAATTTGGAGCGTGCAGTGGAGCATCAGTCTGCTGTTTGCATTATACACGACTTCAAAAGGGAGTTGAGCGACGCTGTGGAGGACCTTCTGACTTCCCGTCAACGAACGTGGAAGAGAGCAGAAAGCAGATGGTGCATGGAAGATCTTGCTGAAAATTTCTTTGCATATTTTGCTGATAAGAAGCTGGTGATGATGTTCAAGAAACTTTGTCAGCAGAATCGACGTCATAAGTTTAGTAAAATATGGAAGGAGCTAGACGAGTTGACGGCCAAATATATGGCGGAGAAAGAACATGGCGCTATTGGGAAAATGCAGCAGGAATCAGTCGAACATGATGTGACAGAATTTGAAGCGGAAAACCTATGCAACCAACCTGATTCAGAGGTTGTGAAGGAAGGAGATCATGTTGATGACAACAATAGAAAAATAACAAAGTTCTCTGACTGGATCCATCTGAAACCAAAGGAGAAGTGGTCACTGGCATATGACAACATGGAGCAAGATATGGCATCATGGGCAGTGATATAGCTGATGTGTACAAGAACGACCCTATATTGAAAGGGGTAACATGCCTTCCGCTCAGTGCGATAGTGGAGGTGACATTCCTGCGCTTGGTAGACTACTTCGAAAACACAAGCGCTGCAGCAAACGAAGCTATCGGAAACCCATTAATGAACATCTCCGAACGTGTCCAGGTTGACATGAATTCCAAGGTGCAGAAAGCCAAGATGCATACATTTTTTCGGAAGTACACTGATGATGAAAATGTTCTTTGTGGGGAAGAGGATGGGAAATTTACAGTTAAGGGAAGGAAGAGGGCGGTGACTGTTGACCTGAAGTCCGAGAATATCTTCAGCATGGATACCTCTGAAGGTTCCACAAATCAAAAAACAGCCACTTGTACATGCAACAAGCCACAGCTGCTTCACAAGCCTTGCTCTCATGTCATTGCCATCTGTTGTGAGATTGGGGTTAGCTCTGCTACATACATATCCCCATTCTACCGCCTGCCCAATCTAGTTTGCACCTGGAAGCAAAAATTCAACAAGTTCTCACATGACTACAGAAATGTGGCACCAGCCTACTTCAGAGATAATATACCAACTTGGATCCCAGACAAAAGATTGGAGTGCGGTCTTGATAGTTGTTTGTCAGTAGACTGCATACAAACTGCCGTGGTCGAGGGAGAGCTTCAGAGCAGTTGGATCAATTGCACACAGTCCAGGAACCAAGACAAACTGAGAAGAACCCAGCCAAATCTATGCTTCTACTACCATCTGTCGAACTCCAAGTTATTCATATTTTGGACGCTTAATATGGGTCAGGCGTTGTGCTTAAGCTTATGTAAACTCTGAGACTATTATTATTTAGCAGGTCTTCCATGTTAAACGAAAAACTGATTTCTTAGTATTTCTTACGTAGTCAGTTACAATTTGAAATCTGAACTGTTGCTTGGTTTATATCTTCTCGAAACTTCTGTATGCTCAATTGCTAAATCAGTCCAAAGACATTACGCTTTGGCTGATGGTATGACATGCATAAGCAGCATAACAGTTCATTTGATAAAATTGTCATTAGCAACACCACTTGACTAGATTCCAATGGTTCAAGTGTATCAACCAACCATTTCTACTAGCAGTTGAAGTTCCGTTGAGAACATGTTGCTCAGGATACAGTAAATTAAGATAATGTAAGGACAGTTACGACATGCAAGCCAGGTTAGATGACTGAAGAACAAGGTGCAAGACCAATTTCAGTTTCATATGCTGCTACATAAAGCATGTGCTTGTTTTCAGATGCAGGCACAGAAACAAGGTTCAAGCTTCAAACATTTTCTTACAACAGGTTGAATTCCTTCCATGCTATGTACTACCTCCGTTTCTAAACATAAGATTTTGGTAGGCTATTTTAGCCTACCAAAACGTCTTAAATTTTAGGACAGGGGAAGTATAAACCACAAATCGAACTTTAAATCACTGATTTTTACAGCATTTGGTGTCACAGCAAATACATGGATATTCGTAAATGTACTGGGTCTGCAACTCTTGTTCACAAGATGAGATGGGAGAATCCAGCTGACTTGTTTCTTGTTACCATCAGCTTCAGTTTGTTCAGCAATTTTTTATACCATAACAAATCAACCGGTTCTGGTAGAGCAGAACCTGACAAAGCACGACTACTTAACCAGAACTTAACTCAAAAATAAACAATCGACCAAGTGACCTTCAGTCGTATCTTATAGTTACCACATGCGATTTCCTCTTCATCTGAATTGTTGCACCTTGGAGTAAAGTCAACACTGTGGTCATCAAACTCATCGCCACCTAGGGCAGCAGCCACAGTCAACCGCAACAGCTCGTCCAGAGAGACCCCTACTACTCTGTGCGCCATTTGCACAACTCCTTTGTCGCCAGCAGTAAGTACGCCATTCACTTTACTATCATGTAGCATAATGTCGCATGGAACATTTGTAGTGCAGGCAGATATTTTCCCATGGAAATCAGCAGGTCCACCAAGGATCCTGATCTCAACAGCCCCCTCCACCGCCTTTCTAATAAATATGTAGCTTAGATCCAATATGATGTGCATGCTGGCAAGTGTTTCCGTTTCAAGCTCATGTATTGGTCGATATGATAGTCTCATGATAGCATCCACCTCCATCAGGCCTTTGCTGAGTCTTTCATCCTTGACCTTCATTCCCTGCACATCTCTGACCTTTAGATCAATTTCGAAGAATATCGCATCGCATACCATGAATCCTCTCTTTGGGCCAGTCAAAATTAATGCGTCATCCTGCGAAACATAAGGGAACAGGCAAATTCCTGGCATTATTTTTAGATTTATCTATGTGTGAATAATCCCTGCTGTGCAGGTTTGTGATCCTGTTTGGGTGAGAAGATAAATTTACATGTGCATTTCATGTTCTCATATTATGTACTCCTTTTCTAACTGTGCATAGTTTGTAGTACAGAAGGACTGAAGAATCGTGGAAGAGTTGCTGAATCAAAGATCTATTAAGATCATTTGTTACAAAGGAAAGAACTGAAGTAACAGTTCCACAATATTAGCTCAATATATGATTTCAGACTAGTTGTTACTACAATAGACATAAGCAAAATTAGGTGTATGGATAGTTGGATACATAACATTTAGAACCACTAATTCATAGAATGGAGGACGTTCCGGAATGATTTTCGTACACATAATATATATGGGTACAGTTAGAAACTTAGAATTTTGCATTTTTTATATGAACAATAATCTTGCAGTGGCCATCAGATGAGTACCATGTAAAAGTATCCATACAAGAATTATACTGCTAGATGGCATGTTATGTCGCTAGAGGCGCAATGGACATCTTATACAGCAAATACTAGCAATACCTTTGAGCTGATGAGCTGGCAATTGTCCTTCCACGCTGGAACATATAGATGCATTTGTGATCAAGACCGTCCCTGGCTATGATTGTACCATAGACATTGAGTGGGTAGCCATAATCAGAGGACACAATCTTTACGGAGACAACATTCGCCGAGTTAGCCCGCAAGAACCCCTCTCCGAAGATTCTATCCGTATATCGCATCGCGCCAACAGGTGCTGTGAAAATAGAGGGGATTTCAAAGTGAGGAAAAGATGAAGAACAGCATTGGATTGAAGTAAACTGAAGGAGCAGGGTAACCAAGACGTACAAGGATCGACATGGAAACTTTAGTGGGGTGTTGGAAGAAGATACTTACATTCCTGGTCGAGGTCGAGCTTGGGGCGATAGAAGTAGCGGGTGTAGATGTATTTCCTCTGCTTGGGGTCGTACTCGCTGAATCTCGGGTCCAGAGGATTCTTCACCCCCTTCTCGTCTTCTGTCGCGACAACCGCCATGGAAGGAAAATCGCCGCCGCCGGCCATGGAAAGTTAGGGCTCGAGATCGATCGAGCTGCCGCTCAGGTTGGGCCGGCCCGCTTCTAATACTAGCATTTCTCATGGTTTGCAGCGTGGTTTCCTTCCTCATTTCGAAGAGAAAAGAAAAGAAGCGATATCAGTTCACAAAACGGTTTTCCACTTTCGCTGCGAACAGCAGCGGCGCCGCCACCACCTCCAAGGCCGCCCACGTCCCTGACGAGTTCAGAAGTGGTGGGAGACCTTCAACAACGGTGTCACCGTCGACGAAGGGGATTAGGTGGTGGAGGAGAATGCGGGTGGGGTGGTGGGCAAGACGATGGCGTCCGCCCACGCACGCGTCGGGAAGGAGACTGGCGGCGGCGGCGGCGCCGCCCGTCATTGCGACGGTAATTTTAGGATAAATTAGCTGATTTAGATTTTTTTTTTGCAACGACCTGAGAAGCTCGTTCACCATGATGCTGGTTAACAGTGTCTCACAAGTCACAACGTCAAAGATTCAGTTTTCTGTTAATCCATCTTTTTATGGATTATGTTTTGTGCATCCACTGACAACCAGGAATGGCTTTTAGAATTGAATGACCATTCCCTTTTTCCAAGAATTCAATGAATGTTGCTTTTGGCATAGGGGAAAAATAAAATGGTACAATCTGTTGCTTTTATCTTCTTGTATCTGAGCTTGACAGCAAGATAAAATATTTTGAAACTTTGTGTCAACAGAGACAGCAGGGACCTCCTTCTCCACCGCGGCAAGCCTCGAGTGCCATTGAAGTTGGCGGAGATCGAGCCCCACGACGCAGAGTTCCGCTACCTGTTGCCACTGGTATGGTGAGTGCACACTTCTCTCTAGACGGCCTTTGGCTCTGGTGTTGCTTTATTTATTCAACTTAAATGTACTCGGAATAGTAATGTAGATACGTACATATATGGAGAGTCTGGAGAAAATAACTGAATTTTACTTCATTATTATACTTAGTTCTTAAGGACCTATTTGATATGCTTTTTCTTTTTTGTACAAAACAATATGTAACATTCCAAGAACTAGATGGACAACTGCGCAGTCGGCACGCATCATAAGGCTTAAACACAAAGGGGAATGGAAATACTTGGTCGCAAGATATGTTTGAAAGACTTTTCAGGTGAACAGTGACAGTTACCATAATCACCAGGTATGAGGGTCTATATTGCTGATATGTGAAAATGTATATTACTAGGGGAATTACATTATTTTAGCTTAGAATAAGAGTAAGACATCTTTAAATCATTTTCTTGTACACACATGTTTTTTTTGTAAAGCTTCATTACAAATGTTACTATGTTATATTGATTAGAGAATTTCAAGTAAAGGCCACGATATTTGTTAGTTGAAGGGCAAAGAGTCCACAAAAATACGTGGATGATCAAATTTGCCTATATGCAGGGAATGTTTCCCACACACGTTCAACAAAAAATAAATAAGAGAAAATTATTTATTTGCACGCTTGCCTTACTATTATTCCCTAGTACACAATACAACATCAAGATTTTCTGAAATTCAAATAAGTAACCACTGATCATGAAATAGATTAGTAGGTTATTACACTAAAGCTGAATTAGAGCTCTTAGTTATAGCTGCAAGTAGTCTTGGCATCGGAAGCATATCAATCTCCTGGAGACCCTCAAGAACCCGAACCACTTCACTCATCGTCGGCCGATCAAACTCATTGTCTTGGATGCACCATAATGCGACTTTGCAAACTCTTTCAGCCTGTTCCATATTGAAGTCGTCATGTAATCGTGGATCCACCAAACTCTGCATATCGCCACCGTGAAGCTTGCTGATGACTCGCATGGGGAAATATTCAACATGACCATTGTCATCGGTATGTGCTTCAGGTGAATTCCTCCTTCCTGATATGATTTCAAACAATACCATGCCAAAGCTGTAGACATCAACCTTTGGTGTAATAGCAACTCCGCTCAGCCACTCTGGGGCAAGATAACCTGCAGTGCCTCTAAATGTAGTCAGAACTCGGCTAAAATTTCTTCCCACAAATGCTGCCATCCCAAAATCTGCAACTTTAGGGGAAAATGATGCGTCGAGAAGTATGTTTTCTGGCTTAATATCACAGTGTATGATGCACTCGCGGCAACTCTGATGCAAGTAGGACAGTCCTCTGGCAATTCCTAGGACTATCTGGTACCTTGTGTCCCAGTTTAGTAGAACGGCATCGCTCTTAAAAATATGACCATCAAGAGATCCATTTGGCATGTGTTCATACACAAGTAACCTATTATCACCTTGACTGCAGAAACCAATCAATTTCACTAGGTTGACATGGTGGATCAATCCAATTGAGCTCACCTCGGCTCTAAATTGCTTCTCTCCCTGACGGGTACCATCAAGCCTTTTCACTGCTATAGCAGTCGAATCCCTTAAGACTCCTTTATATACAGAACCAAAACCACCTGTTCCCAGCTTTTCAGAGAAATTTTTAGTAGCATGAGCTAAATCACTGTATCTGAATGCAATAATACCACTAGTGCCTTGATTTCCGTATAATGACGAACCACACCACTCGACTTTGTTCCTCCAAATAACTAAGAACAAGATGAGCATTAGTAACACAAAACTACTAATGCTTGCAGCAGTAATAACTCCAACATTTGGATTTCTCTTGTCTTTTTGCGAAATTGGGTCATCTTTAGCAGCAAGGCGAAGGTAAAGGGTATCTTCAGATTCAGTTTCAAGGCCATCATTCAGATTTACACCGAGCAGTTTCCCATGCCAGACAGAACATATGCTGTTATTATAGGAATAAGCGGTGCAAGAGCAGGAACTGAGACAAGCTTGTTCACACTTGATACGCGTTGTTGTAGCAAGGTTTGTGCTTTGAGGGTTGTAGGGCAATGTAACCTGAGAAATTTGGTGGAACATGTCTGTTGAACTTGTGGTGTTCTTGTTACTAGTGCAATATAGCGGTGAATTTCTGATGCACCCGTGTGATCGATCACCAAACTCCCAGTGCTGCGGCGACTTCTTAGAGAAGCTCTCCATACAGTCACAGGGTGGTTCTGCATTTCCGTTGCAGAGAGTGAAAGGTCCGCATGTGGCAGGTGGAGTGCAGACATCAATAGGGTCAGAAAATATGGTTTGCCAATATTGTTGGTCTTGTGACCAGATATTCAGCTTGATCTGACCAGAGATGTCAAGCAAGAGATATGAAGAATGCGATTCATCAGGTGAAGTGTACATGTAGTACTCCTCAGTGTTGTTATTCACATACTGCGGGATAATCACACCACTGGTCCGTGGATCCAATCCTAGAATCTTCTGGATTCTTGGCATGAGTTTCAATATGGATGATGCTTCGGATGCATAATTCCGATACACTACCGAGGGTTTGATTCGCTTGAGGTTTATGCCTTTGCCACTGGTATCTAGTTCAACACTATAGGAGCCACGCCCGGGATCAATGGTGCTCTTTCTGGAGATGACCCTGCGATTCAAGTTTGTGACCTTGTTCCAACCAAATTTGGCGCCAGGAAGCACAACATCTGTTGGATAGTCGAAGCTCTCCCACAACACTTGGTCAGATGATGACATGAGGGCTAGGTTGGCAGTGTTCATGAGAACCGCACTTGTGGTGGTGGTGTTTATGCTGTTGGGTTGTGTCCTGCTATTGTTTGCAATATCAGCGGACCAGATAACAAGGTCATCGTGTACGATGACAAGATTACCTTCGCTTGAGATTTTGAGGTGTGTGGTGAGGCTGAGGTTGGGATCATCAGGGATCGGCACGTCCCTGTTGGCGACCCACACGGTGGTAAAAACCGGTATCTGGTTGAACCATATGCCGAGGTACCAGTTGGCCAGGGAGGTGGTGTTTGTGAACTTACTGGTAGCGGTGCTTGCGGATGGCTGGAAGAAGCCGAGCGCGAACCTGCCGTTTCTCGAGAAGAGCTTGTCGCCGACAGCGAGCACCTGGCCTGCCGTGAGAGTATCATTTGTAGAGGAGGAGCATGGAAGGAGGAGGAGGCCGAGTAGTAGGATGTAGAGGGGCACCATGGAGAAGGGTAGTAGTGTGAATGATGAATTGGAAAAAAGAGGAAGCTCACGGATGCACCTTGTCTGTGGTGCTGCTCTGAGAGAAGAGGAAGCAGACTATCTGAGGATGGTGCATCTATGGTCGCTGAGTTGGGTTGGTTGGCGGATGGGGAAGAAACGGCAACGACTTTGGGTCTTCGGCTGCCACAGTTCCATTACTGATGCGAGCCAGCTTCAAGGACTCTTCCGTTGCTACTTCAGCCAAACATGGACCATGGACGTGACGGCCAAGAGAACGGCCACCACATGCTGGTCGCGGGACCGTTAATGCCCCAGTAACGTCACATCTGTAATACAGTACATCAAGTGAATAATGACAACGTGTAGACTAGTCGCACCTGTTTTCTTCCCTTGAATGCACGGCAAACTGTTTGATGTGATTGAACTGGAGTTAATTATGTGTGTAATAATCACAAGCATATAAATTCAAAAAAAATCACAAGCATATAAAAAAATCCTACGTATTTCTGAAAGTTCAGACATTTGAGAGCATTTGACTCTTGGTTAATGCATAGTGTAAAATCGTTAAAAAAATTGTGCAAAACGTGGAAGAGATGCGACTTAAAAAAGAAGCAGTTTACTTTTTTTCATTAAGGGGAGTAAATAATACAAGGTTGAGGCGATTACAAATTCACACTGAAAAAGAAAAATCTACAACAGAAGAAAAGGGAAGAAAACTACAGGAAGGCTACAAGAACAACAGAAAATTGAGGATGACTATCATGATCTTGTCGACCTGGCCAAGACGACGTCGGTTTTATCTTTCATCTAACCAAGAAGAAAGACAACTTAAATTGGTGTTCTGGTTGCCACTCGATGATACCCTTCAAAGAGAGAGGGGGTGTCAAACGGGAACAAGGTCGATCTAAAGGCGGATCAAGAAATCGCTAACCCGGTTGCAGATAAAACATCGGTACAGTCCAACTTTAAACGGGAAACAGCCTATAACCAAGGACTCCTCCAAAGAGGAAGACATTACCCAACAACAGCATCAACAATGTCGCTGCTGAAGAAGGCCGGCAAAGGGCTTTCACCCGAATATATCTCTAATCCATTTCAGTGTGTTTGGCGATAGGTGGAGAGGATCAGAGGAGAGGCCCGATGCATGACCAGCAGTGGTGTTGAGGCCGCCCACCGGCCACCCTGAGCACCGTCACCGATAGCCACATTGTAAAACCAGCAAACATACATGCCAATGAAGACAAGAGGTTGGCAACATCGGATCTGCAACAGATCAGCACGCAGGCTACACGGTAGCTACAAGAGATCGAGGAGCGACAAGGTGTAAGAAGGCGACATGGATGGTGGATTGAAAGGAGGGATGAAGATGCACGGGAGGACTCAACTACAAGATGGTGAGATATTATGAGAGGCTTCGCTAGCCGACGGCTTCCGGTGTCTAACTGCATCAGTTGTGCCATCAAAGCTAGTATTGTGGACATGTAGCACCTGGTGAATAAACAAAATTCATAGTATAAGCAAACAAAATAGGAATTGGAGGTTATAGAGTGAGCTGCTTCAGTGATGAAATTAATTTACGCATAAAGATAGAGGCAAACCTGAAAAATTAGTGAATCCACATCAGACCCTGAAGAATCGGCTCTGCCCTATCTGCACTACACAAGCTGGCCCTGTTGGGGCGCCATCTTGCCTTCTTTACTGAAATATGCAGAAGGAAAACACACGAACTTGTAACTAACATCTTGTAATGGTTAGATGGGTTTGCCTCATGCATCGTAAGCATTTGTCGGTTGGGCTTGGGCACGTGCTGTTCGATCGTTGGCTGCTGCTGTGAGGCGAGACATGAACGGGTGTGCAATCAGGGTCAGACATTGACTGATGGATTGGTTTCTAGCTGGGTGTACGGCTTACACGCACAGGTGATGAAGTATTACTCCTACTTGTCATTCAAGTGAAATCGATTGCAGCAAAGACGACCGACGTCCCTTCAGCAAGATTTCCAAGCACTGTGGTGCTGTGAACAGCTAGCTAGTACGGCCGATCTGGCTGCCGTTTCTGCCTGAAGGACGGCGAGAAGGTCCCCAACCAACTCACCAACCACCGTTGAGCCGGTGCGGCGACGACCGGGCGGCAGAGAACCAGAGCACATGCATGCAGGCCACGCTGGCCGGCCCGGAGCGGCGGAACGTGCGTGGCTGGTCGTCGACGCGCAAAACACAAGCTGGCCGGAGGAGGGAGGAGGTTCCAGAGTTTGAAAATAAACGTGAGACACACTCATGCACCGACATCGCCGATCGTCATCTGCATAAAAAATGTTAAGAATCAAGCTAGCTGTATGTTTCCCGCGTATCTGGAGTTGAAACACGAAACCGATCGAACAACACATATATAATGTGATACGCAACCGGAATGTGCCATCAATCAGGTTGGCGATCGATCCAGGTACACAGCCCCGCTGTCGCCGCCGGGCGTGGTGGTTACCATCCTCCTACGTACCTCGCTGTCGTCGTGGTGTGGTTCGATGGCGCCGTCGTCGTGGGCGCTTCTGCTCACCGCCCTGCTGGTGTCGGCTACGAACGGCGTGGCGTCGGTGTCGGGCATTCCGCCGGCCGCGAACGCCACTAGGCGGCCGCAGCACCACCCAGGAGGAGCGTTCACGGAGGCGCCGGCGTTCCGGAACGGCGACTCCTGTCGTCGCGCGTCTTCCCGCGTGCACATCGCCATGACGCTGGACGCCAACTACCTGCGCGGCACCGTCGCCGCGGTGTTCTCCATCCTGCAGCACACGGCGTGCCCGGAGGACGTGACCTTCCACTTCCTGGCGTCGCGGCGGCGCGACGCCGACGCCGTGCGCGCCACCTTCCCGTACCTGGACCCGCGCGTGTACCGCTTCGACCCGTCCCGCGTCGAGGGACGCATCTCCCGCTCCGTGCGCACCGCGCTGGACCAGCCGCTCAACTACGCGCGCATCTACCTCGCCGACATGCTCCCGCGCTCCGTGGGCCGCGTCATCTACCTCGACTCCGACGTCGTCGTCGTCGACGACGTCCGGAACCTCTGGTCCGTCGACCTCTCCGCCACCGCGGACGGCAACCACAGCCACAGCCGCAGCTACGTGGTTGCGGCGCCCGAGTACTGCCACACCAACTTCACCAAGTACTTCACGGACGCCTTCTGGTCGGACGCCAACCTCAGCGCCACCTTCCGGCAGGGCCGGCGCCGGCGACCGTGCTACTTCAACACGGGCGTGATGGTGATGGACGTGGCGGGGTGGCGCGCGGGGGGTTACACGAGGCGGGTGGAGGAGTGGATGGCCGTGCAGAAGGAGGAGAAGCGGATATACAGCCTCGGCTCGCTGCCGCCGTTCCTGCTCGTGCTCGCCGGCGAGATCATGCCGGTCGACCACCGCTGGAACCAGCACGGCCTCGGCGGGGACAACGCCGAGGGGAGGTGCCGGAGCCTCCACCCGGGGCCCATCAGCCTGCTGCACTGGAGCGGCAAGGGGAAGCCGTGGCTCAGGCTCGACTCGCGGAAGCCATGCGCCGTCGACCACCTCTGGGCGCCCTACGACCTCTACAAGCCCGCCGCCGCCACCGCGATCGAGGACTGAACTCTCAACCTGCTGGCATGCAGCCGCGTGACAGCGCGCCACCGCCCACCGGCCGCGCTCGATGGAAGCACAGCTCGCATTGATCAAGCTAGCTGAGGGGCACGCGATCGAATAGGAGGGATCGATGCTCGACAGAAATGATTGATCGCGACAAACACATGGGAGAGCTCAAACAAGATTGTTTTGCGAGGAAATTAAGATGGGATCGATCGACAGATTTCCCTCTTGTTTTGTTTTGGATGCTTAACGATACATGTAGAGGCCGGACTGCAGGTGGTGTAAATTTCGTAAATATAAAGAGGTTAATTACAGGGCTCGATGATATGCAACTCTTCTTTTACTCCCTCTGTTCCCATGACTTCATGTATATAAAAGTTGACATATCTAAACATATGTTATAATATTAGATACATTCATCTTTAGATAAATGGAAATCATCTAATTTAAAACGGATGGAGTAGAAGAGAATACTCGTGTATTCTCCTAAGTTTAGTTTACACTCGTTATTCTTTTGAGAGAAAACTTAAATTTCTGTAATGACGAAAGGCAAATATCAATGTTATTCAGAAATAAATGTGAATGTACAATGATCTTTTTTCGGGCTTGCGTTAACCATGGGCATATACCCAATTCACTGAAACAAATTTCCTAAGAGTACATTGGCGCTACTAAGAGTGCTTTTTATTGGTCGTGTGACAACTAGATTAGAATATACGGCATCACCTCCATGCTGTTCATTGGTCGCCTAGCAGAGGAACTACTTCCCAGACACTAGACAGAATTCTCAGGGCTGATATGCCTCCGCAACCTGAGACGCCGTTCCAGCGGAGGGTTTGGTCTGCGGTGGCTGATGAGGCCAGCTTGCGCTCTCTTCTGCGAGCTCATGGAGCAAGTGTCCTAGGGGCAAAGAGCAAAGAAAAAATGGCGCCTGACAACAAATGGAGTCGAGGATTTGTAAAAACATTATAACAAAACATGAGTGTACGAGTTTCTTGACATTTCATACATCTGTAGCTAGCTCCTGGTCAATCAAAAGTGTCAGAATAAATTGATGTACGCTGGCAAACTTATAATCTGACATAGACAGATTAGACGTATCTTGACACCATAACAATTCTTTCCAATAAACTTGGTTACATCAGAAGGATCTAGAACATTCCCACACGAATAATACAACCCAACATAGTTAGATTACGCGTCTCTTGACAGTTGAAACCATAACAGATCAACTGGTTATAATGGAGTAGAACCAGGCAAAGCCCGACTACTAATCAACCAGAACTTAACTCACAAATAAATAATCGACCACGTGACTTTCAGTAGTATCCTATAGTCACCACATGTGATTTCCTCTTTATCGTGACTGTTGCGCCTTGGAGTAAGTTCAACAGTGCGGCCAGAAAACTCGCCACCACCTAGGGCAGCAGCCCCAGTCAACCGCAGCATCTCGTCCACAGAGACACTTTTACTACGCTGCGCGCCATTTGCACAACTCCTTCGTCGCCAGCGGTAAGTACGCCGTTCACTTCACTGTCGTGCAGCATAATGTCACATGGAACATTCGTAGTGCAGGCAGATATCTTCCCATGGAAATCAGCAGGTCCACCAAGTATCCTGACCTCAATAGCCCCCTCCACCGCCTTTCTAATGAATGTGTAGCTTAGATCCAATACGCTGTGCATGCTGACAAGTGTTTCCTTTTCAGCCGCATGTATGGGTCCTGCTGATAGTCTCCGGACACCATCCACCTCTATCAAGCCTTTACTGAGTCTTTCATCACTGACCTTCCTCCCCTGCACATCCTTGACCTTTAGATCAATTTCGAAGTATAACATATCGCATAGAATGAATCCTCTCTTAGGGCCAGTCAAAATCAATGAATCATCCTGCAAAAACAGAAGTTTTCAAGGTTTATCTAGTCTGAATAATCCTTGATGTGGGGTTGTGATTCCTGTTTGTGTGACAACTGACAAGATAAACTGCAGGTGCATTTCATGTTCTCGTATTATTTACTCCTTTTCTAACTGCGCAGGGCTTGTT
Source organism: Poa annua (assembly GCA_026929855.1). NCBI lineage: Eukaryota > Viridiplantae > Streptophyta > Magnoliopsida > Poales > Poaceae > Poa > Poa annua. Next base: position 12,861,477 of record CM049433.1, on the reverse strand, counting down.
GTACATCAGGACTGAAGAATCATGTAAGAGTTGCTAAACCAAAGACCTACTAAGATCAATTGCTATAAGGGAAAAAAACTGAATTATCAATTCCACTAGAATTTAACACAGTATGAAACATAATATTGGCACACCAAACAAATCAGACTAGTTATTAGTAAAATACAAAAGCAAAATTAGATGTATGGATACATAACATTTAGAACCAATCATTCATAGAATGAAGGACGCTGTTAAATGATTTCCCTATGCATAATATATATAGGTACAGTAAGAATCTGGATTGTCCTCGACGGCACTAACATGCACATGCTTCTCTCTGTTATGTATAATATATAGGTACAGTGATCAACTGAAGAATGTGAGAAAGTACTGATATAAGAATTAAACTGCTGTGATATTATGTCTGTAGAGATGCATTGGACATTGTCGTATGAGGTAAATGATATAGCAATACCTTTGAGCTGATGAGCTGGCAATTGTCCTCGCCACGCTGGAACATATAGATGCGTTTGTAATCAATGCAGTCCCTGGCTATGATTGTACCATAGACATTGAGTGGGTAGCCATAGTCAGAGGACACAATCTTTACCGGGACAACATTCGCCGAGTTAGCCAACACGAACCCTTTTGCTGTGAAGATTCTATCGTTATATCGCATTGGACCAATAGGTGCTGTCAAGAGAAAATCATTTCAAGGTGAGGAGAAAATTGCAAATAACCACCACAATTGTGCCTAGGGTTTCAAAAAACCACCATGTTTTCAATTTTTATCAAAAAACACCGGTATTGCGTAACAGTGGAGCAAAAAACACTAATTGTCTATTTTATGCCCGTTAAGCCTCTTTCTGACCGGTGGACCCAATTTGTCAGGCTGACATGGCATGTTTATTTTGTCAAAAAGTTCTTCACAATTTATTAAACGTGCAGGGCTTATTTTGTAAAATTTCTACTCCATGTCTTATCCGAAGGGGAATCCCCACCGGCCGGTTCCGCGCTGCTCCGGCCACGCTGATCCGGCCTGCTCCTCCCCGCGCGCGCTGCTCCGGCCACGCTGATCCGGCCTGCTCCTCCCCGCGCGCTGGCCTGCTCAATGCGCTGAACCTGTCCTTCTTCGTGCCCATGTCGGGCATGCGCGCCCGGACTGCCGCCGACGAGCACATGTCGTCCCACAGCCTAATGCACATGCAGCAGCTGCTCTCAGTCGACTCCCCGCGCGCCTCCCCGCGGAGCACCATCGCGCTGTGGTATGGCTGCACGCCCATCGCACAATTTGTCCGCCGCACTCGATCCGCCTTCTTCTCCGCCGCCGGGAGGTTCCCACCTCCACCGCGCACCTCCCCACCTTCCTCCTCATCCGCACCGGTAGGATCCCAGCTCCGCCACGCGTCGCCGGCGTCCCAGCCTCCACCGCACGCTTCCGGGGCCTCCCACCTCCTGCCTCCTCCACGGCTCCACCGCGCGGCGTCGCCGGACCCCAGCTCCTGCCCACCTCCCTGGCGCGCCGCCGCTGCGCCCCGTGGCCGCCCCTGCCTCGACCTCGTTCTTGTCTCCGGCGGGCCACCAGAACGCGCGCCACACGAGCACGCCCTCGTCGTGCTGGTTGCAGAAGGCGAGGAGGCGGACGATGTGCGGGTGGCGGACGTGGAGCGGGGCGTCCAGCTCCTGTCGGAAGGCGCGGCGGAGACGCTCGCTGCAGCTGCGGTAGACCTTCACGGCGGCGAGCTGGAACTTGGAGCCGCCGGAGAGGCGCGCGAGGTACACGGTGCTGAAGCCGCCCTCGCCGACGACGGCCGACGTGAAGCCCGCCGTCATGGCCTCCACCTGCGCTCCGGGTCTGCTCTCCGGGCGGTGACGCCGGTAGCGACGGCGACGCCGCCCCCGCAGCAGAGGAGTGGGAGCTTGGGCCTCTGCAGCAGCATCTCCGACCTCGATCCCTCCCGGCGAGCCGGGCTCTGGAGGAGAAAGAGGAGCAGAGAGGTGGAGGAACGAGAAAGCATTTGCGAGTGCGAGTCTGAAGAGAGGTGGAGGTCTTTTTTGTAAACTAGACATGCCACATAAGCCTACCAACTGGGGTCCGCTGGTCAGAAATTAAATTAGGATGCAGAAAACTCCCGATCAGTGTTTCTTGCGACCGTCAGACTGGAAAAGAGTGTTTTTTACTAAAAATTGAAGACATGGTGGTTTTTTTAAACCCTAGACACAATTATGGTGGTTTTGTGCAATTAACTCCAAGGAGAGGGAAGGAAGAAAAATAGCACTAGGATATACTGAACGGCTCCACCCTGATTGCAAAACACAACGGGATCCATGGGGTACTCTTTCCTTTTCAAATATAAACTTCCTATAGTATGGTCGTGAATACGTAACCACGCAAAGTCTAGAACATGGGCGGGCACGAACGTATTCATGGGTATTCAGCTGAATACCCATTATTTTCGGCAAAAAAAATCACGTTGTATTCAGCCAACCAAATCTAGATGTCCTCCTGCTCCAATAGCAGCAGTGTTGGCTCCCATGAATTCTAGGTTTAGGGTGGTGCCTGTTTTTCTAGGGTTTCCTTCTCGCTCTGGCGATTTTGGCGATCTCTGGATCTTCGAGGCTTGGTTTGGTGAGATCGGGGTCTTCCTCGTTCCCATCTATTTGTTCCCATTGATCGTTCGCTCTCTCCGCTCCCTCCCTCTCACGTGTCTCGTATCTAGGGTTTCGACGTATTCGGGGTGATCAAGGGGCAACCTTTGTGTTCGCCGCCCACCCTTGGTACGTACGATCCCAGGTGCGGGTGAGCGATCGTGATGGCGGGTGGACAGAGCAGATCGGTAGGGAACACGGGGACAGCAAAGGCGGCGGTGGCGGATCCCTTGGGGTCACCGGCGGCGGCGGCGGCGGCGGTTGTGCGGGAGAAGGCGGTGGCGGTTGAGGCAGATGCAAGCGGGAGCGCGGGTGACGGCGTTGCTGCGATGATGGGCCGCCTGAACCTCACCGCGCGGGAGGCGCGCACCTTCGTCCTGGATGAGGATGAGGAGGAATATGGTAATGCCCCGGAGTGGGCGATTGTGGGGAAGGTTCTGTCTCCATCGACGTACCACATCGACACGATCAAGGCGGTGATCCGGCCAGCGTGGGGTAATCCGCGCGGGATGATGGTACGTTCGGCAGGCTCCAACCTCTTCATTGCAGAGTTTGCGTCGAAGAATGAGATGGATCGTGTGACTAATGGATCGCCATGGACGATTGGTAAGCATGCTATCATCTTGAGGAAGTTTGATCCTCGTATTCGGCCTAGCGATATGATCTTCGATAAGCTGCCGCTGTGGGTACGCATTATGCGTTTACCCTATCCATTGATGGACAAGAAGAGGGGTACTCCTCTGATGGAGATGATTGGTGAGATGGTGAAAATAGAAGTGGACGAGAATGGCCGTGCCTGGGGTGATTTTTTGAGGGCTCGGCTGCTGGTGGATATCACACAGCCTCTGTTGCGATGCGTGGCAGTGCATTCGCAGAGTCAGAAGGAAACTACTCTGTACGATATCATGTACGAGCGGCTTCCTATGTATTGCTTCTCGTGTGGGATGGTGGGGCATTCGTCCTTAATGTGCCCAACTCCGGCCGGGAGAGATGAGGAAGGGAAGCTTCCATGGAATAGTGACAGGCTATGTGTGCCCTTCCCGAAGAAGAAAGAATCTGGTTCGTTCTCAGGGCATAGCACACAGTCGGGTCAGGGATTGAGCAATCACGCACCTGGGCAGCAACACCAGAAAGGAGGGGCGGAGGTAACTTCGCTAGCCAAAACCCATAAGCCTCGTGCTCGCAAAAATCCTGAAATGCAGGGTGGGACTGGGGGGCGTGGGAATGCAACCAAACTCACTGGGAACAAGCGCAAGCCAACCCAGGTATATGTCCCCAAGAAGCCTGCCGATGCTGCACTGATACTGGATGGGGAGCAAGTCGCACCAACTGGTGCTGCCCCTCTGTTGCTGGAGTTTCGTAATGATGAGGCTGCCAGTACCGATTCTAATAAGAAGAGTAGAAAGAATGGAGACAGTGAGGTCTCATCTCGATCGGCGGATCCTGCAGGGACTGATAATCAGTCCCTGCCAGCGCAATGAGTTGCTTGTGTTGGAACTGTCGGGGACTCGGGTCGGACTCGACAGTTGGAGAGCTCCGGTGGCTCGTTAAAACATACCGACCCGCCTTCCTCTTCTTGTCAGAAACGAAGATGAAGGATAAACGTGTGGAAAATTTTATGTGGTCTCTTGGCTACTCGGGCTTCTTCGATGTGAGTAGTGAAGGACTGAGTGGGGGTTTGGCCCTTTTCTGGTTGCAGCCATACACCGTTTCTCTAAAAGGTTTGAACCGAAGCTGTATTGATGTAACAATTGCAGCCGAGAATGGTGATGCTTGGCGTGCTAGTTTTGTTTATGGAGAACCAAAGCGAGATAAGCGACATGAATTCTGGACTTTATTACGGCGCCTACGTGGCCAGTACACAGGCCCTTGGTTGGTGTGCGGGGATTTTAATGAGGTCCTCACTAATGAGGAGCACTTTGGCGCTACGGATCGGTCTGAAGCACATATGGCTGGATTCCGTGACTGTCTAGATGACTGTGGGCTTACGGACCTGGGTTTCTCTGGTCCTATCTTCACCTGGACGAACAAGCAGGAGGCTGATTGTAATATCCGTGTTCGTCTGGATAGAGGTGTTGCTAATGCTGAATTTGTTAGCTTGTTTGATGATTGTCAAGTGACGAATGTGATTACCACTACTTCGGACCATTATGCAGTTCACATAGATCTGAAGAAGCTTGCTGATGATCCTGTTGCTCGGCCCATCCAATTTGGCTTCAAATTAGAAGCAGCCTGGTTACGGGACCCGTCGTACAGGGGTGTGGTCGAGCAGGCCTGGACTGACCAAGGCCCAGTGGGCTTGGCAGCGACTTGGGCCAGACTGTAGCGGGTAGCGGGCTCGCTTCGACACTGGAGTAGGGACACTTTCGGCTCGGTTAAATTTGAAATTCAAAAGCTTGAGAGGAAGTTGCGCTCGCTCCGGTTGGCGTCATGGTCTGCTGATGATTCAGAGATCAAGTCGGTCGAGAAAAGACTATGCGAGCTGTTTGAACGTGAGGAAATAATGGCAAGACAGCGCTCACGTATTGAATGGTTGCGCGAGGGTGATAGGAACACATCCTTCTTCCATGATCGTGCTTCGGCACGGCGGAAAACAAACAGAATCAAGGTTATTGTTAATGAAGAAGGTGTTCGTCTGACCAACATGGCCGAGATCAAAGGGGAGGGTGAACGGTTCTATGAGAAGATGTTCTCCTCCGAATCATGTGAATCTATTGATGTTGTCCTTGATGGAATCAACTCTAAGGTGACCTCCGAGATGAATGATGACCTATGTAAACCTGTCACCAATGAGGAGATTAAAACAGCTCTTTTCCAAATGGGGGCAACAAAGGCACCGGGTCCTGATGGATTCCCGGCTCTTTTTTATCAAACTCACTGGGAATTTTTCGAGGAGGAGATTTGCAATGCGGTCCGAAAGTTTCTTGAGGGGTCTAGCATTCCGGAGGGTATGTGTGACTCTGTGATTGTTCTCATCCCCAAGGTATCACATCCTGAACATCTCAAGAATTTTCGTCCCATTAGCTTGTGTAATGTTCTTTATAAAATTGCTTCTAAGGTTCTTGCCAACAGACTCAAAGTGATTCTGCCAGAGATTATTTCTGAACATCAGAGTGCCTTTGTTCCTGGAAGGCTCATCACTGACAATGCACTAGTGGCTTATGAGTGTTTGCATACGATAAGGAAGCAGAAAGCCAAACTGCCATTCTTTGCTCTCAAGATCACTGGAGTTTTAACAGCCAGGTCAGTCTTCGAGGAGCATGTTGCAGCGACAGTTCTTCAGATTCCGCTGAGTGGCCGGGTTGGGGAGGACTTTATTTCATGGCCAGCTGAGAAATATGGTGTGTATACTGTTCGCTCAGCTTACAGCATGGCCCGGTCGCGTGATTTTATGCTCTCTCACAGCGCCTCGGGGCGTGGTTCGAGCTCTGACTTGACTGTTGATGCCCTCTCTTGGAAGAAGTTATGGGGGATCAGAGCCCCAGGGAAGATGCTTATAACCCTATGGCGGTTTGCTCACGACTGCCTCCCTACGACACATCAGCTCCGACATCGGCGAATACCCTGTCGGGATGACTGCATCTACTGCTACCGGGAGGAGCGTGTGGAGCATGTTTTCTTATTCTGTCAGTACACGAATGAGGTCTGGCAAGAATTGAAGAAGTCCTATCCAGTTCAACTACGGCGTGGAGAATTTGTTAATCCGAAGAGCTGGATCTTTGATTTCCTTTCACGCACCAAGGAAGTCGAACATGTGCTGCTGGCTGTTACTTGTTGGCATCTGTGGGATGCGAGGAATGGGGTTCGCAATGGTGATTCTATGATAAACCCCAACAGCCTAGCGGTAAAGATTAAAGCATATGTTGAGATGATAGTGGAGCACCTACTGAAGCCTGTACCGATCCACAAACGTGTGACCAATCCGCCCCACTTGAGATGGTCGCCGCCGCCGGAAGGTTCAGTCCTCGTTAATGTAGATGCTGCTGTGTTTTCATCTTCTTCTCGGATGGGGGTGGGCGTCGTGATCAGGAACCACATCGGTACGTGTCTGGTTGCTTGCAGCCAAGTCCTTGATGCGGTTACGACGCCGGAACTTGCAGAAGCATTGGCCGTCAGGCGTGGTGCGTTCAGTCTTCGAGGAGCATGTTGCAGCGACAGTTCTTCAGATTCCGCTGAGTGGCCGGGTTGGGGAGGACTTTATTTCATGGCCAGCTGAGAAATATGGTGTGTATACTGTTCGCTCAGCTTACAGCATGGCCCGGTCGCGTGATTTTATGCTCTCTCACAGCGCCTCGGGGCGTGGTTCGAGCTCTGACTTGACTGTTGATGCCCTCTCTTGGAAGAAGTTATGGGGGATCAGAGCCCCAGGGAAGATGCTTATAACCCTATGGCGGTTTGCTCACGACTGCCTCCCTACGACACATCAGCTCCGACATCGGCGAATACCCTGTCGGGATGACTGCATCTACTGCTACCGGGAGGAGCGTGTGGAGCATGTTTTCTTATTCTGTCAGTACACGAATGAGGTCTGGCAAGAATTGAAGAAGTCCTATCCAGTTCAACTACGGCGTGGAGAATTTGTTAATCCGAAGAGCTGGATCTTTGATTTCCTTTCACGCACCAAGGAAGTCGAACATGTGCTGCTGGCTGTTACTTGTTGGCATCTGTGGGATGCGAGGAATGGGGTTCGCAATGGTGATTCTATGATAAACCCCAACAGCCTAGCGGTAAAGATTAAAGCATATGTTGAGATGATAGTGGAGCACCTACTGAAGCCTGTACCGATCCACAAACGTGTGACCAATCCGCCCCACTTGAGATGGTCGCCGCCGCCGGAAGGTTCAGTCCTCGTTAATGTAGATGCTGCTGTGTTTTCATCTTCTTCTCGGATGGGGGTGGGCGTCGTGATCAGGAACCACATCGGTACGTGTCTGGTTGCTTGCAGCCAAGTCCTTGATGCGGTTACGACGCCGGAACTTGCAGAAGCATTGGCCGTCAGGCGTGCAGTTGCCCTTGCCTAGGAAGAAGGTTTTCGCACATTCATCGTGGCTTCGGATTGTCTCTTTGTCGTTCAGCGAATTAGCTCCACTCAACTGGACCGCACCGGCATTGGCGTGGTGGTTACAGATATCAGAGGTCTCGCGGCGGAGTCAGACTCGGTGTCATTTTGTCATGTTAGTCGTTTGCTTAATATTTCTGCTCATTTACTTGCTCGTCGAGCTGAACATTTAGAATTTGCTATTTTCCGTGATGGGGGACCGGATTTCATCCGTGCTGCCCTTTGTAATGATTTGAAGTAATCAATAAAGGTTGAGTTTCAAAAAATAAAATAAAAGCAGTGTTGGCTCCCGTACTAGTCCTGTAAGGCCATGTACAATGCAACGTGCTTAGGTAGGTGCTTACAAAAATAAACCAAGCGTTTTCATAAGCACCGGTGCCTATTTCTATAGGAGGTAAGCCCATGCGCCACAAAAAACATTTAGTGGCGCACCAAACCAGTGCGCCACAAACATCTGTGGCGCACAATATAAACATGCGCCACTGAAATGTTGTTTTTTGTGGCGCACCGTGGAGCATGCGCCACAGAAAGTAGGTGGTCCCCGCCAGCAAGTTCGAATTTCGGAATCCGGGGCAGTTTCTGTGGCGCACCCTGCCCATGCGCCACAGAAAATAGATATTCTGTGGCGCACCTTGGCCCATGCGCCACAAAAAGTTGGCATTCTGTGGCGCATGGTGGACGGTGCGCCACAGAATGTGAACTTTCTATGGCGCATGGCTTCGGTGCGCCACAAAAATATTATTTGGTGCGCCACAAATGTCAACCAGGGCCCACAAAAGCATTCAATGCACTAAAATCTCAGATTCATTTGCAACCTTTCCCCTTCTCTCACACAGCTCATATTTCTTCTCTTTCTCACCCAATTCTCCCCATTCTTTCTCCATTATTTCTCCATTTCTAGTAGGTTAAAACCTATTTTGTTCCATAGAGATTGATTAGTACGTAGGGAGGCTTCATATATACTCTCTCCTGCTCTTTTTGTCCACTAAATTCTCTCCAAACACACATCACACGATCACGGTCCGGGAGGAGCTCCAATCTACTAGGTGAGACATCTTCTCTTTTTGTTGTGGTGTGCATGCTTGTGCGGTGGTATGGCATCGGTTTACGGCCGGTGTATATGCCATCTCGGTGTATATAGCCACCGATCATTTATGGGGCGCCGGGTGTATGGCCATCGGTGTATGTGGACACATGCATATGCATGTTTGTTGTTTTTGTTGTTTCTTGCGGCGGCGTGGTGCATGTATGTTTGCCGAAATGTTGATTCATTTCCATTTCGGCAAATTTTTGCACCACCCATACGTCCGACTATTAGGAGAAGTCATGCCAAAATTTTCCGTCGAACATGCATGTGTGTGTATGTGTGTGTGCATATGTTGCGGTTCTAAATAACGTTTCTCGATTGTGTGCTCTATGTAACCCGTGCGTAGGCAACCATGGTCGTCATGATGAGATCCGGTCAAATCAGTAGATACAAGGAAGAAGCGAACGCGGAAATGATTCAGTGTAACAGGCGCCAGATAAGATGTCCGTGTCGAAAATGTAAACTCGAGAGATGGATCGACCCTGATTCCGGACAATTGGAGGATCACCTGCTCAGGCAAGGTTTCATGCTAGGCTTGAACCAGACACCAAAAACAACAAATACGCCCGGACATGACGAAGGAGATGTCGGCGGACAAGATGATCATGACGAAGGAGATGTTGGCGGACAAGATGATCATGATGACCATGGGGGAGATGGCGGTGGAGAAGACGCGAACACGGAGAACACGCTAATGTCGGCCTTACGGGACTCTCATGTTCAAGAATTGCTCCTCCAGGAGACGAGCACCGCCAGAGAGAAAGCCAAACTGGCGCAAATGGAGATCGACGGGAAGACTCCGTTGTATCCTGGGTGCCGGCCAGAGGATACGCGATTGCAAGTAACGCTTGATGCTCTGGAGATGAAGGCGCAAAGCAAGTGGACCGACGTGAGCTTCACGAAGAGCATGAAATTCATGCACGATCGTCTTCCCGAGGGGAACACATTGCCAAAAAGCATCGAGGAGGCCAAGAAAGTCGTGTGCCCACTTGACTTACCGCACGTCAAATACCATGTCTGCATCAATGATTGTGCAATTTACCGGGGAGAGTACAAGGACATAACCAAATGTCCGGTGTGCGACCAAGGACGGTACAAGGGTGCTAACAAGAAAGTTCCTTGAAAAGTGGTATGGTACTTTCCTATCACTCCCCGTCTGCAGCGGTACTTTGTGGACCATAAGGAAGCAAAGCTAATGCAATGGCACGCGGAAAGGGAGAAGCCCGAAGAAGATCCGGAGAAGGGAAGGATCCTGTCACACCCTTCAGATGCCCTCCAGTGGGAAGCATTGGACGCCTTTCAAAATTTCGGAGGCGACGCAAGGAACGTCAGGCTGGGTATGAGCACCGATGGACTCAATCCGTTCGGCAACCAGAGTAGCACGCATAGCTCCTGGCCCGTGTTTGTATGGCCTTACAACCTTCCCCCTTGGCTGTGCACGAAGCAAAGGTACATACACATGAGCATTCTCATCCAGGGGCCGAAACAACCGGGTGTCGACATACATCTGTATCTCACACTGTTGAAAGAGGAGTTAGCCACGTTGTGTGACACGCCAGCCCGTACGTGGGATGCCTACACTAGAGAATATCTCGACATGAGAGCCGCCTTGTTCACGACGGTGCAGGACTATCCTGGTTGCTCATACGTATCAGCCCAGGTAGGCCACGGATTCTGTGCATGCCTCGTTTGGACGACGAACACTTCCGCGGCCCCCGCATTATGCCTATTGGTCCCACTTCATGCTCGCAGCGCCTGAACTTCCATGGTTTATCTCAAGACACGCCTCCGGAAGCCGGCGATCAAGCTGAACAGGCTAACATTTTCAGCCCTGGCACACTGCACAAGTCGATTCAAGATGTGCAATCCCCAGAGGTGAAGAAGAAGCACAGGAAGAGAAGTAAGCCAGGTGCCTCTGCGAGCCAGCCAGCTCCTAGGACTGTCCGGGATGAACAAATGGTTCCACCACGTCGTGATGGCTTGACCCGAATGCATGAAGCTGGTAAACCGATACTGCCTCCGAAGCTGCTCCGCATCGCACAAGGATCCATGAAAGCTTTGCATGATGCTATCTTGACGCTAGAGGGCATCCTTCTTAAAGACGAGGACCCAAATTACCCGGTGTTCACGTGCAAGGTGCCAAAGGGCGTGAACTTTGTCGATGAAGCCCCTGCGGATGTAATCTTTATAGCCTTCGAGGACGTCTTCAAGCTGTTTCACTCTAGACGGCTGGACTATAACTTGGTCCGTCTATACGCGCTCAATCTGGCGGTGAAGATCAAGAGAGAGACAAACCCGTACGTCGCGATAGCGGATCCCTACTACATGCGTGACAGCCAGCTGGTTGAAGGATCAGTGAGACGGATCATGGCGAGGGAGTACCTCCAAAGTTTCATGCTGAAAAACATGAGCAAGAACAACCATCTTGTACCTTTCTTTTGCGAGTAAGTACACATCCGCTCGTCGATGTCGTAACTTATGTTTTCCCATAGAGTCGTTGCATTGCTTCTCATGAATTTCCTACATTCCGTTTGAATTGTGTTAAGCAGGGACAAGTACGCAGTACTCATCGCCGTAAACCCGAGGTGGTCCATTGCCACTTATTTCGACTCGGGGAGTTCGGTTATAGAGAAAGACTACACCCGAATAAAGAGTGTTCTCGATGAGGCTCTCGAGATCTACGCCCGTAATGGAGGCACCTTCGAAAAGAAGTGTGAATTCTTGAACAAGAACAAGACACACAAGTTCAGGCATGTCACCAACTTCCCTTGCATCAAGGAGGACTCTGAGAGCGCGAAGGAGGGGTTCTACGTCATCCATCAACTTAAAGGGTATGTCGAGGAAGCAGATGGCAGGAGGTTTCCAAATAAACTCCGGGAATGGACCAAAAATATGGGGGAAATCTCTGATGCTGACCTTAGAGAAGACTTCCATCGCACCCAAATGAAGTTATCACATATCATCCTCCAGGATGTCATGGCAACCGCAGGGCACCTCCGCTACCCTAGAGGTAGGATGTATTACAAAACTGCGCCTAGCTAGCTGCTTGCCTCACTCGCAAGAAGTGTTTTCTTTATTGCACTTAGATGAATTATTCACACTCTATTTATGTTATTAACTGATACTTATCAGTCCATCTCCGGGTTTGACTAAGAGGGAGATCGAAGAAAGCCTAGCATTGCAGCAGGACACCAGGACGTGGACGACGAAGGAAATGTACAAACCGTTCCCGGCGCCGATGCAGAACTAGGCTACGTGATCGTGCTCTCCCGCTGATCTTCCTCACCATCATCGCCGATATACTTTATTTGATAACTCTATATGTATGAAATGATGAACTTTTGTACTTCGAGCTCCATTTGTATCATGACTTGTGTAAGATTCGGCATTTGTAACTATATGTGATGTGTCTAAGTAATGTGATGTGTCAAATATATCATGTTTCTGTTATGTGTGTTTAAATCCTGTAATATATACATGTATTTTCGTTAATATACCTGTATTTGTACAGCGGACAGAAATAATATGAAAATTCCTGTAAATAATTCTGTGGCGCATGGCACAACTTTGCTGTGGCGCACCTATTTCTATGGCGCACAGTACAAGGATGCGCCACTGATAAATCTCTGTGGCGCACTAGGAAGGATGCGTCACAGAAATGTGCCACTTTCTGTGACGCACCGGGGGTGCGCCATAGAAATATAATTTAGTGGCGAGATTTCTGTGGCGCACCCACAGAAAAGCTTTTTGGTGCGCCACTAGTAACCCTTTTTCCACTAGTGCTAGTACAAATAAGCACCGGTGCTTAGCTAAAAACCGGTTTATTTTCTAATCACCTTCCATAACCTTCCATAAGCAAGTACAGCTCCAGGCTCGCTTCAGCGACACTACGATGCCTATGCAGTGATTGATTCAGTTGCCAAGGCGGCTGGCGCAGCGATGCCGTTTGGTAGGGGCAGCGAGAGGCAGGATTTATTGACTAATCGGAACAATTTATCAATCTTTTTGTCACGTGCTACTTCTGTGTTGAACAAACAAATTGTGAACCTTCACGTTTTTTAATTGGATTTTTTTCATGACTTTGAATATCCATTTCAGTATCCTGTGCCCGCCCTAGAATGGAATGAACTAGCAGACATCAACAACGAGGACCGATCCATATGAAATTTGAAGGTGTACGTAGGGTAACCAAGACAAGGATCGGCATGAAAATTAATGGGTAACAGAACATACATTCCTGGTCGAGGTCGATCTTCCTGTGATAGAAGAAAAAGCGGGTGTAGATGAATTTCTTCTGCTTGGGGTCGTACTCGCTGTATCTCGGGTCCAGAGAATTCATCACCTTATCCTTCTCCTCCTCCTCCGCTGCCAGCTGCTCCTGCTTCTGCTTCTTCCACAGTCGCTCATCCGCCTCCCTATCTGTTGTTCCGCCCGACATGGAACAAGAATCGCCGCCGGCGGCCATGGGTGTGGGACGGGAAAGAAAGAAAAGGAGCAGACAATCACAACGACCGAGTAGCCGATCAGGTTGGGCCGGCCCACTTATATTTCCGATGGTTTTTTGTTTTTTTAGGCAATGGAAAAGTGGTGGGACTATCCGTTGGAATCATATACAACTTTGCTGAAATTTCTCAGAACACACAACGAATCATATAGTACAACTTTACTGATTTTTTTTAATTTTTTCTAAAATATTTGATTTTCGAGTTTAAATTTTATATCGTTGCTATCCGTGGATGATGATAGGCTGATAATAATGGGCATGTCTTCTGAGTTGCAAACCGAGTGGCGTTGTCGAAGGATCAAAACGATTGGGGTCATCCCATATTTTATATGTAACATTTTATTAATAAACAATGATAGATACTAATTAATGAATCGTCTTGTGATTGTATTGGGTTCCCTTAAACCTAGCCGGTGTATATCAACTCCTCTTAACCCCATATGCAAAAGACACATCAACCTGATTATTGGTCTTGAAAACGACAATTAGACAAATGCCTAACCATAATATATTGATTATTTATCAGGGTGTTGGTGTGGAGGAGGAGATTTGGACCCTCGTAATACTTTTCTTTAATAACATGTTGAGATTCGATGGCATCCTGAAATATTACTATGTTGACGAGGAGGCCCAGCAGGTGGTGGCTGATCCATTAGAAGTTATTATCAAAGAATGGTGCATGAGCTGGGTGTATCAAGAAAACGAATGTGAAACTGCAGAAACTCTTTTCTCTAAACCTCACCTAATACTGCTTTTTGCTCACCACGATCCCTCTCGCCTCTCCTCGTCCCTCAAATTTCTGGTTGATTTTATCCCTCTCATCAAGGGGCTCCGTCATAATGTGGCTTTTTACATATTATTATGCTCAAGGTTATACACTCATACATTCATAGTAATGTGGTTGTGAATACCAAGTGAGTTGGTTAGGAAATACCTCGTTGAAAGATCAGTATCCATCGCTTTATAATATTGTGCAACATAAGTACGTTTCGGTACATACTGTGATGCATAATGCACCCCCATTGAATATGAGTTTTAGGAGAACTCTTACTGGGAACAAATGGGACATGTGGTCTCATTTATGTTTGCGTTTGATGGATATTTCTTTGAGTGATCGTCCAGATTCGTTTCGCTGGAAACTAACTCAAAATGGGACCTTCACAGTGAAATCGATGTATGAGGATTTAATGAATGGACATACAAGATTTCTCAAAACTTATTTGTGGAAGTTAAAGATACCACTAAAGATAAAGGTATTTATGTGGTTTCTCGATAGAAAGGTACTCCTAACCAAAGATAACCTTGCAAAACGAAATTGGATAGGTGATTTGAATTGCCCCCATTGTGGTTCAGCTGAGACTATAAACCATTTATTTATTGAGTGCCCGTTTGCTAAACTTATATGGCGGGTTGTTTTCTGTACGTATAACATTCCGCCTCCTACAAATGTTTCCAATATGTTTGGGAATTGGTTAAATGGGATTGACAAAAAGACAAAAGCTAGGATACGTATCGGCGTTTCCGCTATTTGTTGGTCTATTTGGCGTTGTAGGAATGATTTAGTTTTTAACAAGAAAGATTGTTCTAATGTTCTACAGGTTATTCATTCGGCGGCGCACTGGATCAGGCTATGGGCTTTCCTGCTTCCTTCGGACCAGCGGGACCTTATGAAGTCTGGCTGCACGCGCCTACTTATGGTGGCACAGGATTTTTTCTCCCAACCCACGTGGCGGCATATTAGTCGACTTCAGTAGTCACTTCTTTAATGCTTTTTAGTGGGCTCTGTGAGCATCTCCTTACCTTTGTGCGTTTTGAGATGTAATTTGATCGTGATACTCAGACTATTACTTTGCTTCAATAAATGGCTGTGTGCATCGCTTGATGCAGAGGCCGGGACTACCCTTTTCTATATAAAAAAAAAGAATACCAAGTGAGTGTGATTATATTTGTCAGTGTACTTAAGTTTTACCTATGAAATCGTCTCGCCATGAGCCTTACAATATTTCTAGGGGGTGGCTCATCATAAAATCGTACTATGCATTGAAAGCGTTCCATGAATCAAATTAACAAAATTGCTCTGGTCACCACATGACATCGTCCCCAATGGCCTCGCCCCAAGTGCGAGAGATGGCCTAATCCCCTCACCCCCTCTGCTCTCCGCTCTGTCTCTCTCTCCAACACACTCATGTTCCTCCACAATGGAGAGACAAAGCTTGTCGTAATTGGGTCTAAGACTGATCCTAGAGGGACCTGGAGGCAAGCATAGGCTTAGCGTTGGTGTGTTGTGAGGTACTGCTCACCGGCCAAGGACTTGGCTTTGGAGTTGCGTATCACCGACACCGGAGAAGAATGGACGGGGGGGGGGGGGGGGGGGGGGGGGGGCTTAGAGGGATGGTCGGCAATATAGGGGGGGGGGGGGGCGTTCGACCTCTCGACTGTTCCACGGTGAAGAAGAAGATGCGGCGGTAGATGCTCCTTCTTTCTCCTCTCCGACACTATGCTTTCCTCCCATTACATTCAAACCAGGCCCGGGCCCATGGGAGTGCAACCTGTGCGCCCGCACAGGGCCCATGATTTTAAGGGGCCCAAAATTTCGTATGGGCCTGTGTATATATCAGTCAAAATCTGAGAAGAATTCCCTAGTTGGGCTTTACCTGCGTGCTTGGCCTCCTTCGAACCGTATACGAAAAGGCTCGTCTTTGTTGCCCGATGACGACGCCGTGGCGTGAATCACGAATTGCCGATTCCCCTAGGCCGCCGGCGCGTCAGCCGTCAGACTCCAGATTCCATAACGAATCGAAGAGGCCAAGATTATCTAAACATTGATCGGTGATTAATTGGTTGCAGTGCCGGCGACAATCACTTCAGGTCTTCTTTCGAATTATTTTCCCTAAAACACATCGGCTGCTGCCTGGCGAGTTGTTCATGAACCTTCTATAGTTTAACTCACCAGTTATGAATTATTGATCAATTTCGGATCTTCAGCTACTAACTAGTAATTATCTTTCGGCAGGGATTTAAGGATCGGTTCTCTATTCTTAGGTCCTTGAATTATCATGGGGAAATATCAATCTGGTTCCAGTTTTCCAGAACCGTAAGAGAAAAGAGAAACAAGAAGAACTGATTAAATCCGAGAAAGGTGTTATGAACAAGTTCAGTACAAAGCAATCATCAAGGGTCATCCTTTAATCAGTTAGTCGATCCTTCCCCACTTGCGCTTGCAATTATTACTTAAGATGATTAAGAGATGGGTAGAACACATATAATATCGTGGTAGAGGAAGACCATATTGATGATAATTTGAATAGTTCACTTGTTGCGGATGTTAATGATTCTTTTCAGACTCATATATATATTTGAATAGTAGTGTTGGAGGACATTGATTATGAGTGTCGTTGAAGATTTCATTTCAAATAACACAAAAAGAAAGAATGATGAGGTTTAAACAAACATTATGCACCGGACGTCGAATAGGTATGATTTTAATATATGTAAAACATTATGTCATACTACCTCCGAACCGAAAAAATTATTGGAAACCATGCATGCGACTTGTACTGCTCGTGTGTTCTGGGTCGGAGGGAGTATCAGAATTGTTCATTTTTTATGTTAGATAGGGCCCAATTTTAGAGTTTTGCACAGGGCCTCGGATTCCCCTGGCCCGGCCCTGATTCAAACAACTTGTGGTTTAACCTTGCCCACTAGAATTTCCAAGTACCAGGCTGCCCTAAAAGTTCCACAAACTTTTTCTCTACAAAATTCCACAAACTGTAAATCACCAGCTTGTGAAAACAGAAAAAGGAAGAGAAAAAAAGAGGACAAAAAATCGGTTTGGCACTGCGCTATCGCCGTCGTCAACTCCTCGCTTCGTCCCGCACAATCTCGGAATTACCCCCCGATCGCTCCCCACCGCCGCCGGCTCAATTCCCTCCGCCGGCACCGGCAGCGAGATGTCCTTCTTCTTCCGGGCGGCGTCGCGGCCTCGTCAGCCACAGCAGGAGCTCGTGCGCTCCATCAAGGACTCCCTCCTCGCGCTCGACACCAAGACCGGCGCCAAGGTACTGCTCCCCTCCCTCGCGGCCTTACCCTCCGTGACCATTTCCGTGCACTTGCTGGCCCGATCCGCGCATTCCCACTCGCGGTTGGCTGGGGGTTGCCTTTGTAGTTGACGAATGTTTGTTGGTAGTGAAGGTTGGGCTTTGATTTGGTCGGAGCTTCGCAGCCTAACCATTCGTGCAAGTAGCTGGCTTGGTAGAAGACGTAATTTACCCCAGTGGTGGTTTGTATGCTCTGCCATACTGTGGATGGAAGGATGGTTCATGTCAAAGATTCAAAAGGAACTGACCTTTGGACGCTAATGGTGTCTGCCGAAGCGCTGAGATTGTTTTTAGCAGTGGAGTGCTCATTTCCCCCCAATGTCGGTGGTCACAAAGGCATCCATGTTGGATTGAATCCAATTCGAGGACTAAACTATCCTCAGGAGACGTCACCGTAGCGGTTTAGGCCCCCTAGTTTGGGGGTGGTGTTGTTTGTAATAAAACCAGATTTTTTTTAAAAAATGTACATAAACCTCTATTCTATCTAATCGGACGGCAGATCGACTGCCTTAAACCTCAAAAAATAACTTATCCTCGAGCCTGACTGCGCCTGATAAGGAAATAGCTCACTGCATCGCTTTATTTTATATGTTCGTTGAAAGCTTTACCCCGTGCGTCGCGGTTAGCTCCTGGTTCTCCCAACTGCGACCGAGGTTGGGATCCTGGTAACTGCTCACGCGATCGGACTACCTTTGTAATTGACAAATGTTTGTTGGAAGTGAAGGTTGTGCTTGGTTTGGTCGGAGATTAGCAGCTTAATCATTCGTGCAAGTAACTTGGCTTGGTAGGAAACCTAATTTACCCCAGTCGTTTGCGTGGCCCTGCCATACTGTGGATGAAAGGATAATTTGGGTCAAAGATTCCTAAGGAACTGGCCTTTGGAGGGTAATGGTGTCTACTGAAGTGCTGAGATTGTGTTTAGCAGCGGCGTGCTCATTTTGCCCCGATGTCGGGGATCACAAAGGCATCCCATATTGGGTTGAATCTAATTCGAGAACTAGCTTGTCCTCGAGTCTGGCTGCACCTGATAAGGAAATAGCTCACTGCACCACATAGTTTTAGTGCCCGTTAAAAGGTTTACCCTCGTGCATCTAAGGTTAAAAAAGCTAGGCATTAACTCCTAGTTTTGCCTCTGCCTAAGCGCACGCATAGCACGGTTAAGCGCTAGGTTCACCATGTGTGCATCAGAAAAAGGGGTTACGCTGGAATTGGCATCGTTAGCAAATTAGCATCTGGTTGTAAGTCTAAACATGCATTTCTTATCAATGTTCAGAGTCCATATACAAGTGGACTGCAAATGAGAGGCACATTTGGAGCCTGCTCATATGTAACATTTGCAGTCTCATATCAGTTGTTTGTGCTTCTTAACAAATGAGAGGCACAAGTGGACTGCAAATGCCACTTAACAAATGCATGGTCGCTTCTTTTTTTGTGACTTTTTGTGTCCATGTATACAATTGTCTTACACGTATAACTCCATGTATTAGAACACTGGTTGCTCATACACTACGGACTACGCTTACTCTTGGCAGGCTCTGGAAGATGTTGAGAAAAATGTATTCACCTTGAGACAGACACTTTCTGGTGACGGAGAAGTTGAACCAAACCAGGAGCAGGTTCTACAGATAGCCCTTGAAATTTGCAAGGAGGGTGTCCTATCGCTCTTTGTTCAGAATCTGCCTTCCTTGGGTTGGGAGGTATGCTATTTATCATTTGGTTGGGATGTCATTTTTGCCAAGGTTTTAGACTTATTACTTTTGCATTCCAGGGTAGAAAGGATCTTGTCCACTGCTGGTGCATTTTGTTGAGGCAGAAGGTTGATGAAAGTTACTGCTGTGTGGAGTATATTGAAAACCATGTTGATCTTCTAGATTTCCTTGTTGTTTGGTAAGGCCTATTACTACTATTTAGACATGTTAATTGGTTTCCTAGCCTCAATTTGGAAGCTATCTATCTGCTACCTGTAGCCAACTGCTTCATGTTCCATCGCTTTCCTTCTAGTCCCGTCATGAATTTGTATGATTTCTGTATTTGACCATGAACTTCTGCTAGTCTGTAGTCATTGGTTCCTTCAGTTGTTTAGTTGGAGCCTTTTCAATATTATTTCCTCTCCTATACTTCCATTATTCTTGTTTATGATTCATGTCTACAGTATATGCAACTGAAATGTTTTTTTCTTGATTGATTACCTATGCTGTGCCAGCTACAATAACTTGGAGGTTGCGTTGAACTGTGGGAACATGTTGCGAGAATGCATAAAATATCCTGCACTTGCCAAGTAAGGCTTCACAGGCTCCATTTAAACCATTTATGTTGATTTTTTAGTGGTTATTAGGCGCTAACGCTGACTTGAATTAACATATGGTGTCCAACATGTATGCCTTGTAGAGAAATTGTGTTCGATGGACACGGATCCACTGACGTACGTTACCCCTGACGTGGGGTCACTGACTGTGGGCCCCGGGCCCACACGTCAGTGTCAGCCCGCCACGTCAGGGGAGCTGCGTCCGTGTTCGATATGTTTCCACTGTTTCTCAATAGAAACTATGTAATCGTGCAGTAAAATAATTCATTAAATTTACATATAGTGGCACTCAACGAGGGAAAGGAAAGATAAACAAAAGTTAGTTCACCTTTCCCCAGTTGTTTCCTTACTAAATTAATACTTGTTAGCTGGCAAGCATCTTGAAGCTGCTGAATCTGAAACAGAGTTAGTTCACCATTCCCTCAGTTTAACCTTTGAAATGTAATAATGTATCGCTTTGTTCATCAGATACTAGATGGTTGCATAAAGCAGTTTACAAATACATGCTTAAACCAATTACAGAATTTATTAATTTTACATGCATTTTGATTTTGTAGTGCTCTTTCAGATATATATTGGCGTCAAGTAGCTTCGAGTTGTTTTTCCAGTATGTTGAATTGCCAAACTTTGATATTGCTTCTGATGCTCTGAATACCTTCAAGGTAAATCCAATTATGTTAATTTGGTGTTTATGGCATACATTTATTGGGCTTTATGCTTGGTCCTTGACGACTGATATTTGTTTTTTGCAAGGATTTTGCAGGATTTGCTCACGAGACATGAAGATGCAGTCTCCGAGTTTCTCATTTCCCATTATGAACAGGTAATATTTTTTACTGAAATGAGTGAGTTCCACCATGTTCATGGTAACAAAATAGATGTTCTTCTGTCACTTATCCAAGTTTGATATCATTTTGATTATTGAAATATGTGCAGTTCTTTGAACTCTACAAAAGGCTTTTAACTTCAGATAATTATGTGACAAGAAGACAATCAGTGAAGGTTATTCTATTCTTAGTTACTTCATTAACATTTCTTGTTGAGCACTGAAAAAGGAGCCTCAAAGTATGTTCTGTGTGTCAGTTTCTTTCAGAGTTTCTGTTGGAGGCACCTAATGCTCAGATAATGAAGCGGTACATTTTGGAAGTTCGTTACTTACACATTATGATTGGTCTACTGAAGGTAATACATTGTTGGTTATATTTTTCCACTTTCTACATTTAGATATTATCATACACTTATATCTTGCTCTTAACGATGGTGGATAGTAGTACTAGTATGAGAAATGAGAAACACTTGTTTCATATTACTGGCTCACCAACCACCGAGATAGTCAAAACTGTACACCTGCAATTGTTCTTTGGTAGCTACTAGTGGTTCAGAGCTGAATGTTTTTCTGTTTGTAAATATGATACATGACATCGATTCCGACAGTCTAGCTGATAGCCTAATAGAAAGGCGACACAGTGTAACTGTCTGTTTTGTTCCCTCCAACAAATTATGTACTGTTCGAGTGCCAGCCTTATCATCTCGGAAGTGGCAGTTGAAGCAATCATTCTCCTTTTCCAATACAAAAATAGTTCGGATAGACACCCCCCCAAGGAAACAGTGTTACATTTTTGTTCTGATAAGACAACTGAATCGTGTAAGCAGTGAAGTAGTTATAGTTTTCTTTGAGCTTCAAGACTTATCAGCTTTTCTTTGCTAAGGCCCATCCTTTATTAATACCTATACTAAACTGACGTTCTTCTAGGATTCAAGCAAAAATATCAGGATATGTGCCTTTCACATTTTTAAGGTATTACTTTATCTTTTGCCAACCTTTGCATTTGTTTAATTTTACCTTCCCTTGACGGTTCATTTTCACCGTGTGGAATTAGGTATTTGTTGCCAATCCAAACAAGCCTCGTGAAATTATTCAAGTTTTGGTAGACAATCACAGAGAATTGCTGAAGTTACTCCACGATCTTCCTGCAAGCAAAGGTACTTCTGCATCCTCTGTTTCCAATTTAACCCTACAGGATTATCAGATTTTCTGCTCTGAGACTCTGAGTAAGCAATTGGTGCGAGTAATGGAACAACCAAAAATTATAGCTGTGACATGTTTAGTGTTAAGAGGATTCCTCGTTTGATTGTTGATAAATGCAAGCTATGACACTTCTAATGCCTTCCTTAATAGGTGACGATGAACAATTTGATGAGGAGCGGGACTTAATAATCAAGGAAATCGAGAAGCTCTTGCGCTCATCAGTATAGACTTCCAAAATTCACTTGTCAAGAAATTCATATTTCAAAAACCTCATGTGTAATATGATTCCCTGTACTGTACAGAGCTGTTTAATATTTATCATACTTATATGGAAACAGTTCGACCAACACGTGAGGTCTTTCAAAAGAACGTGAAGCAATTTTTTTCATGCATATATGCTTCGAATGAATTTACCGCTCAATATTCCATATATTTTCCTAATCTATTTGTCATTCCGGAGATGCAAGAGTAGCTGTCATTTTGAATGTTATGTTGCCGGTATGAGATTCGGGAAGATTGTACTACCGTAATAAATTCTCCGAAGAAGTGTGGCAAGTTCACAATTATTCCCCTCTTCCTAAATATAAGATGTTCTGACAGTTTAAGATCTGCTAGGAAATCTTAATTCGGTAACAGCTACTGATGTTTCTGTTCTTTTTTGTAAAATTCTGGCACTTGTTGTGTACGTATGGTATATACTTACTTTTATACATTTTGACTTGACAAAAGGAGATGATAATTTACATGAAGAAATCAATTGAATCCGACTAACATTAACATTGGGTTGTGTGGAATTGGATTTGCTTTGCGGAGCTGTGCTGTACTGGGGTAGCTTTGGCCGGCGATCTGTCGTCACAACGGCCGGAAGATCACCGGCGCGCCGTGCTGCGGTTGGAGAATCATGAGCACCTGGGGGGCGTGCACGTATGACGGCGACAGCCGGAAGGAGAAGCGCTGCAGTACGACGGCCAGCGCCACCTTGACCTCTATCAGCGCCAGGTTCTGGCCGATGCAGACGCGCTCGCCGCCGGCGAACGGCACGAACGCCATCTGGTGCCGCCCTGTCCGGCGTTCGTCGCCGAACCGCGCCGGGTTGAACTCGTGGGCGTCGGCGCCCCAGTGCTCCTCGTCGTGGTGCACGGCCAAGATGGGTATGAGAAGCTCCGTGCCCGCCGGCACCACGCACCCGCCCAGCTCCACGTTCCGCTTCGCCGTCCGCATCATCGCCACCGCCGGCGGGTACAGCCTGAGCGTCTCGTTCATGATCATTCCCAGCTGCATTGCACATTGAGATGTTCTCGTGTCAGCATAGCAGCATGCAAATTTCATTTCAGCTATCGAGCATGCGATGTGATGTACGTACGGTGTTGAGCTTGGGGAGGTGGTCTTTGGTGGGGAGGTCATGGCGGCCGACGACGGCGTGGACCTCCCGGCGGGCGCGGTCCTGCCACTCCGGGTGCATGGCGAGCGCGACGGTGGCCCAGGTGAGGAGGCTGGACAGCGTCTCCTTCCCGGCGAAGAAGAAGTTCTTGCTCTCCTCGATGATCTCCTCCGCCGTCAGGGCCGGCGCCATGAAGCTCATGAAGTCCCTCATCCCGCCTTCGTCAACCTTCGTCTGCTGCAGGTTGGCGATGAACGCGGCCAGGCCCTTCCTGATCTCCCTGACCAGGTGCCACACGCGCATGTTCCTCCTCAGCGGCAGGAACCGGTACCCGGGGATGAACACCTTGCTGTGCGCGTCGGCGGCGAGGCCGGCGAGCTCGTCCTGGAGCTCGAACACGGCCCTGCCGGCGCCGTAGTTCAGGCGCCCGAACGTCGCGAACGTGATCACCTCCTGCGGCACGCGCTGGAACCACTCCGCCACGTCCACCTCCGCCTCGCCGCCATCGGCACGCTCCCCCAGCTCGTCGAGCATCCGGCGCATGGTGTCGGCGACGAAGGGCACGAGCGGCTTGAGGTTCTCGGTGTGGAACGCGGGGGAGAGGACGCGGCGGTGGCGCGACCACGCGTCGCCGTGGAGGTTGCTGAGGCCGTAGCCCTCGAACTGGCAGATGAGCGGGTGCGCCTCGTACCGGTCGAAGTGCTCCGCCCGCGTCACCAGCACCTCCCGGATCAGCTCCGGCGAGCTGATCGTCAGCCTCGCCTTGGTCCCGAACCAGATCAGATGCATTGGACCTGTAAAAAATTCCAATTCTTAGGCTGCTTAGTGACGAGTAATTTTAATTAGGCGGCAGATTAAAATTGAGCAAGAGTAAGTTGGAATTAATCCACACAAACGGGCGATAATCATATTGGCATTTGTAAGAACAATCTCTATTGCAGTTTTTTAAAATTCTTTATTTATTGATGTAGTGCAAAAGCCTTCTCCTCCGTCCGATCGAAATTTGGACGGTGGCTGGTCAAATTTAGGACTGAGCCGAAGTATTATTTTTTCCTGTCATCATCATATCTTAGAACAAGGTTCCTCGCTTGGATTAATCAAAAATTAAACCGATTACATTGCCGAAATTCAACGGGAAGGAATTATCATCGGTGGCTGTCGTCTGTGCCGTGTCGCGGCTGGGGTTTAAACTAATGAGATCAACAACCAGAAGCAATTAGTAAGTTGGATCCTGAACTGGCAATGCCGTGCCGATCATGCTCATACTACGCATCACGGAAGGTTGTTTACCGCTTAATCTACTCGCATCATCATTGACATATATTGACAGCCTGGTGGAAAGATCGATCGATCATGGCAACATCATCAGGTTTGACTTGAGAGGCATATATATCTTGCAATGCATGTTGATTTGTTGGCGCTCTTGCTTATTAATATATTTTGAAGAGACAATTAAGGAAGCAAGTAGCTACCTCCTCAAAAGTGAAACGGAGGAGCTCACCTAATCATGCATGGTTCTTAAACAAAGTCGCAGTTCTTGTACCTATTTGCAAAAGCATGGAAGCATGTCCCCTCCTTTCCTCCGGCCGGGTTCACGCGTCACTGTTCTTGTCTAAATTAATTTCCTCACGTATAGTAGTATTCTATACGCAAAAGCCAGTCTATAATTAATTGATTGCAAATGCATCACGCGCTTTTGTGCCTAGATTTTCTAAAATTTCCTGGAAACTGTAGAGGAACAACGTAAATCAAGAAATGGAGGAGGAAGAAGAAGAAGAAGAAGAAATACGCCAGCTTGCTAGCTGGTGTGATTGTAAGTTTCGTTGCTTGATGGAAATGCTGATTACCGTAGAGCTTCCTCCAATGGTCGTAGAAGGGGAGGACCCTGGGCAGGATGTCGTGGGAGTCCGGCGGCGCCATGGGCCGTGACCAGGCGTCCACCATGAGCCTCACCGGCTCGATCGAACTGCCGACGAAGAAGCGGTACCCGGGGCCGCGCACGCCCTGCCGGGCGAAGTGCCGCTCCAGGCGGCGCGGACGCAGCCAGAGCGCCTCCGCCGCCGCGTGCACGCACAGGCACGCCGCGCCGACCAGCACGGCGGCGCCCCAGCCCCACTGCCACGACCACGACCAGGACGGCCACATGGTGGCGGCCGTCTAGCTTCTGCTGCTAATTCCCTGCTGGCTGGCTAACGAGTCTGCGGCTACCTTCTGCTGCCTCGATCGGCGAGGCCACGACGACGACGACGACGACGACGACGACGACATGTACCCGGCGCCGTTTCGAGGTTTATATATGCGGATGGAGTAGTAGTCGCTGGCTGGGCGGCGGCGGAAGAATTTTTTTGGCGACTGCACCATTGGCTGCCGGGTGCTGACTTGATTATGTTATTGTTTGATAATTGTACTGCACTACTTTACTGATTGCAAGCCAGGTGTGGGTTATGGTTTGATGTTGAATTAACCACGTGAAATTGAACTTGACCGAGAGGCCCGGAATGAAACCCGCAACACCACAAAGTTTCCACCATCCAGAAACACGGCATAGAATGAAAGGTAGAAACATTCAGTAGAAGAGACGCATTTTGATCAATAGCGCGGTCAATGCTGATCTTGTCAAGTGACCCGGTAAGAGTAAGTTCCTACTCCATCCATTCAAAATACAAGATGTTTTTAAGTGCTATATAGATTCGGACTAAAATGAGTGGACGTATACATTAAAACATGTCTAGGTACATAAACGTGAAAAGGGACTAAAACATTTTAGATTGTGGAACGGAAAGATTACATGAATTGGACCGAACGACCGAAATAGATCTGCGATAACACAAAAGTGTCCACAGTCACTAGCAGGCTTTCGGAAACACAGTCAAGAAGGGGTAGGTTAGTGTAAACGTGTGGAGACAACAGTCCTAAAAACTTAATAAAAGGTACTTCTATTCAAAGAAAATAACAACAAAACTCTTGAGCACCCTACACACACCGAAAAGATCGGACATCTCCAACTACCAGCACCACGTTTGCAGAAAAAGAGAAGAGCAACCTTCATCGTCGCAAGAAATAGGAAAGGAACATCACGATGAAAGAGTTTTGAGTCAAAGATTAGCCTGTCTAGGCGACGAGGGATATATCCCTGTGGCTTGTTGATCGGGGATTTTCATGTACCTTCCCGCTCCGACATCCATCACCTCCCATCGACATCGCTGAGACATTACGCTAAATCTGCACCGACATCTATCTCACACGCTTCTGATGAAGTCGTTGCTGACGCCTCGCCGCCGCCATTCACAAACCCTAACAATGAAGGACCAGATTGCACACGTTGTCACCAACTCCGGGACACCAATATAAGTCGCCGCCATATGTAAGTGTAGAGATGAGACAGATTTATTCGTTCGGGAGCCACTATAGTTTTGAGTTAACATTGGCCGATGCTACATAACTATGATAATTTTCTATTGACAACACATGCATGAAATTGACGGAGGCCCAAATCCACAAGATCAAAAGGGTTGCACATTTGTCGGCACTTCGTGAACACGGTGATGAACAAAGGAAACGAAAAACATATGGTTTTGCATTAACAAGTTTCGGTGATACCATGTCAAGTTCTCTGGTAATTTTCCAATTAATCTATCTTATTGAATTGAGAGGAACGGAACAAATCCAAATTCGTGGAAATAAAGGGAACACATCCGCCGCATTATAAAGTTTTCATACTCATCATCATCGTTTCCGGGATCATAGTTAAGAATAAAGTAATAAAAAAGTCTACAAAAGAGACAGTTTAGCATCAACATTTGGTCAAGTCAAGGCTATCTCGTTGTCATGTACTCCGGTGGATTTTGAGTCTTGCCACACGAAACTGATGGAGGACCGAAATAAATCCACAAAATGAAGGGGAAAAGGCGTTCTACAAAAGCGACGGTTTTGAATTACCAGCGGCATTTTTCTACTAGTAGTGCCAAGTGAGATGGACAAACGACTCTGAACAAATCCTTCACGTGAGATAGTTTCCACGCCCGTCACATCGATTCTGAACGAACGATTATGAAGAACGAGGAAAAAACGAACATTCCACAATAGTTTGGAATTAACAGCTAGCGGTCAACCCAATCTCGTCAAGAACTCGGGTATTTCCTAGTAGTAGTGCCACGTAAAGCTGACAAAGGCCAGAAAATAAATCCAACACGTCAAATTCCACACAATCGCCACTGTCAATTTTGGAATGTGTATTCACATATGCAGATAGGCCAGAAGACATTCGGTCATCTTTAGCCAATCCCTTATAATTTATCCTCTCAAACGCTTCATCATACTTTAACACCCTAGACCCGCTAAATAAATGCAGTCCCTAACCGATCCCTTGAACTTAACTTTCTAAAAATTACTCTCTCCGTTCCATAATATAATATTTTTTAGATAACTAGTTTAGCTTGCTGAGAAAGGTTAAATTTTAGAACGGAGGTAGTAGTTGTAAAAATATTTCTAATTTTGGTTTACATACTACATTTTAAGTTTTAAACTAGATATCTTTACACATATTAAATCCAAACATAATACTACTTAAGAGTCAAACAATTCACGGAAATTACAAATTTAAAGTCTATAAACCAAATTATTCAAATCCAAACACATAGAAGGGTTCAAATGAAGTAAACAATAATAATAATAATAATAATAATGAAGTGATGTGGAGTAGCCACCAGTACTCAACAAGATCATCTTGAAGGTGAGTATGAATCTTTCAGTCCTCGATGCTTCGATGTGCTGCGAGGAATCTCTAGTCTCGGCCGCTGAAAATCCTCGTTCAATAGCGCAGCAGTGACCATTTCGAAGTCATCATTGTCTTCTTCCTTCTCATCCTCCTCCGAAGAGACATTGAAAATCATCTGCCTCAACCTCTTCATCTAGAATATAGAATGACAAGATTGAATGTTATTGTGAAAGCCTAAAACAAAGTACAACAAAACTCGGATAGTCAGTTCGTCAAACACTTGGAGGAAGGAGGAGGTGAGAAGCTCGGCCAACGGCGTTGAGCCGATGCCGAAGTTGTGAAAGACAACCGGTAGTGGACGGAGGGGCTCGAAGAATCTCAAACCTTGAGCGCCAGTCGCACATCAAGATCGTCACGGGCGAATCAACATGGTCAGAAGTGTCAAGTATATGAGAGTGCCGGCCGAGGCGCAAAGCAAGAAAGTTGCTCCTCTGCAACAGTTCGGCCAAGTGTGATTAATTTAGCTGGTTTAAACGAAATTTATATTCTACTGCCCAGTTTTGAGCAATCGGCCAGATATGCACGCGTTGTAGCCACGAACCAAGACAACTCATGAAGCACTTACTCCCTCCGTTCGAATTTAGACGACTCGTACGTGTTAACTCTGACATGACATTTTTTTCGGTTTCACCTGCCCTCTGTATTTTGTAAATCAAATCTGCCAAGGCCACAAGCTGACAAGGGAGGGGGGGAGAAAAAAAGAGAGGCGCTAAGAGGGGTTTTGTTCTCTTGCTGTCTGTGCCCCCGCAGCTGCCGCACAAGGCGTGGCGACAGGCTGTACCGGTCGGCCTCCTGTCCGTCGTCTCACGCTCGCAACTACGATGACGAATTGACGATGATCTCATGACCTGGCTGCAAAATATAGGCTGCTAGCTTTGCCTGGTGTTTCTATAAAAAAAAAACTTTGCGTGCTGTTCGATTGCCTTGCCATATTCTACTCGAAATCCTTTAGCTTACAGGCTCACATTTCTTGTTCAAATTGTTTTTCACATTTGTATATGATTTTCGATCGTCACGCGTTGCCACCGGAAGGATCGACGGTTCGGTTGATTTAGGATTTCAGAGAGACGGCCTACCTGGAGGCTGCAGAGTGCAGACGCATTAGCTTAGCTCCAGCTTGTCGTGCGGTTTAGTTTATGTGCTGCCATCTTTCGAGTTCACACGGAAAAAACAGCTCGATTTCGCTCTCTATAGCAACCCGCAAGTCATCCTTCTGTTCTGTGCATATGCCAAGGAACCGATCGCTTCGTCAAATGACACGAGATTGTAACGAAATCATAACGCGCGCACATATAGCTGGGATAGATATACTCGCTCCGTCTCAAAATAAGTGTCTCAACTTTGATAGAAAGTGGATGTATATAGACATAAACATGTCTATATACATCCATTTTCTATCAAAATCATGACGCGCGCACATATAGCTAGGATAGATATACTGTACTTAGCGTGCTATTTAAAACCATGATTCTTAGCAACCGGATGATACAAACAGCCGGAAGCTAGAGCTAGCTTAGGGCAACTTGTTAGAGTGCTATGGTGTCTATGGCGCCAATGTGCTGGACAAGAACAAGGATTCCCAGGGCGGGGTATCGTCTGGTCGTCGCTCTTTCGGATTGGTTGATCTCCTGTTATCATATGCATTGCAGGTTTGGTGTTAGGAGATTCATATCTATTCAAGAGTTTAATGGCGACGATTTCGGCTCTGGGTGCTGATCGGGCATGTGCATGAAGACCTCTCGACTCTCATAGTGGAGCGACGGCGATAGTGGCGCACGGCGACCCGTTTTGGTGGTGGGGCGGTGGCGGTGCTCATTATAAGTGGTTCAGAGATTTTGATGTAATTCTTATTACATTTGAAGTGTTTATATTCATGGTGAAGCTTTATAATGGAGTTGGATCCTTCTAGTAGAAAACCTAGATTCACGTCAATAATTTAGTATAAAAATATAACAAATATGTAAAGATAAAACAAATATTTTAACACATTCTTAAAACAAATATTCAAGTTCGAAATTCAAATGAAGCGGTGGTGAGCATCCATCGGAGTATGAAAACTATCATAAAATGACAAATAGTTCATACAAAAACATAGACATCGAGTCATCAATCTTCTGGGGCAAAGATCATGAAATTTTTGTTTTCTTCTAATACCAAGCTCTTCTCGTTGTCCATGATGGTTATGTCAGCCATCCTGGGCCTCCTTGATGAAAACCTTGAGATCAACGTTGTCGCTTTTCACTTGGCAGTTACGGCGTTTTCCGCTTCATTTCGGAGCTTTTCGTTTTACATGCTGACTAAGCCTTTGTAGTTTCCATCTTTCTTGAGTTGTCTCATATCTCCCCTCTTTTCTCACTTGAGTCATCTTTGACGATTCTCATTTCGGTCAATGATTCTTGCAATGAGCTTGACGCATTGTGTCCTTCTCAAAGTCTTTTGTCTCGGCCGCCAAACTGCATAGTTCTCCCCTCTTATTGGTGGCTGCCGCTTCTTCGAAATCGCAATCATTGTTTCCACGTTTCTTTCTGGAAGCACTGTCATTGTTGGTTTGGATTTTGGATGAAGCAACAAAGTCATTCTACTCTGGACATTTATGAATCTCTGTTTAACAATGTGTGAAGGTGAAAGCTCTGCCGTCATACATCTCTCTCTCGAGCGCGGCAAAAGTCGTCGATTACGCCAACATTTCAATGGTCGGTTCACTAACCGCCCGACTGCCCGAGCCTTATGAGCAACAGCTCGGTTGTTATCAAGCTACAGTCTTTAACTATCCTATCACAATATTCTACTGTATATATGTAGGGATGCTTATGTTACTAGTATAAAGTACAACCGTAGACCCAATCAAAACTAAGCCGAGGAAATTAAGCGCGAGCATATGGCCGTCACCGGCGGCCGCGGTGTGGACAGCTAGTTTGCCGCTGCGACACGCGGGGAATGATGCAGCAACATTCGCTTGTTCGCCGTCGCCATCCGTTGACATTGCACCGGAGATACCGCTGTGCTGTGCTGCAATCTTTTGATTGGGACGTACGCTCGTCAGCCGCCACCAAAGTCAGCCACATTGCGTCGTCTCTCGCCATCATCAATGAGAACTCGAGACGATGGCCTTTATGTAGTAGTTTTTATTTTCTCAGTTGGAAGATAAACATGAATTGGATGGCGTAAGCAGCTAGGTAATGTGGATGAGAACACAGCTGCCAAGTTGTTGCTGCATTGAGAACGCTACGCTACGGTGGTTGACAGGAGAATTTCCGCAGGGTGACATCGTGCGAATATTGTAAACCGACTGCAGAGTTGTGAACTGATTGTAACCTGATTTTTCAAAACGAACAAAGGGAAGTAGTACTCCTGTAAGTTTTTCTGGACTGACGGGATCGTGGGTACTAGCATATATATTTATTCGAGGTTTTGTAGGTGCTGATAACTATGTCGTCGTACTAAGTGCGAACTTCAGGTTCTGGCATTCACATGGTTCTCAGCGTCCAGCGTGAGCACACAAATTGAACCCAAAGCTCGAACTACGGGATGGTGTAGAGAACAGTCAATTCCACAGGCCAACCAAGATAAGTAGCAGCATAAATGTCAAAAAAAAAAAAAAAAAAAGATAAGTAGCAGCATCTGAAACGACGCCATGTGGAGGTCCATGACAGAAACTCAAACACACATACTATAATATGACCGCAGTGCACAAACCCTGGCACACTGGTCAGAAAATCAAGGGCAACGTTCAGAGTAGTTTTATGGAAGTTTTATTACTAATTTACTAGTGCCTTCTAGGAATAGAGAACACACTTGAGCAGCAGTGCAACAGCACGGCGGCACATGAGCTGCATGAGTTGCAGTGAGCTTCATACCCCGCAGTCTGGTAAGTGGTGGCCACAAACTTCCGAAGATGCAGTGTGCCCATGGATACTTTCCTTAAAGTGGGGAAAAGCCTGCATCTTCAGCTGACAATTCCCGGAGGAACAAGCAAAAACCTACCATAACTGTCTACGAGCGCGATCTTGTTAGACATCAGTCAGGCAGGAAGGCGGAACAAAATATTTATTGGAACTACTGTGCATAGGAAAAGGCCATCGTTCAGCTCATGTAGGACCGAACACGCTTGCCACGAGATTATCACACCTTGATCTGCCCACATAGACGCCAGTATGCATCGGGGTGAAAAAGGGATCTTTCAAACACCCATATCTCCTTCACGAGTACCTACAGAAAGATTTGCAGATGCAGAAATACATCAAGAGAATGATCTGCATGCAAGCCGAACTGTTCAGCTTGTCGTAAAGGTATAACACACTTGCTAATTGACAGCAAATAGACATGTTACTTTATCATACAACTATTGATATCAAGGTAATGGTATATGTACCGCTAAAGCAATGTAAAGACATGTACATAGGGCATCCTGAGGATAAAAATGCACCAGGAACTACTAAAATTTCAGAAAGAAAGTGTAAGCAAATTGAGGGCAAAAGCCATGTTCTCGGTGTTTTTAATCCCAAATAGTTTAAACCAAAACTTGAAATAATCTAACATATAATTTACCTCCTTTGACTTGTCGCCTGACACAACCTCTCCTTTTGAATTATAGGCTTCATATTTCTACATGGAATGAAATTGAAATGGTCAAGGGTACACGCGTAGTAGCACAATATGAATGTATACTTCATATCCATGGTAGCAACAACTCATCTACTCATAGCACAGAAGTACTGAACAACAAGAGACAAATACAATCTAATACTGCATTGACGAAGCAAAAGGAACATATATAATCTACTAATGTTGCAATTAAGACAAACAGAGATACCTAAATATATGTTGATTAACAAAATAAACTTGCTATTGTCGCTGCACCTTCGGTCGACAGACATTTTTTAGCGTGGCTTTTGATGCTCACTGTAACACAGATTCTTGATACTAAGTGATATCAAAATGTCAGACATTTTCCAATGACGCAGACATCAATTCTCAAGAAAAAAGAACACATAGCATTTTCTTCCAAGATCTTGGAGACATGCCCTCTAAACTGTGTAGGCAGTCAGGCAAACTTATACAAATAAAAGTACAGGCAAAGACTACAAAGTGGCAGTTCAATGCCTGCATACAAGTTCAACATGAAACAAAATGCTTCGCCACAACGTGGTAGCCAAGCTAGAATACTAGGTCTCAGTATCAAGAATAACAATCTGAACATCACAGGAACTAACGGAATTTTACAGAAGACATAAGTATTAAAAACATACACATCCATCATGTGTGTCCTCAAAACAAGAGGTGAAATATGTTCACTGTGAAGAAAAACACAAGAACTTAAATGCATGATTGACATACAAGATTAACCTATGACCTTTGGAAAGAAAGTATATATGTGGATAGAGAGCCAAGAAAAGGTGAAACTTTTCACCATAAAGCCAGTAATTTAAACGTGAAGAAGAAACACAATGTAGTTGATCTGTATTACACAACAAAAAAGACTAGAGCTTTAGACAATGAAACCTGCTTACTGACAAACTCGAGCGTAAGCTGTACGAAAGCTTTGTCAAGGTCATTCTTATCAAGACCAATCTGCAAATAAACAAGACTTAACCAATTACCAACTGATTTGGTTCAATCGTGATAATACAGCATACAAATGTAAATGTGTAAAATAAGATGATTTTTAGAGTCACAGAAAAGTATAAATAGCCTACCATACGAGCCCTCAAAGTTCTTATGCTTATAGCAGGCTCCACCAATTCCCAGTATACAGACTTCCACTTGGATTGTCTTCTCTTTATTTCATTTTTCATTGTCTTCAGAAAAAAGAAGAGAGGAAAGAATAAACAGCAATACCCCGTAAAAGACATTATCTGGCATCAATTCAGCAGGTGAAAGCTTACAGAATGCATATTATCCGTTAGAGCTTTCCGGAGAGATGATACATCTCCTCGTGCGAAAAACGTGTTAACCTGAATCCAAGGAAAGTGAATGACAGAGTTATTCCACGAATTAATTAGAGTCATGCAAATTGCATCATACCTGGCCATAAAAGTAACCATTTCAGTTTGCATTAGGGTTTATAAATAATATAGATGACAGAACACCATATCTCTCAAAACTCAGAGGAAACAATCAAACTTGGCTGATTTAAGAACAATTGTAAGGTGACAATAAAACGAACAAAAGGTATGTCTCAGTAAATCGTGTCACTGGACCATGACAAACTAAGAATTAAACTGGGTGGACAAGCAATCGTGTTATGGAACATAGTTAAAACTATGAGAAAGTCGTGAGGTTATTGGCATACATGCGGGTGCCAATTTTCGCAAGGAGAGGGAGCTGCGATTTCCTGGATGGGGGATGTGAGGAAAGGAGAGTGTGACACCACCAGGCATTCACCACAAACTCCCATTTATATAATAGTGAAAATAAATAAAACAGTGTGTTGAAGTGTTTGGCAACTAGCACTAGCAACAAAGACTCATGACCATAAATCCTGCAGATCATTAATTTTGGTAGTTCATTATAGAGCACAACAGTTCACGCCAAATCTAGCATATATTGATATGGTTTTTGTGTAGGAGAATTAAAATGTGAACAGATGTTAATACAGACATTCAAATGCAAGCAATACTTGGCAATCGCTTTATAAATGATTTTCTTTTGTAAGCATTCTGCAATGTGATTTTGCTTGTTTGGAGTTCATACAAAGATTTTGTAAGTAACAGCTCGCATCTTCCCATTACTCCCTCCGTTCCACAATATAAGATGTTTTAGAATTTTTTTACATTCATATGTACACATATGTATCTAGACATGTTTTAGTGTACATGTGCACTCATTTTAGTCCGAATGTAGACAATATGTGTTACATATAAAACATCTTACATTGTGGAACGGAGGGAGTAGATCACAAGCATGCAGATCTTAAACACATGCCAATTCAATCAAACAACTTAAATTGTACATCTTAAATTCCAAGTAATGAATGTGTTATACCTCCTTGTATATCTTAAACGCTTGATCATAGAACTGTTTTTTGGTATAACCTGTTTTCTTCCTCAACCTTGACACTGCATATGCATTCTTCAACTGTCAAGTAAAGCAACCAACTAGTCAGCACATGATCAATGATAGAAGGTCAAAAGAAAAACTGCATCCAATTAAATCAACTATCTTAATATCAACACAGGTAGCAAGCAAATACTAGAAAGAGATTATTAATAAAGATCAAATGTAAGTAACAGTAAAAGTCCTAAGAGGTTTCCTCATATGCAGTATTACACCATTATTTTAATATAAAATTTTAAAATAGAAAATAATACAGTAGCATCCACCTATATCCAAGAGTATATTGAAAATTCCAGAGTTCTGGTAAATATCTCATGTCTTTAAGTCTCATGTAAATCAAAACTATTCTGACTGGTAACAAACATGCAGTAGTGAACTTGGTTGTCTCAGTATTGGTGCAATGTTGTCAAAAATCAGTGTGATCCCACAATGCAAAAGTAACCTCTTATATTTCTGAACATGCAGGGTAACAGTACCTGAATTACTTGCTAGATAACAAAGGGTGAAATATAATAACAGGGAAGAAAAATGGAAATTGCTCTTTCATTGCAGCAGTTTTCCCAGTCAAAAAAGTCAGTACCTCCAGAATAACATCCTCCTTTGTTCTACTCCAGCCACTTCGTGTAAACCATCTAAGTCAGAAAATAATAGTTATGATGATGACAAAGATTCATGCATTGGGGCAGTTTTAAGGGGCATTTAACAAAAACTGTTGAGTTTCGAAATTTAGGCATCAATTTTAACATGGTCAGTCCAGGACAACTAAGAAATGAATTGGTTATGGTAAGAGAATTCTCCATACCATAATCAGAGAGGGCACGAGGTACTATGTACATGATGATCTAAGGCAAATTAATTATATATAAATTCAACATGTGCATTAGAAATTCAACCTTTTCAAAAACGAAATAGGTTCCCGGGGGCTGTATGGCTCATAAACAAAACCAGGGCTCATCATGACAACTTTCAAACCAACCTGCACATACATATAGACAGAGCCAGTGGAGTTCATGAATATGTCTCCAACTTAAAAAGGAATCAAAATAGAAAATTAATGCCCTTGCACCTTCCGAGCACCAACAGGTACGCCTTTCGACACTGATGGTGCAGTTGCTGGTGCTTTTGACGAAGTTGGCCCTGCCGGTGCCGGTGCTGGTGCTCCTGACGACATTGGCCTTGCATGATTAAGGCGGACTACAAGCTCCAGAACCTGCAGATATGCAAGGCATGCGAATTGGTAACCGAAATCAAATAAAAAACTTTGCAGGCGGAACATTGTAAATTCACCAAAAATGTGAATTTGAGAACTCAAACCTGCACAGCTTGGAAAGGCGACGATCCCCCAAACTTGCCAGCAATCGTGCTGCCACCGTTGTATGTTAAGCTCGCAAAACCTACAGATGTAAACACACACACAAAAAAAACCTGATTGAAATGAAGCCCGGGCAGGAACTAAAAGAGGGGGTAAACAAACAGGCAAGCATATCAGAGTATCAGTCAATCACCTCTGACGCATGTATTTGCGTGGGTCAAAGCCAAGGATCGATAAACGGCGGCATGGTGATCTCTGCAACGGAAGTGAGAAGGAGGGGGTAAGAATTATAGGATTCACATTGTGGGGAGCGAGATCTAGACCGACGGAGCCTGGATGAGGATGACACGAGGGGTTACGTCGGCGGCGGTGGAGGCAGGTGGAGAGGCCGGTGGAGGCGGCGGATCAGCGACTGGCCTACGCGGGCCAGAGACATCGGCGAAGTTTCTTCTCCGGACCGGCGGACGGCGGCCGGCGACGGGGAGGGAGGGGGGAGGAGCGGGGCGGAACTGGGCGGCGAGGGTTTAGGGGGTGGCGAGGAAATGAACTGACCAAATGGCAAAATCACCTACTCCGTATTATGATCAACTGATTTGACCCCTCAATTTCAGAATCAACGGCCGAGATGCAAAAACATTGTTACTACAGTATATATTCTGCTTGGTTGTTTTTAGTTTTGTTTCTCCTCTGATTTACCACTTCTGCCGCAAATTGTAAAGAAGTTTTAGTAGACTATATTAGCCTATCAAAACGTTTCATAATTTGGGATGAAGATGGTACATAACCACTTTGGTTCAAAGTATTTTCACAAGAACTGTGAATTAGGGAAATCCGAGGAACATTTTCCCACGTGGCTTGTTTCAGATTGTTGGATTGATTTTTTTTCTTCAAAATGCACTTTATTTGGAAAAATATTTCCAATCCGTTATGTGGAAGCTGAGCAGGCATGACAGTGCAGTCCTCTATGCTTCTAAAATACTTACTTTGAATTAAAGATCCAAACAAGAAAATTAGAGCTAACGTTCCACACCTGCGGTCAAAACCCAGCAACTTTCACTATGCAACATGTCCAAAAATGAAAATGCAATTTGTGTTCCTTTTGACATGTTTTCAGGCAGTCTCATAAAGAAAATGTTTTCAATTGTCAGCAGTGAGGAGCTTTCTATCCGACTGAAGTCACTTTTTTGTGAAGTGTTTGAACTAGATTTGTCATCTAGGCTTAGCGCGCCACCTCTTCCCTATTCATATATCAGCGCTATATCGCTCCATGTTTTGTTGTTATTGCTCGTCTCATTCGCATAAAACTAAGATAAAATCACTTGTATGTTGTCAAACTAATGTACTACCACAACCAGAATTATGGAAGAGATGGAATACTTTTTAAGAAAAAAAATCAAAAGAACAGATGAAATCACTTGTGGAAACAAGGCTCTGTTTGGATGTCTATATTGAAGCATAGAATTGGGGAATTGGAATTGTGTTTCTCAAATTCTGTTGTTTGGTTGTGTTTGGAATTGGAAACTGGAATTGGTAGTTGAATTTCATGGAACTGAACTATAACTAAAAGATGCCCTCCCCAATTCAGAGTCTCACCCCTCTGAATTGGATGGAATTCTCATGGGGATGACCAAATTAATAAACCTATAAACATCCAAACAGAGAATTGAAATTCCATCTATCCATAACTTGAACAACCTCTTTCCTTTCCAAAAAAAATATCTTGCACAATCAAACAGGAATTTGGAAGGAATTGAAGACTCATTTTAATACGCCTACCGATTTAGAATTGGACTCAATTCAATTTTAATCACTCCAATATAAACATCCAAACATAGCATGAAATCCAAACATAGCATGAAAGATTTGAAAAAGAAAGAAAAATTGCACGTGCGATTGGGCGAAACCAACATTCACAAACCCAACCCAACACGCCCCGTGCACAACACATTATCGAATCATCAAGCCTACAGCTCGGGCCCACCCCAACAGCGAAAGCAACCCCCACTCCGCCAAGAAAACACACACGACGAACCACGCCCCACCGGATCCCAAATCGCCATGGATTTCCTCTTCAACTCGCTCGCGGCGCCCGACCCCGACTCGCCGCCGCCGGAGCCGGAGGAGACCGCGGGATCCGCCTCTTCCCCGCCCGAAGCCCCCACCACCGGCGGCGGCGGCGGGTGGGGGTTCGGCGGGCTGCTCAAGACGCTCACCTCCCAGTCCGAGACGGTGCTCGACGCCTACCGCCGCGACCTCGCCGAGTTCAGCACGGGCCTGCGCCGCGAGACCGACGCGTTCCGCGAGGCCGCCGCCCGCGCCGCGCGGGACCTCCCCTCCTCCGCGCACGCGCTCGACGGGCTCGCCGACATCGTCGCCCAGGGCAAGGACGCCATCGCCCAGGCCACCGCCGCCGCTGCCGCCTCGGCCTCCGCGTCCGCGCCCTCGGACGGCGGCGCCGACTCCGAGCCCAGCTCCGCCTCGGGCCACTTAAGGCACTACAGCCGCTTCGAGGCGCAGCTCCGCGCGCTCCAGTCGGATCCGGCCACCTTCACCGCCGATCCCGAGGACGCCGACGACTTCGCGGCCTGGAGGCGGGCCGGGTTCAGCGTGGAGGAGAGGCAGGATGAGATCGAGGCGCTCTGCTACGAGAGCGACGCCATGGAAGGTATGTTGGACCGGCTCGTGCCGGACGCCGTGGAGAGCGACGTGTTCTGGGCGAGGTACTTCTACCGCGTCCACAAGCTGAACCAGCAGGAGGACGCCAGGGCGAGGCTCGTGAAGCGGGTCATCGCGCAGGAGGAAGAGGAGGATTTGAGCTGGGACGTGGATGATGAGGTCGAGGAGGAGCCAGCCAAAGAGGAGGGGATCAAGCAACCATCGATCAAAGAAGAAATGAAACGTGAAGTGGAAGAGAGGGGAAATGAGAATCCGGTGGAAGATAGCGAAGCCAATGCGGCGGGTTCTTTGGATAGTAATAAGGAACAGAAGAATGCTGATGCACCACAGCCGGAAGTTTTCGGTAGCTCTATGGTGGTAGTGGACAAGGAGGAGAAGGAAGATGCATCCAAATCGATCCTTGAAGAATCAAGTGACAAGAAAGCTGTTGCTGCTGAGGACCCACATTCTAGCGCTGGAGACGACGCGGTGAAAGAAGGGACCACACATGAGACAAGTGACTCAAGCAAGGAGAGCGACTACTCCATGGTCTCTAGACAGCGAACAGCTACCGAGGAGGATCTTGAATGGGACGAGATTGAGGATCTTGGGGAGCATGAAGAGAAGGGGAGCGCTCATGGCTCCAGCCCTGCTCCAAAGGAGGAGTTGCGTAAGAGGCTCAGTGTTGCTGAAGACGATGAGGATTTGAGTTGGGACATTGAGGATGACGATGATGGTGATAAGGCTTGAGAAGCCATCCTGGTATGATAGTGTCTGATTGTATTGCGTGCATTTTTTATATTCCATTACTTGTGCAAGATACTGTCATGTGACCAAGAAATATTGGTTCAGCTGTGTTGCTTATGTTATCGATACACGTGTAAACTCAAGTTTGATGTCATCAAGTGGCAATTGGCTATGTGTCAATTGCTAATGTGTTTGTGTTACTGTAAATATGGTACTCCCTCCTTTCCTGAGTGTAGGGTGTATAGTTTTCTGCACGAATATTAAGACATGCTATTTTACACATAGTGGACTCATTTTTTTCAGGAAAAAATGCCAGGAGATGAGTTCTTAATAGACACAAAATGAATACAATCAGTTAAATCCATCTTTTGAGACCAGGTCTCATTTTTTTGTAGGTCAAATTATCCATAAATAGCAAATACACCTTATATTGTGGATTTTTCTTCAAAATATTATACACCGTATATCAAGGAACGGAGGGAGTATTTTATTTACTGTCATTTCATTTAATGTATATCGATTACAACAAAAAGTTGAACATGTTTGAACAATTCTTTTCAGAACACCCTTTCTCTCAGGACAAGGTTCCCGATTTGTATAGTTTTGGGTTTGGTAGTCAATAATGCTATTGTGTACTGCATAATTGGCATTTCCCCTCTGGTCCAGATTTCATGCATTATTTATCAAGCTTTGTCCAAGAGTAGTCGATACTGGATGTTGGATACATAATCAGTGCCTTGAGAGTAGAGACTACTGTGACAGCTCAATTGTTTTATTTGAAAGAAAAAACTTTAGACATCTTCAGGCTGAATAATTTTGGATTGTCAGATGACTGTTAGTAGTTCTAACTTGTAATTTGTAGCTTAAAACCAGAGCTTTTGTCTTATTTTCAGCATCCGATGCTAAAGACTAGTTCATCCAGTGTGACAACAGCAATAGCATAGGTTACTGCTATGGAATTCTTTATCTAAGATACTTCCGCCACATTTGTAATAGATATGTGTAATGATAATGGGAACCCTGTGTAGATAATGCAGTAATGTTTAGCAATCATGCTGGCAATTTGAATTGCTTTCTTGGTCATGTTTATGAGGATTTTTTATTATTAACCTCTTATAAGATGACACATGTTCAGGCCATCGATCTCATGATCCGGGATGATATGGGTGATGCCTTTGGATAAGGTACCTGGTGAAGTCTGTTTGACTGTGCTAGACTAGTGTGATATAGTTGTTTGAAGATCCAAATTTGCTTAGGTACGTGATAAACAACAGTTCAACTTGTAAAGATGGAATATGCACATCGGATGGTACCAAAAAGTATGTTGTGGCTATTATGCCATTACAGATGATTTGTAAACAGGCATACGTTTATGAGTCTGGCTTAAGCATACCACTGCGCGAGAATAAGATCATGTTATGCCATAGGTGTAGATTTACACCCAGTGCTCAATGGCATGCATTACTAATGTGATAATGTCAGTCAGTACTCAAGACTAGAAATTCCATTTTCCCCATAATATTTGGAGCCAGGCCAGAGCAGCACATCCGATGGAAACTTTGCCTAGCCCCTTCATAATGTGACCCATATATGGCCATATATATGGATGTGCCAGTTACCTCCTGCCTTTCTGCATAATGTAAACGTACTATTTACTGTCATGATGTGTAGTCGAACTGGTTTTTATGGCCTGGGAGACAGTTGATGTGTTGAACCAGGGTGATACAGTTGATTCAACCTCCAAACTGTATTGGAACTGTAGAGCAAAAGTTAATTAATTATGATCTTGCTGGAGTAATTTTTCTTGCAGTCCAAAGCTTGCAATTGTCCAGTTGGGCTGTCTTTCATATAAATGAATATGAAAGGAAGTTCTCAGCAAGTGTGGAAAAGGAAAGTAGTCCGCGCTTGGCATCTATATTTTGTTTGAAAATGATGAAAGGGAAATTAGGAAAACAGACACAACGCCAATCTGCAGTATCACAAAAACTGAAGTACAAAATTTAAAAGTAATTTGAAAATAAATGACTGTTACTCCCTCCGATCCATGTTAATTGCCACTGAATCGGATATAAACTTTAAAGATATCAACGTGGACTGGGTACACCAGATATGCTACCGGGAAGTAAAGCGCCAAACATGAAAACCACTTGGAGAAGGAGCAAGCTAGAACGACATTAACGTCTCAGACGCCGTTTGCTGGTTTTGATGCTGAGTCTTTGTTCATGCACACAATAAGTAGCTATGTTGCTCTTTATGCATCTTTGGAACTCTTTTTGTTCATTTTCTGTTTTCTGTATAAGAACAAACATTGAAGGTTTCTTCAAAGGAAATCGAGGAGGGGAGGTTAGTTGGGTCAAAAAGAAAAGTCTACGACTAAAGCGATCCACCAAGACATGTCTGCAAGCATTGAACACTCATCTGTGCAAGATGCAACTGAAAAGGCTCTTCACCTGAAAGAGGTTCCCATCAAGGAAGGATCCCATGTATTATGTTTGTGCAGCAGCCCAAGTGTAGTGCAGTCCAAGAGGAAATAGCTGCTGGGTCCTAGCGCATCTTCTCAAGGGGTGGCTGAAGATGAGCCATCAACTTCAGCTGAAAGAGGTTCCGACATTGGAGACAGGTGTTGTGCAACAATCTAAGTAAACTGCATCGGATGAGGGTCGACATGTTAATGTGATGCAGTCAACTTTGCATAGGTTATGTTGTGCAAGTTATTCACCATCCGTGTAGAGTATAGTTCAAAAGAAATGCATAAGAAAAGGAAGTTTTAGATACTCTGATTCCAGTTTGATCTCGAAAATGCTCGAGGAAGTTTGTTCAGAAAGGTTCAGTACACTATTGTCACGGCAAAATGGAGATTGAAAAAGAAACTCAAACTGTCGAAAAAATTAGGTAGTTAGACATGTGCACTCTTATAAGGGAAGTTGATGAAGCTCATGTTGTTAGCGCTTCATCAGTTTTGACTTGTTTAATATCTATAACAAGTATAGCATGTATAGCATTGATCAAGTAACCTGCCGATCTGGCAGAACTCAACCATCTTCAACCACTCATCTTAGATTCAGGCACTGTGGTAGAGAACTCCCAAAAGAAATGCACAGAATATTGTTCAAGATGTACCTCAAATCAACTGCATTTTATTCATCAAGCGTCAAATTTTACATCAACCCAAGATTGGCCACCAATTATTAACTGAGCGTGAAAAATTGTTCTGTCAAGGATTGTACCTAATGGCACTGTCTTCAACTACAACACCGCCAACTTACTGGGATCAATGCGGGCACAAGCCCAGAAATTCGCTACCACCTCCAAAAACACGGGCAAGGGAAGGGCTGGTACACACCACCAGGCCAATACACAAATCGATACAAGACCACCAAAACTGCAGACAAAAGAAGAAACAGAGTGTAAATATGACATTGATATTTCCCATGAATCGGAAATGACGTCCTCTCCAAGAGAGAGGCAAAGAGAAGTGGCATCAAGTCGCATTATGAAGCAGCTTTCCACCAAAGAACTCAGAATGCAATGTCCTAAATATACCTCGAAATTCAAAAGGCCAAAAGCCCAAAACATACCATATTTCTTAACTATTTTGGTTTATTATAAACAAAGAAATTCACAGCTGGGGAAAGTTTCGCCTGACATCAGAAAACGTCTGTATCACCAGCGATGGGCGTATGTCTCCATCAGTTGGCAACAACTGCCTATGACACCTCTAATAACTAGAGTGATCCTACAGTAAGTACAATTGCTGCACGTGTGTGCACTTAGGAAACTGCAGCGGCGTACAGGGAGCCCACATACTCCGGCCACGAAAATACCCTCATGTGGCATACGTGGTGCCCTGCGAAACTAAGGTGGTGTATGTAGGTAAGCCCAACAAGCCCGCCAACGCCAGAGGCGCTGGCACAATCCCTTCGTCCCTTCTGACAGCTCACATCCTGACACTGCGTCGCCATGCTTCAGCGGTGCTTCCTTCTGTCCATCCGCATTGCTGTCACCGTTTCCTCTCTGTTGGTCCTCGCAGCTGTACTCCAGAGATCTGACGGCATGAAGTGAGTCTCAAATAATTCAGTGTCTCCTCACCTCTGCCTCCAGCAAGGTGCCAGCTTTTTCTCGGCTCCGAAGCATCGACCTCCTCCTCTCTGGTGGCTGCAGCCAGCACTTATCATCTGGTACTCCACACGGCTGCAGTTCCTACCATTCTCCGCCCCTCCTTCTCCGGTGGGCAAGGCCGACGCCGTGCCCATGTGCCTGGTGCATCCATGAAGTCACCATGTCCGGCCTCTGTTGAGGAATTCTTGGGAGATGTGGTTGTGGACAAGCAAGTGCAGCTCTGGCTACATGCGTTCCTCGATTCCATTGATGTTGCTTGATCATATGCTTAATTCCGCTGTGTCCTTAAGATCTTGTATGCTTCTTTATTGATGCTTAATTCCGCTGTATCCTTAAATCCTTGTATGCTTCTGTATCAAGTGGGCTGTCCACCGGACCTACATAACTGGAAGTGCCACTTTGTGCATGTTCGTGGCTGCCACATAATCCATATGCGGCATATGTGGACAGTAATTGTCATCCGCCGGCACGCCACTTACATCCTGAGTGTGAACGCAGTACGAATATGGATAAAAGCTTAAGCTACAGTTGGCTGATAAATTCACATCCAAATCACCGTTTGATAGATCAGAACAAAAGAAAAAATGTGGTCTCTACACAGCTGTAAACAAGTTAACTCTAGCGCCTTAAAAATATAAACATTAAAATCAAGCTCAATAGTACAGTTGATACATGAGCTACATATTCCAAGTTGTTTACAGAAAAAATGTTCTGGTTTATATCATCCAAGATCCTAAATTAGTGCCTCCGTGTACAGACTATAACTTGGAAAATAG
Source organism: Poa annua (assembly GCA_026929855.1). Classification (NCBI taxonomy): domain Eukaryota; kingdom Viridiplantae; phylum Streptophyta; class Magnoliopsida; order Poales; family Poaceae; genus Poa; species Poa annua. The sequence continues at coordinate 12,816,942 of CM049433.1, read as the reverse complement.
CCTCAGATATCACGGACAAATCGATCTAAATGGTTACTAATATAAATAAAAGAAAAGCTACAAAGTCTGCACATTCATATTCATACAAAGTTGAACTATCCATAGAACAACAAACTGAAAAAAGCAATCTTTCGACCACAGGGAGTGATACATGTTGCAATCGACAAAAGGTTGCACCACCATGTTGCTCTTAAGCTGTTGTCCAAGAATTTATGCCGCTTAATCTCGGACAGAACAAAATTATCAACCATTTCACATTAGATTGATCTCTACACGCTACTCTTTCTTACTCAGAATTCGACAACCTAGTAGGCTTCTACAACCAAGGACCGGGTAATACAGTAATAGGTTATACACATACAAAGAGACAAAGAAGCAATGTACCTTTCTACTCCAACAATTTAGACGTGGAGATAACCCTGGCACCGGCTACATCGAGCTGGGCGATGGTGGCCGTCGCTTTCAGCTTGCCCGCAGACCAGAACGCGTCAACCATCCTCCGCGCAATCTCCTCCCCCTTCTCCTCCCCCTCGATGACAGCCACGGCGGTCGGGCCGGCACCGCTGATGGTGCACCCCAGCGCCCCAGCCTCCAGAGCGGCGGCCTTGACAGCGACCATGCCGGGTATGAGCGGCGCCCTGGTGGGCTCTACGATGCCGTCGGACGACATGGCGGAGCCTATGCCGGCAGCATCACCCCGATACACGGCGGCCACGAGTGCGGCAGCCTGGCTGGAGTTGCGGACGTGGTCGCCCATGGGGACTTGCTTGGGCAGCGCGGCGCGCATCTTAGCGGTGGGCGCCTCGAAGTCCGGCGTGACGAGAACGAAGTAGAGGCGGAGGGCCGGCGGGCAGAGGAGCTGCCTGAGTGTCAAGGGTTTATAGCTTTCGACGAGGACGAAGCCGCCGTGGATGGCGGGGGCGATGTTGTCGGCGTGGTAGCCGCTAACGGCCTTCTCGGACTCAAGGCCCGCGAGGACGAGGTCGTGGGGTGTGAGCAGAGATCCGAAGAGCTCGCCGACGGCCTTGGCGGCGGCGGCGGCGGATGCCGCGGAGGAGCCGAGGCCGGAGCCGAGGGGCAGGCCCTTGGCGAGCGCGAGGGAGACGCCGTGGGAGCGGACGCCGAGGGCCTGGAGCGCGGCGGCTGCGGCTATGCCCGCGCAGTTGCGGAGCGGGTCGCGGGAGAGGCGGGCGGCGAGGTGGGGGCGCGCGGGGGAGGTGATGGCGGAGATGGCGACGGTGCCCGGGGGCAAGGAGGGGTCGAGGGTGGCGGTGACGGTGTCTCCGAGGGAGAGGGAGGCGTCCGCGACCGCGCAGCCGAGGAAGTCGAAGCCCGGGCCCAGGTTGGCCACCGTGGCCGGCGCGAACGCCGTGACGGACTGGAACGCCGGGGACGGGTCAGAGGAGAGAGGGGCGGCGGCGGCGGCGAGCTTGAACTTCCTGGAGACACGGAGGGTCGGGAGGGTGGACTTACGGGTGGCGGAGGGAAAGGAGGAGGGCGCGGTTGCCGGAGATGCCGCCGTCGCCGCCGCCATTGGGGTTTTCTGAGTGAGAGGGTGGGTTGGGTTTGTGAAAAAGATTTGACCTTTGCGACTGCGCACGGGACGGGACGGGGTCGCGCAGGCAACATGCGTAGCGAGACTGACATGTATGGCCCACCACCCACCACAGGTATGGACACTGCAACGATCTCCACCACCGACCGCGATGGCGACGGCGATGGCGACGCCGCCTCTCGTCCCCGGCCACCGTGGTCGTCCTTGGCTCCGACGTGCAGCCGGCGGTGAACCAGCCGGCGGTGATGTTGAGCTGATCCTATGCAAACCCTGAAACTCTAGCATTACTTGTAGTGCTTAAATTCTACCGTGAAAATTGAGTTTCTGACATGTTTAAGACAATATGCTTACTTATTATAAAAAGAAAAGAAACTATGGTTACTAAGTATGTCCATGGGAGACTGTAAACTGATTTGCCTCTCATTTAAGTATATTTTAGAGTAGTTGGTTACAATTTGATAATTTTCTTTGAACTCTTGTTTGCTTAAATACCAAATCTTTCTACAAGACATCATTTCTTGTTTAAACACGTGACTCTTGCATTCTGAAATTTTTCTCAAATTCGTTTCATCTCGTGATTGCAACGTCCCCATAGTTCGAATCTACAGAAACTTCTTCAGAAAAACAGTCTACACAGACTTACTATTCAGTGTTTACATTTGCTTTCAGTTTGCTCCGTTATCACGTCAGCCTCATGTCACATTGGTCTTAAAAAATGACAGTTTATATTGTTCTTAGTTTGGAGAAAACCATAGGAGCACTGCCTAGTTGTTAAACCAAATAAAACTGGTGTGTATGACACGGTGTTTTGTCTAGCGGGAGTATCTAGTCTAATTATGTGAAGTGCTTCTTAAAAACATTTTAAAATGCCAAAAAATATGGGAAAAAATATTAGGGTGTACGTCCAAACATTTCATGTCGGCACATAAAAGTTTAACAAAAATGAATGTTTTTATGTTATATATTAAGATAAATTCGGTGGTCAAAAATAACTTTGCACGAGACATTTTATTTGTCTTTCTTACATAGGGCACCAAAAATTATTGTTTGGCAGAAAAAAAATGTGTGCCTACATAAATATATCGATGTACACCGGAATATTTTTCATTTTTAAAAATTGCAAAATATGTTTTTTCATAATAGGAGCATCTAATTCTGCAAGTCAATATTGATATCCATGATGTGTACAAATTTAATTTAATGTTGCCTACATATCGAGAATAATTTGGTCAAGTATTTGCTACTATTACGTGAGCCCGACTTCAAATTAATAAAACCAAAAATTCCAAATACAATATCACTCACTACTAGGATATACCAACTTAAATAGAAGCACAAAAACAAAGAAAAACGATGTCCAAAAACATGAAAAGCACTACTACCACAAGCTAAGATATGACAAGATTAACGACGCTTAGCGTCGGCTCCACAAGCACTACTACCCCGCCACCCCGGTCGGTGACCTCACGACAGGGGTACCGTACGTCAGGGGAGCCGCGTCCGCAAGCCGTGATGACTCACAGTGCGTCTTGCTCATCTACGGTTGTCGGTTGTTGATGCCATCGCTAATGGGCGGGGCGTTTTGGCGATAACCAACGCAGCATGCGTTATATAGGGATTGCCTTTAGCCCAATAGCGAATAGAAGCTCGCGAACGGCCCAGCACCAGAAAATGGAGGGAAAACCCCCGGAAGCGAGGGAAAAACTCGCCCCCGTTCCCCAAATGCGCGCATCAGAGCACCAGTCACCACGGCACGGTTCCAAGATGGAAACCCACGCCGAGCTCTCCGACGGCCGCAGCCCTGCTCCGACGAACCCGGCGGCGATGCAGGAACCACGCGCTGGCTTCGCTGCTGCAGCCCCCTCCCTCGACGGCCCCGACGTGCTCCCCGCCCTCAACCAGGTCCGTTCTCCTCACCGCCCTCGCCCTGCCCTGCCTCCGGGTACAATACAACGCGATGCAGTCGCGGCCACCGCTTTTCTTGAAAAATCTGTGTTTTGATTTCATAGGGTACCACCGCCGCCGGCGCGAGGAAGCGGAAGTCCCCGGCGACGGCCACGACGAAGGCTGTGAGGAAGCCTCACAAGCGGCAGGTCTGTACTTCGGTGCTGCACCCATCAATCCCCTCCCTCCTTCAATCTTGCTTGGTAGTCGGTAGTGTGTGTGCCGTATCTGAATCTGTTGCATCTGTGTTGTGGAATTGTTCGGTGCAGGTTGAAAAACCAATTCAGATGCCTGTGTACTACGGACGTAGAGAAGAGTTCCACAGCGTGAGGGGCGAAGATTTAGTCGAAGATTGCGCAGACCTATTTGTAGAGAGCAACAAATGTGCGCACATCATCGGCGAGCTACCACTGCAGCCGCACTCCATGTCGTTGGTGGACCTACAGCTCTGGATCTTCAAGCTGTTCCGTCTCCATCCAGAGACACAAGATCTCGAAATTAGGGGGCTCCTCAAACAACACAAAAACGACTTCTTTGACGAAGAGTCCTCTGACCTGGAGTCTCCTTTGGACTACTGCCCGTGGGACAGACACTATTTTACGGGTGATAAATGCTGGAGTTCATTTGCCAATAAATTGAAGAGAAAGAGGAATGTGATGCAGAAGTTCATGTTGTATGTGCAATCCTCTGAGATCAAGCACTACGACATTCTGCTCAAAGCCGTAAGTGATGATTATAATCAGCTGGTAACGGTTGTGTTGCCTGGGACAAAATGTCTGAGAGGTTGTCATTTTGGCTTTCGCAATGAAGACCTGACAATGACTGCCAAGGAAATTGTAGCTTATCTCACTGGTCACTTGGACGAGCAGATTAGTCCTGCTGAGGCATGGAGGGCAAAACAGTTTGCACTGGAGAGGGAATATGGTACCTTTTATGATTCATACAACTTTGCCCCGAGGCTACTTAAGGAAATAGCACGCAAAAATCCTGGTTGTTTTGTAGACATCAAGGATGCAGAGGTTGCAGAGTGTAAGGATTTTCGGGTCCTCCAGCGTATGTTTTGGGCATTTGGACAGTGCTTACAAGCCTTCCGAACTTGTCGCCCTGTGCTATGCATCAAGGGCACACCGCTATGTGGGAAATATCAAGGGATGCTCTTGACTGCTGTAGCATTAGATGCTAATGATTTCTCCATTCCAGTAGCATGTGCTATAGTCGAGGATGAGACCAAAGAAAGCTGGCTGTGGTTTCTTAGGAATTTGGAGCGAGCAGTGGTGCATCAGTCTGATGTTTGCCTTGTACATGACTACAAAAGTGAGTTGCTTGATGCTATCGAGGACCTTCTGAATTCTCGGGAACGAAAGTGGAGGAAAGCAGAAAGCCGGTGGTGCATGGAAGACCTTGCTGAAAACTTCTTTGCATATTTTGACGACCAGAAGCTGGTGATGATGTTCAGGAAACTTTGTCAGCAGAAGCGACGCCATAAGTTTGGTAAAATCTGGAAGGAGCTAGATGAGCTAACATCCAAATATATGGCGGAGAAAGAAGATGGTGCTAGCGGGGAAATGCAGCAGCAATTAGTCGAGCATGATGTTGCAGAGCTTGAGACAGAAAGCTCATGCAACCAACCTGTTTCAATGGAGGATGTGAATGAAGGAGATCATGCTGATGACAACAACAGAAAAATAACAAACTTCTCTGACTGGACCTATCTGAAACCAAAGGAGAAATGGTCACTGGCATATGATAGAGATGGAGCAAGATATGGCATCATGGGCAGTGATATAGTTGATGTATACAAGAACGACCGTGTATTGAAAGGAGTAACATGCCTTCCGCTTAGTGCGATAATGGAGGTGACATTCCTGCGCTTGGTAAAGTACTTCGAAGACACAAGTGCTGCAGCAAAGAAAGCAATTGGCAACCCATCAATTAACTTCCCCGAACGTGTCCAGATTGACATTAACTCCAAAATGCAGAAAGCCGAGCTGCATACATTGATGTATACATATGCCGCTGATAAAAATGTTCTTGGTGGGGAAGATCAGAAATTTACAGTTAAGGGAAGGAAGAGGGAGGTGACCGTTCACCTTAAGTCGGAGCATAACCTCAGCTTGAATAAGTCGAAAGGATCCACAGTTCAAAAAACTGCCACCTGTTCATGCAACAAGCCGCAGGTGCTTCACAAGCCTTGCTCTCATGTCATTGCCGTCTGTTGTGAGATTGGGGTAAGGACTGCTGCATACATGTCCCCATATTACAGCCTGCCCTATCTAGTTTGCACATGGAGGCGAAAATTCAGTGAGTTCTCGCGCGAGTACAGAAATATTTTACCACGCTACTTCAGAGATAGTATACTATTTGAACATGAAACACCAACTTGGATCCCAGACAAAAGATCGGAATGTGGTCTTCCTGTTTGTCTGTTGTCGGGCCGCATACAAACTGCCGTGGTCGAGGAAGAGCCGCAGTGCAGAACTGAAGATGGAGCAGTTGCACACAACAAAGGAACCAAGACACACATAGAGGAACCTAGCCAAAATTGAGCTTCTAATGTCATCTTTCAAACTCCAAGTTATGCATATTTTGGATGTTTAATCTGCGTCGGCGGTGGTGCTTTAGTTATCCTATGTAAACTCTGAACCTCTATTATTATTTGTGGTACTTTCAAGTTGTGTGGAAAACTCTTATCTCTTTTCTAGTTGGTTGCAATTTGATATCTGAATTTATTGCTTGGTTTATATCTTCTTGAAACTTCTGTATACTCAGTTGCTAAATCATCCCAGAAGAAATTACATCTTGTCTGATGGTATGACATGCATACCAGCTTAGTTGGTAAAATTATCAGTAGAAGCTCTTGCCTAGATTTCAATGATCCAAGTACATCAAGCAACCATTTTACTACTGCATGTGAATTTTCCTTAAGCACACACTGCTCAGGATTTATTCTTGGCTGATGGCGTGACATGCATAAAAGTTCAGTTGATAAGATTGTCATTAGTAGAACCAGTTGACTAAATTCTAATAATCCAATGGTTCCAGTATCAGGATTACAGGCTTACAGCTAATTAAGATATGGTAATGACAGTTACAACTTAAAGGACAGGTGAGATAACTGAAGATGGAAGTAGAACTAGGTGCACATTCTTTTGGTACCTCAGAAGCTGTGGCTGTGACGCAACACCAACTTCAGTTTCATGTGCTTTTCTGACAACAGGTTGAATTCCTTCCATGCTATTTATAAACCACTAATCAAACTTTGAATGCCTGTTTTTTAAATTCTGGCATTAGATGCCGTAACATCGCATGGATATTTGTAAACGTACTGGGTCTGCAACTCTTGTTCACAGAGATGATAGAATCTTGACATGAGTATGTTTCTCTCTGCTTAGCAAGGATCCTGCCAATATCAGTGTATCCTGAATAATTCTTGTGGGGGATCCATATGCCCCTCATTTCACCAAGAAAGAGAGAAAAATAATCCGATTCCCTGTAATCCTGTATATACCACCCGTGTAACTGTGCATGCTATTTAGATGTGAGTCTGGTCCTGCCTCCTCGGTGACACAGTGATGAGTTGCGGATTACGAATAGCTGGTGGCATGGATTTTTCTTACATTTTCTTCATCAATTCTTTTCTGAGTGCAGTGTGTCCTGAATTCTATTCTTCAGAAACTTGATGAATGTCGAGTGTGTTGGCAAGCTCCCTCTCTGAAACTTGTGGTTGATTGATGAGCAATAGCTGAATGTTCATTTGTATCTGTAACTAGGTTAGTAATATGGACAGGCACAGTATGGACGGTGACCACGCACATCATCTATAAGCTAGGTTTCAACAAAATACAGTGCATCTCACGATCTGCTTGTACAGTTCTCAATCGTCCAAACCAACACTTGTCACGAACGATATCAGGACTTGATTTGTGCATACAAAACAACAAAAACTACAAGCTTCTTGCGAACAAAAGTGTCTGTCAAATCTACATGTACAGATGTTCCAGCATGAGCATAAACAATGTAAGGACAACGATTTTGAGAAGCCTTTTCGCACTACATGAAACCTAAGATCCCTTTTGGGAGCAGCAACTTTTCAACACAGAAAAACGATTTAATTCACATGTTACAAGATTGTCACCACACCCACACATCACAAAATCCCTACCTACGCGCTGTTCACATTATCATCATCATCATCGTCGTCGGTTTTGCAATGGCTTCAGCAGGTCTTTCATAGTACCCCCTCGCTTGGTGGCCTTGTCCGGCAGCTCCTCCTCGCCGCAGCCGCAGCTGCCCGAGTTAAGGTTCGCGCCGCAGGTGAGGCACAGGCCCTTGCAGCTCGTGCTGCAGAAGGCGTCTAGCGTGATCTCCAGGTGGATGATGTCCCGGATGTGCTTCGAGATGTCCACCTCTTTCTCACCGGCCGGGAAGTGCACGCGGTCGTCCCAGTCGATGTCTTGGTCGTCCTCGTCCTGGCTGCCGGTCACTGAAGGGAACTTGGTCGTGTCTTCTTCGTATACGGTGCCGAGGTCGACCACATCGGGTTCCTCCACCGGGTCTTCTGTCAGTAACAGGGAGAAGTTGGCGAATATAGGTTGTGGCGCTGGCTCGGCGCAACTGAAAAGGAAACATAATAAGAATGGGTTAAAAATAAACCAACAACAACCTTGCTAGACAAATCAACCGAGCCAGCTGAATGATAGGTTTACACTTTCCGGACAAATCAACCGAGTCATAATACATGGAGGTAGAACAAGCAAAGCCTGTCCTTATAGCCTGAAAATGCCAGACAGACATCCTTTTTGAGTCCTTACATGCCAGCTATAGCTAGGTTAGTTGTAAGCGAAGTAGTTCTTGCTGTTGGCCAATGGCCGAAGCAACATGTTTTTTTTCTTCAATATTTGAGCAAGGCAAAGCTGAAATGCCATCGGCAGTCTAAACGCAGATTAGGCGATCTGATACCATAACAACAGAGCAATGCTACTTTTCGGCGGGGTTAAATGGGGTCGAGATTATCAATTGGCTCCGGAATTCCCTTAGTCTGTTTCCCTTATACAGATACAGTGGACATGATGAGGCAAAGCATGGATTGGGGTCTCACCGGTAGCAGCCGAGGGTGAGGACGGTGCGCACGATGCCGTCGAGGCGCAGGCGGCCGCGGCGCCTGGTGACGTCGACGGCGACGAGCACCGGCGTGGCATCTGCGCCGTCCAGCGGCAGCTTCGTCCTGGTGGAGGGGAGGATGCCCATGGCGGCGGCGCGGGCCCTGGAGTGTGCGGTGGAGAAGCCGGCGAGGCCCAGGCGCTCGAGCGTGGTGGCGTACTCCACGTGGGGCGCCGCCGCGTCTCGCCGGTACACCAGCGCGCCCTCCCACGGCGAAGACCCCTCCTCGTCATCCTCCCCGTCAGCTGGGTCCTCGAGCTCGTCGAGGTCGAGCGTGAGGAAGACGTCGTCGTCGTCGTCGGGGTCGACGGCGTGGCGGCGGCCCCATGGCGTCCGTCGAGCTGAGGAGGGGGGCGGACGGGATTGGGACGATGGCAGTGAGAGGTGGCGACGGAGGAGGGCGGTCGTCGACGGCGTGCGGTGGGGGAGGAGGAGCGGGCCGCGGCAGTGCGCCGCGGCGGCGACCGGATAACACACCATGGTCATCCTCCACTCCTCTTTTCTCTCTGCAGTGAGCGAAGGGAAACTTTTATTTTCTTTCCGAGGCTGATATCACAGCAAGATATTGTTGAGAGTTTCTTCGCTTTCCATTAACCATTAATCACGAGGAAAACCATAAATAATAAATTTTTGTTCTCAAGAAATTGCAATGTGAGGAGAATACCATTTTATCAGAAGTTGCATAACAACCGCAATGTTCGATTAGTTTAAACAAATGCTAATGGGATGACATGGATATTTAGTTGGTTAAGAGAATGTACATGTTGAGATAGAAAAAAAATTAATACTTAGTGGGGTTTTGATTTATAATAGGTATTGAGATAGCTAAGTTTGGAGTTCTTATTGATATCAAGCTTATGGTGAAAATGGATTGTGAAACGAATTTCCTTTTTCTAAATCCATATGTTTTTCTTGTGTAAATAAACAATTTATTTCCTCTCATTTTGTGTATGGTGGTGACTTTGGTTATAGGCTTGGCTCCATATGAACGTGTGATTCCTCTGCTCATCCTGCATCATTTCTTTCTTATAAGCGTTGATTGTGTCCACATATTCATGACCACATATTGGTCGTCTTCTCCATTCGATTATTCGACACCGCCAACGCTTGAAAGATGCACTGAACAATCAGCAAGATTGGGACACGTGCAAACGCACTCAGCAACAAGGTTTTGAAGACTTCAATTGGCAAACCTTACAATTTTTGACCAACAATTAAGAAGGTTGAATCCCGAGATAAAATAAAATAAAATAAAAGTAGGATGAAATGAAAAACCAAACCTTACTGCAGACCCAAACAAATGAAGAGATCAAAAAAGTCACATCACATACTAGCGAATAGCTTCCTTAAAACGACATTAATGTCAAGATAATAAGGAATCCAACAAATCTGGTATCACCTACCCTCACTAGCCCTTCACCGACGCTAGAAAAGTTGACGAGGTAGGGAGAGGTCGAAGAGATCTTATTCCAATGCGGCATCATCGCGACCACCTCGTGAAGGCCGATGGGAAGACCAAAACAAAACCTAACTTTAGAACTTTGTAACAGAGCTGAGTGCAGGTACGAGGTCCCCACCCCCTCTCGCTGCATGGACATAGTTTTCTAACAATATGATCATTTAATTAAACCTCACGAACATTTTATCTCAACTTTCTTCGATTTTCATGTAAATACGTATAATAAGCAAGATAATAAACAGAAAAAAGAACGAAAAAAGAAAATGCTAGAAAACGAAAAAAAAAGAAAACAAGGAAAACCCAAAAAATAATAAAATAAAGCCACCCAGTTGCTAGCGCTAAATGGGCCCAACCGATTACGGAACAGAGGAGAGAGGACTGAGTCCAACAAGAAGAAAAACATTGGGTCCCTCGTCATATAGGAGCTCCCCGTCCAGGTCGCAGGGCTACCCCAAACTCCGAGCCTCCAGATCCACCCGCCGCCGCCGGCCACCCGTCGCCGCCCGACCCCACGCGTCCCAGACAGCCAGTAAGGTACGCCTCGATCTCCCCTCTCCAATCGCAACCCGATTCCTTCCCGATCTGCTCCGTCGACGTGACGTGAGTTTCGTTTCGTTTCATCGCTGCCTGCCTATGCGTGGGGATACTCTCGACGCGTCCTAGGATTTACTTTGCTTGAAGATTCTCCTAGACGGCGTGGATGTGGTGGCCGCGTCTTCTGGCGCTAGAGGAAGAGGCTCGATCCGTGTTTGTTTTAATTTAACCTAATTTGAGGCTAGGCTATCTGGTTGAAAGGACGAGGCTCTTTGGAATTATGTTGTGGCCAGGCTAGTAATACCGCGGGAGCTCTGTGAAACTGCTTCCGTTTATTTAATTTGCTGGAATGCGGAGAGCACAAATGGGTTTTTTGGCGTCCTGATTCGATGATGCTGATGTTATGTATATCCTGAGGTCAAGGCTTCCATTCGTTTTTTTACCTCTTGGGAATTATGTTGTTGCTAGGTTGGTAATACTGTGAGGGATCGATGTAAGTTCTTCGGTTTATTAGATTTGCTGGAATGTGGAAAACGAATGCATTATTTGTGCTCCTGATTCAGTTATCTGAATGGTACATCCGTGAATGTTATAGCCTAGAAAGTGCCACATAACATCCATATATTTTCTACGCAGGATGACGACTGAAGCGCCATTTTATCCACGGGAGAAGATCATTGAGAAACAACAGTATTTCCAGAAGTTGAGCAAGCACACCCATCTCAAAGGGCGTTTCGATATGGTCACCTCAGTTGCCATTCCGCTTGCCCTTGCTGGCACAAGCTTATTCATGATTGTAAGTTCAGAATCTCAGCTCGTGCTTTGTCACTTGTGCTTTTTTTATGTTTGCTTCCGCCCAGCCAGTGACATGCCGCTTGATTTACAAACAGGGTCGTGGGATATACAACATGTCTCATGGGATTGGGAAGAAGGAGTGAAGTTCTCTCAGCTTTGCTTGTATCTCAGTCCGTGGAATGGAAAGTGATACCGTCCAGCTATGACGTCTTTTTAATTTGCAAATAATATGTCAAAGAACTAGCCCATTTCCAGTTCCCTTGTTGGTGTTTGCAGATATTTGATGTCAGCATATTGTCCTAAACTTGCAATGATGATTCTATAACGTCGGCATTGTTAACTTTCGTTTGGTTGCACATTTTCTGCTATGTCTTCTTTCAGTTTTTGCTTTATCTGTGCACTCTGTGCAGCAAGTTTATACACAGTTTCAGTTTGAAGCCATGGATAGTTTCATCTCAATATACTCCCTCCGTCCGGAAATAAGTGTCTCAAGATTGATAAAAAATGGATGTATGTGGACATAAAACATGTCAAGATACATCCACTTTTTATCAAACTTGAGACACTTATTTCCGGACAGAGGGAGTATATTGATTAATCTGAGGTCAACGAGATGATAGATTGTATGAACTGTCGGTATTCCGAATTGTGGTTTTTTGAACAAAAGCTTCTGATGGACACAATTTTACGTGGGTGTTGATTATTTTGGGGGGGAAACGGAATGGGACGTCTTAATCATTGGGAATGCTCAGATTGCATAGATACGCCATACCATCTTGAAGCATGTATCCGCTGGGAGTGTATGTGCTTTGTACAAGGAATGGAATGCCAAGCTTCACAATTTAAACCTTGCTAACACATCACATCAGAAGTTCAAAACATACGGAGGGATGGTAGGCAAGTTATTTTCACAATTGCAACTAAAAATGTCAACTGTCACTGCTTAATACTTTTAGAGCCTCATTCCTCCCATGTTGCTCGAAGTTAAAAAGTAGATTGCCCACCTGAAACGAGACAAAGCTCTATGCCTTTTTTCCCTACAGTTTGTGCTTTATCTTTCTAAATACTAATCTCCCTAGGATTGGTGTCCTCTCCTTCTCCCACATGTCCACATCATGGTGGACCCCATTCACCTATATTTAGTTATTATTTACAGTTTTAAATACAGTTTGACAAAAAAATATTGGATACATACATATGTTTGTACTTATATGCTATTTTTTTATAAAATAAAAAGGATTCCCATCTATGGAAAAAGAAAATTGTGGCTGTAACAAACGATAAATAGCTCCATTTCACCTTAAAATTACTCTTTTTGTGCAGATCAAAATAAAAAAAGATTTTAGAGTGCGTACAATACATACACGTAGTTGTACGTTTTATTTCAAAAAATCGAAACCTGAATAGTCGTTTCGTGAGTTCGGAGCTGCGGGCTCTATCTGAGAACTCTCTATCTCTTATCTCTGTTGCCAGCATCCACCATAGAGTTGCGCAGCATATGTCACGCGACACCATTTCTCTCCCTCCGCCTCACTCGAACCATATTCTACCGAAAATAGCCTTCCTTACGCAAAGTTTGTCCGTCTCTTTGCACACACCTCTGGTTTCGTCAAGCACCTGGGAGGCTGGGACTACACGGCACCTCCATCCCTGATGTCGTGTTTGACAAAAAAAATATTGGATACATACATATGTTTGTACTTATATGCTATTTTTTTATAAAATAAAAAGGATTCCCATCTATGGAAAAAGAAAATTGTGGCTGTAACAAACGATAAATAGCTCCATTTCACCTTAAAATTACTCTTTTTGTGCAGATCAAAATAAAAAAAAGATTCTAGAGTGCGTACAATACATACACGTAGTTGTACGTTTTATTTCAAAAAATCGAAACCTGAATAGTCGTTTCGTGAGTTCGGAGCTGCGGGCTCTATCTGAGAACTCTCTATCTCTTATCTCTGTTGCCAGCATCCACCATAGCGTTGCGCAGCCTATGTCACGCGACACCATTTCTCTCCCTCCGCCTCCCTCGAACCATATTCTACCGAAAATAGCCGTCCTTACGCAAAGTTTGTCCGTCTCTTTGCACACACCTCTGGTTTCGTCAAGCACCTGGGAGGCTGGGACTACAGGGCACCTCCATCCCTGATGTCGCGTCTCAAGTCCATTGTTAACTTTCAGGCCACCTACGCTCCCCTCTGGTGGCCACCCAACGTCGGTGAGCTGAAAGACTTCCTACAACACTCGCAGTAATTGCACATGAACACCAATGTGGCCTCTCGCATCGACATCCGTTGTCACAGTTGCTGTTAGTAGCGCTCGACTCAGTGGTGGTGGCAGCTGCGGTTGAAACCGTGAACCACAAATCGATGGTGCCTACGGGTGGAAGGATGAGTTATATGCCTTGTTGTTGGATGCCACCCTATTACTAATGAAAAGGATGTGGGTAGTTATCTGTGATTTTTTTGCGGTATATTTACGTATATCTCACTTTTATTCAGAGAACGTGCCAGATTATGTAAGAAAATGCATGTGTTTTATTTTAGATGGTTGAATGCATGCACTAAAAAAGGACCTATGTTTGTCTAGCCTCAGTTGCAATTATTAGAGTGTTGAAAAGTCATGACCATGAAGGTACACAATTTAACTTTCATGACATTTCATAATTGTCGTTGTATCATGATCGTCTAACTAAGTGTTGTGTCGCTTATGTTCTTCTCTATGTTTAATTAACCGTGTTGTAAAATAGTGAGCCAGTGGTAATATTTTCTCCTTCATTGGTACTGTTTTTATATATGTTTCACCATCTATCATTGTTCGTATTAGAACAGACGCGGCAAAGCGCGTCTTTTCCTTCTAGTCTACACACTATGCAGCAAGTTTATACACAGTTTCTGGTTGAAGCACTGAATAGTTGCATCTCAAAATACATTGGTTTATCTGAAGCCATCGAGCTGATGAATTGTACGAATTTTTGGTATCTTGAAGAATTGTGATTTTGAACAAAACCAGTAACACAAAATTAACTCAGGCCTTTACTCTGATTTTGTCAACATCAGGACAGTAAATAGTTCCGCTTAAGAAAAAGAATGTACATAGTCACGTTAAACTCTTTCCTAAACCTTTGACTGGCAAGCGATGAACACAATTTTTATGTGGCTGTTTATTATTATTTTTTCGATGTGAAATGTTCAAATTGTCCGTACCATCTGAAGCAGAGATAATTGCCCAGACACCGTACCATCACGAAGCATAGATACGCTGGGAGTGTTATGTTTGTACAAGGAAATGATTGCCAAACTTTACAATTGGGCCTTGCTAACACAGGGAGCCAGAAGTCGAAACACAAGAGGGAAGTAGACTAGTAACTATTTACACATGTGCAACTAAAATTTCAAGTGTCACTGCTGCAACTAGATCGCATTAGTACTTCTAGACCTCCATTCCTCTCATGTTACTCCCAAATTAAAATTGGAGAGGTTGCCCACCTGAAAAAGAGGATGAGACAGGAATCAATCAGCTTCACTGGAGCAGGAGTTATCACCCGGTCATTTGATTCCGTAACGTCTGGAAAAAAAGTTTTACAGAAATTCCAAACAATCAAGCAGAATAACGAGAGTACTGACTTTCAAACAGGCGCATGAATTTTAACCCCTTCTCGACAAGCATAACGAGCATCATATCGAATGGTGTGGCAAGGCTACCTACGCTTAAGAACGAGCAAGACAAAGAGAGTTCTTGTGCACATACCCAGATAGCCTCATAATCGAAACTAGCAGTGCACAAATGTTGGTTATGGTAGATGTTTAGCAATTCCAGACATGAGCTTGTATATGTTGATAATGTTCCTCAATTGCTACTCCAGAATGCATTAAAAAACTCATGATGCAATGCATAACTTAAGACACATATGATGTCAAACATGAATAGATATGCAAGTCTACGACAAAAGCTAATAGCCCAGAACACTATGGTGCATCTCAACTCATCTAATTCCAAAATCGATTTACTGATTGTCTAGTTGATAGGAATGTCAGATACTGTTTCTACTTTGTTATATCCAAAATGCCTATGTTGGACCTAATATGGTAAATGAACATTCGGACTAATCAAGCCTGAATTTTTTTCAGTGAAGTTGCACTGCATCCATATAGGATTTTAGGATAACTTGACATACCATTGAGCATTCGGAGTATGTACTCCCTCTTGTAGACTTCAGGGAGCGCTAAAAACATTCCCATTTGGTTTGGTTCCTTTGCGAAAAAACTTGCAGTATTGACCACTTCGCTTCCAGTAAACCCAAGCTTTTGCATTTCAGCAATAGCTCTTACTCTGGCATTCTGCTGGGGCACCTCACTCGATAACCTTTCTTGCAGACCAGTATGACTCTCAATCACTGCTGCAGCCGTGCTGCCATTCTGAGTGGTACTTTGAAAACGATCATGTGCATCCTTGAACTGTTCCATGGCTGTTGTGGTGGTGGTGCTCACATTCTGCACAACACTCTGAAATTGATCGTGTGCATCCTTGAACGCCTCCATTGCTGCTGCCATTGAGCTGGCATGCTGAACAACACTCTGAAAGTGACGGTGTACATCCTTGAACAGCTCTATTGCTTCTGCCATCGTGTCAACATGCTTACTAGTGTCTTCATAGTGACCACGTACATCCTTAAACATGTTCAGAGACAGGCAATTTGATTCAACCCTATTCATTTTCCCACCATACTTACATTTCGTCCGCCTTTTATAGCTTGATGTACCATCCAAGGAGCGACCGGATGGTCCCGTGGACATCCTATCCTCCTCTGCTCCCTCATCTCCAGCTTCACTTGTATTTCCATTCTCCATGTGAGCGGTTGCTTCTTCGGACACTTCCACCCCTTCTCTGCCGGTGTCCTTGCCAGATATCGTGTCAAACGCATCGAAATGTGGAAATGGAATACCATTCATACCTTTGGCTCTAGGATTATCCTGCAGGGACCAGAAAAGGTCAATACACAGACATATTGTTAATTCCAGATAAAAGTGCCCAAAACACTTACGGACGGCTTACTTTGCAGTATTCATCGTATCTCTGTTTTTCACACCGGATGAGCTTTCTTGACCCATCCCAGGAGAACCCCGGCGACGCCAGCATATCTTTGATCGAGTAGAACTTGCGCTTGAGCACTTTCAGCCGGGAATCTACGTGGGGACTGGCCTTGATACCGCGGCCGGGCAGCCTCTGCGCGAGGAGGCTCTCGATCCCCTGAGAGTAGCAGTTCTTGAACCCCCCTCCTTGGACCCTGAATTTAGGATCAAGAGACACCTCGCACAGTGCCTTGACGAGCTCTTCGTCTTCGTCCCATGTCCACTTCCTCTTGTTCCTGCCTCTGCCGCGCACAATCTGGGTGCTCTCGGTCACAGCTTTGGAGCTCTCACTTCGGTTCATCCCTGAAACGTACACGACGACGAGTTTAGTTGATAAACACCGCGGTGATGAACTAACTGAAACACTAGTCATACAGCAGAGCATAGCTAGCGTGCTTCAAAGGAAAGAAAATAACACGGAGATATGTGAACCGGATCATATAGACCTGCGTAGATCAGATGCCGCACCACAGTGCGAGGACGAGCCGACGAGCTTCTAATTGCACCTGGAACTCGGGAGCAGCCTGATGGATGGAGGACAGTCGAAAATCCGCGCCAGGAGAAGAAACGCGAGTTCCGAACGCCGTCATGTTGAGCATATAGGAGGGGATGGGGTCTGTAGAACTCACGAGCGGGTGCTCCCAGACGGCGGCGGCGAGCGGCGCCCCCAGGAGAGACGTCGCAGGCGGGCGGCGGGGAGAGTCGGGATTGGGAATGGGAATCCGGGGCACGGGAGGGGATTACCGGTCTAGGGTTACCGCGTGCTCGAACTTCGCAGTCGGGACTGGGACTGGGACTGGGACTGGGATTACCAGCTCATCCCCAACACGTGCCGAGTGTTGGTATGGGCTTCGCAGCTTGGGAATTGGGATTAGGATTTCCACCTGGCAAAAGGGTGTTTTGGAAATGGCAATCCGGATCCTAATACACCCTTTTCTTTTCAAAATCGTGAATCCGATGTATACATAACTTGATTTTTTTTTTAAATGTGAGCACTAGAGCTCGGAAGATAGAAGTGTTTTGCGGTCCCATATCTTTACTATTAAATCAGAATGCGTGGTATGGTGTCACAATCCAAATGGTGTCACAATCCAAATGCCCTCATACTTCAAATTAATTACATGCCATGCCACCTATAAGTGAAATAGGTCTTCTTATTTACACTAACCATGCCACCCCGTACCATCTCTCCTTTTCTTCTCGCATGTGCATGTAACTACCGCTGAAATAAAGGCATGGATATCTTTGGAAGGAAAAAACAACAGACTAACAAACTCTATCCTCTCAAAGAAAGGGATGTATAACAAACTTGATCGAGGGAGTGGAATATACATCTCACGTTCCACCGGTCTGCCGATCTCTCCCCGATTCCCCTCCTCGCTTAGGTACGTCTGCAACATCACAAGTATTACAAATAGGATGGAGCCAGTGCTGGGAGCAAGGTGTGGCGTCGTAAGACCTCGGCGATCTCACGGCGGTCGTCGTCAAGATGGTGCAGTTCGGCACCCTCCTTGGCAGGAGCGGCGACCCTACCACCGTCCTCGTCCCCAGATGCGGCGTGGTACATGAACTCATGCATCTCCGTTGTCATGCAGTACTAAACTATTGCTGCATTCGTATGGTCCAAATCTACATAGGAATGATTTATGTTGCTGGTGGGATTGACTCATGACGCATCCGGCCTCCTCCAGTCCTTGCCCCTTATTGTCCTTACACTGCTCCCACCAGCTCTTCACATGTGTGTCATCTCCTCTGAGATCAGATGGTTCATATTTGTTCGGTTGATAATTTATCTCTTACGGTTTGCAGTAAACACTCCTAAATTATCATAAGGTCAAATGTCGCCACCGACGCGATGAGAGATGCTCAATAGGCTGGAGGGAGGATGGCAGACCGCAGCACAACGATAGGGGGGGGGGGGGGGGTGTGCTCGATGACGATGTTTGACAAAAAATTACTCTATGAAATTATGTAGAGATTTATTCCAATCTGGTTTGTGTTTGACCAGGTTAAGCCAACAAGCACATCTGAAGCTGTTCGAAAATTTGGGACGTCAAAACGCAGGTAAGACAGTGCAGAATATTGAAAGATTGTTTTCAGATTGTCATCCATGCCACTGATGATTGGAATTATTTCAAAGCAGTATGTTACTATTATTTTCTTGTAGGACTGTAATTTGTGAATTTCGTTGTCCAGAATTTTGCACAACTCAATAGACACTAAAATCTGATAAATGGCTTTGTTATCGAGATTTTCACTATCACTTTATAGGCGGCGGATCTTAGTGGTATCAAGCTTGAAGACCTCGCTAACTTTGGAGGTAATTGATTTTTGTCGTTGTCAATATATATCACACAAAAACCTGGTTTGGTTTGATGAACAGATGATTTAAATGAATACTTGTATTCGCGTTCATGGTGCTGGAGTTTTATTCTCGTTCACCTACAGCGTTGCCGAGGACTATGTGAGGCATTAATGTCTAACCGTTTGGTTGCAATTTACGTACTACTCCCTCCACTACTCCCTCCGTTCCAAATTAGATGAAGTCAACTTATTTGAAACGGAGTTAGTACACTACAGTATCTCCCACACTGTACATATGTCTTTTCTATTCTTTTTTAACTACCGGAAACAAACACAGACACCATTTGTCTTACTTATATGTATAGCCGTTTTTTTAAATATATTTCTGTCAACTATTCTTAGAAGGTTTACTGAATTTCTGATTCTGTATCAGAATTGCAAGTGGATGAGTGTCTTGGTGATTTAAGGATGTCGTGGCATGCCTCTGCAAAATTATTATTCATCGACTGTGGGTGTTGAATCCTCCAGTTTGGAGTTTGAAAATTGTACATAGGACTCGTTGTTCTGAATCAGAATTGGAGTCTCGATAAAATGGTAATTCCCAGGGTCGACCTCTATTTTCTCTCTGGCTGAGTGACAGCCTTTCTGTAAACTTCGACATGCAGGCCTATCTTCTTCTCCTATGTTAGTACATGCAATGCTCATGCATGCTTTGAAAAAAAATTGCAAGATGGAGAATTTCAAGAGAGGTCTGAATTTCTGAATAAAAAGTAAGCTAAGGCTTGTGTTTGCCTCCGCAAGAACTTGGCCTGCAGTAATATTCTTTGGGACCAATTCATGGCATAGGATACGCCAGTTCATCATGAAGTATGGTTGACTGCACCAAATTGGGATTTTCTAATTGTTTGGATGATTAGATAGTGGTAACAAGTTCACTCATCGCTATCACCCATTTTATTTTGCTTCTGGTGCGAAGTCTCCTACTATCTCATTGATCTCTTGTTTCATGCCACTTAATTACTTATTTTGATCTCTTGTCTCCAAACTAGGCTTACCACATACTAATAGTATGATGAATGGATGATCCAACAGTTGCTGGTACCAGTACTGAAGGAAAAAAATGCAAAGGGAGAAGTATGTAAGCCCATGACATGATAAATGTCAGTATCTATCATACATATTTCCTAGAAATTTTATCTATTCATGCCAGTACAAAATATTGTCGCTAGCACTCTGCAATCCATGCTTAAAAACTCTGTTGATATTCTCGTTATAAGA
The DNA here is from genome assembly GCA_026929855.1 of Poa annua. Classification (NCBI taxonomy): domain Eukaryota; kingdom Viridiplantae; phylum Streptophyta; class Magnoliopsida; order Poales; family Poaceae; genus Poa; species Poa annua. The sequence goes on along the minus strand of CM049433.1, from coordinate 12,796,781 downwards.
TAAATTGCTTTCAGTATGAAGACATAGGTACATTATTTTTGCCATCCCCATTGGAAGAGAGTTAACTAAGATGTTCACGTGATATTCATCTCTCAGACTTTCTGTTAGTAGATTATCTTGATCATTCTAAGGATGAGTGTTGGACGAATGCTTACTCTTGTGTATTTGTTTCTCTTGAGTTTTATTGTTAGAATTGGCAACACTAAGAGAAAAATAGACAACTACGGTCGGTACGTAAGTTATGAGGATGAGAATATATGTCGTGCATTTTTCCTAACCCTTGAAGTTCATAATCTTATTAATACTACACTTATTATAGACCACTCACCAAGGCATAATGTATCCTTTCTCCCGAGACTGCACCATTTAGTGCTGGCATAGTGTCAGCACTAGGTTGCATCCACCTGTACTAGCGATGGATAGAACTAACGCCAAACTCCATTTTTATGTACGAGCAGAAAGAGAGGTGATTGTTGTCGGCGGGGCAAAGAGGAGGGTTTACAAAGGGACGAGGAGGAGGAAGGGACAAATAAAAGATGATGCACATCCATCAAGATGTGCCAAATAAGACTATGCTTTGTTTTGTCTCGTGACCGCTTGAAAGATGTGTGTCGAAAAGGAGAAACCCATTGAAATAGGTGCAGGGTAGAAAGTTTGATGGACAAACATGCACATCCATCAAAATGTGATAGTAAATGTTGGATTCAGTTACGCAAAAGAAGCTTAACGATCCGATGCAACGCACGGACATTCAGCTGGTCTAAACTAAAGCAAAGAGTATAAGTTGTACTAGTAGAGATTGCTAAACATAAGTTGTACTAGTAGTACTCTCATTCCTCCCAGGTCACAAACAGTTTCTTTTCAAGACGTGACTAGATTTCTAACTTGCGTGTGTGATTTTTCTCGTAATGTGTCACAACTTACAAGTATGTTTCTCCTAAGTTTTAGAAAGTGAGTTCCAGCGTATCTAGGCTTTTAGAAAAAGTCCGCTATAGGGAGTATCTGGACGAAACTCTCGGGATGTCATTTTCCCTCCCTGAGTTCAAGTGGTTCCTCTGTTTTAAAATAAAAAATTATATTCAGTTTTACGAAAATAAATCTTGCATGCTTTCAATGATGTAGCCCACAAAAGTGTAAAATCTTGGTTTGAAATACCTTATATTCGGAGGTACACAAAAATGACAAAATCATGTATATTTTGAAGATTTGAAAGTATGTATATTTAGATCCACACATTTATCATTTTATATAGCTTAGAATCTAAATTATTTCTTACAAAAACTTCACGTTTGTGTGATACATCCTTGAAAACATGTAGGATTGTTTTCAGATTTTTTTAGAACTTACAAGCATGATTTTCATACTTTTTTAATAGACGGAGCACCGGATCCTGGGAAGCAAGAAAATCTCTACTCCGAAACTCTTCTGAACTCCGATCTTATATGGACGAAACGAGAAGATACATTATAAACATGTTTTTAGAGTTGTTCAAATGAAAGAGACCCAAAGCATTTAACGGCTAGCGCAATTTATTTCTATTGGACGTGAACTGAACACTTGCCATATTTCGACCCTTGAGAGGTTTGGACTGAACAGAGAAAATAACTTGAGTTAGATATAGAATGGAAAGCTTGAGAAAACACCGACATATTACATACTTTTTCTTCGTGACTACACCGTCCAATACAGCAGAAGAAAATATCATCCTTCACAATGTGAAACAACAAACTACTTGCTTTTGGTAGAATCCATCGAACCGCTGGTAAATGCTAGCACCCTTGTTGTCAATAAGAGCGCTGTTAGAAACAAGGCGCTACACAAGAACATTTTGTACAGAATTGTAAAGTATGAGCAAGATCAGTAACTGGCGCAGTGTCGCCTGCGAACTATGAGTTCACATTGCTTGAAGTTTTTTCTGTATAGCAAACTCCCATGAACAAGCTTCAGCTCGGTATCCCAGTCTAGATATTATGCAGACTGGCTGGAACTTGAAGAGTTCACCGTGGTGTTGTATGTTATGATGAGGTGCAGCACTTGACATCATACGGTGCCATCAGTGACGGAATGTTCTGACAGCTTGGTCAATTCTTCTCCGGCAAAGTGGACAGTTTGTTACGTGCGAAGAACAGGTCATACAACAACACATGTGGCCACACCTGCATAAGGTTGAACCGTCATGCACTTGTTGGGGTGACAATACAGTAAGAGCAGAGCTAGCAGGGAAGATGGAAAAAATGACAAAAAACCACCACAATTGAACACGAGGGGACGCGGAGCCACCACCTTTGGGCTTTTTGACACATAAATACCTGTTTTCGGGCTAGGTTGTGACGCGGAGCACTGATCACATTTGTTTAGCATTTTGACAGCATTTCTGGCAGGTGGGGCCCATTGTCAGTGCTGGCGTGGCAAAGAGGCTAACCACTTTTGAGCTAGTGTTGACCAGGCACCCAGCTCCTCCTTCCTCCCGATCCACCGTCGGGGCGCCACCAGCCCGGGTTCCCCAGCTCCACCACGCATCGGGAACCAGCACGCCGGGAACCACCACGCGCCGGGAACCAGCCCGGGTCCTCCTCCGTGTTTCCCCTCTCCCTCCCCCTCAATTTGTGCTCCCAGGCCGCCTAATTGAGTCGCCGGAGTTCGTGCTGCCGCCGCCGCAATTCTCCGATTCCGGCGAGGTAAGCACGTGCCCGAGCCCGAGACCCCATCCCTCCTTCACCCCATGTCCTGGCGCTCCGTCCTCCCCACCACGCCGTGCTCCGCCAGAACGCCGGCCACCTCCCCGTTGCCCATCTTCTCCGCCGTGTCCAGCGGCGTCTCGCCGGACCGGTTGATCGCCTTGAGGTTCGTGTCGGGAAGCTCCAGCATCCGTGTGATGATCTGGTGCCGCGCCTTGCGGGAGGCGATGTGCAGCGCGGTGTTGCCCTTGGTGTCCGGGAGGTTGAGCAGCGTGGGGTCGGCGGCGAAGAGGTCGAGGCTGGTGCCCTTGGCGGCCATGTGCAGCGCCGTCTGCCCCTTCTTGTCCACCCGCAGCGCGATGCTGGGCTCCGCCTCGACCAGCGCGCGCACCACCTCTACGTACCCGTTCCTCGCCGCCGAGTGCAGCGCCGTCTTGCCGTTGCTCCGGGCGATCAGCGCGAGGCTGCCGTCTTGGTTCTGCTTGGACAGCAACGCGCGCAGCTCCTCGGGCGGCGCATCGGACAGAGTCTCCCGCACGGCCGCGAGCTGCCCGACACGCGCCGCCCCGTGCAGTGCCGTGTCGTCCCGCTTCCCGGTCAGCTGCTTCGTCATCTTCTTGCGCCGCATCGCCGCCCTCAGCGATTCCATAGCTTATTTGCTTCCGGCAAAAATCAGAGGCGCGTCAAGATGAGGCAGCAGCTACTCGCCGTTCCTCACCGGCCGGGGATGCGGAGCGGCCGAGCGGAGCAAGGTGTTGGGCGAGCACAACTGCACAAGCGAGCGGCGGGAGCAGCAGGCCGTCGGCGTGCAGTGACGTCGCGCACTCCCCCTGCGTGCGATGCGTTGACCAGGCCGTGCTCTTTCTCTTCCCCTGCTCTTTTTTTCTTTTCTTTTTTGCCATATAGGTGGGTCCCACATGTACAAGTATACACTGACAACGGGTCCCACCTGCCAAAAATGCTGTCAAAACGCTAAACAGAGGTGATCCGTGCTCCGTGTCACAACCTAGCCCGAAAACAGGTATTTATGTGTCAAAAAGCCCAAAGGTGGTGGCTCCGCGTCCACTCGTGTTCAATTGTGGTGGTTTTTTGTCATTTCCTCGGGAAGATGTTTATCAATGAGCATTGGTGGAGATGATTCAGATAAAAAAACGTTTCCACTAGTCAGAGCTAAATATGAAATTAAGTTTACGAGCCAGGACTAAACCACGGTTCAGATTATTTCAGAGATTCCAACGAAGATCGAAATGCTCAAGGTAAGATGATGTTTACTACTACCTCTATCCCTAAATGTAAACCGTGTTACATTTAGGAGCAGAGGGAGTAGTTGCTTACACATTTACCAAATGGTGGGCAGTTAAATACAACATGTTAAACAGAAAAAGATTATCATTTCCCACAAAAAAGATAGACCAACAGGGACTAGCCGCTGTTGATTTTTAATTGAAGGAGAGACAACCATGAGGCAACCCCGCGCGCCTATGGGAATGGCTCGAGCCAACTGGTTGAGGCCCAGTTCTCGACAAAAATGAAACCATGAGCAGTATAAATATTTATAATGCATACTTGGAATTATCGAAAATGCCAAAGAAAAAAGAACTTCATAACATATAAATTATATTATGAAATGTGGAGTATAAAATAAGGTACTTACGGCACAAAAACTGCATTATACTCCTGTTCAAGGCATATGACACATATTTCCAAGACCAACTGATCCTTCTTACTGTTAGGCTCTCCGTCTGATGTTCCATCTGCACATTTTTAATAACGAAGGATATCATAAGGTAGGCACTAGTGCTGACAAGACAGCGTAATCAATCTATAAGAGAATCACCTTCAGCTTCCCTAGCCTGCCGTTGTGCTGCAGCAGCACGAGCCCTGTACGAATGAAAAAAATACATAATTATACATAACATCATTGTTCTGAACTCCAGATTAACAAAATATTTGGTGCTTGCTGAAGTATCTTAGTATTTGGCCCAATGCATGACTTGCTAGTTTGTGTTCATTCAACACAAAAATAGTTTCACGTGCATTCCATTTCAACCATATGTGACCTTTAGAAGAAATATATTAGCTGCAGGTGGCCAATATGCAGTTTTTGCAATTGAAAAGCATAGGGAGATTAAAACTCAAGTGATCAAAATAAAGAAGGAACATTGCAACCATGTCCAGCACATAAGAATGAACCTCCTGAACAGATGAACATGGAAATAACAGTTTTTTTCAAAGAACATATCCCCTTTATTCTAAATACAAGAAATTGGTGTTTGTCCATACTTCCTGTGAAATTCATGCTGACGCTTTTTTTGTAGAAAATGCTCTAGCGCACGCTTAGCAAGAAGAAAGACACCAAAGGCTGCAAATCCCATGGAAGCAAGCTTGTACAACCTGTCATAAAAAGGCATGCCATCAGCAGCAAGACCCTTACTTAAGGCCTTAACAGAGTGAAAAAATAATGTACTAGATCAGTTCCCTACTTGGCCCATTTCCCGAGATTTAAGATTAGTTGATCAATGCTTTTTGGAGATGCATAAAATGGTCCTTTGTGTGGTCGCTGGATTCGAATAGTTCCAACATCATCTTTAATGGCCTGGTCAAATAGCATAAGAATCCAGAACAAAAGTAAGGAGCTAAAGGAAAAAGCCATGCCAACAAAAATTCACAATACCTTGAAACCCAATTAAAGCAACAAATGTTACCTCACCAACAACAGTCAATGAGGTTCCCGTTGGAAGAACCCTTTCAGTTCTCTTTACTCCAAGCATCTACAAAGGTTATTTGCAAAATTATGAATAGCAATTCTATAAACATTGGCCTTGCAATGTGATTAGACAAACCTTCAGTCCTTGTAGATAATCTAGAGTTCCACGCACAAGTGTTCGCCCCGACTCCTCAAAAACCTCACTTGCAACAGTTAAAACTAACCCGGCTGCAGAACGAGCGCCGACAACATAAACACGCCCAGTGCCGTCATCCTGGCGATGCATTAGATGTTAGAAAATTAATGAACATGGAAGCTATCACAAAATCATAAGATATGCTAAATAAGCAAGTAGTGCATTTAGAAATACAATTGATCATTTCTTCAAGGAGTCACTTGATTTACGTTCATATGAAAACTTGGCATAGCTTAAGCTAGGCACATTTTTTCATCGAACAAGTATATTTTCAATACATTAGCAATGCCTAAGCTAATGGCTTAAATGCTAAAGTAGGTGCTTCCGGCATGCTCTGTTGAAAACAATACCGTTAGCTACTATTGCCATAATCCATAGCATATAACACCACATATAGTTGCTAATTGGTACCGAATATTTTACTGTTTCGTTTACCCGTGATGATTTAGCAACACCAGCCAAGCTTAGCTTCGAGACATATATACTGGACGTCTGGGCTTAGCAACCATGTTTACAATGCTTACCATTAACATTACTAACACTCTCTCACCAACACAACTATCTTAGCAGCTAGGGACGCAGATGCTGTTGTTGGCATAAATCTGTCTGGTCTAAAAACAAAGAAGGTAGCCCAGACTAGAAACAGAGACATGCTATAACAACTTTCCAAGCTTTCCACAAATAAACTTCTAGATAGCTACGAGTTTTGACACATAATAGGAATAACAATAATCAAACTAGGGCTAAATTAAAGTGCTTGTATTGACAGAGCAAATAAAGAGCATCACATTACCAGGTACCATGGAACCTCTTTGCTAACAGAAAGCATCACAGCAGAATCTTGAATCCAGGATCCAGCATCATTGTGCTTCAGGAAGTGTTGCTCTGCCTAGAGAGAACAATAAGTTAGCATAATGCTTAAATACTAACAACAACGCAATCTACTAATAATAATTAAGAAAATAACGAAATCAGTAGCTACCGTTTCCTCGACTATGACGCCTCTCATACCACTTTGTTGGCAGACAAGTGGTGTATCTGAACTAACTCGCCCGGAGACGGCCACTACAAGTGGCAGGACTTTACTTGCAGCGTCCAAAATAGCAGCTGTTGAAGAGAGTGAAAACGTGTTAAATATACCATCTTCATTTCATAACCAAGCATATCAAATGGTAATCCGTACAACGTACATCACATGTAAAGCATGCTGACAGCAAATGTTTAACTCTTGATCATATCTGAAGCAAAAGCTGGACTCCGATTAAAAATATTTAGAGCCAACTTGATAAATCCAGAACTCTTACATTTCACAGAACAAATTATGCAGCTGCAGAGTCAGTGGTCCACAGGCATCTACTTATGTACGTACGGATAAAAAGAATTTGCTGGTAGCCAATCCAGGCACCATTTTACCAGCGGAAACCACGAACTATCAACAGCAGATCCAAACCTAATCATAAACATCATTAATCCAACACAAGCCCCCACAGCAGGGTAGGACCGGACAAGCCCAGAGCATAAGCAGCCGCAGAGCTCAAATGACTTTACCGCCACAGTACCAAACAAACTACAACCCCAATGTAGCCAAACCACTAAACTAGACACCATGTTTACAAGCAAACGGCACGAAATATCAACACCAGCCGCAATCCTACTCATCAACATCATCATTAATCCAACTAAAATCTCCCCCCATTGAAATTCATCTCATGGGAGGAGGAGGCTACGATCAGACTAGCTCAGAGCATAAGCAGCTGCTGTGAATCAGAGCTCAAATGACTTCACTGCCGCAGGCCACAGCACGAAGAAATGACAACCAGTGTACCGCTACTTCTAAGTTCTAAATCCATCAGGCAGCCCACGACAGAACCAAACCCTAGCTCAGCTCACCCACCCAAATCCTTCAAGCTGCCGGTCCTCGCCACCGATCGCAGCACCTCCGCGTCCCTGATGGAAGGAAACCGCCACCAAAATCAGTACCCACAAAATCCCCCTAAAATCGCCAGAAGGAAAACAATTTAATTTAAGCGAACAAATCCGTACCTCCCGCTGCTCCTCCCGAGGAGATACAGCGCCGCGGCGCTGAGGCAGCACCCGACTCCGCCCCACGGGATCATCATCCCGCGCGACGAATGGAACGGCGAATCCGGCGCGCGGGAATGGATTGACAAATTCTGTCGGCGCGCGTGATTTTTTTCCTTCTCCCTGATTTAGGGCAGGATTACCGATTACGGCGAGGTGGGCAAAGCACTGGATACCAGAAGTGGAAGCAGACGCCAGACACGGGTGGGACCCACCTGTCATACACGAACACCACTGGCGAAGTGGGCCCGGGAAATCGGATAAGCACGCGAGCGTGGGGCCCACCCACGGTTACCGACGGAGTGCAGATGGCGAATGGCACTCGTGGCCAGATCTGGACCGTCGGATCCTGATCGGAGAAGCCGCCCGAGCTCAGTGGCTTACATGTGGGGTCCAGGTATCGGTCGCTGCGCGTGGGTCCGTGCTAGGGTTTAAGAGCAGTAGGAGGTTTTCCCGGCGGCGGCGGCGAATCCCACCACACACACCATGGCGGAGAAGACGAGCCTCTCGTCGGCGCTCTTCGCCGGCACCCGCTTCGACCGCAAGCGCTTCGCCGGAGACATCGCCCGCTTCCGGAAGGGCGCGCAGCCTGCTCCCGCCCCCGCGCCCGCCCCCGACGCCGCGCCGCCACCCTCGGAGAGGAAGAGGAAGCGCAAGAGCAAGAACAACGCGAAGAAGATTAAGAAGAAGAAGAAGCGCGCCGATGGGCCCGCCTCCGGTGAGATTTCGGTTCCAGGTTTTTTTTGCTTTCGGACGGTCGGTGCGTTGGAGTTGCGGCGCTGGAAAGTTTGATTCTGCTGGTGGGTTTGCTCTGCAGAGGTTGTGGAGGGGTTCAGCGTGTTCAAGGGAGCGGAGGTGAAGGATGCCGTGGACGACTCTGTGAAGGTGGAGGCGCGGAAGGATGACGACACGGAAGCTGAAAGGCGGCGGAAGGAAGCGGAGAGGGAAATCGAGGTAATGCTCATGATTCATCTTTTTAGTAAGCTTGTTGGCAAATGACGATGTTGTAGTTGCAAAATAGATAAATAGATAACGTGTATCGGAATATCTGATGAGCAAAGTAGCTTTGCTATGACTTATGATTCCATCACCATATTGATTGAATAGAAACCAGTGATGCTGAATTGCTATGTTTGCAAGTGTAAGCCTGTAACCTTGGGTCTTAATCTTTTGAAATGGTTTACAGAGAGCTGCCATTCTCCGGAAGAGGTTTGACATCCACATTTCGGGACACAATGTTCCAGCACCACTTGAGAGTTTCGAAGAACTGGTTTCGAGGTTAGCGATTTTGGTCATCACAGGGTCCAGAAATTACTTATTGTAGCCTGGTTGGTTTACACGACATCAGGTCATTGTATAATAATCATGTAAGGTCGATATGCTAAGCCTCTTTGTTTGTGCCACCAGGTATGGCTGTGATTCATATTTGGTTGGCAACTTGTCAAAACTTGGCTTTCATGAACCTACACCTATCCAAAGGCAGGCCATTTCAATTCTTCTTTCAGTGAGTGATTTTCCCCTCTGTTTTGGATTTTGTTCCCATTGGCATTGTAAATTATAGTAGTTGCTTACAGTATTTACCTCTTATTGCTTGCTTCAGGGCAGGGAATGCTTTGCCTGTGCACCTACAGGCTCTGGCAAGACACTGGCTTTCTTGCTCCCGATTCTTATGAAAATCAAGGTATTTATCTTCATGGTATTATGTCATGCTGTTTAGATTCCTTGGACATTCTTAACGTTGATTGTTGTTCTAATAGCCAGGATCCAAAGGAGCTGTTAAAGCTATTATTCTTTGCCCAACAAGGGAATTGGCAGCACAAACTACGAGAGAATGCAAGAAGTTTGCGAAGGGAAGAAAGTTCTCTATCAAGCTAGTGACCAAGGATCTTTCGCAAGATGGGAATTTCAAGGATATGCACTGTGACATCCTTGTATCCACCCCACTTCGTTTGGACCATGCTATACAAAAAAGAGACCTTGACTTAAGTAGGTCTGTGATCTTGTCATGCATGTTTGTCTGTTTAGTTATGCAGCACTACGGGTTTCATAGAAGTATAATGCTATATAATCTGCTCTGGATAAATTATGATATATTTATGGTTTATCATAATTTGTGAACCTGTGGTTCCATTTACTGACATTTTCATCAGAACATTAGCTGCCTGGATGGCTACACTGATAGTACTTGAACTATAGTCGATAAATTGTACTGGAATCTACATTTTTTTCTATTTTTTTTCATTTAAGTATTTTTACTTATCAAGAAATATCGGAGGGCCTTAAGCTTATGCTCTATTTGATATCATCTTAGTCATATGTGTCCTCATGTTGCTCGCAGAGAAACCAAGAATTTTGCTTTAACATTTTCTTTCACGACAATACTCCCTCCGTTCCGATGAATAAGGCTTATATTTTTTTGAAAAAATCAAGCCAAGTAAAGTTTGACCAAACTTTTAGAAAAATCTATTAATAAATATGATACTATATAGATATCATATGAAAATATAGTTCATAATGTTTCTAATGACACTAATTTTATATTTTGTATGTTAATATTTTTCTATAAAAACTTGGTCAAACTTTACATTGATTGACTTTTCTAAAATAATATAAGCCTTATTCATTGGAACGGAGGTAGTACAAAATAGTGCAACAATAACACATAATTGCCAAATGCAGGGTGGAGTACCTTGTCTTGGATGAATCTGATAAACTTTTTGAGCTTGGATTTGTTGAAGTGATTGACTCAGTTGTCAAAGCATGCTCAAACCCTTCAATAATTCGATCTTTGTTCAGTGCCACATTGCCTGAAACAATTGAGGCTCTTGCACGCACAATAATGCATGATGCTGTTCGCGTCATTGTGGGAAGAAAGTGAGTATAACGTGTTCATGTGAATAAGCAGATCTGTTTTTCTGGGGCAATTTTCATGATGACATGTTAAACTTGCAGGAATTCAGCGTCCTCACTTATTAGGCAGAAGTTGATCTTTACTGGAACTGAGAGGGGGAAGTTGATAGCTCTTCGCCAAAGCTTTGCAGAAGTATGTCATGATCATGCACTCGCTGATTCTCTTGGTTTCCATATATCTGGCGTGGTTTTAGGATGTTTTGTACTGGTTATGTATGCCTAACCAGCTAAACAGTCTAATGATTAAATTCTCTTCTTATGTATGCACATATATAAGGTGCTTGTAGCCTTAATCTAAGTACTTGCAAAATACGAGTTTCTATGTGTATCAAAATTTATCACGACTTAAATCTCTATCTTCAAATGCAGTCCCTGAATCCTCCCGTGTTGATCTTTGTCCAAAGCAAAGAGAGGGCAAAAGAGCTCTACAAGGAACTGGCATTTGATGACATTAGAGCTGATGTAATTCATGGAGACCTTAATGAAGAGCAGGTACTTCTGCATAATATATTATTACGATTTTGAGTACATATTCATGTTGATTTCACATCAAGCTCACTAAGTCACTAGCTCAACTTCTATTTCCTAACTGTAGCGTGAAGATGCTGTTGACAACTTGAGAGCTGGAAAGAGCTGGGTGTTAATAGCAACGGAGGTCCTTGCCCGTGGAATGGATTTCAAAGGTGTCAACTGTGTAATCAACTATGATTTCCCGGAGTCGGCTTCTGCCTATATTCACAGAATAGGTAAGAAAAATATTCGTCCTTCCTGCCTGTACAGTCCTGGCAACAAGATTCTAAATCCCTTATCCTGTTATACACAGGACGGTCTGGAAGAGCAGGCAGATCAGGGGAGGCGATCACGTTCTTCACAGAGGAGGACAAGCCTTTCCTGCGGAACATCGCCAACGTGCTGGTGTCTTCAGGCTGCGAGGTCCCTTCCTGGATGGTGGCATTGCCGAAGCTCAAGAGCAGGAAGCACAGGGTGGACAGGGACCACATCTCCATTTTGTCTGATGAAGATTCAGAGAGTGCTATTGTAACAATGTAACAGTTTATAGATGACACGTTTGGCTTCAGTTTTCCCTGTTCGAATGCCTAGTGCATCTTTCAGCTTGTGTTGAAAAAACTTGAGGTTTTGCTTTTTGTTGCAGCTAGTTCTAGTGAATTATCAAAGTAGGTTGGTTCTGAAATGTGATTGATAATTAGATTCATGGTGGCACATGAAAGAAACGGAAACAGTTATTCGTGTAATTTCAGAACATGTCACATAGAACGGTTGATGCGAGTGATCATTCTTGTAAGCTCACCGTTGAAAGGATCCCTGAGCTCCTATCTTGACCTCCGAGAGGGAGCGTGGGGACTGGGAGGCGGGAGCTGCGACGTGCAAGTACGGCAAAGCTTCCATCGACTGACCAAGACGGGAGCTCCTATATCCTGCCATCAGCGACGGAAGTTGTTAGAAAAAATCGAGAGAGAAGCGAGAGACAACAAATGATTCAACTGTCTTTTCATTGATGATGAATGGTGTTATATATAGCACTCCAACAAGCAGTTACAAAAGGGTATGTCGGTTGTACAAACCGACATATTACAAGTAAGGATTACATGATTAATTAAAGTAATTAATTAAATTCTAACACTCCTCCTAATCTATGCTTGTCCTTATATTTGTTCATCATCTTAAAATAGACTCCTCCAAAAATCCTGTGGGAAAAATATGAGGAAAGTAGTGTGTATGATATGTTGTTAAAACTCCTTTAAACCCGATGGGAAAGAAGGAGAAAATGATGCAACGCATAATGCTTATTGTCTCTTTGATAACTCATATGAGAAAACCTTAGAAAGGAAAACCCATAAGTAAATCTAGAGAACAATAAATATGCCTTGTATGCTTCCTTTAAAAACCCCGGTGGGAAAAGCAGTGAGTATGACATATGATATTTGAAGTTGATAATTTCTCCCCCCAAAAGCCCTTTGGAAAAACTGTGAGGAAAATTGTATTTTGATATGTTGTTAAAACTTTTTTTTAACCCGGTGAGAAAAGTAAGGAGAAAATGATACAACACTGTGAGAAATTGTATTTTGATATGCCGCCAGTGCCCGTCCCCTCCCGTGTCGCTCTCGCGAGCGACCGGGGGGGGGGACCCTAGCGCCGCCAGAACACCTCCCGTCCCCACGCCGTCGCCGGTGGGCGCTGCCGGGCTAAGCCCGGGGCGGCGGCGGCGCGGTTTTCCTCTCCCCTGTCTCGGTGGTGGTCGTCGCGGGACGACCGCGATGGGTCGAGGCGGCGTGTTGGCGAAGGGCGCGACGGCGCGGAGGCGGGCACTGGCGGCGGAGCTCGGTGGTGTCGGCCATGGCGCGGAGGGCCTCGCGGCCAGGAGGTGGTGGTCTGGGGTGCGGCGCCCCGATCTGGCTCGACCCAGATTGGGCGGCCGGTGGCCGGCGCGGTCCGCCTCCGGTCTGTAGGGCGGCGTCCCTGGCGGCTGGGCTCGGCTGCGTCGACAGCGTTCTCCGGCGTGGGGTGGGTGTGGCATGGCGGTCTCGGCTGGGCGGGCCCAGATCTGCCGATGGTGCTGCGGGCCGGATCTGGGCCGGGTAGGCCCGGATCTGTCGGCGGTTGTGCCGCAGTGCCCACCACCCGCGTCGGGTCTGCCCCTACCCGTGCGCTGTTGCTCCCTGGTGGGGAGCTCGGCCGCGGTGCTGCTCGGCTTGCGACGGTGCGTGGATCCAGGTCCTGGGGCTGTCCGGGATGGGTAAGGCCGGACTTAGTGTAGGGGCGCCTCCTCTTGGCGGCAGGGCCGTGTTCGTTGTGGTGCTGGACTGACGCGCCGCCCCCGGCCCAGACCTGGGTCTTCGGACCCCATCTAGGTTTTAGGCGGGTCGGACCGAATCTTCGATAGCGCGGTTCTCTATACACTGGTTTTGGAGAGCAGCTTGGATCTGGGGCGGCAGCGCTAACGTTGTGCCTTCTGTAGAGCGACGGCGGGAACTTCACGGGCCTCGAGGGGCTCGGCCGGGCTTGCGGGCCTGGTGTGATCCTGCTGTTGTGTCCGGTCGGTTACCGTCTTTGACGGTGGAGGTTGGTCCCTCCCGCACGTCGGCGGTGCTGCGGCTTCTAGTACCGGCTCTTCTTCTTCGGTGTGTAGGCCTCTGCTCTATGTGCCGTGGTGAGACATTGTGAACGGCTTCGCGATCATGCGCTGGGTGGTGGGCGGTATGGTGGAGTGCTCCAGAGCGCCTGGGGTGATGGGGGGGGGGGGGGGGGTCGGGAAAAATCCTAGTCGGCTTGTCCGACTCCGGCGTGGTGGCGCTTGCGGGTGCCGCCAGTCCTTCCTGAAGGGCATCCGGTGGTCCCCTTCCTCTCCCTGTCGCGTACCCGGGGAAACCCTTGGCAACAGCGTCGTCATCGTCGCATCGTGTTGATTGGTACCGACGCTCCGGAGCACTAGGAGCTTGGTGGCAGGCCTCCGGTAGGCGCAGCGGTTGTGGAGCTTGCTTACTGTTGTCTTTCCGCCGTTGTCGGCATTTTTCTTTCTCTTTTTTCTCTTTCTTTTTCTCTTCGCTTTTCTTTTGGGCGTGATTGTGCTGTTTCCGCCCCAGCACTCTCTTTTGGGCGTTGTGCTGTCTGACCCAGCAGCGGTTTCAATCGGTGTGGCTTTATTTGTAAAGCGGGGCGAAAGCCTCTTTCGAGGATGGTGGCCGGCACCTCTCTACGCGGCATGTTTGAGGAGCGCATCAAGAACATGATCAAGCAGGCGGAGGCGTCCAACGGGAAGGTCATACTGTTCATAGACGAGATGCACATGCTTTATTCCGCCGGCGGTAGTCTGCACAGGAGCACGACGGCGTCCACCATGCTGAAGCCCGCGTTGGCCCGTGGACGCATCCGCTGCGTCGGAGCCCCCACCTTCGATGAGTACCGCCAGTATGTCGAGAGAAAGACCCCGCGCTGGAGCGACGGTTTCAAAAAGTGCAGGTGGAGGAGCCGACCGAGCAAGCAACCATTGCCATCTTGCGGGGGCTAAAGCAGCGATTCCAGGAACACCATGGATTGGCGAAATCCAGGATGCCGCTCTTGTTGCTGCTGCGCAACTCGGTTCCCGCTATATCACCGGTACGTACGTAGAGAACAATTAATCTACTCTTACTTTCGTCCTTAATTTGGTTCTATATATGGATGGGCTTTTTCATATATAGGGGTACAGCTACTGTTTGGATAGTTTCCCTCTCCTTACGAGAATTTCTTGTTTGGATACCTTAGCAGGCACTGTTATGTTTCTTATCCACATACCAGCTGGTTGCATCCATGAGTGCACATAAATATTTGAGAAAATTGATGATTTTATTGTTTTTTTATAAACATAGTACAAACGCAGACGCTCACAACACGCGCGCACACTCACCCATATAAACGCACACACGCACACCCTACCCCTATGAGCACCTCCGAAATACTGAGCCGGCGGATCGAGTCTTGAGATTGACGAAGTCACACCACGGGCGCCTCGCTGTCGACGGGAACGTCGCCTCCCACTGAAAAAATATTCCGCCTAAATGCAACACACAAACGTCAAACCTGGGGTTTGAACTCTGGTGCGCTGAGGGTACAACCACCCTGCTAGCCATCCAACCACAGGTTGGTTTGCCATGATGATTTTATTGTTGTATGTATATAGGTCGTCGAGGCGTGTACTATAATATCTCGAAAGAATGCACAGATTGACAACCAAGTACATGAGAACACCACACAAACTAGCCTGACGGATAGTATGGAGAAAACATTTGCCAACCAGGAAAATTGGTCTGCAAATAGAGTGGAGGAAGCAATTGTTAACCCAAATCATGTCGTACAAGTACGCACTCTCTTTCTCAGTACATTTTTTATACTCCCTCCGATGCACAATAAGTGGCGTGGGAATTGAACTGGTTTGGTATAAACGGTTAGCTATACTGACGACAATTATTGTGGATCGGAGGGAGTAATTGGGTTTTATAAAGTGACGTCTTTGTCATGCATGCTTTGACAATTTGCATTTAAAGGTTGTGAGTCAATGGACTGGAATTCCTGTTGCTACACTGTGCAGAGGAGAAGGACAAGTTAATTCAGATTGCATGAGCGAGTTATTGGTCAGGATGAGGTTGTCAAATTGGTTGCGCAAGCAGTGTTGCGTTCTAGGGCGGGTCTAGATCAAACTAGCCAACCGATAGGTTCTTTCTTATTTTTGGGCTCGTCTGGTGTCGGAAAGACAGAACTTGCAAAAGCTCTCGCAGAGCAGTTATTTGACAGCGAAAAGATGTTGGTTAGGATTGACATGTCCGAATATCAACGTGTCGGTTCAACAACACGTCTCATTGGAGCACCTCCGAGGTACTACATACTTTCTTATGCATATATTTTCTTGTAACATTACATAATCTTTTCATGATTCGTCTAACTATTTTGACTCATATGACTGTATCACCTATGATCTCGTAAAAAGCTATATTGGATATGACGATGGAGGACAATTGACTGAAAAAGTGAGAAGGCATCCATACAGCCTTGTCCTTTTTGATGAGGTGGAGAAGGCAGATCCATCGGTGTTTAATACTCCCTCCGTTCCAAATTAATTGACTTCTATTTGCCCACATGACATACACATATGTGAGCAAATAGAAGTCAATTAATTTAGAACGGAGGGAGTATTTTTCTTCAGATTCTTGATGATGGTATACTGACTGACGGCAAAGGCAGAACTGTGGACTTCAAAAATACAATCATCATTATGACCTCAAATTTGGGATCAGAACACCTAACAACACAATTGACAGGAGAAAAAAACTCAGAAGTTGCACGGAACCTTGTCCTGAAGAAGGTTTGTTAAATTTAAATTGTCGTATAAGTACTCGATCCGGCGGTTACGTGCTGCTAATGGGCATACATGCTCTTGATTCATGCAGGTTCATAAGTTCTTCAAGCTTGAGCTTCTCAATAGAATGAGTGAAATTGTGATATTTGATCCTCTTTCACACGAACAAACGAAAGAGGTTGCGAAAGTCCCTCTCTGTCCGCAAGTAACGCCGTGTTGGATGTCATCTTATCGGAATCACACAACCCGGTTAGCACATCTAGCCTATTTTCTATTCCACGCAGAAGTTTGACCATATAGTTTTGAATAACCATGAGCGTACATGCAGATGTATGGTGCAAGACCTATAAGGAGGTGGGTGCAAAAGAACGTGATGACCATGCTTTCTGAGATGCTACTCAAAGGTGAAATTGGTGAAGGCTCCACAATATTCATTGATGCAACGGGGCTATAACTCCTGTGCGACATCTTTCGTGGCTAATAGCTGGAACACGACGTCTTCGTTGAAATAGCTGAGAGACGACAGTTGGAGCAGCCTAAATAGCCACGGCCCGATACGGCTCTTTCAAGCCCTTAAACGGAAGGAAACGGTTAACAAATTTAGATTACGTGAGCTGGCCTGTTTGAACACGGGACCCACCAGTCGACTAATGCTACGTGGGACCCAGTGCGTTACACCTCATACTGGGACCCACAACTTATCCACGTCAACCGTTCGATTGTATAAAAAAGAGGCAGAGTAAGCCGCTGCTCCCGTGCCCCGATATTACCGTTGCCACCCTTCCCCTGTTCTTCCGCGCACCTCCTTCTTCCTCTTCTCCGGCAACGGTCCACGGCGGCGGCGGTGAGGGATGTCAAGCTCCGCTTCTGGCTCCCAGAAGGCATGGCCGCGTTATGGAGAAGTCCCGATCACTAGATGCCCGGACTGTCCTCGCCTAGATCCACTGAAGCGCTTGACATGTGTTCGCTCGAATAGGGGCAATGTCGGTCGGGAATTTATCAAATGCGAGAGCAAACTGCATCTTGGGAAGGATGGGAAGGTATGGTTTGTCCTGATTTGTCTCTATTTGGTTTGATTAAGATTTTGCACTATGGATTTGGGAATTAGGGTTTCCGTTCCCCTTTTCAGAATTTGGCGGAATGTGGCCATTTTGAGTGGATGGATGAGTACATTCGGGATTGAGGGCTTCAAGTTGAAGTGCTGCCCCCAATTCAGGCCCCAACTCCGGCGGCTCCCATCTCGTCTGCTGTGGAGGAGGCGATCTCAAACAGAGAGGCCGATCGTCCATTGGAGAATGTTTTGGTGAATAGGGAGTTGCAAAAATTGAACAAGCAGGTGAAGAAGCAGCTGAGCCAGATTGTGGAATTGAAGAAGCAATCAAACATGATGGCCGGAGCATTTTATGTGTGTATCATTGCCTTTTATGTGGTGTATCTTTGTCGTTCGGATTATGAGTTGTGTGTAAGATGAACTATGTCATGAATTCGAATAAATTAGCTCTAAGTGTTTTCAGTCTTCATCGAGAGCGTATAAATTCCGGTGAAAATCAGTTCTGAATTCAGTTAACACCTCGAACAGGTTCAGTTAGCCGTGTCCGAAATAGAAAAAACGACAAGCCAATGGGCCCGTTGTTGGGCCAAGGCGTGAGGCCAAGCCGTGTTCGACAAGCTAAAAGGTCTTGTATAAGAAAACCTTTTTTTTGCACTCCTTATAGTTTTGTACGTGTCAAGTTTTGATGTGTACGTAGAATTGATTTTTTTTTATAGTTTTATGAAACGATGACTCGTATTGGTCAAGTACACAATATTAGTGTACGAGATGTTGAGTTTGAGGTCATTTGGAGAAGGTCGAAAAAATGTTCGGATTAGAAATGAGGCGGTTTCGGCTACCTTTGGGGCTCTTTTCTAGCTCATTTTGGAGAACTCATTGCTTGTTGGAGATGTGTGTATGTGTTGTGATGGATCATTTAGGTGTGTACGTGTCAAGTTTTGGTGTGTACGTAGAATTGATTTTTTTAATAGTTTTATGGAACGATGACTCCATATTGGTCAAGTACACAATATTAGTGTAGTAGATGTTGAGTTTGAGGTCATTTGGAGAAGGTCGAAAAAATGTTCGGATTATAAATGGGGCTATTTCGGCTACCTTTGGGGCTCTTTTCTAGCTCAATTTGGAGAACTCATTGCTTGTTGGAGATGTGTGTATGTGTTGTGATAGAGAAACATTCGAAATATCAAATAACTTGTGAAACATTCGAAATAACAAAGATTAGAAACATTCGAAATAACAAATATGAGAAACATTGGAAATACCAAATACATGTATATATATTAATTTTGTTGGCGGCACGAACAGAAAATACATATATAATTACATATATTTAAATGTAGTGAAATTATTTCACTACAATTGTACTACTAATGGCACCGGCGGCTAATCCTGCTGGCGCCGTGCACCGCCGCGTCAACTACTCTAACTAAGCCGGCGCCTACGCCATCCGGGCCCTCTTCGCCGCCGGTTCGGCGTCCTCGGCCTCGTCGCCGCCGTCGGCGTCGTCGTCGTCGTCGTCGGAGGAGGAGGAGGAGGGGTCGTCGGAGGAGGAGAGGGGCTGGAACTCGTCGGAGTCGGAGTAGTAGTCCTCCGGCGGCGACTCCGGCTCCTGAGCATCCCAGTCGAAATCGGGGTCGAATTCAGGGTCGATCCCCTCCTCCGGCTTCTTCTTCGCCGGCTCCTCCTCCTCCTCGTCATCCTCCTCATCGTCGTCGGAGTCGTCGTCGTCGGAGTCGGGGGGGGGGGGGGGGGGGGGTTTCGTCATCGTCGGAGGGGGGCACGTCGTCGTCGGAGTCGGGGACGTCGTTGTCCCACCAGTGGTCTTGCGGGTGGGCGTCCTCGTCCGAGGGGATACTGTCGTCGTCTGGGATCAGATCGTCTTGCCACCAGTTGTCCGCCATTGCAACGGCGGTGGCGGCGGGGATCGGAGAGGAGTTGGGGAGGGGAGAGGGTTTTCTCGGTGTGGAGAGAACCGATAATGCCGAGTGCAAACCGCTGCAATTTATCCCCGTTTCGGCTAACCACCAAATTTCACTGACATTAACCGCCCTGGGTAGGAGGACCGACGGTAGAAATTGCTTCGGTTTTGCCAAATTCTGGATTTGACAAGACAAGACGTGGGCTAATATTCGCATTCATGACATAGTGTCAACGCCGAGCACGTAGTGAACAATTGCTGTGATGCGACGTAGGCTCAGAAATGCATGCAACGAGTGAAAAATAGCTGTGCTGCGACGAAACACACAATGTCAGGCTTCGGTACGCTTGGTCCATGCACCGCGGCATGCGCATTGGTGCTCACGAACTGGTTTCTATGGATCAGCCAATCAGGATACAGAACCAGCGTCACGCGGATCGCCCCCTCGAAACCTGATCGTGCCCGTCCGTGCGATCTAACGGCGCGGTGACGGCGCGCATGCCGGCGCGTGGAATTCCTTCTAGAAGGTCATATCTGACGGTTGGAGGTTGGAGCTAGGGTACGATCCGACGGCGGACGTTCGACGCTAGGGTTTTGAATCAGTCAACGGGGTTATTAGGGTTTGACCGAACATTGAAATGACCATAACTAAAGTAAAAAAAATAGAAAAAATATAAACCCAACGTAGTTCATCAGTTTATAAGACATAGTTATAAAAAAACTCGGTATAGGGTCAGTTTTTGGGAAAAACCACTTTTTGAAGTGAGACGTCAAAATCAAGTTCAAATGAGCATAAATAATTCAAAAAAATCGAAAAAATGTGAAACCAGCGCCCATTGTCGTATTATGTGACATAGTTGTGAGAAAAAAATATAAACCTGGGTTTGGTCATTTTCATGAAAAATGGTTCGCACAAATGAGCTATCACGTACAAAGAGTTATGGAGTTCGTAGAGTGAGAGAGGGTTTCAGATTCGATAAAATCAAAATAAATTACAAAAATCACAAAAGCTTCATTTCATTGTTACTAAGAAGGATCTGCACTTGGTTTTTCATTTTCATATTTTAAACTTCTTTTGAAGACGTTCAAAGTGGTTTGACCGGGTTTGACCAAACATTCAAATGAGCATAAATAATTCAAAAAAAATCGAAAAATGTGAAACCAGCGCATATTGTCGTATTATGTGACATAGTTGTAAGAAAAAAAATATAAATCTGGGTTTGGTCATTTTCATGAAAAATGGTTCGCACAATGAGTTATCACGTATAAAGAGTTATAGAGTTCGTAGAGTGAGAGAGGGTTTCGGATTCGATAAAATCAAAATAAATCATAAAAATCACAAAAGCTTCATTTCATTGTTACTAAGAAGGATCTACACTTGGTGTTTCATTTTCATATTTTAAACTTCTTTTGGAGACGTTCAAAGTGGGTTTGACCTGGTTTGACCAAACATTCAAATGAGCATAAATAATTCAAAAAAAATCGAAATAATGTGAAACCAGCGCACATTGTCGTATTATGTGACATAGTTATGATAAAAAATGGGTTATTTATCAGGCTGCCCTCAGTTGTGGCATACACCTCAGTTTTGCCCTCAGTCTCAAATCGTGCTCAGTTTTGCCCCTACTCTGTGCACAAGGATTCATTCCGTGACTCCTGCCGTCTCCGTTAGCCTTCCTGACATGTGGGACCCAGAAGACAACCGTTCGCTGGCGCGTCTTGTGGGACCCATAAGAGAACCGTTGGCGCGTCTTGTGGGACCCAGTCGTTGACCGTTCGCTGGCGGCGTGTGCTGTAAAAGCAGCGGAGCGCGTCCCCGGAGCTCGCAGCGGTGAGCACGAATCAGCCAGCGGGTTTGGAATTGGAGGTGGGCACGCACTGAGGTTGGCGGCGACCCCTCTTGGTAGTAAGCAGCTGGGCGCGGGCGACCGATTGGGCAGCGTCGACGGGGAGCGCCGCCGACGGGAAGATCGCCGTGGAGGGCTCGGCCGTCTGCTACAGCTATAGGGGCCGTGCGCGTAGGCTCTGAGATCCCCTTCGGCGCTGGGCGGTCGCGAATCGAGGTCGATGTCTACCTCTAGCTCTCGCGCCACGTCGCGGATCGAGATTCCGGCGCGCATGGAGATGCCGATCTTCCTCTGTCCACGGTGCCGGGCGGACGTTGTTCGGAGGATTTCGCGCACAAGGAAGAACAGTAATCATCCGTTCTACGTGTGCAGGGATAATGGGGTAAGAATCGGAGCAATTTCACAAATTAGTGCATCTAGAATGGGGTGAATCGGAGCAATTTTACTAAATTGATCTGTTTGACATGACTTGTTTCTTTCTTTGGGTCGATGCTCTGGCCAAGACGCTGACGGATGAACTGCTAGGCGAGCATGAAGAATGGTTGCCCATCATGCCACAGAGGGCAGCGGCCGTAGCGCGAGCTCCGGGAGAAGATACGGAGGGTGGAGCACGCATTGATGCTGTTGAGCTTAGGAGGTTGAACCAGAAGATTAAGAAGCTCGAAGAACAAGCACAAATTCCCCTTTGCAATTACATTTGGGCATTTGTAGGTGTGCTAATCGCACTAGGTGAAATGTTGAAATTGTATGGAAATGCATGAATTTGGGTGAAATTTGTAAGTTTGAAATTGTACGAGAAGTTTGAAATTCAGAACATTTATCAATGAAATGCATCTCTGAAAAATACCGATAATCCTTAAAAAACAAAATCGGATTCCGTTAAAAAAAAGTGAGAATGCACTAATGGGCCAACTACATCCAATTAGGCCCATTCGTAGTGGCCAAATGGGATTCTCTTAAAAAAAAGGTGAGAAGGGTCCAAAATGAACAAAAAATGGTGCGGCTGGGACTCGAACCCAGGACCGCGCTGTATGGTTGTCTATATGGCTGCGCTGGTAACCGGGAGGAGAATGAGGAGATGTTGATATATGGAGGGAAGGAAGGTATCTAAATTTGAAAATGCATTTTTGTACTGATTTTGTTTGTGACGTTGCTTAACCACTTATGTAGTTATATCTTTGGGCACACATAAATTTGATATGTGGGCACGTTTTTTTGCACTGATTTTTTTCACGTTCATTAACCACTTGTGCATGACTTGGTTCAAAAATAATTCAAACACGAGCAAACACTATTTTATATTAGCACGGAGGGGCATATATACCCAAGCACAAACATTGGCCCCACTTTACATATTACATATAGAGAAGCCCTACCCACATTACATATATTAAACTAAAAAAAGAAAAAATACATTTCATATAGGGCCCTAAATATAGAGGGCCCTAAACCCTAACTGTTGGCGCCCCTTCGTCTGCGGGCGCCCTTCCGTCTGCCGGCCAGCCGCCGGAGGTTGGCCTACTCCTTCACTCCGCCGGCCTCCTCGCCGTCCACTCCGCCGCCCTGTCCGCCCTCTCGCGTTCGTCACGGGCCCGGGCATTGACCTCCCGCATCTCGTCATGCTCCCTTTCCCGGGACTTCCTTATGCGGCGCCACACCCTCTTCTCCTCCTTCTTCTCCAAGGCGGCGAGGAGGCACTCGGTCTCCTTGTTGGAGCGGTTGGCGATCCTCGCGACCTCGTCGGGGTCGGGGTTGTGGAAGAAGTGGCCTCCCACCACGGGCGATCCTCGCGACCTCTTCCGAGGTTTCACCGGCTTCACCGGCGCCTCCCACCACGGGCGAGGGGCTGGGTGGTTGTCCTCGTCGCTGACGGGCTCGGGGCTGGAAGGGAGGGAGTAGGTCGACATGGTGGTAGAGGGAGGAGGAGGCAAAGGGGATGGAGAGGGATGAGAAGAAGGGAAGATGGCTTGGCACTATTTAAAGACCCGATGAGGAGTGTGAATTAAATGGGGTAGATGAAGAAGCAACGGGCGCAACTGTGTGAAAGCGTAGGATTAGGCTTAGTAGTACGTGCGCGCCCGCGCGTAGGCAGCCACAGCTGCGTTGCGGTCAATGCGGTGACTGCAAAAATAGCTGGGCTAGGATGCGACGTGCCCCTGCACGCATGCGACGTGACCCTGCATGCGTGCATTAACGCAAAGAGGTGAAAGCAAGTCCAAAGTCTCACGCACACGCCTGCAGAAACCCTCTGCGTTAACTAGCTGTCCAGCAGAACGGAGACCGACCGAGGAAGCAAGAGGCACAACGGACCAAAGTCTGCCCCTCTTTGCATTAATTCTACACTCGGGGCAGGTAACATTTGATTTGTTAAAATTTATTCCGTAGCTGCATGGCGCGCACGTACCCAAAGAGAGGGGCTGCATGGCGCGCGCGCATGCATGCAAACTACGGCGGCAGATCGACACTAATAACATCTCCATGTACCCAAATCCAGCCAATGAGCACGGCCCATCGGTCCATGTAGCGTCTCCACTGTTTTTTCGGAAAAAATATTCCAGCCAATCAGATTGCACAATGCGGCATCTCGCGGATCGCGGTTTCGATCGGACGTCTGCAGTAGGCTTAGATGGGATCGAACGGTGCCCGCAAATGCCTTCTAGAAGGATTGACCAAGGTTTGAACTGAGCATACAAAATTCAAAAAAAATTGCAAAAATGAAAAACCTGCGCACATAGTCTCCTTATGACATATACTAACGTATAAAATTTATAAACAAGGTGTACATACATTCAAACTTCAAAAATGCAGGATGAAGTGTGATTCAAAGTATGAAGTCCAAGTTTGAGTACAAGTGGTTTTGGATTTGAAACATGAAATTTTGAACAAACTCTCCAAAGCTTCAGTTTGGAGTGACTAAGAAGGATCCGGGCTTATTTTTTCATTTTCATGTTTTGAACTTGTTTAAATGTTGATCAAACTTGGGTTTGACCAATTTTAAAATATTCATAACATATTCAAAATAACTCAAAAAAATGAAAAACCTGCGCACATAGTCTTCATATGTCATATACTGACGACTCTAGTTGATAAACATGGTCTACATACATTCAAACGATCTATACATGAATGTGGTGTCATTCGTCAAATCTCAAAGTATGAAGTCCAAGTTTGAGTACAAGTGGCTTTGCGTTTGGAACATGAAATTTTGAACAAACTCTCCAAAGGTTTAGTTTGGAGTAACTAAGAAGGATCCGGGCTTATTTTTTCATTTTCATGTTTTGAACTTGTTTAAATGTTGGTCAAACTTGGGTTTGACCAATTTTAAAATATTCATAACGTATTCAAAATAACTCAAAAAAATGAAAAACCTGCGCACATAGTCTTCATATGCCATATACTGACGACTCTAGTTGATAAACATGGTCTACATACATTCAAACGATCTATACATGAATGTGGTGTCATTCGTCAAATCTCAAACTATGAAATCTACTTTTGAAGAGAAGTGGCTTTGCATTTGCAACATATTTAAAAAAAAACTCACCAAAGGTCATATTGGATTGAATAAGAAGAATGCATGCTTCATTTTTCATTTTCATGGTTTGAACTTGTTTAAATGTTTAAAATCTCACCAATTTAAAAATAATCATAACAAATTAAAAAAATTAAAAAAAAGAAAAACCAGCGCACATAGTCTTCATATATAGAATAGATGTCTAGGTAAGTTATTTGGCTGATTTAGAGAAGGTCGAAAAAAATCTTGCTTACAAAAGAGGCCGTTTACCCTACCTTCCGAGCTCTTTTCTAGCACATTTTTCATGAAGGTCTCGGATTTTGACATTATTCAACAGAAATACAACAATAATAGTTCTAACATACATCCCACATCATTCAAAACAAATACAACGCAAATAGTAAGGGTTGTTTCATAGAAATACAACATGATTGATAATGTTTCATAGAATCTTTGTGCTTTGTGGCACTACTTTGCTCCTTGTGATTCTTGTGGTACTTGCTACCATTTTGCTCCTTGTGCTCCTTGTGATCACTGTGCTCACTGCTTCTTCTCTTCTCCTCTTGTGTGTCAGCACCTTAACTGTCTTCTTCGAACAGACCACAGAGCTGAACAAAAAGTGAGCAGAAGGTTTACATAAAGTGATAAATGTACAACAAATTCGAAAATATCATATTGGAAGATTTACATACCTAGGAGAACTCAGAACCACAGATGGTTGGTCAACATCAGTTGGAGCATCAGTTTCAGATGGTTGGTCAACATCAGTTGGAGCATCATCATCAAAATAATTATTTGCAGCATGATAATCAAACTCATCATTATTTGCAGCATGATAATCAAACTCATCATTATTTGGAGCATCATCATCTGAATCATCATTTGGAGCAACATTTTCATCTTCTGTTGCATCTGGCTGCTGATCAGGATTTTCATCTTCTCCGAACTCTGGATCTACAGCATTATCACAATACTTACCGAAATGACC
Organism: Poa annua; assembly: GCA_026929855.1. Classification (NCBI taxonomy): domain Eukaryota; kingdom Viridiplantae; phylum Streptophyta; class Magnoliopsida; order Poales; family Poaceae; genus Poa; species Poa annua. The sequence continues at coordinate 12,771,039 of CM049433.1, read as the reverse complement.
AGACCCACCACACCTTTTGCACTTACGCTGCCTTGCTCCAAGTCCAGCTCCTTCGCTGCGACGCCTGAACCGACTCTTCCTCGGTTTACCTGCTGCTCTCTTCAGAACTGGAGCGCAAAGTCTGAATCCAGGGTCCACTCTGTCCCACTGTTGTTTTCCTTCCAAAGCAGGCAAGGCATGTGCATATGTGGCTCTGAAACTTGCAACGGAGTAGTACTCATGAACATACTGTTGTATGTTCCCTGCTGGACCTGAGAGAGAAGTGATGAAAAACAATGCATGAATGCATGGCAACCCAGTTATCTGCCATTGTCTACAACTGCAAGTTCTAGCTTCTATATCCACTGGATATCTCCAGTTTCTCTTCTCTTTATCCATTACTGATACCTCTGCTGTGCTATCTGACAATAGAATCATGTTCATTACCAAGCCTACTGTTTTCCGCTTCAGTTCAGTCATCACCGAAGGGATAATAGTGTGGCCTATGAATTTAGCCTCAGCTATTGCATCACGAACATGAAACTTCTGCGCGTATTCTATCCTTATCTTGTCAAGCAAATCCACCAAATAAAGATCCTTAAATTTCCGGATGGCTGCGTTGAAAGACTCTACAATATTATTGTGCACATAATCAACTTTGCTCAGTTCACTAAATTGGCTTCTGGCCCATAACTTGGAGTGGTGTGTTTCCAAGTATTCCTTTATTTTGGCATTGGTGTATAACTGCCTCATGTGGTAGTTGTGCTTCCTCACACTGCAAGTCAAAGATGCTGGCCATAAATTATCTGTATATGTCTTTCCTTTGAATTTCTTCACAAAATTTGCAGCAAGGTGACGAAAGCACTCCCTATGCTCTACTCCTGGAAACACATTGTCCACGGCCACTTCTAAACCTTTGCAGGCATCTGTATGAATTACCAAGCCATTGGGATGTGCAATAGCCCGGCGCAGATTCTGCAAAAACCAAGTCCAGCTCTCCTCAGACTCTGTCTCCAGCACACCGTATGCAACTGGAAATACAAAATTATGTGCATCTACTGCACAAGCTGCTACTAATTGTCCTTTAAACCTGCCTGTGAGGAAAGTAGCATCAATAGCCAAATATGGCCTGCAGCCTGCCAAAAAACCCAGTTTACAAGCCTCAAAGCACACAAAAACCCTTCTAAAGCATTCCTTGGTCCTTGTCACTCCCTTCAATGTGTACTCCACTGAGTGGTGATCAATTTCAACAATACTACCTGGGCTTGTCCTCTCCACTTCAGCTTTGAATGAATACAACAATTCAAAACTTTCATGCCAGTTACCATAGATAGATTCCATAGCTTTTTGTTTACCATTGAAGACCCTCATGTATGGTAAATCTATCTTGAACTTGGCTTTGATGTTTTTCTGCAATTCCTTTGTACCCACTTGATGGTTTTCTGTCACCCACTTCTTTACTGCTTCTGCCACCCATTTTGACTTGGCTCTACTGATTGTTTCCTTCCTGAGAGTTGATTCTTCGCATGTGTGGCTAAAAGGGTACACTTTGACCTGAATATTTAAGATTTTCCGCATTTTAGATGCGTGCATCCTCCATGGACAACCCTCAGTCACACAATGCACTGTGTAACGACGTTTATCGCTCTTGTCAACGATGAACGCACGTTCTGCCTTGATGCAGTACGATACAAGTGCATTTCTACACTCACTCATGGATGCAAAAATTGTACCTTCTGCCAAATGAGGGTTTTTAGGGTCCCACTCAACAGCTGGAAGGTCTTCCTCCTCATCTTCATCTTCATCATCTTGCTCATTGTCAGCCTCATCTGGGATTTCAACACCACGAGATGCCCGTCGTAAATTCTGAACAACATCAGAGTATAGCCTCTCTTCTTCATCCCCAAATATGTCAGCATCAGCCTCCACTTCGACTTCAACAGGTACCCTTCTCTCGTTGCCCACGCTTGTCGAGCTACCACGTCGCTTTGGATGAACTGAACTATTCTAGCTAGGATTGGCTTTACGACGAGATGGTTCTGTCCGAGAAGATGAACCCGTCACCCTAGCATTACTCCTAACTTCCGGCACAACCACATCTACTTGCAGCCTCACATTGAATTGATCTTTCTCCTTATGCTTAGCAAACATGGTAGCGAGTTCTGCATCATTGCTAACTTTCACCCAATTCATCCCCCCATCGTAGTATCTGAATTCCACTTCGTCATGCAAACCCCAAGGATATGGGCTGCAGAGGACCTCCCCAAATTGCCAGAAATTCCAATTGCAATCCATTGGCACTGGATAATCGAAACCTCCCTGGAATTTCTTCTTGCTGTCATCATCCATGATGTATCGTTCCCTTCTAACGCTCACCAAGAAAGCAAACCGCAACTCCATCCTAACCCACGAAAAACAGAGGCGCAACTGCAGAATTAAACTCTAATGCACAAGCAAGCTACGTCGATCGACTTTTCAAATGCACGAACAAGCACAAATTGGAAGCCTTACCGCTCGGGAACCCAGTCATGGATGCGGCGGGTCTCCGGCCCGACGCCTGAATCGCCAGCTACTCCGGGGTCGCTGCCGCTCGCCATTTCGCCGCCAACGTCCTAGTGGGATGCACTAGCCTCTCACCTATCAGCGCTCCGGCCGGGAGCACGAAAGGAGCCCCGCCGCAGGTCGAGCAGGTGGCGGCCGCAGTGGCGGAACGAGCGTCCCACCCGTGTAGTCGCAGGACGGTGGCGGCGGAGCTGCTGGTGGTGCTAGATCTGGTGGCCACGCGGGACGGCCGCGGCGGCGCAGGTGGTGGATTGGCCGTGGCGGCGAAGCACAGAACGCCGGTCGGGAGCAGGCGCGCACGGACAGATTGGGGAATCAGGCGGTTGGGCGGTCCCACCTGTAAGCACTGCACCCAGGCGGTCCCACCTTTAAGTTGCGGACCCACTGTCAGTAACGCCATCACACGGAATAGACTTCAAACTTGCCGTTTAGGGCAAAACATAGTACCTGCGAACGAACAAGGGGCAAAACTGAGGACGATTCGCAACTAGGGGCAAAACTGAGTCTAAGAAGGCTGCTAGGGGCAATCCATTAAATGACCCTAAAAAAATATAAACCTGGGTTTGGTCATTTTCATGAAAAATGGTTCGCACAAATGACCTATTGAGCTCATTCCGAGCACATTTCTCATGACTTTCAGTTGTCGTACGTAAAATAGTTCAGAAAACGTTGAAACATCATTACAACAGAGTTCAAACATCATACCAAAGTTTTCAGCCAATCAAAATGCAAAGTTCAAATAGCATTATTACAAATTTTGAATTCAAATTCTACCTCAAAAATTCATAGTACATTATTACATATTTCAAGTTTGAGCGAATCAAATAGAATTATTACAATACAAGTGTTTCAGCGAATCAAATAGAATGTGCCTCAAATGTTTCACTTCTTGCCACCTCTTGATTTCTTCTTTGGCGGCATTGCTGGGTCCAGTACTGAATCTGTGTCGAGAATTTTAGAAATGCTTTTCATTCTCTTTGCTTCATCCACGACGGGAATACCAAGAATACCCATTTTTTGGACGGTTTGCACCTCAGCATACAGAAGACTTCTTTTCGAGCCCCTTCTGCTTCTCAGAACAGGTTCAGTCTGGACCTCAGCATCCAGAACAGGTACAGGTTGCAGAACATGTTCAGGCTGCTGAGATTCATGTTCAGGTTGCTGAGATTCAGGTTCAGGTTGCAGAACATGTTCAGGTTGCTGAGATTCAGGTTCAGGTTGCAGAACATGTTCAGGTTGCTGAGATTCAGGTTCAGTTTGCACTGGTTTCTTTTTTCTACTGAAAAATGCAGCATGTCATTTGGTAGGAAAATGAAAAAAAAAAAATAGAACAACAATACAGACTTACATTGGCCTTGGCCTTTCAGGAGCGTAACGGCATTTGATAGATGCAGCTCGGTGCCCAAGTTCCTGACATTGTGTGCATCTATTTTTGTTACCTTTTTGGGGCCTTTTTGGCTTGTCATCTTTTTTTGCCTTCTTCTTATTACCCGCACCTTTCTCAAACCATCCCTTGTACCTACTCTGTTTTGGCCAGCCAGCCTTTCTTCTTGTTAGAGGAGGACACAAGGTAAATTCAATATGCACTTCAGGCCACTGAGACTGGTCTGTAAGTGCTGAAATTGGTGTTGCATATGCAGCCTTGAATTTTGCTACTGAGTAATATTCATGCAAATATGGGTGCATATTTAACCTCGGCTTGGAAGCCAAGAAAAGTATGGCATGCTCACAAGACTTCCCAGTGTGTTGCCACTCGAGGCAAGTGCATTCATGCTTTTCAGTGTCCGCCACATGCCTCTTGCCAGAATTGATGTCTTTAACTTTAGCACCCCACAATGAAGAACTGTCAACAATCAAATGTGTAAGATTTCTGCTCCTATTGACAACCTGTTGTACCACTCCCGACAACTTATCCCCTTGCAGAACATCAGCAATCTTTCTTCTCAATTCCCACATACGCATGATCATGATCCTCAATTGGTCTACCATGTCGTGCACAAGCAAGTCTTTTAACTCCTTCACCATACTGTTAAAACTCTCTGCCAAGTTATTGTTGATATGATCACACTTGATGGCAGTATTAAATCCTGACCTGTACCATAATAGATAATGGTAGGTTTGCAGCCATGCTGCAAAATCATTGTCACGACATACTGTCATTATCTTACCAACATGAAATGCATGTGTTTTTCTAGTGTAGGATCTAGCTGCCGGCCACATGCGCCCAAATTCATCCCCTCTGAATTTTTTGATCAAATTCATCCACATATGGCCGAAGCACTCTCTCTGCTCAGCATGGAGAAACACAGTTTTGACTGCATTTTCTAGCCCTTTACATGCATCTGTGTGGATTGCCAAAGGTGACACGGGCCCTAAGCATCTTTTCAACTGCATCATAAACCATGTCCACGAAATCTCAGTCTCCGATTGAAACATGCCTATAGCAACAGGGAACATCCAGTTATGTCCATCTAGAGCATTGCATGCTGCCAATTGTCGACAACCTGCTTTGAAGCCATCTATGCAAGGTTTTAATGCCATAAAAAACTTAGAGAAGTAGACCTTGCCATCATCTGATATTTCAGTATCAATCTCCACAATACTGCCAGGTGACCTCTTCTCCACCTCTGATTTGAAGCTGTAAAGTATCCTAAATGTATTTGCCCAATCACCATATAATTCTTTCATTGCCCTTGTTTGGCCTTCCACACTGTGGTATATTTCACCTTAATTGGGTAATCCTTTTCCAAATCTATTTTAAGATGCTTTGCTGTAGTGTTTGGTTTCTTGGCTAAAATAGGAGTTATCTTTTCTGCAACCCAAGCCTGTGATGTCATTGAGGTTTTACGTTGTGAAGCACAGTAAAGCAAGTATGTACATTTGGAATTTGATCAACTCTGATGGTACTTCCATCAGGTTGGCGTCTAGCAGAAATGTACCATTTGCAAGGCCTCGCCCCCCCCATCAAAACCGTTGCACCTCGGATAAAACTTCTTTCTATCAGTCCACTTGGTTTTGGCGTCAAATTCCTTCTTGACTACATAAGTCCTGAAACACATTCTAAACTCGTTCATGCTTGGAAACATTTTTCCTACAGCAATTTGAGGGTTTTCTTTATCATACACAGTTACCAGCCCATCATGATTTGCATCATCTACACCAGCTGCAGCTTCTTCAATCAACCGCATATCCACATCTTCACAAGAATTACTGTCACCCGCAGTGCCACTTCTATCATCACTCTTCTTCTTCTCTTCCGGCTTATGTCTATCATCTACTGGAATTCCAAAACATTCAACCATCTCAGTGTCTTCCATTGGTGTAATGACCAAATCAGTGAGGTCAGCTATTTCGACTGAATTCCAGTCAACCGAAACAACACCCGCATCAGCATCAACATCAGCATCAACATCAGCATCAACATCAGCATCAGCTAAAACTGTCGCGTCGGTAAATATGGGCACTACCTGCCTCCGTGAAGCCCAATCACCATCTATCATCTGCTCAGCCAATTTTGAGGGCACATATCCAACCCTTGAATCTGATTTCAGATCCACGAGCTCTGCTCGAAACCGAACTTTGCCCTCTGTCCAGCCTTCTTGCATTTCAATTTCATTGACTATAATCGTCTCCATCCTCAATTCTCACATAGTTTTGTTTATAATTATCAAACCGTAACAACATGACTTCTTGCCCTGGACCCCAAAGAACACTCTCTCCAAGTTTCTCCAACACATCCTTCACGGGCTCCACCCCCAAATTCGGTAGCTCTTTGGGATCAAGCTCTGATAATTCGACCTCCCAACTCACTACTCTATCTTTCTCGATGTCCTTCATGCTACCATCACATAGCACCGCCTTACATGGAAAGAATTGGACGGTGAATTCGAACTTTGTCCCCATCGCAGCCCCTCTATTTTGAATGACGGCCGGACGTGTGAGGTGGTGGAGTAGGAACCAATTCTAGGTAAAAGAGATGCATAGAATTCTAATCAAGACAAAAAGGGGTTCATTTACCTATTTCAAGTACCCTCGCCCGTCTCCTCGGCGTTCATCCTCGCTCACCACACCGCCAATGGAACGAGCAGGCCTGAGGGACTGGGCGGCAAGACTGAGACGGGGTCACGAATCGGCCGAGGAGACTAGGGTAAGATCCCCAAGCAGAGGGGGCCGCCGCCGCCCCCGTTCACCAACTGGCTGTCGCCCGTCGCCGCCGCCGCCGTTGGAGAAGAAGGGGATGGTGGGGAACAGAGGATAGTGGGGAACGGTGGAGGCAACCAACTCCAAGATTCAGTCCGACGGGTACAAACCCACCTGTCGGAATAACTGACTATCCTTTCGTAATTCTTAATCTATGAGCACAACTATGTTATTCAGAATGGGCCCCAATTCGGAATCAATCCAAACGTTACAACAGTTTAACCAAAGTGTCGTGTGCTGGCTAATTTGGCCGACAGAAACGTCGCGCACTAGCTATTCAATCGAAAGGCGTCGCATTTCTCACCATTCCCACGAAAGACGTCGCACAGGAGCTATAGCCCCTTGATGCAACAGATGACAGGAAGGGATTAAAGTATGAGGTGGTGAAAACGCCAGTGATACAACATTTTGGTGCATGCGACCAGAAACTGTTTATTATGAACTGATTCTGTTGTTTGTATACCGTAAAAACCAATGTATTTCACTAGCTAGTGGTGCATGACATGCTAGAAGAGCAACAAAGTCTCCTTCAGAAACTAAATAAACTCAGAAAATGCATATGTGTTGCAACTCAACAAAATGGTAATCATATCAGACCAATTGATCAAATATGGATCTATTCTGTACATGTGTGCATCTTGTTAGTTGAGGCATGTGTTTTGTTACGAAAACAGAGGATTATTATGAAATTAGTATGAGAACAAATGAGTGCAGTCTAATTTAAGAGAAAGACATATCCCCACAGTCGGTGCATTCAACTTTCAACATCCTCGTCTTTTTCGACCAACCACATGTTCTCTGCTCCGATGAAGTGATGCGCTTCGTCCTTTCTTTTCCCCCATCCCACATTGTATAACAACCAGTTGAATGTCCGTACGTTGCCACGACATACTAAATTTATTACATTCAAAATCGCTGAACCAACTACCTTGTAAAACCATTTGTTCCAATGACATGCATAATAAAGAAAAAAAAAGCAAATGTGGGAGGTTAGGGGTGACGTCGAGTCCCGGTAGCAGCCGGAAACAGCGCACCTCCTTTTCAAGTTTATTTTCAAATATAAGTTCAAATTGAAGAATGTTTTGTAATTATATTTCTAGTTCCTTCTACAACAGTCACTTTATCAGCCCTAGCGGGTGTTTGAAAAGATAATATGCAGTTAAGAAAAAAACTGCATGGAAATAAGCAACATGAAGACAACGTTATTTGATCTAAGAAACCATTCAAGATGACCATGATCACCCACAGCTCGGCATTCCTTCATTCACACAAGAAACAGTAGAGCTTGAATGTCATTCACCCTTATATCAATTTATTTACAAACAAATCCATCTCGTGGTTACAACAAGTAGGCCAAACTACAAATTAACAAATTAATACCTGCAATCTTAGCTCAAATCTATGCAAATAGATCGATCTAGATCAACAATTAACTAATCTATGAAACTCGGTACTACTAAGAAATAGCTCAATACAATTACGACAAGCCTTCTGCTTCGGTACACCCCCCTCCTCAAACTTAAATACAAGTTAACTGCTGAGATCGCCCCATAGCCCTTCATAACGTGATAATAAATTCAATGTCAATGTAACCGTGAGATTTCCTTCTTGATCTAGTGGGAGAGACGTCTCCATTGAACCTCAAGCTATACACTCAGTTTGTCCCTGCTGAATCAAGCTTTTTTTTACACGCGGACCCCACTGGCTGAATTTCATTATCAGAGTCTTGTTACACACAAACACAGAAAGCAGAAAAAAGAACCACCACCTACACTCATCCAGTTCACCATACTCGTGACAAACCTGGGTGCTACAACCGTCAGCGTTTGTTTGCCGAAGCAGGAACCAGACAGACTGAAACGACCACCCAGCTCACCAAACCTGGTGACCAAAACTGGGGACTAGTTTCTGCTGAATCAAGCTACACCAGACATTGTGTTTAGTTTTCCCTGTTCGAATGCCTAGTGCATCTTTCAGCTTGTGTTGAAAAAACTTGAGATTTTGCTTTTTATTGCAGCTAGTTCTAGTGAATTATCAAAGTAGGTTGGTTCTGAAATGTGATTGATAATTAGATTCATCGTGGCACATGAAAGAAACGGCAACAGTTATTTGTGTAATTTCAGAACATGTCACATAGAACGGTTGATGCGAGTGATTATTCTTGTAAGCTCACCGTGTGGTGCCAGTTCTTCTCCAATTGTGCCAATTCTTCCCCAAGAAAGGATCCCTGAGCTCCTATCTTGACCTCCCAGAGGGAGCCTGGGGACTGGGACTCTAGGAGCTGCGACTGCAAGTACGACAAAGCTTCCATCGACTGACCAAGACGGGAGCTCCTATATCCGGCCTTCAGCGACGGAAGTGACCCGCTTGACGGTCCGACCACTTGGCTGGCCCATTTAAGTCTTGTTTCTCTTTTTTATTTCTTTTCGCTTAAAATTTTCTATTTTTGAATATTCTTCAGATTATGAAAAAATAAGCAAATTCTGAAAATGTTCAGAATTAAAAACTGTTCTGGTCCAAAAAAACTAATCATATTTAAATTTTTGTTCAAATTTAAAAAATGCCTATATTTGAAAATTGTTTAAATTTAAAATATTCAGATTTTGAAAAAATACTTTAAAAAAGTTCACTGATGGTGGTGGTGGTGGCGGGGCCGCGCCAGCGCCTGGTGTCCCGCGAGCCCGAGCACGCTGCACGCCGCAGACTTCTCGTCGAGGAGGTCGAGCGTCGGTTCCTCTGGTGGTGGTGATCATGGCCCGGGCGGGACCACGGCAGGACCTGATAGTCATGGCCCGTTCGTCCTCGAGGAGGAGAGCGACGTCCTTGACCACTGAGACGTCCTCGACATCAACATCGACCACGCCGGCGTCCTCGCCATCAACATTGCCCAGAACACCGCCGCAAGCTCGTCTAGTCAGGGCGTGCGCAGGCGCGAGGCCTGACGGCTTGCACGGAATCTCTCTGGCCTTACGTTCTTCCTGAAATCTATTGTTTGTCCGATAGTTTATTTTTGAATTTACACAATGTTTGTGGCTTCTATTATCATAAATTATGTATTACAAACTCAATGTTGTGTTTTGGGATAAATGTTGTCCTGGAAGAATATTGTGTCTACATATCACATTCTCTCTAGCACGTGTGTGCGATTTGTACTGAACATTTTTACTTTTTTATTTTACAACATATAGATTTATATTATAATTAAGGCATAGTTAATCATAAAGCAATATTGTTAAATGTAAGTTGTAGCGTTCTTTTTTATAAATTTTAATATACATATGTATATTCAAATAAAATCGGTTCATATTACATCTGAATTGTATTTATAAAAAAACTTCTCGACGTATTATTTAAATTTGCATAAACTACAGACTATATATATTTATTATAATATAAAGGGTATGACGACCTAAACAATATTTTCATAGTGGTTTCTAGTATATATGACTAGCTTACCTTGTTTATTAAAACTTCTAGAATATGAATTGAACCATTCGTATGATTCTCTATTGATTTATTGTAATCTAATGTGTCAATATATAATCCCTACTTGCTAGTAGTTGAATTTTGTCACTTATAGTATACACCAATGACATAAGATGACGTGGATTCTGCTATGCATGCATACATACAATTAAGTTTTTTTATATGCTCGTGCGCAATGCACAGTTAGCATCCGCCGTATAAAAGTGCTTAAAGCAATTCTCAAATACAAAGGTATTTTTTTAGAGCAACCATAGATTTCAATAATCAAACATCAAGTTACATGAAGCAACAACACATATGAAAACTAAAAGGTAGACCGACATAAACCGATTATCCTGATTTTGCAAATAAAATCTTAAGAGATCGAGAAATACAAGACGACCCCTAGGGTCATGCTAGTTCTTGCTAGTATCTCTATCTCTACTATCTAAAAAGAACCATTGGTTCCTCTTTCTGCCCACCCCTTCGTCCAACCTCTGTTTTTTTCTGAACATCTTTTCCCACGCTTGACCAAAAGTAATTACGCGGACAAACCAAATAACTAAGAACAAAACGGATTACAAATGTAGACGGCAAGGAGGTTAACACGATCAAGATCAATCCTTTTCTGTTATATACAAGATTACAATAATTAAATGAAAATCCACCTCGGGCTTTTGTGTATTCCTTGGGAACAATTTGGTCTCTTGGTCATCACGAAGACAGCAAACCGTCTCTCGTTCCAGTGCCGAGGCGGAATACCGCGCAGTTGCTAACTGTATTGCCGAGTCACGTTGGCTGCGGCAACTACTTCAGGAGCTCCATCTCACCCCCACAAGAGCAACTGTGCTTTATTGTGATAATCTCAGTGCCATGTATATGTCTTCCAACCCAGTCCAGCACCAGAGAACAAAACATGTCGAGATTGATTTGCATTTCATCCGGGATAGAGTTGCTCTTGGAAAAGCTCGAGTGCTTCATGTTCCTACCAGCAGTCAGTTCGCTGATATATTCACAAAGGGATTGCCGACTTCAGTGTTTCAGGGTTTTTGTCCCAGTCTGAACATCGTGTCCAGCATAGTTCCGACTGTGGGGGTGGGGGTGAATATATAAAATATATCTGTAGCCATCCGTTGTAGACAGTGTATCTGTTGTAGACAGTTTAGGTTAGACCGGTTCCACCGGTTCTGTTAGCTGTACGTGCGGGAGTGCATCTCCCCACGATCTGGAGTGCATCTCCCCACGATCTCCCCTGTATATGTACTGTCATTCATGATCAATAGAAGCATCGGCTGTAATCCTTTCATTCAGTTGGTACATCGGGTATTAATTAAGTCTTCGAAGTTGAATCAGTCGCTCGCCGGCCGGAGACCTGTGCTCCCGAGTCGCCAGAAACATCTGCGGCATTAGCTTACCTGACATGCCGTGTAGTGTTTTTCTTTTCATTTCACGGGATAACAGTACGATATCCATGGGTGTCTAACTGTATCTGTAAGACACAAGCTACTGAAAGTTCATTACAGCAATACCGCGCGTGTGCTGCTGCTCTCGTAGGCAGCGCCTGGGTTCTACTTGTGCTCCACAACGGCGAACGTCGCCGAGCACCGCGTAGAGATGCCGGTGGCTGCCGCCGGCGGCGGCAAGGCAGCCGCCGCGCTGCCGGAGAAGTGGCTGAACCGTTTCGTGCGCGTGGTCGCGTCCATGGAGAGGTTGGGCAACGCGTTAGGCACCCTGGCCTTTACCTGGGCGACTGTTGTTCTGCTCGGCGGCTACCCGACGGTGCTCCGTCCCAAAGATGATTTCGTGTTTGCGACAGTCATAATCTTCCTAGAAGCCTTGAGGTATGTATGCAGCTACATGTACATGTCTCCCTTTACGCCTTCTTTTTTAGATTGTTCCCAAAATATACTCTCTCAGTTCTAAATTAGATGATTTTTATTTTTACAAAAATGGATATATATGCACATATATAAGTCTAAATACATCTTTTTTGGATAAATAGAAGTCATCTAATTTAATGAAACAAATTACACCAGAAAACAACCGAAAAACAGTTATGAAATATAGAAAATACAAGTAAGCCCGTGGGAACAAATCCTTGAAACATATCTGTCGCCGCAGTCCCAGAGAGAAAACTGAAGGAGACTTTGCAAACCGTTGAGTCGTCGATGTAGTGCTGAAAAGATGGGACGGGAAGTCTCCAAGGGGCAGGGGCAGGGCCATTGCTCTTGATCTCATTCCTTTTATCAATCTGTCCGACGAGTATGACGGGGACGACCAGAGACCAGAGTATGGACTAGACCATGGCCTGAAAGGAGGAGATCACGGAGGTCCTGGACCCGGGTTTGGTATGGGCCATGGCCGACCAGAAAGCCATGGAGCTAGCCAAGCATTCCGCCGCCGAGCAGCAACGGCTCAAGATCTACTCGGAGACCAACGAGAAGAAGGAGGACATGTGGTCGCCGTCGAACAGCAACGGCGCCCCAGAAAAGGTCGATGCCAAGGGCAAGGGCAGGGGCAGGGGCAAGGGCAAGGCCGAGCCGGTGGAGCTTTCCGATGACAAGGACGAGTGGTAGTCTATTTTAGTTATTAGTTACTTTATTAAGAGCACGTGCCAATTTAGTTATTAGTTGTTGATCTATTTTATAATTTGGCAAGGGCAATTCCATTTTGTACTACCATGAAATTTGGTAAGGCCTTGTGCTTGACGTTTCCAACTGTGTGTGTAAATACTCATTTGGTGTGCCAAAATTCATTTCAGTTTGCAAATTTTGCTTATAAATGAGGTCGTTTACCCTACCTTTGAAGCTCATTTGAAACACATTTTTCAGCGAGTCCACCATTTTGCTGAGAAATGAGGCCGTTTACCCTACCTTTGGAGCTCATTTGAAACACATTTTTTACCGACTCCACCATTTTTACTTAGAAAAGGGGCCGTTTACCCTACCTTTGGAGCTCATTTGAAAGACATTTTTCAGCGAGTCCACCAGTTTTGATTAGAAATGGAGTCGTTTACCCTAACTTTGTAGCTCATTTGAAACACATTTTTCAGCGAGTCCAAGCTCATTTGAAAATTTATATGGATTTAAACTAGATTTTACCAAGCTCATGGCTATCTCCATTTGGTTACAGCCAAAATCCCCATTTGGTTACACCGTGGTCCACTCGTCAGCGGGTACAGGCCTTGTCATACGCGCGCGTCCAATCAGATCGCAGAATGAGCTTCTCGCAGATCGCCCCGAGTCTGTCTGCAGATTCCTTCTAGAGTAACGATCAGGCGGCTGCAGTTCAGTGCTATGGTTAGTTCGACGGTCATTATTCAAATGGGGTTTGGAGGCACTCAACGGGGTTTTGAAAAGTTTGATAAAGTGTCCAAGTTTCATTTTGAAGTGACTAAGAATGATCAAGGCTTCGTTTTTCAAATTTCATGTTTTAAACTTGTTTAAATGTCGGTCAACGTTAGTTTGACCGAATTTTGAAATGAGCTTCAAATAGTTTAAAAAAATCAAAAAAAGGAAAATCTTGCGCACATAGTCGTCTTATGTCATATACTAACGACTCAAGTTGAAAACAAGGTCTACATACATTCAAAGTGAGAAGGTCATGGATCTCATGTGATATCGCAAAACTCAAACGATTAGGTATAAGGTTAAAGAGAAGTGGTATTGAAATTGCAACATGAAATTTTCAAAAACTCACAAAAGTTTCATTTTTTAGTAACTAAGAAGGATCCATGCTTAGTTTTTCATTTTCATGTCAAACAATTGTTTAAATGTTGGTCAAACTTAGGTTTGACCGAATTTGAAATAAGCATAATAAATTTAAAAAATTATCGAAAAATTGAAAAACCGACGCACATAGTCTTCATATGTCATATACTAACGACTCAAGTGAAAAACATGGTCTACATACATTCAAAATGATAAGGGCATGGATCTCATGTGATATCGCAAAACTGAAACGATGAGGTCTAAGGTTGAAAAGAAGTGGTTTTGAAATTGCAACATGATAATTTCGAAATACTCACGAAAGTATCATTTAATAGTGACTAGGCTTAGTTCGCGTCCAAATTTTACACAAATGTGCGCAAGTGCGCGCCCAGAGCACGCCGTGGCGCGATTTGAGCGCGTCCGGAGCACGCCATGGCGCGTCCAGAGTGTGCACTTAAGGTGTTCGATAGAATTATAATAAAAAATATTACAAACGATTAAGGTTGATAAACAAGGTCTACACATGTTCAGATCGCGTAACTACACAAAGCGCGCATTGTGGGTGCCAGTTCACGTCCAGTTCGTGTCCAGATCGCGCTTGGTGTGTTGACACGGATGCACCGACGCATATTTGCATGTAAAAAGAAAATTAATCGAGTCAGTTCTCGCAAAAAATGCTTCTGATACATGTAGTTGTCTCACAGCGTCTCCAACTGCATTAAATTTGACCATAACAACGACGCAAATCAACTGTTCGACACTTGTACTCGACACGTCTAGGGGCACCAGATGATGTGGTAAATATTTACAGGCATGTCAGTTCGACTAGACGTGAAGCACGGTCACATGATGTCATAATTGTGAATATAATCTGTAAATTGTGTTGTCATGTTACACTGCGTTGGCAAGAAAAAGAAGCGATGCGCCTGTTCGGTGCCCCAAGCGGTTATCAATTTACACGCCGGCGCCAGTGAATTCATCACTATCCCTTCACAAATAAAAACCCCAATCCCATTGCATTGCGGTTCACTCGCTCTTCTCTCCATTGCCTTTACAGTTCTCTCTTCTCTCCGAAAAACCCCAAGCGGTTATCCAATGGATCCGTGGTGGCAGAATAAAGCCATCCCGAGCGACTCAGACGGCGAGGGGAACCCGATCCCGTGGTGGGGGGAGGGCCACGGGCACGCCGACTCCAGCACTGATGACAACGGCGAGGGAGACGACGACGACCAGGGCGGCTCCGACCCAGACGACTCCGACCCCGACGACTCCGACCCCGACTCCGATGACGACGACCACGACGGGTCTTGGTGAAGGACGACGAGGAGGAGGAGGACGACGACGAGGAGGAGGAGGAGCAGGAGGAGGAGGACGACTCCGACGACGACTCCGACGACTCCGACGACGATGACGACGAACCGCCGGTCAAGAAGCGACGCATGTAGGCCGAGGCCGGCGTACGTAGTAGCAGTAGCAGTGCATTAGTTGCACTGCTACTGATTAGTAGTTGTATTAGGCCGCCGCCGACGTAGTAGCAGTATTGCATGCACTGCTAATCTTTTGTAATTGTTGATATAATCCTACTCGAGTTATAAATCAAGTTTCAATTAGTAGTAGCAGTTTCAATTCGAGTTATAAATCGAGTTATGAATCCTATTATAAATCAATTCGAGTTGTAAATCGAGTTGCAATTAGTAGTAGCAGTTTCAATTAGTAGTAGCAGTTTCACTAAACAATGACGTACGAATCAACAAATTGTCAGTTACTTCAGTGTTAATTCAGTTACTGCAGTTAATTCAGTGTTAATTCAGTTTATTCGGTGTTAACCACGTGTTAATTCGGGTCGAGATACCCAACCTTGGCGTCAGACTCGTCCCTTCCTGTCCCCACTTGAGACTCGCTTACTGTCCCCACTTGAGCGGTCCCACTTGGAGGAGGAGGAGGACGAGGAGGACCCAGGCCGACCCCACCAGTTAGGCGAAGTGACGGTCAAGGGGGTTGACCAGAGGGCAACAGAGCGTTTGACCAATTTACGAGCCAACCAGGGCACGGACGAGAGAAACTACGCGGGTATGACACAAACAAATAAAACTGAGGTAGCCAGGGCACAGAAGCAATTGTCCCCTCAAAATATGTCCTCTACATATGAGACAAGGTAGCCAATTTGCTCCCACTCAATTTCTTACAAATGCAGGTCTTCTCATTATTTTGGACAACTCCAAAAAATCCTTTGATCATTCATCAAGATGAGAATTCCAGCTTTTGAGATACTAGCATCCACACGATTTACAAAATCTGCATGTTGTAATGATTACAACCCTTGTTCAATCAGATATTGAAGTGACTGCAGTTTTGATGATCGTCTATCAATTGACAGTTATAATCCAACGGACTTAAGCATCGCTACATCTCGTAGTCAAACTTTTGAATTTATCATGATACACTTCACGATAAATCGAGCTTTCTAGGTCCTCGTAAAAGTTTCATCTCTTCCTTTCAGCCTGAAGATTAAGTATCTTTCATACTCAATAAATCTAATATGCAATCTTATATGTAACTTAACATAGGATTTCATAACCTTCAGTTATATCTTGTTCATAGGTTCACCATCGCTTCTTTGTAGTTCGTAGGTATGTCGTGTTCCATTAACATGACAGGTGAATCAAAATTCCGCAACCTGGCAGAATGCATTCACAAATCCCACTTATCTCAGTAAGAGCTATAATCGAAAATTTTATTATCACTATCATAGTTTTTCTCCTCTGACCGTGGAGCTACGTTTCGGAACACATTCCGTTGCGCTACTCAGCACTTGGAGGTAAGGTCCATACCTTGATTTAGCTTTTACTTTATTTCATCAACGCCTTTGCCGAAAATACACTTTCTCGGAAAATACCAACTTAGCAATACAACTTTGCTTCTTTGGTTCAAGTTGTGAAATATGTATTCATAGTTTCCTAAGAATACTTTACAAAGACATTTGTTCGCTCTAATTTCAAATTATCTCATAACTCAAAGTTCTGCAAACTTAAATGGATTCCTATTTAAAATTGAGTGTTTACTATTTTAAATGACAACTCTAAATAATAATACTAACACGGTAAGAGATTTATTTAAACCACACGATATCCAATATGGTATGATTACGATGTTTGAAATAAGTCAACACATTAAACTGTTTCAAATATTCATAATATGTGGAACAATTCTCACAAGTCTTTTATATGCCTAAACATAACTCAAAAATACTTGTTACCTTAATCAACATCACAACAACCCAATTTTCCTGTTATTTCCATATCCTCCCTCATTCTAAAAATGCTTTGACCGCATCAAATAGTTTCAGACTTGTATCCCATTTAGCAAATATAGATATTTACTAAAATATACAATGAAGTTTACAATTTAATGATATCCACTACTTGTTGGAATAATACATCATCATGTACAATATTTCAACAATCCATCGCATTCTGTTTTACCAGAATATGAAGTTTTTGTCATCTCACTTAACAGTGATTGCTTTGTGTACATCAAGAGATCAAAATATCTTAAGACTTCATGATTCATCTCAATGAATATGCACACAACCAAATATGACTTAAACCATAGTGTCATTCGAAAAATGATGTCATTATTAATTTCAGATATCTTTCTTCGGCATTTTAAAGTTTATAAATGTTCAAACCAGCATTAAGATTAAATAAGAATAACTTAATTCATAATCAAAATGTGACCATATATAAATTACTCATAATAGTTGAACAACTGTCTTGTTTCGAACTTATATGAATAATTGTCTCGCTAGACGCAAGACACACTTATAATGTTCACATACTCAATGATTATCAAACTTTATTCAAATCCATTAATCTAAATGACAAAGGTTGATATAGAGGGAGAGCATCGCTTGCAATCAACATCTTGGTTGCCATCAATGCGCACAGTCGCCTCATCACATCCATGTAACTCTCAAGCAGTTGGTTCTGTTTTCACTAAACAGGCCATGCACCGCATGAGTGTTTCGTAAGGATAAACATTCATAACTTGTATATCTTATATACACTTTCCATTGATAACTTCCCCTGCAATTGGTTCTACCTCTAGAATTCTTAACTAAGATATCACACTCATGGAAGGTGAACGATTCTCCTTGCATGACATAGCCCATTACGATATCTTCGTAGCGGGGAGGAAGCAGAAAGCAACGTCCCTAACTATCGCGAAGTTTTCTGTCACCTAGTAGTCCCATCTTATTCACAAGGCACTTTATGCATATGATACATTGTTGCCAAGTAATTCTTCAAGCAAAATAGGCCCGTGCCACCGGTTGGCTATACCCCCCAATGCATAGCCGTACGATGGACCTTTTAGATTCGAGGTGGCCACGATCCTAACCAATATAATTAGGGAGTTAGTAGCTGCAAATCTCTGTTATCGGTTCCATGCACCTGCTGTTACAGCCGACACATGCCTTGCATGTAGCTAGTGCTACAAGAATGGCTCCACCACGGATGCTTAGTAACACAAAATCATGCACAAACGTTGTAAAAAACTACCATGGAGAAAATACCAAAAAATATTTTTAAGATTTATTACCAGCAAGGGAGATCCAAAAATACATTCATGCATATACAATCGTGGTTAATGCTGGATCCAATTATTTATGCAAAAGAGATCGGTCTAGCAGAGATGTAGATTAGTAGTTTTGTGAACTTTTGGGTGCCTTTGTAGAGAATGGTCAAAATAAAAATTCACACCAAAAGCACGTTGCAAGAGATACAACAACAATTTTTGCTGAAGTAATAGTATTGTTTCTCTCATCCAAGCACTCATATAATACTTTTTACTTCCCACACCTATCACAGTACTCAATTAGACCAAATGGTTTCTTGTGCATGTAACATTAATTGAGTGCTCTGCTTCATACGTTGTACCTCTGGTCCATATGTTGTTGATCGAAAGATCAACAGAACCCAAAAACAAATAGAACCCAAAACCATGTCTTAGATGACATTTAATGTCCTAGATATTGGTGTAACCGCTTTTGTCTTGTTGCATGCACAACTCGTCAAAGTCTAGTCCGAAGTGTCAGGCATTTTGAATCCCCATGTTGCGCAAGCACTGACAAGGGATGCTGCTACATCGACGGTTAATTAGCACATAATTACACCTCTTAGTGTTTTCCGGTACGTTTTCCCTACATGCACACATGTCTGAACATCCGGATCGAATCTCCGAGGACAGATCGGACGGCAGTCACGGGGGTGGTATAGCCCACCGGTGGCACCAAATACGCTCTAATTCTTCAAGCAGACGTTCTCTTTCAATCATATGGAGAGGAACTCGTCCAATTACTTATACTTCTTCATTTAGCTTGTCCTATGAATCATCGCGTTAAGATCATCCCGTATGACATAGGGAATGTGGTGATTTAGTTGTACTCTCAACTCACGTACCATGGAGCGAAGTGTTAGTCTTTGGACAACGATGAACAAGACACGGCGAGTCCAATACTCATATTCCTCTTGCTCGTTCGTAAAGTCATCAAACATATATCTTAGCGGTTCTTATATATTAATAGTACGTCAAAACTAGTGAGCAAGCCTTTAGAGCTTTGATATTAATCGATGAAATTTGACCCAAAATAGTTTTTGTTCTACACCACATATTAACTAGCCAAGATAGATATATACTACGGCGAGGAGACAATATTTACAAGGATATTTGTAAAGACACGTTTTAGACAAAGTTCATAATAGAAGTTCAATCAATCAAATAAAGAACTCCACTCAAAACAATATCCCTAAATTGTTTTAGTGATCACACGACCCCAATTCACTGCACCGCCCCCGATCGTCACAGCCGACGACACAGTTGCAAGGGTAGACATACCAGTATCGATCACATCTCTATGTGACTCATGCTCGATCTTGTGTTCCGAGGCCATGTCTATACATGCTAGGCTCGCCAACTACAACTTTGATGCCTGCGTGTGAATACATGGCTTTCACCCACTGTATGTGAACGTTAACATGTGTAGCCCCCGATCGTCACGGCCGGCTTCATATCAAAGAACTTTCTTGGTGGTTGCACATCAAGGGGAACACTCATTGGAATTTTTTTAACGAGGGATCATCCTATTTAATGCAACCGTTGCCTATCTAAATACCAGCAATTAAGATGATGTAGATAATTAATTATCATCATTATGATTTGCGTGACATGATATGGTGATCATCACGGCGCCAAGCCCCGGCACCCATCGAGGTTTAATTACTATAACATAGTAACAAAAGTACATATACTTTTAAACCATAGCCATATCAAGTTACACTAGCCCAACCGCAAAACAAAATTAGACGGCTCTAATTTATCCTTTTGCAGTTTTACGTGGCTGCTAGGGCTTTCTCTCGAAACAGGATTTCGCCCCGCTATATTAATATAGCAACCACACCGAACAACAAGAGACCAGGGCAACGGCACAATCAAGCCCAAAAGAAAAGACAGATAAAATAAAAAATAAAAAACAATGCCAACACCGGCAGATCAACGAATGAAAACAACCCGCAACCGTTGCGCCAACCGAAGAATTCCCACCACACTCCTAGCACACCGAAGCGCCGCATACCCAGCAACACCTTCAACAAGGAAGACGACGACGCCGCCGCTGCTGCGCGGACAGGTCCTAGGGTTTCCCCCGATACGCGGCGGGGACGCCGCATATCAAGCAACACCTTCAACAAGGAAGACGACGACGCCGCCGCTGCTGCCCGGACATGTCCTAGGGTTTCCCCCAGTACGCGGACGGGAGTGGGGAGGAGGTGCACCCAACGCCCTTCAGGAAGGGACGGAGGCACCCGCAGGCGTCACCGCGTCGGTGCCGAACAAGCCGACAGGATTTCTCCCGACCCCCGAAACCATCACCCCGCACAAATCGTAGTGCTCCACCCAGCTTGCCGCCCACCAGCACGCGCCACCACGGTCAACTAGCCATCCTCGTCGTCTCACTGTGGGCACCGACACGGGGCCTAAAACCAGAAAAGAGGACCAATAGGGTCGGGGTAGCAGCACCGCAGCCGAGCGGGAGGGAACTACCTCCACCGCGCCGCCTTCGCGATAGCCGACCGGACGCGGTAGCAGGGACACACCAGGCCCCCTGGCCTGGTCGGGACCATGCAGGCCCGCAACGTCCCTGCCACCACGCTGCAGCAGGCCGACTGCACGCACTGCCACCACACAACCACCACCGGCACGCCTCCTCCGCCTCCGGGAAGTGATGTCTACGCACGCTTCTATTCTCGTAGACAGTGTTGGGCCTCCAAGAGCAGAGGTTTGTAGAACAGCAGCAAGTTTCCCTTAAGTGAATCATCCAAGGTATATCGAACTCAGGGAGGTAGAGGTCAAAGATAACCCTCTCGAACAACCCTGCAATTAAGATACGAGAAGTCTCTTGTGTCCCCAACACACCCAATACACTTGTTAGATGTATAGGTGCACTAGTTATGCGAAGAGATAGTGAAATACAAGTAATATGGATGATTATAAGTAGTAATTGCAATCTGTAATAAAAATGGCAGCAAGCAAACATGTAGCAGAACTTGTTGGAAACGGTGTTTTAATGCTTAGAAACAAGGCCTAGGGATCCTACTTTCACCAGTGGACATTCTCAACAATGACATCAAAGTTAAATAAATAAACACTACTCTCAAACACTCTCATGTTGGATAACAAACACCATTCATTGTGTAGGGCTACAAGAGCACCCTCAAAGTCAGAGTAAACTAACACCAACAATGTCATAAAGGAATCACACACGGTGCACACACTGTCACCATTACAACCGTGAATAAACCGGAGTTCATATTAAAGTAACCTCTAGAGTGCATAATAGATAAAGAGTAGCATCACATATTCAACTAGATTACAAAGCTCATGTGATCACATGAAAGATCACATGGGAGAGAGAGATAGACCACATGGCTACCGTAGATCTCGCAGCCCCGGAGGAGAACTACTCACTCCTCATCGTAGGAGTCAGCAACGGCGATGGAGATGGTGGTGGAGTCGATGGAGATGGTTCCGGGGGCAATTCCCCGTCCCGGCAGGGTGCCGGAACAGAGACTTCTGTCCCCCGAATCTTGTCTTCGATGGCGGCGACGCTCGGGACCCGTGGAGGAAATATTGCACACCGTGTTAGGGTTTTTAGTCTGGGGGTATTTGTAGGCGAAAGGGCGAAGTCGGTGGCGCCCCGAGGGGCCCACACCACGTGCTCGCGCGGCCCAGGCTCCTGCCGCGCGAGGACCGGATGTGGCCGCCTCGGTCGCCCACTTCGTCTCGTGTTCGGTCTTCTGGAACGTTCCCAATTAAAAACGGACTTCAGAAAAGAAATCGTCCAATTCCGAGAATATTTCCTTAAGTACTTTTCTGAAATCAAAAACAGCAGAAAACAGGGAACTGGCACTGTGGCATCTTGTTAATAGGTTAGTCCCAGAAAATGCATAAAACTATATAAAATGCATATAAAACATGTAATAAGTTGGTATAATATAGCATGGAACATAAGAAATTATAGATACGTTGGAAACGTATCAACATCCCCAAGCTTAGTTCTACTCGTCCCGAGTAGGCAAGAACGATAAAAGAAGAATAATTTCTGAAGTGACATGCTTAAACACAATCTTGATCATAATATAATGTAAAGGCTCATGTTACGAATGAAGTGACTCAAGGCAATGATCTATAGTTTGCTAACAAATAGACAAGGAGTAAACAACTACATCATATAAGTAAAACTTTTCATGAATAGTACTTTCAAACAAGCATCAAGAAGATTTGCATAAGAGTTAACTCATAAAGCAATATTATCTAAGCAAAAGAGCATTGAAGCAACACAAAGGAAGATATAAGTTTCAGCATTGGCTTTCAACTTTTGAACATGTATATCATATAGATAGTTGTCAACACAAAGAAATATAACAAGTGCAATAAGTAAGCATATAAGAATTGTTGCACACAATTGACACAAGTGTTTGCTTCGGGGATAGAAAGAAGTAGGTAAACTGACTCAACATAAAGTAAAAGATAGGCCCTTCGCAGAGGGAAGCAGGGATACAAGCATGTGCTAGAGCTTCTTAGTTTTATAGGTTTTTGAAATCATATAGAGAGCATAAAAGTAAGTTTTGAGAGATGTATGTCGTTGTCAACGAATGGTAATGGGCACTCTACCCCCCTTGTCAACCAGACTTTCAAGAGCGGCTCCCATGAAGGACGTTATTTCTACCAGCAAGGTAGATCATCCCTCATATCTCTTTTGTTTACACATATAGTTAAAAACTGTTGTCATTGCTTGACTGATTGGATCAGGGCAAAAATGTGAAGAGATTGCAGCGGTTAAAGTTCTAATTAATTGGGACTGGGCACCCCATTTGCCAGCTCTTTTTGCAAAGTTAATGGATAAGCGGTGTATATGCCACTAGTCCGGTTGGTGAAAGTCTGTCTAAAAGCAAATGACAAGGTTGATATCCGTAACACCACATACTTCCTCATGAGCTAATAAACATTGACACAAATAAGAGATAATATGTTTTGAATAAAAGGTAGCACATGAAGTATTTACATGGAATGGCAGGAAATACCATGTAGTAGGTAGGTATGGTGGACACAAATGGCATAGGTTTTGGCTCAAGGATTACGGATGCACGAGAAGCATTCCCTCTCAGTACAAGGCTTTGACTAGCAAGGTTGTTTGAAGCAAACACAAGTATAAACTATGACAACAAGACGTATATAAAAACATATTGCAAGCATTATAAAACTCTACATTGTCTTCCTTGTTGTTCAAACACTTTAACTAGAAAATATCTAGACCTTAGAGATACCAAACATGCAAACCAAATTTCAGCAAGTTTTACGGTAGTTCCTCACTAATACGTTTTAACTACATGATGTAAAAGCTTAAACATGATCTACTTGAGAGCTCAAAACAATTGCCAAGCACCACAACATGCAAGATAACAATCCATAAGGGCATGTATATCTTTCTTTACACCATCTACCACATTTAGCATTTTCTGTTTCCAACCAAACACCAATCAACTTATTTAAAAGATAAACTCTCCAAGTAATTAAACAATGAGATATGAGAGTATGATATAATAAAGCTAACAGCTCTAGCAAGAGATGCATGAAAAACAAGAGCTAGAAAGCATTGAAGTAAAATAGAAGAATACTCAACAAATATAAGTGAAGAATACGAGTATTCATAAGAAAAAGCGGAGCGTGTCTCTCTCCCACAAAGGAATACTAGGATCCATTTTATTCAGAGAATGAAAATAACAAAAACAAAAACAAACAGACGCTTCAAGAAAAGCACATAAGATGTGGCGGTATTAAAATATAGTTTTACTAGAAAGGACCTGATAGTTTGTTGATGAAGAAGGGGATGCCTTGGGCATCCCCAAGCTTTGACGCTTGAGTCTTCTTGAAATATGTTGGGGGTGAACCACCGGGGCATCCCCAAGCTTTGGCTTTACTATCCTCTTGATCACATCATATCATCCTTCTCTCTTGATCCTTGAAAACTTCCTCCACACCAAACTTAGAGTAAACTTCATTAGAGGGTTAGTGCACGAAAAATTATGATATTCTGTAGGAACACAATTGCTACCAATGCTACTGGACATTAGCTACAGCCACTGATACTTCATAGGATAAAAAGATCCAATCAAAATAGCAAAAGAGGCATTGCAAAATAAATGGTAGAATCTGTCAAAAACAGAACAGTCCGTAAAGACGAATTTTTTCGAGGCACTTAACTTGCTCAGATCAGAAAACTCAAAACTAATGAAAGTTGCATATATATATATCTGAGGATTACGCACAAAAAAGGGCAGATTATTTGGATTTTTCAGTGAGGAGTTACGAATTAAACGGTAGACAGCAGAAAACTGTTTCTGCGCAGGAATCCAAATTTAGCATCAACTTTCTACTAGAGACTTTACTTGGCACAACTTTGCAATAAAATAAAGATACAAAGGAGTTGTTACAGAGGTAAGCATGCTCCTTGACTAAAATAAAAGAAAAATAACAGAAATAAAATAGTGGGTTGTCTCCCATAAGCACTTTTCTTTAAAGCCTTTTAGCTAGGCAAGGAGATTCGTATGATGCGCTCATAAAAATGAGAGTTGAAAAACATAGGAGAGCATCAAGAGGTAAATATCAAACACATTTAAGTCTAACCCACTTCCTATGCAAAGGGATCTTGTAGTAGGATAAATTATTGAAACATAAAGCAACTATCATAGAAAGATGAAACAAATCCAACTTCAAAACTTCCAACATAAAGAGAGGTGACCTAATATTATTGTGATGTATGAATCCATGTCCCCCTCTCTCATAATAACCAGTGGGTCTTAAAGTACCCAGCAAATAAAAGAAAATCAAGAGAAAGCTCAAAACTTTCATCATAAAGAGAAGAAATTTAGTAACATGAAGATTTCTATAACCATACTTTCCTCTCTCAAAATAATTTTCAGTGGCATCATGAATAAACTCAACAATATAGCTATCACCTAAAGCATTCTTATCATGATCCATAAGCATAATAATATCATTACCCTCCACATAAGCATAATCAATTTTATTAGTAATATTGGGAGTAAAACTATCACATCCATCATTGTAATCATCATAAATTGGAGGCATAGAATTATCATAATTAATTTTATCCTCAATAATAGATGGACTGAAAATATCATATTCATCATTGTAAACGTCATATATAGGAGGCATATCATAATCAACATAAACCATATCCTCAATAGTAGGTGGACTGAAAATATCACAATGATTATAATTATCATATATTGGAGGCAAAGTATCATCAAAGTAAATTTTCTCCTCCGTGCTTGGGGAACTAAAAATATAATGCTCATCAAAACCAGCTTCCCCAAGCTTAGACTTTTCCATAGCATTAGAAATAATGGTGTTCAAAGAATTCATACTAATAACATTACTACCACTATTATGCAAACAAACTTCCATGGGTTTTTTAATTTTCTCTTCAAAAGCATCATGTCCTAATTCAAGATAAATTTCATAAAGATCTCTAATTTTTTTGTTGCTTTCCATTAAGCCAAACTAGTGAAAATAAAAACAAGAAACAAAAAGATTTAACTGCAGGATCTAAAGGAAATAACTTCGAGCACTCACACAACAGCAACGGTGCTAGAAAATAGCTTAGTAGCCAGAGGATGTGAGTACCTTTTACCTTACCTCCCCGGCAACGGCGCCAGAAAATAGCTTGATGTCTACGCACGCTTCTATTCTCGTAGACAGTGTTGGGCCTCCAAGAGCAGAGGTTTGTAGAACAGCAGCAAGTTTCCCTTAAGTGAATCACCCAAGGTATATCGAACTCATGGAGGTAGAGGTCAAAGATAACCCTCTCGAACAACCCTGCAATTAAGATACGAGAAGTCTCTTGTGTCCCCAACACACCCAATACACTTCAGATGTATAGGTGCACTAGTTATGCGAAGAGATAGTGAAATACAAGTAATATGGATGATTATAAGTAGTAATTGCAATCTGTAATAAAAATGGCAGCAAGCAAACATGTAGCAGAACTTGTTGGAAACGGTGTTTTAATGCTTAGAAACAAGGCCTAGGGATCCTACTTTCACCAGTGGACATTCTCAACAATGACATCAAAGTTAAATAAATAAACACTACTCTCAAACACTCTCATGTTGGATAACAAACACCATTCATTGTGTAGGGCTACAAGAGCACCCTCAAAGTCAGAGTAAACTAACACCAACAATGTCATAAAGGAATCACACACGGTGCACACACTGTCACCATTACAACCGTGAATAACCCGGAGTTCATATTAAAGTAACCTCTAGAGTGCATAATAGATAAAGAGTAGCATCACATATTCAACTAGATTACAAAGCTCATGATCACATGAAAGATCACATGGGAGAGAGAGGTAGACCACATGGCTACCGTAGATCCCGCAGCCCCGGAGGAGAACTACTCACTCCTCATCGTAGGAGTCAGCAACGGCGATGGAGATGGTGGTGGAGTCGATGGAGATGGTTCCGGGGGCAATTCCCCGTCCCGGCAGGGTGCCGGAACAGAGACTTCTGTCCCCCGAATCTTGTCTTCGATGGCGGCGACGCTCGGGACCCGTGGAGGAAATATTGCACACCGTGTTAGGGTTTTTAGTCTGGGGGTATTTGTAGGCGAAAGGGCGAAGTCGGTGGCGCCCCGAGGGGCCCACACCACGTGCTCGCGCAGCCCAGGCTCCTGCCGTGCGAGGACCTGATGTGGCCGCCTCGGTCGCCCACTTCGTCTCGTGTTCGGTCTTCTGGAACGTTCCCAATTAAAAACGGACTTCAGAAAAGAAATCGTCCAATTCCGAGAATATTTCCTTAAGTACTTTTCTGAAATCAAAAACAGCAGAAAATAGGGAACTGGCACTGTGGCATCTTGTTAATAGGTTAGTCCCAGAAAATGCATAAAACTATATAAAATGCATATAAAACATGTAATAAGTTGGTATAATATAGCATGGAACATAAGAAATTATAGATACGTTGGAGACGTATCAGGTAGCAGCGCAGATGCACAAGGGCTGACAGCCCGTCTCAGCCCAGATGGAGCCAAAGGGCCCGGATCTGGGCCAAACGTCCGCCGCCAGCAACCTCCCGACCGCACCACCTCGCTGCAAGTGCAGCGCCGCCGCGCCTCCTCCCACCGGGCTCGCAGGACCGCCGTTGAGCCAGACCGTCGTAGGCCGAGCCACGCACCGCAGGTGAGCCGCCGCTGCCAAATCCGGGCCCGCCTGGCCCAGATCCGGCCCGTCGCGCGCGCAGCTGACCTCACGGAGGAACATCTCCGCTCAGGCCGCCGGTGAGCTCCACCGAGCCGCACAGGCCAGATCGACGACGCCCTAGCAGGCCTCCGCCGCCCTGCCATGAACTCGGACGCTCGGCCGCAACCAGATGCAGGAACGCGGGACAGAAACTTGGAACCGAGGAGAAGCCCCGCCGCCGCCGTCGGCCGCGGGCTGCGCCCAGCGGCGTCCTCCGACGACGGCGGGACGAGGGGAATGGGGTGGCGGCGCTGTGCTCGCTAGCTAGGGTTCGAGACGCCACCCGAGTCGCCCTCGCGAGAGCGACGCAGGGGCCGAACCATTTTTCCCGGCTGCTAGGGCTTTCGCAAGAAGAACTGTTCTACCTACGAACATTGAACCACAACACGGATTCGATGATTGTCTCTATTACACCCCTCTCGGGGCCCTTCGTTGCAAATGCCATATCAACTATTGTAAGAAAGACAGACACCCCAAGCCACATATACGGAACGAGCCGTATGTTAAGTGTGGAACCAGTCTCGCGTAAGATTACGAATGCCGCGATATGAACGAGTGCACGTGGAAGGGTAACAATAATGAATCAATGCCCACATCCACGATGTGTTCTAACCGTACCCCATACTACGCATAGATCAGGCTCTGATACCACTGTTGGAATTTCGCAGCAGATAACAAAAATTTATGCAGCTAGCGCTTCCCTTTTGCCCAGATCTATCTATCTAGTAATGCGGTAACGGAAAGCATACCCTCGTAGACCGGACGCGGGATAACGTTTCTGCAAAAACGTGGACGATGTAGACATACGTAGCCGACCTCAAGATCGTGACGATCTTGTCGAGGCTCCAAGGACTCCTTCCTTGGACGCAGCGCGTAGCCGACTCGAGGGTCTTGATAAGCCACGCATGAACCCGAAGATCTTGTTAAGCCACACACGAGTCGGGACGTGAGTCCGAGGGCCATAAGTGTAAGCCCTCCGAGGGAGTCGCACACATACGGTATACAACGACAACTCCTGTTTCCTCCGATCCAGCAGAGTTGCGGAAGTAGATGTTCTGCCGGATCCAGCAGTGCAACGACGTGCGTATGATGGAGAACTCTCCAAACCAACCTCTTAGGTTAAGTCCCATTTGCGGAACACCATGGGAGAGCGGAGAGGAGAGGAGAGAAAGAGGAGAGCTCCCTCCAAAACTTTTGGGAGAGAACTCATGGGGGAATTGTGTGTGAGAAGGGTGGAGGGGGTCCTCTATTTATAGGAGGGAGGGGGTGGCGGCTAGGGTTGGTGGAGGTGGCCGGCTTGGGCCCCAAGGGCCCATGCGCACCCCCAAAAATCTAGGACGAATTCGGCCTAAGGGCTCCCTTGCCTTGGGAGGCAAGTCTCCCCCTCATATGGGCCTTCTCCCTTAGCAGAAAGCCCATTTAGTGGGCTCCTTTGTTAAATACGAATTTAATCATTATAAATTTATTAAAATAATATTAATTAATCAATTAACATTAATTTAACATATTTATATCATATATAAAGTATTTGCTCTCTTCCGGAACTTTCCGAAACCCTCTGAACCACCTTCGGTTCTCCGATACGACTTCGAATTCTTCTCCCGGAACTTTTCCGGTTCTTTCTCTTTTCTACTCTGATGATCCCGATGATTCCAAAACATCTCCAAGTGTCATTGCACCCTTAAGCGTGTTACCCAAGGGTCGGGGAATACTCCAGACATGATCGAGAACAACTTCTCTGACCAATGATCACCAGGGGACTCAGGCCTGGATAGCCATAATGATCCTTGTGCATTCCGCGAAAATCTTTTCTCCAAAAGAACTCGTTGATCCCTAAACAGTAAGACATATTCCCTTGTTCTATGATACCTACAATATCCGAGATCTGATCGTCGGTATCTCCATACCTAGTTTCATCTCGTTATCGATATTGCTCTTTACTCGTTCCCGCGATATTCCATCCCTTTGTGACCTAGTCACAGGCTAGCATGGATGTAACATCACCGAGTGGCGCCAGAAGTATCTAACCCGTCACACGGGTGAACAAACCCCGGTCTTGATGCGTACGCCTCAACCTACCCCTTTCGAATTCCCAACAGTAACCGTTCTCAAAGCTCCATGACCAAGCAACTTCTGGTGCCATCAAAGCATTCTCTGGGAGTGGTGATTAAATACCATCTCACAGTCTAAGGAATAAGTCACTACGTTTTCCTAAGTTATGGCAACAATGAACAACGTGACTCAATCGTGTTGCAATACTCGCTTTGGGTAATGTCCATCACATCATTTTCCAATGATATGACTCCATTGTCGATTGTCATTCAATGACAGTTGATCGGAAACCTCGATCAACAACCGACATATGGACTAGTATATATATAGAGAGGCTACTAGGGACTCTATTTGTTAATATATGATCACACATGTATTAACGTTCCTATTAATACAGTTATAGCATGATATAAAACTAATTATGAACTTTAGGAAATATGTGAATAGTACTACTTATTATTTGCCTCTAGGGCATATTTCCAACATATTTGTTGTTTTCCCTTGTGGGGATTGGTGCTATGTCGTCTCTTTCCCCCCGAAGGCCAGCAACTTTGGCGTCGTGGCGCGACGCCGAGCTTGCCGTGGCGAGGCCCTCCGTTAAGTCTCCATGGTGGAGGATGGCCGGAGGCGGCGGATCTGCGGTGGCCTTCTTTAATAAGCGCTTGTGCTACTCCTCTGCTTGTGGTCATGGTGATACGGGGCTCCCTCTAGCCGGCCGTGACAGCGAGGGGGTGGAGTGGTGTTGTTGCTTCATACGCTTATGTAGAGGTGGTGCTACGAGGTTCATGTCACTGGAGTTTCCGAACCACTCCCGGCGTGCGGCGGAGGAGATGAAGAAGTTTGGCATGCTCCGATGGATGGAGGCGACGAACTGCATCGTCAACTCGGTGACCTCTACAATAAGGTTCGTTAATCGCGATTCTGGTGGTGGTGGCATGAATCTGAGCTTTGCCCCTGTTGCTCGTCTTTGTGGCGAGAGCAAGGATGGTCCCCGAGCTCGTGCTTTGCTGCAGCTGGATTCGCACCAGCGGAGGAGTACTACTTCTCCGAGGAGCTTCTTCACGGCGGCGTTCTTGTCGTCGATGTACAAGATGGTCGAAGGGCGACCGCTCCCTCCCTAGTCATCGGCAACGGCTAACTCCGGCCGGCGTTATAAGAACTCGTTGAATCTCCAGGCTGTTATGCCGCAAGCGAGTCCCATCAGCTACAGTGTAGTTTGCTCCCACCTCCTCGTCCCAAGTGGTATAGTCCTCGGCGACGTTGATGCACCGGTGAGGTGTTGTTGGGAACCCCAAGAGGAAGGTATGAAGTAGTGCAGCAGCAAATTTTCCTCAGTTGTGAAACCAAGGTTATCGAATCAGTAGGAAACTAAGAATCTTCTCAAGGTAACAACGGCGCCAGAAAAGTGCTGGAGTAGTTGACATGGAACCTGCACACAACACAACCAAGATACTTTGCCCCAACTTAACAGTGAGGTTGTCAATCTCACTGGCTTGCTGTAACAAAGGATTAAACGTATGTGTGGAAAATGATGTTTGTAGGATTGTTTATCAGTTTAATGAAAAAGACTGGGGTCCACAGTTCACTAGTGGTGTCTCTCCATAAATAATAATAATAGCATACATGCGGGTAAACAAACTACAGCTGGGCAATTGACAGAATAAAGAAGTGCATAATGATGCATATACTATAGTTATGATGTCTAGTGTGATATTCATTTGGGCATTACAACAATATACATAGACCGTTCCAACCGCATCTATGACTAATAATCCACCTTCCGGTTAGCGTCCGCACCCCTTTCAGTATTAAGTTGCAAGCAACAGATTATTGCATTAGGCAATGTGTGTAATGTAAGTAATACAAATACCCTTAGATAAAGTACTACTATTTTATCCCTAGTAGCAACAGTACATCTACAATCTTAGAGCTTCCTGTCACTACCCCAGATTAAATAGAGACATGAACCTACTATCGAGCATAAATACCCCCTCTTGGAGTCACAAGCATCTACTTGGCCAGAGCATCTACTAGCAACGGAGAGCATGCAAGATCATAAACAACGCACTCACAAGATATATTATGAAGCAATAACATAGTACTCAATATTCATCGGATCCCAGCAAACACAACATGTAGCATTACATAAAGATGATCTTGATCATGTTAGGCAGCTCACAAGATCTAAACATGGTAGCACAAGAGGAGAAGACAACCATCTAGCTACTGCTATGGACCCGTAGTCCAAGGATGAACTACTCACGCATCAGTCCGGAGGCGGGCATGGTGATGTAGAGCCCTCCGGTGATGATTCCCCTCTCCGGCAGGGTGCCGGGAAGAGCATCTGAACCCTCCCGATCTAGGGTTGACGACGGCGGCGGCTCTGGACTTCGTGGAGGAAAAAGGTGCGCGTCCTAGGGCTTGTATTTTCGGGGGGTATAAGTAGGCGAAAGGGCGAAGGCGGCGGGGCCTCGAGGGCCCCACACCCCGTGCTCGCGCGGCCACGGGGGGACCCGCGCCGGGAGGGGGTGTGGGCCCCTCGGGGTCCTCCTCCGTGTCCTTTTCGGTGTTCTGGAACCTCCTGGGAAAAATAAGCACTTTGACGTTTCGTTTGTCCAATTCCGAAAATATTTCCTTAACAACTTTTCTGAAACCAAAAACAGTAGAAAACAGGCAACTGGCACTGTGGCATCTTGTTAATAGGTTAGTCCCAGAAAATGCATAAAATGATATAAAAGTGTATATAAAACATGTAGCAAGTGGCATAATATAAGCATGGAACATAAGAAATTATAGATACGTTTGAGACGTATCAAGCATCCCCAAGCTTAGTTCTACTCGTCCCGAGTAGGTAAAACGATAATAAGAATAATTTCTAAAGTGACATGCTTCACACAATCTTGATCATATAATAATGTAAGGCTCATGTTATGAATGAAGTAATTCAAAACAATAGTTTATAGTTTGCTAACAAATAGACAAGGAGTAAACAACTACATCATATAAGCAAAAACTTTTCATGGATAGTACTTTCAAACAAGCATCAAAATGATTCACCTGAAAGTTAACTCATAAAGTAATAGTCTCTAAGAAAAAGAGCATTGAAGCAACACAAAGGAAGAATTGGCTTTCAACTTGTAACATGTATATCATATAGATAGTTGTCAACACAAAGGAATATCACAAGTGCAATAAGTAAGCATATAAGAATTGTTGTACACAGTTGACACAAGTGTTTGCTTCTAAGACAGAAAGAAGTAGGTAAACTGACTCAACATAAAGTAAAAGAAAGGCCCTTCGCAGAGGGAAGCAGGGATACAAACATGTGCTAGAGCTTTTTAGTTTTTATAGGTTTTTGAAATCATATAGAGAGCATAAAAGTAAGTTTTGAGAGGTGTTTGTTGTTGTCAACGAATGGTAATGGGCACTCTACCCCCCTTGTCAACCAAACTTTCAAGAGCGGCTCCCATGAAGGACATTATTTCTACCAGCAAGGTAAAAACTGTTGCCATTGCTTGACTGATTAGATCAGGGCAAAAATGTGAAGAGATTGAAGCGGTTAAAGTTGTAACTAATTGGGACTGGGCACCCCATTTGCCAGCTCTTTTTGCAAAGTTAATGGATAAGCGGATGTATATGCCACTAGTCCGGTTGTGAAAGTCTGTCTAAAAGCAAATGACAAGGTTGATATCCGTAACACCACATACTTCCTCATGAGCTAATAAACATTGACACAAATAAGAGATTATAAATTTTGAATAAAAGGTAGCACACGAAGTATTTGCTTGGAATGGCAGGAAATACCATGTAGTAGGTAGGTATGGTGGACACATATGTCATGGGTTTTGGCTCAAGGTTTTGGATGCACGAGAAGCATTCCCTCTCAGTACAAGGCTTTGGCTAGCAAGGTTATTTGAAGCAAACACAAGTATAAACTATGACAGCAAGACTTATATAAAAACATATTGCAAGTATTATAAAACTCTACATTGTCTTCCTTGTTGTTCAAACACCTTTACTAGAAAATATCTAGACCTTAGAGATACCAAACATGCAAACCAAATTTCAACAAGCTTTACGGTAGTTCTTCACTAATAGGTTTTAACTACATGATGTAAAAGTTTAAACATGATCTACTTGAGAGCTCAAAACAATTGCCAAGCACCACAACATACAAGATAACAATCCATAAGAGCATGTATATCTTTTCATTATACCATCTACCACATTTAGCATTTTCTGTTTCCAACCAAACACCAATCAACTTATTTAAAAGATAAACTCTCCAAGTATATAACAATGAGATATGAGAGTATAACATAAGAAAAACTAACAGCTCCAACAAGAGATGCATGAAAAACAAGAGCTAATAGTATTGAAGTAACATAGAAGAATACTCAACAAATATAAGTGAAGAATATGAGTATTCATAAGAAAAAGCGGAGCGTGTCTCTCTCCCACAAAGGAATGCTAGGATCCATTTTATTTAGAGAATGAAAAAAACAAAAAAAAACAAAAACAAACAGACGCTTCAAGTAAAGCACATAAGATGTGTTGGAATTAAAATATAGTTTCACTAGAGACGACCTGATAGTTTGTTGATGAAGAAGGGGATGCCCAAGGCATCCCCAAGCTTTGACGCTTGAGTCTTCTTGAAATATGCTTGGGTGGCCCACGGGGGCATCCCCAAGCTTAGGCTCTTTCATCTTCTTGATCACATCACATCATCCTTCTCTCTTGATTCTTGAAAACTTCCTCCACACCAAACTCAAAGTAAACTTCATTAGAGGGTTAGTGCACAATCAAAAATTCTTATATTCTGCATGGACACAATTGCTACCAATGCTACTGGATATTAGCTACAGCCACTGATACTTTATGGAACAAAAAGATTCATTCAAAATAGTAAAAGAGGCATTGCAAAATAAATGGCAGAATCTGTCAAAAACAGAACAGTCCCTAAAGACGAATTTATTCGGGGCACTTACCTTGCTCATATCAGAAAACTCAAAACTAATGAAAGTTGCATATATATCTGAGGATTAAGCACAAAAAAGCCCAGGTCGATCCGATTTTTCTGTAAAGAGTTATGAATTTAACGGTGGACAGCAGAAAACTGTTTCAGCACAGCAATCCAAATCTAGCATCAACTTTCTACTAGAGGCTTAACTTGACACAACAATGCAATAAAGTAAAGATACAAAGGAATTGCTACAGAGGTAGACATCTTCCTTGACTCAACAAAATAAAATAACAGAAATAAAAAAGTGGGTTGTCTCCCATAAGCGCTTTTCTTTAACGCCTTTCAGCTAGGCACAGAAAGTGATATTCAAGTATTTACAAGAGATGAAGCATCAACATCATAATTTATACGAATGATAGAATCAAAAGGTAGCTTCATTCTTTTTCTAGGGAAGTGTTCGATACCTTTCTTGAGTGGGAATTGGTATCTAATATTTCCTTCTTTCATATCAATAATAGCACCCGCAGTTCTAAGAAAAGGTCTTCCCAACACAATTGGACAAGATGGGTTGCATTCAATATCCAAGACAATAAAATCAACGGGGACAAGGTTATTGTTAACCATAATAAGAACATCATTGACTCTCCCCACAGGTTTCTTCATAGCATTACCAACAAGAAAAATATCCAAATAACAATGTTCCAAAGGTGGCAAATCAAACATATCATAAAGCTTTTTAGGCATAACAGAGATACTTGCACCAAGGTCACATAAAGCATTGAAATCAAATTTATCCACTTTTATTTTAATGATGGGCCCCCCACCATCTTCTAACTTCTTAGGGATAGAAGCTTCAAGTTTTAATTTCTCTTCCCTAGCCTTAATGAGAGCATTTGTAATATGAGTTGTCAGTGCCAAGTTCATGGCACTAGCATTAGGACATGTGGCTAACTTTTGCAAGAACTTAATAACTTCAGTGATATTACAATTATCAAAATCAAAGTTATTATCATCAAAGCAAACCGAACCACCATCTCCTATGTTCTTAAAAATTTCAGCACTTTTATCAATAACAGTTTCAACAGTTTTAGGCAATTTTAACTTTTTGGAAGAAGTAGAGAAAATATTTCTAACACCAACTATGTTACCATTAATAGTAGGAGACTTACTAGCATGTGAAGTAACATTATTTTCAGTAGTGGTAATAGTAAAAACTTTAACAATATTATCTTCCTTAGCTAGTTCTTTCTCTCTTTCCCATCTAGCATGCAATTGGGCCATCATCCTAACATTTTCATCAATTCTAACTTGGATGGCATTAATTTTAGCAAAGGTCTTACTCTCTTTAGTATCATTAGGCATGACTTTGGATTTTAAAAGATCAACATCAAGGGTAAGACTATCAAATTTAGAGGCAAGAATATCAATTTTACCAAGCTTTTTCTCAACAGTTTTATTAAAAGCAGTTTGTGTAGTGATAAAATCTTTTAGCATGGTTTCAAGTTCAGTGGAGGTATTCCTATTGTTGCTATAATAATTACCATAAGAATTAACATAACCACCACTATTATTAGAAGGATATGGCTTATAGTTATTATTACCATAATTGTTTCTATAGGCATTGTTGTTGAAATTGTTATTTTTAATGAAGTTCACATCAACATGCTCTTCTTGTGCAACTAAAGAAGCTAAGGGAACATTATTTGGATCAACATGAGATTTACCATTCACAAGCATAGACATAATAATATCAATCTTTTCACTCAAAGAGGAGGTTTCTTCAACAAAATTTACCTTCTTACCTTGAGGTGTCCTTTTAGTATGCCACTCAGAATAATTCACCATCATATCATCCAAGAGTTTTGTTGCAGCCCCCAAAGTGATGGACATAAAGATACCTCCAGCAGCCGAATCAAGAAGGTTTCTTGAAGAAAAATTCAGTCCTGCATAAAAGGTTTGGATGATCATCCAAGTAGTCAGTCCATGGGTAGGGCAATTTTTAACCAAAGATTTCATTCTTTCCCAAGCTTGAGCAACATGTTCATTATCAAGTTGTTTAAAATTCATAATGCTACTTCTTAGAGAAATAATCTTAGCAGGAGGATAGTATTTTCCAATAAAAGCATCTTTGCATTTAGTCCATGAATCAATACTATTCCTAGGCAATGAAAGCAACCATTCTTTAGCTCTTCCTCTCAAGGAGAAAGGAAATAATTTCAGTTTTATAATATCACCATCTACATATTTATGCTTTTGCATTTCACAAAGTTCAACAAAATTATTTAGATGGGCAGCAGCATCATCAGTACTAACACCAGAAAATTGCTCTCTCATAACAAGGTTTAACAAAGTAGGTTTTATTTCAAAGAACTCTGCTTTAGAAGCAGGTGGAGCAATAGGAGTGCATATAAAATCATTATTATTGGTGCTAGTGAAGTCACACAACTTAGTATTCTCAGGAGTACTCATTTTAGCAAATTAAAAGGCAAACCGAAATAAACAAAGTAACAAACCGAAATAAAAATAACAATGCAAGTAACTATTTTTTTTTTTGATATTAAGCAAACAAGAAAATAATAAAAATAAACTAAGCAAGACAATAACAAAATAAAGAGATTGGATGTGAGAGACTCCCCTCGTAGAAGAATCTAGTTTCCCCGGCAACGGCGCCAGAAAAGAGCTTGATGCACCGGTGAGGTGTTGTTGGGAACCCCAAGAGGAAGGTATGAAGTAGTGCAGCAGCAAATTTCACTCAGTTGTGAAACCAAGGTTATCGAACCAGTAGGAAACTAAGAATCTTCTCAAGGTGACAACGGCGCCAGAAAAGTGCTGGAGTAGTTGACGTGGAACCTGCACACAACACAACCAAGATACTTTGCCCCAACTTAACAGTGAGGTTGTCAATCTCACTGGCTTGCTGTAACAAAGGATTAAACGTATGTGTGGAAAATGATGTTTGTTTGCAGAGAATGAAAGTAACAGGATTGCAGTAGGATTGTTTATCAGTTTAAGGAAAAAGGACCGGGGTCCACAGTTCACTAGTGGTGTCTCTCCATAAATAATAATAATAATAGCATACATGCGGGTAAACAAAGTACAGCTGGCCAATTGACAGAATAAAGAAGTGCATAATGATGCATATACTATAGTTATGATGTCTAGTGTGATATTCATTTGGGCATTACAACAATATACATAGACCGTTCCAACCGCATCTATGACTAATAATCCACCTTCCGGTTAGCGTCCGCACCCCTTTCAGTATTAAGTTGCAAGCAACAGATTATTGCATTAGGCAATGTGTGTAATGTAATTAATACAAATACCCTTAGATAAAGTACTACTGTTTTATCCCTAGTAGCAACAGTACATCTACAATCTTAGAGCTTGCTGTCACTACCCCAGATTAAATAGAGACATGAACCTACTATCGAGCATAAATACCCCCTCTTGGAGTCACAAGCATCTACTTGGCCAGAGCATCTACTAGCAACGGAGAGCATGCAAGATCATAAACAACGCATACACAAGATATATTATAGAGCAATAACATAGTACTAAATATTCATCGGATCCCAGCAAACACAACATGTAGCATTACATAAAGATGATCTTGATCATGTTAGGCAGCTCACAAGATCTAAACATGGTAGCACAAGAGGAGAAGACAACCATCTAGCTACTGCTATGGACCCGTAGTCCAAGGATGAACTACTCACGCATCAGTCCGGAGGCGGGCATGGTGATGTAGAGCCCTCCGGTGATGGTTCCCCTCTCCGGCAGGGTGCCGGGAAGAGCTTCTGAACCCTCCCGATCTAGGGTTGACGACGGCGGCGGCTCTGGACTTCGTGGAGGAAAAAGGTGCGCGTCCTAGGGCTTGTATTTTCGGGGGGTATAAGTAGGCGAAAGGGCGAAGGCGGCGGGGCCTCGAGGGCCCCACACCCCGTGCTCGCGCGGCCAGGGGGGACCCGCGCCAGGAGGGGGTGTGGGCCCCTTGGGGTCCTCCTCCGTGTCCTCTTCGGTGTTCTGGAACCTCCTGGGAAAAATAAGCACTTTGACATTTCGTTTGTCCAATTCCGAGAATATTTCCTTAACAACTTTTCTAAAACCAAAAACAGCAGAAAACAGGCAACTGGCACTGTGGCATCTTGTTAATAGGTTAGTCCCAGAAAATGCATAAAATGATATAAAAGTGTATATAAAACATGTAGCAAGTGGCATAATATAAGCATGGAACATAAGAAATTATAGATACGTTTGAGACGTATCAGACGTCAAAGGCTGACTGCATCGAGCTTTGCTTCTGTCGCACTGGAGAAGGATCTTGACCCGATTGTGTTCCCCATTTTCTTTCTAGGGTCTTTTGTGCAATTTGTAAGGGCTTAGTTGTAATTTTTATCTTTCTTGAAGCCTTATCTGTAAAATTTATCAATGTTGACTTAATGAAACTCTAGGTCTTTCAGGAATCGAATGTCCAACCTGGATAGGTAGGCTCATGCCCTCCCCACGCTCGAGCAGGGAGGTGCCATAGCAGAGCCAGCCTGAGAAATCTGCGCACCCCCAACCAAATCAACAGGCAGCTGCTCGGGCCACCGGTGAAAAAGGAAGCACCCTCGCGTCCATCCTCGACCAGGCCTCGGAAGCCTTGGAACTGACATGCGATACGAAAGAAACCCCTGCCTCTCGCGCCGCCCCCCGCACGGGCGACCGAGAGGACCAAACCCTAGCGCCGCCGCACGTCTAGCCCCTCCTCTCCTCTTCCCGCTGTCGCCGGCTAGCGCCGCCGGGCTAGGCCCACGTGGAGCCGACGGCGGTGGGATCTCTTCCTTCTCCTCTCTCGGTGGCTAGGGCGCGGGTTCTGGCGACAGGGACATGCGACGCCGTCGATGAACAGTGCGTCACGCGGCCCTCCGGCAGTGTGGGGTAGCTCGGAGAGGACCTCTAGCGGGTGGGTGATCTTCCAGGAGGCGGTTCAGCAGCTCTTCGGTCGGTGACGCGACGCCTCGGGCCCGATTTGGGCCTGCCGCGGGCCAGGCAGGCCTATGGTGGCTAGGAACGGGCACGATGAGAAGGCCTCCCCTGGAGCAGGGGCAATTGGTGCTGGCCATTGTGAGATGAAGGTGGGACAGTGTGAATAGGGGCAGCGGTGGCCAGAGGCGTACCCATGTACAAGCAGGGGGGTGCACAGGACACCCCCTCCAAATCAGTTTCTTTGGTACATTTCTTGTATTTCTAGCTTGTGACACCCCTCAATCAAGATAGGAAACATGAGTGACTTATAACAGGACACTGGGTCATTTTCTCTCTAGGTCCGCCCCTGGCTGCGGCGACGGCTCTCTTGCTACAACGTGGCGGCTGGGAGTTTACGGGCCCAATCTGGGGCCCGGCCGTGCCAGAGAACCTGGTGTGCCCCTGCTTCTGCGTCCGGTCGACAACTACCTTCGGTTGTGGTGGAGGACGGTCTCCTTCGGATGATCGGGCTGCTGCCGCCCTCTGGTCTCTACCGGTCCTACTCTCCCCGCCTCCAAGGTCACACGAGGAGCCTCACTACACAGGCGTAAGTCTGAGGATGCGGGGGCGGCGGCCCCAGAAGGTGACTTGCACGAGCCTCTTGGCGGCATGGCGGTGGTGATGGCCCATCTCTTTGGACCATGTGGGTGGCAAGGAGTGGTCGTTGGGGTCTCCTATTGTTGGCTGCGTCAGCTTTGTCAGTACCCAAATCGTGTGTCGAAGCTCGGCTCGGGGATAGTCTGTGGTTTGAGGTACCAAGTGCAGGCAGGGTTTCT
The DNA here is from genome assembly GCA_026929855.1 of Poa annua. Lineage (NCBI taxonomy): Eukaryota > Viridiplantae > Streptophyta > Magnoliopsida > Poales > Poaceae > Poa > Poa annua. Next base: position 12,730,440 of record CM049433.1, on the reverse strand, counting down.
CCGGGCGAAAGCTCAGCACTCCGGCGCCTAGACCGCGACGCCTATGGGTGTCGTTACCCTCTTGAGGGTGTCGTTGTGGCTACTCTCTCCGTATTAGGGCTCCGGGCGAAACCCTAGATCGCTGGGTCTCGATGACGGGGGCACTGAGTGTGTCGTTACCCCCTTGGGGATGGTGTCATGGAGCTTTGGTTTCCTTGATCTTGACGGTGTCTTTAGTGGCAAGCTTGGTGTTTTCTAGTTTTTTTCTTGTTTATCTTTCATTTGCTTGTAAGAGGTTTCCCTCATCACATTGTATCGTTTCGACCGTTGGGCTTTATTTATGAAGCGGGGCAAAAGCCGGTTTTGAGAGAAGCCTGGGAACTCGGGCAAACGGTGAAACAGCCACACATTACGTGGGCGAACTTCACAAGATCATATCCATAGAAAAGAGAGGGGAGAGGTGCAGGGAGAAGGGAAGAAGAGGTGTGCCTCGACAATATACGTGGAAGCATAACTTTTTTGGTTTTCATATTAGGATTGTATGTGTTCTCATTATGGCTTATATGTTATCCTTTCTAGTTAACTATACCACATACATGTATATACTTCAGGATGTTCAGCCGCGGCAACAAGCTAGATTACCAATTGTTCTTCCGTACGAGAGGTGCTTTCAGATCTCTTGGCTGGAATGGGCTGATATGGATGGTATGTTCTACTAATGCACTGATGAATGCACTCGTGTCTGCATTGATCGTACGGAGTAGAATATCATTTATTGTATTTGCCATCCTTGTGACCGGCCCATTTATGTGTCTAAGAGCTCCAAAACAAGTTATACCCAACACGCTACGCCGTGCGGTATCGTTATGGAGCCCAGTGATTGCAATTATATTGGTTCGCCCACCTACATATTATACCTGGGCCCCCTTGGATGAATATATGAGTTACCGGATCGTCAGTCACAAACCCAGTGCTACCATGCAGACAGTGTACCTGATACTACTTCTTTCCGTGCTCCTACTGATAATCAGCAGGTTACAGTTCCCAAGTATCATCAAACTAGTAGACTGGGCTATTGGCAGGAAAATAGTGTTTTGGCGTCCAGTTGTTCTAAACATGAGCATGGTTGCAGCAATAGTGATTTTCATTTCCACTTTCAATATCTCATATAGATGGAGTTTTATCACAATCGACATATTGGTTATGTTGGTAGTGTCGTTAGGCAACCTTCAGATTCCAGCTGCAGTATTGCGCATTGTGGTGGCCCTAGGGTATGGCATCCTTCAAGTAAAACACCACTATGGTGCTCCTGCTCCTGCTCCTGACGAGGCAAACCGTGAGAACATGACAAACCTTGAATCATCTCTCTACATCTTTTATTGGATAGTACTTTGCCAAGGAATACTATATATTGTTGCGAGCATCTTTGAGATATTTTCATTCATCCTACGGAAATCCCTCATTCGTCGTGCTGGATTTAGAGGCTCTGGGGGAGTGAAATGTGTTAATTTGTACTACTCGTATGCCTTCGACAAATGCATGGAAGGGCCTGTGCTTGCTCCAGTGAAGACAAGCCTCGTCAAATTCGCTATGGATTCTTTACATTTAGACTCACCAAAGATGCAACGATATGGGCTTAAGATGTTGCACATCCTTCTAAAAAAGGATCCCTTAAAGGCTAAAGCCATATCAGAACTCGCCACTTCCACGAAGACAATGACTTGCTTGGTCAACATGTTGGGCTGGACAAGTGAAGGGGACAAAGATATTAGATCACTTGCCGCAATGGTCATAGCCGAGATGGCTAATAACCTGCAACTTTTGCATATCCCTGGTGCAATGCAGCTCATAGCCTCACTTTTGGACACTGTTGATGTACGAGAAAAAATAGATCCTCTTTTAGACATTGGTTGTAGACCTGAGCCAGAACAAGATAACCGGGTTCAGAGAGTTAACAGGAGTGAACACAACTCCCCGATGCTGAAATGGTTGAAGAAGATGGCAATATATTTTTTCATTCCGAGGGAGGATTCAACGAACATGGATGAACAAAAGCCACGTATACTCAGATTCTGGAAGTTCTCCGTTTCGGAAGAAGAGCCGTCGACAGATGTGGATCCCCTCCCTATACTAGGAATGTTAATTCTTGACAAGCTTGCTAGTTTTTATATTGAGAGTTGTATAGAAATCTACAAAGAAACTGGCCTCATCTCAAAGATCATAGAGTTCACTACCAAAAGAATTGACGTGACAAATATCAATGAGACACATCAAGCACTTTTGAAAGGTTCATCGCTAAAGTTGCTGAGAAGGCTTTCAAGTACTACAGGGAAATTTGGCGTAACTTTGCGTCAGAAGATTTTAGAACATCCCTTCATTTTGAGAAATCTTGCAGAGATCTTGGATGGCAATGAGAGCAACCAGCAGGAACTTAGGGAGGTCACAGCAGAACTCCTTAGAAACCTTGCCAAGGATGGAAATAGAGAGGAGATCAATCAGAACCGAGTGATTATTAGCAGGTTGATGCATGCATTTCTCAGCCAGAGTGCACCCTCAAGTATAGATACCGATCAGTTACTACGACTGATCGCCGGGCAAGCTTTGGCAGTTATGGCAATTGAGAGTGCGAACAACTGTTTGGCAATGTTAGCGGAACCAGGGTATGCATTCATCAAGGAACTCGCAGTCATGATCCATGTTGACAGGTACAGGTACATAGCATCAAGCCTGTTGCGAAATATGTGTGTGCATGCTCGAGCTGAGTTTGGCAACTCGGACCTGAAGGAAGTCTCCTACATTTTGCGAGAGGTAACTCCTGCATGGAACTGATCTATATTTTTTTTTTGAAATTGAACTGATCTATAATTTAAAAGGCAAGATATTGTAACTTAATATATACATGTGTTTTTGCATGATGTCATCATGAATGATCTGTTTACACTGCTATAGTGCAATACACAACGCAACTGCATAAGCAAATCGAGCATCATAGTTCATTCTTTCAAAAAGGTGAAATCCACGGGCTCTACATCAATTGATGCGTATAACCAGTTAAGTGTTATGCAAAAGAGTAGAGCTCAAGCATCCCTTAGGGATTTGGATTCGCTAATTTGGTGGTGGCTGACTTTGAGTCCCTGACATGTGGACCCTTGACATGTGGACCCTAGTGGGTCCCACATGTATCAGTGACTCAAAGTCACCTGCCTTTGTGTAAGTTAGCCAATCCCGATCCATCCCATAGGGTCGATAAATGGATCAACCATCTTAAAATAATAAACATATATAGAGCACATGTACATGAACATGTTATCTTACCATCAAGCCGTCGGCCACATTGGTTCAAAAAATCCCGTATGATACCAACGCGGTTGAATAAATTTCAGCTGGCTGTACCCAGTATCCATCACTGGCCGCTGCTCCGTCGGTTGGAGATAGGACCACCTACGGATTAGTTTATTTATTTATAAAGATGTTAGTGATCACCTGCAAAAAAATGATGTTAGTGATGGCTTACATCGCTTAGCAATTTTCTCTACAGGTGCTGGAAGGAATAATGGATGCAGAAGGAGCGGAACTGGAGATCCTTGTCGGCCTTAGTTCACAAATATGCGAGGTCATTCCTAGAGACTTTGCACAAGAATTAGAGGTTGGCCAGATTAAGGAAAGATTTATAAAGAGGCTTGTTAATGCACTTAACTCAAATATGATACCTGCTGCTCACTGTCCTGGAATCAGGAGGGTGATAGTTGAGCATGTCATATCCATGATAGAGTGCAATCCTAGTTGCACAAGATGTTTCAACAAATATTGGATGATGGAAGCACTGCTAATGGTGGAGCATACACCTACGAGGGTTGAACATTACAGGTTCTTCTCGGGTGATGCAGGACTCATGAAACACAGTATACCTCTATCCGCTCTTGTGTCCAGAGCAAAACAATTGATGAGCCGTGAGTAGCTACGAGCGGCATCAGCAGTGCGATCTGAACATGTATCTGTAATCATATTGTATTACTTATCTATGCTGGGACTTGTAAAGACACTCAAGTTACTCACCATAGTATGTAGTGAGTTATTTCATTGCCATCCAAGGAAAACTCGTGAATTTAAAGGTTTATACTACCTCCGATCCGTAAAAATTGACGTGAGTTGTAGGTGGAAGCTGTACGTACACAGTTGGTTTATGACGACACGACCGGAGGTAGTATTAAAAATGATGTAAGACCATGGATATGTATATTACTTATTTGTAGAGCTAAATGATGTATGCATGGCTGTTATAGAAAGATGTACTCCCTCCGTCCAACAATGCATGACTTAACTTTGTTCAAATTTAGATGTATCCATACACTAAGTCATGTATAGATACATACACATTTTGATAAAGTCGAGACATCATTTATTGAGCGGAGGGATTATCTGCTCTATGGTCCAAAATGAAATGTCTCGGTACTTGCCCATATATAGTCAGGTGACGAGGCTTGAAGCTATGTTAAATTTTGTGTTTCGAACTAGTAAATGGTATGGCAACTGACTAGTTCTAAGATATATGGAGGTAAAATTTTAGTTTATTCCAACACTAGAATCACCGAAATTTCTGCTTTCCATATTCAAAGAACTGACCATTAATTAAAGGGTTAAAGTCACTCCAATTCATGTGAAATCAAAAAATGCCACTCCAATTTGCAACTTTCGAAATATGCCACTCCAATTCTCTCATACTTCTACAGATGCCACTATACTCATTTCTGCCCCGTTTTGGTAAAAAAAACTGGATACGTATTTTGTCTTGGACAATTTTGCTCCTGAGCCCATAGACTAAAATCAAGAGGAGCATCAGAGCACACTCTCGTTTTCTCACTCCTTTTCTCTCATCTTCCCGCACAAATTGGAGTGGCATATATCTAATTAACCCTTAATTAAAGAGACAGTACAGAACCGATATCTAAAAGACATATTGGTGGGAGGTCACGGAGCCTCCCCGTTCGTTTGGATTTGTGACCGTCGGATCGGGCTTACCGCGCAATCTGGAGCGTCCATTCTGCGGTAGCAATTCCTCCCGAGCCTCTTCTATCCTGCGCCGTCGTGGGGTTTTTTCCTTGCCCATGGTCTGCTCGGGGTGACCGATTTTCCTAGCTGATCAACCACCGACTTGTGGCCCCCTTTTCTGAACTGGCCCACCTGCCAGCCGGTGTTTTCCCTTCGCATCTGGTAGCCCGTCGTTCGTGCCCAGGAAATGGCTGGCCCACGAAAAAGGCTGGTCCCGCCCCACAGAGACACAGGTGTTTGGTGTCTGCTCTGATTCGCGTCATTCGCGACATGGGTTCGAAGGGCGCGCGCGGTGGAAACCCTAGCCTCCACGAGCCCACGAGGCGACGACCCAATCGCCCCGCGCGTCTCCTCCCCCAAATCCCCTTCCATCTCCCCATGCCGCCGCCACCACCGCCACCTTCTCTCTCCCCCACCACGCCGCCCTCCGCCGTAGATGTCGTGCGGCTGCTCCTCTCAGCCCCTTCTTCTCCCACCGCCAACCTCTCGTCACAGAGCACGGGCCGCCGTGCGTCGTGGCATCGCCTGGAGAGCACGGGCCACCGCACGTCGCCGGGAGAAGTGACATCGCCCGGAGAGCACGGGCCACAGCGCGTCGCTGGCAGAAGTGACATAGCCTAGCGCCGCGACATCTCCGGCAGAGCACGGGCCGCTGCGTGTCGTGATTCGCCCCTGGCAGCCCTGCCCTTCTCCACCCACCGTGCTCCCCGACGACGAGCTCGAGCTGCACTACTGGAGAGGCCGACGATGTGAGCTTTCTTTTCCCGATTGGAAATATTTTGGCACTCGCGTCGTGATTCGCCCCTGGCAGCCCTGCCCTTTTCCACCCACCGTGCTCCCCGACGACGAGCTCGAGCTGCACTACTGGAGAGGCCGACGATGTGAGCTTTCTTTTCCCGATTGGAAATATTTTGGCACAATTTCCTCTAGATTTTGAGTATATTCTGTTTCTTTATTTCCTGATTCGATCTTTGGCTGATTCGCGCCTGCAGTGAGAGCGGGGGATGAAGAAAAAAGATATATAAATGGAGATAGGAAGAGGAAGATTGTGCCAACAGAAGATGCAGATTCCAGGTATATAGTTGGCTAGACCGAACTGCTTATATATTATCCTCCATGTTAGATCTTTTTTGAAGCAGGTCATTATTTTGGGGATTACTTGCCCTTGAGTCTCATCTCACCATCTTTTTTTCACAGATCTTCTTCCGATTGGATTTTATATTATGGATTCTGCAGCTACACACGTACCGATGGATTAGGTCTGAAAATAATATCTTCCATTTTTTGTCACATACACACCAAGTGCATTCAGAATATAGAAACATGTTGCTAGGGTAAGATTAACCAGTGCATTATTCATGCTCCGTTGTCTACTAAATAACTTCTTTTTTATGAAATTTAGCGGCAGTCATTGATGTCATACATGTAAATCATTTTATCTTCCTCAGTTATGTGTCTTGAATTTACAATATATTCCCTCCCTCTGTTAACGGGAACCGAAGGCCGTGTCCAAGGCATCAGCAATCCTGCATGGTAGTCTTACATGATACACAGGTTAATCACCACTTCTTTAATTTCCTTTTTCCAGTCTGTATAGTTCAGACTCTTAAGGTCTCATTTGCAAAGCATTATTTTAGTAGCTATTTATATTGTCAACTGAGTTGTAGCGTAACTCTTCGCTTTGTTAGTTGTGTTGAAAACATCCTTTGTACTCTGGCTATTAATCTACTTTTATTGTTATCATCTCAAATAGTCTTAAGTGGGAGATAAAGCTCATTTTTTCATAGTTACAGTTAAGGCCAATGCATACTGTAACATTTCAGTATTTACCCTTAATAATTTCGAAGGTTAATACAGGCATATATTTTCTTATCATGCAGCACAGGTTATTTTCACAACGGTATTTGAAGAATAAGATGCCTAGGATTAAAGAAAATAAAAAGGCAGAACGACAAGGTATATATTTGCTGAGATGCTCTCTTACTTTACTTCCTTGAGCCTTCTACAATGATGACATTGTTGTTTAGAAACAGTTCTCTCTTCCATATATCAATGTACTAATTTTTACTTATAACAATGGGATCATTCATGGTTTATTTCTTAGTTACAGTTGATTTTTCTGTTTTTTTGTCCTAAAAACGTTGTGTGTTCAGCCAAATAGCACCGTGTGATGATTCTCATTAGTCCTTACTAATTAGCACCGCCTATATATTATCTCCCCCTCCTTATTTGATGTGAAATTACTAACCTTTGTTGGCTTGATATTGACGGCATATATATTTTTATCAGCATATTTGTAAAGCATATGTCTTGCCTGATGTTCCTTTAAAGGTTATCATATTCTTGGTGATACTATAGCTACTTTGTAAGCATTTATTTATTTATTTTGCATGTCATTTTGGTCCTATATCCATTTCACTCCCCGCGTATCGGCTATGTATATGTGTTCCAATCGAACATCTTTCTGTTAGGGAGTGATTCCACCATTCATTTTGCTGGTTGTTTCCTATTTGCAACGGTGTTTTTGTTTCTTATTTATGTTCTAGCCAAACTTAAGAAGTCGGTAAATATGAGAAAATTTACCTTTAAATTTACACTGCAATTAGGTCTGAAGATGCTAGACTACTGGGTAACGAAGGGTGGGCATTGATCCTAACGTGATCTCAGTTTCTTTTTTCACTTCCATTTTAGTTCAATTTTGTAAACAATGAATCCTACTTCAGAATAAAATTGACTCATTTGTTATTTGTTTTTAAATAGTGTTTATAGCTTGAAAACTGTTTTTCTATTGGCATTTTCTTATTATCACAAGAGCATCGTCCTGAAGCTAGGCCTAACTGTTCACATCTCTGTACTTCGCATGCAAGTGCCCCTCTGTTTTTTACTATGTCAGTACATTAGAAAAAGTAATATAAGTTAGAGATGTGCCTATAAGATTACTGAAAAGGAGAGAAAAATACATAATACATACGCCTAGATTTAGTTTCGTCCTTTAAAGTTGTGAAATATTCTGGTGGGAATTTTGAGAATTGGAAATGTCGTGCCTTAATTCACAGGTTTGTAGCAATCAGATTTGTACCATGTCTATAACTGTAAACATTTGACTTCTCATTTATGTTCGATTCTTCCATGTTGCTCAAGGCCTCAGCTTATATGACAAGAAATCCATTTCGTGATGTTGGCTTTGGTGACTAGAAAGTAAACTTCTTTGCTTCATGATAATCATGTGTTCCTGGCTATTGTTTAACTGACTGCACAACATGATCTGCTATACCATGGTATTGGGGAACATGATCAATGGTTTTGTCATGTTATTCTTTTCATTTCTACTGGGGTTTCTTTTTTTTCGTGCATTGGTCCCTTATCTTTTTCATGAAAATGATGATCAGTATGCAAGTCAGCGAGTGTATACATTCTACATTTTTCGTACAGTCTACAAGATCGCTTTGTCTTCCCTTTTCTTTCACAAGAATATATTTCTATATAGGTTATGTTCTGAACCGTAGTAGAAGCTAGATATCTTTCCTTTTCTTGCAGTCCTAACATGTTCCTCATGATTTATTTCAACTTATACTTCTATTTGTTTGGTACTGTGTGCAAACCTTGATCAGCAGTTCCATGCAACATGGTGAAATATAATATATTTTGATGTATCCACAAAAAATGTATGCTTTCTGACTGTTTTTTATGTCAATAAAAAAACTGCAGGACTAATCTCTAAAACCAGATTGGTTATATGTGCTTTCTCCACATCATATTGGTTCTATATCAAATGGCTACTACAGGTTTGAGTGCTCTTACCGTATCACATATTCCTCATATTTGTTACAATAACGCATTGTATTTTATTTTTGGTTCTCTCTGTGTGGCAGCCTGGCAGGTTTCACATCCCTAGGTAGAGGACCATGCTCTAGGTTCAGTGATTTGATGCAGGTAAGAAATTTCTCTAGAGCATGCTATCTTTCATTTACATTTATGTGAAAGTGGTGCTTCCACAACCCCACCTGCCAAGCTTGACATCCTCCTCCTTTATATTTATTTCTAATTAAGCTCATGGTGGCTTGCCATTGTTTATCTTGCCATGCCAATCCATGTGTATGTACTGTTTGTTTTTTACTCATGCTACCACACTGGTTTTTTATCCCTTCATTTGTTATTGCTTTGCTCAAGTGTCATTGAGAACTGATGTCGCTTTTGTTTATATGCTAGATTTTGGGTTTTTATTTTCTGTTGTCCAATGATATCATCGAAAATTGAGTTTCTGATGGTAAGGTTTCAGTAATATACTCTGTATTTATTAAGGTCCTGATGTTAACTCAGTTCTTCTTTGTCTTCATAGTGGTGAAAAATTATTCAGCTGTCGGTATGTACATATGTATTCATCTATGGAGAACATTCAGTTTATTCCATTATGCTTCAGAAAATTAGTTCAGGCCGTAGCCCTCAACAAGATTAGATGAGCCCAGTCCATGGCATTGCCTTTAAAATTTAGCTGGTTCGGTTCGACTTTCCAGAATACATGATTCTCTATTTATGGTCGTCATTCTTGATCATATCATGATTATTATTTGGATTGTAGTATGTTCTGTTGTTACAGTTATCACTTCTGCTATGTTAATAGTGTGAGAGTAATTATTATGCTACTTTATTGGGCCCAAATAGTATTAAATATTTTGGGTATATGTCAAGTGGTAAGCTTAATATTTCAACTTGATGTCTAGACTGCAACTTGCATGCTTGCTACGGAGATAATACTGATATGGCTTGGTGCTAACTGCCAATATTTATCTTAGAAAATTTACGCCCATGTTTTGCAAACTAATTTTTCCTAGCGTCTCTTCTTTTAGCCTAGGTAATGTGATTATCATGAATTACTCTCACATTTATTATGTGGTATGTTTCTTTTCATCCTTGCTTGCATTGTGAAAAATCTTGATTACAATTTGTTAAGGTGAAAGAAATGTACTTAGGCTATATTTTGATTTTGACCTTATTTTCCTTTTCCGTAGTAGGATGGAAGCATTGAACTTGGCCACACCGAAGTTACTGAATATTGTATTCCAATTGCAGCCAGCAGGTACTTTCCTCCCCTCCTCAAGATTCAGGGAAGATAGTATAAATATATGCTTTGTTCGCTCTATAAATTATAGAAGAATCCTATCGTGGATTGTATTCATCCGATCTATGTACCAATTAATTCTAAACATGAGGAGCCTTATGTGAAACTATTAGTTCTTTTATTCCCGTGACCTATTAAATGAATGGAGGTGAATATGTTTCCTTCATTATTGAGTTGGCGTTGAGCAATCATTATATTTCTTCATTATTTTTCCAGTAGATTTTTTTCACTAGGAAATCCTGTTGGCACATTTTAATTTAAAGCCATAAAAGTTACATCATTGATTACATAAGGAAAAATAAAGATGGTGGATCTCCATCCCAACTTACTATTGACCCTTTACTGGTATTTGGTAACAGGAAACAAGATAGGATACACATGATTAAATAATTCAATGTTTTTTAACTTGAGGTTATGGTTCTATGCCTCTTCAGTTGACGTTTCTTCAACAACGATGATTTTTCCTGTCCTGAAGGTTCGTTTCAGAGTCCCCTTGCTTTCTCAAAGTTCTTAATCTGGATGCTTTGTTTGAGGAATGAAGTGGAGTTTTCTTTTGCACTGTATTTCAGTCTTCTTTGTTGACTTTGAGTACCAGATACAACGTTTCCCATTACTTCTGAAGAGCCAGTTCATAGATTTCATAATGTTCATACTGCTGAAAATTATCTCCAAGTTTTCCTGTCAGTCATCTTCTTTCTATTTCCACGTCATTTTTGCAATATAGTGCTATCTTGGTGCTCAAACCAATTAAAATATTACAGAAATAAGTGAAGACTTTGTCCATAACATCAATAAGAATTGCTACTATCTACTATAGATATGGTCGACGCAGTTTGATAACAAGTTAGATGCCTTTCTAAAATAAACATAGGAATTTATATTGTTGTTAGCATATGTGATGTTGTGCTATTGGCCATTGGGTGAAATCTACTATTTTCTATGATATAATAGGAGGCAGACAAGTTTGGTCCTCTATTTTGTGTGATATAAATACAAGTAGTGCATCTACCGTTTACAGAAAAACTATTGCTCTTATTTAGTTCGTGTATCTCTTTCTTTAGGTGGTACCATATAACTACTTGCTGGAATTGATATATTACATATGCATATTTCTTATATAATGGAAACACTGGATTTAACCTTTCATTCATGTGGTAGGTTTTGCTGAAAGCGTGGTAAAATTTGTGAGATGTAATGACATGTTTAATCTATGGAAAGATGCTTGCATCATTTATATTCTCCCTGGTTGTAGGTATTTGAATTCAGCTCTATTTTCTCTCCAATTGACAGGTTGAAGCTATAGCCTATAGGGCAGCCAGCCACATGTCGATATCTCCGTCACTACCATCATCAAAAGTTCTTTAGTGGATCTGAGAAGATGTTCAGTTCATTTGTGGAAAGATGCTTATGCAATTTTAAATTTCATTGTTTAGTTATTCCTTGAATGAATACCCTATTATGTAGTTGACCTGCTATCTACTAACAGCATCAAAGGTTCGTTGGTGGATCTGATAAGTAAGATGTTTAGTTCATTTGTCGTACCAACTTTATGTGTGTTGTCTGAATAATTAGAAACATTTTTTGGACGACCTGCAGTTGAAGTGCAATGTGTTCACCTGTAGGCCTAGGCTCAGGTTGTCTGTTCTATTATAAATATAACCATTCATCCCCATTGTGAATTAGTGTATATTATCCTACTTATCTAATATTCATATATTCTAAAACAGATAGCTTAAGATTATTGTGGAATTGATTCTTTTGAGTTAGGACATGATGCCTCGGTTGACATAATCTCTACTACGTAATCCAGAGCTTCATATAATAGTTTATGAAGTACAATAGTGAGGAGGTTAAAAACAGAATGCAATAAAAACATAAAATTCATGAGAGAAGTTGTATGCCCTCATAAAAACATGTAATGCTTATTCATCTCTCACCGGATTAATCTTCATGTTGAGGTAACCTCCAATATGAATCACGAGTATGTTTACTTTCTTACAGTATTATCCTTTTTGTTACCATGTTTTCAGTGGGCTTTTGGGTTTGCTTGACATGGTTGATCTATCTTTTTTGTTTGCAGCTGGTCGTCTTGGTAAACCATATCCGCCACTCCCGCGTCTCCCCAGTCCCCTCACGTGTCTTCTCCCCGATATCAAAATAACAAAATAACTATTATAGTTAATAATATTTCCTTCCCTTTTAACATTACTACACCAATGCCCACACAGTACCGTCTATGCAAACGATGATGAAAAAGGCGTTAGACCTGGGTTCATAAATTATTTCAAACCAGGTGGCGCGCGGCAAGCCGCGCCCCAAATCTAGTTTGTCCACAATGCACCACTGGATTTGAGTAGAGAACCAGATATGTACAGAGTAGTACATGATCCACGACACATAAATTGGATCGGAGGTAGTATTATCTGTGACCACCAGATCTGCAAAGGTTCCCTATAAGACGAACGCTGTAAAAAAGACCCAACAACCGCGCACACTTTCATTCGCAGTTTACGGTACAAGTCTCAGTGATTGTTCATGGTCAGGTGTCTCTATAACCGTGAACAAATCAGAATGTAGATCTTGATTAGGGGGGACAAAATCATCATTGGGGCCGATCGAGCTTCATAGTTCAAAACTGAACCTCATAGGCGATGGAGCCTTTGACGAGCAGCCGCCTACGTACAAGTGGCTTTCCAAGTTCCAGTTCCTTCTCCGAACCTTCACTGGGCTGGTGGGCTTCTCTATGATAACGTGATCGCAAGTGCGTACATGGAAATTTCCTGGACTTCTCTTGTCTCGCAGCTCGATCCGCCCATTGTTTCCATGACTGGCCGCCTAAACAGAACACTCGCCCCTGAGCACACCATGAACCATGATTGGCACGGCAATGACCGTAGACCTAGGAAATTTCGCGGAGATGAATACTCTGTGTAACGAAGGCCTGATGCGACTGTCGCCTTTTGGTCGCGCATGTTTTTTTTGGTAGACATTAGTAATTCCTGTCCATGCATGGTCGATTAATAATATTTTTCACATAATATTCGCTCTGTCCCGTTTTGGAAGTCTATTTGGAGGAGGAACTCCATTGAGCTCGGTATTCTGAAATAATCGAAATCTATAGTTTTTTCAATGGAAACTAAAACATTTAGATATAGATAATTCGAGATCTATCACCGTGCAATTTTTTTATACAAAATTAACTTTAGTTTAGGCTACACAAAAGTGATAAATCCGAGAACCGACTAGTTGTCGGGTGGTTACTGCAGCGGTGGTGCAGCCACCTAACCACAGTTGGAATCCGGTCTGGGCAAATTAGGTGGTGTCTCACTCCTTCTATTAAAAAACCATGGAGCTCCTCCTCCACTGGGTTAAAAAAGTGATAAACTTAGCAAATTTTCAAAAATTTGAAACTTTGCACTTTAATTTCAATGATATAAATTTACACGTTTATATATTTGTTCAGACCGAAATGCAATGATTTTTTCATTAAAATTTTGCACCGTGATAGACCTCGACATTATCTACACCTAGGATTTTTTTCTCGAATTTTCTAAAACATAAAAAATGTTAATTTTCAATTTTTCAAAAACCAAGCTCGATGGAGCTCTGCCTCCAAAGCGCCTCATTCCTCCTAATTTAAAGTAAAGTGAAAACTGAAAATTATTGCAAAACAGGATGTGAAGAAAAAATTCAAGGTGAATAGACATGTATGGATATATATAAATTCACACTATGTTTTGGTTTCGTATATCCCACAAATGGATACATGATATCCGCTTCTGCTAATTTATGTCATTTAAGAATGATCATTTCATTTCTTGCAAGAGATAGAAAACTGGCTCATAGCATTTGACTCATAATTGGGAAATTTATCTGATCCGACAAATATGTTTTTAGATAGTGAGCTTGAATACGTTGCGGAGAAGAAGGCCAAACATGTAACACCTAGTTGTGGACAAGAGCCAAATTTCACTTGGGGCCTCATCGGTAGCCTGCATGAAGTCAAAATATACTCGTTGGATGCAAACTTCTGATAATCGCATGCCCCATGAATTCATGTGCCCGACCAGCGCTTTTCAAAGCCGTCTAAAACCAAACCCGATAGGAACGGTCAAATCGGCAGTTTTCGTGAAAAATATGCCCGGTGGAGGCAACGACTACACACGTGTGGTTGAGCGGAAAACGCCTCGTCCATTCAGGAACACGTGACATATTCCTAATTACCACTCACTCTCCCCCTTCTAGTCCTCTCACTCACCTCCCAGTCTCTTGCTCGTTTTCTCTCCTCTCTCCGTCGGTAGCTTCTCCTTCACCGGCACACCATGAGGTGGAGGACGAAGGCCGGCCACCTCACTTCTCTCTTAAGATCTTCATCGACACCAACAAGTTCGCGTCATCACGTCAGACCTCGAGGCCTTCGCCCATGGTTGTATAGCCTCTAACTCCTCTTATAACGATCATATGCCTCATAGAATTATAGATCGGACCGAGTTCTCTGCTTACTCATCACATATACATGGAGATGAAAGATTAGGGTTTAGTGTTTTAGGGTTTAGGATTCAATCGTATGTCCATGGTTAGATCTTTTGGTCGTAGTCGTTTTTTTGGTCTTGGTCTAGTCATGCACAAGGTTTATATGAGGATTCCATTCGGTTAGGGTTTAATGCCGGTGGTGGCGCGGGAGTAGACCGATGCTACACGCAAGGGCACAATGCCCGTGATCCAATTTTGTCAACGTGGTTAGAAAATCCCAAACTAAACAAGATGCTTACCGTTCTTGGTTTAGGATTTGGCGTTGAGACTTGGGAGTCCTCTTTTATTCATTTTATGTAGAGGTCTTCGTGCCTCCTCCTCGAAACAGGCTTTCGCCCCGCTTTATAAATAAAGCAACCATCTTCGTGCCTCCTTCTCTTCCAAATCGGGCAAAAGCGTCTCTGTTCTTGATCGATGAAGGTTTATCTTCTACTATAATTTATGTTGGTGCTGAAATCGCGGCAGAGCGTTCAGATAACGTGTTAGAAATGACTGAAAGCAAAGTTATGTTCTCTTTATTGATAGATTTGAATATATAGAGGAACCGACGTATATACAAGATACAGCGACGTCCATACGGGCGAAGAGACCACCGTACGGACACAGCAGCGCTTGGACACACTTAACCGTTGCTAGTTGCTAATCAGGCAATACTAATCAAACAACTAATAGACGGCTAAAACTAATCCTAACAGTGTGGTCAGAACCAGCCACGTTGGCTGAATATAAGCTACAGTAAATTAGTAGTCGCCATGCAAACGCAAATTGCACGAGCTTTTATCCAGTGTATTATTGTATGTTATCCCGTCGCCGGAGACATGTGCTCGCGAATCCTGACGACGGAAACCGCTGCCGCACTTCTTTTGCGACGGCGCGGAAACAGCTGCGGCACTTCGTTAGCGTGGACTGTCTTTCAACGAGACAGAAATATGACATCCCTGCGGATGTATTTATAGCCTGTGTAGCGCCGCTGCTCTGGTACACTGTTACGAAGCACTTGAACAGAACCCACAGTGAATTGGCCACTGCATGCACAATGGAGAATGTCGCCGAGCACCGCGTAGAGATACCGGCGGCTCCTGCCACCGGCGGCAAGGCTGCCGCCGCCGCGCTGCCGGAGAAGTGGCTGAACCATTTCGTGCGGGTGGTGGCGTCCATGGAGAGGTTGGGCAACGCGCTGGGCACGCTGGCCTTCACCTGGGCGACCGTCGTCCTGCTCGGCGGCTACCCGACGGTGCTCCGCCCCAAACGTGATTTCACGTTTGCGGCCATCATAATCTTCCTGGAAGCCTTGAGGTACGTATGCAGCGCAACTACGTATCGCACGATAAAATTCGTTGTATGCCCAAAAAAAAACAATACGGAAGCGGGCACAAGCTTTGTAGTAGTTGCCGCGACGGTCCATTTTGACATCACATTGATAGAGGTTCGATCATGCACATATTATTTGGTTGCTCCCATTTCGAAAAGAACAAATATTGTTTGGAAAAGGATCCTTTGGAGTTGAATGTAATGCCTAGTAGTTGGCAGCTGATTACCTCATCTATATTCGGATAACCAACTCTACACACTGTTTAGAGTTTAACCTATCAGGTCCTTCCTTTTTTTTACAAAATGTACCTTATGTTTTTATATACTGTATGTTATTTTACACCATACCTTTGTCAGTACCAAATTAGATCTTACCCGCAATTCTCATCTTACCCGCAAAAAACAAAACAAAAAACTACTCCGTGATAGCTGTTGGTGTCTTACTAAAATTATCTAATGTTAGACTACATGATAGCTGTTGGTGGATTATAACCACCCAAACCAGTGTGGGACGATCAGGAACTGTACAATCACAGAGCATGAACTTCACTGTGCGGATTTGTGTGAAATATGTTCAGTAAGAGAATTATGTTCGGATTTCTTGAACAACAAATCAATCAAATTTATGAAATGGAAACAGTACATATGAGAAATATGTTCTAGTAAGATGAACGAAATTTATGGAAGCAACTAGTGCATAAAAAATATTGGTACAGTGAAAGGTTATTGTTACTGAACATCTCATACATAAAAAAGAAACTAGTTTTGTTCTCCCCTACTGGAACATGTTTCTTGCGATCATTCCAAAAAACTCTGTATGGACCTGGCCGGCAGGTTTCGTTGATCTATTAATGGAACCGGGGATGTCGATCCCTGTAATTCTAAAAAAAACTACACTAAATTAAGCCGACATGGGAAAAACAATAACCTGAACAAATAAAGGCCAGCAAGGGCTGACTTAAAATCCTACTCCCTCCGGTTTTTAATATAAAATGTCTTAGCTTTTATCTAGAATCAAGTGTATCTACATGTATCTAGTCATGTTTTAGTGTACATGTTCACTCATTCAAGTGTGCATCTAGTCAACCTGTATAATATCTAAACCATCCTATATTTAAAAACGGAGGGAGTATCTTGTTTGTTTTCTTAGCCTCTGCATTGTTTTATGCACATACCAGATATCTATACCTCTTATAAAGCAAAATCCTACTAAGTGCATTAATTATTTTTTATCTCAATATGCAAGCTATTCACATCATCTATTCTTTTAGCCAACCAAATGTCCATGTCATCTCGCTAATTCATTAAATCTAATATTTTCTTGCATGCAACATATCCATGTCATTTACTTTTCATCATCCAATTTTTCATGTCACCTGTTTTTTATCATCAGATAAAAAAAAAATCATATCAAATAATATAACCTTTCAACAATTGTGATATGTTGTATATTTCTGTAAACAAATTCATATCCATAGTATTATATCCCTTTATTTGCATAGTAAAAATACTAAAAGATTCCCGCCGTAACGCGCGGAGTATGTTTCTAGTTATTTATAATGCAAAATCCACATCGACCAGACAATCACTAACCCACCAATCACATGGCAAACGAAATAAACAAAGGAAAAACTACACAACTCTTAGGCTAAATCTTCAAGCAGAAAAACGCTGCCCATTTGCCGATGTTGACGTGTCCAACCATTAGTCTCGAGATTTTCATCTCCCAAGTCAAGTTTTGATCCACCACCTTTAGCAGGCAGACGACGCAGCCACGCGCCCACATAGCCTGATCATAGATCCGTTGTTTCCACCGGTGTGACTTGTTGTTGAACCGACTCTACCATCATCCTTCAGCTACCGACTCCTCGATAGACAGTTACCTCAGGAGAAGATACCAGAAAAAATAGGCGTCCCCCTACCCTGTAGTTAGCCACAGTACCTTGAAGTTGGCCAGCTCATGCCATCATGTTCCACTTCACATTATTTCTACACGTATCAGCCCAATAAAAAGGCACAAAGAAATATCAACTCAAACAAAATATGTGGAAACAGAAAATTTTAGTTATTCATGTTAGGATTGTATGTCTTATTATTCTGGACTGTATGTTATCCCTTTTGTTTAACTATATGATACATATATGTACTACAGGATGTTCAGCCGCGACAACAGGCTAGATTACCAATTGTTCTTCCGTACGAGAGGTGCTTTCAGGTTTCTTGGCTCGAATGAACTGACCTGGTTTGTCTGTATTTCCAATGTTATGGTGTGCATGATGGTGGCAATAGGAATATCACCTATGTGGGGTGCAATCCTTGTTACTGGCCCATTTGTGTGTCTGAGACCTGCAAGAGTACTCATACCCGACCTGCTACGTCGTGTGTTATCATTATGGAGCCCAATGGTTGCAGTTATATTGCTTTACCCACCTATATATTATAGTCAGGATCAAGATGGCCACACTCACAAACTCAGTTTAAGAACCTCAGCCATGTGGACAGCATATCTGATACTACTTGTTTCCGTGCTCCTACTGACAATAAGCAGGTTGCAGTTCCCAAGTATCATCAAAGTAGTAGACTGGGCTCTTGGCAGGAAAATAGTGTTTTGGCGTCCAGTTATTCAAGACATGAGCATGGTTGTAGCATTAGTGATGTTGGTGTTCACTTTCCATGGCACAGATAAAGTATATTTTTTCACACTGGACATAATGGTTCTAATGACAGTGTCCTTTGGCAACCTTCAGATTCCAGCTGCAGCATTGCGCATCGGGCTGGCAATGTATGGTATCATTAAAGCAGAAAACCACTATAGTGATCATGGTGATGACAAGAAAATACTTGGGGAGATGACAAACCTTATTCCAACTCTAATTATCTTTTATGCGATGGTGCTTGGCCAGGGAACATTATATATTGTTGCCAGCATAATTGAGAG
Source organism: Poa annua (assembly GCA_026929855.1). Taxonomy (NCBI): domain Eukaryota; kingdom Viridiplantae; phylum Streptophyta; class Magnoliopsida; order Poales; family Poaceae; genus Poa; species Poa annua. The sequence continues at coordinate 12,711,511 of CM049433.1, read as the reverse complement.
ATTTTCATTCATCCCAAGGAAATCTCTCATCCACCGTGCTGGATTTAGAGGCTGTGCGGGAGTGAAATATGTTAATTTGTACTACACATATGCCTTCGAGAAATGCATGAAAGGGGTTGTGCTTGACCCAGTGAAGACCAGCCTCGTCAGATTCGCAATGGATTCTTTAAGGTCAGACTCACCCAAGATGCAGCTAGATGGGCTTAATATGTTGCACGTCTTTCTTCAAAAGGAGCACTTGAAGATTAGAGCCATATCTGAACTCACCACTTCCCCGGAGACAGTGTCTTGCTTGGTCAACATATTGGGCTGGAGAAGTGAAGGGGACAAAGATATTAGATCATTTGCCGCAAAGGTGATAGCCGAGATTGCTGACAACCTCCAAATTATCCATGTCCCTGAGGCAATGCAGCTTATAGCCTCACTTTTGGACACTGTTGATGTACAAGAAATAAAGTATCCTCTTTTATACATTGGTAGCCTGGATCCAAAACAAGATAATCTGACTCAGAAAGTTAGCAGGAGTTTCCTTCAAAAAAGAGTTAGCAAGAATGAACAGACCCCCCCCCCCCCCCCCCCCCCCCCCCCCCCCGATGCTGAAATGGTTGAAGAAGATGGCAAGATATTGCTTTATTCCGAGGGAGGATCCAAACATGGATGAACAAAAACCACATATACTCAGATTCTGGAAGTGGTCCGCTCCGGAGGAAGAATCATCGACAGATGCGGACCTCCTCCCTGTATTAGCCATGTCAATTCTTGACAAGGTTGCTATCTTTGATCTTCGGAGTTGTATAGAAATCTACAGAGAAACTGCACTCATCTCAAAGATCATAGAGTTCACTACCAACATAATTGATATGACAAATATCAATGAGACCCACAAGGTACTGCTTAAAGGTTCATCACTGAAGCTTCTGAGAACACTTTCAAGTACTAAAGGGAAATTTGGTGTAACTTTGCGCAAGAAGATATCAGAACATCCTTTCCTCTTGAACCATCTTGCAGAGATCCTGGATGACAATGGGAACAGCCAGGAGATTAGGGAGCTCACAGTAGAACTTCTTAGAAACCTTGCCATGGACATAAATATAAAGGAGGAGATAGGGCACATGCCTGTGATCATTAGCAAGTTGATGCATGAATTTCTCAGCCAAGGTGCACCCTCAACTCCAGATTCAGGTCAACTGCTGCGAATGACCTCCGGGCAAGCACTTGCAGTACTATCAATGGATAGTGCCAATAATTGTTTGGCTATGCTAGCAGAAACAGGGTATTTATTCATCAAGGAACTCACAGTTATGATCCACGGTGACACATACAAGTATGTAGCATCAAGCATATTGCGGAATATTTGTGTGAATGCTCGATCTGAGCTTGGCAACTCTGACATGAAGGAGATCTCCTTCATTCTGAGAGAGGTGAGTATGCAAATATAAGCTATATGTGCAATAGTACAGGCGGATAGTGTAGCTTAATATTTACGCATATTTTTTGAATTTTTTCCTTCTCAAACATGTAAGCCATTAGCTACTAAAGTAAATAGATATCAACATGATGAATTATCCATACTATACACGATACTATACAACTACATGACCAGTTGACCACATAACAAAAAGCTGCAAAATTTACTGAAGTTTTATCATGGCTTACTCGTAACACAACTATTTCCCATGTAGGTGTTGGAAAGAATAATGGACGCAGAAGGGGCAGAACTGGAGGTCCTTGTTGGCCTTAGCTCACAAATATGTAATGCCATTCCTGACGATTTTGCACGAGAACTGGAGCATGGTCAAATCAAGGAAAGATTTATAAAGAGGCTTGTCCATGCACTTACCTCAAATATGACACCCACGGCTCATTGTCCTGGAATCAGGAGGGTGATAGTTGAACATACCATATACATGATGGAGTGTGACCCTGGCTACACTAACTGTTTCAAGAAATATCGGATGATGGAAGCACTGCTAAGGGTGGAGCGTACACCTTCAAAGGCTGAAAATTACAAGTTCTTCTTGGGTGATGCAGGAATCATGAAGCATAGTATACCTGTATCCGCTCTTGTGTCCAGAGCAAAAGAACACATGAGCACTGGGTAGCTAGGAGGCATCAACAGTGTGCTCCTGAACATGTGGTGTATTTATATTGTACTGCTTATCTTATCTCTATACTGCGACTTGTAAACACACTCTATTTACTACCATAGTATGTAGTGAGTTATGTCACTGCAGTTCAAGGAGAACCCATGAATTAAGATTTTATATGAAGTGATGTAAGACCATGGATATACAGAGTGACGCGGAGGGAGCTAAGCTAGTACAAAATTGTATCTAAATGGCGCCAATTAGATCGGAACAGAGGGAGTACTTGTTTGTAGAGATAAATGATGTATGTATGGCCGTTATGGAAAGAAGATTCATCTCTGTTATCCAAAACAAAATGTCATGATGCTTGCGCATTGTCAGGTGATGAGGCTTCAAGCTCTGTTAAATTTTGGGCCTTACAACTGGTGTTCCGCACTAGTAAATGGCAACTGAACCAATCTCTGTCTAAAATGCACCGTTGTTCACAAGCTAAACCTCCACAGGTCAGACACAATTCACACAACCCTGAGTTTTCTATCTAGTCCGTCACCACCAGAGCTGTAAAGGTTCCCTAAAAACCAGAGTTGTAAAGATCCAACAACCGCGCACGTTTTCATTCGCGCAGTTACGGGTGCACGTCACAGCGGATCTTCAGGGGTGGGTGCGTGGATAACTGTGAACAAACCAGGTGGTAGATCTTGATTATCGGCGCAAAATCACATACTAGTAATAGTATATACGTATGTGATAAGTGTTGAAGTGTATATGTGGATTGTGCGAGCCCTTTCCATCAGATCGGTCTTATGGAATTGTGGTTAGCGCATGAAGCTTGACATGGTATCAGAGCCAAGGTCTCGAGTTCGAGTCTTGTGTGGCGCACAATTTTCCTAAAAATTGCTGATGCCCCCTCCGTCCACGTATTGGCCTCTTGAGCCATACCTCTGAGTTTACACGTGTTGACTTGTCTCGCCGTCACACGTGAGGAGGGGTGTTGAAGTGTATATGTGGATTGTGCGAGCCCTTTCCATCAGATCGGTCTTATGGAATTGTGGTTAGCGCATGAAGCTTGACAATAAGCTCATAAAGCAAAAGCAGATGAATCGTGCCCACATCTTTTCATCCTGAGCTGTCTTCTTTCATAATAGAAGAATTGCTACTGATGGTGCTTGCGTTCTTGAAACAAACTAAAGCCTACTCCTCGATAATCTCAAACTTATATCAATACATAAGGCTAATCGGCTAGATAACCGTCACAGTTCTCGGGTTACACTAATGAGTTATATATATAACCTGTAGGGCGACAGTGTGCTGAAGCTCGTCCAACCCAATATGGCCAACGGCAACAACAAGGGAGAAGAGCACGGTGTCCCAATACCAGCTCACCGTGGCGCCACTGGACTAGCAGGCCAGAACGTCTCCTCGCCGCCAGAGAAGTGGCTAAACCGCTTTGTACGCGCTGTTGCATTGACTGAGAGGGTGGGTGGGCAACGCGCTCGACACGCTGGCATTCACTTGTGCCACCGTCGTCTTTCTCAGCGGCTACCCAACCGTACTCGGCCCCAAGGATTATTTTCTGTTTGCGGTGGCCATTGTTTTCCTCGAAGCTGCAAGGTAGGTACTCATGTAACTACATATACATATGACCTGATGGACTGATGGGCACTCTTCTACTTTGGAAATGACTAATTAGACTCTGTCCTAGTCAGTGAACTAGAATCAGTCGAAAACGTATATACTTCTACAAATTATATATGCTCACATGCCTCGATCTTATCATACCTTTGACATGGAGTTGAACCACCCAAAGTAGAAATGTTTTCTTCTTCGTGAATCTGCAGCTCTCCGCGCCATTTAATTATCATCCTACTGTGGACAATGGCGCTGACCGGTTGCCCCACCAAGCACCTCAAACAAAACCTGCTGGGCAAATGGTTCATGGATTCTTGCTCGGCACATTCAATCCACCAATCTTTCCGAAGCATACCTTCTCTCCAAGTCACCACTTGCTAACACTTAAAGCCCTACAAACGCTCCCAATTCATCATGGAACAGCAGATCTGTAATTAGCAATTTAGCATTCATTAAATGAACTTCACAAATTACTCATTGCTCCCCCTGACTCAGTACGTAGACTGTTTTAGAGTTGGGCACAAGTGCTAGGGATTCAAAATGTAAATGCAAATGGCACCCATCATTTAGTTCTCTAACTTCTTTCTTCTCCCGAATACCATTGCATAAATGACAAGAGTTACAAATTCTTGATGAAATGAAGGGCTAAACTAAGAACAACGAGAAAATATGCATAGAGTGTGTAAAGAGACCTACGTTTTGATTGAAAAGGCAGAGGGCTTACATTGTCGGTTGGAGGAACTTCTACATTGGTGAAACTGAAATCAAAGTCTTCATCATGGCAGCCTGGCACATTTGGAACCATAGAAATGCAAAGACCTTAGAAAACATAGCGTCTTAGACTCTTAGTCAATTTTGGAAAGCTATTTTCAAATCAGATACCTGTTTGCAAGTGCATATATTTAAAGAGAAATTTAGGAGCGCTCTTCTATCTCGCCCTTCAGATTTTCTTTTTTTGATCAGAGACGAGCTTACCTGTGTATTCTTCTGCAATAGCACTAAACTGAAATTTCTAATTAAACGATTTTAAGTAGCAATACACCTCACAGCAACACTGTCAATTGTCTAAACTGAAACTTCAACCACACCTATCGCGGTTGGCAATTAAACACTATGAGAGTTGCTCCGGTGCTTTCCCGAAATTGTTTTGCACGAAGTTTAAAGCAAACGTACGGTTCAGATTTTGTATGCTAATCCCATCCAGGTAAACGTTATCCCAGCCCATGCCCAGATCCAAGCCCGCCTCAAACTAACGAGTCAAATCACGATCTCTCCGTAGTCGTCCCTCACCTCCCGCATCCCCGGTCCGTTCCCCACTTCTCCCATCTTTCGTTGGAAAGCCTCCTCCGACGAGCTCGTCGGCGGCTGCCGCCGCCCAGACTCTTCCTCCGACACGATCTCGAGCTGCATCGTGCAACGCCTCGACCTCGGATCCTCGTGCAGCCCCTCCATCAGTTTTGAGTTCTGTGCCTCGAGCCGTCGAGCGGTTGCCATCATCGTCGTGCAGCCCCGCCGTTCTCCAACAGTTGTCAGCTCTGCGCCTCGAGCCGTCGGGCGGTTGCCACCACTCGTGGGTCTGCCTCCAACACCGCCGCTGAATCTCGACGCCCTCTGGTCGAACAGCGCGCTGCGACAACTGCTGCTCGGAGCGGTCGGCACCTCGAACGCCGCCGCGCAGCGAGATCCTCCAACGCTCGGCCGAACGACCACCTGTCAGACGCTTTGCCCTCTCTCCGCCACCACTCAGCGGCTCACCACCCTGTGCGACCGACATCCCGACAGTCTCTGCTCCTCCAACGCCTCCAGGCCCGAGCCGTCAGTCGTTCATGGCGTCAGATAGGTAGTCGTTCATGGCGTCAGATAGGTACTTGAGAAGTTCTACTATGGTTCTGTAGTTGCTGATAGCTCTTACTTTCAATACTCTCCTGTTTGTATCTGACGATTTCACAAAGCAAGTGTTGATCAAGTACTCTGTTTTGAAATCACTGCCCTTCTTTACTTCTAGTTTCTAGTTGAAATGATCATCGTTCCATGGCTAGCTAGTTGTATACGTGAATTCCTTTAATCGCCAAATGTTCTGAACCAAATAGGCAGAAGAACCATACTGAACACTTAATACTGAATTAAATCTGAACATGACCAATTTTTTTGAATGGTCTATTTTTCTCAAGGCAACTGAACTAGCATAGCTCTAGCTTGATATATGTCATCTCATACCTTGCTTATTGCTAATAGTGACGACGGGATGGATGAATGGCATGGTGATGCATTTGGATGCAGTATTTCCGACAGCGACAGTATAGAGGTAAGACTGTTATGTTTTAAAATTGATGTGCATGCGTGAACTACTGATATAAAATCATTACGAGCTGAATCTCATAGGGAAGCTGTTTATATTGATGACAGGAAAACAGCAATTTGAGTGAGCCGCATGACTGTGGAAACATTAATGGTATGTTCAGCAATTTTGGGAAAGAAAGTGAAGCTATAGATGAGTACCTGGAAATTGTCAAGATGACATTTGAAAGTGAAGACCAATGTTACAGTTTCTATAATGCTTATGCTGCAAAGAAAGGGTTCAGCGTCAGGAAGGACACTGTGAGGCGTGAGAAAAAAGTAGGTGACATTTTCTATAGGAGATTTGTTTGCTTTAAGGAAGGGTGTCGCGATCCTGCAAAGGGTGACATCATGGATCGAAAAAGAAGGGAAAGAGCTGAGACTAGAGAGTATTGCAGGGATGAACTCAATATCAGACTTGATAAGGTTCGCGGAGTCTGGTTTGTGGACAACTTTGTAGATGAGCATAACCATATTTTAACAAATTCTGATGAGACTAGGTATCTTAGATCACATAGGAAAATCAAAGACTACCAGAAAGAAGAAATAAAGATGTACGAAGCCAAGGGCATGGCTAAGCATCGTATTATGGATCTGTTTGAGTGCACTCATGGACCTAATGTTGGTTTCATCCCAAAGGACTTATATAATTTCTCGTCTAGGTACAAGAGGTCGAGAATTGCGGATGGTGATGCAAATGCTACACTAGAGCTCTTGACGGCTAGGCGGGATAAGGATCCAGAGTTCTTTTTCGACAACCAAGTTGATAGCGAAGGTCGTTTGAAAACCCTGTTTTGGTGTGACGGGCAGTCCCGGATGGATTACCAGTCATTCGGTGATGTTGTCATATTCGACAGCACCTACCGGATGAACAGATACAAGATGCCTTTTGTTCCATTTGTGGGACTTAACCACCATCGTCAAACCACTGTATTTGGATGTGGTATTGTGTCGGATGAGTGTGTCGACACATATAATTGGTTGTTGCGCACCTTTTTGAGGGCAATGTGCCAAAAAAAACGAAGTCTATAATCACAGACGGTGACAACGCAATGATTAAAGCAATCCGTGAGACGCTTCCAGGAGTAGATCATCGTGTTTGTTCATGGCATATTGAGAAGAATATGAAGAAACATCTTCACTTCTCATACGTCGGGGTATTCAGGTCATTTATTTATGAGGTTTGCTCAGTTGATATCTTTGAGGAGAAGTGGAAGGCTTTTGTTGCTAAGTACCAAACCAACAGGAACAAGGAATGGTTGAAAAGAATGTACAAAAAGAGGAGGTTGTGGGCTGCCTCGTTTTTATGCGACAAGTATTTCATGGGAATGAGAACCAACCAACGAAGCGAGAGTCTGAATTCAAAACTACACATGCATCGCAATGGTTTCATGTCCTTGTTTGACTTGCTACAACACTATGAGGTCTGCGTTTCACGAATGCGGAGTAGAGAGGCCAGGTTCGATGCTATAGCATCACAATCGTGGCCTGCAACTGCTATATATTGTGGAGGAATTGAAAAGGCTGCTGCTCGCATTTTCGCATCTGCGAATTTTGAGCTAGTTCAAGAACAACTACAGCTTGTAAGAATTTTTGATGTTGGTGAGGTGGTTTTGGAAGGCAACCATACAAGGTATAGGTTGATTTCAAACATAGTATCTGGGCGAGAATTCTCTGTTGAGTATACCAGCCTCGGATGTGATTCCGACATCAAATGCAGCTGTCGGAAGATTGAGCCTGACGGCATACCTTGCAAGCATATTTTCTGTGTGCTAAAGCATGCTGGGTTGAGAGAGTTACCCAAGTGTTGTGTGTTGCAGCGGCTGTGCAAAAATGCGAAAGCTGGTCTTCCTTCAGTTAGAAAAAGTGATTTGCATGTTTGGACACAGAAGCAATCACGCTATCATGAGTTGACAACACTAGGCTCTGAGTTGTTTGACTTGGTATCCAGTAGCGATGATGGATCTGCAGAGGTGAAGGACTATCTTGCCGGTCAGATTTTGAGACTGAAAAGTGCTTCTAAATCAGCCAATGATGTCCCTGTGCATGCTGCTGATCGCAATGGAAGTGGAGCTGCTCCAGAGCGTCGAGGTTCGGTCCTAGATCCCGTCGTTGTAGCGACCAAGGGTGCCCCTAAAGGGAGAATCAAGTCATTTGATGAAACACCGAAACAAAGATTATGCAGCAGATGTCACCTACCTGGCCATGACATTCGTAAGTGTCCCCAGGCAACATAAGTTGGGAGTCTCTGATCATTGAAGGCTGCCCTATGGTATCTCTGCAAGCTGTGTTGTTCGATGTGGTTAGAATACTTTGTGGTTGTTGTTGGAGAACACTATGCATCTTAGCACTTGTTTATTGTACTTTGATGTTTGATGTGGTTACAATACATAGACTGTAATTCAATCATGAACTTGAAACAGTTAACGGGTTGGCAAATATACCTTGCTGTAGTGATAAACTGAACGTGTCTGTTCTCTGTTTTGCTTTTTTTTTTAACTATACCGATTCTCCAACTGGGCTCGTGGTGCTCCCGAGCTGGGATTTTGTGCGTTTAGAGAGCAGAGGGGAGCTGCAGCCACGGGAACGGGAATACGGTATCTTAACAAACTATCTTAACAAACTAACACACGGAAGATCTTGACACACGGCAACAGAATCCAACAAACACACGGCAACAGATCAATCCCAACTATCCTAACCAAATATCCAAATACACGGCAACAGAAGAGATGTGGCAACAGAATCCGCTATATATATCTTAACGTCGAGTCCCTCGCAACCATTGTGCCTCCCATCGACTTTGACGTGAAATCTGATTGCAGACCTGCCGGCAACAACAAACTCCTAACCTCTCAGCTTTCTCGATCTGCTTCGAGACCGGCACTTCTCTGTCAACTTTTTCGATCTGCTTCGAGACCGACACTTCTCAGGTATGCATCCTCCCATCGTCCCACCTCCGCTTGTCTCCACTCGCGTTGGAGACTCTGATTTACTTTGCTGGCAGATCGGAGTCTCGTCACGACGGGACGGCAGATCTTGTTTTTTAATCCCTGCAAAATGAGTACAATTTCCAAGTTCTGGACTCTTTATGGGAGCTTAGCACGTATAGAGAACAAATTGATAAAATGGTGAGATAATCTAGCTTAGTTTGTGCATGATTTATGCAGTACAATATGTTAACGTCCTAATTCAGATTTTATTGAAATACAGATTATGGGGATCAATACTATCCTAGGTGTATCTACGCCTAAGGCCAATGTTTTGAGTTGGGATGTGATCCAGGAGGGAGACATCCCTCAACAGAAAGATGGGTATGTTCTAGTATTACCTCCTCAAGGATTCATTTACGTTACCAACCAATTTTATGTATTTTTTCCTAAAGGTGTTCATGCGGGCTATATGTACTGAGGTTTATTGAGCTTTGGAATGGATTTTACTTGCCAAAAGACTTTGGAGAGGTTAGCACATTTACTAATATGCTACCAGTGGATTTTTTCAATTTGATGTACCAAAAAAATTAATGCATTGGTATATTTTACGCAGTCTGATGTTCATACCTTCCGGCTACGTGTTCTTGTTGAGTTGGTTCTAGCTGAGCTCAACGACATGGCTGACGTCAAAGAGGAAATCCTAAGTCACATACGGAAGTGAAGCTGCTTGTCTCATGATATTCATTTTCTATCTTGTCTGAAATAAATGGACGCTGGATCAGTATTTCGGTGCTATTTTTGTATCGATAGGCAAAACAATCCTTGTCGTGATACACATATTTGTTGCTACTTATAATGCCATATTCATAAATTTAGTATATTTGTTGCTACATGTTAGAGTCAGGACAAATCACTATTGCATACTGCTTGACCGAGATACAGATATTAAGTCAAATTAGCATATCAGCTGCTGGTGAAGATATTTTTCAGAAAAGAGATAAAAAGAATGGACATGGAAACAAACAGCCTTTAGGAAAGGTCTAGCGCATATTGATCACATCCTGATCTGTAATCGTGGCTGGGGATTTCACTCGAAACAGGTCGGTCTAACTACCCTGCATCTTCCCAGCAGCACATGAGGAGGGAGGGATAGATTCATAGATACCTGGGCGAAGAAGAGCTCGCCGGGGAAGCTGATACGGGGCAGAACGAGGATGCCGCTGGGCATCCCTTTCCGCGCCGGTTATGGACCCTTCCAGTACCATGTCCTCATCCACCACAAGCTCACGTACTGGGGATGGAGAGCAGCGCCTTCGAGGCCATCTTGTACACCCCGGGCGGACGGCAGGACCGGTACTACCTCGCCGTGCTCCACGCGTCGTCCAAGACCTGCGTCTGGGCCGCCAACCGCGCCGCGCCGATCACCGACTCCGCCGCGCCGGTGCGCCTCACGTCAGCCGGCCTCTCCGCTGAGGACGCCAACGGGACGGCTGTGTGGTCCACGCCGACATTAAGCTCCTTGGTCGCCGCGCTCCGCCTCGCCGAATCCGGCAACCTCGCGCTCCTCGACGCGGACAACGCCACGCTCTGGGGATGGAGAGCAGCGCCTCGGGTCGGCGCGAGCGCCAACCGGTGGGGAAGCATGTGCCGCTGCGGGCGGCGGAGTACCGGGTGGCGGGGCCTCGTGGCGTGGAGTACTGCAGTTACGCGCAGTTACGCGGTCAACGTGAGAGACGAGTGGACAGAGTGGGGGATGAGGCCGTTTCCTCTTCTTGAATATTCGAGTCGACACGTACGAACCGTCCGTGACCGTTGAATATTCCAGACCTGATCAATATCCATTGTTTTCAATGCAAATCACCAGGATCAAGCCCTGCAAATCACGAGGATCAAGCCTATATGGCTATATCCATGCCTAAAGTGTTGCTATGATGATGAAACTTGGCACAGACATGGGGGTTGACATAGTAAACAAGATTGCCAAACAAATATTTCAAGATTTTCTGAAAATATTTTTTTCGAATTTTTTTGTCCCAAAATTGCAATATATTGTGAAGTAGCTACCACAAATGAAATGGAAAACTGGGTTTTGGTAATTTTCACACGAAGTATATCATATTTGACCCACAAAATGTGAGTATCTTGAATTTTTGACCTCTTTAGCTATATTCCATGGATTAAACGAGTTTAATGGGATTTATCAAAATTTAGTGAAATTTGAACTACATGTCTATTATACTTTGGTCAAAAAAATCTAGAAAATTCATAAAAACTTAGGGGACCTTGATTCCACACAATAGCACCAATGAAAGTAGAAGAAATGGCCCCTAAGCTATGAATGGTCGCACGGACAATTTCATCACTCTTTTCAAAAAAATCAAACAAATCGAGGAAACATCGAAAAAATTGAAAACCTGCGGGAGGCTTCCTTTTTAGTTAACTATTATCAAGAGAAAATCATAAACTTGCAATACAAAAAATTTTGCAGAAAAAGTTTTCACACAATGGACTATCTCGTATGAAGATCCATTGCTTTCAATGCAAATGACCAAGATCAGTCCTATATCCAAGGCTAAATTTTTTCAATGATGATGAAACTTGGCACAGACATGCGGGTTGACATAGTAAACAAGATTGCCAAACAAATATTTCAAGATTTTCTGAAAATATTTTTTTCGAATTTTTTTTGTCCCAAAATTGCAATATTTTGTGAAGTGGCTACCACAAATGAAATGGAAAACTGGGTTTTGGTAATTTTCACACGAAGTATATCATATTTGACCCACAAAATGTGAGTATCTTGAATTTTTGACCTCTTTAGCTATATTCCATGGATTAAAGGAGTTTAATGGGATTTATCAAAATTTAGTGAAATTTGAACTACATGTCTATTATACTTTGGTCAAAAAAATCTAGAAAATTCATAAAAACTTAGGGGACCTTGATTCCACGCAATAGCACCAATGAAAGTAGAAGAAATGGCCCCTAAGCTATGAATGGTCGCACGGACAATTTCATCACTCTTTTCAAAAAAATCAAACAAATCGAGGAAACATCGAAAAAATTGAAAACCTGCGGGAGGCTTCCTTTTTAGTTAACTATTATCAAGGGAAAATCATAAACTTGCAATACAAAAAAATTTGCAGAAAAAGTTTTCACACAATGGACTATCTCGTATGAAGATCCATTGCTTTCGATGCAAATGACCAAGATCAGTCCTATATCCAAGGCTAAATTTTTTCAATGATGATGAAACTTGGCACAGACATGCGGGTTGACATAGTAAACAAGATTGCCAAACAAATATTTCAAGATTTTCTGAAAATATTTTTTTCGAATTTTTTTGTCCCAAAATTGCAATATTTTGTGAAGTGGCTACCACAAATGAAATGGAAAACTGGGCTTTGGTAATTTTCACACGAAGTATATCATATTTGACCCACAAAATGTGAGTATCTTGAATTTTTGACCTCTTTAGCTATATTCCGTGGATTAAACGAGTTTAATGGGATTTATCAAAATTTAGTGAAATTTGAACTACATGTCTATTATACTTTGGTCAAAAAAATCTAGAAAATTCATAAAAACTTAGGGGACCTTGATTCCACGCAATAGCACCAATGAAAGTATAAGAAATGGCCCCTAAGCTATGAATGGTCGCACGGACAATTTCATCACTCTTTTAAAAAAAATCAAACAAATCGAGGAAACATCGAAAAAATTGAAAACCTGCGGGAGGCTTCCTTTTTAGTTAACTATTATCAAGGAAAAAACATAAACTTGCAATACAACAATTTTTGCAGAAAAAGTCTTCACACAATGGACTATCTCGTATGAAGATCCATTGCTTTCAATGCAAATGACCAAGATCAGTCCTATATCCAAGGCTAAAGTTTTTCAATGATGATGAAACTTGGCACAGACATGCGGGTTGACATAGTAAACAGGATTGCCAAACAAATATTTCAAGATTTTCTGAAAATATTTTTTTCGAATTTTTTTTGTCCCAAAATTGCAATATTTTGTGAAGTGGCTACCACAAATGAAATGGAAAACTGGGCTTTGGTAATTTTCACACGAAGTATATCATATTTGACCCACAAAATGTGAGTATCTTGAATTTTTGACCTCTTTAGCTATATACCATGGATTAAATGAGTTTAATGGGATTTATCAAAATTAGTGAACGAAAAGTAGATAAACTGCGACGTCTGTTTTGTGTCACATGATATTTGAAGGTCGTGTGGTTAGATCTACCTTTGTCCTGAGTTGCAGGTCGTTAGTTCGAGCCTAGGTACGGTTTATTTATTTTTATCTTCTTCTCTGCCGAATGCTTGTTGTTTTGCAGAGCAGATATCCGTACAGAGCGACTTAGTTTGAGAAATTGTAGGATCGGTTAGTTAGGTAGGTAGCTGCTGGATGTTGTTATCTTCTTTCTTTTTGAACTGAACATACAACGTCATAGAAGGCTGGACGGAACGCACACCACACCAATCTCATACTGCGCAGAGCACACACACCAATCTTGATTACATTTGAAGATAAAAGAAAGAGAGATCTCCACAACAAAAGAAAAGGTATTGGTAAGCATCTCTTCTAGTGTATGTCTCGGCTGATTTGTCTCTTCTAGATCTAGATAATAATCCCTGTTTCTGATCTGTCCCGGCTGCTTGTTCCTGAGCATCGGATCTATGCAAACATGAAAATAAGAAAATAAGTATCGGAAACTCAACTCAACGTATTTCATGCCCTTCATGAATTTATTAGGCAGGCCATTCTTCTAACTGCATCCGACACTACAAGTGGTAGCTCAGCAACAGCAAGTGTAGAGACCCTGGTTGACACTATATCACAGAGCCCAAGAAAATCCAAAAGAGAGCGAAAGAAACCAGATAAGTTCTCTCCAATGATGTTAGAGAAGAAACATTCTAGATGCGTCAAAAAAGACATTCCAAAATCTTCCAAGCGCCAAAAAGGTCGGTCATGGACTAGAATTCTTGCACTTGCCATTCATTGGTGTTTTTACTAACTGATTTGAGAAGATGGTACCCTAACGTATCATTCATGTGCAGATAATCTGTTAGATACTCCAAGTTTCATAACATCTGCACACATAGAAGCAGCCGTGCAGTACATCGTCTCAATGCCAAAACACGTTGCGTCAAGAACCGTGGTTGTTAAAAGTTCAACAAATTCTTTAACGGGAAAAGTTCTGAAATGCTTCACTCCTGGAGACACTTCATTTATGAATGCAACGGTAATCATGATTACAACCTATATCCATGATATACGATGTATACATTCTTATACTAATTGCTAAAACCAGACATTTTCACTTAAGAAACATGTATTCGTGCAGGTCATTAATGCATACGCCGAGCTAATGTCCACCGGAGTACTTCCATAAGTCCTGACCAACCAACTCGCATCGGTGCTAACACGCTTGTCTACGACACGTCTAGAACCGAATGGTTGACGCAACATCTGCAGCCTCATACCAACCCAACTCCCGCAATGATTGCAAATAAGAAGACCAATGTGAAAGAATATTTTGATCATGAACGGGTAAACATATATTCAAAAGTAAATTAGTATGATGCAATGACACATATATCTCATATGCTTTTTTGCTAAAATTATATAACTACGCAGGTACATTTCCCCGTGAACATACAAGGGGTACACTGGATCCTTGCTACGATGGATACAAAGCGACAGGACATCCTGCTTCTAGATCCACTGTCCACCTCTCAAGCGTCTACGGAAAAAATAAAAAAGCTGGTATAATATTCTATCCATATAGATTGTCAGATTTTTTAATGGAATAAAACCTACTTCTTTGAGCTATTACTAAATGCATCACTCCCGCACACAGCTCCAGGGAATAGAGGCAGAGGTCTGCATTGTACGGAAACATGACAGTCCCCATTTACCCGATGTGACCAAGTGGCCAATCAGAGAAATACGAACCATTCCAAAGCAGCAAGACGGGTTTGTCTACAACTTCATGTTTAATAAACATTAACTTGTCTAGTATTTTACTAACTTTAAAAAGTATATGTTCTATCACAGGTACTCTTGTGAAAAATTTGTACTGTGGTACATGAGGAACTTGGAGAATGCAAACATGAGAACTAAATTTTCCCAGGTTGTTCAACAAGTGCAAAGCTATTAGTTTTAATTTTCATTCAATATCAAAATAAATCTGTTACCCCTCCCAACTTCTATGTGAACTTAACTGTTGTCATTTTCTATTGTAGATACAATTCAAATTGCAAGATGCTCGCGGAGCTAATCTTCTCCCAGTTAAACCAAAACATGAAAGTGAAGGAAGAGGTTTCCAAACTTATGCGCAAGACTGAGATATCTGCTTAAGTGCACAGTTCAACTAGGGATGAGTTGCTCGAGGCCTCTCGCAATACACATATTTGTTGCTACATGTAATGTCATATTCAGTTCTTGTCTTGTCGGAAATAAATGTACGCTATTAGAGTATTAAAGTGCTGTTGTTGTCAATTTTTTCAAAGAGACAGGACAAATCACTATTGCATACAGCTTTACCGAGATACAGATATTCAGTCAAAGTAGTTTAATCAGGGAACCCGCTTTCAGATTATGTACAGAATAGGAAATATCAGCTCACCTTCCATCAACGAACTGGGCAAGATGCTATAACCTTCCAGATGAAAAAGCATCCTCTTCAATTAGTAAAACCTGCAAACAGCGATGCACCACTACTACAGATTAGCTAGGAAGTCAATCAATCGGGAGAGGGAGGCTAGCTAGCAGGAAAACCAAGGGAGTGCGGAAGTGCGGAGGCAGGAGGCGGACAGCAGCGGAGATCCACAGCGAGGATCAGCAGTAGGGGGAGCGGGCCGACGTGGGATGGCAGGAGGCGGACAGCAGCGGAGATCACAGCGAGGATCAGCAGTAGGGCGAGCGTCGGCCGCCTCGGCGAGTTCCGGGTCGCCGTCCAGGGCCTCCGCGCGGCCTACGGGTACTCCCGATTCATGGCCCGCATCGATTGGCAGCACCGCTCCATGAGCATGGAGAGGAGAAGGACGACGAGGTGGTTTGCAGTCCAAATGAGGTCGTGGGGGTTCAACGTGAGAGACGAGTGGACAGAGCGGAAGTGCGGAGGCGTACAACAGAGGAGATACACCGGCGGCAGGACGAGCTCGCCGGAGGAGATTTCTATCGGGGGGAACGGACAGGGGAGCGGGAGGTGAGGGACGACGGGGGAGATCGTGGGCGTGATGATTCTGGTCAACTATCGGGTTTGAGCGGGCTTGGATCTGGACCCGGGGTTGGACAACGTTTGGAATTTCGCCTGTAATCTGAGCCGTCCATTTTCTTTAAAGTTCGTGCCAAAAAAAATTCCAGGAAAGGACCGGAGCAGTTCTCAAACACTATACAGGGGGCTTCTGGCCAGAAACCACTAACTGGAAGCTTCTATCTACTACATCTATAAGATGTGTTGCCGATTTACAAAACTATAAACATGTCCGATGGGTGACGGGTGGCCGCTGCGGCTCGTAGGCAAGCGCGAACGCCGCCCGGACAGGGTCGGGGGGCGGAAAAGGGGAATGAAGAAAGACCGCAAGGAACGGGAGGAGAAGGTAAAGGCACCTGTGTAATTAGGTTGTTGGATGTCTACGACGAGCTGCGCAGGCGTTCCCTGCCGTAGCAGAGAGGGTCGGCCGGCTCCACGGCGGCCGCCGCCTGCCAGCGCCGAACCCAAAGAATGAATTTCTGCTCGGTTAAAGGTTGTTCTTCCATATAACCACGTCAATATTTTAAGTCAATATACTCGCCAGTAGAAAACGGGGCTTCCGTCCAAGCCATCATTTGCCCCGGTTCCAGCCTCTGCGAGATTAACAGAGGGTCAGAATCGAATCGAACCTTTTGTCCCAAAAGGGCCTTGAACCGGGACAAAAGGTAGGTGACTATATATTTTAAAAAAATGGTTTAACACTTAAAAAAGTCAATTTTGACACTTAAAATGGAAAATGATATTTATGAAAATAATTTAAAAAATCCCTTCGGCATGATTGTTTCCTATACCAAGATTCACCCTATTTGTGGAATATGAGATCTTTCACAAACTATGCCGTGGAAATGACCATAACTGCATCATTTGGCTTGAAACTTCTAAATGTTTATAGATGATAGACCTTTTTTGAACACTTTTTTTTTGATAATTTTGTCAAAAATCAAGTTTATCATTTTTCATATCAACTAGTACACATATAAGGATCCCATGCCAGAGGATATCTGTTTTTGAGAGTTTTTTTTTCATTTTATTTGATTTTTTTGGGAAAATGGTCGAAATGGCCACCATGACTATTCATCGAAATAGGTCTATTTTTCTAAAGCTATCGATGGTTCTGTGATATAACCACTAGCTTTGTATGTTAAAATGATTTATACAAAAATTTCCGACCAAACTATCAAGCACTTGTAGTTTAAATTTGGATTACTTTCGAAAAATCGACATAAAATCATTTAACTAGGCGAAATTAGGTAGAAATCAAGAAAACTCATAATCTTTTGGAATTGTCCATCATATGTGGACTACTCTTTGTGAAAATTAGATGGGTGCCATTTTGCATCATATTTTTCGTACTTGGTTTACAAAAAAGTCATTTTTGACACTTAAAAATGGAAAGTAATATTTATAAAAATAATTTAAAGAATCCCTTCGGCATGATTGTTTCCTATACCAAGATGCACCTATTTGTGCAATATGAGATCTTTATCACAAACTATGCCGTGGAAATGATCATAACTTGATCATTTGGTTTGAAACTTTTAGATGTTTATAGATGATAGACCTTTTTCTGAAGACTTTTTTTGATAATCTTGTCAAAAATCAAATTTATCATTTTTCATAGCAACTAGTACACATATACGGACTCCATGCCAGAGGATATATGTTTTTGAGGGTTTTCATTTTATTTGATTTTTTTGGGAAAATGGTCGAAATGACCACCGTGACTATTCATCGAAAGAGGCCTATTTTTCTAAAACTATTCTGTGATATAACCACTACCTGTGTATCTTAAAATGTTTTTTATAAAAATTTCCGACCAAAATATCAAGCACTTGTTAAAATTTGGATTACTTTCGAAAAATCGACATAAGCTCATTCAATTAGGAGAAATTAGGTAGAAATCAAGAAAACTCATAATATTTTGGGATTGTCCATCAAATGTGTACTACTCTTTGTGAAAAATAGAAGGTTGCCAATTTGCACCATATTTTTTTGTACTTGGTTCACAAAAAAAAGTCATTTTTAACTCTTAAAAACTGGAAAATGATATTTATAGATATAATTTGAAAAATTCCTTCGGCAATATTGTTTCCTATACCAATATATATGTACCTATTTGTGGATTATGAGAACTTTATGACAAACTATGCTATGGGAGTGACCATAAATTGATCATTTGGTTTGAAATCGTTAGTTTTGGATTACAATAATTTACAAAATCAGGACCTATCGATGTTTATGTAATGCAAAATATGATTTGGATGTCATATTTGGATTCCTCTAATTTTTTTAATCAATTTAGACATTTTATTTGTTAAATTCCGATTTAAGAATTTAAAGATACGAATTATTCCATACTAAATGAAAAGGGCAAAAATAAAGTAAAATTTATTTTATCATTATTTATTTCAATACTATTATTATATAATCATTGTTGTTTATTCAACTAAATTTTTATAATTCAAACAATCAAAAAGTGTAACATCATGACCGAGTGGTTAATATGATTGATAAGATAGTAATATCAGTAAATTCTCAGTTCTCACTTAGCTAACTTGAAAGGAACCTAAATGTTAAGCGTGCTTGGGTTAGAGCAATGTGAGGATGGGTGACCGAACGGGAAGTTTGATAAAATTAAATAGTTTGACTTGAGATTAAGAGTTTAGTTAGTGATGAAGTGTGTGGGTTAGTGGGTAATTAAGTGTGTGGCTAAGTGAGAAACACAAAAAAAAGTAAAAAAAGAAAAAGAAAAATAGAGAACAAGAAATGAAATAGGAAAGGAAAACAGAAAACAGGAAAAAAAACATATAGTCGAACCTTTTGTCCCGGTTCGTCAGCCACGTGGATTGTCTTTTGATCCGGTTCGTGTCACGACCGGGACAAAAGGGGGGCTTTTTGTCCCAAACACGTTGTCCCGGTTACACGACCGGGACAAATTGGCCTTACGGCCCGGGACAACAAGCCCGTTTTCCACTAGTGACTATCCCACACATACGCATTGTCGCAGCAGTGGAACATGGGATCCCCTAGCGCTGCCAAAGTGGGTCCACCGCCTGTGGGCCCAGCATGAAGATGGACAAGACCAAGACTCGACGCAAGGCCTGACGGGCACACCCGCGCCATCCAAGATCACCGGATGCAAAGGGCCCCCGGGTCCCATGCAACCCGAATAGAGCCGAAACCCCCGAGAGCACGAGTCCCCGGCGGGGCCGGGCTCCCTCTCGGGTACCAGTCCGCACAAGAAGAAGATAAGGATTCTACCATCCTCCAGAAGATGGTAGAAGCCCAGAAGACTTGGAAAGCAAGGCGCGGGCAGGGGACACCGCCTGCACTATGTCAGCCCCTCTACGCCGATTTCCCCAAAGGCGACAGAGATCTCACCAGCCCGGTGACCGATACTTGGAGGAGAAGAAGTCACGTCGCCACCTCCACCACGGAGAGGGGTTGCTTCCCGCCAAAACCCCCTCACGCTCCTCGCATGACCTCTGTGGCATCCCCTTTACCTATAAAAGGAGGAACAAGGCATGGAGGAGCGGCAGGTTGAGTTGGGATCAAGATTAGCACAAGATCAGCACAAGGCTAGGGCGAGTAAGGGAAGGAAGGTGATCTCCTCCGGGTAAGGATCTGTCCTCCCTCTTCCTCTAGTCAAGAACCCTGCCGGCTACCTCGCCGGAGAACACCATTGTAGCCACACCATGATTCGTCCATCTATCCAGACATGCGGGAGTAGGGCTTTTAGCCTTCGGGCGGCCTGAATCTGGGTAGATCGTTGTGTTCTTTCCTTGTTTCCATATCACGTCGAGATCGGAGAATGAGTGAAGAGCTTGCCGACGATCGTCCCCCGGAAGACGTTTCCAGCCTCCTTCGCGCCCCTACCGAATCTACAAAGGGGGTGTCTCGCATCCCGGTGTCCGTCGATCGAGACACGACACACATCGAGTTAAATACATTACTAATTCTTTTACGAAATATTGATTTGGTTCTAAATCTTTGAAAATTTACATCTGAATCTACTAAAATAAGTATCTCTGATTTGTTAAAATATGAATATATTTTGTTTTATGTCTAAATACATCTGATAGATTACACTTATTTTTGGGACAGAAGGAGTATTTGAAGGAGATATGCCCTAGAGGCACTTAATAAAGATAGTTTATTCGTCATATCTCAATTGTTCATTATATGTTTTATACCATGCTATAACTGTATTAAGCGGAAACATTAATACACGTGTGGTAGATAAACAACCAGGTCCCTAGTAGCCTCTATCTAACTAGTTCATTGGGCAATTGATGATCGAGGTTTCCCGATCATGTGACATTGATGTCAGTTGACAATGGAGTCATGTCATTGGGAGAATGACGTGATGGACATATGATGCACACGGTGGGTGTGTTGTTGGGAGACCCCAAGAGTAAGGTATGAAGTAGTGCAGCAGCAAGTTTCCCTCAGTTGTAAAACCAAGGTTATCGAACCAGTAGGAAATAATGAATTCCCCCGAGGTGTCAACGGCGCCAGAAAAATCTGCGACGTAAGGGCGCCAGAAAATGCTTCCTGGGACGTAGGTGACGTGGAACCTGCACACAACACAATCAAGATACTTTGCCCCAACTTAACGGTGAGGTTGTCAATCTCACCGGCTTGCTGTAACAAAGGATTAAACGTATGTGTGGAAGAAAGATGTTTGTTTGCAGAAAGTAACAGGTTTGCAGTTTGTGGTTTATCAGATTAAAGAGAAGGACCGGGGTCCACAGTTCACTAGTGGTGTCTCTCCATAAATAATAATAACATTCATGCGGGTAAACAAATTACAGCTGGGCAATTGATAGAATAATGATGAGCAAACCAATGCATATACCAACGTTATGATGTCTAGTGTGAGATTTATTCGGGCATTACAACAATATACATAGACCGTTCCAACCGCATCTATGACTAATAATCCACCTTCCGGTTAGCGTCCGCACCCCTTTCAGTATTAAGTTGCATGCAACAGATTATCGTCTTAAGCATTGTGTGTAAAGTAAGTGAGTAACATCATCCTTAGACAAAGTACTACTGTTTTATCCCTAGTAGCAACAGTACATCTACAACCTTAGAGCTAGCTGTCACCACCCCAGATTTAATAGAGACATGAACCTACTATAGAGCATAAATACCCCCTCTTGGAGTCACAGGCATCTACTTGGCCAGAGCATACACAAGTAACGGAGAGCATGCAAGATCATTAAATAGCACACACATGATATATTATGAAGCAATAACTTTAGTACTCAATATTCATCGGATCCCAGCAAACACAACATGAAGTATTACATAACGGTGATCTTGATCATGATAGGCAGCTCACAAGATCTAAACATGATAGCACAAGAGGAGAAGACAACCATCTAGCTACTGCTATGGACCCGTAGTCCAAGGGTAGACTACTCACGCATCAGTCCGGAGGCGGTCATGGCGACGTAGAGGCCTCCGGTGACGATTCCCCCTCCCGGCAGGGTGCCGGGGAGAAGTTCTGATCTCTCCCGAATTGGTGTTGACGACGGCGGCGGCTCGGGACCCGTGGAGGAAAATATGAACACCGTGCTAGGGTCTTTAGTCTGGGGGGTATTTGTAGGCGAAAGGGCGAAGTCGGTGGCGCCCCGAGGGGCCCACACCTGGTCCTCGCGCGGCCAGGGGTGCTGCCGCGCGAGCACGTGGTGGCGCCGCCTCGGTGGCCCACTTCGTCTCGTGTTCGGCTTTCTGGAACGTTTCTGATGAAAAACTGACTTCAGAAAAGAAATCGTCCAATTCCGAGAATATTTCCTTAAGTACTTTTCTGAAACCAAAAACAGCAGAAAACAGGGAACTGGCACTGTGGCATCTTCTTAACAGCTTAGTCCCAGAAAATGCATAAAACTATATAAAATGCATATAAAACATGTAATAACTTGGTATAATATAGCATGGAACATAAGAAATTATAGATACGTTGGAGACGTATCAACATCCCCAAGCTTAGTTCTACTCGTCCCGAGTAGGGAAGAACGATAAAAGAAGAATAATTTCTGAAGTGACATGCTTAAACACAATCTTGATCATAATATAATGTAAGGCTCATGTTATGAATGAAGTGACTCAAGGCAATGATCTATAGTTTGCTAACAAATAGACAAGGAGTAAACAACTACATCATATAAGTAAAACTTTTCATGAATGGTACTTTCAAACAAGCATCAAAAAGATTTGCATAAGAGTTAACTCATAAAGCAATATTATCTAAGCAAAAGAGCATTGAAGCAACACAAAGGAAGATATAAGTTTCAGCATTGGCTTTCAACTTTTGAACATGTATATCATATAGATAGTTGTCAACACAAAGAAATATAACAAGTGCAATAAGTAAGCATATAAGAATTGTTGCACACAGTTGACACAAGTGTTTGCTTCGGGGATAGAAAGAAGTAGGTAAACTAACTCAACATAAAGTAAAAGATAGGCCCTTCGCAGAGGGAAGCAGGGATACAAGCATGTGCTAGAGCTTCTTAGTTTTATAGGTTTTTGAAATCATATAGAGAGCATAAAAGTAAGTTTTGAGCGGTGTTTGTCGTTGTCAACGAATGGTAATGGGCACTCTACCCCCCTTGTCAACCAGACTTTCTTAAGAGCGGCTCCTACGAAGGACGTTATTTCTACCCAAGGGCAGATCATCCCTCTTTTCTCTTTTGTTTACACATGTATTTTAGAACTAGTATCATTGCTTGGCTGATTAGATCAGGACAAAAATGTGAAGAGAATGCAGCGGTTAAAGTTATAATTAATTGGGACTGGGCACCCCATTTGCCAGTTCTTTTTGCAAAGTTAATGGATAAGCAGTGTATATGCCACTAGTCCGGTTGGTGAAAGTCTGTCTAAAAGCAAATGACAAGGTTGATATCCGTAACACCACATACTTCCTCATGAGCTAATAAACATTGACACAAATAAGGGATAATAAATTTTGAATAAAAGGTAGCACATGAAGTATTTACTCGGAATGGCAGGAAATACCATGTAGTAGGTAGGTATGGTGGACACAAATGGCATAGGTTTTGGCTCAAGGATTATGGATGCACGAGAAGCATTCCCTCTCAGTACAAGGCTTTGGCTAGCAAGGTTGTTTGAAACAAACACAAGTATAAACTATGACAACAAGACGTATATAAAAACATATTGCAAGCATTATAAAACTCTACATTGTCTTCCTTGTTGTTCAAACACTTTAACTAGAAAATATCTAGACCTTAGAGATACCAAACATGCAAACCAAATTTCAGCAAGTTTTACGGTAGTTCCTCACTAATAGGTTTTAACTACATGATGTAAAAGCTTAAACATGATCTACTTGAGAGCTCAAAACAATTGCCAAGCACCACAACATGCAAGATAACAATCCATAAGAGCATGTATATCTTTTTCATTATACCATCTACCACATTTAGCATTTTCTGTTTCCAACCAAACACCAATCAACTTATTTAAAAGATAAACTCTCCAAGTAATTAAACAATGAGATATGAGAGTATGACATAATAAAGCTAATAGCTCTAGCAAGAGATGCATGAAAAACAAGAGCTAGAAAGCATTGAAATAACATAGAGGAATACTCAACAAATATAAGTGAAGAATACGAGTATTCATAAGAAAAAGCGGAGCGTGTCTCTCTCCCACAAAGGAATGCTAGGATCCATTTTATTCAGAGAATGAAAATAACAAAAACAAAAACAAACCGACGCTTCAAGAAAAGCACATAAGAAGTGGCGGAATTAAAATATAGTTTCACTAGAAAGGACCTGATAGTTTGTTGATGAAGAAGAGGATGCCTTGGGCATCCCCAAGTTTTGACGCTTGAGTCTTCTTGAAATGTGTTGGGGATGAACCACCGGGGCATCCCCAAGCTTTGGCTTTACTATCCTCTTGATCACATCATATCATCCTTCTCTCTTGATCCTTGAAAACTTCCTCCACACCAAACTTAGAGTAAACTTCATTAGAGGGTTAGTGCACGAAAAATTATGATATTCTGTAGGAACACAATTGCTACCAATGCTACTGGACATTAGCTACAGCCACTGATACTTCATAGGATAAAAAGATCCAATCAAAATAGCAAAAGAGGCATTGCAAAATAAATGGCAGAATCTGTCAAAAACAGAACAGTCCGTAAAGACGAATTTTTTCGAGGCACTTAACTTGCTCAGATCAGAAAACTCAAAACTAATGAAAGTTGCATATATATCTGAGGATTACGCACAAAAAAGGGCAGATTATTTGAATTTTTCTGTGAGGAATTACGAATTAAACGGTGGACAGCAGAAAACTGTTTCTGCGCAGGAATCCAAATTTAGCATGAACTTTCAACTAGAGGCTTATCTTGACAGAACAATGCAATAAAATAAAGATACAAAGGAATTGCTACAGAGGTAGGACAAGTCCTTGATTAAAGCTGAAAATAAAAGATAATGGGTTGCCTCCCAAAAGCGCTTTCTTTAATGCCTTTTAGCTAGGCTTGATAGTTCTAATGATGCTCTCATTAAGATAGAAAATGAAGCAAAAGAAGCATCAAGAAGCAAATTCAAAACACATTTAAATCTAACCCACTTCCTATGCATAGGAATCTTGCACACAAATAAATTCACGAAGAACAAAGTGACAAGCATAGGAAGATAAAACAAGAGTAACTTCAAAACTTTTAGCATATAGAGAGGTGTTTTAGTACCATGAAAACTTTTACAATCATATTCTCCTCTCTCATAATTATTTTCAGTAGTAGAAATAAATTCAACCATATAACCACAAGAATCATTCAACTTAGATAATATAGGCACATAAAGAGGATCATTAAATTTATTTTGGAATTCATTAGCATGCTTTCCTCTTTCAAAATAGTTACTAAGATCAATATCAAGTTTAAGATCATGGTTGCAACAAAGATTTGGAACTAGAGACAATTGCAAAGCACATAAGTATCTCTCAACATAAGCAAATTTCTCCTCCATGGTGTAATTAGGAGAATTCAAGAACAAAGTAGGACTCTCATGAGTAAGAGTACCATTACAAGCAGCAATTATATCATTTTTATTCTCACATAAATGAGTAATAACTTCTAAACATAGAGGATTATTGATAAGCATAGGACCATTATCTAAAGCATTATCATATATAACATTAGGGACCACATTTTTACTTTCTGTTATTTCCATTTTGTTTGAGTCAAGGAACATGCTTTTTTTCAAATTTATCAAAAGTAGATATTTCAATAGATTCATGACATTCAACAATATAGCACACTTCCTCCTTAGGTAGGCATGGAGGGAAATCAAATAATGTAAGAGTTAAAGAGTTACTATCTTTAGGAGGTAGATCCTCCTTTTGTTCTTCACTCTCCTCCTCTTTTTCATCTAATGAGTTTTCAGGTTCAGCAATTTCTTCTTCTATAGGTTCCTGCAAGACAACGGTTTCTTCTGTATGAGGAAAAATCCTCTTGACATGTTCAGTAATATAAGAGTTTTCATTCTTATAGTTATCAAAACAATATTTAAGTATAGCAAGACTTTCAGATTTATAAGGGGCATCAATCTTATGCTCAAGATAAGAACTAATTTCAAGTGCACCCTTAAAGATAATAAATTCTTCCATCCTTTCTACCTCATAAGCATTATAGTAACCTTTAACATAAGAAGCTAGGGTTTCATTTTCATTACAAGCACCTTGGAAAGGAAAGTGTTTAGACTTCCTAGGACAATTAGATTCATTAAAGCAAAAGGTTTTGCCAAATAGATAGCATAAATTTCTAGCATATCCCTCTAGTTGATTTAACAATTTCCATAAGTACATCCCTTTTTGTGACAAACGGTAATTCCTATAATATCTTCGTTCATTTTCCGTGGTGCAACCTTGCCAACAAGATCTAGTTTCATAGAGATAAGTCATTGATAGCAAATAAACAACTAGACATAATAACAAACCGAAATAACAAATGCATACAAAATGCAAAACTGAAAATAAAATATGCAAACCGAAATAAACAAAGTAATGCAAGTAACTATTTTTTTTTGTATTTTTGATATTAAGCAAACGAGACAGTAATAAAAATAAACTAAGGAAGACAATAACAAAATAAAAAGATTGGAAGTGCGAAAACTCCCCTCGTAGAAGAATCTTCAAATCCCCGGCAACGAAGTTGACGGAGGAGTGTGAAGGTCTTCAAAGGAATTCTTATTTCCCCGGCAACGGCGCCAGAAAAATGCTTGATGCACACGGTGGGTGTGTTGTTGGGAGACCCCAAGAGGAAGGTATGAAGTAGTGCAGCAGCAAGTTTCCCTCAGTTGTAAAACCAAGGTTATCGAACCAGTAGGAAATAATGAATTCCCCCGAGGTGTCAACGGCGCCAGAAAAATCTGCGACGTAAGGGCGCCAGAAAATGCTTCCTGGGACGTAGGTGACGTGGAACCTGCACACAACACAATCAAGATACTTTGCCCCAACTTAACGGTGAGGTTGTCAATCTCACCGGCTTGCTGTAACAAAGGATTAAACGTATGTGTGGAAGAAAGATGTTTGTTTGCAGAAAGTAACAGGTTTGCAGTTTGTGGTTTATCAGACTAAAGAGAAGGACCGGGGTCCACAGTTCACTAGTGGTGTCTCTCCATAAATAATAATAACATTCATGCGGGTAAACAAATTACAGCTGGGCAATTGATAGAATAATGATGAGCAAACCAATGCATATACCAACGTTATGATGTCTAGTGTGAGATTCATTCGGGCATTACAACAATATACATAGACCGTTCCAACCGCATCTATGACTAATAATCCACCTTCCGGTTAGCGTCCGCACCCCTTTCAGTATTAAGTTGCATGCAACAGATTATCGCCTTAAGCACTGTGTGTAAAGTAAGTAAGTAACATCATCCTTAGACAAAGTACTACTGTTTTATCCCTAGTAGCAACAGTACATCTACAACCTTAGAGCTAGCTGTCACCACCCTAGATTTAATAGAGACATGAACCTACTATCGAGCATAAATACCCCCTCTTGGAGTCACAAGCATCTACTTGGCCAGAGCATACACAAGTAACGAAGAGCATGCAAGATCATTAAATAGCACACACATGATATATTATGAAGCAATAACTTTAGTACTCAATATTCATCGGATCCCAGCAAACACAACATGAAGTATTACATAACGGTGATCTTGATCATGATAGGCAGCTCACAAGATCTAAACATGATAGCACAAGAGGAGAAGACAACCATCTAGCTACTGCTATGGACCCGTAGTCCAAGGGTAGACTACTCACGCATCAGTTCGGAGGCGGTCATGGCGACGTAGAGGCCTCCGGTGACGATTCCCCCTCCCGGCAGGGTGCCGGGGAGAAGTTCTGATCTCTCCCGAATTGGTGTTGACGACGGCGGCAGCTCGGGACCCGTGGAGGAAAATATGAACACCGTGCTAGGGTTTTTAGTCTGGGGGGTATTTGTAGGCGAAAGGGCGAAGTCGGTGGCGCCCCGAGGGGCCCACACCTGGTCCTCGCACGGCCAGGGGTGCTGCCGCGCGAGCACGTGGTGGCGCCGCCTCGGTGGCCCACTTCGTCTCGTGTTCGGCTTTCTGGAACGTTTCCGATGAAAAACTGACTTCAGAAAAGAAATCGTCCAATTCCGAGAATATTTCCTTAAGTACTTTTCTGAAACCAAAAACTGCAGAAAAAAGGGAACTGGCACTGTGGCATCTTGTTAATAGGTTAGTCTCAGAAAATGCATAAAACTATATAAAATGCATATAAAAAATGTAATAACTTGGTATAATATAGCATGGAACATAAGAAATTATAGATACGTTGGAGACGTATCAACATACCCAATATTTGTAGGACGTAGTCATTACGCCTTTGACCGTGAGATCAACTCTTATTGCTATTCCTGAAAGATACTTTGATTGCATCAAACGTCATATCTTAACAGTGTGACAATAAAGGTGTCCCTCTCGGGTATCGGAAGGGAGTATGTTGAGACGAGGGATCAAGAGCGGGATTTGCCAGTCCGCATAGCAGGATAGATACTCTAGGGCCCACTCGGTGAGATTATGTCAAATGAGCTTGCAAGCATGTGACTAGGTCACCAGGACATAATATCATGGACGAGTAGAAGATAGCGATGTCGGTAACGAGATCAAGCTAGGTATCGTGATATCTATGAACGAGTCTCGGACACGCTAAGTATCGCCATGGCAAAAGGTTTAAGACTCAGACGGCTAGGTTCGAACGACAAAGTATTCGTTATCTCGCAGGTATTAATTCTGGGTATCCAAGGTCCACGAATTAGTCATTGATCGGAGAGGATGTCTCGATCATGTCTGCTGAGATCTCGAACCGCTAGGGTAACACACTTAAGGGAAGTCGACATATTTACCGGAAGAGAAATTAGGAAAAGAGAGCACCGGGAACGTCCCGGAAAAGATCCGATGGAGATCGGGAAGCGACGAAATAGTTTTCGGAGCCGGAATAAATTATGTAATATGTATTTAATATTAATTAATGTAATTGATAGTTAAATATATATTTTTTAAATTTTTTCTGAATTTTTAAAGTCAAAATACCCTAAATGGGTCTTCTCATGCAAAGAGGGCCCATGAGGGGGGGAAGCTTCCCCCAAAGGGAGAGAGGGAGTTCGGCCGGCCTAGGTGGGCCCCATGTGGCCCACCCATGGCCGGCGCACCAAGGAGGGGGGGCGGGTGTGGGAGTTTAGTCCCACACCGCCCGGCTGGCAAGGTTGGCAGCTCCCATCCTCCTATATATATGGGTGCACCCCTGGCCTTTGAAACACACCAATTTCTCTCTCTCTTTCTCCTTGATCCTGTGATTCCCTTGTTGGAGTTGCGCCGAGGAAAAATTCTCTCCACCATACGCACACCGCCGTGCTGCTGGTCTCCCGGTCCCAGTCTTCTGCTGCTTCGTCCCTGGATCGGAGCCCGGAGTTCGTCGGCTTCACCGTACGTGTGTAACGCCCTGCGAGGTGCCACGCTAGTGGTGCTGGAGGTCTGCTTCCTCTACACGACCTCGAGGTCTTCGTCGGCTTCATCGACTACGCTTGTGCGGGAGCGTAATCCCCGCTTTTCGGTCTACAAGGGTATGTATACCGATCTCCTTCGTATTACTATATCTGCATAGTATAGATCCTGACTAGTTTTTGGGTTATCGCTGTTAGGAAAAATTTTGTTTTCTGCCTGCGATCCCCTTCAGTATTAGATTTGTTCATATAGAGATACTAAATGACGCAATGTTGGAACAAATCACGTGACGTTGGCGTGATCAAGTGAAATCGGACGGACGAGATTACTGTGCTTATTCGGGATAACCAGCATTTATTTGTTTTTTAACAATTGGGTAAACAATATTGTGTATATTAGTATTCGTATGTATAAGATAGTTTACTAACTATGCCCATCAAAACAAAAAATAGTCTACTTACTATTGGCATGTTCATTAACAACATGTTTATGCAGGATATCTTTGTCAGATGGTACATATATAAGAATCAATTAAACCATTGTTGGATTTGGGATCGACCTATTGTCCTGGGCTTCATCTACGAAGGTCGGAAAGTGGGATGTACCATGCATATGTTTGTCTTGCGAGTGATTTGGGTCCTTGAGGAACCGCCTGGCATCCAAGCGAGTTGGGTATTGAAGCATGGCATTTGTCTTATACTATTCTGCAAAATCTGGATTACTGTCGTCCCATTCTTTGCCCTTGGATCCTACAAGACATTAACTCCGACAATTGTCTCGAATATTATAGGGCACAACTCGAGTTGAACACGTACAAGGAAGAGATAGTGAAGAGAAGTATGAATGGAACTCCAAGGAAGATGATGTTCTTGACAAGAATTGGCTATGGATATGTGGACGTCCTAGGGTTTGATCCCTACAAGGAGATTGTATTTTTGCATGTTTCGCATAGGAGAGTTTTAGCCCGCCATTTGAAGGACTCAAAGGCTCAAGACCCAGGCTACATGTACCCAACCCCTAACCATGATCACATGTCAAGCGAACAGTCCATAACCGAGTCATTTCCGTACACACCATGTTGAATATATAGGACACAAGTAAGCAAGAAAATATATAGGAGGTCGTAGAAGCTGCTTGATTGGTTGTTTACCGCTCTCCTCTCAGGGTGGGAAGTTGCCACACAACCTAAAGTAGAAGCGAAGAGGGATTTTTTTTTAGGTTGCGGAGAGGGAATTTGAGGGTAGTATTGTGAGATTCATTTCTCCAATTTGCCACATTGAATCGTTGAATTAAATGAAATGCACCATGCGTTTGGATGGTAACTCAATTGCTGGGCTCATAATTGAAATGGAAGTGATCAATAATAAGCAAAAAAGAACACCTGAGTTCGAATTACCGTTATTTGGTCGCTATGGCTACGTAGAAGTGACAAGGTTTTTAATGATAAAAATGTTTCTATTATGCATTTTATATACCGGTGTACATTCATGGTCGTCCCTACAGCGTGTAGAGAATCCGGACCTGTTTTTTGAGGTGTATTCTCGGTTGGAGGCTACGGCGAGGGAGTTGTTTTCCCAGCATTGTGAACTTGTTGGGGGCTGTGCATCCTTATTATGCAAAGGCCATATGTAATGCTTAAACTTTTAAATAACAAAATCTCCCTTTATATAAAATAGGAAATATGCCCGTGCTTCGCTACGGAACCACAATAATAACACTACAAAACTAATTTGACGTATGTGTTTTTAAAAGATTACTGGACATTTTGACGAATGCACACATGCTCTAAAGATGCCTGAGATTCGATGATATTTTCAAAGATACTGTCTACCTGACTATCTTTTTCATGAGTATATAATCTGATGGTTTGTTGATACATAGTTCATTTGCTATTTTGCATGTTATTGAATTAAGACCACAAATCCACAATGGCCTACAACAGGGCTCGCGAAGACGACAGACATACGGCATTGTCCGTTGAACCTGGGCATCCTGTACTGAATATGCACGGAGCTATGTCTAGCCAAAAGCCATTCAAACTTCAATTTTGCACTGTCCTCTCAGGAACAAACGACATGCTAACTCACGCGAAAACAATAACCAAGCAGGCACCCAACACATCGCCTTCCTTGCCGGTTTCTCGTCGATCTGGGTGAGCAGCGTAGCGGCCAACTGCGTGCATGAGCAACTCTTCCAGGTGATGGGGCACTCCGGCTGGTGGAGTCGACGGCGCGCAGTGGCTGCTTCTCTCCACGACGGCGTGGCCCACATCAAGCGCATCCTTCCGCGCCCACGACGTCCTCCTACTCCTCATCGGATACGCTCGTCGGAGGCCGCGGCGATGGATCTTTTCGGCGGCGTGCGGCGGCTGTTGCTCTCCACCGGCGACAGCGTGGCCCGCGCTCCGCTGGCGACAGTGTGGCCCACGAAGAGCGCATCCTTCGACGCAACGGCGGCGACGTGCTGCAGTCGGCGGACGCTTCAGCAGAGCACGCTGCGTTGGCCGCAGTGTCTCGCTCGCGACCCGAAGGGGAATAGACCGAACTGTTTTTCTGAACGGTTTTTTAACTTTGCGGTGGCAATCTTCGTAAATCCATTATTTTGTGCGAGGGTACAATCGTAATTTCGGGATGGACGACACAAGAAGGCCTGCTTCCTTTATTATTAGGTATAGGAAACATACCCGTGCGTTGCAACGGGAGTGAATAATTTGGGTACTACCTCCGATTCACTAAAAATGTCATGGACATTATGGTGTGGTAGTATAAAAATATGTGTACAAGTCATGATACTTATTTCAGATCGGAGGGAGTAGAAAAACGTTGTCACATGGATATAAGTGATTGAAATTTACCTGATTCAGTAGAGCAATCTTTAGAGAAGTCCCGGTGAAACAGAAAAAATGTTTAGTATGCTAAGAAGAGAGAAAAGAACATGTATCCACTACGTGAGCTTAGTAGCATGATTTAGAATCTAGACTGAAGGATTCTTAACGATAGATCAAATGCATCTATTTATCGACTCAGAGGTTTGTAAGTGAAAGATGCTATATCTACGAGTTGCTCCGAGAAGTAATGCAAATTCAATAAGAGTATAAGACCATGAATTCAGATGGATTGTCCTCATGTCGTTTCGACAAGATACAACAGTTCATCGTTCTAGCCTTCATTCTTTGCTTAAGCTTAGCATGCCATGTAAAATAACCATGCTCACATAGCTCCAAACATTATGAAGCCCATATCTTGGCTCAACGGACTGAATATCTGACAGACAGTAACAGTAAAGCAACATCAGCAGGTGGTTTGGTGGTCATATCAGTGGCGGCATCGAACTTGGCCCAGAGCTTCTCGGGGGACACATGGTCGGCGGCGAGGATGCGCACCCAGACCCTCTCCTTGTTCCCGGCCTCATCGACGGCCTAGAGGATGGAGCCGCCGATGCCAGGCACGAGCAGCACCGGGTCGAGGTTGGGGTCAATCAGGGGCACCTGCTCCTTGGCGATCCGTAGCCATCACCAGAGCGCCGCTGCACCAAGAGGTGCGATGAAATGGTCGTCCTGGGCGCCGCCAACCACAGCTCGTTAGCCTCGTTCAAGGGGGGGCGATGGAAGCCGAGGTGCGCGGAGACCTGGAGCACGTCCAGCCCGCTGCGTCGAGCCCACTACGAATAGAGAAGCGGGAGACGATGGTTGCCTGCATCGTTCTTGTTCCACCTTGTTTCGGCTGAGGCTAGCGGGATGTCAGCAGACATAGTCATGGTTTGCTACTTTGCTCCGATGCTGTCGGCGCCGCCTTGTTCCCCGAACAGAGCGTCCTACTACGTCCCGAGCGGAGACCGTGGTGGCCCGGTGTTGGGAAACCCCAAGCGTCGGGACAAGCAATTCCCGTGCAGCACACAGCCCGACGACATCGTCTTCGACGTGGTCACCGTCAAGGCCGCTGCCCGCGGCGGCGCCGACCGGTTCGACGGCATCAAGGCGATGCCGGAGCTCAAGCTGCGGCCGATCGTGACCAAGAAAGTCGACGGGGATGACGCATCGCGCAGCGACGGCAAGACGTCGCCCACGGCCAGGGTGCGGCCGCGGCGGCTCCACCTCCACGCGAAGGCGAGCAGTGGACAAAAGGGGAGCCCGGCGGACACGCAGCCGTTGGCGCACCATCATCGCAACGCCCCGAGGTGGTGGTGGCTGCGCGAGAGCGTCGTGGTGGTGAAAGAGTCGGCGGACCCGGAGGAGAACTTCCTGGCGAGCATGGCGAAGATGATCCCCGCGAATGCCAACGCCCGGGCGTCGCCGGGCGGCCTATAGGAGCTGCTCGCCTGCTACCTCGCCCTGAACGCCGTCGAGCACTACCGCGCGGCCGCGCCGTCGTCGCCGCCTTTACTCGCGCCTAGCTCGCGCGCAGACCAGAACCAAGCAGCACGGGCAAATGTGGTCTGCGGGTTGAACGATTCGTCTTCGGATAATGGAGTGCGGCCTGAATCGAACAGATCAACCGTTTATTTTCACTTATCGGTGGCAAGAGTGGGTAATTTTAGACAACCACAGGGGTAAAAGGGTAATTTCGGGACGGACGACGCAAGAAGCCTTGCTTCCTTTATTATTAGGTATAGAAAAAGGAGTTCAAAGGAAATTTTCCAAAATAATATCCATAGTTAAAAGGGTTTGTCTACATCTCGGGCGCCTAAAAATTTCTATGTCTTACTCGACTCAGAAAATTGCAACTCCAGTTTAAAAAAAAGTGCAACTAGAATGAGGTGCAGAAAAGTGCAATTGCATATTTCTATCAGAAAAGTGCAACTCATGTACTACCTCAGATCCGAATTGATTGGCGCGGCAAGTGTACTGAGCTAATACAAACTTGTATAGCAGTCACGACAATCATTATCGACCGGAGGGAGTAAAAAGAATTAGATGATCGAGACTTAAGAAATTCTCATGCATCTCACATGTAAATATCCACAGTTATGAGTACTGTAGTGCCTGTTAGAATATGTGTACGAATAGGAATAGGAATTAGAGGTCATCTTGTATTCCAAGTCAATGGCTTCTTGCCTCCCAAGTTTGTAGCACTGTATATACCCCATGAGGGTCATGGCAATACAACAACAAATATTAGGAATTCAATATTTTCTACATGGTATCAGAGCGGTTAGCCTCACGGCGCCGATCTTAGGAGTTCCACCACTTCCGCATCGCACGCCGCCCCCGGGGAGATCTCTTCCCTCCTCGGGGGCGCGGCACCCGTTTTTGATCAAAAAAATCGGATCGGTCATTTATATTCAATTTTCAGTTCATATATTAGACTAGATTTTCGAAATTCTCAATCCCATAGGTTAGATCCAATTAGCCACGGAATAAAGCCCTAATATTCTACGATCCCGTCCCGACGTAAATCAAGTGCAAATCGGCAAATCGAGATCGACATCCAGCGGCCCAACAAGTCGCTCTCGACGTCTTCGATCCTGCTAGTCCAGCTTCGAGTGCAGTTCTCCGTGGGCTTGCGCGCGATCCTCGAGCCGAGCTACGGGAGGCTATACAACAAGCCATCAACGTACGTCTCTCCTCCATGCATGCAGGGACACGCAGGATCCAAGAGCTAGAAGAGTCTTGGCTGTATGCCATCACGTTCAAGCAACCTACACGGTTATAATGTGATTTCTTAGAGGTACATGTATGTTTACTATTTTTATTAGAGAGCTCACTTTGTCCTTTTGTTGTTGCTTCTCTAGTACTAGATGTATTAGCGTGTGATTTGTATGCTTTAACCTGAAAATTTGTGATATTTTGTCTTAAATAATTTTATGTTAGTCGTTTAGTTAGTCATCGTCAATTTTCAGCCCCCCCTGCAAATAATTCCTAGACTCGCCGTTGCCTACACCAACAACATCTTCGCACAGGCCGAGTCATCGAGCTGTACGAGTACTACACCGACCAATCTGCACTTCGTCGAGCCGGGAACTACACCAAGCCGAACAAACGTCAAGCTGTACGACTACACCAAGATGGTCGTCGAGTTCTACATCGCCAACACAAATCACGCCAAGGTCTACATCACGCGAGTCGAGCTACATGCCGCCAAAAACAAAACCCCGCCGCCTGCCGCCGCCACTCCCATGCGAGTCGCCGCTGCACGCCGCCAATGACAACCAAAAACCCGTCGCCGCCGCAGAAACCCTGCCGCCGCCGCCTAAAAACCCGCCGCCGCTCTGCTAGGACGATCATACAATCGTCTCGCCCGCTTGGCAAAACCCTGCCGCCGCCACCGATCCCGACGGATCCGCCGCCGCTTATGACAAAACCCGCCGCCGCCGATCCCGACGGATCCGCCGCCGCCTATAACAAAACTCGCCGCCGCCGCAGAATCCCTGCCGCCGCCGCACAAAACTCTACGACCAAGACCGCGCAATTTTTTTACGCCTTCGGCATTCTCAGCTACGACGACCACGACAATATCGACCATGGCTACATCAAGACCGGCAATCTCGACACCGACATCAAGAACAACGTCTACAACAATCAAGAACTCCAGCCAACAGCGTCCGCCTCGTCACTTGCGTCCACAACACTCCCGCTGTGACTGCGGGAGGAAAGAGAGGAGAGACCATCATAGACACCGTTGATGATGATGGAGAGGAGAAGATGAAGGAAGCGTAGGAATTTAAATACAGTCGCAAATCGTGAGGGGGAATGTTAGAATATGTGTACGAATAGGAATAGGAATTAGAGTTCATCTTGTATTCCAAGTCAATGGCTTCTTGCCTCCCAAGTTTGTACCACTATATATACCCCATGAGGGTCATGGCAATACAACAACAAATTAGGAATTCAATATTTTCTATAGTGCCCTTGCTGTTAACGGCTAATCTGTCGTTTCCGGGCCGGCTACGTTACCTTTGGTTACTTCCAAATATAAATCGTATTTAAATCACTTTCCATATCTACCACGTAACAAACCCGCTATATATCAGAGCCTATACGTACACATATCAGATATTCAGATCCAAATCCTTCCTTCGCCCATGGCAGACTCGACCGACGCCGACGTATGTGCCATCTGCCTCGGCGGCATGGTCCGCGGCCAGGCCAGCTTCGTGGCGGAGTGCTCCCACGCCTTCCACCTCAGCTGCATCTCTGCCAGCGTCGCGCACGGCAACCACGACTGCCCGCTCTGCAAGGCCTCGTGGACCGTCCTGCCAGCCGTGAACGCCCCACGGGCTCCGCCGCCGGCGTGCACCCGACAAGATCAGCTGACCCTCCGCGCGTACGTGGACGACGAGCCGGTGCAGCAGTCGGCCGTCCGGATGCAGGCCGACAGAGCAGCCATGGTCCTCAGGACGCACTGCGAGTGCCCGGCCGTCGCGAAGCGCGCGGCCTGCGAAAACTTCGCGGTGCTCGTGCACGCCAAGGCACCATCGTCAGTGGAGGCGGCGCGTGCGCCGCTCGACCTCGTGACGGTGCTTGACGTCAGCGGCAGCATGCACGGCCCCAAGCTGGAGCTGCTGAAGCAGGCGATGGGTTCGTCATCGACAACCTCGGGCCCGCCGACCGGATCTCCGTCGTGTGACTCGTGTCCTTCTCCGACCGGGCGACCCGCCTGATCCGACTCGTGCGCACGTCGGACGAGGGCAAGGCCGCCGTGAAGCGCGCCGTGGAGTCCCTCGTTGTGTGCGGTGGCACCAACATCGGCGAGGGCTTACGTGTGGCCGCCAAGGTACTCGACGACCGCCGGCACAGGAACGCCGTCGCGAGCATCATGCTTCTCTCCGACGGACGGGACTCGTTCACCGCCGGCGGTAGAAACGGTCCTAGATACATCGACCTCGTGCCAGGTTCGCTCACCTACACCGGAGACGGCAGCAGGACTACTCCGGCTCCGGCTGTCCACACTTTTGGCTTCGGCGCCGACCACGACTCTGCCGCGATGCACACCATCGCGGAGGCCACCGGCGGCACGTTCTCGTTCGTCGAGGACGAAGCGGCCGTCCAGGACTCGTTCGCGCAGTGCATCGGCGGCCTCCTCACCGTCGCCGTGCAGGAGGCGCGAATCGCGGTCACGTGCTTGCATCCGGGCGTCTGCATCCGGGAGGTCAAGTCGGGACGCTACGGCAATCGCGTGGACGCCGGTGGCCGTGCTGCCTCGGTGGACGTGGGCGAGCTCTACGCCGACGAGGAGAGGCGTTTTTTGATATTCGTGGACGTACCTGCAGCAGCAGACCAAGACGATGGCATCACCACCGGGCTGATCAAAGTGAGCTGCACTTACCGAGATGCGGCGACAGGGCAGGCGACCAACGTCGCGGCAGACGACGCTGTGGTCCATAGGCCGGTTGAGGTTGCCGGCGTGGAGCCGTCCATGGAGGTGGAGAGTGAGCGCGTTCGCGTGGCGGCAACCCAAGACATGGCCGCGGCGCGGGAAGCGGCTGATCGCGGCGAACACGCCGAGGCCGCACGGATACTGCGGTCCCGTCTGCAGGTCCTGGAGCGTTCGGCGCCAGGGACGGACGGCGAACCTACTTGCTTAACGCTCATGGAGGAGCTGCGTGAACTTATCTCTCGCGTGGCAAACCGGCAGGAGTACGAGACGACGGGGCGCGCGTGTTTCCTCTCCGGCATGAGCTCGCACAGGCAGCAACGCGCCGGCGGCTCGATGAAGCTCTACCAGTGCGGACCGAGGCCGGGTGGAGTGGGAGGTAGAGCGGGGGGCGCTCCGCGGTCCCAGGCCTACTTCACTCCGGCAATGGAGAGGATGGTGAAGATGTCTCGCGAGCAGAGGAAGACGACGGCGCCACCGCAGACTCCCAAAGGAGAGCAACCAGGCGGCCAGAGCGAGCCACGCAAAAGGCACAAAAAACGTTGAATTAATATACTCTCTACCAGGCTAGTAGTTTTCTTATATCAATGCAAAACATGTGGTTCTTAAATTATTGAGTGGTTTTACCGTTTTAGTGCTATTTTGCAAAGTTATCTGCATTAAGAGTTCTATTCTTCTAAGGTGATAATGTAGGTGTAGGATCATATATGAAAACTGGCTAACTCGTTAAAAGAAAATGTTTTCCTAAATTGCTTTCACGTGCAAACTATCTTTGCAAATTCAAGAAAATCCCCATAAATCAGAATAAATACAATAGTCTTAGTAAAAAATAGTTTCCGCAAATATAAGTTAATAAAAATAATTTTATTTATAAAAAGTTCAAATGCCTTTATAAATACTAAAAAACTAGTTTCTAGAGTTTATTTAAACATATTTTTTGTTGGGAATCTAAATCCGTAACTAAGACAAAATAAGACCAACTATATGTTCATAACACACATGTATCATATTTTAATCATACTTGGGCAAATTTAAATGTCATCTAAATTCAAATAAAAATAATAGAGGATATCTCTTGTACTTAACATGCTTGGGAATATTTGAAATGCTCCAAAAATTCAAATGTGTGAAAAAACACAATTGCATTCTTATAATTTTTCAAAAACAAAATCATAGTGTTTTCAATAAGATCGAAAAAGATTAAACATGTCCTCAAAAAAATATTTCATTTCTTTCAAAATTTCAACAAACACAAACAATCAACCATACTTATTTAATATAACATTCTAAATTTTTTTTTGGAGATGTTACACCCTCTACCTGTCATATCTCCCCGAAAACCCTTGTACTCTTAGTTCTCATATTTGTCAGCTTCTGTGTGTGGATGCTCACATCGACGTCACATGTTCGCGGTCATTGGTATTCTTATTGCCGAGAGCCGTCGGGAGGTTGACATCCTTCTCAGTTTTGGATGGACTGGACCACTGTGCTAGAAGAGGGAGCACACACCTGGTCTATGATTGCATGAAGTCAATAGACAAGTTATTGATAAGTACAATTTATACTTTCATATCGGTGACATTTAGGATACTCCAAACTTAACGAGTATATTTTATTTAATTATTTAGCGTAGCTAACCAATATAGCGGAGCACACACCTGGTCTATGATTGTAGTGAGGTCAACAGAGAAGTTATCTATAAGTACAATTTATACTATACATTTATACTTTCATATAGGTTACATTTATGATACTCCAAACTTAACGAGTATATTTTATTTAATTATTTTGCATAGCTAATCAATATATAGCAATGTTGCTAAAAATATTAGTTTTAATATGGTTGCAATGTATCACTCAAATATATTCTTGCACTGTAATAAACGTAATGTGTATTTCATTTAAAAATGTTTGGCCTTGAATCCATTTTGACAATTGAGCAAGTCATATATCTGATGGAGTGCAGTTCTCACTATGCAAACTGTTTCAAAAAATGCAGAATGGCAGAAGCCCTACTAGTGGTAGAACAATCGGTGTCAAAGGCTGAGAACTACAGGCTCTTCCTGGGCGATGCGGGATTTATGGAGTACAGCATGCCTCTCTCTACTATTGTTGCCCGAGCAAAAGAACTTATGGGTCTTGACTGACTACCGAGGCATTAGTAGATGGTAGTAGAATTGTACAACACACTCAATTACAGAATTACATCACTTCACGAGAGAGTAGTGGGAGATTTTTCCTATCTACAACTGCAGCTGGTTTTTCACTGAAATAAAGGAAGGGACACTGCAAAGTTAGAGGTTATACTCCATATAAAATGCGGGTCATCACAATGGCACAGGAACAATCATGGCAATGTAATCATAAGACCACGATATAGTTGTAGAGATCACGTATTTGTAGTCTGATTCCCATAACAAAAATAGTGGATGCCGTACTTTTCTTCTTGAATTGACAAGATTTCCGTTTGCAAGTAGAACAAATGAACTAACCAGTAAATACTTGTCTCGAGCAATCGATTTACTAACCAGTAAATACTTGTGCCCCTTGACACCTCTTAGCGTTCCTGCTTGCCATCTCCGTCCTATAGAGTGGATAGCGCAGGCGTGCTGTGGCGTGCCGGCACAGCTCTGCGTTACATTCTCGAAAAGATCTAGGCGCACTCTACTGGGCTAGTTAGGAATTATCATATTGTCGTTTTATCTATAACTTCATTCTCTGATATATCTGTAATTATATGCTTTGATATCATATTGAATTAATGCTCATGTTCATTTTCCTTCAAATGTTTGTGAATCAGTGTGTGTGGATACTTCAGGTGATTACTACCACACGGTGTTCTCGGACATCCCTTGACATAAACTGTGGCAGCACACAATCCCCATAACGTCGGTAAACACGAGGAACACTTGTGTTCTATTTTTAAGAAAAAAGAACTGGGACACAACATTGAAGAGAGGAAGGCGGTATGAACACGGTACAGATAGCACAAGAATTATTCGGCCTACTGATAAACAAGTGTGATTCACTTGGGCAGGTGCAAATGCCAACATGTATGTGCTCACACTAGAGCCAATCTCAGAAAAATCAGATATACTTTTCTGCGGTCAGACCTGCCATGTTGCCGGTCTCATGTTTAGACCAATGCAATTCTTAATACTCCTTCCGTCTCAAAATAAGTGTCACAATTTTGATAGAAAGTGTATGTATGTTGACATATTTTGGGACGGAGGGAGTATTTGAATCGGCCTCTGTTTACGGGTACTAGTTAGCGTGCACGTGCAATGCACGTATTTAACATGTGAGCTAGTTGTGGATCATTAACATGCAAAAATGTTAATTTCTCAGAAGTAGAGTTCACTGGGAAATTTAATACAAATCATATATATGATAATTGGAAAAAAATATCATGTCCGTTCAGGTATACCCTTTCCTGCAGAATGGCTTCCATGTATCTGCGAAAAGTATCTATTAATCTTTTACTGTGTAGATACATCTTATCTAGACAAATCTAAGTGAACTAATTCGGAACCGGGGGAGTAACAAATTTGTAAATATTATTTCCCTCCTTTATGGCACATGCATCTAAAAACATTTCTTAGCCCCCACATTTGTTCAAGGCGATACCTTTCAACTAAAAAGGTTATCATCCAAATTAAAACCATACATAAAAATCATCTAAATCCTTAGTTCGGTAAGCCATATCACAAAAGAGTACACATAATATTGACTACTTTATTTCTTCTAAAGTGTATCAAGGTATATTATCTTCATGTCTTCAACAGAAACATCACAAAAGATAACCTGCACCATGCAGATCGCAATAAATTAGTAATCTGGCATACAATCATACAAAAGGTGGCATGAGAAGTATTGGAGGATCAAATAGACAGACCGAGGTTGTTTAGTGAGAAATTTCATTAAAAGTGATCCCTTCTTGTACTGCAAGATGAAACTGAACATGTCAGAAACTTGAGAAATATTTCCTAATACGCATACATTGGGTAAAAGCACATAGACATACATAAATATGTAAAAGTGAAAAAAGTGAGATTACGTATATGTACCATGGAGGTTTCTAACATTTCAGTCTTCACTTGAAAAACTCATCTTGTGAATCTGAATATGTAACCTGCATTGGAAGTATATGAATGAAATTCGCAGGCTGAAATAGTCAGAGAGAAACAGAGACAGTAGTGAAAGGTTCTATCATGTCAATCTCTCAATTCAACTCACTAAATAATGCGCAAACTATCCACATGGATCCAAACTAAGCCATACTGTTACAACACTTACCAGATTGTCTAAGCAAAAACACAATTGAATTGCAACCCAGAGTGCAGTGTATATATTCTAGCTATGTAGCATCTAAATTATGTAGTACAATATCTATGATCTGCATACACAGAGGAGCATGGTAGGTTCAGCAGAGCTCTTCCGTGGGAGGGAGACCGATAGACAGTGCGTATCGATGACAAGTGCGTATAGATGACAGTCATTTTTCATACCACTACCCTCTCAACTGATTTCAATGTCTTCTAAATCCATGTTAGTCTCCGATGAAAACGCTCTACAATTGTCTGGTTGCTTGGTTTGAGGAGATGAAAATTTAGTAAATAATGTGGACAGCTGCACATTCTACACATAGAGAAGATACAGGTCTGAGTAGATAATGCCTCTGAACAATCGTCAACCTCAAAGAAGAGGTCATTCGTCAGGGAAAGGAGCATCAAGACGATTGAAATTGGGATCATAAATTAGAAGTACCTAATTTCACGCACGCGATGTGGCATCAAAGATCGGTGTATGATGTGGCAGACTCCAGGGAGTTGGCCGCCTGCTCGCGGACAGCGTCATTCAGGATCTCGTGTCTGTCAGGATTGTGCCGTTGGCGCTGGCTAAGACAACGCCGCGGTGGCGAGCCGCGGCACCGGCGGCGCAGTGTTGTTGATCTGCTGCCCTGGCAGTGTGGCGGCGTCAAGCTACTGCCCCGGCAAGGGAGTATGGCGAGGGATGGCATGAGTTGACAAACTGATCTTAGTGGTAGATGTTGCTGTTGTCCATGAATAAAGAGAACATTTAGACCAACTGATTGTCACAAGGCACTAATTAACATGAGCCAACTAAAATGGTAAAAGCATGTAAAATGCATATCAAAGATCACACAGGGAGTTACCATATAGTAGCATCAATACCTCCACTGTCGTCACCTTACCATGCTAGCTAAAATGCACCTCATCGCCCACTAAAAAATGCACAAGTCGAACAATCCCTCCATAATATGCCTGCTACGTTCATAAGAAATTTCAGCTTCTACCAAAACCATATGTTTCCAAATTTGCCACCAGATGCATAAGAAAAAGCAGAGAAGCAAATGTGGAGGCTGTCTTACGGCGACTCCGCGGGTGGTGAACAAGTACAAGGGGCGGCGGCCAGTTCCTAGCTACCGGCTAAGTTGAGGCCAGAGCTTGGTGCAAGCCGACGGCTGCTGCGACGATGTCACATGTTCCTCATAGAGGCTACTGGCGGCAGGGTCGTCAGATAGACACCGGTTCGTGGAGCTCCTTATGGGTTGATTGGAAGCGACAGCGTCATAAACAAAGTTAACACTTCAGTGTGATTTCACAACAAAAAACACTTCAGTGTGGCTGCATAAACAATGTTAACAAGTTGGCCATCGTCAGTTGAGAATCTTGTACTGCAAAAAAAAAAAATCAAATGTTACTGCAACAATGGTAAAGCACACAGTTGGTGAGCAATTTGGCATAGAAAAGAGGGAAAAACAAACCACTCACATCAGTCTTGGCTGGTCAGGCGTGGAATGTCTTCTTTACATTGCCGATGTTCTTGAGATTCAATCATGCAGACTCACTGTTGATGAGATTAAAAAGCAACGATGTGGTGAGTCCACCGGCATGTCGAAAGTCCTCGTCGTCATCCTCGATGAGAAAGGCTGCCAACGGCGAGGTGAGGCCGCAGTGGACACCGGCGGCGAGGCAAGGAGAGAGCTGGCAATGGAGCGAGAATGGCGACGGCGCCGTGACCCAGGTGGCGTTGAATTACGACTCAGCGGCACCGTCTCGTCGGCGTGCGGGTCGTCGCCTCGTCGGTATGTGGGGATTGCGGCTGCGGGCGGGTCGTGGGCGTGAGGGGCTTGCGGCGGCGGGCGAGTCGTGGGCGTGAGCCGGATTGCGGCGGCGTACGGCCCGTGGGCGTACATGGTTAGCGTCCGATCTAGCGTTATCTCTGGGCGTGCGTCCATCTATTTCCTTGAGCAACTCATGGGCAGAGGCGGACGCGCGGGGCTGGCAGAGTTTTCGTCTGCCAGTTAAAATTGCTAAACGTACTTTTGGTAGGGTTAGTTTACATCTTAAACGGTTAGATCTGATTAAGTGGGTTGATCGTTCGGTGGTAGTAGGTCTGTATCGTTTCGTGTAACTTTGCTGGGTGCACTTAGAAAAGAAAATGTTCTCTCTTTTAATAGTAGTAGAGATCTGATGTCATTTCTGAAAAAATCTAGGTTTATTCCAGCACCTACACGGCAAATGATAAAATTCCTGCTAGCCGCATCGCATCACGATTGGCCATCAATAGGCGGTAGCGATCCCCAAGAGACCGTACCACTGATTCGAAGCTTATTGCATCAAGCCGCGCTGCAGATTTGGGTACAAATGTAAACCTAGAGGCTAGAGCTTGGCGGTTGGCACCAAATGGCCCAAACATCTGCGAGGGGCCGGGGTGCTGGAGTTCCGGCGGGTCTCAGGCGAGGGCGGCCGGTGCTCGCAGAAATACGCGGGAGGAAGGGTAACCGCACCTGTGGAAATCCAGGGCGAGCTGGTCCCCGCGGAGGCGGCTGGCTCCTTCCTGCGGTCGCCGCTTGCCAGCATCTTTATCTGAGTCTCGAGACGGCAATCAGCAGAGCATAGCAGGCCGCTTGAACAAGGCATTGCTGTGCACGGTGCACCGAATAAAGGACGTGTGAGATGCAATGCTTGAGTTGAGATGCACCACTCGCGCGGTCATCTAGGCGGATTGCAGAATTTTTAAAACTTTTTTTTACGGGGAATTTTTAAAACTTAGAATAAGGGAATTAAAAATCGCCGAAATCTCCCCAGTTGCGTCCCGAGTAAACGAGTAGGTAAACGAGACGAGATGCATTGCGTGTTGCAACAGCGCAGTGGGTCAAAAAAATCATTTGGTTTGGTAACTCGTGACGAGTCTGGTTAATCCTGTAGAGATTTCGCTTTTGACTGTTTGGTTGGCCGCTCTCTGTAAACAGCCCAGAATGGGCATGCGGC
This sequence comes from Poa annua, assembly GCA_026929855.1. Lineage (NCBI taxonomy): Eukaryota > Viridiplantae > Streptophyta > Magnoliopsida > Poales > Poaceae > Poa > Poa annua. The sequence continues at coordinate 12,666,608 of CM049433.1, read as the reverse complement.
TGTTTGGTTTCGGCCCAAATCAGAGTCTGGTAACCTCTTCCCTTGAGTGGTGAGGTTACCGGTTACACAACAGGTAACAAACACGAACAGTCAACATCAGCTAAGACATAGTTTAGACATCACGAATAGATCACAGCACTAGATAGGACGAACTAAAGGAACAACAGACGAACAATACTAACTAGGCATCCTCGTCCATGACCACCAACCTGGTACGCGCGTCGTGCTCACCTTAGTGCAGGTGTGGTCGAAGATGACCACACTGAACACGACGGCGGCCTCCTTCTTCAAGGTGAGGAACTGCCCGATCGTCAGGCCATGGGCGACGGCGAACGCCGCCCACCCCTGGTCGACGAACACCTCGTCGCCCTCCCGCTTGGTGGTCATCCTCCAGGAGCAACCGGTGTTGGTGCTGACGACGATGCTGGAGGGGACCTTCCTGAAGTACGGGACGAAGGACTTAGGAATGGTGAGTCTGCCCATCGTCGGCTTGAAGATGAACCAGAGGAAGTGCGTAGGGTCTTCCTCCTTACGGAAGTGGCCGACGTTAGCCGGCCGTCCACGGCGCCTCGTGGCCGAGGCACCCTCGCCCTCCACCTCCGCCGGTGCGCCTACATCAATCGGGACAGTATTCTGAGCCAAGGCAAAGATAGCAGTTAGCACATGCGGATTGAAATTCAAGCACAGAGTAAGCACAATGCAAGTCAAGCACAGTCAAATACAAATGCAGACTGACATTCAGATGCAACTACAATGAAATTCGAGCACAGTCAAGTACAAATGCAAGATACAGAAGGTGTACGTTACAAATGCCGCTACGGCTACGCAAATGTCGTAAACAACTTAGCCGGCTACTCATCACAAATGGCCATGATCCTCTTGATCTTGTCTTGTTCACAACAGCCAGTTTGAGCAGATCGTAGATGGTGTACTCCAACTTCCTCTTCTCATCCTTGAGACTCTTCTTCTCGGCCAGCAGGAGCTCTCTTTCTTCCTCTCATTCCTGCTTCTTAGCCCTAAACACCTGTGCTTGAGTTCGTTGCACGTTCTTTAGAACCGCATTTTCACTTCTCAACTCCTACAGGTCATGTTGAATCCGGCTCTGTACAAACTAGAACAACGGAATCAATCTAACTGCACCGGCCCTTCTCCTATTGCCATCTACGGTAGACGACGAATCGGATCTACTCAATCCTAATCAAGCCTACTCAATCGTACTGTCCTCACATATGTAGAACAACATGCAAAGAGAGAACATCCTACTCAATCCTAATAAATCCTACACATATCCATTCCTATTGAATCCTACTGAAAACCGTAACAGATCGGATCTGCATGCAGAAGGAAACGGCAAAGAAATCTACGGGATGTAAAGAAATCTACGGGAAGAAACTTACCGCCATGGCCGAGGTCGACGAAAGCTCGAGGTCGCGCGCGCAGTGGTCGATGCCGGTCTTTCGTCAGCGGTGGTTCTTGCGGCCGAGGTCCACGTCGTCTCCTCCTCCGGTCCGGTTCCTTCTCCTAGCGGCGGTGCGGCTGGTGGGAGAGCAACCGGCGTGATGTGACAATTTTGGGGTGAGAGTGAGAGGAAGAGGTGAGAGAGAAAAGTCGGGCGGTGAGGGGAGTTATGGCGCGTGTTCCCGAAGGGACGCGCCGTTTCTCTCTCCCGTCTCCACGCGTGCAGTCGACGACTGAGAACGCGTCTGGCCACTGGAAACGGTCGAACCGGGCGTTCCTAACGGGCATGGCCCCAGGGTGCTTTAAGGTTCGCACTATGCAAGAACGCGAGAAAGTCCAGCCAACCAAACGGGCCGAAATTCTTCTCCCCAGTTGCAAAAAAAGGCCTCACAGGCTACCAAACGCGCCCTAAAAAGCACTGGATTGGACCGTGTTTCAATTCGGCGTACTAGGCCGAACTCGGTGCGCTGGAGGCGTTTGGGGGCGCCGGAGCCAATCATTTGCGTAGGAAAACGGCGTGGGGCCGGCCTGTCAGCGCCTAGCGAGTGGAAATGCACGAAGCGGCGGTCTTCGTCTACATCCCTTCGGTTCTCGTGTCGGTCAAGCTGTCACCGCCGCGTCCAGTGAAACAGGTCGGCCAATGATACATGTCGGAGTAATGACGTACAGTCGCCGTGTTGACGGCTTGGTTTCCCGCGCCGGAGTTAATGGCGACGCAACGCCTCCACCGCCTTCGGCCGCTATATAAGCCGTACCTCGCCTGGTCAGAAATCCACACCTCATTGTCTTCACACTCTCTCTCGCCCTCCCCCTTTGCTCTCTCTCTCTCGCCCAGCCAAGAAACAAGGATGGTCGAGCGCTACCCCGAAAATGGCGTCGCCGCGAACGGGTTCAGACGTCGTTTCCTCCACGTCTGGGAGGCGCGGCTCAACGCCGACGGTGTGCCGGTGCGCCCGTGCCGCAAGGCACGGAGAGGGCGGCGGAGATCGTCGCCATCCTCGAGGGCTTCCCCGAGGAGCAGCGCGACGATCCCCTTTGGGATCCTGTGAACAATATACGGTGGACGCAGTATTTCGACCAGCGTCGCCAGCACCAGCTCGACGCGCCGGGACCGACCGGCACGCTGTTCGGCTGGAACAACGATATCGAATCTGGTGGGACGTGCAAGGACGCACTGGCCGAGGTCCTCGACCACATCGCCGACGGGAACTAGCCGCGGCTCACCATGCCGGCGCGGCAACCGCTGGTCCCAAGGCGCGCCGGGCAAGCTTGGACGCGCAGGCGCAGCGGCGTGTCCTTCTCCTTGGCCTCCTCCGACGCAACGCCGGCCGCACACTCCTCCTCTCCGCCCGCACGTCGCCCTACGTCGCCGCGCGTGTGAAGACTGAGCCGCCCTCTCCGCCGGCGCGCGTCAAGATGGAGCCGACCGAGACGCCGCCGCGACGCTCCAACCCTCTCCGGCGAGCGCCCGACCTCTTCATCGATCCTAGTATGATGCATGCGTGACCTTGGGTCGTCGTACACATATCTGACGGAAAACGTCATATGTACAGCATCGATCCTTTTGGCAATGGCGCTCGTGCCCATCTAAATTCGAACCAGATTGCGTTTGAAATCCCATCTGCCACCTACCCGGAGAAGAAAGAAAGAAAACTGGACTTCACCAACGGACCTCTACGACATCTACCATCCCAATTCCCATGCGTCATCGATACCCGACGCCACGACCCAGCCTGAAAAGTCCTTCGCGCATCACAGCCAGCACGGGACCACCAGCCGAGTCGGCAAGCCCCGCAAGGCACCCCCTGCCCTTCTGACTCCTCTGACCGCCTGCCCCCCACCCGATTTCATTTATTATCGTCGTCGCCCACCCAACCCAACCCGAACACCACCACGACCAGAAGCCCAAACCAAACTCCACCACGACCACCTCCCCCGTCATTCTCCTCCCCCCAAATCCACCTCCGCCGTGCCACCGCGGCGTGAATCCGGCGCCCCCCGCCCCGATCCGCCCGATCCGCGCCAGATCCCCTCCCCGCTCCCGCGATAACTCTCCCGATGGGCGCCGGCCGTGCCAGCCGCGGCGGGCCCTCCACGGCCTCCCCCTCCGCGCACGCCCGGCCCTTCCCGCCGATCTCCTCACCCCCTCCGGCCGCCTCACCCTCGGCGGCCCCCGCGGAGACGGCCTCCACCTCCATCACCAGGACCGTCAACGGCTCGCACCACTTCAAGATCGCGGGCTACTCGCTCGCCAAGGGCATCGGCGTCGGCAAGTACATCGCCTCCGACTCCTTCTCCGTCGGCGGCTTCGACTGGGCCATCTACTTCTACCCCGACGGCAAGAGCGCCGAGGACGGCGCCGCATACGTCTCGCTCTTCATAGCGCTCGCCAGCGAGGGCACCGACGTGCGCGCGCTCTTCGAGCTCACCCTCGTCGACCAGAGCGGCAATGGCCAGGACAAGGTGCACACGCACTTTGGGAGGTCGCTCGAGGGCGGGCCCTACACGCTCAAGTACAGGGGAAGCATGTGGTCAGTCCCCTCTTGCCCCTTGTCCTTGGCTCACACCTGCGTGGTGGTTCCGTCAGAATCAGATACTAGATGTGAATTTTGTACTACTACTATTTCTGCTGCTTGGAGAATTTTAGAGTCATTTACTTACTTCAGTTGGAATGACTAATACTACTATCTGACATGGTATCGGCTACTAGTATTTATGCATGTTAAAGTACTTGGGTTTGGTGCTGGCAATTAGAGTAGTTCCGTGGGCAATTGGAGAGATTTCTATGGCACATGGAGCCGTTATTAGGTCTACTTGCCAGAGTTGTGTATAGGAATTTTGCCAAGGGAGTTATGTTGTGCATATATTATTAGAACAATCCTTTTATCGTCAGTGTCCGAGAGTCCGGGACTGTCGGAAGTCTTATATGCTAGTATGAATGCCGCAAGACAGACACGTCTGTTCCAGTATATATCTGTTTAGTTTGACGACTTGGTTTGTTTCGTTAGAAATCCTAGTGGATTGAGTTCACCTACCATACTTTACATTACATAGCTATTTATGTGCTTCACATGTGGAAAGTTTAGTAGTCTAGAGTCTAGACGATCAGTGTTTTTTGTCGCAGTTCTTTACATAATATAACTAGCATTGTTCCACCGGTAGTGTGACCAGCACAGAACTTGATGAAAATATGCACCATTCTACTTGCTACCTATGTTGATTTATCTAAGTATCTGGTCAGCTTATACTTGCCTGATTTTTGTCGTTGGGATATTCTCTAAAACGAACTATACTTTGGTAGAATAATTTCTCATACTCTCCTAGGAATTACAAGTATGGATGTAAAGAAACATACCTTGTTTACTCAACTCAATGCTAATTATATAGAGGCATAGATCACAGTAGTATGCATAATTTGTTGCCAATGCCATAGAATGCGCTAGATGGCATTGGCGTCCAGCAGACATCACCCTGATAGTGCAAGTTGCATGTTTTGGTCGACTGCGATACTTAGGATTAGGTTGCAGCTTCTTTGCGATAAATAGCTGATTGTATTTTTCTTGTAAGTTAGAAATTATGAGCACCTAGGTGAGGTTATGCCTGTAGAAAGAGATTGTAGTTTTGTTGTATTGTCTAGGGAGTTGCTGCTTTTCTATTTCTGGTAAGGACGATTATTTACACCTTCAGTTCCTCATATATTTGAATTTTGACGCAAAATATAAAGAAATCGGTTCATATAAACACATGTATGTATTGATTTATCCATGTTCTCAGTGCACTTCCCTGACCACGTTTAATGTTGTACCTTTTGGTTAACTTCTTGGCTTGGCTGTTCAATGTTACTGTGTGCGGTAAACCTGATTTTGTTTGTTGCACAGTAACTATTGCGACTTCACAGTTAACTTACCTTCTGTGCATCATGCAGGGGTTATAAACGTTTCTTCAAACGATCTGGCCTGGAAACATCAGATTATCTTAAAGACGATTGCCTTCTAGTAAACTGCACCGTTGGTGTTGTTCAATCCCATACCGAAGGACCAAAGATATACAGGATACCAGTGCCAGAATCTAACATGTTTCAGCATATTGGGCAACTGCTAACTAGTGGAAAGAAAACTGACATAACATTTGATGTCAATGGAGAGACATTTCCTGCTCATAAGGTGGTTCTTGCAGCCAGATCGCCGGTTTTTAGGGCCCAGCTTTTTGGTCCCATGAAGGATAAGAACATGAAGTGCATAAAGATTGAAGACATGGAGGCTCCAGTCTTCAAGGTTTACCTTGCTCTCTCATAATTTTATTTTATTTTATTTGTGTTCCATTGAGGTTCTCTGTTCCCGTCTAGTTTGTTACAACCATAGTGTCAACTACTGCCGTATTATCGTGAGGCTTTCCTCACAACTTTTTTACATTGCATCATTGTAGCGGAGCCACATATGGCTGAAACATAACTTAGTGTTGTGGTTCGAAATGGTAGTTGTCAGTGTAACCATCATGATTTTGTATTCAGAATTCAAGCAAGCTAAAGATATAATCATGTACCTGATGAACCAAAAAAAGCATAACACAGTGCTGATATTGCTGTTCTTGGGCTGTTGTTTGTGCATCCATCTTATCAGGATAAGCTATTTGATTCAGTATGCTTCTTGCAGCTATTGGTGCTTCCACCCACTGGCTGTACTGGAGCTATACCATTTGCCTAATTTAGACCTGCAGAAATATGGATAAGCTATTTGATTCAATCTGCAGAAATATGAATAAGCTATTTGATTCAATATGCTTCTTGCAGCTATTGTTGCTTCCACCCACTGGCTGTACCGTAGCTATACCATCTGCATAATTTAGACCTGCAGAAATATGGTTTATGCATTTTCATTTACCTTTTACTATTATTTACTTATATGAGCCGGCTTCTTACACATTACATTATGGTTTTCAGGCTTTACTCCATTTTATGTACTGGGACGAATTACCTGACATAGAAGAGCTTACTGGTCTTAATACCATGTGCGTATCCACATTGATTGCGCAGCACTTGCTTGCAGCTGCGGACCGTTATGCCTTGGAGAGACTAAAGTTGCTCTCTGAACTCAAGCTATGCGGAGACGTAGCAATAAACACAGTCGCAAACACTTTGGCGCTGGCTGAGCAACACCATTGTTATCAATTGAAAACTGTTTGCTTGAAATTTGTGGCATTGCCTGAGAATCTGAGAGGTAAGTTGTGTACCTTGAATTTAAACCTGGAAGCATGTTGATTTCTCTTAATATCCATTATGGTTTTCTTGTAGCTACAAGTACATAGTTTTCGTAGTGTAGGAACTGGGCTACTCTAGGGTTATCAATAATGGTTCCACTGAGAAATAGTATCATTTGTAGCAAATTTATTCTTTTACACTGGATCATTATTACAATATTAAAAAACACAACGAAATGCCTGCAATGCATGTAGGTCCTATGTGCTATGACAATGAGATTCCCTGATACTGGCATTGATCCTGCATGAACACATCCAGTTTTTTACCATCTTTGATGTGAAGCAGTTTAAGGACTAAAATGTTAGGAATACAAACATATGATAGAAGTTGCGGTTGGAATATATTCAGGCATAGCCTAGATTTGCTCCTTGCATACTTGACTTGTTTACTAAAATAAGTTACTGTGGCTGTTCCAGGCTTTCTTAGTAGACATTGGTAAATTAATGCAAATGGTTGCTTCACCAGATGCTCAGCAGCTATAATATACTACTGTTTATGCTCTGGGCACTCGGAGCAAGAAAGATTGGCGATCTAATCAGAACGAATTAAACTTTTCAATAGCTCCCACTGGGGCAATGGTGACCTCGCCGTGCTTTTGGGGAAAGCACAGCAATGGCCATCGTGCTACTTGCCGTTAACGACTAGTGTGCTGGTGGCCATGGTCTGTTAAAAAAAAACCACCACACAGGGTCTCGGGGTTCCAGACTTCCAGTATACTTAAAATAATAATTTAAGAACACGTCGCTATAAACTTTTCGCTGCTGCTTATTGGTCATTGTTTCGTGAAACGTTTTATTAGCATTCACTAATGTCTACAGACATTTAATCTTAATATGACAAACATCTTTAACCGCGTCCTTTTCTGTGCAGCCGTCATGCAAACCGATGGATTTGATTATTTGCAGCAAAGTTGCCCATCCCTCCTGACAGAGCTTATAGAGTATGTGGCTAAGGTAGGAGAGCACACTGCAAGCCCCTGCTTATATTCAAATGAAGTCCTGGATGGCGGCGATGTCAATGGAAGACGTGTGAAACCAAGAATTTAACTGCTCCAGGATCACGTAGCAGGAGTTTGGTTCGTCCATTCGGTGTAAAGCGTTTCATCAAGGGCGCTTTCGCGGTGCCATATCATGCTTGCAGCATGTTGTAGTGTGTTCGGTGTTTGTGTTGTGACTCCCCATCTTCAAGTCTCTTTACTCTGGAGCTCGTTGTGTTGCTGATATATATATATATCCTACTGACAATTGCATTGCTTCAAAGCCTTATCGCTTTGCAGCCTGTGGCCATAAAGTGCGCACAGGCGGCATGGCCAAGGTTGGCTGGTACAAGGTTGGATCAAATAAGGGCGCAGGGTGAGTTCACAGAAGTTGCTTTGTGCTAGGTCAGCTTTGTCGATTTCTAGTCTGTCTGTATCACTTGTATTTAATTGAAACGATGTAATCCAAAGAGATTTATCTTTTTAATGATGTATCTCTTCTCTCACGCTTTTATATTTACTTCTTCGCGGCTAGTCTTGAACATTTGTGAATTGTATGGTGCCTGCTTCCTGCCCAGTTCAATTTCTCTAAGTCCTGTATGAATTTCAGAGAGTTTATACCGTTCCTGTAGGAATTGAACTTTGGAGAAATCATCGTAAAGTTCTTGTCATACTGAGTCTTTTGCACATGCCACTGAAAATGAACTGGGATAAGTGAAACTGAAAATTCTCCGTCCAGCGTAATTCTTAGTACTTTACTACGTAGTACGACTATTCGAACCAAGCCAGGTAGAGGCAGCAGAGGAATAAGTACAGAAGAGCTCGAACCGTTCACGGAAGCCAAGATCGACCCCAGCCCACCCATCAACAAACCTTTGCTTGCTCCGCGCTCCACCTCCCTCCCCTCTCCTCACTGCGCCGGCACTGCAGCGGCAGCGCGCTCCGGCCCGGATCGGCGGATCTCGTCGGGCGGCCACCGCCACGATGATGAACAGCGTCTCCCCTCCGCCGCCGACGCTTCCCTCCGGGGTACGTACCGCCCGTCCCTCGCCTCCTCCTCCTCTCTCTAGATCTGGTGTTAGCCTGTTAGGGGCAGACGCGTCTCTGTGCCGGACGCTTCTAGATCCTTCGTCTCGGGCGCCTCTTGCGCCGTGCGGCACGATGCGCATTCCAGGAGCTCCTGTCGCGTTGTTCCGCCGTGGAGAAGGGCTGGTCGCGGAATTCTGCGCCACGATGCTTCGCTTGTAAGGCAAGGCAGCAACGCCCACTCTAGTGCGCGGATCACTATCTGACTAGTCTGCTTGTTGTGCTCACTAGTTCTCTGTTTGCACCGAGGTCAGAGAAGGACCCACGTCACGCCACGTTTGTTTCCGGGCCACGTTTGGTTTTCTGCGGCTTTGCTTGCCTGCTTGCTTTCGTCCCGAGTGTCACGATTTTCTGTGAAATACTTAGCCCTAGTACATACATGGATTACGTGGTGCAGACACTTTGTTTTGCATTACATCTTAGAGCGTTGCTGACACACGCTGCGTTTCTCAAAATGCAGGGCGGAAGCTTCTTCAGAGGGTACACGAAGCTCTGCAAGGGCCTCGCTGTCATATTGCTCCTCGTGCACCTCTTGGTCCAGCTGTTCCCATCGGCCATCAACTATCTCGCGCTTATTCCTGCAAGGTACGGTAGCGACACATATCTTTTGATTGCATTTGAATACGATGTTTGCCAAGAAATTTTAGTGACAGACCTGACTGAGTAGTTATGAAATTAGTGGTTACTTTGTCATGTTGAAGAGGAACCTTGACTTAGTTTCTTAGTTTTCCGCTTATCAAGTTTTGAATTATTGTCAGCACTATCGGTTTCAGTCGGCAAGGATACTACAAAACATGCCTTCTAAGGAGAAATGTTTCTTCCCTACAGCCATGTGCTAGTGCACCAATAGACTAGCACTGACTGGTATATAGAACAGAATGCCCTTCTAGGATTCTGGTTTTAAACACAGTTTTACTTGGGTGGTCTCAGTACCACCATACGTTCTGGTGATTAATTACGTAATATGTTTGCCTAACCACCAGATTGCCCATGACTGTGAGATCACATATGCCTTTGAGATATTACCCACTTACCCTGTATAAATTGAACATGCTTGATGTTTTACATACTTACACAAAAGTCATGGTTCTGTTTTCTTTATAATTGTGTAACTAATTTAATTTTCTACAGGACCATCCCTTTTGCCTGGAACCTAATTACTGCCGGTTATGTCGAGCAAACAATTCCAGGGGTAAGTTTTTCCTCCCATCACTTGTCAAGGGCACTGCATTCTTATTTGTACAGATCATTCTTGCACTTAGTATGTTTCTTCTTTTTTATTATACGAAAGCAATGTTCCAAAAAGCGCTGAGCGCTAAGCGAGCGGTGAGGCTCCGCCTAGAGGAACTACAGCTTAAGCGAGCTTAAGCGCCGCTTAAGCGTACAAGGTAAAAGCGTACAAACAGAGACAATCTAGAAGTTCGGAAGCGGACAAACAGATTATCTTAGCACTAGCAGCAGCTAATTAACAACTAACTTAAACAGTACTGTTGTATTGCAGCAGCTAAGAGCCTAACTAGCCTACAAATAAAGCTAGCACGACAACAGAATAGCCTAACTTGCCTACTGTTGTACTGCAGCAGCTAACAGCCTAACAGCTAGCAGTCGATCCAACCTCCAATCGATCGATCCAGCCTAATAGCTAGCAGCTAACAGCCTAACAGCAACCAAAGCAATCGATCCAACCTCCAATCGGTCAATCGGTCCAGCCAAATACACAGGCTAGCTAGCACGTTAGCACCTAGCAGAGAAATAACAAGAAAAAAGAAAGAAGGGGATCGGGAATACTTGCTACGCGCCGGCGGCCGACGTCCAGGTCGAGCAAAGGCAGAGCTCGAGTTGGGGCTCTGTACGCTTGGTGGAGAGGGGATGAATGCGGAGAGGGGATGCAGGGGGGCCGAAGACCTGGAGAGACTCGAGGAAGAGGCGGAGGGCGGAGGCGGAGGTCCTTCACGGCGGCGGACGACGAGCTGCAGTGACACGAGCTGCGCCGCCCCTCTCTCCCTCTCAGGACGGGGGGAATGGACGATTGGGGTGCCAGGGAACCCTAATTGACTCCCTCTCTCCCTTATTTCCCTCCAACGCGACCTAATTTTTTAGGATTCCCGCCGGCAACCATGGATGCTCGAGCGACGCTTTTCTTCCGCCTACTCCCGCTTCAGCGCGCGGAAGCGAGTGCTCAGCCCTTAATCGCCCCGCCTTTTCCGCTCAGCGCTTAACGTCACGCTTTGGCCTGAAACTGAGCGGAAGCCTTCCGCTTCGCTCGCTTTCACGCTTAAGCGTGACAAAGCGTACGCTTTTTTGAACACTGTACGAAAGACTAATGGAACTAAATCTCCCTGAAATCAAAGAAGTAAGAACTGTGGCAACTAAAGTGAATTTACATGTGGAGTGAAAATTTATTTACTGCCGTCCGAGAGACTGCCTTTCTAAAGTACTTAGACGAGGCAACAAAGGCTTTAGATGGTTGGCTATGAGAGAAATAACTTAATTAAGTAGATGGGATTTGGATAGGGAGTATGGTTGCTGTGTCTAGCTTGTTATAGCTAAGTAAGTTCTTTTTCTCATATTACATCAGTAAGGTAGGAAACATGTTTAAATACTTCCATCTTCATATTTGCTGAGAAACAGTCGCAAGTCAATTGAGTGGAAATATCTGTGAAAAGTGATAACAAATTTGCAGTGTATTACAAGGATATGTGTACAATGAGCAATCTATAGAACTTGCCTCAAAGACTTTCTGCAGATGATGTTAAGCTTGTTAGGGAGTGAATGTTCTCCTTTATCTTTGCTCCCCATGGACCATGTCATCAGCTAGTTCATATTTGCTGTTTATATGTTAAATTAAATTTACTATCATATACTCCCTCCGTTCTGAATTAATTGACTCAGATTTAGTACAACTTGTATTAAATCTGAGTCAATTAATTTAGAACGGAGGGAGTAGTAGATTTATCTTCCTTGGTCCCTAGTTCTCAAGTACACTATGTTACCTAGGAGTTAAGACCATGTGTCTATTTAATTGAACTCCCTCAGCTCACATGGGTAATGTGCTTCCAGGTTATCATCAGCATAATTGGTCTTCTTTTATTTGGGAAGTTATTAGAGCCTTTATGGGGAACAAAGGAGTTATCGAAGTTCGTTTTTATTGTCAACTTCTCAACTTCAATGTGTGTCTTCATAACTGCTATCGCTTTGTACTACGTAACACAACAAGAGACCTACCTGTAAGTATTGTTTTTCTGTAGAAGCGTATGACCACATCTAATGTTTCGTGTTGTGTGAACTAATGAGTTTTCATAATGCTTGATTTTCCAGCTATACTCCTCTTTCTGGATTTTATGGAGTTCTGTCAGGATTGCTAGTGGGAATCAAGCAACTCATGCCAGATCAGGAGCTTAATCTTCTTGTGCTGAAGATCAAGGGAAAGGTTTTTATCTGACACTGTTAATTGAATAACTCAGTTTGATATTATTGTGTGTTGTGACTGACATTTTTATTGTTTGCACCTACTCAGTGGATTCCATCACTTATTGCACTGATCTCAGTTGTTGTAAGCTTCTTCGTGAATGAGTTGGTATCTTACCTCCCAGTCATACTGTTTGGCATTTATATGAGTTGGATTTACCTGCGTTACTTCCAAAAGAGGCTAGAGACAGGCCTGAAAGGAGATCCTAGCGAGGAGTTCTCTTTCTCAAGTTTCTTCCCTGCATTTCTAAGGTAGTAAAGCTTCCCCTTTATATAATAAGATCTTAATTTGCAGACTGACATTAGACGAATTTATGAATTACGGACAAATTCTGTGCTCAATACCTTTTATATTTAGGCTAATCCATTAAAAATTTGCAGACCTGTTCTGGATCCAGTAGCCTCCATATTCCATCGGCTTCTCTGTGGAAGATCTGATAGGGCTGACTCTAGGGGTCAGACATTGGAAACCTCATCAGTGACAGGCTCTGATTCTACCGAGGCAAACAGGAGGAGGTTAGTTTTTATGACCTGTCTTAAGTAGTGCATAGATTTTTCATCCTTTGCTCGAACAACATAGTCTAGACACAACCCTTCAGTATTTCCCACTGCGTCTTTGACTCCAGTGTTGTTAGTTTTGGGTATTTTGGTTCTGTATCTTTTGGTACTTCTGGTTGTTATGACACGTCCAGTTCATGCATGTGTGCTTGTATACTCAGTCTCACTTGCCTGTTTTGCTCTCACCACAGGGAAAGGGGTCAAAGAGCACTGGAGCAAAGATTGGCCGAGAAGCTGGCTGCGGTCAGGAGTACAGAGAGCACGTCAGATGACGCATCTGACAAAGTTTAATCCTTCCATGAAGCGATCTGTGCATCTTGTCGATCGCCCGGTGCCGAGTTAGCAAGTGGCATTTTCTGGAGGACATGAGTATATGATCGATTCAGTGTACTCTTTTAGCAGCCCCATGCTCACCCAGAGTGCAGTCAATGTGTTGCGTTATGTGTCGTCTGTAGGCGCTTCTAGGAGAGATGGTGAGTTGGTGATGCGTGAATGTGTGATTTGCTGATTTAGGGAACCAAACTGAACTGTGCAAAGGAGTGAGAGTTTTCTTAGGACAATTTAGCTGCATGAGTGAGAGTTTTCTCTTTTCATTTTTGAGGTCCAGGGTTCACATGAGCAAGAAATGAGAGTTAGCGCGTTGGTTTGTTTAGCGATCCATTCGATTCTATCTGCTTGCATTATGATTGTCTGTCAATTTTAATTCGACGATGACCTGAGAAGATCTTCTGTGAAGTAACTAGGCAGTGGTTGGTGACTGACTGATTGTTCCAGGTCAGGTGTTCACGCACCATTGTAATGTGGGAACCATTCATTCGGTGTTGTGGTTGTTTGTGCCCCGGACCAAGATTCAAATAATCGTGCCCGGCACATACTCTATGTTAGTATTAGCACAGCAAGGACACATGTATGAATTTTGTGAGATCCTGAATTTACCGTGGTCAGTTCGAGTTAAAAAAATCTTCCCAGATTTGCTAGATTATTAAAAAAATCTTCCCAGATCGTCCAAATCCCGGCACATGTTCTTCATGGGATTCTCCTGGTATAAGCCCACAGAAAGCCCAGGCCCACCACTGCACCAGCCCTTCACGCCTCCGAGCTCTCCTTCCTAAACCAGACCAAACCAACCCCTCAGCTCAGAAACACGAAACCGGAGCAGGAGAGAAAAGAGAAGAAAGAGGAAAAATCATCAAACACTAAATAAAAAAGAGAAAAATCTGGAAGCCTAAGCCGCCTCCCCCATCCCCCACTCCGGCGCTCCATGCCCCTCCCCGCCGCCGCCGCCTCCCCCAAGCCCGGGCGCCTGTCCGCCACACGCCCCAGCTCCCCGCGGCGGCGCTGCCTCCTCACCCGCTAGCCGCCGTCCCCCTCTGGCCGCCGGCCTTGGGCGGGCGTCGGCGATGGCGCCGACCCGGAAGAAGCGGACGTCGTCGTCGGCGGCGGCGGCCGCCGCCGCCGCGGCGCAGTGGAAGGTGGGCGACCTCGTGCTCGCCAAGCTCAAGGGCTACCCGGCGTGGCCGGCCAAGGTGAGCGTCGCCTGCCCCCTCTGATCTGGGGGCTCCTCTACTGCTTTGTGTGAACTTAGGGTTCCATGGCTGGGGAGCTTGCTCAGGGTTTGGTTAACAAGTAGTAGTTCTTTTACTGCTGCTCCACGGTGATTCGCAGTGACAAATGAGGTCTATAGGTAGCTGCTTTGCTTGCACCGATTTGGTGGCCCTTTCTTTTGATTCTTCGTTATCTTTGCGGCTACTGTAGCTTAGGGTTCGGGGAACCGTGATGGTAGCTCAGCTCAGTCTCCGATTTCTTTCATCGCTTGTTTTAAGGTCCCTGCTAAATCAATGCACTATGCTACGATCTCGCACTGCAAGCTTCTTGTATTTTCCAAATCTTGGTTCTAGTGAGGTTTAGTGGATGGATATAGTTTAGATCTCACCCTTTTGGTGATTGGGGCGACACATAGTTTCAGCCTTTCGGAGTCAAGGGTAGCCGAGCTTTCTTGGTTTCTGTATTGGTACTGGTTGGTGTGGTGGATACATAGGGCCTGTTTGGTTCATGCCAGTGCCAGCCTCGCCAAACCTGGGCGAGCCAAAATATTGGCGACCAAATTCTGCCGCTAGCCGCTCGCCAAAATATTGGCCCAGAATTGAACTGGCCGAAGTGAGCCGACCAGGGCGCACCAAATAATTGGTGGCCGACCAAACAGGTTACAAAGCCTGGTCAATGACCAATTTTTTGGACCGGCAATATAGGGCTTCAATCCAAACCGCCCAATAGTTCTCTTGGGACAAACCATGGTGCTTCACTCTCATAAGATTTCTTTTACAAGATCACTTGTAAGTCTACTACCGTTACGATAGAATCACGATTTCTTTTGGAAGATGGGTGTGCCCTGGTAGTTCAGTTGGGTGGAAGATCTTGATAAACCTGGTTGGTGAAGATGAATGCAACCTTTATTGAGATCAAGTTGTATCTAGATCTAGTACAAGAACCTTACCTATCTAGTAAATGATAACCTGTTCTTTTATTCCAGTTATAATGACGTTTCTGCAGATGGAATAGGGGCAGTGAACTTATGTGTTAGCTTTGAGATATGCCAGATTAACCATATGCTGTTTCAATTTTTATTTGATACTTTATGCTGTTAGGTTCCTAATAACTGGTTTATCTCCTTCAGTTGGATGTAGTGGTTACGTCCTTGAAAGTTTGGCAGCGATTGTTCATTTTTTTTCTGTCTTGACCATGATAATATAGTATAAAGACAATTGGATCCTTAGTGTGCGACAGTCTTGCACTGTTCTTGTTATCTATGTTGAAGGTTCTCATAGCTTGATTTAGTTCCCTGATGATTTGGGATTTAATGCTATAGGTGGTCCATGTGGAGTAGCGAAGGCCCGATAGTCCCACAATGGATAAATAATGTACTTGTTAACATGTCGCCTCCAGGTTAACCCTCTCACTAGAAGAAACTGTAAGAGGATTAGAGGAGTGCATGTGAACACCTGAGTCTGTCCAACATGGGCACTATATTGTGCAAAGTATGGGTCTCAAATTAGATTACGTTGGATTAGCAAATGAGGTTGGATAATAGACTTGCCGTGATGCACGCCTTTTATGGCCTGAGAAAAAGTTTCATCATGCGTGAGCAAAAACATAATCTGTGACATCGTCATCTCTTTAAATTGAACACATCATGTGTGTGTGTGTATATATATACATGGCATTGAGGTATTTCGCAATATGAATTTCTTTAGGTGGTGACACTGTTGTTAGTTTTACTTTTTTAGTTTTCTTGCTCTTGGTTGTCATTTGAAATTTTGAGGGGTTGATCGTTTAATACGTAGGAAATTTACTTCTTGCCCTTTGCTAACGCTAATGTTTGCCTGCTGTTCTAAATTTTGCTTTCTTCTCTTTTCAGCTAGTAAGTATTGATTACTTAATTCTCCCCAACAGTTCTGTATGTACTTGGTGTTATTTTAGCCTACCCTCCTGTTAACATGGCTTGAACAACACTTGCCCGGTTTTAGCTTCGTTTGAACCGTTTGCGGTTGGTGTTATTTTAGCCTACCCTCCTGTTAACATGGCTTGAACAACACTTGCCCTGTTTTAGCTTCGTTTATGGTGTCTTGTTATGAGAAAGTTTACAAATACTGCAACTACTTTCTGCTATTGCTGGGACAGTAGTTCCCTCCCCCGTGCACTTCTTTGACGATGCTATTAAGCTAGTATTTCTAGGATGAAGCTGCTTAGTTTTTACTGATTGGGCTTTCCATTGTCCATTTGTTGTTCCATTCCTATGTTCGACTGTTTCGTGGAGACTGGTTTAGGACACTGATGTTTGTTTGAACCGAAACAGAAATATTACCAGAATCATCATGAGCACTTGATTTATGGATATACATATTTTTACAGATAAGTGAGCCACAGCAATGGGGGCTTCCTTCTACAAAGAAGAAGTTGCTTGTCCACTTTTACGGGACTAAAGAGATGTAAGTTCTATTTTGTATATATGACTCCTTTTGAATATACAATTTCTTGTTGACGCATACTTTTGCTATATGCACTATTTGCTTGTGTCAAACTAGCAAATAGCTTCTCATGTTACTTTTTGATTATTACCCTTGTTCCCCAATATAAGACGGTTTGGTAGGCCAAAATGACCAAATGGTATTTTGGATTGGAGACACTATTTTACAATAGTGTGACTGCTTGCCCTTTTGGTACATGAGATGCAAGGATACTTGGTATATGCTTGCCCTTTTGGTACATGAAATGCGAGGATACTTGGTATATGCTTGTACTTCAATAATCCATCGTATTTATCTTTTGTGATTATGGACACATAGAGTGCACGGGTGCTGGCTTTGTAGAAAAAAGTCCAAATTAAACGTTGAACTTGTGGAGCTTAGCTAAATTGAACCTCCAACTTTCAATCCCTAAAATCGGCACACCGAACATGTACATGTGGACATATCTTGTGCTAAAACATCTTATATTTTGATATGGAGGGAGTATTATACAATGTTAGGAAGTGTTGGTCATTCTTACACATTTTATTCTCTATCCACTATTTTTGATTCCACATTTTTAATGTCTCTCTGACTTCAGTTTTTTAATTTTGTAGTGCTTTCTGCAATTATGCTGACCTTGAGGCGTTCACTGAAGAGAAAAAGAAATCTCTACTTGTTAAACGACATGGGAAAGGAGCAGATTTTGTCCGAGCAGTTAAGGAAATAGTAGAAATTTTTGATTCTATGAACAAAGAGGGCAATGATAACAGTGATATGGCCCCTGCCACCAATAGCAGCAGTTTGGACACTGGAGGTCCTGAAGAAGTTTCTGATTTGGCCAATGACAATAAGCACGATGGTAATCCTGCCTCTTCCATGGATCACAGCTTGGCGAGTACTCCTGGGTCTAGTATTGCTGCATTAGAGAGTGAAAACTGTGTTGTGAACTCTGCACCTGATGAGCCTGCTAGTTCATTTTCAAAGAAGAGGCAATATAATGCACCACAACTAGAATCTTGTACTCATGCTAATCTTGCATCAGCACGGAGGCCAAGAAGTTCATTAGGTGCTGATCATCGGGCTCGAGATTATTGTGTGCTGAATGGTCCCAATCTGCCTTCTGTTGACATGACACCTGATGATAATAAGCAGGAATGCTCTTCTTCTCGATATAAATCTATAGGTCATGACAAACCCAACTCGGATTCCATTTCAAGTAAGAAGGATGTTCTGCTGTTCAATTGCAGCCGAGACACCGCAAGTCAATCTGGAACCTCAGGGAATGGTAATGATGAGAAAAACTTGAGTTCTGCTGCAAATGTAGAAAGTACCCTCAATGTTGAAGTATGTCAAACTGTCATGGATAGAGAAGATAATCTGAATGAAATGCAAGATCTTCCCACAAGCACAACAGTTACTTTTAAAAGAAAGCGAAAGCCAGAGACACATGATGTTAATCATTCTCTCAGTAGTATGGTACCAAATACGGATGAAGAATTGCAGCCCAAGTCAAGTGGAAACATGCCAGATTCTCCCAATTCCGGGAATGAAGTCAATAAGTCAGATGGGGATGACCACTTGCCACTAGTGAAAAGGGCACGGGTTAGGATGGGAAGACCCCAGCTGGAAGACTCCATCGTTGACGAGCCTGATATTTCTGATAACAAAACAGGGTTGGCTATGCCTGTAGATCAATGTTATAAACATGACCTCTCTTCAGTAGCGGGAAAGGATTATCCAGGAGACAAGATCCCCTCTGGCATAGATCCTTCACCTGAAGTAGACCTATCTCTGGCATCAGAAAAGGATCATTCAGCTGACGAGGTTCTTCCTAGCATAGAACCTTCACCTGAAGTAGACCTTTCTCTGGCATCAGAAGAAGTTCAGACTACTTGCAATAACAAAGAATGCCAATCAAAGGTTTTGACGTTGGATGGAGAAGCTGCTTTGCCTCCATCCAAACGCCTACATCGTGCCTTAGAGGCTATGTCTGCTAATGCAGCTGAAACTACTAGTAATCTGCCGGAAGTGAATAAGCCAAAGGAGTTTATCCTGAAGCGTAGCCCAACTTCAGTAGCAAGCTCGCCTTCTAATAACTCTGCAGATGCACTAGTCAAAAGTCCAAAAATTTCACCAACTAAATGCCTGGAAATTTGTGCAACTGCATATTCTTTAGATACCGCAACTGGTCAAAAGTATATCTCGCAACCAGTCAAAATGAACAAGGACACCCCGTCTTCTGTTCCTCTGGAATTGACGTCTTCTGTTCCTTTGGAATTAACAAACGGCAGCAGTCATGATCTTCCAAAAGACAAAGTTCACACTAGGGTTGATGGTGTCTGTGGAAAGTCTCCAACCTGTTCCTTGGAGTCCAAAGAACCTGCTGTTGTATCTAAACTTGATCAATTGCCTTTGGAAAAAGCAAGGAGAGATGAGCTACCAGATCCAGGTGCCAACTCTGGCAATAATATTGATGGTTCTTCTTATCCACTTAGCCCAGCAACGACTGTTACGTCAGGTGCTAATGGCTATTGCAATTCCTCGCCACATAATAAGACAGTTTTGGCTGAACCAACAATCAGTGTGGGTGACAGAACAAGTGTCTCTTCGTTGGTTACTAAAGTTGCATGCGTTCAGTCCGTTGCAGGTGCCCGGACATTTGAAGTGTAAGCCTTCTATTTTCTGTCAAACCAAACCTTCCATTTCTTAGATAGATAAGCACGATTTTGACGTAGGTAGACGTACTGCACACATTCACCTTACTTAGCTAATTCTGGCAATCTTGGGTATCATATGTTTTTTTCATTTTAACCATTATTCCTGTCCCTGAATTTATATGTTCCGGCATGTAATCTACTATTAATCACTTTAAATGATCACTATATTTTTGTGTGCACTTACAAATATGCTGTAATGCAATAAATATATTGGATGTATTCTGTTCTCTGCATATTTTTGGTATGCACAGATAAGATTGAAGGTCTAGTGCACTTTCTAGGCGGAATTGAGCTAGTGTGTACTGTGTCCATATTTGAATGTATGGATAAACTGATAAAGATGGATGCTGATTATACCTTAAACCTGAGACATTGGTGCTTATTCAGTCACCACCCAGCCAGTCAAATGAAGCAATGTTGTTGGATTTGTGCAGGCAAACAGTATAAATTACTAGATCCCATAAACATATAACAATAGAAATTAAGTGTAAAATATAACTTTGGAGACTGTTGATTTCTGAAATATCACTTGTTTGATACCATAAGGAGTATGTTCTAACAGTATCCAGTAGTCTAAAAGTATGGGTTGGAGCTGCTTCACGGGTTAGAAAGATCATATGCAAAACTCTCTGTGGAGTGTTTAGTTGCATCAATCGGGTGATATTTCTAATTGTTAGTTGAGTCCTCTTATCTTATCGCAGAACATATTTGTATTTACTATTAATATCATGTGTGTAATTCATTCTTCTGCATGCAGTTTATAGTTGGTAGGGAACATGCTGAAGAAGCTATTCTTAGTTGATGTAGAACATCTTTGTTTGCCCTAGGTGACTTTATAATATATGTGCATAATTCATTATTCTGCAAGAAGTACAAAATTTCTAGGGAACATGCTAAAGAAGCTATTCTTCGCTGATGTAAAAAGTCTTTGTTTAGTCCAAATGAGTTGTGAAATACACGTATTATGATCTTCATCTTTGCTGGTGTTTGGGACTAATGTACGAAGGATTAAATAAATTTATCTTCTGTTATTTCTAATCCGTGCTATTTCTTATTTGTACCGTATAAAGTCTCGTGTCGATCACCCAGATAGTCTTGACAGCAGTTTCATTGGTTCATCTTGTAGGAACGGTTCTTTAGCAACGTCACTGAAAGAATCCGACCGGAGAGTTAACCCAAAGGATACTAATTTATCTCCAGACTCAATGCCGATGAAAGAACTTATTGCTGCTGCACATGCTCGGAGATTCTCTCAACCAACTTCTTTCATAGACAGTTTTTTGGATTCCAATGTTATTTCACCTTTGGCGAATATACCTTCAGCTAAGGAAGGATCAGGTGGCCGGTGTTCACCTTCAAATAATAATACAATAAAGTCTGTATCAGATAGGGGTCATACTCAACAGAATAGCGTTAAGATTCTGTTTGATGACACGCAACAGAAGAGCTTGAACAAATTAGCCGGTCATGATGAAGCCAGGTCAGCACGTAGGGCCTTTGAGAATTTCCTTGGTACATTAACAAGAACAAAAGAATGTATAGCTCGTGCAACCCGTCTTGCTCTGGATTGTGCTAAGCATGGCATTGCTGGAGAGGTTAGACAATGCATTACTCTTCAGTCTGCACTTCTTTATGTACAAGCATAATCTTGTTGGACTTTTGTATTGCCTACAGCCTCTGTTTTTATTGCTGCTAATGAACACATACAGACATACTTGCTTCAGTCGTTGTAGTTGTACAGGTGTGTCTATGAATGTAGTGGTCCATCTTTTAATTGGTTAACTTAGACTGTTCTGATGACATTTTCTCGTTGTTAGTGCTCCGCGATGAGGAATGTGCATGTATATTTTCATTGTTAGCTCTCTACAATGAGGATTGTCGATGTATCTTCTCGTTGTTAGATGTTACTTTTATCTTGAGAAACATACCACTCCAATGGGGAGCCATCTCCTTGGTACATTCCTCTAATGTGGCACAAAAAGATATGCACACGACATAAGCTAGAAATTAGTAAAGGATATACTTTTTCTCTACCACTATTGTTTGACTAAATTCTAAAATAGAGAGTGCAGAACAACATTTGTAGTCTCCAGTCTTATATATAAAGATTACTCTTTTATGGCCATTCCGCTAATTAGTGTGGTTGAAGTCCTCTTATGGATGAATCTTTTCTTTGTTCGAGAGTAGGTAATGGATGTCATCATTGAACGCCTGGAAAAAGAATCAAATCTGTATAAAAGGGTGGACCTGTTCTTCCTTGTGGATTCAATAATCCAATGTTGTCGCAATCAGAAAGGTACTCACATCGTTTCTTTTCTCTCAGCATTTCTTGGGTAGACTTTTTCAAGCTACTGTCATGCATCTTGTAGGTGGAGTTGGCGATGCCTATCCTTCTCTTATCCAAGCAGTCCTGCCACGAATACTATATGCTTCGGCACCTCCTGGAAATTCTGCATGGGAGAATCGAAGACAATGTCTTAAGGCAAGTTTTTTCTTCAGTACCCTAATTAGGATAGATAATATTGTAGTGTGGTTTTACCTTTTTTCACACGCCTATGTCATGATGATTAGGTTTTGAAACTCTGGCTTGAGAGGAAAACCCTTTCGGAATACATAATTCGTCATCATATTAAAGAGCTTGAAACTCTTAATGAGGCAGCATTTGGAACCTCTCGCCGTCCTTCAGGGACAGAGAGAGCTTTGAACGACCCTTTACGGGATAACGAAGGGATGCTTGTAGATGAATATGGAAGGTATAGCTCTCCTTTTGCATTATTAGAAAGTATTTCTACGGTTCGCTGAGCGTACAACTGAGGTTTGTTTATGTTCTTGGTCAATTGATTCTGTTATTTCATAGTTTTCTATCACTAGCTTGTGGTATATTTGGGATATTTTTCATTTGATTTCTGTAAGTACCTGAAAGAAAAAAATCATCATTCACCAGTGCATGAGTTCATGGTGCCTATAGTGTTATAGGTTTATTGCAAACAAGCATCTTAAGTGTGGGTCCTTGTAATTTGTGTCGTTTTGGACAAGTAAACTAGATAGTGGTGGATGTTCGAAAACAGCTCGTCGATGCAGCCTATGATAAGTGCACTGGTACCAGCAAAGGGCCCAAATCTTAATACGAGTAAAAAGAGAAGATTTCTACAATATTCAACAACCTCGGTGAATTTGAACTTTAACTAAACTTGCAAGAATAACATGATACAGCTATAAAGTACAGACAGTATGGGATGGTAGATTGTTAGCACCAGGAGACAAATAGTTGATGCTGTTATTTGTCAACTATAATGTTGTGATTTGTGTGTCACCATCTGTGATGCTGCGGATTGGCATGCAGCACAGGACACAAACACTTTGTACATCACATTCTGCAACATAAATGGAAATGAGGAAATTAGTTCCATAAGATCTTGCACAAAATATAAAAAATGTAAAGCACATATAGTTTAATGCGAGGGCACTGATATGTTGTTTAGAATGCCGAATGGTATTAGCATATAACTGTAGTATTGGATTAAGGTGTTTAGAGGACTCAAGACATACAGAAATATTTATTTTAGTCATAGTTTGGATTTTCCCAGGTATGTTATGATTCCGTATGGGTGACAACCGCTGCTGTGCACACTGCTCTGATATATTATCTTGTATATGAAAAAAAATATGTTTTAGTTGTATCCTTGTATGATTAGATTATTCTTTGCAGCAATACTGGTTTCCATCTTCCAAATTTAATCATCACAAAACTAGTTGATGAGGAAGGGAGCTCCTCTGAGGATAGGAGCTTTGAAGCTGTTACTCCTGAACATGAATCTGCGGGTGCTAATGAACAAGAAGGGGCTTCTCAAGATGGGGCGAAGCATCGACTTGTCGTTGAAGAAGTGAATGGTGATCTCGAGATGGAAGATGTAGCCCCATCATCTGAAGCTGGAGCTAGCTCTGCACCTGAGCTAACTGATGCTAGGCGTACAATAACTAATCAAAATGTCAATTCTGTTCCTCCACTACCTGATGACAAGCCCCCAACTCCACCCCCATTGCCATCATCTCCACCACCTCTACCACGTCCACACTGTCCTGTCTTCCAAGGTTCGCAGGCTCAAGGCGCATTGCATGTGGCAGCTGATCGAGTCGAGCCAGATAATCTAAGAGTATGTACTTCTGTTGTTTGTGTAAAGATCACTAAATTTTTATAATTATGGTAAACCTAATGAGTCCTCAATCATTCTTTGCAGAATGTTCAAGATCAGCACCCTCATTCTATTGCAAACAATCGAGGCAGCATGGATCCTTGTGCGGTTCCGTTTCAGCCTCCGGTGCCCTATACTTCTGGATGTGCAGGGCATACAAATCAAATACTTCCACCGCCACCACTGCCTCCACCACCCGTCGCACCATTCCATCCTCCAGGACCTCATGGAAATTTTTCTGGGCCCCCAGTACCTCACCATGGAAATAACTACCACCATCCACCATCAGCACCGCATCCACCAGGTCCTCCAGTACCTAATAATGCATACCATTTGCACCCACCACCACCGCATCCACCAGGTCCTCCGAATCAGTTCCCGTATATGCCACCTGAACACCAACAAAGAACACAACCTTGGAACTGTAATTCTCCCTACCCTGAGGGATATCAGTACAATGGGCATGACAGAGGACACCATCCATACGACAGGAGACATCACTTTGATGATAGGTGGCATCACTTTGACGATAGAGGGAGGCGCTTCGATGATGGAGGGCAGCATTTTGATGCTGGAGGACATTACTTTGATGATGGACCATATCACTATGATGATAGAGGGCCTCACTTCAATGATAGAGGACACATGCACCCTGAAGCTGTGGATAGAGGAAGGTTTCCTCCACATTTTGGACCAGGTATTTTCCTTGGTTAGCTATCAGCATTTTGAAGTTCTGCATTTGTTACCAGATCCATTGGTGGCTTAGATACTCGAACTATTTTTTGCAATTGTTCAGATCCCCCGTATCCGGACCATTTTGACCATGGGCGACCCTCGGACCATCCACCAGTTCCATGTGCCGGATGGCCGATGCCGCCTAGGAGATCGAAGTATCCTCCTGGCTCCAGACATTCAATGGAGCCTCCGATTTCCCATGAAGGAGGTATGCTTTGATGTTGCTCTTATACAGTGGCGGAGCCAGGAATTTAAACGAGCCGGGGCGAACATGTATGAACCCAAAAAAAATTCAGCACAAAAGTTAGTCATTCAAGAAAATAAAGGGTCCAAACGAATTCAATTTTCATAACTCCTGAAGTACAACTTCCAACAATATACTTGGAATTTGACTATATAACCTTCTCATTTCATCTCTATTTCCATGGGTACCACAATTAACTTATATATGAATTCCACGATCATGAACGACATTTGCTATGTCAAAAATTTCAGGAACAATGTTCTGTTTTTTTTTGTGAATTTGTGGAGTGTTCTGTTTAAACTTCAGTGAAAATTGAGTATTCAGCTAATGCTACACTAGACAACTGGCATGAAAACTTGAATCAAAATTGAAATCATCAAACTGGAATTAGTGGACATCCAATAGGAATCCTCTATTAGTCCATCCCCATCGGCGGACATGCTCAAGGTGCGGACTGCGGGTTACGGCGGTCGGAGTCGGTGCCTCTGTGGGTGCGGTGGCTGGCGACGGACCTGCTCTTGGTGTGATGCGGAGGCCGGAGGCGGAGCTACTCTGATCGGCGTGCATCCCGCATCTAGCAAGCGGGAAGAGATCGAACAAGTAGGGCCGGTGGCGGAAGAGGAGCAGCGGTCTGGGTCGGGCCGGCGGCGGCGATGGCCGATGTGGAATTTGGGAGGAGATAGGGTGCTCGGTTCGCTCGGATGAGAAGGACTGGGGGAGTTCTTGCTGACTCGCTCGGTTCGCTTTGGGCTAACTTGCACGTCCTGCTCAATTCGGCCCAACAGCCCACTTACCTGTTCTTCTCCTCTGTTGGATAAAACAGAACGAGTTTCGTTCTCAGGGCGTCAATGGCGCCGCCACCGCTTGAGGACTGAAGAGGGGGTGCTTGCTCCGCCCCAGAGGAGCCGGGGCGACCGCCCCTGCTCGCCCCTGTAGTGGCGCCGACACTGCTCTTATAAGAGCCATATCTGTTTGCTACAGTGGTGCTTGTGCACACCTCCATGTTCTACAGATTGTGCTTTGCCAAGAGTAGATATTTTGCTTTTAAAAGAGAGAAGAAAATGCGAACTGTTTTTTGCCATGTGTTCAATTGTTTCAGTAATAACATTATCAGCTGAATGTGTTATCCTCATTGCATACCAGGTTGGAGGAGGCATGGAAGACACAATAATGATAGATTCCATAGATGACTTGGCAGAAGCTTTGTGTATCACCTTACTCAAACCATGCTGAGCCTCATCTGCGGTACTCACACTTTCTATGATAGGGTGAAATTTCCCTTTTATGCTCAGTTAAGCTTTTATCATGGCAGATTAGTAGTAATGGTTACCGGGAGAGGGATAATTTCTGACTATTTAATGGTACAATACTTTGTTCCACATTTTCTTTTAAAACCACTATTATAGTTGCTTGGGGTCACTGTTTATCTGACACATCATATGCGTTGTTTTCCAGGTTATAGATTTTAGTTTTCTTTTAATCATCGGTGAGCCGTGGAGAGATGTTCAGTGTCTCCAATTGCTGAAGGGCTTAGCATGAAATCTCTTTGCAAAAGGAGATGGAACAGCCCCAGTTGTACATATGTTGTATCTCACCATTCTTCTGCAAATGCAGAAACGGAAGGTACTCTGGATCGTGCGTAGAGCTGTTCTGTATCAGTTTAGTTAGCCTTACAGTGTACCGTGTTACTGAGAAATTATCTTGATTTTTGATTCCCATTCAGATATCCCTTTGTAACCCAAACTGTCATATTTGAGTACCTTACTGAAACTGTCTGACAGTGTATATGGCTGTAATCTTGATTTTTTGCACATGTCAAGATCATATGGCACCTTTTATTTTTGGAAACAGCTGTTTTTAGTAGCATTTTCTGCAAGTAGATTTGCACTGAGATAATACTGTTGTTAACGTTAAGAGACCACAACACCTTTGTAGGATTTCCAAAGTAACCGACATGAATGGAGCACATGTCTCCAGATCGATCGTGACCCATATCGGGAGAAGTTCATGGTATGCCATGTTCGAATTCTAGATTTGAGGTACTCCCTCTGATCTGTTTTTCTGTCGTTCTGAAATAACGTTCGATGCACAACTCGGTAGCACAGTTCGCGACACTTTTTTCGGACTAGAGGGAGTACTGTTGCCATGAACTGGCATAAAAGGTGCAGCTAACCAAAACTTACTCTAGACTAAATAATTCTAGAAATTGATCTCTAACGTCCATGGACTTTGGACTTTAAATATACCGGAACCAAATGTGATTGGACAATGGGCCTTAAACTTGGATAATTCCGTATCACTCGATCGGATGCAGATTCAGTGACATTGAAGCTCAAAGTTAGGGCTGGACTTTGGAGGCATCTCAACTCTCCAGAGTAAACCCAACTGATATAATAGATCTATTTGGCGAACTCAAAATCCGAAGTGTTCAGAAATGAAAAGTTTCCAGTAATTCTTATATATCAGCCTATACATTGTGAGAAATCTTTTTTGTAAGGACCCCGTAGTTATAGGACTTTCGAGGGATATAATTTAGATTTCTGCATTCTTGCATTGGTAATTTTGGGATAAATTTTACGCTTTTGCGAAAGGGAGTCGAGGTGATCAACACTTGACCTGGGTTGTCGAGAGGGGTTGAAATAAACCTAGATTCCATATTGTGAGTTAAAACTATTTGAAATAAGAATTCCCTAAGGAATTCAAAATAAGACATGTTATATTCCTTACTCATCTCATTTCTCAACAAACAAGTCTCAAATTAAAATTTGAGATATTTGAATTCAAATTACATGACAAGTTTCATCACTTTTCAAACACTTAAAAATTAATACAAGAAGACACACTATTAAGAATAAATGGAATAATGTAATTCTTATCTTATTATTATTTACAAAGAATAATTACAAGGAACTTTACGAACAATATTTCCAAAAACTTTACAAGAAGTTCTACAAAGAAAAAATACAAAGGAAAATCCCTAAATCTAAACCAATCTAAATCCTCGATCTTCTTGTCTTGATGCACTTAACAAACCTGCACACAGAAAAAGACAGAATAGTGTTTTTGGTTAGGATTAAAATGTTGCCACCACCATTTGGTGATGGCAGGTTAGTTTAGAAGATGGCGATGACCTGATCAACACTTGGGTTGATCAAGTGCAGGTGCTAAAGTTTTCATGTTCATGGCCAAAAAGCTCTTCTTGTTGTGTATGAAGAAGAGAAGAAGACAACCAAAAATAACTTGGTTAATTCTGGGTCTCATGTGGATGTGGACATCTATCCAAGATCTGGGATACATTTTCTTGACTGCACATTTTATCGATGAAGACTTCAATCTACACATGCATACTATCAGCTTCAAAATTGTCTCATATGCTCACAATGTTGTTGCAATCCATAGTAAATTATGGATTGTCTCTGTGATTGGGACTTGGCCAACAAAGGTTTTTTCTTTTACTCTGGATAACTCCATGTCAAATACTATTACACTAAATAAGTTAAAGGCCAAACTTGAATATGCTAACGAAGATCTCCATGTGAGATTTGTAGCACACATCTTTAATTTAGTTCTCCAATAGGGAGGGGATGTTATCCAGGATGCGGTTGAGCCTGCCATGGATGTTGTTAAACATGTAAAATTATCCCGACATGGTTTGTAGATTTTTAACTTGTTTTCAGAAATGTCCAACCATAAACCCAAGAGAGGATTCAAATGATACGTACCCAAAAGATGCAACTCTACATATACCATTCTTGAAGAAACTATGAAGTTTAAGAAATCCCTCACTAGCTATGCTAATGTCCAAAACATTCATGGACCTACAATTGCCGAATGATGCTTGGCTGAGAGAGTTTGCAACTTCCTAAAGAATTTTTCTGATGCTACAAAAGTTTTATTTCATGCACAAATTCCCAACAACACATAGGTACTTAAAAGAGATTTGGGGAACTGGAGAACTTCTCGTTGATGAAAAATATACAAAAAAAGATTTCTTAAAGGGGTTATATAGATATATGAAGTTAAAGTTTTATAAATATTGGGATCAACTCCCCTTTGGAAAAAAGTAGCACTCTCTAAAAATACATGCCCTCCATAATTTGTTTGGATTCTGGCGTATGGTATTCTGAAGCGGGATCAATGACAAGTGGATCCCACGTCCGTTGGGCCACATGTCAGTGACCCCACATCACCATTTTTTTGTTGTTCTAATCTCTAGCAACGTTTGTTGCAATGTCATATGTATTTTGTGCAAGTTTCTACTTTTTGATTTGGTTGCAGGATCATTTGCATCAACAATTCTTCCGTTTTTGTGTCAACAGTCCAATGTATCATTTATGGTTTCTCTTGCGTAGCCAATTAATTTTGAGTTTTCTTGTTACATATATTTAGTAACAGATACTATATATTATGTTTGTGATGCTAGATCCATCATCCGTGTAACAACCTAGGGTGCTTTATGCACCATCCCTTGGCGTGTTCGGGAAGGCGACAAAACCTGCATACAAGCATCCACTTCCCTCTCTTCTCATATAGCTTGCTCACTTCTCCCCTTCACTCCTCGTCCTCATGATCCACCGCCATCAACATCGTTGTTGTTGTCTCGACAAATCTTCCACCGCTCAGCCATTTGCTATCAATCCGCCATGTCGTCATCACACGTCAACCACCCCACCTCCTGGATCATCCACCACACATGATCTCCCTTGCACCTACTCACCTAGTGTCTGCCTTTATAAGCCTTGGACCCTCGGTGAACCTTATTCGGATGGATTTCACTCTTGTCGTCCAACAACAACAATCTCATATATTAGATATATTAGGAAGGATAAGACGCACAACTATATTATCGAGCAACTTGGACCCTCAAAATCCTCCTCCCGTTCCTTCTCGTACTGCTCACCCACTTTCACTCTAGCTCCTCGTCTTCTCGATCCACCGCTGCTGACATCGTTGTTGTCGTCGTATCAAATCTTCCTCCGTTGCGCTACCCTTTTCTATTGACCCGCCATGTCATCACCATCCATCGACCGTTTCTCCACCATCCAATCTCATGGATCATCCTGCATAGGATATCTCCCCTTTCACCTGGTGGCCGTCTTTATAAGCCTCGTTACTCTCATCTTCCAACAACAACAACAACGTCCTACATACCACCAACTTAGACAGGATCACGAGTTAGGATACGCGCGAGCATGGAAGAACGAAGCGAGGGGAGGGATCAAGATACTGAAATGCAGCCACATCAGATCAAACTTCAGTTTGTTCACGACGTCACATCTAATCGAAACGAGCAATGAGTCCATCGTCACAATGTAAATCTGTACAGTAATCAATGCGTACCACATATATACCCATATATATGGAAGAACAAAAACCTTCCAATGTTTACCATTTCAATTTAGGAAGAAAGTTAAGACGTGTATATATCCATCCAGGCAGGCGTGTATCTTTCTACAAATATAGTTTTTATTTTGGAATACAATTCGCGTGTTTCTTTCTAGGAAAAAAAAACACTTGGAAGACACGGCTATAGCTGACCGACTCAGGTCTATTTATACGACCATCACCAAGATACGTACGCTGTAGGGAAAGCTAGCGATGGAGCCGCCGTGCTGCAGCCCGTGCCGCCGTGTCGCCATCGTTTCCCTCGTGCTCCTGCTGCTGCTCCGGCCGCCGTCGGCGTGGAGCTTCGGATTGGCGCCGGAGCCCGCGCCGGCGGTGTCCAGGACCATCACCGTCGACCAGCAGGGAGGCGGGGACTTCAAGAGGGTGCAGTCGGCGGTGAACTTCGTGCCGGACGGCAACCGGGAGTGGATCAGGATCCACGTCAAGAGTGGCAGCTACAGGTATATACATACTTTCCCATGTGTCGTCTGTTTATATCATGTGGCAACACGTACAAGCTTAATTTGCACCTTAAGCTTAGTCCAATGGCACACAGATCTGCTGAGGGTTCTTGGAAAACAGCTTGATCTGCACGGTTGAGTACATAAATCTCCGCGAAAACTTGTGCTCTTGCGTGCTGACGCTCGTGGATTGGAACAAACGTACAAGTCGTTGATTTCCAGAGTTCTTGCTTACGACTTGATTGCAGCAACCAATCAATCCACGTCAGAATCCCTTTGGCGGTGCAGTGGCGTTTCGACATCAGCCTATATAATTATTCCTTCTTACAAAAGTTGGCACCACATTTTTCCTGCGGAGTAGTAGAGTTAATGCAAATTGATGAGTAGTAACCAAGTACCATAGTTTAGCAATAGTCAACACAGCTGCAACAAATTGATAAATTCGATAGATAATTTTGTATGGTGGACTATACATATAGATATAGATAGATAAATGGCTTCATTTTCCTTAAATGCTTAGCTGCCGCATTCCTAATACTTACAGCCATTTTTTTTGTATTTTAAGACGGTCGTATCCGCCATCCGATTAGATAGAATAGAGGTTTATGTACATCTACAACTAACAAAACAATTGTCCTTTCCTGAGATATGTTTTGTTTGGTAGCGTGCAACTATTATTATAATTTTTTTGAGGGGGCGTGCAACTTTTACGTGACTGAGAATTCTGGTACAAACGTCGCTTGTGCTAAATCTAAGTTGAGATGGTTCCTAAAGCTGAGCAAACTTGTTGCTACGTGGACATGGTTTGTACTTTGTAGGGAAAAGGTGACCATCCCAAAGAAGAAAGGCTTCATCCTGCTTGAAGGGGACGGCTCCGGGAACACGGACATCAGCTTCGACGACCACGCTCATGGCGACATCGACGACCTGATGCGCAACGGCGGCAACGCCAACACATGGTCGGCGACCGCGCAGAGCGCCACCTTCACCGTCCTCGCGGACGACTTCGTGGCCAGGAACATCTCCTTCAAGAACATGTACAACGCGATGGACAAGAGCAAGGCGGACCAGGCGCTGGCTGCGCTGGTAGCCGGCGACCGGAGCGCCTTCCACGGGTGCGGCTTCTACGGATTCCAGGACACGCTCGGCGATCTCACCGGCCGACACTACTTCCGCGACTGCTTCATCAAGGGCGGCATCGACTTCATCTTCGGCTACGGCCAGTCCATCTACGAGGGGTGCACCCTTGAATCCAACCTGCCGTCGTGGTACGGCAGTCGGACCGGGTTCGTGACGGCGCACGGCAGGGTCCACGCCGGCAGCCCTGGCGGGTTTGTGTTCAAGGGTGGCGAGGTCCGGGGGTCCGGCCGCCTGTACCTCGGCCGCGCCTGGAACCAGTATGCCACCGTCGTCTTCTATGGCGTGAAGATGGCCGACGTCGTCGTCCCGCAGGGATGGAACGCCTGGAACTCCAGCCAAGACGTGTAAGCACCTCACAAATACTCCCTCTTTCCAAATTAGATGGCTTACATTTGTCAACATGTGAATGTATCTAGACATGTTATACATATAGATACATTCACATGTGCACAAATGAAAATCATCAAATTGAGAACGGATGGAGTATGATTTTAGAAAAAAAAATACTTACATTCACATGTGCACAAATGAAAATCATCAAATTTAGAACGGATGGAGTATGATTTTAGAAGAAAAAAAAATACATATTCATTTTTAGAGGAAAAAAAATTACAGTACTATATCTTCAACAAATCTAAGTTGTCCGAGATTTTTTAATGCACATTCTTGTTTGTCAGGTCACATGTGATGTTCGCGGAAGTTGGCTGCAGTGGCCCGGGATCCAACACTGCCGGAAGAGTGGCATGGGAGAAGCACCTCAGCGATGAAGAGGTGAAAAAATTCGTGGACATGAAGTTCATCGATCATGGTGGCTGGCTATCCAATCTACCGTAGTTGTAGGTGACTCCTACTGGATAGTAAGTACTCCGTTCCATAGTTCTAGTCATGGTATTGGTTTATATTTAAACTGAAACCACAACAAGAATTATGGAATGGAGGAATATGTACTAAACTAAATTGAGATGTATTCAAGACTCATTATGTAACGGAATGGTAGAATGCTACGGATTAATCGAAAGAACAAATACATGGGAGGACAAGTAAATTTCTTGCCACCCCCTATATAATGATTAAATGACATGTGTAACAAACCTTCTTCGTCTCTGGTTTCCCACTGTTAACTTTGGCTCGCCGAGCCTTCTTCTTCTTCTATGTTAATACATGCAGCCCTCCTGAATGGTTTGGAAAAAACGTCTTCATACTATTAGACTATCTTGAAGAGCTACTCAAAATTTGGCTATTCAAACAGATTATTGGTAGAAGAGAGAGAGGATTTAGGATAGATATATCTATAATTCTTTGTGCATACACAACATGTGTAGCCCTTCTCTTATTGAGACATTTGCACCTGTTAGTAGCTTCCATCTATCTTCTAAGAACAAAGATTTAAAAGTGTGCTCATGTTAATGCTCACATCAGTCAAACTATCAACAGATGTTCTGTAAAATCGGTGTGCATGCAAGCCGTGAACCATATCAAATGTGTTCGCCGTGAACAGTCAGAAAAACATGGACTACACATGGGAAATAAATCACAAAGCTCAGTCGGGTCCAACACTCGCAGACACGTGATTGTTGACAGGTCTTACGACGAAAAGTTAGAAAAATTTAAATGGCTATTATTATTAATTGGTAAAGGATGGTTGGTGCGAACGCTTCCCGACTACGCTTTGCGCTTCACATCCCCTTTTAAGTATGTGTGTGGGGTCTTTTACGGTCTTACGTATGTTTCGAGCGTTATATATTGCCTTCTTTTATTGTTCTTCCTCCTATGTCTATAAGAGCTAGTTGGTGTCATCTTTTACAATTCTCAAAGAAATGACTTGCTTCCCTCCTTATTGGATGTGTACTTACAAGGGATGTGTAGTCCGGGTTGTATATGGTGAAATCTAATACCAACCTTGTTGGAGAGGCCTATTGATGGACAAAGAGGTATGATGTTAGATCCCCTGTTTGAAAAAATAAATCCCAATCTTCTAGGTTTCAATAAATCATGATTTGGAACATGTTGGATGCTTTGTAACCGTGGTTGATTTTGAGGACGACATAATCTAGTACTCAGTGGTTGAAACTTGAACAATTTTCGGGTCATAATCTAGTACTCAGTGGTTGAAACTTGAACATTTTTCTTTGAAAGTTGTGCTTTCCTGGTTGAATTCTTTGATGAACACATGAGTTTTTGGAGAGTTGTTGGTTCTTTTTTGTGCACCTCAAAAGATAGTAAGATCAGTTGGAAGTTGAATTTGGTCTAAGTTATTGTTATTTTGGTTTAAAGTTTATTCTTTGTGAGTTGGAAGCTCAAGACATACTCGGTTGAAAGTTGTGTTTTCATTTGCCTTCTTTGTCAAAATGGCTAGTACTGGGATAGGGCACTTAGGAAAAGGAGTGGCACATCTCACTGCGAATATGATCAAGACAAACGATAGAAAGGACCTCAAGGTCTATTGTTGACCATGCTACAAGTGACATTATGTCTGTTAGGCAAAAAATGATGTTATGACTGAATACCCTTCAAACTTTACACATTTGATTGCTTCAGATTTTGTATGTGTATACTAGAGTTGATTTGCAACGTTGCATCTGAACATGTGAAAATCACTTTCTGTATTAAATAGCTAGATACCATGAAAAACAATTAAATAGGTAGTCAATGCACAAAATTACTTTGGCCATATATTAACTGGATCTTCGAAGATCAATATACATGTCTTGAAATCAAGGCAGATTAGGTATACCAATATAAATCTCCCAATTAATCGAAGGAGAACAGCCAGATCTTGAGCCCAATTTACTTCTTCTGTCAGCTAGCTAGAATCTAGCTAAAACGTGGATCTTCTTCAATAACTAGCTGAGTTGCAATCAGATATGCAAGATAAACGTAGATCTCGACGGAATCACATATAATGCATATATCATGCACGTATTTATTTTTGGATATTTTACTGACACAAAACGCATATATATTAATTAATACACGTGCCAAGCGGCCGATCACGCTGCACTCGAATAGCTATAGCTACTACACGTCAGGCCGGGAACCATTCTTCACGATCAGAAGTAAGTAGACACACGAAATGCGGCCGTTCTGCCTCGTCGCCGGTCTGATCCTGCTGCTGCTCCGGTGGGCGCCGGTGATGTGCCTCGCCTGGGCCCCGGTTTCCAGGACCATCACCGTGGACCAGCATGGAGGAGGGCAGTACACGACGGTCCAGGCGGCGGTGGACGCCGTGCCGGAAGGCAACAGCCAGTGGGTCAAAATCCATGTCAAGCAAGGGAGCTACAGGTTCGTGCACGTGCTATCGGAAAATGCAACTCCACACAATTAGAAGGTTATTTCCCGCTTATCTGAGACGTCCAAAGGCTTTGCGATTCGTTCCTAAATTATCAATATTTTTTAAATATCAATGCATTATTAATAATTTTTGAATTTATTATGTAGATTCATGTACTAATAAGAAATTTCGATAAATAAAATTAAACCACACATAAACATATATATTTTTTGTTTTATCAACACATACATTGATAGGAACAATATTGTTCGTTGAATGCAAAATCAACCGTTATGATAAGTGGTGGAGATCCTTCTAGTCGTGGAAAAATTGTGTTGACCTAGTATTATTGTTTTTTAAGGGAGTCAAAAAAAGTCACCAATCTATTAAAAAAATTTCTTTTAAAAAGGGATAATCCCAGCCTCTGCATCGAGTGATGCACACAGCTATTTTATTACGAAGTGCCAATCTATTAATTGAGCAGTAGTCTGATAAGAAAGGAAAAAAGAGTACAACCGATCATCATTACTCTCCTAGCATAAGTTCCCTCAAATGTTTTGTACCGACGGTTACTCAAAGACTAGCTTCTCTCTTTATGTTCCCAAATATGTCAAATATGACGGGTGACACACGGTTGATATGGAAAACATGATCATTTGGTTCATTCCAAATCTCCCAAGATGCTAGCAAGGTGGGCAATGCCAAACCTTTGTGGTGTTGAGCCATCCACCATTTCTTGCCACCAACACGAGGGTGTGGGTAGGTCATTGTTGGAAATCCAGATTGTACAGGCCAATTGATTTTTTTTTTAGAAAAGGAGGGTGCGATTCCCCGGCCTCTGCATCGAGAGATGCACACAGCCATACGCACTTATTAATTCCAACCAGATTTACAAAGTACAATGATGAAACAAACTGAAGTCAACCTCTCGACAACAAGGGTCGGTACCACTGTGATGGGGGTGACTAACACCAACGCACATCATCTAAAACTGGAGCACCAGTTCAGCTAAACACTCAACGCACACCAACATGTACGCTTTAGTTGCTGCAGCCGTCTTCCACGAACCCATCTTCAGAAAGGATCAACACCATAACCTCACAAATCCGGTCTGCCGTCGGCGTCGCCACGATGCCAGACAGCGCCACCAAGCGTGAGTCCATCGACCCGAAATCGAGACCCCGCAGCGCCACGCCGCCGAGACACACCGAAATCGACGTGGTTGATGACAACCGCTCCGCCAGCTGACCCCCTCCAGGTAGTTCGTGTTCCAAAACGATGCCCTCAAGAGGGTGAACGACACCGTAGGTGACGCCATCGTCCGATCTTGTGGCCAGATCTAGGGTTTCCCCCGGAACTTTGTGCGGAGGGTTGGTGAAACTCGGCGACGACCCCTTCATCAAGGCGGCGACACCCAAAGGCGCCGAAATCGTCGGTAGAAACCCGGTTTGCACCGGCCGAGGTCCAAAATCCGTGAACCACCGAAGGTGGCCGAGATTTAGTCACCGCACCTCGCCGCCGATCTGCCCGAAGTAGAGAACCACACCACTAAACGCGCCGCCGCAAGGAGCAGCCACGCCGACCTCCAGCCGGTCGACCACCTCCGGCGAAGGAGGAGACCACCAACACCACGCCCGGGGCAGGAGCCCCCGGCTTCCTCGTGTTGCTTGCCAAGCCCAGATGACGAGTCGTTGCCGGCGCCGGTGTAGAAGCAGTCGGAGGGCTCGGCCCGCCCAAGCCCATCTGGGCTCAGATCGGGCGTCGCCGCCATCACTGTCCTCCCGCCGCGCCGCCGTCTTCACGTCCTCCCTGGCCGCCGTTGGCCCGCGCCACTGTCGGAGGAACGACCGGATTGGACCGCCGCCTCCCCGTCCCGTCCTCCGGCCAAGGATTGGAATGCCGCCGCCGCCGCCGCGCCACACGGGCGCCTATGGCGGCGGCTGCGGGAGAGGAGACGAGATGGGGGAGGGTGGGAGGCGGCCGGTGGGGACTCCCCGGTGCGGCGCGGCGGCGCCGCACGAGGGAGAGGAGGGAGAGGTTAGGAGGGAGAGGTAAAGACCAGCTGTCCAACGTACAGGCCAATTGATGAAACCCCGAAACTCGTATAGTCAAGTGACAATTGAAGAGGAGGAGAGTGTTCGACTACGGGACCCAGAGGAAACAAACCGCAATTTGGCCGACCTCTTTTTTCTAGGCAGTCGGCCGTCCAAAAGCTAATTTAAAGCGCAAGCCATGTAGTTTTTTTTTTAAGTTTGTAGGGTGCCAAATCTTTCTTACCATGTGCTTTATATTGGTAGAATTCGCCCCGTGGCAGCCGAATGTTGCACATTTGCTGTGAGGTCTTAAAGTGATTTCATCCTTCACTCCATGCTCAAGATTTAGGTGATTCAGATGCACCAAAGGTCCACAAATTAGGTGACGTGGTCTAAGAAAAAAAATCTTCCTTCATGATAATCTAGCCAATGCAAACGTTCTTGTATATTGATGAAGTCGTGAGGAAACATCTTTTGTCAACATAAATATATAAATTCAAAGGCGTAATTCAAGGTTTTCACCCCGCTTTATAAATAAAGCAACCACCACAGTAACAACAGTACCGGATACAAGTCCACAACACAAGAGAAATAAAAGCTGGGGTCACAGCACAACAATCCCAGGGACCAGCGGAAGGTACGGATACAACTCTCACTCCCTATGGAAGAGCTCTGCGACTGGAAGAAGAATGTAGACAGCACGCCGCCCTCATAAGATCATCAAGCATAGCATCCAGCCGCGCCCTGTCCCGTTGCCTACATATATAGAGGGTGCCACTCCTGGAGAAAAGCCAAAAGTTTGAACACCGAGTCAGAGCCCCGCCACAAAAAGACGCGCTCGATAACCATTTTATTGCGAATAGTCCATAAAGTCCATGTCATCGCAGCAAACACTAACCAGAAGAGGCGCCTCCTCCTCCCGACACGGTTTACTTGCACTTCCAGGAACTCTACCAGGTCGTGGGCCTGCCACTCAGGCCCAAGAGCCTCGGCAATGAAGTTTCACATGAAGCGAGCGGCAGAACATGAGAATAAGATATGTCTCTTCGTCTCGGGGACCCCACACAGGGGGCAAATCCCATCCCCCGGGCCCATGCGCTTAGCCAACTCCACCCCCGAGGGGAGGCGATGTCGAAGTAACTGCCACGTGAAGATCCTAATCTTGAGTGGCATAGGGGCGTTCCACAAGTGAGAAGTCCAGGGAAGGACGGGCCCTCGAAAAAGGGTCCGGTAAGCGGAGCCGACGGAAAATTGCCCCGAGGGCGAGAGCGCCCAGGAGACAGTATCCGGGCGGTCCGCGAGGGTAAGGGGGAGGGCCGCTAACAGACCCTCCCATCTAAGCGCCTCCACCTGCCCAAAGGTGCGGCGGAACCCTATGTTCCACTGACCATCTTGGGCAGCGGTGGCGACAAGCAAAGACTGATCCGAGCAGATAGCGAAGAGTTCCGGGAACTCGTCTCACAGACGCCTGCCACACCATGAGTCGAGCCAGAAAAGGGTACCCCTCCCGTCGGCTACGGTTGAGCTAGCCCCAAGCCTGATCTCATCCTCGATGGATTGGATGGATCGCCAGAATTGGGATCCCTCCTTTCGCTCACAGGCCCCCATCCCCCCCGAGGATGCGCCAGACCCACTTCAGCATCAGGGCCATGTTCATGTGTCGGGAAGACACAATACCTATGCCCCCAAACTCCTTGGGGGCGCAAATGTCCGCCCACTTGACCATATGATACTTTTGGCTCCCCGTGGCAGTCTGCCAGAAGAACCTGGAGAGCTCCTTGTCGAAGTTACCATGGATCCCTTCCGGGAGGATATGCATCCCATCATGTACATGGGGAGGCCGGAGAGGCAAGCGTCAATGAGTACCGTCTTGCTAGCCTTAGATGTGAACCTCCCTTGCCAGGATTCCGATTTAGACTTTACCCAATCTAGTAGCGGATCTAAGTCCTTAATAAAGGATTGGGGTCTCCCGAATCGGCATGCGAAGGCGTAATTAACATAGTCTTTAAAATTTTGTTACAGCATCCCGTTTGCATCCTTAATTCTTTCGAATGCGTAATTAAATACGAGTGCAGGGAGAAGGTGACAATCCCGAGCCGGAAAGGCTTCATCGTGCTCGAAGGTGACAGCGCCTGGAACACGGACATCAACTTCGACGCGCACGCCGACTACGACGGCATCGCCAACGTCACGGACTACTCGCCGACGTACAACAGCGCCACCTTCACTGTCCAAGCCGACAACTTCGTGGCCCGGGGCATCTCCTTCAAGAACACCTACGGCGGGTTCGACAAGCCGGCGGTGGCGGCGGTGGTGGGCGGCGACAAGAGCGCCTTCTACGACTGCGCCTTCCACGGCTACCAGGACACGCTCTGCGACTTCACCGGCCGGCACTACTTCCGCCGGTGCCTGGTGGAGGGCGGCGTGGACTTCATCTTCGGCTTCGGCCGGTCCGTCTACGAGGACTGCACCCTCCTGTCCAACATGCCGGCGTGGTCCCAACAGCCCGGGTGGGTGACGGCGCACGGCTGGGCCGGACCCGACAGCGACGCCGGGCTGGTGTTCAAGGGCGGCCGGATCGTGGGGTCCGGCCGCCAGTACCTCGGCCGCCCCTGGAAGCAGCAGTCCACCGTCGTGTTCTTCCAGGTCACCATGGCTGGCATCGTCGTGCCGCAAGGATGGGAGAAGTGGGATCCCACCCAAGATGTGTAAGAACTAAGAAGAAGAAGAAGAAGAACATTTCCTGTATTTCGTTTGTACAATGATGATCGGTAGCTGTTCTTGCTGACGTTTGCGAGCTTACGCATGCATGGTGGCAGGTCACAGGTGACGTTTGCGGAGGTTGGATGCGGTGGGCCAGGATCCAACATTGCCGGGAGAGTGCCATGGGAGAAGCACCTCACCTATGAAGAGGTGCAGAGATTCGTGGACATCAGGTTCATCGACGACGGTTGGCTAGCCATCCAACCCTAGTTGGAGCCGGCTAGCTAGCTTAGCTAGCAACTTCGTAGAGTAAACCGAGATGTACGTTCTCAAGGATTATTATCGATCCGATGAAAGGGAAGAAGTGGCTGCAGAGGCTTCGGATTTAAGCAACAGACAGAGCTGAGAGGAAGTAGAGTTTTCTTAGGAATTTTATTTAGAGAATCCTTAGATTTCTCATGCTATGCATTGGCCTCTTTGATTTAACGAAAGGTTATTTGGGGGGATATTTTTTTTCTTGTGTTTTTTTGTTTTGAAAGTAGGAATACACTCGATTTTCAATTAATAAAGCCACACCGACCAAAACAACTGAAGGGAACAACAATGCTACCAAAAAAGCAAACATAAGTCCTATAACTAAAACCGTAACTTGAAATCCCTCTGCGATTGACATGATGGTCAACCAAAGAAGAGAAAGATTTTTGAGTAAGGAAGGGACAACCGCCGAGATCAAGCTTTTGTTTGCTTAAATGTGGGCACGGCATCAACACTACCCCATCCGTCTCCACCGCCTAAGAGTCCCCTTGCCCCCTCACATGTCGCGAATGATGTGATACGATATGCAGACAGAGAAGCTCGCCCGAGAGCTCAGATATGGAGTTAACGTACAACGAACATGGGAAGAGAAATCGAGCACGAGCATCAAACAGTAGCCAAGATCGCACCTTCAGAAACAATTCTTTTGTCCACCCACAAAAACACACGCTGACCAGCCGACATGGACTCAAGGCTCCATAAATGGTGCCATCGATGAGAGTGGCAAAGTACCAATGGCGCAACTAGTTTCGTCAACCCAAAAATCGGTACAAGGGTTTTCATTTGGAGGTGAAGGGAGACATGTTTGGATCCACGACAACTCCTCCAAGGAGGAAGGTGACGTGTGAGGACGTCACTGCTGCCGACACCGACAACTGTTAGACACAGGTTTACCATAATTCCACAACCACCATCGATCACCCCAAGTTAGGGATGCCGAGTAGTAGCGCCAACCAAGACCATATCAAAGCACTGAAAGTAGGATCTATGCACACAAGTTATTACCGAAGTTCATCCTCTATGTATGATGATGTGGTTATACCCTCCGGGTACCCCCACTATGGCGTATAATGAAGATGAGGCCCACCGGGTGGCCCAATGAAGACCGAAGCTGTTGAGGAAATAACTTGAGGAACAAGACAAGGACTCCTATTCGTAGCCTATTAGGACTCATGTAAAACCCACCTGGCCGCATATATAAAGACAGGGAGGGGTAGACAAAAGGGACAAGCTACAACGCAATAGACAATAGACAGAAGATAGCCAGGCAAACCCCGGCCCGGCGAGGCCACGTCTCACCACCACCATCGCCATCACCGCCACCATGTAATCATCATTAATACCAGATCAAACAAGCATGAGTAGGTCTTTACCTCACAACGAGGGGCCGAAACTGGGTAAACTCTTAGCTTGTTAGCTGTCCGGAACCACCAGTCGTACTTCTCTCTCTATACGAGACCCTAGGTACCTAACCGAGGGATTTGCCGGGTTTACACCCCGTTATACGAGGTAACACCCTACTCCTGAATGCGCCCTAGGCCTCGTATGTTTAGAGAGTGTTCCTCTTGAGAGTTGGGAGACTCGCTGGATGTGCTTTATATAGGCTAGCATAGTCGGGTTACAGTAATTGGTTGATTGGGGAGTTATCAGTAACAGCTCCACAAATGCCAGTAGTAATGATTGGTTGAATGTCGTCATTGTAATTAGACTAAGACCCGTCTTAATGAGTGTGGTAATTCCTATATTAATGGCTCACCGATCCCTAGCCGAGTAGGCCTCGTGGTGTGCTCCAAGCCGAGTGGGTTTCAAGAAATGTTGTTGGTCGAGTGGCTTCCTAAAGTGGGCATGGTCCCCCCCATGTATACTCGACCATTGTTGCTTCTCTTGAGTCTCCCGGGGATATCCCGCCATCAGCACCCACCATGAACGACTTCTAGTCAACAACCTCGATGCCCACATGGTCGAGGTCATTAGTTAGCACACAATTGCGCCAGCCGTTGCCTGAAATTTGTACTCTCCACACCATAAACACCAGTTAGAGGTAAGACCCTCCACATAAGCTGCCGCCATCGGATCACCGCCAACCCATCAAGCAAGTAGGGAAAGAGGAGGAACCCCTCATGAGATCCTCAAGCACTAGTATTCACTATCGAGAAGCTTCTCTGCAAGCCACCCCTCATGAACACGCCACCATGACTAGAATGACGTGTTCGCTAGGGTCAAAGGCACCACACCTTTCCTTGATCCTAATAGACTTTGTATGTGGCTTCCTACGA
Source organism: Poa annua (assembly GCA_026929855.1). NCBI lineage: Eukaryota > Viridiplantae > Streptophyta > Magnoliopsida > Poales > Poaceae > Poa > Poa annua. Next base: position 12,624,325 of record CM049433.1, on the reverse strand, counting down.
TATCGACAAGGATGGGAGGGGGAGAGGAGAAGAAGAGTAGGCGACGACCAGATTTTGGTATGACAACCATGCCTCCTTCACGAGGGTGACTCGGGTTCACAAGGCGTTTTCCCAATGTCCCTCAGTTTTCCCCCTTTTTTCAGTAGACTTCATTTGATTCATAGAAGTGAAACCCACGTGCAATTTTTTCAAACAAATAGTATCCTTGGTAGGGTCCGACATCGTGATTTTTTCTCCTTTGTCGACAACAATGCCAAGCGCATAATTTTGAATAAATCCATGCATTTTCCTATGGTGCAAATAGATAATACTATTAGTTGAATTTTCTTTCTTTTTAGTTCACGAACGAGTAGCATTCTATGATTTATGATTTTTCTAAGGAGGGTGTAGCCTAGCTGAGGCACAAGTCGCCAAGGAAATCCATCGGTCGACTTAACTTCCGAGCTCTAACTTCAACCCATTGTGAAATACTAGGTGAACAGCAAAAACTCATAAATACCAAACATGGTCAAAACGGCAGGTAAAACAAACAAGTCACGCAAAGATGTGCAGACCACACCTACAAAATGAACATGACTGATGGAATGTTCCAAAGAGAAGAAAGAAAAACAGAGGACACTAGCAATGGAGCCCTCACGCCACGAGCATGAAGCACCTACACCACATCACCCACATTCCTACCCCCACAGGAATCCAGCAAACATGCCAAGAAAAACCCCACGATCGAACAACAACCAACCACGCACCTATAAGAACGTGCCGAGCAACCTCGCCAGACCAGCACCAGCATCGATCCAAGAAGTAGCTAACTCGATCTCCATCCTTTGATCCAAGAAGTAGCTAGCCAGCCATGGCGGCTGGCTCGGTGTTCCACGTGGCGATCCTCGCCGCCGTCCTCCTGGTCCCTTTCCTCGGCGCGCCGGCGGTGGAGGCGCAGCTGGGGCAGGTGAAGAAGTACTGCGCCAGCCAGTTCGCCATCGCCAGCCAGGCCTGCTCCATCCTCCCGCCCACCAGCCCCGAGCACCACCACCACCATGACGACGACGACGACGACGATGATGACGATGAGGACGAGGACGAAGACGACGATGACAAGGGCGACGACGACGACGACAAGGGTGGGGACGACGATGATGACAAGGGCGGCGGCGGCGGAGGCGGTGGCGGCGGCAACGCGACGTCGCTGATCAGCGTCCAGCCCGCGGCCTCCGCGCGCCGCAACGGCACCGCCGCCGTCCGCGCCGGCCGCGGACGCGGCAGGGGCGGCCGTCGCAATCGCAGGCACCGCCGTCGACACCGCCGCCGCCGCCACCGCGTGCGCGACGGGGACGACGAGCACGAGGGCGACGACGACCAGCACGACGACGACGATCATCACGATGACGACCACGACCATGACCACGGCGATGACGACGATGATGACGAGGACGACGACGACGACGATGATGACGACGACGACGATGACGACGACGACGACGATCACGACGACGAGCACCGCGCGTACAGGGACTGCTGCCGGTGGCTCAAGGAGGTGGAGCCCGGGTGCGTGTGCGAGACGCTGCTCCGCCTGCCCATGTTCCTCGTCAAGCCGCAGCACAAGTACACCGTCAGGGTTGGCCACTCCTGCAAGATCACCTACAGGTGCGGCGGCGGCCGCGCCTTCTAGCACGCACGCACGCCATGATCGATCGAGAGAGGAGCTAGCCAAGTCGTTGCTACAGTACTGGTTTACAGCAGCTACGTACGTACCTACACCGGCCGATCGTACTTGAGAACCGTTACGTACGGGTAAGTAAGTAAGTTGTTAAGGATTATATATATATGCCTCGTACGATCGTATTTTGCCGTGTTATACGGATGCATGGCCTCGTTTGGGCTAGCAGTAGCTGGTGTATACGGACGTAAGTGATGATCTACCTAATTACCGAACACTGTGTACCTATAGATGTGTTTGTGTTGTAACTGTACTCGAGCTAGCATGGACAGAACCAGTGCAAAGCTCGGGTACTACGTATAGGTGTCGTATATAGTATAATAAGAAAAACAAATGTACTGTACCTGTACTCCGGTGTTGTACCATTAATTTTAGGCCGTCTGCAAGATATACAGTATAAAAATGTTAGCTAGCTGGCGTACTCCGATTGCTCTGTTGTCGATGATCTTGCTGTGCTAATTCTATTGGAGGTCAGATGATGAACTCCTCCCAAAATGATTGTTAGCATGCAGATAATTGCAGGAAACAACACTTTTAGAAAACATACACCGGCAGCAAGTCGATTTTTCTGCTATTCCCTTTAATTGTTGATAACTTTAACTTGACATTCTACGAAAGAATCATATGTGGTGTTGCATGGTCAAGGTATAGGAGTCCCAAATATGTTTGTTTCACATGCTGATCGATATATGAGCTAGAGCAGGACCAAAATAGTTGCTGGAATGGTATCGAGGCCTTCGCATGTACATATGACACCAGAAAAGGGTGCAGTCAGTCAGTTGTTCATTTCAAGTTCTCTAGCCTCAGCAATATGACGGCTAGCACGCGAGGAGAAACGTCCCCGGATAAGCAATTAACAAAGTTTATAAATGATGTAACCATTGTTGGCAATTAATAAAGCTCGCAGCAAAGTCCTGCTGCTTCGCTCAAATAAAAATAAGAACAGAAATTCATTTGGATCATTAGCTGGACCTATGGCAGGTACTTCCTCCGTTTCAAATTAGATGACTTGCATTTGTCACCTAGAAATGTACTTTGGAACGGAGGGAGTAGGTAGTAATTGGTATTTCAAGCAGAAGTTCCGAGGATTTCTTAAATTGACAGAACGTCTGCCAAATCAGAATGGACAATAGAGGTTTTCGGTAGGTAAAATATAAATAATACTCGAACTTCTTTCTTCTAATTTATACTGCAAAAATGTTGATGTTGGTGCTGGTGTACAGGTAGAGATGACCAACCAGTAAACTTAATGAAGAAATATAGGCCCTCTCTTGGTTTACTTTGCAGCATAACCATAAATTCTATCTTGGATGCCTCCCACTTACTATAACTAAATTCAAATTCAACTACAGATAAGCTCCATTTCTAAATTTTTATATTCCATTTCTTAAAAAACTACAGATAAGCTCAAAAAGTTGTCCACGCGTTCCACCGCGTGAATCTTTCTAATGTTTACTAAGAGAGCTGGCATCTCTAACCAAGTAACTTTGCAAGTTCATCAACTCTCAGTGTACCTTGTGGAACCACATCCGACAGGAACTCCTGCGCAGGAGGATCACTTCTATGCTTTCTCAATCCTCTGTCAACATCATCTTTCTCTTCAATGTTACCAGGTACTTCATTTTCTACAGAATGCTTTGGTACCCTTGCGCTCTTATTTGGCTGGTTTTTCTGGAGAACTGGTTTCCTTCGTGTAGACTTGAAAACCGGACCTCGGGGAGCTTTCTTGGAAAAGGCAACAGACTTTTGATAGATCACATCAGCATCAACATACTCGGTTTTGTCCAGAACATGTGCCCTGCCACTTCCAGTGGCCTGCTTTAAAAGAAGCAACACTCCCTCCATATAGGATAATGACGTCGAATCAGAGTTTGCACCATCCTTGTCATTCAAACCTTCAGTATTTCTCCTGGTAGTCTCCAATTCGCCGATCTCATCACTGCTGCCCAGTGAAAGAACGGAAGCTTCCTGCTCATCTGGATATTGTACAGATTTTCTAAACTCAACAGGAGATCTCTGAACTGCATCTTCATTTTCACTGTCATCTGATATGACACCGCCTGATATGACACTTTGGTCATGAAGAGGTGGAATTCTTGAATCTGAAGTAGAAGTCTCTAATGGAGCGACAGCTGAGCGTTCGATTCCAGCTGCGCCCTCAGGATTAGACGATCCAGGGACTATAGATGGAGAACTTGGCATGACATCATTGGCAAGTTCAGGATTCAAGTTGCTGATGTACGCAAATCCTGCATTACTGACCACCTCAATCGAAGTTCCTCCCATCTTATTCGAAATTTCTTCACTGGTAAATGGATGTTGATCGCTTCCAACTTCAAAATTATTTTCGTCGGATGGAGGAAGAGATGGTTGCCAATCATTTCCTCTCCACATCAGTATATGTTCAAACTCAAAAGACACTAAGATACATGGAACAAGATCCTGAAAGGTACAGTCAATCATGTTCTGAACAAAATAACGACATAACTAAACAATATGACAGATTAATCAAACCTTTAGTTTAGCTCCAATTTTTCTGCAATCACTTTTGTTGAGACCTGAGCAATCAACTCGGACAAGATCACACGCTTCAAATGCTTCTCTAACTTCCTTCACAAGGTTAGCATAAACACCATTTTTTCCTGTAAGAAAATGAAACAAGTTGAGGATTCCGGTAGGAGCAATAGGATATGGCCCAATCTCTGAACTAAACAATACAACATGGAAATATCGTAATGTTGTATACGGTTATACAATATGCAACACTAACAAAATTCGAAGAGCTGGAACAGTGTTATAAGCTTACTGTAGCAACTACGGGAAATTATAGCTCTAGAACCGAACCACAGCAAGTTAACCAGTTTAGGAAGAAGCAAGTATGGATATGTTCGTTGAGTTTGGCCACGGGAACGGCATCACATATTTAACTTTTATTAACAACAAACAACAATGAAATACAAACGCAAACAACTTTTATTTAACTATTTCAGCCTAGTTACATATGTTATCATTTCTTATCTACTGTCTATTGCTGAATAATATATCATACTAGAGTAATTGACTATGTCACTCAACATCCATAACCTTGTTATTTGGGTTTTCTTTTTCCTCATGATGTTATGTATGGAATCCGATGTGTAAAGTACGTTCCATAGCAACAATTACATGAAACAAGAACATCTTACCAAGTTTGCAAATTGGTGTTAATTGACGTCCTCTCTTACGCATTTGTGTTGCCTCATCTGGAGTTACGCCATCGGGCACCGTTTTGACCAGGCGAGGGTACACTGGAGCAGCAGGTTTCCAAAGCATAAGTGGAAAGACTGGTCGAGTTCTGAAATTGTAGTTTCTACCACGAAAAAGAAATATAACACCCCCCTGGCGGTAAATTACTTTTCCTCCAACTTTTTCCTGCTCAAGTATGTGGCGTAAATCATCAGAAAGCAATCTGTAGATAAGCTGCGACCAGACTAGAAAGAGGACAAGAAAAAAAAAACTACCAAAAAGAGTGTAGTAATCAGCAGAGCTGACTAAGACAGCTTTTAGATTATTTCTTTTAATATGGCGAACTAGTTCACTGGTCCACTAAAACAATAAGAGTGACACATTTAGTTGAGTACAATAAACGCATTTGAAAAATTCTAACTAAGGTAGCATGTATCCTAAATAGAGTGCATGATACAAAAATATGCTCGGAAAAAAATCGTCATGCTATTCTGATATTGCTCTGATAACTGCAGTACTGCACTAAGTGCGCACAATACAAAAATATGTCAATGGCAAGGCTAGTATATGAAACAAGATGTAGCAGCACGAAGAGTTGAATAGAGGGTGGTCTCACATAGTTACCTCTAGCTGTTGGCAGACATTATCCATGTCAACTGTACATACACCTTTGCATCTTATCTTGCAAACTCTTTTCCTCTTCCAATGTGCATGAATGTTCTCCAACATATTGTGTGTTAAACCATCCCTGCCTACATAAGTGAGCATTCAAATTAAAATGAAAGAAAATTTTAAGTTGAAGCAAATACTTCATCCAATTCTTGACATCAGAAATCCTAGCTTGAGTGCAGTTCCTCCCTGTGTGGTGGATTTGGCTCTAAAAGAATGTAATGACTTTTATAACCAAAATTCTTTTAGCTGAGTAATACATACCCATTTGCAAAAAAAAATCCTAGCTTGTAGACCTCAGAACTGAACGAAAGAAAAATTTAAGTTGAAGCAGATACTTCACGCAATTCTTTCTCCAACGAACCTTTCTTTTTCATTTCTAGATTCTAGTTCATCTATCTTCTTCCTGATTTCATACTTTTCAATACTCACTCATATAGGCAACACAAATATCAAATACTCTGTTTAATTAGTTTATCCTGCATCCCTGCAAAAACAGCTGAGCTGAGTGAACTGACCCATATTTAGCACCCGCTTCGCCTTGAGGTTTCCCTTGACGAGCTCGGCGACCTCTTCCCTGGTGAGCGGCTCCCCGAGGACCTCCTCCCTGGACGCCGCCTGGTACCTAGGCTCCATCCCGGCGAGGAATGGCCCCGGCGACTGCACGGGCTTGACCCCTTTCTTGCCATGCGGCGGTAGCACGAAAGAGTCGAACTCCGGCAGCTCCTTGCGGCTCTTGGGGAGAGGCTTCCTCCCGGTCCACGGGCGCGGCGTGGCTTCGGGGCCGAAGGGCAGGAACGGAGCCTCGCGGAGCGCGACTGGGCGGGCTCGTGGGGCCTCCGTGTAGCTGTACTGGAACTCGAACGGCGCCCCCTCGAGGTGGTAGGCGAGGCCCCGGTCGGTGACGCGGACGCCTTCGGCGGGCTCGCCGGTGTCCGGGACGGGGATCTTCTTGGGACGGTGGCCGCGCGAGAAGGCCGGGTGAGATGGGACCGGAGCTCGGCGGCGCTCGGGGTCGGCGGCAGGTTGGTTGTGGTGGGAAAGGGAGAGGCAGGGGCAGAGGCGGAGGGAGCTCCGGAGCCGTAGACCAGGGTGCTGGGCTGGGGCGAGAAGGGAGCAAGATGGGAGGGTATTGGTCGCCATGGACGCGGGTTCGAGCTTCCCTTCAAGAATTGAGTGGCACTTGAGGATAGAGGACCAAGCTGAATGTAATTGATCTTTCTTTTTTTGCGGGGAAAATGTAATTGTTTAATTATTATTATTTTGAGAATTTCCACACTTTATTAAAGCAAACAAGCCGCCTCATAAAAAAACCTCCAGCCTCTTTAGGTACCCTCGTGAGAAAAAGAGCGTGTTAAAAACTTATTGTCCATGTTACTTACAAACACCATCCGGTGAATTCAGAAACCAAACACATCTACCTATACTTGATAAACAGAACTCCTCGCTGTGTTGACAAACTCCATCCGGGTGAAGTCTCTAGCTCGTGATTTCACGATGTGACCATAAGAGCTATTACCTTCACCCGTAATACTCCTCGCCATATTGATGCAGTCCAAGGCCACCGTCATCCTTTGCAAGAGAAGATCAGCAGCAAGTGCTAGCCCTTCCCTGCATGCAATGGATTCCAGCGTCTCCACATCAGTCACGCCTTGTAATACTACCGAGGACGCACCAATGAACTTCCCATCCGCGTCGCGGACTACAGCCGCTACTGCTGCCTTGTTTGTGTTCTTGAAGAGTAAATGACGGAAAACCACCAGAATTGGGGCCGAGTTGTCTGGCTGCCACCGAAATTGAGTCTAGGGACACAAACCACCGCACATTGGGGCAGAAGTGTGACAAGGAGCACTGATTCGTGTGTCTAGTGTCTTAACAGCCATTCTAATCATGCGGTCCCACAGTCAGGCCTACGTGGCAAAAAGAAAGAAAAAAAGTCAACACCAGCTCTACCCGGTGCTCTTCCTCGACTACCTCCGCTCCGGCGGCCTCGCACTGGCCCCGCCGCTCCGGTCGCTCGCCGTGCTCGCGCTCACCGCCGCGCTCACCTACCTCAACTACCGCGACCCGCACCTCGTCCGCCTCTCCGCGCTCTTCCTCACCGCCTTCTCCCTCTCCCCGTTCGTCGCGCTCACTGTGCTCGCCGTCCCCAAGATCCGCCCTTCCCGCTGGCTCTCCCTCGAGCCCAGGAAGACGTTCCCCAAGGCCTTCTTCGGCGTCGTGGCTCTCGTCGTCGGCGCGTACCTCATCCCGCTCCTGGCCGACACCGGTGCGCTCCCGTCGGAGACCGCGTCGGAGTGGACGGACGGCTTCTTCTCCCAGGTCGGGCAGAGGATCGGCGGGCCATGGCTGCGCGTCTGGATCCAGGCCGCCGCCGCCATGTCCAACATGGGGCTCTTCGAGGCCGAGATGAGCAGCGACTCCTTCCAGCTCCTCAGCATGGCCGAGATGGGCATGATCCCCGAGCGCCGCGGCCGCGGCAGAGGACGAGGCCGGGAACGCGCCGAACGCCGTGCCATCAAGGACGCGCTCGCGGTCTTCCTGGTGGAACAGCGTCCAGAGCGTGCGGCGGTGGGACGCCGAGAGCTCCTCCAGGAGCGCCGCGAGCGAGGCCCGCGCGCCGCCGCCGTCGCAGAAGGTCTCGAAGACGCGTGGGACGGCACGTCGAGCACGCGGAAGCGGATGGCGAGGAGCGCCGCCGCGTCCCAGCCGTGCACGCGCGCGCGGGCCTCTGCGCCGGGAACGGCAGCGTCACGACGGCGACGAGAGAAGATTCCAGTGCGCGCTCGCCGGCCGCGTGCCGGGCCTGCTAGCTAGTTGTGGCGCGTGCGTGCCTGCTAGCTAGCTGCGGGGCGAACTCCAGTGCGCGCTCGCCGGCCGCCTGCCGGGCCTGCTAGCTAAGCTAGTTGCGGCGCGTGCGTGCGTGCTAGCTAGCTGCGGGGCGAGCTCAGGTGAGAAGGAGCTAGCGTTGACCTTTTTTCTTTTTTTTTAATTTCTTTTTGCCACGTAGGCCTGACAATGGGATCGCACTGTCAAAAATGCTATTAAGACAACTAAACGGACGAATCAGTGCTCCTTGTCACACTTCTGCCCCAATGTGCGGTGGTTTGTGTCCCTGGCTCAATTTCGGTGGCAGCCAGACAACTCGACCCCAATTCTGGTGGTTTTCCGTCATTTACTCGTTCTTGAAAGTGGCAGCATCAACGTTTATTTTTACCATCCCAGCTGGTGGGGGGATCCACGCGGGTCTAGAGATGACTGCCCTCGCCCTCCTGGCGCTCTTGTATCTTGTATGTGCTCTTGCGACCACATGCAGGTCTGCAATAAATCTCTCCATGAAGTAATTCGTCGACAACGGGCTTTGGAAAATGTTTTCGTGAATTGCTTTTCGTCTTGCATGGCACACTGCCCACAAAGTGATCTACGGCTCAGATGATGATCGCCAGCCAGGCCTTGGTGTTCGGCTCCTGCACATTCCCGATCAAGTCTGTGATCTCGTCTGGTGCAAGGGCCCAGACTGAACGCGCCATATTTAGTGGTGGCGCCAGGTTTCAAAGGGCGTGTATTCATTTTACCAAAATCCTCATTGTTTTTGCCAAAAATTCCGCTGTTCTATCAAAGAATTCCAAGGTTTTGTCAAAATCATGGGTATTCACTTGAAGACAGTGAATAGACGTTGGCGCCGCCCTGACCATATTACATTCTAAGAGAGAATGTCTCTAAGAATCCTGCTCCCCACACAATGAACAAGCACGCTGAGGAGCCATATTCCTATGGTTTAAGACATCCATCGTCGGAAGAGATTGCCTAGCGAGCCTCCACAAGAAGACTTTGATTTTTGATGGTACTGGAACTTTCCAAAATTCAGTCCATTCTTTATGTCGCTCCTTGTCTCCCGACGAACCAGCCCGCTCATCAAGCCAAGCCGTCCTTTGATCTCTGGTAGTAACCAGCATGCGGTATGCGGACCGCACCGAAAAAGGCCCGGTCTTCTCATAATTCCATGCCCATAAATCTTCTTGTCTTCTCGTGTTAAGCGGGATTTCCAAAATTACTTCCCTGTCCATCGGCAAGTTTCTGCATATCCCACGACCCCGTGAGAGGATCGATCAGCTCACTGACCATCTGGGGAGGTTCATCGCTGATACATGCGATAGGCCGGAGCATGCCCTCCCGTGGCAACCAATTTGTATTCCAAATTTGAGTACCTTCTCTCGTGCCAATTCTTCTAATAACCCCCTGTTTAGTAACCTCTTTCCCATAAAAAAATTGCACGCCATATCCGAGACGGAGATGTGCCTAATTCTGCATCCAGAAAACTGCTTTGTGGAAAATATACTGCCTCGAGTATGCGCGCACTCAGCGATGTTGGATCCTCCGAATTCTCCATGTCTGTCTAGCAAGGAGGGTGAGATTGAATAACTCGATATCGCGGAAACCAAGCCGTCCCAAATGTTTGGGCTTTGTCATCTCTTCCCAAGAGACCCAACAAGTGTGTCGCTTGCCTTCCTTACTTCCCCACCAAAACTTGCGCATCAAGCTGTTTATATGTTCACATAAACCCCTGGGCAACCTGAAACAAGACATAGAAAACGTCGTAATCGCCTGGGCCACTGACTTAATCAAAACCTCCTTTCCCCAGCCGACAACAACATCTCCAACCATCGGCATAACAAAAGATATGAAGTAAATGCAAAATGAAAAAATCGGCGCGGTGAAGCGCGCCATCTCCTTCTAGTCTTCTTCTATATGCAAAAGACAGAGCTCTTGTCCAGAAAAAAAAGTATTGGGGGCCTTTTCCATCTACGGGAAAACTAAATGCTACTCCGTTTAGGGTGATGAAAAAAACATATGTACAAGATTTGGGGTGTGTTTGGTAGCCTGGCCTCGATTTAGGTATGCCTGGCTACGGGCCATAAAAGTCGTGTCGTTTGGTTGCCCGCGAAGACATTTTCTGGGCCGAAGAGGGGAGATAACCCCCACTGTTTGGATGCCTATACAGACGTTTTTCTGCCTGTTGGTACAACACACACCTTGTTTGGTTGCAGACGTGAGTATGTTCTGCTAACCCCCTCGAAACCTTTCGAGAGGTGAGGTTACCCGGTAGCTCTAACTGAATAACAACACATTCACAAACATTCAGTTCATCAAAAGATGCTGGTAATACACAACAACTAGTTACCCTACTGAGCGATGCATTAAAAGGTGAGATTACCCGTCGAATTTTTGTCGTTTCGCGCGAGCTCGCGCCATCTCCCCTCGGTGGCTATGCGAGAACACCGTGTTATCAGATTTTTCGGAAACGACCGCTGGTAGTGACCGATTCGACCGTCCACCCGGGTCAGACCCGGAGGTGCTTTAAGATGCGTGACCCTGGAGGAGCCAAAAAAAAAACGTCCAAAAATTACGCCTCTGATGGGAGCCAAAGCTACCAAACGCGTCATTGGAGACTGTTTTCTAGTAGTATTAGGAAACGATTTCTCATGTATAACGCATATAAAAGGCCACACGAGGGCGCAGCAATATTTGCCAGCCGTATCACTGCCGATTGAGACCCCAAATTAGCAATGATTTTGAGGTGGCTTGATGGGACCGACGGCCGCTCCCCTCGGCAGCCCACGCGTGATGTCTCAGGATGGGAATGGGCCGGCCCGGATCTGGCCCCGGACCTGGCCTCGTGGCCCTGTGGCCAAAATGAGAGGCCATGGGCCGACCCATACCATGAAAATTGTGTGGCCTTGCTGGCCCGTTGGGTAAATGGGGCCGACCCAAAATCCAACGACAACATTTTTCTGGTCTGTTTATTCCAGTGAATCACAGTTCTTTTAACATTAGCATTAGTATATGAAAAGATTCATATCAATCACAAGATTCACAAGTTGTAGGTTTCAAAGAGCATCTAGCTAATACGGAACTTACCGGTAGTAGTAGTACGTTTATCTGATCAATTCACTGAATATTGTTCACATCCAGTAAGCAAAGACGTGAGCAATTCACTGAATACTACTCCTACTTCATACCAATAGGACTGCATAGAAATTGTACTCCTATTTGCAGATCACGTGCTACTCCTATTTTCACTCAATCTTTACTTGCAGTAGGAGTAGACGAACAACAGCTCGTACGTAGGTAAGTGGCAACCAATGTGAGCTCACATGTAAGGTAGAAGCCGCCCCCAGCCGACCGCCATGGCTCTTGTCTCCATCCTAGCAGATCTTCATGAAGGAGCTCGCCGGTAGCTATATCTTCACGAACGAACCTGCATCCGCTCCAGCCGGAAGGCACTCGCCTATCTCTTCTTGGAAGGAACGACGCTAGATCTAGCTGCGCGGCTGCAAATCCGGCCGCCAGAGGGGGAAAAGGATGTGAGGAAGAGGACGCCAGCCGCGCGCGCGAGCGAGAGGGTGCCGTCTACGCAGACGGAGCTGGACGAGCCAGAGAGGATGGCGAGCGGGAGGCGCATCGGTAGTTGGACGGCGAGCGAGAGGCTCACTAGGAGCGGGAGGCGACACGCTGGGGGCGAGCGGCGGCGGAGACAGGCCGTAGCCGAGCGCGTGGACGAGAGAAGATGAAGCCGAGACTCTGTAAGCTGGGTTGACCCGGCCGACCCGTCGGGTTACTCAGTGCCGGCCCCTTTGGCCCAACAAGCGTTCAAGGCCGACCCGTGCGCCCCAATGGCCCCAAAGTTTTGGGTCGGGTCAGTGACCCAGCGGGGCGACCCGGCCCATTCCCATCTTGAGTGATGTCGAGCGCACCCCTCGCCGGCGGTCGCATGACGACGGTCTCACTCTCCGCCAGCCGCGGCAGCGCTATGCTCTCCAACTGCCGCCTGTTAGTGGTGCGGTCTTGCTACAACGCGCTTGCTGCACGGTCGTCGCTACAGCAACCTCCGCTCTGTGCTGGTGGGCGTGGAACTACTGCCGATCAATCACGAGCCTGCGCACATACGGACGAGACATGACCGGCCAGGGTGATCCCGTGATCGGCCGCGACGACGAGATCGACCGCGTCATCGACATCCTCTGCCGCCGGACCAAGAACTGCGTCGCGCTCGTCGGCGCGGCTGGAGTCGGCAAGACGGCCATCGCCGAGGGCCTCGCGCAGCGCATCGCCTCCGGCGCAGTTCCGGATGTGCTCGCCGGGGCACGCGTCGTCGAGGTCGACCTTGGGGCGATGGTGGCCGGCACCACTCTACGCGGCATGTTCGAGGAGCGCATCAAGAACATGATCAAGCAGGCGGAGGCGTCCAACGGCAAGGTCATACTGTTCATAGATGAGATGCACATGCTTTACTCCGCCGGCGGTAGTCTGCAGAGAAGCACGACGGCGTCCAACATGCTGAAGCCCGCGTTGGCCCGTGGACGCATCCGCTGCGTCGGAGCCACCACCTTCGATGAGTACCGCCAGTATGTCGAGAAAGACCCCGCGCTGGAGCGACGGTTTCAGAAAGTTCAGGTGGAGGAGCCGACCGCGCAAGCAACCATTGCCATCTTGCGGGGGCTGAAGCAGCGGTTTCAGAAGCACCATGGATTGGAAATCCAGGATGCCGCTCTTGTTGCCGCTGCGCAACTCGGTTCCCGCTATATCACCGGTACGTCGATCGAGAATAATTAATCTACCTCTTACTTAATTTCGTCCTTAATTTGGTCTTTTTCATAGGGGCAGTATACAGCTGCTACTGTTTGGATAGTTTCCCTCTCTCCTAGTTACGACAATTTCTTGTTTGGATACCTAGCAGGCACTATTATGTTTCTTTTCCACATACCAGGTTCCATCCATGAGTAGTGCACATAAATACTTGAGAAAAATGATGATTTTATTGTTGCATTATATGTATACAGGTCGTCAATTTCCAGATAAGGCAATAGATTTGATTGACGAGGCGTGTACTATAGTTGCCAGAAAGAATGCACAGATTGACAACCAAGTACATGATAACACCACACAAAATAGCCTGACGGATAGTATGGAGAAAACATTTGCCAACCAGCAAATTTGGTCTGCAAATAGAGTGGAGGAAGCAATTGTTAACCCAAATCATGTCGCACAAGTAGGCACTCTTTGCTTTCTAATTATATGTTTTCAGTTGGTTTATAATGGTATGTGATTGACACGTGCATGTTTCGACGATTATTTTTTAAGGTTGTGAGTCGTTGGACTGGAATTCCTATTACTACGCTCCATGAAGACGAGAAGGACAAGTTAATTCACTTAGGGGACAGGTTGCATCAGCGTGTTGTTGGTCAGGATGAAGCAGTTAATTTGGTTGCACAAGCGGTGTTGCGTTCAAGGGCGGGTCTTGATCAGTCTAGCCAACCGATAGGCTCTTTCCTATTTTTGGGCCCGTCGGGTGTTGGGAAGACAGAGCTTGCGAAAGCTCTCGCGGAGCAGTTATATGACAGTGAAAAGATGTTTATCAGAATTGACATGTCCGAATACAACAGCGTTAGTTCAATAACACGTCTCGTCGGAGCACCTCCGAGGTATAACATACTTTCTTATGCTTTTATTTTCAATTTAACATTACTTATGTTTTCATGCTTCATCTAACTAGTTTGACTCATATGAATGTGTCATTTACAATGTCTTAAAAGCTATGTTGGATATGAAGACGCCGGACAATTAACTGAAAAAGTGAGAAGGCATCCATATAGCCTTGTCCTTTTTGATGAGGTGGAGAAGGCGCATCCCTCGGTGTTTAATATTTTTCTCCAAATTCTTGATGACGGTATATTGACTGATGGTAAAGGAAGAACTGTAGACTTTAAGAATACCATCATCATTATGACCTCAAATTTAGGATCAAAACACCTAGCAACGCAATTGATCGGAGAAAACTCTCTAGAAGTTGCACGGAACCTTGTCATGAAAAAGGTTTGTTGAGTCCAAACTGTCATGCAAGTACTCGATTTAAAAATATTGCCTACTACTAATTTCCATACATATCTCGGTTCATGCAGGTTCAGAAGTTCTTCAGGCCGGAGCTTCTCAATAGAATGGATGATATTGTGATATTTGAACCTCTTTCGCATGAGCAAATGAGAGAAGTTGCCAAAATCCAGATTAAAAACCTTGTAGCTAGAGTTGCTAACAAGGGTATCTCTCTGTCCGCAAGTAATGTTGTGTTGGACGTCATCTTATCAGAATCACACAACCCGGTTAGCACATCTAGCTTATTTTCTGTTTCATGCAAAGTTCCGCTATAATTTTGAATAACCATGTTTTTTCTTGAATAACCTTTTTTGCGCGCAGATGTATGGTGCAAGACCAATAAGGAGGTGGGTGCAAAAGAACGTGATGACGACGCTTTCTGAGATGCTAGTCAAAGGTGAGGTTACTGAAGGTTCCACAATATTCATCGATGCAACAGATGACAAGAAGGGATTAAAGTATGAAGTGGTAAAGATGCCGGCGATGGAAGGCGATCAAACAACGTTGATTGTGAACTGATTCTTTTGTTTGTCAAAACTATGTAATTCATTGACAACTTACGCGGCGCCGACAAGGCTAGAAGAGCAGTACAATCTCGTTTCAGAAACTGGTTAATTTTTTTTTTTTTTGAAAAAGAGAGCACCCCTTTGATTTCTATTAACAGACACTCCAGGTTTTGCTACAGGAAAGTAAAGAAAAAAAGAAAAAAAAAAAGAAAATAGTTCACAAGGCGTCTACAAGACATACTACCCCTCCAGGACTGCAAGAGACTATTGCTGTGGGTTGTTGGTATATTTGGTGGCAACGTCGCGAAGCGGTAAAAGGTGAAAAGGTTGCCGGTCCGATTAGTTCAGCTTTTGCTATACAATCTATAACTGCAAATTATGGTGCTGCAAATGAAAAAGCTGTTCCGAAGATTGATTCCTGGACTAAACCCTTAGCTGGATCGGTAAAACTGAATATTGACGCATCATTTCATGTGGACGGTACAGGGGCTACCGCTGCTGTACTTCGCAATCACTCGGGAGAAGTGTTAGGCGGCAGTTTTAGTCCTGCCCAGCACCTTTCCGATCCTGGCTCAGCCGAGTCCGTTGCCTTGCTGCGAGGCCTGGAGTTCTTAGAAGATATTAGCTGCGATAGAGCAGTAATAGAATCAGACTCCTTGGATTTAATTCAAGCTTGCAATGGAGAGTCCGAAATCTTGAGCCCGTACGCAGCAGTGCTAGCTGATTGCTTTCTAAAGGCTAATATGATGGCTGAGGTAAAATTTGTTCACTGTCCAAGGGAGGCAAACAAGGTTGCGCATGAATTGGCCAAATTTGCTTATGAGTCTAAAAGTTCTAGTAGTTGGAAGGAAGTTCCTCCTGATTTAGACTTTATTTTACCTTTTGTAATCAACGATGTAACTGTGTTTAATGTCTAAAGGCGGCAAGTTTCAGACGCACTCTTTCCCTACCCAGGGTACCGAAAGGGACTGGAAGGGTTTTAATGAGGTGGCTTGCTGACCTAATATATGTGTGGTAAATTTCAAAAAAAAAAAGACATACTACCCCTCCTACCTCCGAAGCCAAACTACTCTAAGCAACATAAGCGAACTCCTCCATTTTTCATTACAAAACCATAAAAAGCTCCAGGGGAACACTCTCTGAACGTCCCTGGTTCATCAATTTCCTTCCTCTCTTTCATCCAGTCAGTCTTCGGTTCCCAGACCGTCATCCCTGCATTGCCTTAAACGCTTCATTTTCCACTTGTTCGAACAGTTCCTGTTTTTGCTGCAGAATTGTCCATGATGTAAGCCAATGTCCAACAACATGAATTAAGATGGCATGATCTTGTACAAGCTTTCGCTCAAAACATGCATCGTTCCTAAATAACCAAATTGTACAAAGGTCCGCCGGCATCCCAACCAATATCATTTTCCTATTTTTAATCAAATTTATGCAGCCAGGTGCCAAACAAAGCATATGTTGTACCCATAACCTTATGAAAACCGAACGCACACTACATAATGCTCCAGATCAGTCTAGCCATCCAACATGTCAAGAAAAGGTGATTTACCGTCTCTTTTTGTCCACGGAATTGGCATGTGAGTCACCTTGCCAACCTTTCTTAATCAGATTATCTTTAGTTAGAATATAATTCCTCAAGGGTCACCCTATACAAACTAGGGTCACCCGAAAGCATTCGGGTTGTGGGTTTGTGCTCCAAATAAGTTTTGTACGGGTTGATATGTCATCTTAAGGCCTAATGGTAATTGATCATCTACTTTGTGCAGGAGTCTCAAGGAGAAAAAAGTCGAGCCTTCAGCAACGTATAGGGGACTTTCACCAACGCATCTATAGGGGGGACAATCTTTACTCAAAGTGGGTTTGGGTGAGTTGACACTAAATTAGGGAACTAATATTACCTCCAAGATTCATACTCATATTTTAGTTTGAAGTGATAAAATGGAGTTTTGAAAATAGACTCCCTGTTCGAATAGTAAAAACGTGTCGGCGATGAAGTTTCAACTTTTTATGTACTTGAGTAATAGGTCACACACTATTTATGAGTAGTTTCTTGACGAGCTAATTGATGAGTTATGGAATTCAGTTTACTCCATATTCCGTACCGGACACGGTCAAAACAAAAGATTTTGATGGGACCATATAAGCCCACCCCTTCTTCTACAGAGAGAATGTTGACCACCTCTAAAGTATACCAGAGGCGGGGAGACGAGTAACCGTACCTCAAGCAGGGCGGAGGCAGAATTGCTTATATCTGAATGTTAAGGGAGGCTAGTTAGTGTAAAAAATTCAAAATACACATTGTTCACAGATTTGTCTCGCCACCACTGACCTCAAGGTCTCACTGCTCTGGCGGTGGAGAAGGACTTGATTGCGTTTCGGTTTTGAGGTTCTGTTTGCATATAATGAGGACTGCGTTCTAATCTATTTTTATTTCAAGGACCTCTTTGTAACAATAGACTCACAGGAAACGAGCTGATTATCGCCACGTTCATTATCTCGATGATCGACTCCTGATCGTGACATGTCAACAAATTGTCCATCTTCTTCGTTTAATTTAATAAACGGGTAGAGAATTCGGCCACATTTGTCGTGCAAAAACGGATGCAGCTTTGTAGTACAAGTTTTTGTCATAAAAAAGTGCAAATTAGTACAAGTAGAGCTCATAAAAGAATACGATTAATGGAGTCGTGGAGATAATCCAGCCGGTCGCTCTCCGCCGTCCCCAGTCCGATCACACAACACCGTGCTTCACCCCGAAGTAAAAAAGCGGAGCGAGAGCCGAGAGTGCCGGATCACCGCCGCCCACGCGTCACATCCGCGGCGAGGTCGGGCGGAGCCGGTAGGTGGAAGCAAAGCCCCCTCTTCCTCCTCCCGTGCTCCCTCTCCCTCCCTCTCTCTCTCATCAGCACGCCACGCCACGCAACGCGACGCGCGGGACGCGTGCTCGGCCCTCGCTTGCCGTTCAGATCCCCCCTGCCCCTCCCCCGTGAGCGCACCGGGCGTTGGACGAGTTGACGGGCGCGGTGGGGAGGCGCGGGACGCAGATCTGGGGAATCTGGCAGGACCGGCGGTGGGGCTGCGGGCGCGGGGGAGGGGCGGGGGCTGGGCGGACGGCGCGGAGGAGGAGGAAGGCGGGGAGGGGGACGACTGCAGGCTCAGGCCCTGGCGGCGGAGGCTGCTCGCGTCCATGGCGTTCTCGTGGCCCTCGGCCATCCGCCTCGCCGTCGGGGCCATCCTGCTCTCCGCGGTCGGGGTCGCGCTATTCACGCTTCCCGTCGAGAAGGTGCGTGCCTCTCCGCTCGCCCACCCCTGCCGATTCCTCATCATCGTCGTCCTGTTGATTCGCATTCGATTGATTACCTGATGATAGACGCTCTACTTTGTGACGTATTCGATCCTTCGATTACTCCTAGTTTTTTGCGAGAGTTTTGTGGCAATAGACCTTTTGGCATGACACCGTGATAGAAATTTCCTGGCATTCGGGGTCGGTGGCTGCTCGGATCATTATATGCATCCACAACTCCTAATGGATACAAATGTTGTCTTGCGTAGAGTACGCTACCAAATGCATATCGAATACAGTATGATAATAATACCACCTAAGAAGTGAATTCATCGGGTACGCAGAAATTATCACGTTGTGCAATTCATACCCCCCCGCGATCTGAAAAAATCCATCGGAGGTTATATGTAAACGTTGTACGGGTTAGGTTGTTTGATGGCGACAAAGTTAAGGGATCGGAGGGGAGTAGTATAGTTTCGAAGTAGAATCGGAATTTAAATTTTTAGTTTATCAGATACTGGTGGTTCCCATGTTATAATTCTGCAAACATTCCTCTAGTACGCTACCGAATACAGTCACCTCTCTCGGTTGACCACATTCATCCTTTCACAAAACTGCTTGCTTAGTAATCATATTATCTGATATGTTGGTCTGTTGGTATATAATGTTGGATGGATTTAGATTATGAATGTACAAGGAAAGTATACTCGTTACTGGTTCTGCTGGCTTTCGTACATTCTTCCGAAGTTTAATCTTTCTCTGAAAAATCTCTGTTACTGTTTTTATTGTGTTTTGTTTAGACGATAATCCTATATACCTCTGTGTGAGTCCAATATTTGTTGGGTCCATGTGGCTTTACTAATTATTACCCTAACATTCTATTTTTCTTCTTCTTTTTAGTCTTTGTTTATCATTCTAGCTACAGTCTAATGTTTTTTCTCATTACCACAACAAACATTTTTTTTTGCTCAGAGTGCTTACTCTCTTATTTCATTCATGATGAATTTGGGTATATCATTGGCAGATTTTGAAGGATTTTCTTGTTTGGATCAAGGAGAACTTGGGTGCATGGGGTCCTTTGGTATTGTAAGTACTCAACTCTGTGTTACATTAATTGGTATAGTGAACAACTGTATACAATGCCCTCCCTACCATGCTCGCCACTTAGGCATTACATTTTGCGCACTCCTGGCCACCTTCATAATGCACTTTGAGTAGACCAACCGTCAAAGGTACCCGAAAAAACTAAAGCCCTACACCACACAACACGTACACACACACTGGGAGGCAGGTGTCTGGTATTTGGTTTACATCGCTGATATATTGCTGAAGGTCAAAAATTTAGTTCCATCTTTGAAATGACATTTTCAGAAATAGTGCTAATAATTGTGATGCCATATGTTACAGGGCCCTGGCTTACATTCCTTTGACGGTCTTGGCTGTTCCAGCCTCAGTACTTACAGTAAGTGAGATACTAATTTCTTTAAGCAACCAAGTCTGATGGAACTTTTGTTTTCTGTGCTCTCCTTTTTATTTGACATAGTAGTTATGTGTCCTCCTCTTCATTTGACATGGTATTTTAACTGCTTGACTGATGGCATTCTCTACTTGCTAGCTTGGAGGTGGTTATCTCTTTGGCCTACCTGTTGGGTTTGTTGCTGATTCCATTGGAGCAACGATTGGTGCAACTGCTGCATTTTTGCTTGGTAGAACGGTAAGGGTGAATATGAATGCTTTTATACTTTAAACTGTAAATTACATGTCATATCTGTCTTCCGGTCACCCTTCTCTCGTACGATGACGATGTGAAACATATATCATATGCTGCATTTTATATCGCATTTTTGAACTATAATTACACAAATATAATCTGATAAAAGAGACAAAAGACACATGACTAGTTCAATATATGTAGATATAGGTATGCTCCCTTGATCTCCAAAGACTTTAATTTTCACCTCTCTGTTTGATGTCACGTTTGCATTATTTAATATTTTTATATCTTATAGTTTAATATGACTTTTGCAGATTGGAAGGCCCTATGTTCTCTCCAAGTGCAAAGATTACCCCAAGTTTCAAGCAGTAGCTATTGCCATCCAAAGGTCTGGCTTCAAGGTAACTTCTTGCCAACTAGATGTTATAGCTATGTGATGTGAAGAACACAGTAACTTCTAGTGTTTTGCAATACTCTCTCCGTTTTTACCTTGCCAAAACGTCTTATATTGTGGGACGAAGTGAGTGTTTCTGTTCTACGTGATTGTTAAAATTATAAGATCTAATGCTATGAAAAATGTCCAAATCGGATACTAGGAACTCGGGATTTCCAAACTATAATTATCGAGGAAGCATATTGCCTTGTTTATATGATTATGTTGGGGCAATTTTTATGATTCTTGCTTTTTTGTGGGTGCTGGTTTTGTGCCCTGTATTCACAAACACCCAGGAACTTGTTACAATAGTTTTGAGCCCTGCCATTTTTATAGTTTAAGGCTTGTTGTGTATCACTGTATGTTACTGAAATTCTTCTTGATGTATGGCCAATAAAACATTAAAACTAATTATGTTTTACGTTTCATATTTGTGTTCACAGATCGTGTTGCTATTAAGGCTTGTACCTCTACTTCCGTTTAACATGTTGAACTACCTGCTGTCTGTCACTCCTGTTGGCATCATAGAATACATGCTGGCTTCTTGGCTGGGAATGATGGTATGCTTCGAGTTCTTCTCTTATTTATGTAATTTTAAGTCTTGTAATACTGATGCTGGCACATACGATTTGTCCGGTTGGCCTATTGAAACCTCACTTTGTTATCATTTGCAATGTTGTCTGCATAAATGTGACCACATGATCAGGCTTTGTGTAATTTTCTACCTCCTGCTCTGTTATATTGTATACATACATAAATCTGTTCTGAAAATGTTACTCGATTCCACAGTCCTTAATCGGCATCATACTTCCGTTAACTAGCTTGTAGGTGTTGTTATCTGTAACTTAAAGTGCTGATATTAAACTATCAGGTTTTTGTGACCTATTTGTTGCTAATAAGATTGTTTTGCCAGCCAATCACTCTCGCTTTGGTATATGTGGGAACGACACTAAAAGATCTATCAGACGTGACACATGGGTGGAGTGAGATCTCAACGACCAGATGGGTGAGCAATTGAGTCTTGTAGCATTTGCCTACATTATATCATGTTTGTTACAGAAAATAGAGTATGATTACATTTTCCCCCTCTGTTGTATGGCTTGGGGTTCCTTCCCACTTTTTTCCATCGCTCATTCTTTTTAGCATATGACGTGTTATTTATTCTGCATGATTTAGATAAATGAAATTTCTCATATCAAGCATGTAGTATACACTTCCGTTCCATTTGGCTTAATCTGATATTTAGTTAGTGGACTTCTGCATAACAAAAATGTGTGCATGTACATGATCTATATTCAACAGCTATTTTTGACTGATGAAAATTTCATCACTAGTCATATGCATGTTCTAATGGAATGTAGGTGTATCTATACTAGGCTCATGATCTTGGTATTTCCTGTTAGCACTAAGCAGTCTTCTATATTTAATGTTGAGTTTAAGATGAAACATGAAAGGAAAAATGTTAACCATCTAATGTTATTAATTAGGCTACAATCTTGTCTTTCTCTTATTATCTAAACTAAAAAATGAACGGGGGAAATCATGTTTACCTGATCTCCAATTGCTTAGATGATGCCCTTATAAGCTTTTTATGATTGTCCTTTTAAAGTAGGTGCCGCTTTATACACGACTTGATGAGTTCTTTTTTCCACAGGTTGTCATAGTTTCTGGCTTTGTAATGTCCGGTAAGTGCCACTACTTCTCGCCACAAACTTTACTACCCAGTTCTGAAAAGAAATAAAATCTGTAGTTGCTTCTGCTTACATTTTCAAATGGTTTGCTGAGTTACAAGGGTGTTATTCATTTTGTACTCAATCTTGACGCCTTTGAAAATGACATGCTTGGAAGTTTGTTGCTAGAATTTATCAGAATTTCTTTCTCAATAATGCAATGTTCTCCATACGTTTGGTAGGCGTGGTTAATTTGCACCATACTTCACAGTTTTTTAGGACAATATATAGCCTGTAATTATTTACCTTTCATCATTTTCAACTATTATTCTAATTACGAGGCCTTCCTAGTTCTATACTGACAATTTTCTTTGGTGCACTCGTGCAGTTCTCTTGATTATCTGCGTCACAAGAGTCGCGAAATCTTCTCTGGACAAGGCGCTGGCAGAGAATGGAGATGTCGATATAGGAACTTCGCAGCTTCCTGTTGTGGCATCTTCCTCGGATCTGCACCAACCCCTTGTGATCAAGATTGACTCCTCGAACGAAGATCATGAGAAGTAAATCTATTGTTTGCAAGTTGACATATGTACATTCTGTGGAATCCTGTAGCATTGTACCCGGTAGTTCTGGTTTGAGCAACACCAGGGAAGTAAAAGGGTTAAAAGGAAAGCAAAAAACGAGAGGAAAACTCTGATAATGTAAGGTTGACTGATAGGTGATACTACAGTAATGCATTGTTTTTTAATTTTAATCCACGTGCCTTTTATCTTTGATGCAAGCGCAGTTGTAATTTATCTTCGTATAATCTATTTCGTGCCTAGGCACCGTTCGGGCGTTACAAAGTGCTCACACGTTCACGCGTCCGATTGTGATCGTACGACTCTTCGCTTACGGACGATGCTAAAGACTGAGTCAAATTCCCCATTCCCCTTTTCGTCATTACTCAGCTCGCATTCCATTCCCTCTCACACCCCAATCTCACCGGCGGCGTGCTCCTGCCGGCCGCAACTTCCATCCTAGCGCCTCAACGGCCAAGCCGCAGCCGCCCCCAATAACCGTAGCTCGATCTCCGCCGGCCACCGCCACTCCTGGAGAAGACCCGTGCCGCTGCCCCCAACCGTCGTAGCCATATCTCCGCCGGACGGCGACCAGCCGCTCACGAGGCTACACACGACGCTGGGCCTCCTTCCCCCACCTGCTTCTAGGCGGCGCCGGCGGACGCTCCCGAAGAAGCTAAGCAATCTCGGCCGCTGGTCTCCCGCGCGCAACATCGATGTCCTTGCCTGCTCAGGGTTCAAGTGGGATCGACAATGGCTGGTGGAGAATGCAAGGGGAGGGCCTGCACGCAGAGGGTGGAGCAAAAGATGGCGCTGGTCCAGGTGGAGCTTCCGCCAGAGAGTTTCCACGAGGACTAGCAGATCGTTTTTGCCCTGTTCGTTTTCAGCCTGCATGGTTCTCAATCAGGTAGCTCATCCTGTTTACTGATCTGTTACAATGAAACTGAACTACTTCTGTACTAGTGCAGAAGATTTATTCAAGCTTCCTTGCAGAGCTGTTTTCGCTGTTGCTACTTTTAACTCACTGTATGTTTGCGACACTGATTGTGCTCCTCCAGTTCTTATACATGCTAATCTATATTACATGCCGCCATTACAGATATTACATGGTGATATTTATACTACAACAGTTTGATACTTGCTTGATCCAAGTAGACCTCTGTTCATGGAATGCTTGTTGTCTGTGATTAGTGCTTGACTGGCTTGCTTTTTTTGTGATGGTAGTAACAATTACCGTGGAGGATGTTGTTCACATAGTCTTTAGTTTAAAAAAAAAAAATAGTATTGGATGTACTTATCAAAATAGTGGATGTAGTTTTGACACCTGTCGCCCCCATGAATTAGTGTGGTTTTTCATTCTCAAGTGCATTTAGGCCCAGTTCTTTTGGCGGCTTCTCCGAGAAGCTGCCCCTCCCCCAGCTTATCTGGGAAGCCTTCCCAAAAATTTAAAAGGGCTTCCAAACTCAATGTTGGATTCCTATTTTGGAAGCCTAGCTAAAATTTTGAGGCGGCTTCTACAGGAAGCTGGGGGAGGGGCAGCTTCTCGGAGAAGCCACCAAAAGAACTGGCCCTAACTCATATAGCTGCCTGGATTGCTTTAATTAGGTTGAAATGTAATTTATCAAGTTTGAGATATAATTTTCATTTTTTGCCAACTGCATGTAGTTTCGAATAGTAGATGGTATTATTAGGACTATTTCGCAAGATGTAGTATCTGAATTTCGGGATGTAACTTGAGGTCATCAAATACATGTATTTTATCTAGCTGTCCGGTAGTGCTCAATTTGTTGTTGATGTAGTTTTATGGAGTCTGAGATGTTTTTTTCTTACATCGTGACGGGACACTATTTTAATGATCTCACTTTTTGTGTGTGATCAATATAGTATTTGTTCAAGATGTAATTTGTAGTGTTGTCACACAGAGGTGTTTCCCAGGAGGCGGTCCTTTGGATCCAAGCTGAAGGTGGGTGGCCCTAGTGGGCCATACATGGGTGCACCTCTGACTCACTGCAAAACGTGAGTGGCTGCGCTGCCGCTGCCACGACCTTCTGCAGGGTGGCTATCGATGGCGAGTTCTTTCATCTGCCATCCTTGGTGATTTTGAGCTGCTTCTTTCCCGCAAGCTTTGCCCAGTGAGTCTTTCCGGCTACTGCCAGTTCGATGCTCTCCGTATTGATCTTTTGGTAGCTGTTCATGAAGAGGCACTCTGTATTGCCATTGGATGTGACGCTAATGCGCACAAAAATGGGTTCGAGCGTGGTGTTGCAGAAATCTTTACATATGGGGAGAGGGGTCCTGCCCTATTTCCTCATTTTTCTGTTCATCATGTTGGTGTCGTGTGTGGTGTTTGTTATCGTGGGATTATATATGCCATGCATTGGTTGTGGCGCAATCCTTTTATGATGTGGTTTTCCAACTACAGTTAGATGTAATTTTGAGTGCAATCGTACGAGATATTATTCTGATTTGTTTGGCGCATGATCTATCTATTTTATCTAAATTACATGCTAATGTTTCTATTGCACTAAAATTACAAGACAATATGTTTGTACATCCTTGAGGCATAGGTCGTTACATCCTTTAGGGTTGTAACATCAGTTTTGCATGTAATTTAGCTTTATAATTTGTATCACTGTTACAACCATGTCCATTCTAACACAATCATTGGGTGTAGTTTTTTGTTTATCGCTGTGTAGCCAGGTCCGTATTTTTTTATGGTTTTATTTGTGTTGATGTACTTCATGCACTGGAGGATGTAGTCCTTGAACTTTTCTTATGTAGGTACTTCAGTTTTCAAGATGTAACTCATGAAGTTAAGATGTAGTTTCCCCGAGTTAAAACGTACTTCATGTACCAGAAGATGTACACCTTGAAGTTTCAGAGATTCAGTTTTCTTAATGTGTAGATGTAGTTTTGTAAGGTCTGGATGCAGTTTCTGAAGGTGTAGACTCAGTTTTGTTGTTGTGTTTTTGATACAACACTCTTGTGGTCCCTGTCACATACAGATTGCATTAGATGTAAACATCAGACTGCTTGGTTGTAGCAGTTGTCATGTACTTACATCCATCAGGTAAGGTGTGTGGGGTTGATGTTGTGGAACATTTCAGTTACATGGGCTGGAATGGAAGGGCCATTAGGTGGTAGAATGGCGATAGAGTTTACAGGGGCCCAGGCTTCTTATTGTTGCTAACCACAGATCTGGGATGTACTTGTCCAAGGATCAATCTGTGCATTTCTGTGCTGAGCGCAAATACGGATGCAACTCTGTGATGCTAAAGATCTGTGTTTGCCACATATGTGTGGGACAGATCGAGGGCGCAACTCTGTGATCTCCTATTTGCTTGCTTTAACCGTTGACGTTATGAGAGTGGGAAAAAAGTTTTTCTACTCCCGGGAGGCAGTGGACTAGTGGGCATGTGGGGACCGTCGGAATTTCCATTCCTTTTCTGGAAAGACTGGCGACACGGTCGGGACCATTTCTATTAATGGAGGGGGCACCGCGTAAGACTATATTAGTGCGCGCGCACTGTGTAGACAGGTCCATTTATCTTACTATAATTGTTAATTGTTAAGTACCTGGCGGTTACGTGTCTCTACTCCGGCAGTACTTGAGCTCATATAATGGATATAATTAACACTGGGAGAGAATAGGATTATCGTGGGAGTCTTGTGAAATTTGCACCAATCCATTCATCGTTGCTTAAACTCGTGCAATTTATCGGTACTGATTGGGCTGCTGGGAGAGTCAAATGCTTGGGTCCTGTATAAGAGTGAGACAACGTACCAGACTGTTCCGAATGTTAAAAATGTTTTAGATTTTTCTTTTCTAAACTGTATTGTATGTATTTAGAGTTTAGACACGTTTTAGTCTGTTGGCTTACTCATTTCAGTAATCCAGTCCGTATATAGTCTTCGTTGAAATATGTAAAATATCTTCCTAAGTCGGACAGGTGGGAGTATTATTGAACCTTCTTTCACATTCTATTATTGTTCCGTTATCATGCCGTGCACGTCGTGCATATTGTACATTTAAAGTAGATCTGTCGTCAGATGATGAACATCTATCCTACAGCTAACCCGCTGACTCGCTTGTGGACTTTTATAGTTACCTGCTACTCGTTTTCGTCGCACAAACCAGGACATCACAGATTATACACGCTCATAGCAGCAACCAATGGAGATCGCCACGGTCGACCTCCGTGGACTGGAGCATGGAGCCCCAGGGTGGGGGCAAGCCTGTGACGCGGTGACCGCGAACATGGTGGAGCACGGCTACGTCGTGGTCGCGCACGACGCGGTCGGCCCGGAGCTACGACAGGCCCTGTTCGGCCGCGCCTTGCCGGAGATCTTCGCGCTCCCGGCGGAGGCCAAGCAGCGGAACGTCGGCTTGGGCCCCCTCTACGGAGGAGGAGGATACATCTCCAACATCCCCGGCATGAACTGGGAGAGCCTGCGCCTCTCCGAAGCCACCGACGCCGGCCGCGTCCGCGAGTTCACCGACCTCATGTGGCCACAGGGAGACCCCTCCTTCTGGTAAGGAAGGCCACCATTTTTTGTTTTCAAGAACATGTTAGAACTGACGCAGACGGTGGAGAAGACGATCCTTGAGGGTCTCGGCGTCCAGGAGGAGCACATCGGCGCGCACTTGGACACGCTCACCCACGCCTTCCGGCTGTCGAGCTACGGGGTCTCGCCGGACACGGAGACCAGCATGTCCCTGCCGGCGCACCGCGACGACAGCATGATCACCGCGATCATCCAGCACGAGGTGGAAGGCCTGGAGGTGCAGGCCAAGGACGGGAGCTGGCTGGTGGTGCCGCCTCAGCCGGGCACGCTCACCTTCGTGGCCGGCGAGCTGCTCCCGGTAGAGCACGTTCTGTCGCATTGCTGATCATGTATGTATGTATGTCTGCGCCTCTCCAATTCTGGCGCCAACGCCGCTCGCAGCTCGTGACCAACGGAAGGGTGCCGCCCTGCCTCCACCGAGTCAGGACGCCGAGCAACCGTGAGCGCCTCTCGGTGCTGTTCGCCTGCCGGGGAAAAGACGGCGTCACTCTGAGCGCCATGCCCCAACTCGTCGACGATGACCACCCTCTGGTGTACCGTCCCTGCAAGCACGACGACTACAGAAAGTTCCGGCACTCCGCTCAAGGGAAGAAGTTAAGTGATCCACTTAAGGATTTCTGCGGCGTGGAGAAGGACGGAGTACCCATGGAATGATCGGGGTTCGATCGCAAGTCAAGAGTTCAGTTTGTATGTCCTGTTTGTGTGGAACTAGCTAAATGCCCGTGCGTGTTAGAATTTGGGCCATGTGTGGGAAGCCAAATAAGTAATTCTGAAATCTCAAAGCCCGTGGGAGCTAAAGTTTAGTTCCACATTACTAGTTTGAGATGACTGACACCACCTTATATAGTGTTGTGCTACTTGGTAAGCTTGTGATAACATGAGACTCTCTCACGTGCTACTCATCCGCCGCTCGCACGCACCGCCCGCCATCCCGAGCGCCGGCGAACGGGACAGCAGGTCTCCGGAACCGCTCGCGCTTGTGATTCTGTACGAGAGAGGGCGAATAAGGTTTTTGGTAAACACTCCGCGCGACTGCTTTCAAGTTTTTCATCACGGCTCGTCTTACTGTACGATCGCCGGATTCGCGGGCGGCTCGTCTGATCCAACGTCGTCTTCGGGAAGCTGCTGCTACAACGACTACTTCCTCTACAATCGTTCGTGACGTCCCGATGTGCTGTTTTTATATGGCTGTGGTCGTAGATGTGTTGCTACTGTTCATGCTAATTAATACGTCTAGTATTTTCGAGATTAACATGTTAGTAGCTGCTATAGTAATGTTTAATATACTGGAATTAATCATGAAAATTGTACCTAATAATCCAACAATCCAAAAACCTTATATATGTTATAGGCAATTTCCTGAGTTAAACATGGGACATCTATCTGATGCGCTGAGGCCGGGCAAGTTTACCGGTGCGGATTTTAAGAGATGACAGTACAAGACCACGCTGTGGTTGCGATCTCTGAATGTTCGAGGCCAGTGAGGGTTTAACTGAAGGAACTATATCTGACGAGGATCAGAACAACCTTAAGGAAACCAATACTGCATTTGTGGGATTCATTCTGAGTGATCTTAGCAACAAGCTGTTTGATGTGTACGTAGACATTGAAGATGGCAAAGAGCTCTGGGAGGCACTGAACGCTAAGTTCGGTGTAGCAGATGCTGACAGTGAACTGTACATCATGGAGAGCTTGCATGACTTCAGGATGACTAACAACCGTTCTGTAGTCGAACAGGCCCATGAGATACAGTGCATTGTTAAGGAGCTTGAGCACGCTAAGCGTGCCTTACCTGACAAGTTTGTGGCTGGATGCATTATTGCAAAGTTGCTCTCTTCATGTAGGAACTTCGCCACAACTCTCAAACACAAGAGACAGGAGATATCAGTTGAAAATCTGATAGCGTCTCTTGATGTTGAGCAGAAGGCTCGGGCTAATGACACTGCTGAGAGAGTTGGTAAAGGTCAGTCTAGCGTCAACATGGTGCAGAAGAAACATAAACACGGCAAGAAGGACAGCTCAAGCCTGCGTTCAATATACCTGTCAAGACTAATTCTTTTAATAAGAAGAAGAAGATGAACAAATCTGAGCTAGGTTGCTATAACTGTAGAAAGGTCGGCCACTTCTCTGTGTACTGCCTTGATCGTGCAGACAAGAAGAAGGCCAAGAATGTGAACGTCGTGACCGCTAGCAATACTGATGGGTATGCTAATTTACCATTTGTGCTTTCAGTATTTATTCTCCATGTTAATGGATTGATACGGATGGTGCTAACGTTCATGTGTGTGCTGACATCTCTTTGTTCACTTCTTATCAGATCGCTCGGGATTCTTCCGTCCTAATGGAGAATTGATCACATGCTACTGTTCGTGGTGTTGGCATGGTAGATCTGAAGTTTACTTCGGGGAAGATCGTACAGCTGAGGAACGTGCAGCATGTCCCTACTATGAATAAGAATCTCGTTAGCGGTTCCCTTCTATGCAGAGTAGTTGTGTCAAAGTTTGGACAATTTATTGGTAAAGGTTATGAGTGCGGAGGCTTGTTCCGTTTTTCACTTTCAGATTTCTGTAATAAATCAGTGAACCATATTTCTGGCGGTGTTTCCGATAATACCAGTGTTTGGCATTCTCGTTTATATCACATTAATTTTGGTTTGATGTCTCAGTTGTCCAGTATGAGTTTAATTCCGAATTTCACTATTGCCAAAAGTTCAAAGTGCCATAGTTGTGTGCAATCAAAGCAACCTCGAAAGTCTCACAAGGCAGCCGAGGAGAGACACTTGGCACCGCTGGAACTCGTACATTCCGATCTATGTGAGATGAATGGCGTGTTGACAAAAGGTGGAAAGAAATATTTAATGACTTTAATTGATAATGCTACTATGTTCTGTTATATATATTCGTTGCAAACTAAAGATGAAACTTTAGACTACTTTAAAATATATAAAGCCGAAGTAGAAAATCAACTAGAGAGAAAGATCACGTCTCAGGTCGGATCGTGGTGGCGAGTATGTCTCCAAAATATTTGATGTATTCTGTGAGTAACACGGTATTATTCATGAGAGGACGCCTCCCTATTCTCCCCAATCAAACGGGGTTGCCGAAAGGAAAAACCGCACGCTGACCGACTTGGTGAACGCTGATGTGCAGGGAGTTGATCTTCTCCTCGCAGTTGGGAAACCCAAGAGCAAGGTATGATTAGCACAACAGTAAGTTTTCTCTCAGTACGAAACCAAGGTTATCAATCCAGTAGGAGACGAAGACTCTTCTTCTTCTGAAGGTTGTTGAAGCTAACGTTGGCAGGGCGCACTACCGGTGTCAACAATGAACGTGGAACTTGCACACAACACAACCAATATACTTTGCTCCAACTTAACAGTGAGGTTGTTAATCTCACTAGATTGCTGTAACAAAGGATTAGACGTATAGTGTGAAAAATGAAATTTGTTTGCAGAGAATGAAAAAGAACGGTGTTTGCAGTTCCTCCTCAACACCAAGTGCCAATCAAGCAGATGAGGAGGAGGTCACCAGGTGCATGCCGAAGCTTGGTAAACTCTTCCCTTGTCCATCTTCCCCAAATGGTTCATGATGATTATTCAAGTGGCTTCGGAAATCCCTGTGGTGTGCCCAAGAGAGAGCATGGAGATGAAACAACGATGCTTGCGTTTGATATGTAGATTTCTCTGAGAGAATGAAGTACATTGTAGAGCAACTACAGCCCGTGCGTAGAGAGTTCACCACCATTTTGCAGAGTTGTGACCGCATCACTCTCCCAGATATTGCCCAGAGGCGTCCCATCACCACCGGTCAAAGTATTGCGGCATCTACAACCAGCAGCGGCGCCACTACCGGGGCGAGCAGGGGCGGCCGCCCCGGCTCCCCTGGGGCAGAGCAGGGATCCCCTAATCCCTAATCCAGTATTCCAGTGGCGACACACCATTGGCGTGAGAAGCTTAGGCTGAAGTTTGAAGAAGAG
The DNA here is from genome assembly GCA_026929855.1 of Poa annua. Lineage (NCBI taxonomy): Eukaryota > Viridiplantae > Streptophyta > Magnoliopsida > Poales > Poaceae > Poa > Poa annua. The sequence continues at coordinate 12,593,076 of CM049433.1, read as the reverse complement.
GTACGCTGGACTGATAGATGACCTATTACATGGGCCTTAAACTGGCCCAGATTTGAGCTAAATCGAATATGGCCAACATCCAGTTAATCGCACGGAGGCAGACGCGACCTAGCTTTGTTCCATCCCCCAATCGCTATGACGCGTAGGCACTTGGCAGGCAGCCACACGCACGTACTTCCTCCGTTCTATATTACATGACTTCTTTTTATCAAAAAATAGATGTATCTAGACTTATAGCATATCTAGATATATCCACTTTTGTCCAAATAAAAGTCATCTAATTTGAAACGGAGCGAGTAGCACACAGCTCGCTCGGCTGGCCGGTGCTTCCTCTCATCTGTGTTTCGCTTCCCCTCTCCTTTGATTTCATTTTTGATGTCCAGTTGTCTAGTGTAGTGTAGCAGAACACTTATGTCGATTTCAATTTCGATCTTGAAGGACATTCCGGACATTCCGCAAGCATTTTTTTTTGAAGTATTTGATGTAGCAAATGTGGCAACCAATTCAAAAATTTGGAGACAAATTGATTAATATGGTATCCCCGATTTTTGCAAAAAATCAATGTCTAGTGTTATGAATCTATTATTTACAATATAAGTTTGTCACATGTTATACGTTTCTCTTAAAATATTGATATATACGGTCAGTGGGGGACCCAAAAACATTTTAAAGTTTGGACAAATTACAAACCTTGTTGCTATTTTTTGGTCAAATTGTCATGAAAATATGCTTATGTGAGATGACGTGCGGATGCCCGGGCTGCAGGGCATTGAATCCGCTCATGCATACGGTACCACCCAATTTTTTGAAGACAAATGTCAGGAGTACATGTTAGTAGTTTCTAAGTTATCTTTACGTTTTTCAATGTTAGGTGGAGTTGTACTTCATGAATTAAGAAAATTGAAACTTTAAGGACCATTTATTTTGATGAATAGACTTACTTTGTGCCTTAATATTTTTTTGACCTTACAATCTCGCCCCGGCTCATCTCAATTCCTGGCTCCGCCACTGTCTACAACAAGGTGTTCAGCAACGTATGTTTCATCCATCTAGCTTGCACTTAACTAGATAATATGTATGTACATACTCTGTAGTTGCTGGCTGCTGCTAACACGAGTTAGTATTAACCTATTTCTGATGGGAGTTGGTATTTCGTAGTGTGAGGGTTCCTTTTTGTAACAGTAGTAGTTGACTAGTTGGTATTTACTCTTTGCTAACAACTTAAAAAAATAAGTTTTAATAGTGATGATAAAAATACCCGTGCTTCTATGCTACATGGTCAATTAATGATACGAAGTGCTGGTCCATGTATTGGACAAGCAAAGCCTATTTGATCGAGCTCTCATGAATGTTTGTGTTTTTGACGGTCCAAAAGGTGCGAACATTGCCGAAGAAGAGGTGGCGATTGCAGAGGAACCCAGGCTGCGGTTTAGTGCAGCTTGAGCGTAATTAACTTGCAACCAGAGAGAGCAAGTTATTTCTTAGTAGTAGTAGTTTGCCACCGTGTGTGGAACAACACCAGTGAACTAAGTTGCAACCGGGATGCACAGTGTTCTTTGCTACCCGGCAGCATGTTCAGACAAGCGGTTCATTCTCGAGAGGCTGCTACTTGTATAGGTAGAGGCGGAAGAAGAATGCTAGGGGGCGTCGTGACGACGAATGTGGTGTTTGGTGGCTCGACCGTGGACCCTGGCAACAACAAGGATGCTGGCATCGGCAGCATCGTGAAGGCCAACTCCCGTCCATATCACAACAGTGTCGAATGGAAGAGTGGATTGCAGCACAGGAGTGTCTGGATTGTGAAATATGTTTTCTATTGCTCCTGTAACGTCGCCGCGGAAGTCATGGGTGTAGTGCGCTCTTCTCTCTATGCCTCGGCTTCTCGCCTATGGAGGGCCAACATGGGTTGCCTCGAGCTCCGATCGAGGAACGGTACACCGACGCAACGCACGACACACAAACGATGGAGAACTACAGTAGTACCTTTGAAAGGATATTTTCCCCTTAAGTGATTTGGTTTGAGGGAAAATTAAGACTGCGTCACTACTTCTCACCGAAATTCGGTAGTTGCCTCTGCTTGCATGTTCAAAATAGTTTGGTGAGTTATGAGGGTTATTCAATTTTGTACTCAATCTTGACGCCTAGAAAATTCACATGCTTAGAAGCTTGTTGCTTGAATTTTTTTCTCAATAGTGCAATGTTCTGCATACTCTTTTTAGGGGTGTTTAATTTGTCCAAACTTCACGGTATTTTAAGACAATTTATAGTCTGTAATCTTTTCGCGTATAAAATTTTCAGTCAAATTAACCATCGCTATTGCGAGGCCTTCCTAGTTATCTACTGACTACTTACTTGGGTGCGCTCGTGCAGTTCTCTTGATTATATGCATCACGAGAGTCACAAAATCTTATTTGGACAAGGTGCTGGCAGAGAATGTAGATGTCGATATTGGAACTTCGCAGCTTCCTGTGGTGGTCTCTCCCTGGATCTGCAGCAGCCCCCCTGTGATCAAGATTGACACCTCGAACGAAGACCACGAGAAGTAAATCTGTTGTTTACGTCTTGAGATGTACATTCTGTGGTATCTGTAGCATTGTACCCGGTAGTTCTGGTTTGAGCAACACCAGGGAGGGTTAAAAGGAAAGCGAAAAAGAAAAGAGAGCAAAACTCTGACATTGCGATGTTGACTGATCGCTGACACTATCGGTAAAACAGGTGCAGTTGTATTTTATCTTATATACTCCCTCCGTATTAATATATAACATGTTTTATCTTAGTGTAAGATTCACATGAATCTGTCGCATGTCCGGCACTGGCAACACCAGTGTGTCTTCGTCCCCGACACGCTCATGAGTCTGGCAAGCTCGGCAAGACATGCCGCCTACCTCAACTACCCCAACTCCAGCAACGCCTACCTCAACTATCCCAATAACGGCAACATTGACCACAACTACAACGGACAACTCAGCTACATCGACATCGATATTAAGGGCTATCACCTCGGCTTCCTCTTTAGTTCGCGACTTCGGCTTGTGCTGAAGTCAGACCGTCCGCACCGCTCCAATTGTCCGCGTCACTACCGATCCAACTGCACAGGGTGCTAGAGTATATTACGGTTAGTCCAGATTTGATAGTTTTAGGATTGTGATACAAGTTTATTTCTAGGAAGCTCCTTGTCCTCCAAGTTATGTATCTTTATAAATAGGCCATCGTGGCTCATTATTCAATCAAACAATACAATCAATATTCCGCAACACATCATATCGTGTAAGCATGTTTATTGCGGAAGATACGGGCATTATTTTCATTCCAAATTGCCCAAGAAACCAGCAATGTGCCATTGCTTTGCCACTGGACGTTGAACCCACCAATTTGAGAGAGAGAGAAAGAGAGAGAGAGTTGGCTAATGGTTGAACTCGATGGAGAGAGAGCACACCGATTCACCGATTTCTTGGTCACTCCGGAGCAGAGCGAGTCCTGTTCGTTGGCGCGTCGGTTCCCGCGCAGAATCCAAGAGGAACCCAACAAAGCAACCGTCCCCTAGTGGAACACAAGAGCGCGCGCGAACGGCAACAACAAGAAGGGATCATCTACGATGGATCGATCCATATCAAACCGAGTACAATCCCGCGTTAATTCCTGTACTATGTACTAGTAGATAGTACTATGGAGATGGCGAGCGCGAGGAGGAGGTCAGCGAGGACGATCAGCGGCGACCACGTCGTGCTGCTGAGCGCCTGCGCCGTCCTCACCTCCGTCACCCTGCTCCTCGCTGCCGCCGTGTCCTCGGGCTTCGGCGCCGCGGGGTTCACCGGGGAGATCAGCGTGGTCGTCAGGGCTGCCAGAAGAGCCAGCGCCGCGGCCGTCGTCGAGGACGTTGACGATGGCCGCCGCCGTGGGTACTGCGGCGAGGATGACCGCGACGGCATGTTCGTCGACGGTGAGTGGGTGCGCGACGACGCCGGGCTGCGGTATCCTCTGTACAACTCGAGGGACTGCCCGTTCATCGACGTGGGGTTCCGGTGCGGCGAGAACGGCCGGCCGGACGACGGGTACGCCCGGTGGACGTGGCGCCCAAGGCGCTGCACGCTCCCAAGGTATAAGATGTGTACGTGATTAGGCTGCTGTCCGTTTATCTTCCCGCATACGAATCACACTACCGCAACATCGCTCATGGCTTTGATCAGGTTCGACGCCAAGAAGCTGCTGGAGGTGCTCCGCAACCGCCGGCTGGTGTTCGTGGGCGACTCCATCGGCCGCAACCAGTGGGAGTCCATGCTCTGCATGCTCTCCTCGGCCGTCCCCGACGCCGAGGCCTCGGTGCGCGAGGAGAACGGCAGCCCCATCACCAAGCACAAGGGCTTCCTCTCCTTCAGGTTCCTCCACCACAACCTCACCGTCGAGCACTACCGCTCGCCGTACCTTGTCCGGCGCGGCAGCCGGCCCCGCCGCGCGCCCAGGCACGTGCGGTCGGTTCTCCAGCTCGGCGCCATGGACGCCAGGGCTCCCCTGTGGAAGGGCGCCGACGTCCTCGTCTTCAACTCCGGCCACTGGTGGAACCACGACCGGTTTCAGCAACTGTATGATTGCTCTGTCAATAGACTAGTTAATTCAAATGGTTGTTCGGACCGTCTGCTTCCATGCATGTCCTGACGACCTTGCGTTTCCAGGCAGTGCTACTTTCAGGAAGGCAAGAAGCTGAGGCTGGACATGGGCGTGGAGGCCGCCTACCAGAGAGCCATGGACACGGTGCACCAGTGGGTTCAGAAGGAAGTGGACGCAAGCAAGACCCTGGCCATCTTCAGAACATACTCACCTGCACACACTAGGCATGCGTATGTAGTCAACTGTCGGTGTTGTGAACTAATCAGTCGTGATACTTCATCATTTGTTGGCCGGATCGATCGGCTCATTGATTCTGAAAGAGCCTTAATTTGCAGGGGCACAAATGGTGCCGGGAGCTGCGCCATGGAGACGTTGCCGGAGCTGAACAGGACCAGGATCTCACTGGACCGGTGGCCCGGAATGCTGCAGCCGGTGTTCGGAGGACTGGAATCTGAGGCGCCAGAGTCGGGGCTGCATGTGATGAACGTGACACTGATGACGGCACAGAGAAGGGACGGCCACCCGGCGGTGTATAATGTGGAGCCGTCGGCGAGGGTGCCGGTTGGGCAGAGGGCGGACTGCAGCCACTGGTGCCTGCCTGGCGTGCCGGACGCGTGGAACGAGCTCCTCTACGCCATGATTCTCACGAGATTTGCTTGATGTTTTCTTGGTGAAAGTGTATATATATATATAAATTTACTTTACAACTTCTTAATTAATGGATAAGATAAAAGTTTTGCCTTCGTTTCAAACTTGGCATTTGGATATTGGAGGCAACACAATTTTGTTTTGCCATACATTTGTAGTGAGTACTACTAACTCCATTTCGAAATGTAATACTTTCTGGGAAGCTAAACTGTTTCATAAAAAGTGATTACATTTTGGAACATAGGTAGTAGTAGTTAACTAGTCACCCATGTTCTTACTCAATTCTTTCTGAAACGGGGCAAAACCTTTGAATTTTTCATTAATAATGAAGGAGTAGGACGAAAGAAAAGCATAGTTACATAGGACACCACACCGCACTCTCATCGACTACTCCGACGAAACACGACATAAACCACCGTCAAGCCAAGAAGAACCTCGATTGTGAAAGACTGAGGCAGGAGAGAGAGAGGGGCCAACAACGCGAAGAAGCAGCTTGCTCCTGCGTCCGATGGAGTAACAGGTAGAACACCGAGCCAACCATCACATGCATTCGTGCTACGTCAAGCCTCTGGAATTTCCGATCATCTGCCATCGAGGCTAGTCAAGTTCACTGCCTTAGACGGAGGATGCACACGACCAAAACGGGGCTGGGTACGAAGCCCTAGATCCGGCTCCCCAGCTCAGCCGCACCAATACTTCAGCCACCTGCAAGGTCTAGCCAATCGCAGGATCACCGTGCCGTCAAGCGTAGCCACAATCCCCCAAGTACCCCCAGCTAGTTGAGAACTTGCCTGTGGCAAGATGGTTAGGAGGGTGGTTGTGTCCCCAGCCCACCAGAGTTCATCCCAGATTTGACGTTGGTGTTTCTCGTTTAGGCGGAATATTCTTCAGTGGGAGGCGACGTTCCCGTCGACAGCGAGGCGCCTGTGGTGACTTCGTCAATCTGAATACCTGATCCGCCGACCCAGTCTCTCGGAGGTGCTCATAGGGGTAGGGTATGCATGCGTGTGTTCATAGGGTGGGTGAGTGTGTGCGCGTGTTTACGAGCGCTTGCGTTGTACTATGTTTCTCAAAAAAAAAAGTACCCCGGAAGGAGTCAGGTGCGCGCCTACCTGAGCCGCTCCTCCTCCGTAGCACCAACTGTCTCCACTACGATGGGCAATGCGCGCCCAGCTTCCTCCTCGAAACAGGCTTTCGCCCCGCTTTATAAATAAAGCAACCGTCCACAGTTACAACCAACCGAACACAAGTTCCAAAAGCAAGAAAATAAAAAGGTTTTGCTGGGGCCACAGCACAGAAAGGCCCAAGGTTCTCACTACTATTCCTGATACAAACTCTACGAAGTAGAGTTCAACGGCTGGTCGGAGAAGATAGACGGCGTGCCGCCTTTAGAAGATCCTCAAGTATGCCGTCCAGCCGCTGCCTGTCCCGCTGTCTAACCAAAGGGTGCCACTCCTGCAGGAAAGTCAAGAATTTGAAAACTGAGTCAACGGCCCGTCGTGGAAGGACATGCTCAATGACCATCTTATTACGAATCGTTCAAAGGGTCCAGGTGCGCGCCCAGCTTCTGGGTTCCGACGCCCAAGGAGATGAAATTGGAGTTGCGTGTTTTTACTTTTCTTACTCAACTAGCATGGTGGCCCTCGCAAATGCGAGGGCATCGTCTTTAGTGTGTTGAAAATGTTTACTATTGACATGTGTCATATTCTTACAAAAATTCTTCTAAGCAAAACACAATCTGAGAGACCAATGAGAGTTTTGAATTTTCCGACACCAACACAAATGATATAGTAAAGAATATATCACATATGTCGGCAATATTTTGTAATTTTTGGACCACGAATTATTGTGATTTGGAGTATACTCAGTATTCCCCATTCATATGTTGTTTAATATTCTGAAATGATGATTATAAATGCATATGTCTTTGAGAACTAATGTATAGTTGTATGGCTAGAAGGGAGTTTGTATCCATAATCACCCCATGTCAACACCCTCTATAATAATAATGAACATATAACAATTGTGATTGTAGGATTCATTAGTATACACGTCAGACCTATATTAACCTTGGATTCTATCGAGCCTCTCGCTACAGCTCCTCTTCATGCCTTTTGTCACTTCATATGTGCAACCATCATATTTTCCATGATCTCTATCGGTTCTAGGTCCACATATTATTTGATCCCTACTTTCTCCATGTCTCTATTTTTTAATGTTAATTTTCTAAATATCTTCTTTTGATAATGTATTGTTGGTGATACTTATGAATATAGATATTTATTAAATTCCCAAATTGTATAAAAATTATCAATGAAATCGAAAATCGGAAGGCTTTTTTGTAAGAATTTCTATTATCTCTCTGTTTTTCAAGTTTTACTATATACTATGATTTTATCATACGATAAATTAATTTGAGAATAATCTGATGTGCCCATATTGTCTAGATGCACATAGTTACAAAATAAACAATCGGGAACCATGTTCATATAATTAATCTAAAATTCGTGAAAATTGTGTGTTTGTTATGCCGGTGTGGAATTTTGAAATTTATGTCTCATCACGGTAAGATATATCATCATGGTAAGATATGCAACCTTCAAATTTTTAAATTTATGTCTTATATTTATGACAGGAGGTAACATGTTTTTGCACCGCGTGTCTTGTTAAGCAGATTATATTCTGAACGCCAAACTTACATCACTGTGTCAATAGTGGTGAACTCACAAATATTGTAGCTCTATAACTCTGGTCGTCAGTATACTATCTGTAAGTGTGTGTGCATATGGTCGCAGTGTACTCGTGTATGTCGAAATCACAGACTATGCTTATCATTTTTTGTCCACCCACGCATAAACACGTTACATATATAGTCTGTCCGACTAAAATTGTACTGGACTTTGTTGGTCGTCTAAATTTTTTCTTTAATTTCACATATTAATATACTAATTTTGTGGTATAAAATGTATGTCGTTGATCAACAAAATTTTAAAAATTCTTATATTTTAGGACAAAAGGAATATATATATATATATATATATATATATATTACTAAAAAAGAACTAATTTTACCTTTCAAAAGAAAATTGTTGTACGTATACCACCAGATTCTATCCGGAGCAGTATTTGTTTTTATCGTGACTGTATGTTATGAATTGTACATAAACGATATGTCTAGTTTTTTTATTCTATACATCTAACCAATCCACGTTACTTGTCTACTTGATATCTTTTTTTCCTCCTATTCTGTCCCCGTTACTTCGGCGTTGTCTCCGGCGCCATGGTAGAGCAGAGAGTATTTGTCCATGAGTACGTGCAGACGGTGGTCTGCACTGGTGACAGCTGGAAGATGGTGCACCTTGTGCTTGGTTTGTGGTTGGAGGCTGATGGTTCTGGTTCTCTACTCCGACGTCGTCGTGCGGGGGTGCCAGTGCTGAAGTTCGATGCCGTGTCCGGGGTCGTGCTGCCCCGGTCTGATTCTTTCAACGGTAATGGTTTGTCCTATGGCAAACTACTTTGCAGGTCCGAAAAGCTTTTGATCAGCGATGGAGCCGCGTCGAGCTCGGGTGAAGAGGTGATCTGTCTATTTTTTCTTGTGTGGCTGCTACGGTCGTGCCGAAGAAGATGGATAGTTGTTGGTTTGTCACATAGGTTTATCCTATCTTTTCAGATCTGTAAGATCGGTGTATACGTACTTTGTATCTCGTATTTTATTTACCAATGAGAATCGTATTACCATGAAAAAAAAATCTTGCTAAGTACGACATTTTTTTTCAACGTGACGCGGCTAGCTATTTGATTGGCTTGGGCCAATTAATAGTACGTACATGTGCGCAGGTTTTTTTTTTAACAAAAAATGCACGTCTCGGATAGATCCAGATTAAACGTGTCAGACTGATTTTTTTTAACGTGACGCAGCTATGGCTTGGGCTAATTTTTTGAAATCATAACATATATTAGGTCAGCAGGCCGCCTCATTAAAAACCTTGCTAGTCCCTTTCGGTACCCTAACAAGGAAAATAGCGCGTCTGGAACCTGCCACCTCTCTTATCAAATAGTTACATCGTTTATGATATTGTTCAGCAAAAACCTAGGGGGATCATCGTCCCAAATACATAACGACTTGTTAATAAAAGAAAACTTGGCTAATTCATGCGCAACTCCATTTGCTTCTCGTCTGCAGTGGAGAAAATTTATGTTTCCAATTGAGTTTGCCAAGTCGACACAATCTGCATAAATTGCCGCAGGCTCTGTCCACCACATATCACCTCCAGAGCATGCTTGGATCGTTTCAATTGAGTCGGATTCGGCAACAACAGCGTTGCAACCAATTCTGATGGCTAGAGACAGACCCTCCCTCATGGCCATCGCTTCCGCCATCTTTGCCGAAGCCACGTGCGGTAAAAACTTGTTGGCTGCTGCGATGAAACCCCCCATATGATCTCGCAAGATGGCTCCGGTAGCACCTGTACATGAGTCAAGATGAAAGGAGGCGTCAACGTTAAGCTTGACATGCCGAATCGCCGGTTTAATCCATTTATCATCAGAATTACATAACGGCTTGGCAATTTTTGCTGCGTTTGCTGTGATCGCCAAAATAGACATTTTGCAGCGACTCGTATTTGGAACATCTTCCAGCCGTGTTCGTCGCCTCCTGATCCACCAAAGGTACCAGCTAGATACCGATATCAATTCCTTGAGACCAACATCCAAGCCTGGGGCGCAGTTAGACTGTTGACGTAACAGGAACTCGAGAACACCAGACCCAGCTGGGTCAACCCCCAAGGATTCTTCTATTATTTCATGTATCCCAAGAGAATTCCACAGATCTTTAGCTTGCGGACATTGAAACAACAAATGTTTTATATCTTCTGCTCCCTGATTACATACCGGGCATTGTCCAGACGTACCAATATGTCTATTAGCGAGAATGCATTTTAGGGGAATAATTCCATGCAATGCTCACCACATAATTTTTTTCACTTTGCTTGGTAGTTTTAATTTCCAAAGTATCTTCCAAACTGGGTTATGAATTGAAGTACCTGGAATGGCTAGCTGTCCTGCAGAAGAACCAAACTGATGTCGCCATTGTAGATGATATCCAGAACGGACTGAGTATTGACCATGATTAGTAAAACTCCAAGCTATGAAATCCTCAAATCCCCTGTTGTGTAATGGAATTTGGAGGATGCGGTTCACATCCACAACACTGAAAAGACTCCTAATCAATTCCTCGTCCCAATTGTAATAGGGCATATTAGATCGGCCACCTTTGTGAACACTGTATTTCCTCTCGGTGAAATAACCTTTCTGGTTGGACTACTTGGAATCCACGGTTCAGTCCATATGTCAATTTTCTCTCCATCTCCAACTCTCCAAATATATCCACGATTGAAGGTAGCTAGGCCGGCCACAATACTTTGCCATGTAAAGGAAGATCCAGACTTCGGTCCAGCTTTTAATATGTCACCATGCGGATAATATTTAGCTCTTAAAACAGATGCACACAAAGAATTCGGATCCTTAACCAACCTCCAAACTTGTTTAGCTAGCATAGCAAGGTTAAATGAGTGAAAATCTCTAAACCCCATACCTCCTTCATTTTTAGGATAACATAATTTCCACCATGCCATCCAATTCATCTTGTTGCTGTTATCATCATCACCCCACCAGAATTTTGAGATAGCATCCATCATTTTTTTACAAACCCCTTTCGGGATCTGGAACACCGACATTGCATAAACAGGGATGGCTTGGGCGACAGCCTTTCAAAGAATTTCCTTCCCACCGATGGAAAGTTGTTTCTCCTTCCACCCATTAATTCTTTGGATGATTCTCTCAATGAAGTTCTCAAAACAATCGCTTCGGTCAGCTCCTACAAGCGCAGGGAGCCCCAAGTATTTATCGGAGAGGGCCTCCGTATTTATATGAAGAGTCTCACAGATTTCAGCTCTCAGTAAAACATTTGTATTTGGTGAAAAGAAAATGCTAGATTTTGCTAAGCTCACCGGTTGTCCTGAGTTCGCACAATAGGTATCCAGAACCTGCTGCAAGGAGGTCGCATTATTCATATCCGCTTTCATGAGAATAAGGGAATCATCAGCAAAAAGGAGATGTGAGACTGACGGTGCATTTCTGCCCACCCTTAACCCATCGATGTGAAGGGAATATGCCCTAGAGGCACTTAATAAACATAGTTTATTGGCAATATCCCAATTGTTCATTATATGTTTTATACCATGCTATAACTGTATTAAGCGAAAACATTAATACAGGTGTGGTAGATAAACAACCAGGTCCCTAGTAGCCTCTACTAAGACTAGTTTCGTTGCGCGATTGATGATCGAGGTTTTCCGATCATAGGGCATGGCGCCGGTCGGCAATGGAAGTCATATCGTTAGGTGTAACGATGTGATGGACATACCCATAATTTGTAGGACGTAGTCATTACGCCTTTGACCGTGAGACCAACTCTTATTGTTATTCCTGGAAGATACTTTGATCGCACCAAACGTCATATCTTATAAAGTGTGACAATAACGGTGATACTTTTGGGTATCGGAAAGGGGTAGTTGAGACGAGGGGTCAAGAGCGGGATTTGTCAGTCCGTATAGCCGGATGGATACTCTAGGGCCCACTCGGTGAGATTATGTCAAATGAGTTTGCAAACATGTGACTAGGTCACCAGCTGACATAATATCACAGACGAGTAGAAGATAGTGTTGTCGGTAACGAGATCATGCTAGGTATGGAGATATCTATGAACGATGCTCGGACACACTAAGTATCGCTATGACAAAAGGTTTAAGACTCGACGTCCAGGTTTGATAGATGAAAGTCATTCGTTATATCACAGGGGGTTGATTCATGGGGTCCAGGCCTACGAGTTAATCATTGATCGGAGAGGAGTCTCGATCATGTCTGTTATTATATCGAACCGCTAGGGTAACACACTTAAGGGGTTTCGACAAGACAACCGGAAAGGAAAGAGATCATCGGGAACGTCCCGGAAATGGTCCGATGGAGATCGGGCAGCGACGAAAGAGTTTTCGGAGCTAGAATAAATTATATATAATATGTTTGATATTAATTAGTGTAATTAATGTCTAAATATGATTTTATATATTTATTTTCGAATTTTTAAAGGCTGATTTCCCTAAATGGGCCTTCTGGTGGAAAGAAGGCCCATGAGGGGGGGAAAGTCCCCCCAGGGCTTCGGATTGAGGGAGGGCCGGCCTAGGTGGGCCAAATGGGGCCCACCTAGGGCCGGCGGCTCTCCTTTGGCCGGCCAACCATGTGGGGTTTAGTCCCACATGGCTTGGCTGGCAAGGGAGGCAGCCCCTTTGCCCCTTTATATAGAGGGGCACCCCTGGCCTTTTAATTCACCCCAATTAATTCTCGATTTCTCCTCGATCTCGTGATTCCCTTTGTCGGAGTTGCGCCGAGGAGGATGAGAATTCTCTCTCCACCATAGCTCGCTGCCGCGCTGCTGGTGTTCCGGTCCAAGTCTTCCGCTGCTTGTCCTGGACTGGAGCTTCGGAGGCCGTCGTCTCCACCGTATGTGTGTAACACCCTGCGAGGTGCTGCGCTAGCGGTACTCGGAGGCCTACTTCCTCCACCCGACCTCGAGGTCATCTTCATCGTCTTCGTCGCGCCGAGTTCTTCGCGACCTAGAGGTCGGCTACGTCGTCTTCGTCGTCAACGCTTGTGCGGGAGCGTAATCCCCGCTTTTCGGTCTACAAGGGTATGTATTCCGATATCCGCCGTACTTCTATATCTGCATAGTATAGATTCTGGCTAGTTTAAGGATATCGTTCGTAGGAAAATTTTTGTTTTCTGCCTGCGATCCCCTTCAGTGGTATCAGAGCCGATCTATCGTAGATATAGCTGTACGCTGTTAGAACCCGTGTTCTGCACGGGGGCACCGTTCCTGTTATTTGCTACCCTCTAGCGTGCACTTGTGATTCCAGCGGCATCGAGTTGATGAAGCGGCCCGGACCGACTTTACGCGTACGCTTACGCGAGACTGGTTCCACTACTGACATACGGCTTGTACCGTATATGTGGCTGGCGGGTGTCAGTTTCTCTCTCTTTAGTTGGCTTTGCATTTTCAATGGAGGGCCCGAAAGGGATGCTTAAACATGCAATTATTGGATCGTTGTTGTGGTCATAAGGTTCGTAGGTAAGAAGAGGTTCTTTTTACGACAGCCCCAAGCCACGTAAAATATGCAAAAGATAAAGTAGAAGCGTCTAACTTTATTTTGCAGGGGCAATGTGATATGGTCAAGGTAGGTTTATTAAATTGTTTATGAACTGCGGGCGCCAAGAAGACCATGGCGCAATGGACTATATCACATCGCATTACATTTGATGTTTTGTGTGCATCTTATATTGTGTGATTATATATATATTATATATTAGTTGCACGGCGGTAGCTATATAAGATGATCCCTTCAAAATACCACTAGTGTTCTCCCTCCAACGCGCACCACCAAGAAAGTTCTACGTTATGAGGCAGGCCGTGATGATCGGGTGTCAGACATCTCGTCGTTCGCATACAGTGGGTGTAAGCCATGTTGCACAAGCGTCAGCGTGGAGGTTTTTGGTGGCGAGCCTAGCATATTCAGAAATATGGCCTCGGAACAGGGAGACCGAAAGGTCGAGCATGAGTCACAGAGTTGTTGTGATTGACAATTGTCTACCCTTGAAGTTGTGTTGCCGGCTCTGACGATGAGGGGTTGCGCAATGGATGGGGGTCGTGTAATCGCTTAAACGACCAGGAGGGATGTTCGTTTGAGTGGGAGTTCGGATAGTTATTTTCTAAAATACTAGAACTCAAAATATAATGAACAAAGTCTGTTTTGCAAACCTTTGTAGATATTAACCATTGTGATAGCATCTTTTAAAATTAGGCGCATTCCTGCGATTGAGAAACTTAAAAGGTTGGGTCCAAACTTCATAGTTTTATACTTTAGCTTGAGGATACTCCTTGTTTAAACCGTTAGCTCTTTGTGATACAATACCCGCTAGGAGATAAACCCGGAGATTCCGCTAACAAAAGATAATTTGGATTATCAGATTTTGTGCGGATGATATCATCATAGTCCAGTGTATGCTATGATCTCTGCCATAGAGAAACAACGGTGGGTACGAGTTGTTAGATCGCGAACATATGAGATGGTCGCTAAACTCGGGGTACCCCTAAAGTTGGGTTGATGAAGTTTATCAGTACGTTGACTGATTGTCTTCTCAACCAAGATGGAAGAGAATACACACATTGAGGGAGCACGTGGCGGTCATACTTAATGACATATGTTCATACTTGATGAACATTGAGACGCCTCGCTCAGCTCGATCACTGGATGACAGACGTCGTTGCCAAGTGCAAATCCTCTGTCATAGACTATGTCATGCAAGTGGAATCGTTCACCTTCATGGTTCTTGATTACGTTGAAAGTATCAAGAAGATGAAACAGATCGCCGGAAGTCATCGATGATGATGGTGTATATATGATATACATGTTATGAATGTTTTAGCTAAGCAAGTACTCGCAGTAGTGACTAAGTTTTGAACTAGTCATGTTTTGTGAAAACCAGGTTTACTGCTTGAGTAGCTTGAAAGGATGAGGCGACATTGCGTGTTGATAATGGCAGTCAAGTTGTTGTGATGGCCATAGACACTCTCCCTCTAGATCTACCATTTGAATAAATTCTTTATGATCGCCTGTTAGTATGATCGTTACAAGTGTGTCTCCTCTAGCGAGACACTTGTTCATACATGATAGTGACAAATTTGGTGTCCTATATTTATGAAGTAATGATCATATGCCGATTTGAATTTAGATGGTAGAAGCTCCCACATTCATAATATTAATGCCAAAGGATACAAACTTAATAAAGACACCACATATGTGTGGCACTACCGTTTAGTCATGTCAATGTTATAGTCAATGCATTAGCTCCATACCGGATGGATCTACAAGTCCTAAGATTTGATCTTTTGACACTTGCAAAATAACTGTGACACCGTTTTCGGAAAGCGGGCATATAACTTATTGATAGTCATACATAGAGATGTATGTGGTTCAATGAAGTAATTGACGGGTAGTGGAGACCTTTATTTCGTGAACTTCACTGAACGTTTTGAGTATAGCTTGTTGAGAATCGTGCATATCGGTGTATGTGAATCAATGAAGTACTTTAACGTGTAGTGGAAGTCTTTATTTCATAGACTTCGTGAACATTCGAGTAGATATATGGATATCCACTCGGGAAATGTTGGTCTGGAAAATTTGATTCGATCAAACAAGTTCAGAATGAAGTAGGAAATAAATTTAACAAGAAAATCAAATTCCCGCGATACAGATCGAGGAAATGAAGATTTGAGTTATAATGTTGGCACATCATTGGAAGACTTGTGAGAAGAGTTCCACAAATTACGTCGCATGGAACACCATAGTGTTATGGTATGTTAGGACGTCGTAATTACACCCTATCGGATAGTGTGTGGTAAATAAATCTCTTACCGAATTATTGTGATCATTAGAGTCATATGGTAGAAACGTAACACTCACGTTAGATAATAGGGAAACCATTTAAATCCATGGAGACAATACCATATTAGTGATGGCATGGCTTTTAGCCTAGATTGTCGTTTCAGCAATTTAGTGTTTTGATGTGATCAAACCTAAAATGGATTAATCTTTGTAGTGTACCGTACCTAAAGAGTTAGTCGGGTACATGTCTCACGACATAGGCAAAATCTTTGCCGGGATATACCTTGCGAAAGAAATAGTTTCTTGTCCAAGGGTATAAGTGAGAAAGAAAGTAGAGCAAGACGAAGTTGGTGAACTTCCTCTCCAGACATCAGAGTGGCGCAACCGAAAGTGTTTTCGGTGTCAGGCTCCATAGCTTGAAAAAGCTGATGATACAAGATCATGATGTTCTGAGCTCATACTAAGAGCGTAGGCATACGAGGTTGTCTTCCACACTGTGTGTTACGACAATCTTGCTATGAAGGTCATATTAATGGAATATGATAGACCTACGAACTACGAAGAAGAGATGGTGAACCTAAGTCCGAGAAATGGCTATGAGTCATTTATGATCCGAAATAAAATCCATATACGATTACCAGGTAATGACTTGGGAGATCTTCTTGATGGCATCTAGGATGTTAATAGTATATGGAATTTTATGAGAGAATAGACATTGAGAAGGATCGATTTGTCGTGAAACAGTTCCGACAGATTCAAAAGTTGACCACATGAGAATTTGTCTCAAGTGGCGAAGCCTAAATCTATTCTGGGCCGTTTAGCAATCACTATAATTTCGAATGAGAAATTGATAGATGGATAAGGAAACCATGTTTCTTAATAGTGTCATTAAGAAAGAGTTGGTGATCCTGAGGATGCTAAACATGTATGCGAACTTCAGTTGTCCATTCATGGGCTGAAGCAAGCATATCGGAGCTGGAATCTTCACTTTGATAATGTGATCAAAGGATTTTGGAGTTGTCCAAAATAGTTGAAGAAACCTACATTTGCAAAGAAGTGAGTGGGAGCAAAGTAGCTTTCCTTGATCTTATATGCGGAAGGCATATTTGAGTGGGAGCTAAGTAGCTTTTCCTTGATCTTATATGCGGAAGGCGTATTTGAGTGGGAGCTAGGTGTCATTTGTGATTCTGTATGTAACGACATACTGAATGACACATATCCTCTAGTAGAGTGTAAAGGATTATTTAAGTGATTAAATTTTCTAGGAAATGAAGTTAGGAGTATTAGGCATCCGATTTATAATTGTATAGATCGTAAGGGGCTTAATAACATTAAGTCGGAATATTTCCTAAGTCAAGATTCTGAAGTGTTTCAGAATAGGACAAGCGAAGAAAGAGGTTCTTGCTTGTATGACTAGGTAAAATATTAAGTTTATCTTGGCATTTTCAGTGATAGAAAATGATGTTCGACATTCTCTATGTATCAGACATAGATTCTATCAGACTGAAAGCTCGACTTGGTGTGACCCGAGTTCTTGGTTGAAGAACAGGTTCTAGAGTGATCCTTGTGTGGATCAATGAACAAACGTTAAGTTTATTCTTCAGTGTCTATGAGAACTGAAGATATGTTTTCTAGTAAAGGGTAAGAGTGGAAAGACAACTTGCCGTAAAGCGGTTACGATGATGCAAGTTATGACACTGACCCATACGACTAGAAATCTCATATAGGAGATGTCCTTTATTTTGAAAATAGACATGGTTAGTTTGCGAAGTCGCATTTGAATGCACTGTCGCATAATCTACATAGGTATAGAAATATATCGCAACTTCAGAAGTAGCAAGTGTGATTGGACTGAGCAGTTTTCCGAGCGTAGGTGGTCCCCTTAATAGATCTCTTAGACTTTTAAGACCCATGCTACGCGAATGCTCGAGTCTCACTCCATTCACTAGGATATATTTCACCGTCATCGTAAGATATGGGATGATGTCAAACTAGGTGACATAGAAGTGTTGCAAAGCACATATAGGTCTCAATGTGTGAGATCTATTGACTGTATTCCTCTTCCACGAGGCGAGCAGGCACCAAGATGCTATGGGTGTTGAGCTTTTACCAAGTTGTAAACTAGATTAAGTGTTACTCTAGTGCAAGTGGGAGACTGAAGGGAATATGCCCTAGAGGCACTTAATAAACATAGTTTATTGGCAATATCCCAATTGTTCATTATATGTTTTATACCATGCTATAACTGTATTAAGCGAAAACATTAATACAGGTGTGGTAGATAAACAACCAGGTCCCTAGTAGCCTCTACTAAGACTAGTTTCGTTGCGCGATTGATGATCGAGGTTTTCCGATCATAGGGCATGGCGCCGGTCGGCAATGGAAGTCATATCGTTAGGTGTAACGATGTGATGGACATACCCATAATTTGTAGGACGTAGTCATTACGCCTTTGACCGTGAGACCAACTCTTATTGTTATTCCTGGAAGATACTTTGATCGCACCAAACGTCATATCTTATAAAGTGTGACAATAACGGTGATACTTTTGGGTATCGGAAAGGGGTAGTTGAGACGAGGGGTCAAGAGCGGGATTTGTCAGTCCGTATAGCCGGATGGATACTCTAGGGCCCACTCGGTTAGATTATGTCAAATGAGTTTGCAAACATGTGACTAGGTCACCAGCTGACATAATATCACAGACGAGTAGAAGATAGTGTTGTCGGTAACGAGATCATGCTAGGTATGGAGATATCTATGAACGATGCTCGGACACACTAAGTATCGCTATGACAAAAGGTTTAAGACTCGACGTCCAGGTTTGATAGATGAAAGTCATTCGTTATATCACAGGGGGTTGATTCATGGGGTCCAGGCCTACGAGTTAATCATTGATCGGAGAGGAGTCTCGATCATGTCTGTTATTATATCGAACCGCTAGGGTAACACACTTAAGGGGTTTCGACAAGACAACCGGAAAGGAAAGAGATCATCGGGAACGTCCCGGAAATGGTCCGATGGAGATCGGGCAGCGACGAAAGAGTTTTCGGAGCTAGAATAAATTATATATAATATGTTTGATATTAATTAGTGTAATTAATGTCTAAATATGATTTTATATATTTATTTTCGAATTTTTAAAGGCTGATTTCCCTAAATGGGCCTTCTGGTGGAAAGAAGGCCCATGAGGGGGGGAAAGTCCCCCCAGGGCTTCGGATTGAGGGAGGGCCGGCCTAGGTGGGCCAAATGGGGCCCACCTAGGGCCGGCGGCTCTCCTTTGGCCGGCCAACCATGTGGGGTTTAGTCCCACATGGCTTGGCTGGCAAGGGAGGCAGCCCCTTTGCCCCTTTATATAGAGGGGCACCCCTGGCCTTTTAATTCACCCCAATTAATTCTCGATTTCTCCTCGATCTCGTGATTCCCTTTGTCGGAGTTGCGCCGAGGAGGATGAGAATTCTCTCTCCACCATAGCTCGCTGCCGCGCTGCTGGTGTTCCGGTCCAAGTCTTCCGCTGCTTGTCCTGGACTGGAGCTTCGGAGGCCGTCGTCTCCACCGTATGTGTGTAACACCCTGCGAGGTGCTGCGCTAGCGGTACTCGGAGGCCTACTTCCTCCACCCGACCTCGAGGTCATCTTCATCGTCTTCGTCGCGCCGAGTTCTTCGCGACCTAGAGGTCGGCTACGTCGTCTTCGTCGTCAACGCTTGTGCGGGAGCGTAATCCCCGCTTTTCGGTCTACAAGGGTATGTATTCCGATATCCGCCGTACTTCTATATCTGCATAGTATAGATTCTGGCTAGTTTAAGGATATCGTTCGTAGGAAAATTTTTGTTTTCTGCCTGCGATCCCCTTCACGATGCCACCGACCTCTTCTTCAAACAACAGAAGGCTAGACAAACCTTCAGCACATAACAGGAACAAATATGGGGATAGTGGATCCCCCTGTCTGAGACCTCTCGTCGGAGCAAACGATTCAGTCTCCTCCGAATTGAACCTTACTTGATATCTTACTGAACTAACGCATGCCATCATTAACGAAATCCATCGCTCATCAAACCCCAACTTCCTCATCATTTTGAAACCACGTCTTGGATATATGCATATTAAACGTGCCAGACTGAAATTTGACGTTACGTAACTATAAATATCTAATTACATCTTAGCCGCATATTTTAGATCTAACTATTAAAATTAATTTAGATGATGTGGCTTAACGTGGTGGCTCGAAAAACTAACTCATTTTACTTTTAGTATATAATAGATTTTCAGTAAATAAAAAAGGTAAGGGAAATATTTGCTGCATGATCGAGCATGTGTATTCTCCATGCGTCTCATATGTGCTTTCCTTGCATGTTAATTCGCGAGAAAACATAGTCAACCATCACTCTCCTCTTTCGACTTCTTGCATGCCTACCACATCTTTTCTCGTCCTGCTCGCCCTAAAAGCCAACACGGGTAGGGCCAATACTCTTATATCGTTCTAATGAGATAACACCATGGTAAAACATGATCACACCAATCTGAGGAGTAGTTTCGTTATGCCACACTGTGTTTGCCTAATTACGGGCACGAGCTACCATCACTACTATCATTTATTTATGGCAAACACTTCCTATTGGGCGACCTACGCGATGAAATCATAGGTCGCCCGAGCGAGCTAGGGACTGCCTGCACGGTATTTATGACTAAAGCAACACCCCAACATGCTCTTTTGACCCAATTTATGTTTGAAAGAAGCTAATAGCTAGCTAGCTGCAGTAAAATTGCCCACAAACAAAAAACAAAAAAAATGAAAGTTTCACACAAGTTGCCTACTATTTTTAAATTTAGCACGAGTTTAGTTAGCACGCATGAGAGGTTGCAGAGTTGTTTGAACGTTTTCATTTTGTGCTTCTTCGGACTTTCCAATGTTTCTTAAGTGCTTCTGAATTGTAAAAAACGCGTATCCGTTTTGTTGATAAAACACAAGCGATATGTTGCAAGAATTTCTGGGTGTTACTCCAAATTGCGTGTTTTCTCAGATTTTTCAATGATGTTTATCAAAATGACGCAAACAAAATTTTCATTGTTGTTGCCATCGTTTATATTTTTTGTTGAAATATTTGATTATTTTTGTTGAAATAATTAGTGATTTTTGTTGCAAATAAATCTCCAACAATTTTTTGGTGGTAAACCACTTATTAATTGCAACAAAACCTATTTCTGTTGTAATATTTTATGTTTAAAAAAAAATTATTGATGATTTTTGTTGCAAATCAATCAGCAGGAAAAACTCTGTAACCAGTAGTTTTTGTAAGATCATGTTTGCAAAATGTTCCGACAATACGATTTTTGTTGCAAATCAATCAACAACAAAATCTATTTATTCTTTAACCGATTGATTTTGTACGATCATGTTTTCAAAATGTTAGGACAAGTTGGTGTAATAATATATTTTTTTATATACATGTGAGAAATTTTATTCCAGTATTTGAGATTTTATTGCAATAATAGGGCTAAATCACCACAATAACTTTTTTACTCACAATATACCCCTTCCCCTTCGTTTAAGTGGGGCTGGTCTGTAATGCGGGTTAATTCCAGTTGCAAAACCGTGATGCATTTATTCTAGTTGAACGATGCTAGCGGCAGAGCGGTGGACCTAGCCCGACCCTTTATTTATACTAAACATTTTTGCTTATTTATTGAGTCATTGTTTCGTTACATGATCTTAATCAGTGAAGTATTTCACTATAGAAGGACAAATTAACAACATAATAGAACTAAATATTTAGATGCCACATATTTTATATAGCATGACACCGACCACGAACAATACACTTGCATTAAATTTAAAAACATAGGAAGTGTGGTTGTTGTTCCCTTTTTAGACCATCTCTTACAAAAAATTATTTTGGTTAAACTGAAAAACTTCTAGATCATAGACAATAAAAATAATAAGAATACATGTCTTCATGGATGAATTTATTACATCTATCTCGATGGACTGCAAATATGTATATATATGTTCTTGTCTATGTTTGTTTCATCAAATATCATTGACGTGGGCGGTAAAACTGACAAAAGATTTCAAAGTGCAAGATTGTCAATTTTAAGTAAGTAGATTGAGGGGTGATTACAATTTAGTTAAATAGAAAATTCCGGAGTATACTAAAAGAAAATCAATTATGGTTAGTGTATGACTCATTTGCATATCTTGTATACTGATTTTTTTCGTGCCTTTCGTGTACGTCGGTTCGGTAATCTGTTGGCATCGCATGCATACTTCGCACCTCGTCTTGAAATAGCAATATTCAGCAGGGAAGGACAACAAGGGGAACCCTACCTCTCCCCCTCCGTGCACCCCTTCCTGGACAAGACCGTGTGTAATAAGTTGTCTTGAAAAACTCCATGTGATGTTTTTTTTTTGAAATGGATGTGATGGTAACATAATACATAGTACTCTGTTTGTCTCTCTCATCTTTTGTAGTTTTATCACACCATCTTATTTATTTAGGTGGCATGCATGTTTCTATTTATATTACTCACATTATGGGTGGTCTGATTCAAAACAAGGGCACCCCCCTCCCCCCCCCCCCCGCCCCCCCCCCCCCCCCCTCACAATCCAATCACATCACATGACCTATTGTTTATACACGTGAAATTTCATTGGTCTTTGGCACGTCAACCTTGAAGGGAATATGCCCTAGAGGCACTTAATAAAGATAGTTTATTAGTCATATCCCAATTGTTCATTATATGTTTTATACAATGCTATAACTGTATTAAGCGGAAACATTAATACACGTGTGGTAGATAAACAACCAGGTCCCTAGTAGCCTCTACTTGACTAGTTCATTGGGCAATTGATGATCGAGGTTTCCCGATCATGTGACATTTATGTCAGTTGACAATGAAGTCATGTCGTTGGTAGAACGATGTGATGGACATACCCAATATTTGTAGGACGTAGTCATTACACCTTCGACCGTGAGATCTACTCTTATTGCTATTCCTGGAAGACACTTTGATTGCATCAAACGTCATATTTATATAGTGTGACAATAAAGATGTCCCTCTCGGGTGTCGGAAAGGAGTATGTTGAGACGGGGGATCAAGAGCGGGATTTGCCAGTCCGCATAGCAGGATAGATACTCTAGGGCCCACTCGGTGAGATTATGTCAAATGAGTTTGCAAACATGTGACTAGGTCACCAGCTGACATAATATCATAGACGAGTAGAAGATAGTGTTGTCGGTAACGAGATCAAGCTAGGTATGGAGATATCTATGAATGAGTCTCGGACACGCTAAGTATCGCTATGGCAAAAGGTTTAAGACTCAGACGTCCAGGTTCGATAGGTAAAGTATTCGTTATCTCGCAGGGATTAATTCTGGGTATCCTCGGTCCACGAATTAGTCATTGATCGGAGAGGAGTCTCGATCATGTCTGGTGAGATAATCGAACCGCTAGGGTATCACACTTAAGGGGAGTCGACATTTTACCGGAAGAGAAAAATAGGAAAAGAGAGACCGGGAACGTCCCGGGAATGGTCCGATGGAGATCGGGCAGCGACGAAATAGTTTTCGGAGCTAGAATAAATTATATATATTATGTTTGATATTAATTAGTGTAATTAATATTTAAATATGATTTTATATATTTATTTTCGAATTTTTAAAGGCTGATTTCCCTAAATGGGCCTTCTGGTGGAAAGAAGGCCCATGAGGGGGGGAAAGTCCCCCCAGGGCTTCGGATTGGATGGGGGCCGGCCTAGGTGGGCCAAATGGGGCCCACCTAGGGCCGGCGCACCAGCCTTGGCCGAACCAGGCATGTGGGATAGTCCCACATTGCCTGGCTGGCAAGGTTGGCTCCCCCCGGGAGCCTTTATATAGAGGGGCACCCCTGGCCTTTTAATTCATCCAATTAATTCTCGATTTCTCCTCGATCTCGTGATTCCCTTTGTCGGAGTTGCGCCGAGGAGGATGAGAGTTCTCTCTCCACCATAGCCCGCCGCCGTGATGCTGGTCTTCCGGTCCCAGTCTTCCGCTGCTCGTCCCTGGATCGGGCCCGGAGTTCGTCGGCTTCACCGTATGTGTGTAACGCCCTGCGAGGTGCCACACTATTGGTGCTGGAGGTCTGCTTCCTCCATACGGCCTCAAGGTCGTCGTCGGTTGCACCGACATCGCCGCGTCATCGTCTTCTTCGTCGCGCCAAGTTCTCCGCGACCTTGAGGTCGGCTACGGCGTCTACGTCGTCAACGCTTGTGCGAGAGCGTAATCCCCGCTTTTCGGTCTACAAGAGGTGTGTATACCGACCCCCCCTGCGTACTACTATATCTGCATAGTATAGATCTTGGCTAGTTTTTGGTTATCGCGGTTAGGAAATTTTTTGTTTTCTGCCTGCGATCCCCTTCAGTGGTATCAGAGCCGATCTATCGTAGATATAGCTGTACGCTGTTAGAACCCGTGTTCTTCACGGGGGCACCGTTCCTGTTATTTGCTACCCTCTAGCGTGCACTTGTGATTCCAGCGGCATCGAGTTGATGAAGCGGCCCGGACCGACTTTACGCGTACGCTTACGCGAGACTGGTTCCACTACTGACATACGGCTTGTACCGTATCTGTGGCTGGCGGGTGTCTGTCTCTCTCTCTCTTTAGTTGGTCTTGCATTTTCAATGGAGGGCCCGAAAGGGATGCTTAAATATGCAATTATTGGATCGTTGTTGTGGTCATAAGTTCGTAGGTAAGAAGCGGTTCTTTTTACGACAGCCCCAAGCCACGTAAAATATGCAAAAGATAAAGTAGAACGCGTCTAACTTTATTTTGCAGGGGCAATGTGATATGGTCAAGGTAGGTTTATTAAATTGTTTATGAACTGCGGGCGCCAAGAAGACCATGGCGCAATGGACTATATCACATCGCATTACATTTTGATGTTTTGTGTGCATCTTATATTGTGTGTATATATATAGTATATATTAGTTACACGGCGGTAGCTATATAAGATGATCCCTCCAAAATACCACTAGTGTTCTTCCTTCGACGTGCACCACCAAGAAAGTTCTACGTTATGAGGCAGGCCGTGACGATCGGGTGTCAGACATATCGTCGTTCGCATACAGTGGGTGTAAGCCATGTTGCACGCGCGTTCGTTGAAGGTTATTGTGGCGAGCCTAGCATATGCAGATATGGCCTCGGAACACGGAGGCCGAAAGGTCGAGCATGAGTCACAAAGTTGTTGTGATCGACATTTCGATGTCCACCTTTGAAGTTGTGTTGCCGGCTCTGACGATGAGGGGTTGCACAATGGATGGGGGTCGTGTAATCACTAAAACGATTAGAGGGATATCGTTTTGAGTGGGAGTTCTGATAGTTTTATTTTATTAAAACTTGAACCCTATTTTATAATGAACAAAGTCTGTTTTGCAAAACCTTTGTAGATATTAACCAGTGTAATAGCCTTCTTTGAAAATTAGGCACAATCCTGCGATTGAGAAACTTAAAAAGTTGGGTCCATACTTCATAGTTTTATACTTTAGCTTGAGGATACTCCTTGTTTAAACCATTAGCTCTTTGTGATACAATACCCGCTAGGAGATAAACCCGGAGATTCCGCTAACAAAAGGATAATTTGGATTATCAAGTTTTGTGCGGATAATATCATCACAGTCCAGTGTATGCTGTGATCTCTGCCATAGAGAACTATCGGTGGGTACGAGTTGTTGGATCGCGAACATGTGAGATGATCGCTAAACTCGGGGTACCCCTAAAGTTGGGTTGATGAAGTTTATCAGTACGTTGACTGATTGTCTTCTCAACCAAGATGGAAGAGAATACACATTGAAGGAGCACATGGCAGTCATACTTGATGACATATGGTCATACTTGATGAACATTGAGACGCCTCGCTCAGCTCGATCACTGGATGACAGACGACGTTGCCAGGTGCAAATGCTTTGTCATAGACTATGTCATGCAAGGGGAATCGTTCACCTTCATGGTTCTTGATTACGTTGGAAGTATCAAGAAAGATGAAACAGATCGCCGGAAGTCATCAATGATGATCGTGTATATATGATATACATGTTATGAATGTACTCGCAGTAGTGACTAAGTTTTGATACTAGTCATGTTTTATGAAAACCAGGTTTACTGCTTGAGTGGCTTGAAAGGATGAGGCGACATTGCGTGTAGATAATGGCAGACAAATTGTTGTGATGGCCATAGACACTCTCCCTCTAGATCTACCATTTGAATAAATTCTTTATGATCGCCTGTTAGTATGATCGTTATAACTGTGTCTCCTCTAGCGAGACAATTGTTCATATATGTTAGTGACAAATTCGTTGTCCTATATTTATGAAGTAATGATCATATGCCGATTTGAATTTAGATGGTAGAAGATCCCACATTCATAATAATAATGCCAAAGGATACAAACTTAATAAAGACACCACATATGTGTGGCACTGCCGTTTAATTCATGTCAATGTTATAGTCAATGAATTAGCTCCATAACGGATGGATCTACAAGTTCTTAGATTTGATCTTTTGACACTTGCAAGATAACTAAGACACCGTTTTCGGAAAACGGGCATATAACTTATTGATAGTCATGCATATAGATGTATGTGGTTCAATGAAGTAATTGACGGGTAGTGGAGACCTTTATTTCGTAAACTTCACTGAACGTTTTGAGTATAACTTGTTGAGAATCATGTATATGGGTGTATGTGAATTAATGAAGTACTTTAACATAAAGTGGAAGTGTTTATTTCATAGACTTCATGAATATTCCGAGTAGATATATGGATATCCACTCAGGGAATGTTAGTCTGGAAATTTTGATTCGATCAAACAAGTTCAGAATGAAGTAGGAAATAAACTTAACAAGAAAATCAAATTTCCGCGATACAGATCGAGGAAATGAAGATTTGAGTTATAATGTTGGCATATCATTGGAAGACTTGTGAGAAGAGTTCCACAAATTACGTCGCAAGGAACACCATATTGTTATGGTATGTTAGGGCGTCGTAATCACACCCTATGGGATAGTGTGTGCTAAATAAATCTCTTATCGAATTATTGTGATCATTAGAGTCATATGGTAGAAACGTAACATTCACGTTAGATAATAGGGAAACCATTTAAATCCATGGAGACAATACCATATGAGTGATGGCATGGCTTTTAGCCTAGATTGTCGTTTCAAAAAATTTAGTGTTTCGATGTGATCAAACCTAAAATGGATTAATCTTTGTAGTGTACCGTACCTAAAGAATTAGTTGGGTACATGTCTCACGACATAGGCAAAAACGTTTGCCGGAATATGCCTTGCAAAAGAAATAGTTTCTTGTCCAAGGGTATAAGTGGGAAAGAAAGTAGAGCAAGACGAAGTTAATGAACTTCCTCTCCAGACATCAGAGTGGCGCAGCGGAAAGTGTTTTCCGGTGTCATGCTCCTCAACTTGAAAGAAGCTGATGATTAAGATCATGATGCTCTGAGCTCATACTGAGAAAGTAGACGTGCGAGGTTGTGTTCCACATTGTGTGATACGACAATCTTGTTATGAAAGGTCATATTAATGGAATATGACGGACCTACGAACTACGAAGAAGAGATGGTAAACCTAAGTCCGAGAAATGACTATGAGTCATATATGATCCGAAATAAAATCCATGTACGATTACCAGGTAATGACTTGGGAGATCTTCTTGATGGCATCTAGGCTGTTAATGGAATATGGAATTTTATGAGAGAGTAGACACTGATAAGGATCGATTTGTCGTAAAACAGTTCCGACAGATTCAAAAGTTGACCACAACGAGATTTGTCTCAAGTGGCGAAGCCTAAATCTATTCGGGTCGTTTAGCAATTACTATAATTTCAAATTGAGAAATTGATAGATGGATAAGGAAACCATGTTTCTTAATGGTATCATTAAGAAAGAGTTGTAATTAGTACAATGAAATGGTTTGGTGATCCTGAGGATGCTAAACATGTATGCAAACTTCAGTTGTCCATTCATGGGCTGAAGCAAGCATATCGGAACTGGAATCTTCACTTTGATGATGTGATCAAAGGATTTTGGAGTTGTCCAAAATAGTTGAAGAGACTTGCATTTGCAAAGAAGTGAGTGGGAGCTAAGTAGCTTTCCTTGATCTTATATGCGGAAGGCATATTTGAGTGGGAGCTAGGTGTCATTTCGTGATTTTATATGTAACGACATATTGAATGACACAGATCCTCTAGTAGAGTGTAAAGGATTATTTAAGTGATTAAATTTTCTATGAATGAAGTTAGGAGTATTAGGCATTCGATCTATAATTGTATAGATCAAGAGGGGCTTAATAACATTAGGTCGAAATATTTTCCTAGGTTAAGATTCTGAAGTGTATCAGAATAGAACGAGCGAAGAAAGAGGTTCTTGCTTGTATGACTAGGTAAAATATTAAGTTTATCTTGACATTTTCAGTGATAGCTGATGATGTTCGACATCCTCTATGCCTCAGACATAGATTCTATCAGACTGAAAGCTCGACTTAGTGTGACCCATGTTCTTGGTTGAAGAACGGGTTCTAAAGTGATCCTTGTGTGGATCAATGAACAAACGTTAAGTATTTTCTTCAGTGTCTGTGAGAACTGAAGATATGTTTTCTGGTAAAGGATAAGAGTGGATAGACAAACTTGCCGTAAAACGGTTACGAGGATGCAAGTTATGACACTGACCCATACGACTAGAAATCTCATATAGGAGATGTCCTTCGTTTTGAAGAAAGACATGGTTAGTTTGCGAAGTCGCATATGAATGCACTGTCGCATAATCTACATAGGTATAGAAGTATATGGCAACTTCAGAAGTAGCTAGTATGATTGGACTGAGTCTCACTCCATCGACTAAGATATATTTCGCCGTTGTCGTGAGATACGGGATGATGTCAAACCAGGTGACATAGAAGTGTTGCAAAACACATATAGGTCTCAATGTGTGAGATCTGTTGACTGTATTCCTCTTCCATGAAGCAAGCATGCAACAAGTTGCTATGAGTGTTGAGCTTTTACCAAGTTGTAAACTAGATTAAGTGTTACTCTAGTGCAAGTGGGAGACTGAAGGGAATATGCCCTAGAGGCACTTAATAAAGATAGTTTATTAGTCATATCCCAATTGTTCATTATATGTTTTATACCATGCTATAACTGTATTAAGCGGAAACATTAATACACGTGTGGTAGATAAACAACCAGGTCCCTAGTAGCCTCTACTTGACTAGTTCATTGGGCAATTGATGATCGAGGTTTCCCGATCATGTGACATTTATGTCAGTTGACAATGAAGTCATGTCGTTGGTAGAACGATGTGATGGACATACCCAATATTTGTAGGACGTAGTCATTACACCTTCGACCGTGAGATCTACTCTTATTGCTATTCCTGGAAGACACTTTGATTGCATCAAACGTCATATTTATATAGTGTGACAATAAAGATGTCCCTCTCGGGTGTCGGAAAGGAGTATGTTGAGACGGGGGATCAAGAGCGGGATTTGCCGGTCCGCATAGCAGGATAGATACTCTAGGGCCCACTCGGTGAGATTATGTCAAATGAGTTTGCAAACATGTGACTAGGTCACCAGCTGACATAATATCATAGACGAGTAGAAGATAGTGTTGTCGGTAACGAGATCAAGCTAGGTATGGAGATATCTATGAATGAGTCTCGGACACGCTAAGTATCGCTATGGCAAAAGGTTTAAGACTCAGACGTCCAGGTTCGATAGGTAAAGTATTCGTTATCTCGCAGGGATTAATTCTGGGTATCCTCGGTCCACGAATTAGTCATTGATCGGAGAGGAGTCTCGATCATGTCTGGTGAGATAATCGAACCGCTAGGGTATCACACTTAAGGGGAGTCGACATTTTACCGGAAGAGAAAAATAGGAAAAGAGAGACCGGGAACGTCCCGGGAATGGTCCGATGGAGATCGGGCAGCGACGAAATAGTTTTCGGAGCTAGAATAAATTATATATATTATGTTTGATATTAATTAGTGTAATTAATATTTAAATATGATTTTATATATTTATTTTCGAATTTTTAAAGGCTGATTTCCCTAAATGGGCCTTCTGGTGGAAAGAAGGCCCATGAGGGGGGAAAGTCCCCCCCAGGGCTTCGGATTGGATGGGGGCCGGCCTAGGTGGGCCAAATGGGGCCCACCTAGGGCCGGCGCACCAGCCTTGGCCGAACCAGGCATGTGGGATAGTCCCACATTGCCTGGCTGGCAAGGTTGGCTCCCCCCGGGAGCCTTTATATAGAGGGGCACCCCTGGCCTTTTAATTCATCCAATTAATTCTCGATTTCTCCTCGATCTCGTGATTCCTTTTGTCGGAGTTGCGCCGAGGAGGATGAGAGTTCTCTCTCCACCATAGCCCGCCGCCGTGCTGCTGGTCTTCCGGTCCCAGTCTTCCGCTGCTTGTCCCTGGATCGGGCCCGGAGTTCGTCGGCTTCACCGTATGTGTG
The DNA here is from genome assembly GCA_026929855.1 of Poa annua. Classification (NCBI taxonomy): domain Eukaryota; kingdom Viridiplantae; phylum Streptophyta; class Magnoliopsida; order Poales; family Poaceae; genus Poa; species Poa annua. The sequence goes on along the minus strand of CM049433.1, from coordinate 12,562,831 downwards.
TAACGCCCTGCGAGGTGCCACACTATTGGTGCTGGAGGTCTGCTTCCTCCATACGGCCTCAAGGTCGTCGTCGGTTTCACAGACATCGCCGCGTCATCGTCTTCTTCGTCGCGCCAAGTTCTCCGCGACCTTGAGGTCGGCTACGGCGTCTACGTCGTCAACGCTTGTGCGGGAGCGTAATCCCCGCTTTTCGGTCTACAAGAGGTGTGTATACCGACCCCCCCTGCGTACTACTATATCTGCATAGTATAGATCTTGGCTAGTTTTTGGTTATCGCGGTTAGGAAATTTTTTGTTTTCTGCCTGCGATCCCCTTCAAACCTTTGTCATGTCACCGATCAATGTGAAATTCTCCAGAATGTACACTAATTCGACTAGGGTAGGGACGCGTTGCACCGGGCAACAACCACAACCTGCACACATAAAAAGTAGCACGGCGTCGCGTTTGATCGGGCCACATTGTGTGGGTGTGGCCGTGCGGGGTACGCGGAAGGCGCGACACTGTGGTTCGCGTGGTTTGTCGCAGCCACATACGCCCCTAAGGCCCTAACCTATATGTTTCTTCTCTGCGGATACACTTAGTGCGCAGTGCGGTCGGAAAATCGCCACCGCTACAGAGACCGTCTATGCTCTCACTCCCGCACGCTGCAAGCACCGGCTGGCTCGATCATTGCCCCAGAATTCACAAATATTCTGGAAAATAAATACAACAAAGCTGACCCGGTACTATATTTTGGAACACGTCTGTGGAGTAAACTACATGAAAACACAAGAGTTAGAATTTAACTTTAAACACAGTGAAATTTTTCCATAGAGACATTTTTTACCGGAACAAAGTGCTCATGAACTCAATTGTTAAAAGCATCTAAACTACTGAACCAAGTATGTCCCTACATTTTTTTTTAGTTCATCTACCACGCATATAACCATGTATATTCTATGCATTTTTTATTTTTAAAAATCGGATCTCAGATTGTTTTCAGGACGTAGTTGGAGACGATTGTATGGACTGTTCCCTTAGAGCACCGACAATGCTGCAACGCCTAGGTAAGGAAAATAAATTGAATAAAATAAAATAGGTAACCAAGCGCTCAACCTCACAACGCTCGCTGCTTACTTGGGACGCTAATTACTGATCTGCTTGCACTTCCGGTTTTATCATGCCAATCAAATTAAAGCTAGCGGCGGGCGACATATATGAGGCCCAGCGCCCGGAAAAGGCTTAACCAGCTATTACGAGGATTAGAATCCTAGCACCAGCATTTTAATGTTGCGTCGTGGATGCTTTTATATACTTCCTCCTCATCCAATTGTAAGACGTCCTGCGTGCATGCACGACCAGCATTTTATAATTACTAGTTGAATGTCCGTGCGTTGCTAGGGGTCAAATATTTTATGTGTTCAAAATCAGCTTTTAGTTAAATTCCAGAATATTGTTGTCGGTGCTAGTCCAGTTACATTTCATATGCATATGAAAACTTTAATTATCGACAACATACAAAAAAATAGTACCCTCCTTGTCATGCATCAACACACTCATTGGTGTTGGATGGGGGAGGTACACAACTTGTATATAAGACGATCAACACCATATACTATGCTTGAATTGGGTAATAAGCAGTTAATTGCATTTCATCCCGTCTTTTCCACATTTCAACATAAATATTGTTGTATTTCTTTCCTTCCTTTTCATGTATAATATCTCTATCTCATGGGGTGCATTGACTAATTTTTTTATCTTGAAGAAAACAAATTGTGACAAATAAATTTTTTACCCAAAAAGGACGCATAATTTGTGGAGGAATAGCCGACAAATAAATGCAAAAAGATCCATCCACAGATGATCCTTTCTGCTTAAAAAAAACATATTCAGTGGAGATCCGCAACCAAAGTGAAAAATAACAATTCCTTATCAATCGGTCCAAGTTACAGGAAACAAAGTAAATAAAGAGAGCAGATCCTCATCAATTTTCACAAAACATATTTAATCGTCATGTTCAATGCAGCGAACCACAAAATTTGATATGTGGATGCACTCATAACAATGTCATGGAAATACCTACATAGAAGCCCCTTTACTTTTAGCTCAAGATCACCCAGCTCAACGACGAGTCACTCCCATCATCTATAATTAAAAAAAATATTTATCCTATAACCTACAGTAGCAAATTGCAGCGGTTACGACAATATCCACATTTGACCGACCCCTTCAATCAATCCTCCTTCTGCCTGCCAGTCAACTCTATCTTATAGTTCCATTGTTAATTTGTGTGCAAGATTCAAATTACAAGGGAAAAACCTCATGATGCCATCGATGGAAGTCGGTGTAGTGTACAAAAACCCCTACAAAGATCCATCTAAGATGGGTTGTCACCATAAGCAAAAGAACATCAATTTATTGTCTCGTCTATAAACCTGGACCCTTGAATATTGCATCAGATGAATCAAGCTCCAATGTTTTGCACCAGATGACACACATTCACAGATTAAAGTAAAGATTCTCACATTTGAAGTAAAGATTCTCCTTAGGAGTAGTTGTTAATATAGCATTATAATTCTGACAATCCAAAGCCCGATAACAAAATTAGCACCTTGATTCTTGTTTCCCACCATCAAGAAGTTCCAACCTTTCCTGGACATAGCTATGAAATAATACAGAAAGAAGCTATGAAATATAGTGCATAACAATTAAATAATAACTTGCTAATTACTTAGAACAAATTAGGGGATGCACTGAGAATAATTCGGCATATTGTGTATGAACGCAAAACATCAAGTGCACACCATCAAGTAGGAGATTCGCCATGCATCAAGTGAGTACTTTAAAACCACCTCAAAGAACAAACATGAGATAAAAGAGCACTACCTTTTCTTTGCCTATCTTGTTAGATCATCCCTCGCCTTCCTTGAGGTAAGCACCCTTTTCCTCCGGTACTATGAGTTTGAGCTCATGGGAGCACATTCTTCTACAACTATTGCAGTTTTCCTAGTTCAACCATTTGCATTGCACAAAATATTCATTCCAATCCCAGCCACTCACGCTGAATGCAAGATCTAAGAAAGTCCCAAATTCAAAACTCAGTCACAATTGTATTGATAAGAACAAAAATAATAAGATTTATGTGCTCGCCGAGGAAAAGCTCGGAATTCAAATCCATTCATCAGGTCTTTAAGAACATAAAACATATTTTTTTCTCCATCACACATGTGAACATAAAAAACATTCTAACACAAAACTTTTGAGCTGAATGCCCGTGCGTATATCATGTTCCTTATGTTTTTTTTCTCCGGTAACACATGAAAACATACACACATTCTAATATTCTCTAATATTCTAAAGGAATGAGCACCATTAAAAATCATTTTGCATCAAGATTGATGCTTTATTCACCTTTATGAAGCTAATTTTTCAAAATCTTAAAGCACAACTGACGAGGTTATACCGAACGGGTACCCCTTCGTGTGGGCACCTGGTGCACGTGATGACTAAAGCTCAATTGTCAATAGACTGACGAAGCCCATCAAGGAAGGCCCAAGACGAAGATTGCTTTCCAAGTTAGGCATAGTCGGTTGTAGTTTCCATATCTGTAAACCTAGTCGGTTACGTATCCGAGACCTTGCCCCCCATATAAGGGCCAGGAGGGCGACCGATCAAGGACACGCTCATCCAGAACCACCAAACCCTAGCAAGATCGACATCTTGCTGGACATTGTAATCACCAGATATTCCACAATCAATACAGACAGGCAGTAAGTAGGGGTGTTACCTCAGTCGAGGGCCCTGAACCTGGGTAACTCCCGCTTGTCAGCCGACGAATCTACTAACACTATGCGTTCTCTACCACATAACTCTAACCCTACGCTATCAGTCGAGGGTATTAACGGGGACACCCCTCATCAACAACCTTTTGAAGATAATATGTATTGGAACTACTATGAAAACCATTTCGAGAGCATAGTTTCAAATTAACAATATGTAAAGATGCATAAATAATATAAGGTAAAGTTTAAGAGGCTAACAGAGTAACATGTACGATCTAGCACAGTTACCGCTAACAACCCAAACTTATAGCCAAAAAGTTACTCGTTGGGGGCAATAGACGGATATACTTTAAGAAACTGATGGCACCTAGATAGTTCAATTATATATGTACTTATATATAAAAAAATCTGCATTTGCTTAGAAGTTATTACCATGATAATTGTTGCAATGTCAATTAAGATAGGCATACTGGAGTATACTACTCTTAATGATCTTGCAAACAGTTTAAACACATCACATTTGACATGCGTATACGATTATATACTACAGAAATGGAAGAAAAATAATAGCTTTACACCGTAGGAAATAAGATGCCAAAGTTCAGGTTCTTTCTCCTCAAATTCATATTTGCACATCAATCTCTCAATCTCTGAACTAACCTTTGTCCCAACAATATTAGTCATGCATACATTCTCTATAATGTCATTTCCAAATAAAAGCGTAAAGTCCCAGGAAATGCTATAAAATCTGAACACTTCCCAATAGGTGTTGGTGAATTAAAAAGAGACTAAGAGAGAGACATGCATGCCAAAGAGATGCAAAGAGAGAAGACTAATTGCAGAGGACATTTCCTGCCAACCTCACCAGCGATGCTGACGATGCAAACCGTATCTCGAAGAGCTCTTCACATGTCCTGCAAATGAATCAGGATGACCACTTCGAAGCCACTGAATACAGACATAAGGTTGTGAAGAAACAAGAAATTAGCAAGGGTCAGGGCGATGAATATATGGAGAGCAAACGTGCGACCTCACAGAAAATGTAGTAGCCCACATGTCCTGGCGGCAGCTACTGCTTCCTCTCTCTTGCTTGATTGTACAAGGTAGCGCTCCATCATATTAAACGCTGACCCGGCAAGCTGTAAGATCAAGCCATGAACAAATCAACACTGATTAAGCCTATTTCTGCCTCTGGCGGAGCTCCTGGGAAATGCCCGTGCGTTTTGATCCCGGCGGAGCAATTGAACCAGTGGGCCGGTGGTTTTGAGCGAAGCTCCTGGCGGAGCAATCAAACTTCCTGCATGGCCGCCGCTGGCTACAAACGCGAGTGCGTGCAGGTCTACGCCGACGTTCGCAAGCCGACCGTAGACCTGAAGCTCTCTGTCGCCTCGAGTGGGATGTCCGCCAGCCAAGAATCCGCATCTCCCCTTCGCCAATTGCCCTACCACAACTGCTACTCTGCGCGCGCGAACGGGGATCGATGGGGATCGACCTCAACAGCGTGGAGGAGGACGGGCATAGGGCGGCGGCGGCCGTGAGCGCGGAGCTATGGCACGCATGTGCCTTGGCGGGGCTGGAGATGCCGCTGCGCGGGAGCAAGGTCGTGTATCTCCTGCAGGTCAAGGAGTGTGAGGCTGGGCGACGGGCGAGTTGGAGAAAGGACGACGAGGGCCGCCGCCGGGGGGCGGCCGGCGGCATCAAAGGATGTCGTGGGAGGAGAACCCTAGCTGGCGGCGCTCTATCGGCTATCGCGGGAGAGGACTGGGTGCTCGGGGGCGTGCGGGCGAGCGGCCACGGAGCGAGGAACCCACTACGGCGATAGAGCGTGCGGCCACGGAGCGAGGAATCGTCTGCCAGACGACGACGGACGAACGTACCAAGCAAGCGTACCATCACCAGTTCACCACGGCAGACTCCGGAAGACAGAAAACCTGCAACCTTTAGGCAACATTAAAATTCTTATGCTCCCTCTATATCAAAATGTAAAATGTTTTAGTCTTTTTTAATCCATATAGATTTAGACATATTTAAATATAAGATTCATATAAACCTTACACTAAAACATGTATAAATACATGTGGATCAAAATGGCTAGAACATTTTACATTGTGATACGGAGAATGTTTTCGAGTGTTTTGATCATGACAGAGAGCCCGCGCGTGAGAGAGATTGGCAAGAACATTCCCAAGCGAGCAGAAGGCACATGTTGCACCGCAGAATCTGAACAAATAAAGTAGAAATTCGGCAAACCAAAGGGCACACCTACTCAACTAGGCTACACGTACGCCCCAAACCGCGGTGCCGGCCGGTTTGTAGCTAATCCACGAACGCGTACTGCTCGTACCGCACGCGGCAGTCCACGAGCACCGCCCTGGCGCCGACGGCGTGGCCGCAGGTGGCGTTCATCTGCGCCACCGCGGAGCCGAGGCAGCTCCCGCAGTCCGCGCTCGCCAGAGCGCCGCGGCACGCGGCGTGGCCGTAGGCGAACGAGTTCGGGTACGGGGAGATGCTGTACGCGTCGCGGGCGGTGGACGCCGGCGCGGCGGCCAGCAGGTCGGAGAGCACGTAGGCGAGGCTCGCCGCGAAGGGGTCCCCGGCGCCGTACACCGCGCCGTTGCACAGCACGGACAGCGGCGTCGTGTTGGGCGTACCGCTGGCTGTGCCCGGGCACGAGAGGAGGAGGAGCAGCGGCGCGAGGGCGAGGAGCGGGTGGAGGTCTCTGCTGCGTGAGCACGCCATGGCCTCGTCGATCTTGGGGTACGACTACGAGTGTGTGGTTGTTGGTGCTCGCGTTGTGAGACTCCGAGTCTGAAGATAGGACGGACTAGCCGGCCCGGCCGGACGGCCGGCCGATGGTCGTTTTCATGGGAGACTGCTTGTCTGTTTGTTTGCATGACGATGTGAGCTATGCATGCGTGCGAGGTGTCATGTGAGTGTGACTGCTGATTACGGCTGTCTTCATTAATCTGATCATGTGTGCTTGCTAACGTGATGAACAATAATCATGTCATGTGACCCTGGAGCTTCCACCAAAACCGTAGAACATGTCTGCAACCCGGCCGGAAGCATCCCCTCACACTTAAGAGTTAAGATTGATGTCACTGTTCTTTCGCATGGTAGACAGCTCCTTCGGTAGTGGAAAATGCAATCCCGCGACGTCTCACTGCCGTTCGCTGTTTGAGATTCGTGCTGGAACTTTGACCAGCTCCTCTAGTACGTGTGAAGGCAACCCGGCGCGAGGGCCTGCACATCTGGGTAGTTGGGATTATCGTATAATTAGCTAGGGTAATTTATAGCAGCCCATTCCATAATCAGTTTCCTGCTATTACATTGTTTCTAAATCTCTTGCTAGTGCATAATCAGATTTTTTTTGTTAATGCATAAATTCCTCATAATCTCTGATGTTCTTGGTAGTACATAATCAGAAGAAAAAAATTAATGCATAAATCCTTGTTCGTACATAATCTGCAAAGTTCAAAGTTCAGTGTTGGTACATAATCTGCAAAAACCTGGTTAGTGCATAATCTGAAAATGCCTGCTAGTACATAATCTGAAGACAAAATGTTAGTACGTAATCTGAATAAAAAATCTTTTGATAGTACATAATATGAATCATTTTTGCAAGAACATAATCTGAATAAATTCGTGTTAGTAATTAAATTAAGTTTCTATAAATGCATAAATTCTTGTTCGAACATAATTTGACAAGTATTTGTTAGTGTATTCTTGTTAGTGCGTAAGCTAAATTTCTGTTAAGGCATGATCAATTTACCTGTTAATGAATGGTCCAATACAAGATAAGCAGTACAATATAAATACAACAGATGTTCAGTTCACACTGGAATAAATTTTCAGCCTTTGAAGGTGTACGCTCCACCCTTAGCAGTGCTTCCATCATCCGATGTTTCTTGAAACAGTTAGTGTAGCCAGGGTCACACTCCATCATGTATATGGTATGTTCAACTATCACCCTCCTGATTCCAGGACAATGAGCCGTGGGTGTCATATTTGAGGTAAGTGCATGGACAAGCCTCTTTATAAATCTTTCCTTGATTTGACCATGCTCCAGTTCTCGTGCAAAATCGTCAGGAATGGCATTACATATTTGTGAGCTAAGGCCAACAAGGACCTCCAGTTGTGCCCCTTCTGCGTCCATTATTCTTTCCAACACCTACATGGGAAATAGTTGTGTTATGAGTAAGCCATGATAAAACTTCAGAAAATTTTGCAGCTTTTTGTTATGTGGTCAACTGGTCATGTAGTTGTATAGTATCGTGTATGGTACGGGTAATTCATCATGTTGATATCTATTTACTTTAGTAGCTTACATGTTTGAGAAGGAAAAGATTCAAAAAATATGCATAAATATTAAGCTACATTATCCGCCTGTACTATTGCACATATAGCTTATATTTGCATACTCACCTCTCTCAGAATGGAGGAGATTTCCTTCATGTCAGAGTTGCCAAGCTCAGATCGAGCATTCACACAAATATTCCGCAATATGCTTGATGCTACATACTTGTATCTGTCACCGTGGATCATAACTGTGAGTGCCTTGATGAATAAAAACCCTGTTTCTGCTAGCATAGCCAAACAATTATTGGCACTATCCGTTGATAGTACTGCAAGTGCTTGCCCAGAGGTCATTCGCAGCAGTTGACCTGAATCTACAGTTGAGGGTGCACCTTCGCTGAGAAATTCATGCATCAACTTGCTAATGATCACAGGCATGTGCCCTATCTCCTCCTTTATATTTATGTCCATGGCAAGGTTTCTAAGAAGTTCTACTGTAAGCTCCCTAATTTCCTGGCTGTTCCCATTGTCATCGAGGATCTCTGCAAGCTGGTTCAAGAGGAAAGGATGTTCTGTATTGAACTGTTATGGCCCATTTAGGCCCACCCCATGAAGCAGCTAACCTAGAAGAAGAGGTACGGGGGGAGAGAGCTCTAAGTTTTCAGCCGCCACACACACACACATGGAGCTAGAGAGCAGCAGCTTGGAGGTATGATTTGGGGACTCAACATGGTATCAGAGCCCGGCGACCGCGGGCCTGACCGGACAGTGGCTCCGGCGGAGATCGGCGGCGGAGAGGAGGTGGCTGAGCGTGGTGGTCTGGTGCGGCAGAGGGAGGGCTGCAGCTGCCGGTGTGGGGGAGCGGCTGTGGCACAGAAGGGAGCTGAGCTGAGCTGTGTTGCTGCGGCTCACTCAAGGGGAAGTACCTGCACTGAAGGGGCTAGCTGCTGCATGCAGGTGCGTGCAGGTGCCTGAGAGGAAGATGGCCGGTGGAGAGGTCATGGATTCGATGCGACCTGTTGATGGATGTCTGTGTGAGGTAGAGGTCATCCAGGAGTAGAAAATGATAGTGACAAGCAAGCAAGTAAAGGAAACAGGCAGAGAACCGGCAGCGACTGCTCATTTCATCTATACCAATGAAGGTAGCACTGAAAAGGCCAATATTTCTGCTCACAGAAGTGATACAGAATGGGTCCTTGACTCTGGTGCATCTAAGCATGTTGGGGGTAAATTTTGTGGGTTTGAGTCTTACAATATGCATTCTCCTACTCACAAGGGCACTATTCAAACTTCTGATGGTACAAAGCAGCCTGTCGTTGGGGTTGGCACAGTAAAATGCACTTCGGGCATCTCACTATCCTCTGTTCTGCATGTGCCAGCGTTTCCTGTCAATTTGGCATCTTTAAGTGCACCGATTGATCAAATTGACTGTAGTGTGACCTTTGACAAATTCGGTTGCTTGATTGTGGAGCGACAAACAAGGCAAACAATTGGGTCTGGCACCAGGCGTGGGGGACTCTGGTATGTGGACCAGGAGGTGCAACCGGACTTGGTATGTGCTGCGACCATGGAAGATAAGGAGAAGCAGGCGATGATACATCATTGTAGGTTTGGGCACATTTCTTTTGACAAGATGATTAGAATATTTCCGAATGTTATGTGCAGCATAGACAAGAGCAAATTACGATGTGATGCTTGTGAGTTTGCAAAGCATACAAGGACATCTTATGTGAGCAAAGGACTTAGGAATATTTCCCCGTTCATGCTGATTCACTCAGATGTATGGACTTGTCCCGTGGTATCCGTTAGTGGTGCGAAGTACTTTGTGACCTTCATTGATTGTCACTCACGCATGACATGGGTTTATCTGATGCGGCATAAAGATGAAGTGTTTGACTGTTTTCAGAATTTCTACGCTCTTATCAAGACTCAGTTCAATGTGCAGGTGCAGGCAATGAGAACTGACAATGGAACTGAATATGTGAATAACAAGTTTGGGGCTTTCTTGTCAGAGCATGGCATTCTTCATCAGACTTCATGCCCAGACACTCCACCACAGAATGGAGTTGCCGAGAGGAAGAACCGCCACATCCTGGAAGTTGCTAGGTCTCTTATGTTCACCATGAATGTTCCAAAATTCTTGTGGAGTGAAGCCGTGATGACTGCAACTTATTTGATTAACAGAACTCCTTCTAGGATATTGGGTATGAAGTCTCCGTGTGAGCTGCTGTTAGGAGAGAACAAATTTGTGGTTCCTCCAAAGTTATTTGGTTGCACATGCTTTGTTAGGGATCATAGACCGGGCGTGGGAAAACTGGATCCAAAGGCTGTGAAGTGTATCTTCATTGGGTACTCTTCTGGACAGCGGGGCTATAAGTGTTGGAATCCTTCAGAGCGAAGAAATTTTGTCAGTATGTATGTCACCTTCAGGGAATGTGAACCCTTCTATGGTGAACCGACTGATCTGAGCTTGTTGTTTGCAGAGCTTGACCACCTACACTCCGTGACAGATGGTCATGAGGGGGAGAAGGTTGTGTCACGTACTCAGGATGATTGCACTAACACGGGTGATAATGTGCAAGCTCAGGTCCGACCAATAGTGGGTACAATTCAAATTGGTTCTCTTGAGGTTCCTGTTCGGGATCGTTGGCCTCAGAATCTGCTTGTGTACTCTAGACGGCAGGCACATGTGCAGGGGGAGCAACAAGATAGTGATACGAGCTCATCTGATATTGCGGAGCAGCAGGCACATGTGCAGGGGGAGCAGCAAGATAGTGATGCTAGCTCATGTGACACGATGGATCTTCCCATTGCCTTGAGGAAAGAACCACGAGCCAAGGCAAGAAAGCCTCCTGAAAAATACAGGGATGAGCAAGATACTATAGTGGCAAAGAAGACACTACAAAATATACGGGATGACCATGATATTGGAAATTTTGTGTCTTATGAGGCTTTGTCTCCTTCCTACAGAGCCTTTGTTGCCTCTCTCCAATCTGCGCCTGTCCCAAAGGATTGGAGGAGTGCAAAGGAAGATCCTAAGTGGCATGCTGCAATGATAGAGGAGTTGGAAGCACTGAAGAAAAACAAGACGTGGGTGCTAACCACATTGCCGGCAGAGAAGAAAGCTGTGAGTTGCAAATGGATTTATACTGTGAAGCAAAATCCAGAAGGGAAGGTAGAACGGTACAAGGCTAGATTGGTCGGTAGAGGGTTTAGTCAAACTTATGGAATTGACTATGATGAGACATTTGCACCAGTGGCAAAGATGAACACAGTAAGGATATTGGTTTCCTGTGCTGCTAACTTTGGGTGGAAGTTGCATCAACTAGATGTCAAGAATGCCTTTTTGCATGGTGATCTTAAGGAAGAAGTGTATATGGAGATACCACCAGGCTTTGGTACCTCGGAAACCACAGGGAAAGTATGTAGGCTGAAGAAGTCCTTGTATGGATTGAAACAATCACCAAGGGCATGGTTTGATAGGTTCAGACGTGCTATTTGTGGTATGGGGTATGGTCAATGTAATGGTGACCACACGGTGTTCTACAAACACTCTGATCGTAAAATCACAATTCTTGCAGTATATGTGGATGACATTATCATCACGGGTGATGATCAAGAAGAAATCAAGAGATTAAAGGAGTGCTTGAGTAAGGAGTTTGAGGTAAAAGATTTGGGCAACCTAAAATACTTTCTTGGCATAGAAGTGGCCCGGATAGAGAAAGGAATATCTATGTGCCAACAAAAATACACCTTAGATCTTCTGAGTGACATGGGCATGATGGGATGCCGTGCAGCCCCCAACCCGATTGAACAAAATCATCAAGTGACAGCACAATCAGGTGAGCTGGTGAACAAGGAAGATTATCAAAAACTGGTTGGGAGGTTATTATATTTGTGTCACACTAGGCCTGACATTACATATGCTGTGGGCATAGTGAGCAGATACATGCATGAACCTAGAAGTGGGCACCTTGATATAGTGCACAGAATCTTGAGGTACCTGAAGGGGACTCCAGGAAAAGGGTTGTGGTTTGCAAAGAATGGACATCTTGATGTGGATGGCTATAGTGACTCAAGCTGGGCTGATTGTCAAGATGATAGAAGATCAACATCAGGCTATTGTGTGTTTGTGGGAGGAAATTTGGTGTCTTGGAGAAGCAAGAAACAGTCTGTTGTGTCTAGATCAACAACAGAAGCTGAGTATAGAGCCCTATCTCATGGGTTGAGTGAGATGCTCTGGGTAAAGCACCTTCTGGGCGAGTTGAAACTTCTGAGGAAGGGGCCCTTGCGAGTGTGGTGTGACAATCAATCAGCTATAAGTATTACAAATAATCCAGTTCAACATGACAGGACAAAGCATGTGGAAATTGATCGCTTCTTCATTAAAGAGAAACTCGATGCTGGAATCATCTGTCTTAGTCATGTTACCTCTCAGCAGCAGTTTGCAGATTGCTTGACAAAAGGATTGGGAACAAAGGATTGCAATTTGGCATGTGACAAGATGGGGATGATAGATATCTACCATCCATCTTGAGGGGGAGTATTGAACTGTTATGGCCCATTTAGGCCCACCCCATGAAGCAGCTAACCTAGAAGAAGAGGTACGGGAGGAGAGAGCTCTAAGTTTTCAGCCGCCACACACACACACATGGAGCTAGAGAGCAGCAGCTTGGAGGTATGATTTGGGGACTCAACATTCTGATATCTTCTGGCGCAAAGTTACACCAAATTTCCCTTTAGTACTTGAAAGTCTTCTCAGAAGCTTCAGTGATGAAACTTTAAGCAGTACCTTGTGGGTCTCATTGATATTTGGCATATCAATTATGTTGGTAGTGAACTCTATGATCTTTCAGATGAGTGCAGTTTCTCTGTAGATTTCTATACAACTCTGAAGATCAAAGCTAGCAAGCTTGTCAAGAATTAACATGGCTAATACAGGGAGGAGATCCGCATCTGTTGATGATTCTTCCTCCGGAGCGGACCACTTGAGTATATGTGGTTTTTGTTCATCCATGTTTGGATCCTCCCTCGGAATAAAGCAATATCTTGCCATCTTCTTCATCCATTTCAACATCGGGGAGGTATGTTCATTCTTGCTAACTTTTTTTTGAAGAAAACTCCTGCTAACTTTCTGAATCAGATTATCTTGTTTGGGCTCCTGGCTACCAAAGTACAAAAGAGGATACTTTATTTCTTGTACATCAACAGTGTCCAAAAGTGAGGCTATAAGCTGCATTGCCCCGGGGACATGGTCAATTTGGAGGTTGTCAGCAATCTCGGCTATCACCTTTGCGGCAAATGATCTAATATCTTTGTTCCCTTCACTTGTCCAGCCCAACATGTTGACCAAGCAAGCAACTGTCTCCGGGGAAGTGGTGAGTTCAGATATGGCCCTAATCTTTAAGTGCTCCTTTTGCAGAAAGATGTGCAACATATTAAGCCCGTATAGCTGCATCTTGGGTGAGTCTGACCTTAAAGAATCCATTGCGAATCTGACGAGGCTGGTCTTCACTCGAGCAAGCACAACCCCTTCTATGCATTTCTCGAAGGCATATGCATAGTACAAATTAACATATTTCACTCCCGCAGAGCCTCTAAATCCAGCACGGTGGATTAGAGATCTCCTTGGGATGAATGAAAATCTCTCAGTAATGCTGACAACAATATATAATGTTCCTTGGCCAAGCACCAGCCCATAAAATATAATGAGAGTTGGCACAAGGTTTGCCTTGCCATCACCATGATGACTAGGTATTTTGCTTCAGTGATACCATACATTGCCAGCCAGATGCGCAATGCTGCAGCTGGAATCTGAAGGTTGCCAAAGGACACTGTCATTAGAACCATTATGTCAAGTGTGAAAAAATATACTTTGTCTGTGCCATGGAAAGTGAACACCAACATCACTATTGCTGCAACCATGCTCATATATCTATAGACTGAAGGCTGGTGCCGAGCGGGGCCTCTCAGGCCATCCACGTTTTCTGCTGCCTCTGGCATGTGAGCCTGCCGTGCACCATCTGGAGCTCGCCCACAGCCAGCACCCCTGCTTTTCTCGCTCGCCCCGCAGCAGCCCTTCGCCCTCTCCTCGCTTCAGGACCTCGCACCGCCCCTCGCTCGACTCCGACGGCAGAATCCGGGCGGCGACGACGAAGCGAACTCCGACGGCTGCAGGTTTGTCTCCTTCCCTTCCTCCTCCCATCTCATATCCTTCCCGTCCTCCTCTGGCGGCTCAAACCCTAGGCAGCGGTTGGGGTCCGACCGTCCGACGGCGGTAGGGTAGGGCGGACGGTGGGGGTCCGGCGGCTGTAGGTTTGGGGTCTGGCGGATGCTGGGATTGGGGGTCCGGCGGATGCTTTTCCTGTTTGCCCTGTTTTCAGGAACTGATTTCTGGGGTTTGGGGCGCTGCTGGGATTCATATACAGTGTTGCTGATTTCAGGGGTTGGGAGCTGATTTCAAGGGTTGCTGCATCGTTGGACGATGCGATGGATCAGGTTCTATGCACCTAAGAGCGACTGTGATAACTTTCTTTTACTTATCTTCCGCAGCTACTGCCCCTGCTCAAGCGGGTTAGTGAAGAAATCAGGATTCCCCTGGAAATCAGCCCGCTGAAGGCGAATTCAGAGAAATTTGGAATCCCCTCCCCCAGGCATCTGTATAGTGTTGTTCGTGATTCCTTCCTGGCCCTATTCGTAATCATCCTCCACTATTTTGCTGTAATCCCGTAGAATTTGCTGTTTTTTCTATGTCTACAATAAATATGTTCATATATGAATGTTCGCACCATTACCTTAAGATTGTTTTTCTGGATTAACTTAAGATTGTGCTGTCTGATTTTCTATATCAGAACAACGAAGCATACATGATTATGGTACATGGAGCCATGGAGGGTTGGATTTCCATAATTCACTTTGACTTGCACAACCTCAATACAGGAAAAACAATTTCATCAGACTGTCGAGTCATTCTTGAGCACTGCAGATTGTTATCCTAACTTTACCAAGAGATCTTGTAGCCTCCCTCCACCCATGGAAAATCTCGATGGGGGTGATTATAAACCAAAATACTCAGAGTAATCGTGAAGAGTCCATTCCCCAATTATTTTCAGCTGTTTTCCCCACGTTCATGGCATCTGTATCAGGTTGTTTGTGATTCCTTCATGACTCCATTCCTGACCCCCTCCAAATTTTGCTACTGTACCATGAGGTAATATATACTGCAGGGTTGGCTGTTTTTTCCATGTCTACTGTAAATATGTTCATATATGAATGAATGTTCATACCATTTGTCGTCCCAACATGCATGCTGCTTGTTCTTTTTCAGGATTGTCTTAATATTGTGCTATCTGAAGCATACATGATTATGGTACATGGAGGGCTAGAGTTCCATAATTTATTTTCACTTGATAACATCGAAACAAGAAAAATAATTTCATAAGGTTGTCAGTCATTCTTGAGCACTGCAGATTGTTATCCTAGCTTTACTAGGAGATCTTGCAGCCTCCCTCCACCCATGGAAATCATGATGGGGTAGTTCTAAACCAAAATATTCAGCGTAAATATGAAGAGTCCATTCCCCAAGTGTCTTCAGTTATTTTCCCAAAATATATTATTCATTTACGTTTCTTTCATGACCGTCCTGGACAACCAACCTAAGGATGACTCCAACATGACGACTCAAACAAACACAAAATATGTCCGGCTTTGGCCGTTTGAGCCCGTCCGGCGAGCGGACAAAGGACGGACATGATTCAATCGGTGGTGCACCCATCAGTGCCTACCCATTTGGACATGTCCGCGTTTGCCTTTTTTTTTTGTCTCCAAGAGCCGAGTACTATTTTTCTGTACTCAACCAAATTGAAGATCTGTTATCTGCGAGGGACTATGAAAGTGCCATGAAGCATTCCAAAGAACTCCAAAATATCACTCTTGATGGTGTCCATTATTTTGTACATATGAGTGGTTCATGTAACCACAAATACCCTTTGATATATTCGATGGGTGGCAAACCTCACTCTACATGTGATGCAGTCTTATACAACATTTCTTGCTGATCTCTAAAAATGACTTAAATGTATCCGAAAATATCTTTATGAGGAGTAAAATTGGCTCTCAAGTCTTTCTTTTGTATTTATGTCTATAAGATCGTCTGAAACAGACTTATGTTGCTATTTTTCTAGCCTGCTATATTCGGGTTGACCTTAATAATATTTTAATCTACTCCATAATGTGGTTTTGTTTCCGTTTCTCTTGACACTCTTATTTTCCCTAATCAAATTCAACATATCTGTAAAGTTTACGTAAATAATAGACTGAGTTTTGTTCAGAATATAATAATGTGTGTGTTTGGTAGAAAGTTACTACTTACTATAGAAAAATAATGATTTATACAAACGTCATATTTATATTTACCGCAGTCTTTTCTGTAAGGGGCAACTGGCAGCTTACATTTTTATTTTACACTAATCTTATCTATTTTGGTTGCAGGTATACATAGGTGGATTTGTGTTTGTGGCTTTATCAGCCATTATACTACTTGTAGAGGAATATCCATATCTTTACCATACTCATGTAGTCCTGGTAATATCCCTCTTGACAAGAATTGAACAAAACATTGTATTCATGAAATCAACCTGGAGAGATTGATCTAATATGCCATTCAAGTACACTATGAATCTTCTAATCAGTTTCGTTGCTGCATTTTTCAAACTCGATTTTCTGGTGTACACAACCAGTTGATCTGTTATTGACACCCTAGATAAAGAAAGACCATGATATTTGACATGGGATTGTGATAATTAATACTTATGTGCAGGTATGAGCAATTTTTTCTGAAGCTTTATACGTGGTGATTTTTAGCCTTGGTTTACTTGCTTCTTTTTATTGAGCTTTGTTTTTTCAAGCTAGCGTTTCAGTTGCAATGTACACATGGCTCGCATGCTGGTTCTTGCATGTATCTAATAATCTGGTTGTGCCCGTTATGTAGGCTTTAGAGGCGATCTTATTCTTTGCTGGCCATTTTTCTTTTGTGTTTCAAGTTTCAGAATTCCTGATGTTTGTTCAGTTTCTTGCTTGCTGGTGTTGTCTACTGGCGAATGTCTGGTTGGCCCGTTATGTTTCATTGGCTTCTGGTGACATGGTGTTTAGATTATTGAGCTCGAGGAGGTTGTTCTACTATTCAAGTGTGCACTGCTTTTCTTGGTCAGTTTCAGCAATTGGTCATTTAAATACAACAGAAGAAGTTACTCTGAGTTCATTCTATAATCCATACTAATGAAGACATTTGATTAAAGTGAATTTCTTCTCCTGCTAAGAGGACTTGGCAATCCATTCTTGGACAAGTTTGGGTCTTTTAAATTTGTCGATATTTCTCCTTTGGCACCAGTTAGCTCTCTTATGTCTATGATGGACTGGGATGCAGGTTCTTCTTTGGGTTGGGCATTCAAGGTTTGACCTTGGACCTCTTTGACCATAATGTTCTCGTGCCAGCCCATCTCATTGAATCTCCATCCTCTAATGATCGAGAGGCGACGCACTTCAAATTAATGTTTGCAGCCTATGTATTTGCAGCTATTGGTCATAGCAGTGGCGCATCTGCTGGCCTCCGTTGGTGTACATGCATGTTCAACGCTGCACCAACAACAATAATGAAAACTTAAAGTTCGAAGCTCTCCCTGATCGCACTCCTCGATGCAAAGCTTCTTCAGATTGCCAAAATGCAGAAGATAGGAATGGAGGATCAGCAGATCGGTCCAACTCTAACTTTCGATTGAGCATCTGCTGCAGAGTCACCCGGAATAATTCCTTGTGTGGTCGATATATTTCCTGCATGTTTGCTTGTGTCAAAATTCACATTGATGTCAGCTGAAATTCTAGAAAACAATTTAGTGTATGCTACTTTGCCAACAAAGTTAACGAGTCTATTTCTTCCATTTCGTTATAATTGGTTGGGACCAAAGATATAAAAGTAACATATTCATAATATTATCAATGTTGTCGTCCAATATTCATGAGGAGTTAACGCAATTGTCATATATCACATGTTTCGATATGCCACACTTGAACTGAGTTTGGTTTTTGCAGTCTCCATCTAACAGTCTTGCTCTTCTGGTGTTCTGGTAGATTGGAACAGCAGAGAGAAAAGTAAAACAAATGTGATAAGCCACCATTTGCCTCACTGACCGCATATGCAATTACACATTTACACCACCTTTGTCACACAAGGCTAGAACGTTTTGCAGGCGGCCAGGCGAAGCTGGCATGTTTGTCTAGTGTCTTGAATAACTGGACGCCAGAACACTATTTTCGTGCCAAGAGCCCAGTCTACTACTTTGATGATACTTGGGAACTGCAACCTGCTTATTGTCAGTAGGAGCACTGAAACAAGTAGTATCAGGTACGCTGTCCACATGGCTGAGGTTTTTTAAACTGAGTTTGTGAGTGTAATATATAGGTGGGTAAAGCAATATAACTGCAACCATTGGGCTCCATAATGATAACACGCGACGTAGCAGGTCGGGTATGAATACTGTTGCAGGTCTCAGACAAATAAATGGGCCAGTCACGAGGATTGCAACCAACATAGGTGATATTCCTATTGACGCCATCATGCACACCATAAGATTGGAAATACAGACAAACCAGGCCAGTTTATTCAAGCCAGGACCGATCCAGTTTTGGCTCCTACCCCCCGCGTCGCTCTCGCGAGCGGCGGCGGGGAGGAACCCTAGCGCCGCGCCCTTTCCTTCCCTCCCCCACGCTCCTCCTCCCTCGCCGCCGCCAGTGGAAGTGGCCGGGCAAAGCCCGTGTCGCGGTGGCGGCGGCGGGGATTCCTCACCTCCTCGCTCGGTTGGGCTGGCGCGGACGGCGCAGCCGGGCCGGGATACGGCGCTGGCGTGGGGCGCGGCGGCGGGGCGGTGGTTCTGCGCGGCGTCGTCGCAAGGAGCTGCCGGCGGCGCGGTGGGCTTCGTGGTAGCGGGGCGTGCCCGGGATGCGGCGGCCACGATCTGGTTCACCAGATCTGGCGACTGGCGCTGAGGGCGGCACAGGCCGCGGGCGCTTGGCGGTGCGGGCTGACCTCTGGTGTTGGCACCTGCTGGCAGTGGAGGGCGGCGCTGGGAGAGGTTCAGCCGGCGAACATGGTGCTGGATGGGGTGCCCTCCGATGCCACGTTGCAGGCTGAGCAGCGGAATGAACCGAGGTTGGCGGCAACACTCGGCAGCGTGCCCGACGGTGGCTATGGTGGATGGGGAGGAAGTTTTTTTCCGGTTGGAGAGCGGCGGCGGAGGCGCTCATGCTGCAGCGGGCGGCGGGACTTTACGGGTCCAATTCGGGCCCGGCCGGGCCTACCCGGGCCTGGTGTGTCTCTACTGCCTGTCCGGTCGGCACCCGTCGGAGGGACGGTGGAGGATGGACTCCTTCATGTTGCTGTTGTGCGGCTGGTGGCCGGATCCGGGTCAGGCGGACCTAGAAATGGCTGGCGGCTTCTGGTGTGACCGGCGGGTGGTACGGAGGCGCCGTCTACCTGCCTATCGCACCTCTGCCGCTCTTTGACACCTACCTATCTCCTCGCCTCGCCGGCTCCGTTGTGTGCTGCCCTTCATGCTTCGGGTTCATGTTCGTGGTCCTCGGGGCGGCGGCCTTGGTGGTGGGAGCCATTAGGCGTGTGGGCGGCGCTCTTGGCTTGGGTGCGGGCTGGCTACCATGGTCGTGCGGGCGGCACGGTAGCTAGTGGTCGATGTTTGATTGAGGTGGTATGGCTCGTCCGCACCATGCATCGAAGGTGGAGAGTGCTTGCCAGGGTGAAGACCTTGTCTGGTTGGTCAGGCCGGCGGTGGCGGCGCCCTGTGGGCGGCGTCTCCTTCCTGAAGGCATCGTCGTGGTTACCCTCCACCCTCCTTGCTACTCCGGGGTGAAAACTTCGATCTTTCGATCGGACGGTGGCGGCACTATCTTTGGTGGCGTTCCCTTCCTGAAGGCGCCGTCTTGGAGCTCATCATTCGTCGTACGCGGCTTCTTCTTCCCAGTTGGGTTGGCGTAGCTGTTCTTAGCACATTTGTATCTTGCCTTGGGTGAGTCTGTGGTGGTGTTGTGTTTTGTGTGCGTGAGTTGTGGTGTGGAGTTGTACACTGGTTTGTATGGTCGTTGTTGTTGGTTGCTTTATTTATAAAGCGGGGCGAAAGCCTGTTTCGAGGAGTTTATTCGAGCCAAGAGACCTGAAAGCACCTCTCGTGCGGAAGAACAATTGGTAATCTAGCCTATTGTTGCGGATGTATGGCATAAACAAAAGGGATAACATACAGCAATAATAAGACATACAATCCTAACATGAATAACTAAAATTTTCTGTTTCCACGTATTTTGATTGTGTTGTTATTTCTTTGTGCCTTCTTGTTGGGCTGATACGTGTAGAAATGATGTGAAGTGGAGCATGATGGCATGTGCCAACTTCAAGGTACTGCGGCTAACTACAGGGTATGGGGACTTCTATTTCTTCGCGTACCTTCTCCAAAGGTAACAGTCTATCGAGGAGTCGGTAGCTGAAGGATCATGATAGAGGCGGTTCAACAGCTAGTCACACCGGTGGAAACAACGGATCTAAGATCAGGCTATGTGGATGCGTGGCCGTCTGCCTGCTAAAGGTGGTGGATCAAAACTAGACTTGGGAGACTAAAATCTTTAGACTAATGGTTGGACTCATCAACATCGGCAAATGTGCGGCGCTTTCTGCGTGAAGATTTAGCCTAAGAGTTGTGTAGTTTTTCGTTTGTTCATTTCTTTTACCATGTGGTTGGTGGGTCAGTGATTGTCTCGTGGATGTGGATTTTGCATTATGAATAGTATCTGGTATGTGCATAAAACTGGCCAAGAAAAAAAACAAGATAGGATTTAAGTCATCCCTTGCTGGCCTTTTTTTGTTCAGGTTATGTCGGCTTAATTTAGTGTATTTTTTTTTAGAATTACAGGGATCGACATCCCCGATTCCATTGATATATAAACGAAACCTGCCGGCCAGGTCCATACAAAGTTTTTGGACATGATCGCAAGAAACATGTTCCAATAGGGGAGAACAAAATAAAGCTGGGGAAACTAGTTTTTTTTATGAGATGGTCATTAACAGTAACCTTTCATTGTACCAATAATTTTTATGCACTAGTTTCTTTCATCAATTCCGTTCATCTTACTGGCACATATTTCTCATCTGAACTGTTTCCATTTCATAAATTTGATTTATTTTTTGTTGAAGAAATCGAACATAATACTCTTACTGAACATATTTCTCACAAATCAGAACATGTTTCACACAAATCCGCACAGTGAAGTTCCTGTTATGTGATTGTACAGTTCCTGATCGTCCCATACTGGTTTGGCTGGTTATAATCCACCAACAGCTATCATGTAGTATAACATTAGATAATTTTAATGTAAAAAAAGTATAACATTAGAATAATTTTAGTAAGATGGTTATAATCCACCAACAGCTATCATGAAGCAGTATTTTTTTGTTTTGTTTTTTGTGGATAAGATGAGAATTGCGGGTAAGATCTAATTTGGTCCCGACAAAGGTATGGTGTAAAATAACATATATAAGAAAGATAAGGTACATTTTATCAAACAAAGGAAGGACCTGATAGGTTAAACTCTAAACAGTGTGTAGAGTTGGTTGTCCGAATAGTGGTAGCGACCCTTTTTGTCGAGAGGTTGACTTCAGTTTGTTTCAATGTTGTATCTTGTAAATCTAGTTTGGTTAATAATTGCGAATGGATGTGTGCATCATTTTGATGCAGAGGAAGGGGACTCGCACCCTCCTTTTCTAAAAAAGAGTTGGTTGTCCGAATATAGACGAGGTAATCAGCTGCCAACTACTAAGCATTGCATTCAACTCCAAAGCCTCCTTTTCCTAATAATATTTGTTCTTTCTGAAACGGGAGCAACCAAATAATATTTGCATGAACCTCTATCGATATGATGTTAGAATGGACAGTCGCGGCAACTACTATCCAAAGCTTGTGCCCTCTTTAGTATTGCTTCTTTTTTTTGTCGTAATACAAAGAACATAATGAAATTTATGGTGCGATAGGTAGTTGCACTGCATACGTACCTCAAGGCTTCCAGGAAGATTATGATGGCCGCAAACGTGAAATCACTTTTGGGGCGGAGCACGGTCGGGTAGCCGCCGAGCAGGACGACGGTCGCCCAGGTGAAGGCCAGCGTTCCCAGCGCGTTGCCGAACCTCTCCATGGACGCCACCACGCGCACGAAACGGTTCAGCCACTTCTCCGGCAGCGCGGCGGCGGCCGCCTTGCCGTTGCCGCCGGTGGCAAGAGCCGCCGGTATCTCTACGCGGTGCTCGGTGACATTCTCCATTGTGCAGTGGCCAGTTTACCGTAGGTTCTATTCACTACCAGTGTAGAGGTTCCACAGGGGATGGTTTGCTATTAATAGATCCGCAGGGATATCAGTGCTTCGTCGATCTTGGGTACGACTACGAGCGTGTGTTTGTTGGTGCTCGCGTTATGAGGACTGTCCGGCCGGCGGCCGGACGGCCGGCCGATGGTCGTTTTCACTGGAGACTGCTTGTTTTCTTTGTCTCTGTATGTTTGTTTGCTTTGCCCGCTTGCGTGACGATGTGAGCTATGCGTGCGATGCGTCATGTAACTGCTGATTACGGCTGTCTTCGTTAATCCGATCATGTGTGCTTGCTAACGTGATGAACAATAATCATGTGACCCGGGAGCTTCCACCAAAACCGTAAAATATTTCCGCAACCCAGAAGCATCGTCCCCTCCGAGCATCTCTAACAGCTGCAGTATAATAGCGTGCATAAAAAACCGTCAATTTACCGCGTGTTGCCATTTTCGACGCATCATAGTTGGCGTATGCGGTGCGGCGCAGTAAAAGTCCTAGTCAGCGTGTGCAGCCAAGGACCGCCCTGCGGTTTCTCCATTTCCCCCATCCACTCCGGCGACGCTGCCGACTCGATTCCGCCCCGCTCCCGCGCCTAGATCAGCGCGCGTCGCTCGTCTGCTACTTTTTTTTGGGGCGCTTGCCCATGGGTAAATCATGCCGACAACCAATATCACTGCCGCCACGGTCGCCGCGGATTTTGGTCGATTCGCCTCCCCGAGAGCACCTCCAACGTGGATTCCGCGCCCCGGTGAGCTTCTCCACCACTCCACCCGAGCGTGCTCAAGAAGTAGACTACTATAACTTGATGGGAATTCCCGTCCAATTGCATAGGAGACAAGAGAGGATTTCCGGCTTTATTTCCTCATATCATGCCATTCGTGAAATCGAAGTGCATGATCAACTTTAACTTGATCTCATCGAGGAGTGGTGGAAATGGAATGAGCAGCAAAACAACTAGATTCAACTCATTTATATGTTTGTTGTATTATTCATGAACCATTTGGTGTATCATTTGTTGTACCATTTGTTATATTGTTGTTGGACACGTATTGTATTGATGTGTGTGTGTGTGTGTGCGTGCGTGCGTGCGTGCGTGCGTGTGTTTGTTTGTTTGTGCCGCCGCGCGTGCTGTAAAATGCAGTGTCCGGTGGAGCGCGATGTTTTTGCCGCGCGGCAAAATACAGCGTCCGGTGGAGCGCTGCACCGCTGTGCGTGCTGCAAACACTAAAATGGCGTTCTAAACGTATTTTAGCGCGCCGGATTTTTGTGCTTATGTTGGAGATGGTCTCACACTAAGGATTTATGCCGTTGTTCTTTCGCCGGGTAGACAGTTGCTTGAGTGGTGTGGCTTCCTGCCTGTGAGCCTCGATCTTCAGGAAAAAATGGTGGCTGACGATACTTCAAGGCCAAGGGTCCCCGTTCCCCACAACTTTTATGGTGGTGTTGCTATTTCGATTAGATAGACATATATGTAAATTCGATTCAAAATTAAGAAATTAGAATCGACCAAACTCCTAACCGATCACAGGAATAGAAGCTACTCATCGACACGTATATATTTCATATGTATTTTTTATCTCGAATCATGACACGATTGAGAGTCTTTTGTTTTACTCATAGAATTAAGATAAAAAGATACAGTAGGGCTGTTTTGGTTCCAAAGTCCAGCCTTAACGAAACATAAGCTTTCAGGAGGGACGCTGACAAAAGACACATTTCGGCTCTACCCGTGCCGAAACTTACACTTTCGACAATACTCGACGGTATGCTGTTTTGTAGTTGACTCAATACATTTGCTACTTGACATTTAAATTTTTAAAAAAAATCCAGCACAATAAGAGGATTGTCGTGGTTGAATTTGCAATTATGGCGTAATTGGAAGAACTGCAATAATATAATCTTTGAGAATATCTCTGTATCCCAGCGGCCAGAGGTTCAAACCTTGCACCAGCGCAACTCATTCTAGCATTGAAGGTTTATAGTACTAATCAGGTTTATACTACTAATCGAACTCAAAAAATTCTTAGTTCGGAGAAGAGCGTAAATATGCATGTTGAGTCTGGGATCTGAAAATCCATACCGTAGTTCTATCCTCAAACTAGGATTTGTTTTGGAGTAATGCCCAAATGGTTACCAATAAGCATATTGATTCTCTTTGAGAACTGAAAACGACGAAGCTAAGATGTCAAAAATCTTGATTTCAAAAGATAAGGTCCCTAAGGGGAATTCCTTTTTTCTATTTAAGGATATGCGGAGGAATATCAAGATTTCCTAATTATACATTATCGTACCTACATAGACTAAAGTAAAGATTACTTATTCAAGCAATGGTCAGATTAAATAGGCCGATCCAAATTTTATTTATGAGTTTGTTGTTGGTAAAGTCTCTTCATTTGGAGTGAACCACGGCTACGATGGCTACGACCGAGAGCCAAGATTTGGATGAGAGTATCTCGAATTCGTGTGAGTGTTGATCGGGATCTGGATCTCGTATCATAAGTTGTAACACTAATGAACGTTCATTATCATAACACGTCTCTTCTTATAAAATTTCGGTAAGCTAGCAATGCAAGTTAATTTCCAATTGGTGGTGTGTTATATGATCTCACATGCAAATATAAAGTTCTATGTAAGCACTCTCACAGGTCATACAAGAGTTGATCAACTTCACATGCAAGCTATTTCCAAGCGAACATAACTACTCTCTCCGTCCCAAAATAAATGTCCCAAATTTGGTTAGAAGTGGATGTATCTTGACATAAAACATAACTTGCATTGCTATATCTTTTTTAGCCACACTTGAGATATTTATTTTAGGACGGAGAGGGAGTACATACTTTTCTGTAAGCACTCTCACTGATCATGCATGTACATGGCCTCGTAAATTAGACCTGTTGACTGTTCTAATTAACAATATTCCGAGGCGGAAGGAAGTAGAGGACATCCACTTTACATCAATACCCATGCAATTATACGTGCAAGTGACCATCCCATGGTAAACTCAGGTAGGCCATAGTAAAGTCGCGGAGTAGTAATTTTTTTAGTAGCAGTTTAGCCTATATGGCGAAATGGAGTAGACCATGGTGAAGTCGCATTGTAATATTGGGGGTAGCCCGTAGGAAATACTAGGTCATAGTAAATTGGAGTGGGCATAAAAAAACTGGGTAGGCGGTGGGAAATAGGTCATGGTAAATTATACTCCCTCCGTTTAGATGTATTAGGCCCGTGAGAAAAATCTCTGCGACCAAGGAGGACGTTGTTTTGGACTGTTTTGGACGTAGAGCACTGCTTTGAAATAATGAGAAGCAAAAAAAAATCCCTTACTTCCGCCGCCGTGAACGAGGTTCCTCACCATGTCACGGCTCCCCTCCCGCCTCTCCAGGATCCCCTCCCTCCCCTCCAACACCAGCCGACCCCAACCCCAACCCCGATTCCCACCCTAGGAAGCTCGTTCGACCTGCAGCCGAACGCTCCGGCCCCCTCCCTTGCGGAAGCGGAAGAGAAGGCCGACGCATCGATGTCAGACTCCCCCGCCGCCGTCGCGGGGGGCGCGGAGCCAGCGCCTGGTCAAAGCCAGGCGGGAACGACACCGGCGACCTCTCCATGTTCTCCCAGACATAGGTCAGGTTTAATCAATCCCCATCTGACAATACTCTATGCCATCTCTCTCATTACGACGAGTGCGTGTTCGATTGAGAGACCGACTAATCCTATTCCGAGCATGGATTTGTTTTTGATTTCTTCTACTCCCTCCGTATCTTAATATAAGACGTTTTGGTAGTTCAAATTGAACTACCAAAACATCTTATATTTAGTTACAGAGGAAGTATATTTGGTAACTACACGCTGCCAGAAAATCGTTGAGGTCTTCGTTCAATATAAACTGACATGATTGGTATGGCGACACTAGAGGAGGAACTGGGTGACCCAGTTTGTGCTGAAGAAATACGGAACTTAACTGGGGGCACTAGAGGAGGAACATCACATAGCAAACGATGGACAAATATGACAGTTTCTCTTGGATTTTTTCATTAGTGTGGTGTAGCACATGAACGTGTTAGAAACTGCATTCAAGCTTTACGAATAGAGTGCATTCACACTGTGTTGATTTCATTTGTTCATGTACATGTCATGAATCCTCATCGTGATCTGGCATTCGATTGTGACAATTTATCTGACAATCCGTGGGCATCTGCCTACGAGTGGTGCTGCGGTGGGATCCGACACGGCAAGTTCTACGACATGGTGTATAGCAGAGGGAATGAGCCCTGTGACGACCTTGATGGCTGCTGCCGCGACAACGACTACTGCGCCGACAAGAAAGGTACCTATCTTGTCTCCTTTAGAATTGCATGGATCGGAAAAATTCATGGTAGGAACGGAAACATGAAAAACCATACAGTGCAGTACACTACAATGTATCTTAGTTGTTATTGTTTGGGCATGTGAATTCAAATGGCATTGATCAGTAAGATGAGGTGTGGCCTCGGTACAATGGCAACATATTTTCTGTTATTTGGTGATGCAACAAACTATTCGGTTAATGATTACAGCACAATATGTCCACTGGAAGTATGTATGTGCAGTGAGAGGTTTCTTTCCATCTGCTGCTCAGTGGTAAATGGCATAAGATGTAAATTTACTAGAGAAATCATTAGCTTAGTACTATGCACCTTGCGCACTAGCATTATTTCCTTGTTGTTGAGGATCATGGTTTCCCCTCCAGCCTGTGTATTAGGACACACCATAGTATTAGTTTTGATCACGGTTCATTATGACATGTTCTGTATATTTTGTTGTTGTTGAGGATCCTGGTTTCCTCTCCAGCCTGTGTATTAGGAGTTTAGGACACATCATAGTGTTAGTTTTGATGCTTAGTTTTGATCACGGTTCATTATGACATATTTTGTACGTAGTTTTGATGCTTCTTTTACATATCATTGGGTGTAATTTTGCTGGCATTGGACTGATGCCCTCGAGAAATGCTACCCAAAACTGCTCGGAAAGAGCAGCTGTCTACCCAAGCCGCAACAGTCAAAGAAAGTGAAAGTGGAGAAGAGATTGATGTTCCAACTCTTGATTAGGTTTGTGGTGAAGCAATTTCTCTTCAACCAATGTGTCTTAAAGCAACGGTAGTTTAATTGGTAGCTGTTCAACCGATGGCAGAAAACATGCCCTATTCCAAAGTAAATCCAACAATTACTCACTTTTGTTTTCCCTTCCACAAAATAGTGTCTACTTTCCCGTGCCTCTTTGATGACTTCATTTATTTATTTATGCATTACTGAATGTTTTTCATTCAGAGTCCTAGAGAGTATTTTCTCATTTTAATTCTGGTCATATTTTTTATTGCATCGATGACATTATATGCCCTTGATCTCACACATGTTCACTTTCATCTGTAGTGCTATCACTTGCAATCAATTTGTTGATAATTATCATATGGTTTGCTTTTTTCCCCACATAATCTTAATTGTAGCGATGCATTTGAGTTGTAGCACTTACACAAGAGGAGGGGGGGGGGGTCACATTTTTGATGGTTTGTGCTTCCTGAGTTACAGGCCAGAAAATCATGAAATTTTAGCTACTGCACTTTGGAGGAGAAAATGCAGTTAGTCAAGGCCAATTTTAGAGTTCAGAACCAACTAGCAATCTATTAGGAATAGGGAGTAGGGATCTGACGCCTTCCCGATAGGCCTTGCATTGTCGTTTCTCATAACAGTAGGCTATAATATAATCCATAGTAGGTTCAGTTTGTAGGCCAGAAGGCATACAATAGTTTGCTGCCAGGATGGATCATTTGACATCCACTCGTGTCGTAGGAGCAATGATTTTGATGCTGAACATCCACTCGCGTTATAGGAGCAGAGATGTACAGTTTGGTTTACTGCTGTAGTGTTGTCAATTCTGAAAATAGCGAGTTCTAAAATTTCATTTATAGACCTCCTCTACCAGTAAATAATTTGTAACTATTGAGTTTACCATGTTCTTTTATCTGAAAGTCATGTTGGTGTTCATAATTTCTTGATGACTGATCTTTCTCTGGCTGGTAGGCTACCTCCGTGGCATTTGTCCTCTTTTGAAACTAAAGCTTCAAAATAATTGGAAATCTAAAGACGATAAAACAAACAGTAGGCAAACTGAAGCTTTTGATCTTTTCTAAGAGCTGAAGTAGAACCACTATGTGGGTGTTTTTTGCTGCGCTTATAATAGGTTTGTGATGAATATATCTGCTTTTGCTGCACTTATAACATATTTGTGAATGCTGAGTTATGAATCAAAATCGGTGCTTTTGTTTGTGGATGATTTTTGTGTGGAAGTATGTAACTAACATAATGTAAGGCACCGTCTAAAAGGCACATTCAGAATAACATGCCACTCATGTGGATTGTACTGTCATGGATGGATTCATGTTTACGAGTTTGTATTCTCCCTGCCAAAAAAAAGGAGGACGTTGTTTGGGTTTGAATCTATTTCTTACTCCATATTTTGTTCAATCACGTTACACTAGTTAATCCACCCATTAACTATGGAGATATAACCGAGGGAGGAGACCCAATGCGCTGCGCTCAGTTTTGCAATCCTCCAATCACGCTGCTTGCATGCAAACCATTTAACACCAATGCATTCAACATGCGCTGTAAATTAGGGAGTAACGGACGGTATTAAATGCTATTTAGGCCTTAAGCTTTTGAACAAATATTTTTTCACTAGGGGCCCAATACACCTAAACGGAGGGAGTAGTAGGTTAATTAATACTGTAATAACATGGGAAATTACTGTAAAAGTTTGAGAGAGCGCTAAGGAAAGCACTTGGCCGAACCATTTCTACGAGATCTGGATCTGTATCTCGAATTGCTGTGAGTTTTTTTCCTTTTTTTGCGCTGACAATTCCTGTGGGTTTTGATCGAGATCTGGATCGGGTATACTGGCACTGACACTAACAGACGTTCGTTAGAGGAGTCGCCAGACCATTCGTACTTTCATTAATTAAGTTACCAGCGCACTGGCACGTGATAGGATCTCACATGCAACAAGAGCGATTAGAAGATTCTCCCACTGACCACGCTTAGAGGACAAGCACTTTGTTGCATCGATCCCCATGCAATAACCTAACTAGTTGCTGTAATTTAAGATTTACAGTTTTGCACCAGTGTAGTGTTCATCCATGAATGCAACTAGTGGTCAAAGGATGTGCCAAGAGTCTATATATAATGAAGATAGAGAACCTTCACTCCGCAACACCGTCTTGGAGTGACCAAAACATTCACGTTTGCAATTTTATGATCCGTTTTTAACGTTTTGTAACTTGGTTACCAAAAGCACATATTCTTAGCAAGTTCATGTACTTAACCTGCATTTTTCTCTAATAATAATAATAACATCGCAAAGTATGGTAAAAATTGGAGAGAGCGCTAAGGAGAGCACTCGGCTACCATTTCTGCGAGATCTGAATCTGGTATACTGACGCATTCGTACTTTCTTTAAGGTACAAGTGCAACTTAATTTTTAGCTAGTGGCTTGTTATAGGATCTCACATGCAACAATATCAAACGAATAGAAGATTATCCCTGACCACACTTAGGACAATAGAGCACATGCAATTTGCATCGATCCCCCATGCAACCTAACTAGTTGCTGTAATTTACATGCATGCAACAAGTTGTCAAAGGATGTGACATTGTGCCGAGTCTATATATAATGAAGGAGCAAGATAGAGCAAGTTCACTCCACAGCCTCCATCTCATCGCAATGGCTTCCTCCTTCTCGATGTTGCTTCCCCTCGTCCTCCTCATCGCTAGCTCGTCGGCGTGGGGCATGGCGGATGCATACCGCGGCGGCGGCGGGGTCAAGCACATCTGCCTCTACTTGTACGAGACCACTGCAGGTCCCAACGCCACGCTGCTTGCGACGGTGCTGCCCCAGCCCAACACGACGTTCGGGATGATCGGGCTGCTCGACGACGAGCTGCTCGACGGGCCCTACCCGGGAAGCTCCGCCGTGCTCGGCCGCTTCCAGGGCCTCGTCGCCTTCGCGGGGCAGGTCACCCCGCCGGGCATGCAGTCGGCGATCAGCTTCATATTCACCGCCGGGAGGTACAAGGGGAGCACGCTGGTTATGATGGGCACCGTCACCAGCTTCGACAACTCGTTCGAGCGTGCCATCGTCGGTGGCACCGGCGTGTTCAGGATGGTGCGCGGGTGGTGCGTCATCAAGGCCGTGTGGAACCCGACGCCCGTGTCCACCGTCTACGAGGTGAACATCTTCGTGAAGACGGAGGGAAATTACATGCAGATGCCGGCACTTAGGATGGATGCCTAAAAACTTTGCTACCGCCCACGTCTATTTATTTATCCTTTTGATATAGTACTATGCATTGGTGTTTCTCTGTTTTGTTTTGTCTTTTAGAAGAGTATGCTTTAATTGTGAGATGTTCAACTATTATTGAAAAAAAATAAAAATAGACGTGTTAATTAGTCGGCTGATGGAGGATCACTGTTTCTCAGCTATCACATGTTTAATGCAGTACGTAGCTCGTTGACCTTGGATGTGATCGATATCGCATTCTTTTTTTTGAGAAATACAGTACAGACGCCGCTCACAAACACGCACGTATATACAACCATATGAATACATGCACGCAAACCCTACCCCTATGAACACCTCCGAGAGACTGGTCCGACAGATCTTGAGATCATTCACCCATCATGCATATCCTAAGTATATAAATAGTCCATTCACAAAAAAGAAGTATATATAGTTCACTTTCATCAATAGCACGATCAATAAAAAAAATCTCAACTGGGGAAGTGGGGACGAGTTGGGGATGTGGGTGCTGGGCTAACCCTAGTGCAGTTTGTGTACTACGTATACTTTACAGCCCACTGGAAAGAATTAAAAAGCCTAACGTCTAGATTGACTCAGAAAAAATAAAAGTAGAGGCCCAACAGGAAATTTAAATTGGCTGCCGACCTACTGGTAGATTTTTTTTAAATAGTAAACATTTCAAAAGAAAACTCTGAAAAATGGAGATGAACATACACAAATATTCTAGATACGATACAAAGTTTCGTGGTGAAATTATATCTGGACTGTTCTGTGAAAAAAGATAATTCAGTGGCCAAAAATGGGATTTCGAAAATATGTTTTTGAAGCACTGTGATTTAGTTTTTTTTCTCAGAGCACCACACATGTCATTTCATCAAGAAACTTGGCACATATTCAGAAAACATGTATATGTTTGTCACCAATTATTTTTGGAATTTTTGAAATATTTTACTATATTAAAAAATTATTCGACTAGGATCAGTGCCAAAATGACCGCTAGCAAAATTGATGAGCGATCAGCACTAGTGGCATTCTTTCGTCACGCCACAATTAACAATTACCAACGGCGTGTCTTCTACATGCCACAATGTTTTCGGCACACCTTATGGCTTGCGCAATTCACGCCACCGTAGCAAAAAGCCAAACACCAATTCTAGGCTATTTTCTAATTGTGTCTTGTGCTGATGTCAAAAATCCCATTTTAGTTGAGAACTGACTTCGTTGGTTGCTAAAACTCCTACGGTGCATTCGTCGTTGTATCAATGGTGTGTTATGATTATCTTATTTGTAATGAAATATCTTACTGCTATTGTTCAGTCGGATGGTTAAGTCAAATAAAATATTTGTGTTCTCGCAAAAAAAAATCTATGCTATGCACCTTGAGTCCTTGACAAGTGAAAATTTTCATTCTCCTATACTGTACTTGCTGGGAGCTTCTGGAATCTGGATGCTACTTTGACCGGCCATTGGAGCAGCCGCTCGATGGCCATGGCCGACGCTACGAACGAACTAACGTACGGACATACGAATACGATGGAGGCGAGTGACAGATGGTACACGTATCCACGGCACGGGTACAGCAACGCCCTCTGCCGTGATGTACCCCACGCACACACCCCACTCACCTCCCAGGAAACAAATACAGAGGAGGCCCATCCCAGCTAGAGCTCCATTGCCATTAGCCTCTCCTCCTCCCTTCAACCTCCGTCCCTCCGTTCCATCAAGGGAAGCCACCGGAGAAGAAGACTAGTTGGCTCGCCTTCGCCCTCCACAATCTCATCGGATAGTTAGACGATAGCATCTGCTTCTTTGCCATTTTCAATCTATCTAGGTTGGTTGATTTCTCTCTGGGGTTTGATCATGATTTGTTAACCTCCCTATATTTTGTCTCTGGTTGATATTCCTTGGTTCAGTGTGAAGATCTTTTGCTACCGCCATGAAGTGCTTTTTACAAACAGCTTCCTCCTCTTCTTTCTCTAGCAAGATTTTGTTTGATTTAGTGTGAATATTTTTGTGCTACCAACATTCTGTCATGCCTTATTTTCTTCCCTCCTCAGGCATCTCAAGTATTCTTCTTCTTCTTCTTCTTCTTCTTCTTCTTCTTCTTTTAGAAGATAAATAAAAAGAAGGAAAATTATCCAGACTGTAGTACTACGGTGTTGGTTTGTGATTAAGCAGGCACCTCACTGTGCTTCTGTAATGTCATTGGAATCTGCAATATTAATTCATAGTAAATGGGCACACATTTTTTAATCTGATTTCAAGAAGATCAACATTGTGGGCAACGGTAAACAACAAATGTGTACCAGTAACCTTGTTCCAATCTAGAGAGTGCTTATTCACCAGGATCATTTCTTGCTTGTGTTCAAATACCAGTATCATCATTGCTACTTCGTAAAATATAATGCATTGGTATAGTGCATACAGTACTCTTAATCTTTTCTTCTAAACAAAGTTAGTTATTTCAAAATCAGTATTGTTGTGTGTGTTGTCCTAATAGTCATATCTTTTTACCCATTGAATTTGCAGAGAGCTTCCTCTCAAGATGAACCGGCATGCTGGAGAGTTGCCACCGCCACCTCCTCTGCAGCCTAACGTGATGCCTATCAGAGCTGAAGATGCTGCACCACCAGCCAAGCTAATCAAGCCTAAGAGGCTACCAATAGCAAGGCCTGGATTGGGGAAGAAAGGCCAGCCCATCCAGCTCCTCGCCAATCACTTTAAAGTTTCGGTGAAGAGTTCAAATGACTTTTTCCACCACTACTATGTAAGCATGGTCCCTTCATAGCTTTTACTGTAATTCCCTTAATTAGTTCACCACCTAGTGTTTCATGTTCGTGACCTCAATTCATATGTTAGATCTCCATGCTGATTTGGGTTATACTCTGCTGAGTAGGTTAATTTGAAGTATGAGGATGATCAGCCAGTTGAAGGGAAGGGGGTAGGCAGAAAGGTGATTGATATGCTCCAGCAAACATACCGTGCCGAGCTTTCGAACAAGGAATTTGCTTACGATGGTGAAAAGAGCCTATTCACTGTTGGGGCTCTTCCCCAATTAACCAATGAATTCACCGTTGTCTTGGAGGACATCGGAACTGCAAAGTTAGTTCTGCTCCTTGACATGCTTCCATGCTATCTGTTCATACAGCTCAAAGTCTTACTATGTCGTAGGACTGCGGCCCGTGGGAACCCCGACAGTCCTTGTGGAGGTGGTGACAGGAAGAGAGTGAGGAGACCATACCGGACAAAGACTTTCAAGGTGGAGCTTTGCTTTGCGGCGAAAATCCCAATGTTCGCAATCGCACAGGCAATTAGAGGCCAAGAATCAGAGAACTCCCTGGAGGCTCTCCGAGTTCTTGATATCATACTGAGGCAGCATTCTGCAAAACAGTGTGTATCTTTGTGAATGTCTTCCTCCTCCTAAACTTCCAATGCACGAATTTCATGTCACGGCTGTGGTTGAATGGATCTCCTGACTATACATACACAGGGGCTGCCTTCCTGTTCGTCAGTCATTTTTCCACAATAATCCTGATACCTTCTTCGACTTGGGCGGCGGTGTGATGGGGTGCCGAGGATTTCACTCGAGTTTCCGGAGTACACAGAGCGGCCTGTCCCTAAACTTTGGTATGCATCTCACCCCCATAGCATGTACAGTACTGTTCTATGACTCCATCCTTCATTTTGCAATCCGATTTTACATGGTCGTGTCAAACTTCTCACAGATGTTTCGACTACAATGACTGCTAAGCCTGGTCCTCTTATCGACTTCCTTCTTGCTAACCAGAATGTTGACCACCCTGAGCGGATTGACTGGCAAAAGGTAAGTTGAATCCTCGGTGCTCTTGTTAATATTGAGTGAAAAGTTGTCCAACCATATTTAGTTTTTCATAATTCTAATTTGTATGTTTGCCTAACAGGCTAAGCGTGCTCTCAAGAACTTGAGAATGAAAGCCGCTCCTGCAAATTTAGAGTTCAGGATTGTTGGTTTGAGCGACAGAAAGTGCAACCAACAGACGTGAGCATTCACCATGTTATTCATTTCATTTTTTCTATACAATTTACTGCTATTTAAATTGCTTTATGATTGGCATGTTTAAATAGGTTTTCATTGAGGAAGTGGAATGGTAACAACAGAGACACTAATACTGTTGAAATAACAGTCTATGATTACTTTTTGAGGCACAAAGGCATAGAGCTCCGGTATTCTGGCAATCTCCCCTGTATTGGTGCGGGGAGGGGGAAGAGTCCGGCGTATTACCCTGTGGAGGTTTGTTTTGGTTTACCTATTCTAAATCATCAAAGCCACTCCATTTCTGAAATTTCAAGCACTATCTCATGCCCTAGTCCGAACTTTTTGTATGACCAGCTTTGCACACTTGTTCCTCTGCAAAGATACACCAAAGTCCTCTCTACAATGCAACGGTCCTCACTTGTCGAGAAATCCCGACAAAAGCCTCGAGAAAGAATGTCAATCCTCAATGATGTGAGTTATCTAAATTTTAGCTCGCTTCGACTATATATAACTACTTTTTGGTAATATTGGCAACTAACTGACTAGTTCATGCTACCCTAAATGCAAGGCACTTAAACGTACCAACTATGACTCTGACCCCATGCTGAAGGCATGTGGCATTTCAATTGCACCCAAATTTACACAAATTGAAGCTCGGGTCCTACAAGCACCCAAGGTTAGTCAGAATTCACCAAACATAGTTTTGCATTCTTGTCCTTCCGAATGTATCTAACTAGTAAGACTTCTATCATGTAGCTGAGAGCTGGCAACGCTGAAGATGTATTGCCACGCAACGGACGTTGGAATCTTGCAAACAAGGTAAGCACGTTTTATCTTTCCAAAATTTTCTATATTACTTCCTGATCATCAACGAACCTTCTCTTAATTTGCTGTTTGTTACAGAAGTATTTTCAGACCTCTTCTGTCAAGATGTGGTCGGTTGTTAATTTCTCTGCACGTTGTGATGTTCGGGGTCTTGCCCGAGACCTTCAAAGGGTTGCAAATTCAAAGGGACTCGTATGTATTACTGTACCTACAACATCTTCAACTGTTCCTGTTTTCAGTTGGTGAACTTCGTTTGTTTGCAGGAAACAGAGGAGCCTTACACTATAATTGAAGAGATCCCATCAATCAGACGAGCGTCTGCGTCGGTTAGAGTGGACGAGATGTTTTGTCAGATAAAAAAGATGCTACCTGGAGCACCAAGGTTCCTTTTGTGCCTTCTTCCTGAGAAGAAAAACAACGAAGTTTATGGTTGGTTCATGTTCTGATTGTGATTATATATTACCCTTCCCTATAAGCACAATCACCTGTTGCAAGTGCATAATACATACTTGCTTCAACCAGGTCCTTGGAAGAGGAAGTGTCTCACGGAATTCGGCATTGTTACACAATGCCTAGCTCCAACAAGAGTCAATGATCAATACCTAAACAATGTGTTGTTGAAGATAAATGCTAAGGTTTGTTGACATGACTTTGTTTTCTATTTTCTGTATTTATCATTGGCTACTGTATATGCTCACGGTTGTTATATTTTCACCTGTTGTTACCCAGCTCGGTGGGCTGAACACATTGCTGCAAACTGAAGTATCCCGTGCGATACCTATTGTGTCAGCCGTACCGACTATCATCTTGGGCATGGATGTGTCACATGGTCAACCTGGGCAATCTGATAGACCTTCCATTGCTGCGGTAAGTGGGATACAGTTCTACTCACTGAATATAATCATCTGAATGATTGTAAGTCTTGTTATAGCTCTATTGTAACTCTGGATTTGGATTCTGTTCAGGTTGTTAGTTCTCGCAAGTGGCCTCTCATATCTAAATACAGAGCTACAGTACACACCCAGTCACCCAAACTAGAAATGATGTCTTCGTTGTTTAAACCACAGGGAACTGAAGATGGAGGCCTCATTAGGTAAGATATGTCATCTGGTCCAATCTTAAGTTCAATTATTGTCAATAGTATGTGAAGATGTCCTTGTAATGATTCATCGCACACCTTCCAAATGTAATGATATCATGGTACTTGGTACTTCTAGGGAATCACTTGTTGACTTCTATGCCAGTTCTGGGAAGCGAAAACCAGACCAAGTTATTATTTTCAGGTATTAAGTTCTGAAATTACTATTTGCAAATACAAGTTGATTTTGCAGTGAAACTACTGAATGGTTTCTTCTACTGAAAATGGATAGTTGATGATAACCACAATCGTATAACTCATGCTAATTTCAGGGATGGAGTTAGTGAAAGCCAGTTTACTAAAGTCATAAACATCGAGCTTGAACAGATCATCGAGGTAGTGCATTTATTTGATTTCAGCATGTGATTACTGCGGATCCAATTATTGACACTGTCATTTCATCTAATTTTCATCGATGCAGGCATGCAAGTTCCTAGACGAGAAGTGGGAGCCTAAGTTCACACTCATTGTTGCTCAGAAAAACCACCACACCAGATTTTTTCAGACTGGGTCTCCAGAGAATGTTCCTCCCGGTAAATTTTACTTCAACATGTCGATAAAGTCAATACTTTTTTACGCAGAAACTTCGCCCTTGTCACGGAATATTCCGTGGTAAAAACAAATGCTAATGTCATTCTCTAGGGACTGTCGTGGACAAACAAGTCTGCCATCCCAAGAATTTCGACTTCTACATGTGTGCACATGCTGGCATGATTGTAAGCAATCTCTGCTTCCTACTCTGTTTTCCTGTCAATGCTGGCATGCAGGTTTCTTAGGTTGTTGTGCAATTTACGATTGTTTTCTACTGGTTGAATGTGGCAGGGAACATCAAGGCCAATACATTACCATGTTCTGCATGATGAAATCGGCTTCACCGCCGATGCGCTTCAGGAATTTGTGCACTCCCTTTCTTACGTGTATGTAGAGTTGTTGACGACGACAGATTTGTCATTCTGATAAATTGTTGTGAAGCTATGTCTGAAATTGTTGTCATTGCCTTTTTCAGGTACCAGAGGAGCACAACCGCGATATCAATCGGTATGTGATAGATACCATCATTTGTGTTTGCTTAATGCATAATATGGTGTTCCTCATATCTGTTCTGGTTTGTTGTGCATGCAGTTGCTCCGATTAGCTACGCGCATCTCGCGGCTGCCCAGGTGGGCACGTTCATGGCGTCTGAACACATGTCGGACGCGTCATCGAGCCAAGGAGGGCACACATCTGCGGGAAGCGTCCCGGTGCCGGAGCTGCCTCGGCTGCACGAGAAAGTCCAGAGCACCATGTTCTTCTGCTGATGATGATGCTGCTGTGGGGTCTGGGGTGTTGAACCGTGTTTCGATATGTGTTTGTGTGTGTGTGTGTGTTTGTGAAGGCCTAGATCAGTTAGCACCTTGAAACTTGACCCTTTGGGTGCATGTAGAACTAGTCTTGCGAGTTCTTTAATTTGTGTGAGCTGGAAAACATGGGAAGGTATGTCATGTTAGCGTCGAACAAAACCTTGCATTGATCGAGTGGACTTGGATGATAATCAAGCAATTCATTCATGAGTATGGTCTAGCAGGTAAGGCAGTACTTGATGTGATCTTGGTAACTTTCCTACAGATTTTGCAGGCGACCATAGTTTCAGTCTGTGATGGACCAGAAAGAACCTCCAGTTTCTTCTGTACAAGATGAAGAAGAATCTTGTACAATGAAACTGGAGGTTTTAGACATGGATGGATCAAGTCCATGATCTAGTGCTACTAAGTTTTCACCCACGGTAGAGTGAGACAGACGAACAACCAAACAAGTCCATTGAAATGCCAGCAAGCTAGCATCAAACAACAAATCAAAGGTTCCTCAAAAAATCAATCAATCGCCTAACGAGAAATTTAGTGAAAAAGGAAAACTGAGGTTAAATTAACAAACCCAAAACAATCAACACTATAGCACAGTAGAAATTGATGAGAGTTCATCATGGTTCCTTGAGCACCTCAGTGAGCCAATCCCTGGCACTGAGGTAGCATCTGAGGGAGAAGCTCTGGTACAGCAGCTCATACCTGTACAGGTTCACGCCGGCCAGCCTCGCGTACCCCTCCACGGCCACGGAGCATCTCTCGTACAGGGCCGGCACCGTCAGGGCGCCGACGGCGGCGGCGTGGCAGAACGTTGGGAGGTCGCCGGCGAGGCCGCCCAGGAGGGAGGCGGCGGCGAGGCAGAGGAAGAGGCCGGGCTCGGCGTGTCCGAGCGCGACGCGGCGGAAGGCGGCGGCGAGGCGCGTGAGGCCGGCGTGGAGGAGGGACGAGAGCGCGTCCACGGCCGGCTGCAGGTCCGGGACCGGCGGCGGGGCGCGGCCGAGGAGGAGCGCCGCCTTGGACCACGCGAAGAGGACCGTCAGCAGGAGGAGGAGCACGTCGGAGGACAGGGATACCGCCGTGTACCCGCTGCTGCCGGAGGAGGCGAAGAGGATCCAGGAGGAGACGGTGGCCGCCAGCGCCAGGGCGCTCGCCTCCGCCCGGCCTCGCCGCCACAGCAACACGTCCGCCACTGCGATTGCAATTTCGGAACGATTCAGTAAGCCTGCTCTGCTTTTGCTGACAGAAATGAAGTCAAAGAATGAAGACAAGAATGAATTACCGACCGAATTCTTCAGCATAGTGGCGATCCATGGATGGACGAATCAAGAATCAAAGAAAGGAAGGATTTTGGACTGGATTGTTGAAGCAAACGACCAAGTCTTGCTTGAACAAGAAGACGTGCAATTCACTTTCCCAACCAAAATGCTTATTAGTCCAGTCCAACAGAAAGGAAATGAGCTGGGATTGTGGGACATTCCACCTACTGGCTACTGAGTCCAACTCACACACAATCATACTACATGTCTCATCCTGCCACCCAAATGTGGCTGCCCTCTTCTCTTGGTACTAGTAATCGTGCACCTGCAACGAGCACGTGTCGCTTAATGCATAAACTATTATATCATGACAATTATTTCGTATATTCAGTTTTCAAGCTAATGCCAATGTGTGACCAGATTTTTTCAGTTTTGTTTTAAAAGAATTTCAAAAGAAAAATCATACAAATAGTATGTTTGTTCTTAAAACACCGATATTGCCTCATTATGGATGTTAGCAAAAAAAGAGTTGCAACCCGCAACTCGGCATTCAAAATATTTGAAAAAATGTACAAGCATTAATAATCATATAGTTGAGTCTATTTTTAAGATTGGCTTATTTTACTTATGAAAACAATTGTTCGACTGCAATCACCAATGGTCAGGTTCTATACTTCTTTTTTGACAAGCAGGAACTGGCAAATGCCCCATATCAAAATTTTATAAAGGTAAATGAAGTGTATATCACAAGTTTTGTGCTCATATTGTTACAAACAAACGTCTAGCTAGTCTTAGAGCATCTCTAGCAGACATCGCATTTGCGAGAAAACTGTAAAATAACCGCCGTTTTGCCGTTTCGGGCAGAAAACGCAAGCAGACCAGACCCCGCAAAAGTGACCGGCCTGTAAAAAAATTTGAGGGGCACGGGAATTTCCCACCCTGAAACTGTGAAAACAAGGTTCGACGGCGCGACCCGGCGGTGCCCTATATTGCGCGAGAGGACTTGGCAGGAGGGACATTTCCCATTTCCCCTTCCAGCCGCCACGACCGCCCACCCCGCCGCCACCCTAGATTCTGGCCGCCGAACCCCATTTTCCCCGCCCCGCCACCGCCTCACGTCACCGCAGGCCCTCCGCCACCGCTGCCCCGACGACGGAGCCGGCTCTTTGTCTCCACCGCCCAAGATCGAGCCCGCCCCGGCGAAAGGGGATCCGCCACCGCTGCGCCTCCGGTCGGGACCGACCCCCACCGCGCGCCGCCTCGGCAAAATCTCAGGTGGGATTCGCCACCTCCTCCCCCCACCGCACCACACCGCTCCGCCGCCCAGTCCCT
Source organism: Poa annua (assembly GCA_026929855.1). Classification (NCBI taxonomy): domain Eukaryota; kingdom Viridiplantae; phylum Streptophyta; class Magnoliopsida; order Poales; family Poaceae; genus Poa; species Poa annua. Next base: position 12,522,128 of record CM049433.1, on the reverse strand, counting down.
CATACTCGTTCATTGCGTAGATGGAGTTTAGCGAAGACGAGCAATTTGTGCTTGACGATTCTTCCTCGGACGAGGACTCATATGTGGAGAGCCTCATGGCGACCCATCGGCAGCAGATGTTGGTGGTCGTCATGGCCATCAAGGAGTCCGAGGAGCGACAGATGAATAGGCGAAGCGGATCGATGGTGGGCCGTGTCTGCATCTTGCGCAATCGCCACCTCGGCAACGAACTTCTGATGCGGGACTAGTTCGCCGAGCGGCCAACCTATCCCACCAATCTCTTCCGGCGAAGGTACCGAATGCGTCGATCTCTCTTCGTAAAAATAGTAGAGACTTGCGAGTCAAATTCTCATTGAGCACATATGGCAGTTGCATGGGCAGTAGAGATTTCTGTGTTCATCTATTTGATTTGGTTAATGTGTAATTTGAAACATTTCTTTCCATTCCGGACAATTCTTGTAATTTTATTCTTTCATTTGAAGAATTCTTGTAAGTTTATTCCTTCATTTGAACTATTCTTGTAATTTGAACCATTCTTGTAATGCAGAATTTGCTGAGATTTTACTACCAAACATTGCGGTTTGCGGGTCCATTTTTGTCTCCGGCAGAACAGACACCGCATTTTGCTTTGCAGTTCGGCAATGCGGTGTCTGTTCTGCCGCAGACAAAAATGGACCCACAAACCCGTTTTCCGCGCCCTACATCGCGGTTTTACGGGCTGGCGGAATGCGGTGTCTGCTAGAGATGCTCTTAGAACAAGAAAACATAGGTTTCTTGCACTACTGTTGAGCTCCTGTCGTGTACTTCACATGTTGTGCGGAAGAAAGGAGTTCGTCGCTTGTGCGTCCCTGCTCATGCAGATGAACGGCAGCGGTATACAAGCCGGATACATATTGAAAAAGTTTGGTGGATCAACCTCCAAGTGAGTCAGCCGAAGAACACATAACTTCCTATATAATGTGAATATGAATGTTCTGTTCTAAGAAGAAAAGGTTCTACACAAGTCTGAAGTCTTGACACCTATTTCCACCAAGAAGGCACAATAATGCCCCATAATCATCACGGTTGTAACATAAGACATAGACAAAAGGGGAAAGAACAAGCATGTTTCAGAATTGAGCAACTAAAATTAGGAGAAATCTTACATCACAAAAACCAGACATCACCCCTTGTTGCATCAAGTCGTGTAGGTGAGGTCTGGCACAAATTCCGCAGCTGCACTCGTATAGGAAAAGCACTAAAATAAGATCTACTAAAAGATATGGATTATCTTACATTACGAGAGGACACAGCCTGATCATTCAAACAGAACAGATGGCGCAACCTGAAATCTTTCTGGACTTTCATTAGAAATTGAGATATGTTCAAGAAGTTGGCTTTTTCCTGTTAAAAACACAAACAAAACCAGCTGCAAGGAACTGAAAATCACTAAAAAAATCACCATTTCCTACATATTTACAACTGTTTAACTAAGCTTACGAAGTTGGAAATATTGCCATGTTGCTTGTTAGGTGCACGGTACTGCACATAAGAAGGTGCAGAATAAAGCCTTTATAGAAGCTAGACCCAATAACGATACTGCAATTAGCAATTAGTTTATTTTTATCATGGACATGATTAAGATTAGTTTCTTTGTTAAGGGTATTCCATCCATCTGAATGATCGCGACATAATATTTGAAGCTAAGCAAGAATTATGAAAGAAGGTCATTCTCATTCCTAGTCTCTTCTCTCCCAAAAAATAGCAGTGCGGGCCTGCCATGTCTCGATCATTACAATGATACTAAAGCATGAAATTCCAGTGAAACATATAACATGATGGAATGGCTAAATCAACAAGAGTAGTGTTAGCTTTGGCCTTAAGATTATCAAAAATATAATTACAGGTTTTCCTTAACAATGAGAGCAACCAGTAGTGAATCTATCAAATGTCAAGTACCTAGCAACCGGGAGTGAATCTCTTTGGGGCCTATTTAGCAGAATCTCCTTGCTCTACAAGAGGATCTATCACAAGTTGACAATAGACAGATGTTTCAAACAAATCGAAAGGTTAGAAAGGGAGAAATCGGATGCTTTACCAGGCGTTCCTGATGTGATCCTTGTGTGATCTCCAATGGATCGAGGAGGGCTTTGGCAGTTCCGGAAAATGTAAACCCGGGAGGAGGGATCCATTGTGGATTAAACCACTCAAAGTGACAAAGTCATCCTATTGAATCCAGTCTTCGGGCCAGTCCGATCTGTGTCCAATGCCCAATCCATTCATCGTAGGTGGAAGCAGCCATGTTCATCGTTGGGCAGCTTCGACGTCCTGACGGGAGGAGGCGGAGGAACCGCGGTATATCATGGTGTAACGGACTAACGGAGGGAGTATATATCATATCTCGACGTCCTACCGTCTGACCCAGGCTCTATATGTCAACCGATCGGATTAGATAGTGCCCTTTCCCCATCCATTTTCATATTTTCAAAACTAGCAAGGTGGCCCTCGCAAATGTGAGGGCATTGTCTTTAATATGTTAAAGGCTTCAAATACGTTAAATAGTGTTTTCGTTGATATCACATTATGTACTCAGGACTAATACGTCGACCAACGCATATTTAAATATGTCATATGCAAATATATATTTAAATATTTCAACAACATTAATTTCTCGGCCAAGAATTATTATGTTATTTCTATAAACACCTATATATGATATTTGTGAGATATCATACATAATTGTATTTTCTATATGATCTTAGATTAGTAGGCGAGGTTAATGTATATAGTTACAGAAGTTTGCCTATTTTAGTTAAAATACTAATAAGAGTTTGAAGTGCATCAAATTTATTAGAAATGCACATAGCTTGGAATGTCGGCAATATCTCTAATTCCGAGTCAGGGATTATCATGATTTGGGGTATACTCAATATTCACCATTTTCAAAATGATAATTAGAAATGCACATAGCTTAGAATCCTAATGTCTGGTTGTATGGCTAAAAGGGAGCTTGTATCTCTAATCACCACATGTCAACAACCTCGATACTAATGAACATATGCCAGTTGTGAGATTCATTTGGATTCCACGTCAGACCTATACTAATTGTAGTCCGTAGATCATGTCTAGCCTCTCAACATAGCTCCTCTTCACGTCTTTTGTCACTTTCTATGCGCAACCATCACTTTTTCTATGACCCATGTCCGTTCTAGTTTCATCTATTATTTAATCCTTACTTTGTGAGTGTTTGTATTTCTAAAATATTTTCTCCTAATTATATAATAGTGGTGATAATTATGAATATATATTACTTAGGGTAAACATATTGTATAAAAAAGGATCCAACAAATCAACAATAAGAAGGCTCGCGTTTGATAGGAAATTATATTATCTCTCTGTTTATCATGTTTTACTATAATTTTCTCATACAACAAATTAAGTTGAGAATAACCTAATTATTTCTCGTGTTAGCTATTTTATCAATGTGATGTTCCTATATGTATAGATTCTTAGAGTTAACAAAATATAGAATCGGAAACCATGTTTTCATAATTAATTGAAGTGAAGATTGTGTTCTTATGTTGGTGTGGAACTTCCAAACTTTGAGTATCGCCATAGCAAGATTTTCCACCTTAACAATAATGTTTTTCATGTGTTGATTTAAATCCATTCATAAACTCTTCTATGTTTCAAACTCGAAATTAGAAAGTTAGATGTTTTAGAGAACCAATGTCTGGTTCATAGGTAGAAGGGTGCTTGTGTCACCACATATCAAAATTCAACACCCTAATTATTTTACCTCAGAGTCTCATTAATTTAAATGAAAGATGTCGTTCTTATTGGTATCTTAGTGGTGACTTCATCATTGTTGAAACTACGTGACTTTGATTTTCAGTATAGCTTGCGTGATTGTGCGTGATGCACACGGTGGGTGTGTTGTTGGGAGACCCCAAGAGGAAGGTATGAAGTAGTGCAGCAGCAAGTTTCCCTCAGTTGTGAAACCAAGATTATCGAACCACTAGGAAATAATGAATTCCCCCGAGGTGTCAACGGCGCCAGAAAAATCTGTGACGTAAGGGCGCCAGAAAATGCTTCCTGGGACGTAGGTGACGTGGAACCTGCACACAACACAATCAAGATACTTTGCCCCAACTTAACGGTGAGGTTGTCAATCTCACCGGCTTGCTGTAACAAAGGATTAAACGTATGTGTGGAAGAAAGATGTTTGTTTACAGAAAGTAACAGGTTTGCAGTTTGTGGTTTATCAGATTTAAGAGAAGGACCGGGGTCCACAGTTCACTAGTGGTGTCTCTCCATAAATAATAATAACATTCATGCGGGTAAACAAATTACAGCTGGGCAATTGATAGAATAATGATGAGCAAACCAATGCATATACCAACGTTATGATGTCTAGTGTGAGATTCATTCGGGCATTACAACAATATACATAGACCGTTCCAACCGCATCTATGACTAATAATCCACCTTCCGGTTAGCGTCCGCACCCCTTTCAGTATTAAGTTGCATGCAACAGATTATCGCCTTAAGCACTGTGTGTAAAGTAAGTAAGTAACATCATCCTTAGACAAAGTAATACTGTTTTATCCCTAGTAGCAACAGTACATCTACAACCTTAGAGCTAGTTGTCACCGCCCCAGATTTAATAGAGACATGAACCTACTATCGAGCATAAATACCCCCTCTTGGAGTCACAAGCATCTACTTGGCCAGAGCATACACAAGTAACGGAGAGCATGCAAGATCATTAAATAGCACACACATGATATATTATGAAGCAATAACTTTAGTACTCAATATTCATCGGATCCCAGCAAACACAACATGAAGTATTACATAACGGTGATCTTGATCATGATAGGCAGCTCACAAGATCTAAACATGATAGCACAAGAGGAGAAGACAACCATCTAGCTACTGCTATGGACCCGTAGTCCAAGGGTAGACTACTCACGCATCAGTCCGGAGGCGGTCATGGCGACGTAGAGGCCTCCGGTGACGATTCCCCCTCCCGGCAGGGTGCCGGGGAGAAGTTCTGATCTCTCCCGAATTGGTGTTGACGACGGCGGCGGCTCGGGACCCGTGGAGGAAAATATGAACACTGTGTTAGGGTTTTTAGTCTGGGGGGTATTTGTAGGCGAAAGGGCGAAGTCGGTGGCGCCCCGAGGGGCCCACACCTGGTCCTCGCGCGGCCAGGGATGCTGCCGCGCGAGCACGTGGTGGCGCCGCCTCGGTGGCCCACTTCATCTCGTGTTCGGCTTTCTGGAACGTTCCCGATGAAAAACTGACTTCAGAAAAGAAATCGTCCAATTCCGAGAATATTTCCTTAAGTACTTTTCTGAACCAAAAACAGCAGAAAACAGGGAACTGGCACTGTGGCATCTTGTTAATAGGTTAGTCCCAGAAAATGCATAAAACTATATAAAATGCATATAAAACATGTAATAACTTGGTATAATATAGCATGGAACATAAGAAATTATAGATACGTTGGAGACGTATCAACATCCCCAAGCTTAGTTCTACTCGTCCCGAGTAGGCAAGAACGATAAAAGAAGAATAATTTCTGAAGTGACATGCTTAAACACAATCTTGATCATAATATAATGTAAGGCTCATGTTATGAATGAAGTGACTCAAGGCAATGATCTATAGTTTGCTAACAAATAGACAAGGAGTAAACAACTACATCATATAAGTAAAACTTTTCATGAATAGTACTTTCAAACAAGCATCAAAAAGATTTGCATAAGAGTTAACTCATAAAGCAATATTATCTAAGCAAAAGAGCATTGAAGCAACACAAAGGAAGATATAAGTTTCAGCATTGGCTTTCAACTTTTGAACATGTATATCATATAGATAGTTGTCAACACAAAGAAATATAACAAGTGCAATAAGTAAGCATATAAGAATTGTTGCACACAGTTGACACAAGTGTTTGCTTCGGGGATAGAAAGAAGTAGGTAAACTGACTCAACATAAAGTAAAAGATAGGCCCTTCGAAGAGGGAAGCAGGGATACAAGCATGTGCTAGAGCTTCTTCGTTTTATAGGTTTTTGAAATCATATAGAGAGCATAAAAGTAAGTTTTGAGCGGTGTTTGTCGTTGTCAACGAATGGTAATGGGCACTCTACCCCCCTTGTCAACCAGACTTTCTTAAGAGCGGCTCCCATGAAGGACGTTATTTCTACCCAAGGGCAGATCATCCCTCTTTTCTCTTTTGTTTACACATGTAGTTTAGAACTAGTATCATTGCTTGGCTGATGAGATCAGGGCAAAAATGTGAAGAGAATGCAGCGGTTAAAGTTGTAATTAATTGGGACTAGGCACCCCATTTGCCAGCTCTTTTTGCAAAGTTAATGGATAAGCGGTGTATATGCCACTAGTCCGGTTGGTGAAAGTCTGTCTAAAAGCAAATGACAAGGTTGATATCCGTAACACCACATACTTCCTCATGAGCTAATAAACATTGACACAAATAAGGGATAATAAATTTTGAATAAAAGGTAGCACATGAAGTATTTACTTGGAATGGCAGGAAATACCATGTAGTAGGTAGGTATGGTGGACACAAATGGCATACGTTTTGGCTCAAGGATTATGGATGCACGAGAAGCATTCCCTCTCAGTACAAGGCTTTGGCTAGCAAGGTTGTTTGAAGCAAACACAAGTATAAACTATGACAACAAGACGTATATAAAAACATATTGCAAGCAATATAAAACTCTACATTATCTTCCTTGTTGTTCAAACACTTTAACTAGAAAATATCTGGACCTTAGAGATACCAAACATGCAAACCAAATTTCAGCAAGTTTTACGGTAGTTCCTCACTAATAGGTTTTAACTACATGATGTAAAAGCTTAAACATGATCTACTTGAGAGCTCAAAACAATTGCCAAGCACCACAACATGCAAGATAACAATCCATAAGAGCATGTATATCTTTCTTTATACCATCTACCACATTTAGCATTTTCTGTTTTCAACCAAACACCAATCAACTTATTTAAAAGATAGACTCTCCAAGTAATTAAACAATGAGATATGAGAGTATGATATAATAAATCTAACAGCTCTAGCAAGAGATGCATGAAAAACAAGAGCTAGAAAGCATTGAATTAACATAGAAGAATACTCAACAAATATAAGTGAAGAATACGAATATTCATAAGAAAATGCGGAGCGTGTCTCTCTCCCACAAAGGAATGCTAGGATCCATTTTATTCAGAGAATGAAAATAACAAAAACAAAAACAAACCGACGCTTCAAGGAAAGCACATAAGAAGTGGCGGAATTAAAATATAGTTTCACTAGAAAGGACCTAATAGTTTGTTGATGAAGAAGGGGATGCCTTGGGCATCCCCAAGTTTTGACGCTTGAGTCTTCTTGAAATATGTTGGGGATGAACCACCGGGGCATCCCCAAGCTTTGGCTTTACTATCCTCTTGATCACATCATATCATCCTTCTCTCTTGATTCTTGAAAACTTCCTCCACACCAAACTTAGAGTAAACTTCATTAGAGGGTTAGTGCACGAAAAATTATGATATTCTGTAGGAACACAATTGCTACCAATGCTACTGGACATTATCTACAGCCACTGATACTTCATAGGATAAAAAGATCCAATCAAAATAGCAAAAGAGGCATTGCAAAATAAATGGCAGAATCTGTCAAAAACAGAACAGTCCGTAAAGACGAATTTTTTCGAGGCACTTAGCTTGCTCAGATCAGAAAACTCAAAACTAATGAAAGTTGCATATATATCTGAGGATTACGCACAAAAAATGGCAGATTATTTGGATTTTTCTGTGAGGAGTTACGAATTAAACGGTGGACAGCAGAAAACTGTTTCTGCGCAGGAATCCAAATTTAGCATGAACTTTCAACTAGAGACTTATCTTGACACAACAATGCAATAAAATAAAGATACAAAGGAATCGCTACAGAGGTAGGACAAGTCCTTGACACAAACAAAATAAAATAACAGGAAATAAAAGTGGGTTGTCTCCCATAAGCGCTTTTGTTTAACGCCTTTCAGCTAGGCACAGAAAGCAAAACTCAAGTATTATCAAGAGATGAAGCATCAACACCATAATTTGAACGAACAATAGAATCAAAAGGTAGCTTCATTCTCTTTCTAGGGAAGTGTTCCATACCTTTCTTGAGTGGGAATTGGTACTTGATGGTACCTTCTTTCATATCAATAATAGCACCCACAGTTCTAGGAAAAGGCCTTCCCAACACAATTGGACAAGATGGATTGCATTCAATATCCAAGACAATGAAATCAACGGGGACCAGGTTATTATTAACCATAATGGGAACATCATTAACTCTCCCCAAAGGTTTCTTAAAAGCATTATCAGCAAGAAAAATATCCAAATAGCAATGTTCCAATGGTGGCAAATCAAACATATCATAAAGCTTTTTAGGCATAACAGAAATACTTGCACCAAGGTCACATAAAGCATTGCAATCAAATTTATCTACTTTCATTTTAATGATGGGCTCCCAACCATCTTCTAACTTCTTAGGGATAGAAGCTTCAAGTCTTAATTTATCTTCCCTAATTTTAATGAGAGCATTTGTAATATGAGTAGTAAAAGCCAAATTAAGAGAGCTAACATTCGGACTTGTGGCCAACTTTTGCAAGAACTTAATAACTTCAGAGATATTACAATTATCAAAATCAAAATTATTATCATCAAAGCAAACCGAACCACATTCTCCCATGTTCTTAAAAATTTCATCACTTTTATCAACACTAGTTTCAGCAGTTTTGGGCAATTTTAAATTTTTGGAAGAAGTAGAGGAGACATTTCCAACACCAACTATGTTACCATTGATAATAGGAGGCTTACTAGCATGTGAAACACCATTATTTTCAGAGGTAGTAATAGTAAAAACTTTAACAATATTAGACTCTTTATCTAGTTCTTTCTCTCTTTCCCATCTAGCACGTAATTGGGCCATCATCCTAACATTTTCATCTATTTGAACTTGGATGGCATTAATTTTAGCAAAGGGATTACTCTATTTAGTTTCAGTAGGCATGATTTTAGATTTTAAAAGATCAACATCAAGGACAAGACTATTAACTTTAGAGGCAAGTATATCAATTTTCCCAAGTTTTTCCTCAACAGTTTTATTAAACAGAGTTTGTGTAGTGATAAAATCTTTTAACATGGTCTCAAGTTCAGAGGTGGTAGTCCTATTATTGTTATAAGAATTATCATAAGAATTACCATAAGAGTTCCCATAAGAGTTCCCATTATTAGGAGGATAGGGCTTATAGTTGTTATTACCATAATTGTTCCTATAGGCATTGTTGTTGAAATTGTTGTTTTTAATAAAGTTCACATCAACATGCTCTTCTTGTGCAACTAAAGAAGCTAAGGGAACATTATTTGGATCAACATGGGATTTACCATTTGCAAGCATAGACATAATAATATCAATCTTTTCGCTCAAGGAGGAGGTTTTTTCAACAGAATTTACCTTCTTACCTTGAGGTGTCCTTTCAGTATGCCATTTAGAATAATTCACCATCATATTATCCAAGAGTTTTGTTGCAGCCCCCAAGGTGATGGACATAAAAGTACCTCCAGCAGCCGAATCCAATAAGTTTCTTGAAGAAAAATTCAGTCCTGCATAAAAGGTTTGGATGATCATCCAAGCAGTCAGTCCATGGGTTGGGCAATTCTTTATCAAAGATTTCATTCTTTCCCAAGCTTGAGCAACATGTTCATTATCAAGTTGTTTAAAATTCATGATACTACTTCTTAGAGAAATAATCCTAGCAGGAGGATAGTATTTTCCAATAAAAGCATCTTTACATTTAATCCATGAATCAATACTATTCCTAGGCAATGAAAGCAACCATTCTTTAGCTCTTCCTGTCAAGGAGAAAGGAAATAATTTCAGTTTTATAATATCACCATCTATATCCTTATATTTTTGCATTTCACATAGTTCAACAAAATTATTTAGATGGGCATCCGCATCATCAGAACTAACACCAGAAAATTGCTCTCTCATAACAAGGTTCAACAAAGCATGTTTAATTTCAAAGAATTCAGCTTTAGATGCAGGTGGAGCAATAGGTGTGCATATAAAATCATTGTTTTTGGTGCTAGTAAAGTCACACAACTTAGTATTCTCAGCAGTACTCATTTTAGCAAATTAATTAACAAACCGAAATAACCAAAATAACAAAAACTAAAAATAAAATAGCAAACCGAAATAAACAAAGTAATGCAAGTAACTAATTTTTTGTATTTTTTATATTTAAGCAAACAAGACAATAAAATAAATTGCAAGTAACTATTTTTTTTTGTATTTTTGATATTAAGCAAACAAGACAATAATAAAAATAAACTAAGCAAGACAATAACAAAATAAAAAGATTGGAAGTGCGAAAACTCCCCTCGTAGAAGAATCTTCAAATCACCGGCAACGAAGTTGACGGAGGAGTGTGAAGGTCTTCAAAGGAATTCTTATTTCCCCGGCAACGGAGTTGACGGAGGAGTGTGAAGGTCTTCAAAGGAATTCTTATTTCCCCGGCAACGGCGCCAGAAAAATGCCTGATGCACACGGTGGGTGTGTTGTTGGGAGACCCCAAGAGGCAGGTATGAAGTAGTGCAGCAGCAAGTTTCCCTCAGTTGTGAAACCAAGGTTATCGAACCAGTAGGAAATAATGAATTCCCCCGAGGTGTCAACGGCGCCAGAAAAATCTGCGACGTAAGGGCGCCAGAAAATGCTTCCTGGGACGTAGGTGACGTGGAACCTGCACACAACACAATCAAGATACTTTGCCCCAACTTAACGGTGAGGTTGTCAATCTCACCGGCTTGCTGTAACAAAGGATTAAACGTATGTGTGGAAGTAAGATGTTTGTTTACAGAAAGTAACAGGTTTGCAGTTTGTGGTTTATCAGATTAAAGAGAAGGACCGGGGTCCACAGTTCACTAGTGGTGTCTCTCCATAAATAATAATAACATTCATGCGGGTAAACAAATTACAGCTGGGCAATTGATAGAATAATGATGAGCAAACCAATGCATATACCAACGTTATGATGTCTAGTGTGAGATTCATTCGGGCATTACAACAATATACATAGACCGTTCCAACCGCATCTATGACTAATAATCCACCTTCCGGTTAGCGTCCGCACCCCTTTCAGTATTAAGTTGCATGCAACAGATTATCGCCTTAAACACTGTGTGTAAAGTAAGTAAGTAACATCATCCTTAGACAAAGTAATAATGTTTTATCCCTAGTAGCAACAGTACATCTACAACCTTAGAGCTAGTTGTCACCACCCCAGATTTAATAGAGACATGAACCTACTATCGAGCATAAATACCCCCTCTTGGAGTCACAAGCATCTACTTGGCCAGAGCATACACAAGTAACGGAGAGTATGCAAGATCATTAAATAGCACACACATGATATATTATGAAGCAATAACTTTAGTACTCAATATTCATCGGATCCCAGCAAACACAACATGAAGTATTACATAACGGTGATCTTGATCATGATAGGCAGCTCACAAGATCTAAACATGATAGCACAAGAGGAGAAGACAACCATCTAGCTACTGCTATGGACCCGTAGTCCAAGAGTAGACTACTCACGCATCAGTCCGGAGGCGGTCATGGCGACGTAGAGGCCTCTGGTGACGATTCCCCCTCCCGGCAGGGTGCCGGGGAGAAGTTCTGATCTCTCCCGAATTGGTGTTGACGACGGCGGCGGCTCGGGACCCGTGGAGGAAAATATGAACACCGTGTTAGGGTTTTTAGTCTGGGGGGTATTTGTAGGCGAAAGGGCGAAGTCGGTGGCGCCTCGAGGGGCCCACACCTGGTCCTCGCGCGGCCAGGGATGCTGCCGCGCGAGCACGTGGTGGCGCCGCCTCGGTGGCCCACTTCGTCTCGTGTTCGGCTTTCTGGAACGTTCCCGATGAAAAACTGACTTCAGAAAAGAAATCGTCCAATTCCGAGAATATTTCCTTAAGTACTTTTCTGAAACCAAAAACAGCAGAAAACAGGGAACTGGCACTGTGGCATCTTGTTAATAGGTTAGTTCCAGAAAATGCATAAAACTATATAAAATGCATATAAAACATGTAATAACTTGGTATAATATAGCATGGAACATAAGAAATTATAGATACGTTGGAGACGTATCAGTGCGTCGAGATCAACTAATCCTTAAATTGTTATTTTCACTAAATTGATTTTCAATTCTTCGTATTTTTTACTTAAAAAACAGAAAGTGTAATTATTTTTTAGAAAACCAATGTGTGGTTAGATGGGTAGGAAGGTACTTGTTCCCAACCCACCAGGAATGAAACATATGTTTGTGTTCCCTGCGGGTCTCGCTAAAGCGGATTATCTTTAGAACGGCAAACAACAGTACCGTCGATGGTGGTGACTTTGCTAATACCGAATCTCCACAACTCTAGTCATTAGTTGACTATCTGTGAGTATGTACATATGGGGATGGTAGTGTACTCGTGTGTATATCAATATCACACTCTATGCTTAGTTAAAAAATATTATGTAGTTATCTTTTCATTTTTTGTCCACTCATGCCCAAACACATTACACATCTATGCTTCTGTTAAGACAAAATCCTACTAACGTGTATTTAATTAGTCCATCTCTACCTACAAAATGTCTACATGATCCACTATTTGAGCCATTCATTTATCCATGTCATCACATTGCTATCCACTATTTGAGAGACTTATCTATCCTTGTTATTACATATTTATTATTGATAATCATCTATACATGTAAGCTATTCACATTATCAATTCTTTTAGCCATATAATTTTGCACATTATTAGTTTTTCCAATTATATACAAAAATTTCATACTAATTAAATTTAATTTTTATTATTGTGGCTAATCACATCTACCATTCCCGAGATTTTTTTTTCATTTCATGCATCAAATATTCTTACTTTTATAATTTTTAAGGTTTCCCGCTGAAGTGTGCGGATTATCTTTCTAGTATATATTATATGTATACTCAACTACTACGGTAAAAGTAGTTGTCCTTTCTCGAACAAAAGAAAATAGTTAATTTCTTTCTGTTTCACCTGTAGCATCATCGCGGCGCAGCCATTTCTCTTTAAAGAAGCAACTTGACACCATGATATGAATTGTACTCAAGCAATATGTCTATTTTTTTAAAAAAAATTGATTGGCCATGGAGTTATGTGCACGCTAACTTCTAAATTGCATTTATGTCTGAGAGTAAATCAGATATTTCCTACCGGCCGTTGCGTTTAACATGTTTGGATATCTTTTTGCGCGACTCGTGAATGAAACAGACTCTACTTTACATACCGGCCGGCCGTTTAACACTGTATCAGATCTGTACTTTTTTCTTTAGTTTTTTTTTCTTTGCTTCCAGCCACCACGTTCCATTCAGGTGGTAGTAGCGTTGTTGGTTTTTGAACTACACAAAACGTGTCAGATTATTACGTACCCATTAACTTTTCGTAAAATCTCAACCACATATTTAAGATCTATTTCCTCCGTTTTACACTAAATCCGAGTCAATTAATTTAGAACGGAGTGAGTAATTGATAAGATTACAAGAAATCTAATTGGCAGGCGCCTGTCAGGGGGCGTACGTCGACGCACTGATCTGAGCCTTTCAACGTCTTGCATGCATGCTCATCCCACGTGCCCATGCATGTCTATGCGCGTGACAACCGGATGATGTCATCCCGCATTAATTGCAAAATTCAGAAATTTAAAATGTTTCGTAGACCAAACCGTTTATCCGATTTAAAATCCGTTTTCACCGCTGAGCTAGTCGCGACAAGATTTTCGAAAGTAAATCCCATGTTGACATATTTTGAGAACATTTTTTTTGGCCCAAAAGTTACCACGTTCGTAACACATAAGTTACCATACTATTTCAATAATATTTGCCATACTTTTTTGATAATATTTACCAAACTAATACGGATGAACTTATCACTCGGTACACAAAATCAATATAGTGACCATTCTATTTCGATTTTTTACAATACTGATGAACTTACCACTCGATACCTATGAATTTATCTATCCATGTGTTTGTTATGTACTGATAAAGTTACCATCCAGTACAGATAAAGTAATCCCATGTGTTTTCATGCGTAGTTATTCACCACAAAATTGTTATAATTCCTACTCTCAGTAATAGTTACCATCCAATACTGATGGATTTACCCACACAATACTGATAAAGTTATCCATGTGTTTTCATGGTAACGAATATAGTTACCATACTCTCTATTTAATAGTAACTCACCCAATATTGATGGAGTAACCCACTCAGTATTTATGAAGTTATCCATGTGTTCATGGTGTAGTTATCCACCACGAAATTGATATAGTTACCATATCATCTAAATAATAGTTACGAACACAATGTTCATCTTTTTATGTGTTGTTTCATTATGAAATCGACAGTTTCATCCTAATACTTATGCATCCATGAGAAATTTATCATCTCAAAGTAATGTGATAATTTTAAAACTTCGTAAAGATTAAAAGAAAAAGAAAAAATGTTCTATTCACCCAAAAACTAATCGCTAATATGGTGGATAAGTTACGTATACAAGACCGGGTAACTTTTTTGTTACGGCGGTGGTAACTTTTGGGCAAAAAAAAAGTTGTCGAAACATATCGATATGGGATCTAGTTTTAAAGATCTCGTCGCGACTAGTCTAACGGTGAAAACGGATTCTCAATCGGGTAAACGGTTTATGCTATAAAACGTTTCGAATTTTCGACAAACTTTAAGCACGCGCGCTGGCGCGGGGCGGATTTAATTTCTTTTCGGTTTGTCGTAGCGCGTACGGGTGTGCCACACAGCAGGCGTCTGCCAGATAGTCTCGTCCTAAGATTAATTTAGATGATGTGGATTAACGTGGTGGCTTTATTTGACATCCTCATTTTGCTTTTAGTATATAATAGATGATTATGAGTAGAAACATAGATATTGTCAAATAGGAATGCGGACCAGGTGTGACTCAAATACGGATACAAATCAGATGTTTTCTCAATTCAGAACGGATATGGATACAACGAAATAATAGATGTGTGCCTTATAATTAATCTACTATATTACATCGATGAATATAGTGATATAATAAATAATAGTTTCGAGTTCAATCCAAGGAAAATATATATTCAAGCACTTTATTATTTTTTTGGTCGGATAATTAGCACACCATGGTAGAAATACTAAAATCGGCTAACATATTTGCTTCAAAATTTATGTATATATATCAACTTCCATATTGATATTTGCTTCGAAACTTAATACGAAAACTATTTTTGTGTTTCTAAAATATATCTGATTATTTACCACATCTATTTCCATGTTCGTCCGTATTCGTATATTTCCACTCGAGTGACATGCCCAAGTTTGGTTTGCATCTTATTCCCAAGTCTATTGTTAAGAGTTAACTAGACGAACAGCGCGCTTCGCCGTGCCGCCTTCCTGGCGTTTGACAAACCGTGGCCAGTACGGTTGACCTTGACCTTCCGTCGCTTTGCATCTGTGTCACTGGCGCTTTTACTTTGTATCACTGAGTTTATGTTTTTAAGGGTTGTGTCTTAACTGCACGCTTAGGTTTTAGGATGTCATTTTAGCAAAATCTAGACACCATGTTCTTTTGGAAGGAATATGAACCAAGCCTATCAAATCAGCATGCATTTTCAAGCTCTTATAGCCGATCAAGAAATGGAGACGACAACCAAGCCATATCTCCAGCTCAAGAAACTTCCATATGATGCACTTGCTCGTCCTCTGAATGGAATTACTATTGCAGACATCGCCCATGCTTGCAGATGACAGAAACTTGCAACATCGGTTGTGTCTACTTACACAACTTGGAAGTGCTAAATTCAAGAAAAAAACTTGGTGTTCATCAGAACAACTTTAACAGAAAAGGAATGCAAGATCATGATACAGGCCTCTGCACCACAAGCTCTCTCGTTGTTTCAGCCGGAGGCAAAAGCTCCGTTTTTTGCAGCATTGGTGGTGCGGCAACTACAAGTTCAGAATATTTCCTTTCGTATAGGAATCCTTTCGTACAGGCAACCAGGACTTGGTGAAGGTGGCGACCAGCAGGAGTTTACATCATCCTTTGTTGCAATGGAACTCCAGAGATGCTGTTGCAGGATACCTCCACGCCACTCCCAGATCCTTGGTACAAAATTTCCACGTCAAGAGAGATCTTAATGAAATGGCTCACAGGTGCACAAAACAGGTTCTTAGGCGACGCCTAAGTTTACCAATCTTCGGTTGCATTTGTTCAGCTCATAAAGAATATTATGTCCTGTTATTTCTTCTCTGCAATCTGTCAAACTCCCAGACTATGTACTGAACACCGTAATTTGCACATGAGCTGAATATATTTTGGCGCCTCCGGCGCTGTCAGTTGTTCAAGAAAAAAGCAGTGGCAGAGAGGACGCCTCCACCACACCGGTAATAACAGCAACTGATACCCGGTAATACCTGCAGCTGATAGGTATCAGTGGCACATAATACACCACAAGACAATGAAGGAAATAAATTGACTTAAAACCAAGATCACATACAACAGCAACGTTTTACACTCAACAAGTCACAAAATAAAATAGACAGCCAGAATACTGTTTTCAGGACAATAAAGGGAATAAATTGAATTAAAATCAAGGTTGCATACAACAGCAACGTTTTACACAGAACATGTTACAAAATACAATAGACAGCCAGAATACTGCTTACCAACATGGTCCAGAGAAGAAGCTAGCATTACTCGTTCCCAGGTTCTCTGCAAAGATCCGAGATGTTAATGGTGAGTTTGAGGATGATTTAGTCAAGATAATCGGTGTAAGGTACTGCACAGACTACACTGGTTTCTTAGCTAACAAAGCTTCAAAATTTGGCACTCTAACCACCATTTCGTTATGAATATAAAGGATAACTTGGAGTCCCTTTCTCCCTATTCAAACTCACGTTGATCTGCCAACAACATATAACTCGGAAAAATATTGATGATCGCTAGATTCACTACTGTGTGAGTCTATCAGTAATAGGTGCCCTGTCCGGAAATTCAAAATGGAGGCCCAGTTACATGTAGTCCTATATTTTGGAAAATTCGAAAATCATTTTTGAAAGTTGTAAAAAAAAACCTTCTCGGACATAGACAATAGGTGCATTCTACCAAGCCCAAAATCTCAACTCAAAATGATTCATATTCCGTGCCACACAAAAATAACAAAGTCGGGCAGATTTTGGTGATTTCAAATTTTGCACTATTCACTACTTTGGATTCAGATTTTGTCGTTTCTGCACAGCACAAAAGATAATAAATTTATATTTGTGATTTTATACATTGGTAGTATACAACATAATTTTTTCTTTTCAGATATTTTTTAAACTCCAAAATATGTTCAAAATATTCAAAATAAAGAGCTATGTCTAGCTCTGCGTCCAAAACGCTGCACTCCTGCCCCGTCATCCTAAAATTTACTACCTTGATAGAACTTTTGCCAACTTAAGAAATTATTTGAAGTTCTAAACAACTCAGAAATAATGTTCAGTAGAGTAAGAAAGCATCAGCAAAATTCTTTTGACTAATTTTTTGGCTCGTTCAGATAATTCCTTATCATGTGGGTACTTCGGCTCACATGAGTAAACAAGATGTGCAGTAGAGTAGTAGACTTCCCTAAACCCCCCATTAGAATGTCAGTAACAACTTGAACCTACTTTTAATCTTCCATTTTTGTGAACTGGAAGATGCGCCGACAGGACACCAGAATCAGAACCAAAACCGCATGGGAAGCAACAGCAAGAGCTACGCACGCACGCAGGATAATGTGGCGGTATCGACAGACCTGAATCATGGTGTTGCCGAGGATGAGGGCGAGCGGCTTGCGAGAGGAGGCGTACCACAAGGGTATGACGCCCACCACCAGGGTGCGGAACCCGCGCGGCCGGCGGTACAGGCACGCGGTCGCGCCGGCCGCCGCCGCCGCCGCCGCGCCGAGGACCAGCCCGTGGAAGATCCCCGTTTCCCTCGCGCCCTTCTCCGCCGCCGGCGGCGGCGGCGGGAGGGCGCTTGGGGTTGTCCTTCTAGACGTTCTCGCGTTCCTCCTTGAAGTGGCGGCGCTGCGAACGCGCACGCTTCCTGCCGCCTCCCATCTCTCAGTTTAGCACGGCGCTCCGCAGATTCTTCCTCTACGGCCGCCTCTCGGTGGCGACGCGTAGGAAGATGGCGGTGGCGCGACTCACGAGCCAGGCAAGAAGTTTGAGCGGCTGCGGCGGTGCTGGGGTTTAGGGAGTGGCGGCGATGGAGGTGGGAAGCCAGAGCTGGGCGTGGTCAGGCGGTGGCCGGATCTGTGAGAGGGCGTGGCTGCAGCCGGAGTTGACCGCCGGTGGATCGTGGAGGAAGAAGAAGAGAAGAGAAACCGAAAGAGGGAAAAAGAATCTCGGTCGGGGCACCGGGCAGGGGTCTGGGGGTGGCCGGGTGATGGAGTAGCGGTGGGCACCAGGTTGTACTATTTCCTTTACCCGCACATCGTGGCTCTCTCTGAACTGTGGTCTGTTGGTGGGCAGGACGATGGCATCAGAGGAGTAGCACGGTAATAAAATTATTTTTCATCGCTTCGATCTGACGATCATGGATCAGTCTGAGAGATGATCCGACGGCTGAAAACGCCTCACACGGGGTGCTCTGATTGGGCGGGTAGCCCTCCAGCTTTCAGTCTATCGATAGATAATTCAAGTGAGTTTGGTACTGGTATCTTTCCATGTGTCAAGACGGTCATTCCACCACCCCAACAAGACCAAAACCCTTTCTAGATGTGACAATTTATGGTTTTCTAGATGCGAACCAACCTGCGCAAAGTAAGTTGTTAATGCCACCCCACTCACCATCCACTCCCAAGTGCAAGGTCCAGCTCCTGATCATCATCATCATCCACAACACGGCCACCTACGAGCTACTCCTAGTCTCCTACCTTAAAACACTAGAGAAGACACAAGATTAAGGAATCTGCTGTTTCACAACTAGCTGTAAATCAATTCGTCAACAGTCGTTTTTCTGGCCTTTCGTTTCTCTATGATCTACGCGCATCTTGATGTGATTTTTTTTGGGCCCGCGGTCCTTCTTGTCGGCTTCGTTCCTAGTACCCGTTTTGGGGCGCACACATTTTTCCGTTGTCTCTTTTAATTTTCTTTTTCCTCAGAGGAAGGTGCTGTGTGTGTCGTCTCTGGCTGTAGTGCGGCGTATCAAAATCTGAGGACGGGGTAGCCATATCAGCGGAGATTGGCGAGCGGCGCGCCGGCCATGCATGGCCGGCATGGAGAGAGAGGAAGAGTCGGGGCGGAGGGTACGGAGCCATCACAGGCTTTGGTGGTTCGTCTCTGATTCCGGTCTCGTCCATTTTTTGGGGTCGACAGCCTCACACGGGTGATTTAATTGATTGAATGAGTGATCCGCTCCATGATAGAGAAAAGGACTATGGATCTTTGGTTTCGTTTGTGTTATTATTCATGCATTAGTCCGTGGGAGAAATGGTGTAAACTGCTTTGCTATTTTACTCGTTCAGCAACTGTACTCTGTTTGAACTGAACCTTGGTTCAGTAAACTAGCAGTCGAGCTGTCCGTGATGATGTCATATCCATTGATTGCATACTTCTAAATGCAACTGGAATGAACATGTAGTTGCAGGTCATTTGTTGTGTGATCGCTATAACTCTGACTTCGGTTATTGTGTTTTTTGGCCAGCAACTCTCGCCATAGCAGATTGTTCATATCAAACTCATAAAGTGCAAATTTGGCTACGGGGTGGGGTGATTGTTGTCGTCCGTGGAAGTATATTTTTGTCCCTACACGCTGACGATTTTGATGTCTTTAACTCAAGTTTAGTCAGCCGAAGGTTGGAGTGAGTTTTTTCCCAGCCAAGTATGAGCTTTAACTGAATGTTGCTTTCGTATAACCTTATAGTATATAAATGGTTTGTTTTTGTTGTAAGGATTGTGGTTTAGTCCTATATGTTTCGAGTGTTTGTTTAGTCAGCAAAACCATGTTGTACGAAGTAATGTCATGTGTCCGCTTTTCGTGCACCTTTCCGGTGTCCTTTGTAGAGTGCCCAACTCTTCCTTTCTGTGAAATTTGTAATATAACAGAGATATTGTATTGCTGCGATTGTGTTTCATTGCCAGCATGACTCATGTTTCTTTTTTTATCAGCATGGATTGGTGTATGTGTCTGTTTTCTGATGTAGTATGAGGATAGTCAATGACAGTTTACACCGTACTCTTCTCTGATAGCAACAAATATTGATGAAACCATTTCCCTCTCAGTAACTATGTAGAGCCCATCTCAACGAACCTCGTTCGACCGCCGTCTTCAAGCTCTAATGGAGAAGTAATTGCCACGGCCGAATTTTTAGATCTTCAAGATACTATAAATAAGTTATTTGTTTTTCTAGTCTATTTTGTCTTTCCGCTTGTCATTTGTAGTCTCTTTCTTCGGCAACTAGTCCCTAGTCCTCTCAGTCTTTTGTCGTTCTCTCTTTCTTCATTCCATTTATGGTGTCACTTCTTCATTTTATTTCTATGTATTTTATTCTTTTTGTTGTAAGTTTCTCTTCTTCATTTTGTTAGTTTTGATTTTTAGTCTCTTTCTTCGGTAATTTTTTAGTCCTCGGTTTGCTCAGTCTTTGCACTCTTTTTGTGCTATTTGTTTAAGTTATTTAGTCCTTCATTATGTCTTTATGTATGTCATTATCTTTCTTCAATGTTATTGTCACTATTTGTCTTTATTTGTCTCTTATTTAGGTTTGATTAGTTCTTGATCATTTCCTTTCTATGCCTTTTACTATCTATGTTTTAAGTTTCTCTTTCTTCATTTTATCAGTTTTGATTTTTGGGTTGTTTTGTCTTTCCACTTGTCATTTATGGTCTCTTTCTTTTGTAATTATATAGTCCCCGGTCTTTTTTCTATTTTTTCAGTTATTTGTTTTTCTAGTCTATTTTGTCTTTCCGCTTGTCATTTGTAGTCTCTTTCTTCGGCCACTAGTCGCTAGTCTTCTCAGTCTTTTGTCATTCTCTCTTTCTTCATTCCATTTATGGTGTCACTTCTTCATTTTCTTTCTATGTATTTTATTCTCTTTGTTGTAAGTTTCTCTTCTTCATTTTGTTAGTTTCGATTTTTAGTCTCTTTCTTCTGTAATTTTTTAGTCCTCGGTCTGCTCAGTCTTTGCACTCTTTTTGTGCTATTTGTTTCAGTTATTTAGTCCTTCATTATGTCTTTATGTATGTCATTATCTTTCTTCAATGTTATTGTCACTATTTGTCTTTATTTGTGTCTTCTTTAGATTTGATTAGTTCTTGATCATTTTCTTTCTATGTCTTTTATTATCTTTGTTTTAAGCTTCTCTTTCTTCATTTTATCAGTTTTGATTTTTGGGTTGTTTCGTCTTTCCACTTGTCATTTATGGTCTCTTTCTTTTGTAATTATTTAGTCCCCAGTCTTTTTTCTATTTTTTCTATTTTTTCAGTTATTTGTTTTTCTAGTCTATTTTGTCTTTCCGCTTGTCATTTGTAGTCTCTTTCTTCGGCCACTAGTCCCTAGTCTTCTAAGTCTTTTGTCATTCTCTCTTTCTTCATTCCATTTATGGTGTCACTTATTCATTTTCTTTCTATGTATTTTATTCTCTTTGTTGTAAGTTTCTCTTCTTCATTTTGTTAGTTTTGATTTTTAGTCTCTTTCTTCGGTAATTTTTCAGCCCTCGGTCTGCTCAGTCTTTGCACTCTCTTTGTGCTATTTGTTTCAGTTATTTAGTCCTAAATTATGTCTTTTTCTGTCTCACATTCCTATTGCTCATTCTCATTTTCTTTGTTCATTTTATATTCTTAGTTTCTCTTTGTTAGTATTGTTTCGAGTCCAACATTTCTTCATTGGTATTGTCGGTATTTGTCTTCTAGTTGTCCCTTAATTTTATTTCCATGTATTTCATTCTCTCAGTTATAAGTTTATCTTTCTACGTAGTCATTTTAAGTATATGTAGTTGTCTATATTTACTTTTGACTAGTTCAAGGTACCAAACGGGTACAAAGCATGCTTCGTGTTTTCCTTATGAATTCAGTTCAAGTGTTAGCACGTTAAGCACACCTTGTTCTCATTTTGGGAGGAACTTATGTGACTCATATTGTGTGATTTGATCACGTAGTTTCACAATGTTTGTGAACAATGAGTACAATTATCAGTCTCTATTTCATCAATCCTTTTAGCTTTCTTCAGTCTTCAATCCCCAATTAGTCATTTTCCTCTAGTCTTTAGTGCTTCATTTAAGGAATATGCACTCTTTTTCAATTTGGTTATTATTTTGCGAGCACCTTTTCCATTCTTCAAGGCATAATGTGTAATCCCTCAAACATGTCATTCTAAGAGTATGATTCCAGAAGATTAGAAAGCCAGATCGGGTGAAAGCAGGTCAAACATTGTTCCTTTGTTCTTCATCTTCTATTTGCTCCCCTTGTTGCTGATTGTTTTGCTTGGTCGCATTTTTTTTTGTATTCTTCATTCTGTCGTCTATAGAGGATCTCCATTCTTTTTTCCTTCAAGCGCAATATCATATATATCCACAACATTAAACGAGTCAGACACCTAGCTCAGAAGTAAACAACAACCCAAGTCACTTGCATTTGGACGAGGCTTAGAGCAACTGCAACAGGAAGACCCAAACCGACACAGAAAATGTCTTTTTTTATTCGTTTGGGTTGCCTCGTGGATACGATGGACACGCGTGTACGACCGGTGCACCCAAATTAGCACAACACACCTAGCAGATTGGTGATGAAAATTGGCATACACGAGAATGGAGAGAAAAAGTAGCACGACAGACCAAGAAGAAATAAATTGACAATATGTGTGTCTGCTACAGTGACCAAGCAGCACGTACGTGGACGTCACTATCTGGGTACAAGTAGACATGAAGCGCAGCCCGTCTAGCGCCGGACAGATTTCTTTCCCGGGTCTGGACTGAAAACAACGACCCATTAACCATTGAGTGGGGCAGCGGGCCATTTTTTCCGTCCGTGAGTTTTTGCACATGAGAAAACGGTGAGACACATGTCATTTTCTGGTTGGCTGAAAAATGTGGCTGTGCACGAAGTGAAAAACAGCTAGCTGTTAATTAAACAGTCCCCAAGATTAAGAGAAAGAGACCCCTGTGTAGCTGCAGTAACAATGTTGTGTACAATATGTACCGGAGATATGAAATCGGCAGGATCATGCATGCTACCACTAAGATACTACTGAAACAAAAGGGAAGATGCCAAAAAAAGAAAAATGAAGCACATTTACAGTAAGGTTGGAGAAAAAAAAACGAACTACTCCAGCATACATGATCGTGTGCCTGAGTGGCTGAGCCGATAAGGAGGCTCTCCATGATCTCGTGCTTGGATCGTACTCTATCGCCGCATGGGTCATGACTCATGAGATCCCTTCTTCGATCGCCCATCTCCAGCTGCCTCCCATTCACGCGACGTCGCTGCACAAGTCTCGACCATTTGCCAGATCACCGGGTCAACCGAGCTCGGCCTGCACCAGCAGCCTGATCGCACGATCAGGCTCGATCGGTGCAGCGGAATCCAATCCCACCAGGACGTTTTGCTTGGGGATCAACAACTTCTGCTAGCTGCGACGGCCGGTGTCAGACGGCGCCGCCGACGTGCTGGTGCGGGAACCTGGGCGTTGGCGCGAGCGTCTCCTGCCCCTCCTGCATCTTGCGCAGCCGGTCCCGTATGGTGTCGTCGAAGAGCCTCGACGTCGGGTTCTCGGCGTAGCACACGTAGTAGCACCCCACGCAGGCCTGCGGCAGCGCCATGCCGATCCGGGTCATCAGGTAGCCGACGTAGAATGCCATGAGCGACACGGTGGCCGTGTAGTGCCTGTGCGTGGCGAAGGTCCAGGACCCCGCCAGCGCCATGCAGAGCGCGCCGCTGGTCACCCCCGTGAGGAAGCACACCGAGCTGGTGATGTCGGCGTCCGCCAGCGCCGGCATCCCCGGCTGCCCCTCGAACTGGAACCACGTGCTCCGGGACGCCTGCACGAACCCCCTCCCGTACGCCGCGATGTGGACGAACGCCCAGCTGTTGCCGTACTGGAACACGGCGTTCATGACGTTGAGGCAGCAGTGGGCGCAGGAGAACATGAACTCGTCCTCGCCCTCCAGGAGGTTCAGGCCGCGGGCCAGGATGCGGAGCGCCTCGATGGTGGGCACGAAGAGGGAGCCCAGGCACGCGCTGCCCAGGTTGTACGACAGGGCGCGCTGGAAGCTGAACTGCACGCTCGACTGCATGCCCCGGAGGTAGTAGAGCGCGATCACCCGGCTCGCCGTCAGGTTCGCCACGTTGCGCATCACCTCCGCCGTCCACGCCAGGCTCACCACCAGCGCCAGGATCGTCAACCCCGGGAACCGGAAGTTCACCGCGCCGATCACCGCCACGCACCACACCGAGATCCACACGAACCCGGCGGCGACCATCAGGTACGCCGGCCCGTTGAGGCCCCGGAACTTGTCCACGGGCTGCACCGCCTTCTCGAACACGCGCGCCGTGAACCCGACACGCCGGGTCACCCAGCACGCGTAAAGCCCGGTGCCGATGGAGAACACCACCATGGCCACGCCGAGCCCCACGGTGGCCGGCATGGAGAAGACCATGAGCAGGGAGCCCACGGCCAGTGTCACGCCGAACGCGGACCAGAGGATGATGCGCACCATGGCGCGCGGCCAAGCACGCACCGCCTTCTGCCACGCGAATGCCAGAACGATGCTGAGCGCAACCGCGCCCTCCACGGGGGGTAGCCACTGCCGGAGCAGGCTCTGCTCGCGCCGCGCATTGCGGGAGCGCGGGTTCTGCACGATGTCCTTGACGGCCCTGTACACGAAGAACCCCACGGCGAGCAACACCGCCACCAGGTGGACGAGGAAGAGGCACAGGGTGATCTGGTTGGTGTACACGCGCGAGTTCAGCGACGCCAGCGGCTGCAACACAGACAACACGAAATTACTAAACAACAAAATTAGTAAGGAACTCGAGACCACTTGGACTAGTAGGTCGTTACCTAGCGACCACTTCGGGCAAACTATCTTAGTTTAGTCTACCTGAGCTAACGGGTAATAATAGGTTAGGCGCTTATGGAATATTCGATATGTTTAATCAAGCCACCCCAAGATTCGATTCGATTTGTGGTACATTCTACTAGTAGGAGGGTACTTATTTTAAGAGGGATTTTGCTCATAAGTTACCCGTGAGTAGTAGATTAGCTAAAGTGATACGTTAGGCTGCATTGATTTGATTAGCATATCGTCTCAAACACTACAACCTCCCCCATTATTCGTTCTGTTCTACTCCCTGTAGGAGGAGGACAGGAGGATGGGCATTTGATGAGAGTTCATATAGAACTGCTCCAATCGATGACACACATTATTTGGTTGTTGCTACAGCACTAGTGCACTACTACTGTAATCTAAATGTCTCAACTCACACATATCATCAAATGCCTTTTCAAATAAAATAGTGCTCTGCTTGTTTTATATAGAGATCAAGTGCAGCTGTCCATATCAAACTGATAGCATTAATACAAACCCAACTATAATTGTTTATAAGAACATGAGGTCAATGTTACAATGTAGCACAAGGTGATTCATCCCCACATGCGCAACTTGTCATGTGAAAATGTCAAGTAGGTAATAAGTATGGGACTGTTGCGAAGCAGTACAGTACTACAATGCTAACCCAAACACAATAGTAGAAGCGAAATTATTGTGGGAGTACTTGCCTACCAACCAACCAGTCTGCTAGGACTGGGAGGGACAACACACAGTGGAACGCACTCCACACAAGCAAGCACACATGTCCTAAAAAGACCCCAGCCTATCTAACTATACTTATAAGAGAGATAAATCTAAGAGAAAAATCGATTTTAGAATTCGGACGAACGCGAAACGAGCGGCCGATTGGGGGCATTTTCTTAATTTCTTAATCGGGAGCAAGTCGTACCGGTGGTGGGGTCCGCATGACGGGCTGGTAATTCGCCGGGCCGGGCGGCGTCTGGTCCGCGCCGCCGGAGGCGACCGTCATGGGCGGCGGCGGCGCCTGCGTGGTGACCTGCAGCGGCGCCAGCGGCCGCTGCGCCTGCAGCCTCGCCACCGCCGGCGGAGGCTCGTCCACCACCACCACCTTCACCTCCCTCTGCTGTGGCGCCGGCGCCCTCCCTCTGCCCCGCTCCGCCTCCCCCTGCAGGCATCACGCGAATATATACAGCAACGGATTCAGAACCAATCAGTCCCCAAGAACAACCGGCGGTTTACTCCAAACTGAACAAGAAGAAAGAAAGAAACAATCTTTTCCGGAGGAGGGAGGGGGAAAGAAAAGAAACGTACGGCGTTATCAGCGGCGGCGCCCATGTCGAGACCTCGCTCTTACTCTGCGGCGTCCTACCGCCGGCGGAGCTCAATCCCGTGTCGCGTGGCGTGAGCGTGGTGTCAAAGCGGCCAGTGGTATGGAGAGGGAAGCTTTGGGAAGGGACGATTTGGTTGGAGTTGGGGACTGACGATGACGAGAGACGACGAGAGGAAGGAGATGAGAGGGATGCCCAATCTGTCTGTGACCGTTGCCGTGGCGTTTTCGCTCGTGCGGCGGCCAAGCTTACGTATTTGCGTGGCTGCGCAAGCCGCAACTGCGTGGAAGGGAGTGGGTGGGGCCCGCGTCGCAGTGGGGGCGTGCACGCATGAGTTATTATTTGTGTTCCGTGCGTTTTATTGTTTTTTTTTATTCGACGGTTTTGTTTTCTTTTTTACATGGA
This sequence comes from Poa annua, assembly GCA_026929855.1. NCBI lineage: Eukaryota > Viridiplantae > Streptophyta > Magnoliopsida > Poales > Poaceae > Poa > Poa annua. The sequence goes on along the minus strand of CM049433.1, from coordinate 12,495,230 downwards.
TTTTGTTTTGTTTTTGGTTGGTGGCAGTTTTGTGTTCTCGTGGTTAGAGAAGAATCTTGATGTGACAATGGAATTTAGTGCTTATGTGGACTATGCCGTTGATTTTTTTCCCAATATATGACTGCAAATTCCTTCCTGGTAACAATTGTACTATTCCATCTGGAATTGTTGACCATGTGGTGACAATTTACAATCCCTGATATGTAGCGCTTCTGGACAATCTTGGTGGATAGGCCTTCTCGTTGTGTTTCAAATATGCGTTGTAATTTGATTTAGCTTGGTTTTTCTGTAACTAACTGAGAACTCACTTTTACGTGATTAACACGTCGACTCTACTTGTGTGTTGGTTAATATAAATATTTTTTGTTAACAATGGGATGAATAAGAGATTGGATATATATGACCTCTTAGCTTTGAACGGTGTCATCCTTATTTGCATATGCCATAATCTATTCATATAATTTTGGAACATATAGCAGATTTGAATGCATGATAATGCTTGTTAAAATCAAATTCATACATGGTAGGGCAACATATCAGACTCCTTAGAAAACGGGTATATGCCACATGCATATACCAGAAACATATTATGATTAAATATATTAACCTTAGTGGTAGAGGATTAAACTAGGGACCGCAGGCTCAAAACATTGAGGCGTCAATGTTACACAACACTAGACACTATTTGGTAATTGGAGCTTAAAGAGCTATAGTGTCCAATGAAGAAAAAAAAAGTGGATTTTGTGTGTGAAGTCTTTTTTGGAGTTTGATCCTATTATTTTCCTTATTTGAAATGAAACACTATCTTCTGTTTTTTAGATAAAAAAATTAAGCCCAACTTTACATTAATAAACCGACCGGTCTGAAAGATACAACGTGTTGACGAGAACCTTTCACCGTTAAAACTAGAAAATTAAGGATACACTGCAGCATCACCAAACTCTTTTGCAAAGAGGAGGAGCGTACATTGTGCATGCACGTAAAAGTTTTCAGAAGTTTTATCTGCTTTGGTTATTTTACGGAGATAATTTGCCTGCGTGTATGGTCCACCTGGACCAATCGCTGGTACCTTTGAAGACCGCATTTCTTGTGATGGTCCTCCCACGTTGTCACCATTTTGGCCTCCGCTGAAAACACTTTCGTTCTTACCAATGGATGCCTTCTTTTTCCTGTGAGCACACCAAAGATGATTCATGTCTTCTTGATTGTACTATCAGTAACTTGGGATGTCCTCTAACCGTGATGTGACCACACAAGATTCACCGGAAAGATGAAACAATCACAACCATATAATCTGGCCGGGTTAGTGAAAGAGTGTTGCACACAGCTGCATCGCGATCATCGGAACAACTATGATGTCTTCTATCCCACTTTGTTTTCCTGAGATAGCAAAAAGGTAGATGGAGTAGAGGCCTTGGGTTCTTTTGCCTGCTCCTACATATGTGAAAAGAAAAGGCGTACAATGTACGACTAATTTTTTAACGAGGCATTTCCTTTGATTAAGAAAAAGAACCGTCTGGTTAATAGGTAGGGAATCAGCCAAAACCTTTGAAACAACACCCTCGTCTACCGTCATAAACACGGCTGTTACGAGAGCACACCCTTATATATTACCAACACAAATTACACACCGCTAAAAATACATGTCGATGTCAGGTTGCCCATTAGTGACGTCGGCATCACGTGGCTCCGAATTCACCGACTCCGACCATGTAGGGAGACCTCGCCAAAACGACCTCATGAAGCTCACACTGACCAATGTCGAACATATTACTCTTATTCTGACAACGAGCTCGAATACTCCCTCCGATCAATAAAAATGTCGTGGAAAAACAACCTAACATGTTAAACTCGTACCTTCCGGGAGATTTTCGGATCAGGCAGATTATGAAATCATGAAGACCATGCATGGATCCATGATAGTGACCATGTGTGAATTTCACCAGTTTGTTGATACCCTACTCGATACTACTGTAGTAAGTACTAAGTAGTAACACTAGTTTCGTTCTTTCGAGGACGTGGTGCTCTGTGTTAGTTTGTTTCTATGGTCAAAGGTCAAAAACACGTGCATCACGTTCAACCGCTTAAGCAAATATAAAAGCAGCGCACATTCGAAGAATTGAAGGTGTGCGACATTGGTGCAGTCTGCAGAGCTCAAGTCCCCAGAAGATCCTCCCCTAGTTAGTTGAGCACGAACGTGCATCGGTGCATGTCAAGTTTTGCTTTGACCCTTCCCTGCAGGGACTGTGGCGCGATCGAGCCCACCGTCGCACCACCGGCGGACACACACGTGAAACGGCCGGTGGCGGCTCCAAAATATAGCCACCGCACGAAGCTCCCCGACGGCGACTCGTGGTGGCGATGGTTTCGTCGGCGTCCGCCGTCCGAGCTGTGACGCACGCCGGAGAGCTGCTAAAAGAAAGAAGACTTGATAGATGATAGGGTCCTGCTCCGAGTCCGATGGCGACGGCGGCGACGTCGATATCCCAAAAGAGGCGACGGCGACGGCCCCATCTGCGTGGCGCCGCTGTCCTGCTTGCCGTGCTCTCATGGACACGTCCTTGTCATGTGTGACCGAATCGAGCCCGTACGTGCACGAGATGCTCCACGATTCGGTCACAGGTTAATTAACCTGTGTAATTCGCTTTGTCTTGAAGCAACCGTGATTACATACGATACGATACAGTTCAGTGCACAGAGTTTAGTGCATGGGACGTGGAGTGACTCGTCGATCGGCATTGATTAAAGCCTGATGGTGCCGTTAATTACTGTACTTGGGAGGGATCGCCATTGCACTACCATACCACCACCTAACAATTATCGCGAGCTTGCTTCGTGTACGAAAACGTCGATGATTCAGTCGTGCACGGTTTAGCAGTTAGCAGCACTGCAGCAGGATGTGCCATGCTCGTTTCCTGCTAAGGTTAGTAGTAGAAGTTTCTTCCTTTTTTCTCAGGAAACAAAAGTTTTTGTTCTTGCCTTTTTTCTCTCTGGAGGAAAAGCTGGAAAGTTTATTTTTTTTAAGACAAAGCTGACAGGTAAGACGATACAAAACGGCGATTCTTATTTGACGACCAGGTCAGAACGCAATTGCTCCCGCACACCCCTTCATGGGCCGGCCCAATAAATTTGTACCTCCAGGTTTTCGTTATTCTGTTCGTTTTCTTTTCTATTTTTCTGTTTTCGTGTTTTTTTACTTTTTTATTTTTGATAGATGCTCAGATTTTAGGAATTAATAAAACTAAAAAATGTTTAAATTCGAAATGTGTTCATATTTAAAAATTATTCAAATTTAAAAATGTTTAGTTTTTGATAATTTTTTAAATCAAGAAATGTCCACATTTTAAAATTGTTCAAATTCGAAAATTATTCACATAAAAATGTCTAAATTCGAAAATTTTCATATTTGAAAATTGTTGAAAATTTAAAATGTTCACATTTAAAATTTGTTCAGATTTGAAAAAATGTTCAAATTCGAAATGTGTTCACATTTAAAAATTGTACAAGTTAAATTTAAATACTCCCTCTTTTTTCGTCTCTAGAAAAGAGATGAGTTAGTTCAACATGCTAGTATATGTGGCGAAAATAGGATCTACACGTGATAGGATGGTTAGGACTATTTTTGCGAAAATAGGATGGTTAGGACTTAGAAAGGTGGTTGTCTTCTAACCCATCAGAGTTCAAACCATAGATTTGACGCTGGTGTTTCTCATTTAGTTTGAATATTCTTTAGTGGGAGGCGACGTTCCTGTCGATAGTGAGCCGCCCGTAGTGATTTCGTCAATCTCAAAACCTGATCTGTCGGCTCAATCTCTCGGAGGCGCTCATAGGGGTAGGATGTGCATAGATGTGTTAATAAGAGTGAGTGTTTGCGCGTTTAAATGAGCGTCTGTGTTATACTGTGTTTCGCAAAAAAAAAAGGTTTTGTGTTCGAAAGTTTTTTCCATTTGAATTGTGGAGGAACATTATGATGCGAAAGGTGGTTCCCCTAAAAAAACATGCAAAGGTGATGTGGGGATTTCAATGGTCCTCGAAGTATTTTTTTTCTTTCATCTAGGATCTTTGTCCGAACTTTCATAGTGGGCGGCCTCTGCTGTTGATAATGATATGGGTTATCGTTGGCATTTCGGGGATATTTGGATAGGTCACCGTTCACTTGCTACCATGTTTTTCGTCCTGTATACTATTATTAATGAACATGGTTGCAATGTAGCTAAGGTCTGGGATGGAGTGAACTTGGAATTTACCTCCAGGCGTACTCTTCTCAACATGTTTATGTTATATGGCTTGAGCTTGTTGACTTGATTGAGAACATCCAACTCTGTGCAGAGGAGGATACTCTTATCTGAATGTTTCATCCTTTAGGGCAATATGCGGTTAAATCCGTTTTATGGGGTGATCAATTAATAATTGTTTTACAGGTTAAAAAAATGCTGAAAATTTGGATGTAGCCAATGGTGGAGAACCAAGGACTGTCCTGGTAGCTAAAGGTCGCAAGTTTTACTCGCCCACTCGGGTTAGCGTTTGACTAATCGGGCTACTATTATGCGCGAATTGATCATTGGAGAGGTCTCGTCTATCTAACGATCATTATAATCACATTCACTCATATCTTAATGTGTTTTTTTCCCTGTATTTCGGCTAAAAATGACAAAATCAGTATACCCTTAGAGTTTTCTCATGGTGCAATATATGTCCATTGTAATCACATTCACTCATTTGTCATTTTTAGCCAAGAAATGTCCGTTCGTTCTTGTTATTTACAACATCACGAGGTTGGCATTCAGGATGGTTGGTCAAACTTTAAGTACGGCTCACCAACCAAACCCCGTTGGCATGGCAGCTTGGATCACCCCCCGAGTAGCATTTCGCAGGCTGACCTAGCAGCGTAGAGCCAAATATCCAATTTGGATCACTCCAGAGAGCTTGCCTTGACATTTGCGCACTCTTTTTCCGAAAGGACTTTTTGCAGACTGAATTTGTAAATAAGGGCGCAAACAAAACCAAACATGATCCTGTATTCCTGTCCCACGGCACATGCGGCTGTCGATCGGAGGCTCTGAGCACAAAGCTTTCCACGATCGAACGGATCCGGGCAGGCACAGCACAGAGATAGACTTCTTGTCCACGAGCGTCGGTGCTCTGGCATGGCATGGCAGCTAACCGCAGCCGCAGCGGAACCAGCTGACAAAATCGACAAACGGAAAGCCCTATCGCGCGCGTCGCGTTCTAGCTCCCCGTCGGCGAAACGGGCGAGCACGTCAGTAGTAACCGTGCCGGTGCCGAGCTCTGCGTCCGGTCGGCGAGCCCAAGGTCCGGCCGTTGCCGTTCCACGGCGGCAACCCGAGGCAGCAGCGAGAAGCGAAAGGGGAGGCCACGAGTACGCCGGAGACCGACTGTGCCCGCTAGCTTCTCTTCTTCCTTTGTTTTCTTCAAACCTCGGCAATGCTGGTTATTGATAAAGTCCAAAATGAGTTGAAGAGTTTATTTAAAGAACCGGCCGAAAATCATATAACATAGCGCATCACGTCGGCCCAAAGCCATGAAAAACGAGTCAATGACCACGTCGTTCTAACAATCACAGTCGACGTAACACGGCGAAGCCGACATCACCACAAGGTGTAACCTTGAGCTTCCGCTCCAACACCCACGCAGACCTAAAGACCGCTTACCACCTAGCCGAAGACGAAGACTCGTCGTCAGCAACCACCACTAGTCCCTCTGATCGGTGGAAAATCCAAAACAAATCCGCAAGAGGCAAACAACGCTGGAGCACCCGATCCCGTGTCGGATATTGGGTTTCCTTGAAGAGCCGACAGGAGAAGTGAGATTCACCGCTACCACGACCTTTGTCGTGGGCGCCGATACTGGTATTGCACCGACCTTGACACGCGCGCTAGACTTAGACCTATCTTATCCCCCAAATAAAATTGTTGGCTAATGAGTCACACATGTGGCCATCTGCACTGTACCGTATACGTAATCGTGTAGGAGCAGCTACCACTCAAGCTAAGCACATTACCGAGTGAGTGTTTCAAACTGATGGCACTGAACCGAACGACAGGGAAAAGGCACTCAATCAGTAGGCTTGTACTCTCTCCCTTCTCCTTTATAAAGCCCCGCACAGCAGGCAGGCCTTGTGCTTCCTCCATCGGTGGCGTGCTCACCGCAGACATGAAGTCCGCGGCGCTGTTGCTGATACTAGCGGTCGTCACTCCTCATGTGCTGCAATGCCACGGCCTCCTCAACCCGGAGATCCACGACGCCGGCGGGCTGAGCCGGCGAGGCTTCCCGGAGGGGTTCGTCTTCGGGACCGCCGCGTCGGCGTACCAGGTCGAGGGGATGGCCAAGCTGGGGGGCCGAGGGCCCAGCATCTGGGACGCCTTCATTGCGGTTCCAGGTAAGTAAACCCACCTTCAGACTTCAGTACCTTCCGCCGACTCACCTGTCTTCTGGTGGAGAAGTTGTGACTGTGTGTTCTTGTTGGGAGAGCAGGGACGATCGCCGGCAATGGCACCGCCGACGTGACGGTCGACGAGTACCATAGGTACAAGGTGTGTGTGTACTGGAGAAACAGTCGTCCTGATTGGTACTCTGTTTTTTTCTGCTGTTTCTTGGTGTGTGTCCTGACGGTTGACAGGGGTCTCTTCGGGTGTAGGAAGATGTGGACATAATGAAGAGCATGGGCTTCGATGCGTACCGCTTCTCCATCTCTTGGTCCAGGATCTTCCCAGGTATCTTATATACGGCCGCCTGATCCCTCTAGCTGCAGCAGTTTGCTAATTGCCCAGTTTAATCTTGTGTTGGTTCAAACAGTCACAAAAAACATGGACCGTATATATAAGTTTGTGATGTGGAGTTGTGTGTAAAATTTCAGATGGAACTGGGAAGGTGAACCAGGAAGGAGTGGATTACTACAACAGGCTCATAAACTACATGCTTCAGAAAGGTACCCGAAGGTTCCTTCTACACCTAGACAAGAAACTGTCGGCATCAGGGTCCATACTTCTCATCTACCTAACATTCTCATGGTGAACTAGGCATCACTCCTTATGCAAACCTCTACCACTACGACCTCCCACTGACGCTCCATCATCAGTACCTGGGCTGGCTGAGCCCAAAGATCGTGTAAGCATTTCCAGACAGCGGAATTCCCATCATTTCAAAGTTGAATTTAAGCCTGTCTCTGATGCATTTTCTTCATATAAAGAGGGGCGTTTGCGGACTATGCGGATTTCTGCTTCAAGGTGTACGGGGACAGGGTGAAGAACTGGTTTACCTTCAACGAGCCGAGAGTCGTCGCTGCTCTAGGGTACGACAACGGCCTCCATGCGCCGGGGAGGTGCACCAAGTGCGCTCCAGGAGGCGACTCCAGGACGGAGCCGTACCTTGTCACGCACCATCTCCTCCTTTCTCATGCCACGGCGGTGCAGAGGTACCGCGAGAAATATCAGGTAAAGACTGAAGAACTTGCAGGCCATTTTTACTTGAAGAACTACAGATTCGGTGAACACTGAATGTGAACTGTGTTTATCCTGTTTAACAGCATCAACAGAAGGGGAGGATTGGAATTCTCTTGGATTTTGTATGGTACGAACCTTTAAGCAACAGCAATGCGGATCAAGCTGCAGCGCAGAGGGCAAGGGACTTCCACCTTGGATGGTAAAACCCTGAACCCATTTCATCCAGGATCAAAGTTTACTAGTACTGAAGTTCAGATTGCAACACAGGGTCAACCAACCAACTACCAGTCTATCACCATTCTGTTTGGACTCTGGAGGGAAGCCAAATGACACTATATGTATTATCCTTACAGGTTCCTTGACCCCATTGTCCATGGTCGCTACCCAGATTCGATGCGCAAGATTGTCAAGCGCAGGTTGCCAGCCTTCAGCACCGAAGAGTCCAAGATGGTGAAAGGCTCCATTGACTATGTTGGTATCAACCAGTACACTTCTTACTACATGAAGGACCCTGGGGTGTGGAACCTGACGCCGACCAGTTACCAAGATGATTGGCATGTTGGATTTGCCTGTGAGATCTGACTCCTTCACTCCAAATCCTTCTGCTACATACTTCACATGTTACTCTGATTCTCATGATGTGTATGTGTGTCTTTGCAGATGAACGAAATGGTGTGCCTATTGGACCTCGCGTAAGTGCAATGCTTGATTTAGTCTACTAGTACCTTGTACATGGAGAAATGCAAATTTTCTGAGGAATTTTGTAACTCTAAACTTGTTGGGTATATGCAGGCAAACTCTGACTGGCTTTACATTGTACCATGGGGAATGAACAAGGCTGTGACCTATGTTAAGGAAAGATACGGAAATCCGACAATGATCCTTTCTGAAAACGGTACTGATGAACTCAAATGATAATTATTAAGCAAACTGCAACCTATTGTTCTCATTGACAAGGACAGGAATCATCAATGCTATGTTCTGACAGGAATGGACCAGCCCGGCAACGTCAGCATCGCTGATGGTGTGCACGACACAGTAAGGATCCGGTACTACAGAGACTACATAACCGAGCTCAAGAAGGCGATAGACAATGGAGCCCGGGTGGTTGGGTACTTTGCTTGGTCTCTGCTCGACAACTTCGAGTGGAGACTTGGCTACACTGCCCGCTTCGGCATCGTCTATGTCGACTACAAGACACTGAAGAGGTACCCCAAGGACTCAGCCTACTGGTTCAAGAACATGCTCTCCAAGAAGAAGAAGGGATAGGATTGCAAACAAGTTCCGAGAGAATCAACTGATTCAGCTTTCAGAATAAACTATACTGTGGTGTATGTTCATCATAGCACCTCAGATTTAGCTTTAAGAAACTGGAAAAATAAGCATCGAGGCGGTAGCTTTCTAGTTCTTATAATACAATGAGAAGAAAGCATGACTGATGGCATGCACAAGAGGAGCTAGGACTGCAAACAAGACTCAAGTGGATCAATGGTTTCAGCTTTCAGAACAAAATCCACTGAAGCTTTCGTACGTCTAGTAAGCATGTCATATTTGCATCAAGAAACTGGCAATAACTAGAGTCGAGATAGTACTTTCGGCGGTATTTTAGAACAAATGGGAAATAAAGAGGTCTTGTCTTGTCCCTCAGAACACCACAAGAACACCAGTTTAAGCATACCAAGCACAGAAATAAAATGACTATTCTAAACACCAAATGACATCAATTCTATTTGACAGCATACACATATCATACTGACAGAAAAAAGCATATGAAAAATTCACTGCAACCAATGTGAATCAAAAATGAACTCAATATATTCAACTATACCAGTTCTCTTTATTCTTGCAAGGATTATACCGATTCGACATACATGAGTAATGACTGCATAACTATAGAACTGCTATCTATACGACTATAATCTTACTATCAAAAAGAGCTTATCACCATTACTTTGCAGGCTATTGCTAACATGAAAACCTTGATTCATATCATATCCTCTTATCTGCAGAAAAGCTAGGCAAAATTGGAGCAATTAAACAGAAGGTAGTAGAATTTACTAAGCACCCCTCAGAAGTTGACTTGGCCTCTCCCATAGACCAGTAGCTCTACATGTGCCAACTCCATCGCTATAAAACAACTAAGTTATCTTCACCAGGTCAACCTGCAACCTGAAATTCATCAAAAAATTACAAGTACAGATGAGACACCTGGGAGTTGGTAACTACAGTATGCATACAACAAAATTAGAACATGGATGTGATCAAAATAAGACTTAACAACCTGGGGTACAGAATTGATCCTTATAAAATTTTGGAATGTTCATGATTCAACTAAATAGAAATTCTAGAATTACAGAACTCAAGCTGATCAGTGGAACTAGCATAAAATTAACTTATCAGCTTTAATGTTTCCTTTCAAATTCACTACTCTCTGCTGTGTAACTGGAAAACACTACTAGTACAATAAAGTAACAGCTCACAAACTCTGTCTAAAGTTGCACACTCACACTGAGTTATACTGATTCAATTGCAAGTTTTGTTCAGATGTATATTGGAAAATCATCATGCAAATGCACATAACATATCTTGAATTTGACATTCCCATTGCAAGGGAAACAGTGTGGCACAAATTTCACGTACCATGTACACAAACGGATCAGGACGGCCACCAGTGCCCGCACGACACAAGCTCTTCTGCTTCAGCAGCCTACGAATTTCGAACAGACAAACGCAGGAAGAAACACAGATGGAGCGATCAGCCTCAATACATCTTCAACCGATAGATGGATTGGACTTTGGAGGGAGTGTGTTGCTCACCAGCGCAGCGCCCTGCTGGTTTTGGGGTTGTCGCCGACGGCGGCGCGGATGGCCGTCTCAGTGGCCGGCACCGCCTTGGGCCGCGAGAGCCACTTCATGATGGCGTCCGCTCGCTCCTTGAGATGCCCGCCACCACCACCACCACTCACCCGCGGAGGCCTGTGGCATCTCCCCGATGTGGCCGTGGACCCCGCGGACGCGCAGCCGGTGATGGCGCTCCCCTCGCTGGCCACCGTCCTGCCCCTCTCGCTGTCGTCCTCGTCGTCGCTGACCTGGATCCACACGCCCTTCCGCTTCTTCGTCGGCTCGCCCTGGAACAGCTTGCTGGTCGCCTTCGCCAGCACCTGGAGCAGAGCAGACGAGTGGAGCCGCCCTTCAGTCAGGCTTCGGCGCATCACTACGGAAGACAAGACACGGCGGGCAAACCGCTAAGTAGCAGATGAAGTGTTTGCTCACCTTGGGGTCGATGCGGCGGAGGGAGGCGACGACGGAGAGAACGCGGAGGGGGTCGACGCGGCGGCCGCGCCGCGCGGAGTCGGACACGCAGGACCTCGCCGAGGTGACCGAGTAGGAGGAGGAGGCCGAGTAGGACGAGACCTCGTCGCTGCGATGCGGGGGACGCGCACGGGGCGGTGAGTACGTCGCGCGGAGGGGACGAGGTGCGGAATCGAAGCCCAGGAGAGAAAAGTGGGGATTCGAGGAGTACCTGAAAGTGGGGAGAGGCGGCGAGGTCGAGGAGTCGGCGAGGAAGAGCAGCGCGCCGGCGATGGCGACGTCGGCGGAGGTGGGGAAGGCCGCGGCGGCGGTGGCCGAACCCATGTCGCCGGCAGGGGGGCAGGTCATGGTGGTGGGAGAGGAGGCAGTGGCTGCTGTTGCCGGTGTGGATTTTGTTGGGGAATTGCGAAAAAGTTTGGGATGGTACCTCGTCGGTGTGAGAGCAGCCACAGCGGGGCGCTTATGCGGCCGACGCTAGGGTTCTATTCCTGGTAGAACAGCAGTTCGGGAATTGATTCCTGGCGCCCATACGGCATCGACGCAAGAAAAGGCGTCAGACGCTTGGCCTTTTTTCTCTGTACGTGAAGAGCTACAGACGTAGCAGTTGGACAAAACATTAGCGTCCCGCGTTGGGAGAGAGGGCGCTTATAAGGGGATCTGATTTTCTGCAATTGTTTTTTTCACTTTAAGCGCCCATGTTAGCGTCGAGCATTGGAGATGCTCTGATCTGGAAGGGGCGGAGGCACGAAAATTTGAAATTTTCGAGCGTCTGGGGGCGTGAAAGCAGGCTGACATGTGGGGTCTACATGACGTGGCTGCGAGGATTTTAGTTTTAGTTTTTGTGCTTTAATTTATGTTGGGAAAATCTATCAAGAGGCGCCGCACTGTTGCCTCGCCGTGCGGCGGTGCCTCACGATTCGCGAAAGGGCATTATACGCTTCAACAACCATCCCCTCGTTCTTATCCCTTTACTCTTATATCCCCTAGCGCAATTTTGCTGTCCATTCGTTCTCTTTCTCACAAATCGCCACAGGAGAGCAGCGCTCCCGTCGCCGACACGCACGAGGAGGATGCGCGACGGATGGGAGGGCCTCGTCGGGCCACCGCCGACGAGAGCGAGCGGGAGTCGGGACGGGGGGAGGGCTTCACCAGTCCGCCGCTGACTGGCGCGTGGAGGAGGCTTCCCGCTTCCGTCCCTGGCGCGCTGACGCCGCCGCCGAGCACGCAGTGGGGCACCGCTGCCATCAAGCTCCAGGAGGAGGTTGTCACCATCGAGCGTTAGGTGGCTGCTGCCTTGACCGCAAGGAGGTCGTTGATGGCAAGCACATGGAGGCGTCCTTGCGATGAGGAGGCAGCCACGAGCGATACGGGACCGGACATGGCGGCACCGGCACAGATGCGACAACAAGCACCGTGGCACAGATGTGGGAAGATATCATCCCCGCTCAGGCCGCAGTCCGCACCACCTCTGCGTCGTCTGACTCCGACGAGGTCGCGCGGGCCGGGGGGTGGGCTTGGCGTGCTCTCGACGCTGGGGCTAACCAGTGAGTTCACTGTCTTCCTCTTATTCTGCAGGTTCAACCCCAACCACTTACCTCTCATCTTTCTAACTTGTTATTGTGTCTCAGCGGACGGAATCATCAAGATAAACCTGGGATCAAGTTTCTATGTACCAGAAATTCCTTGCTGCTGGTATTCCATTTTGGTTGTTCGCTTAAATATATGGATTGCTAGCAATGAAAATATTCTGATAGCTGGGTGGGAAAAATCTAGTAATTCTTTTGTTTAAATCTGGTAGTTTTTGTGAATAAATTGGTTTGATGTATGACCAGTTTGGCATAGCAAAAAAAGCTGGTAATAGTATCTATTTAATCTGATAATTGTGTCTAAATAACGAGGTAATATGATAATTGGTTTGTTGAAACATAATAGTTATTCGTGAATGAACTGGTTTGATGTATAACCTGACACTTTGGCATAGCAAAACTCTGATAACCGTGTCAAAATAACCTAGTAATTGTGCTTAAATAGTATGATAATTGTTTTGTTGAAACCTTGTAGTTATTTGTGAATGTTGTTACCAGTTTATCAGTTTTTGGAGATTACACAACGATGATTTACTACTGCTGCTCTCTGGTCTTGCAGCCGACTTCCAAAACGAGGCTGAAGTTTGCCATGCGCTTGTGGATGCACCGGCACAGATGCGGTTATTCTGATAGTTGACTAGCTAATTGCCCGTGCGTTGCAACGGGGTATAAATTTGTAGTGGTTACATAATGGACATCCAGCTGACTAACAAATATTATTAACACGAGCTTGTTAGTAGTTAGGACTAAAATTTGGACAAAACCGCACTAACTAACATGCGTAAAATTATTTCCTAAAACCAGCATTCACATACTTCGGTTTCCTTCAGAATCAGATGCTCTACATCAATGCTTTTACTGCTATATCAAATTCTTGTTAAAAAATTAAGTTACATTTTTTTTAAAGGTTTCTATTTTTACGAACGGAAGCGACTATATATATTTTATTTTATTTTTGAGATTTAGCGACTATATTTTCTGACCATGTATATGCCATGCATGTTTGTTGTCATCCTCTATCGTATGATCATTCTCACGCCGCCAATAATCTATAGAACCAAAGAGTCTCTTTGTGTCGATCTACCTCGGATTTGCTCTTCCCACATCGTCCTGTCGTCTGCTCCTTCTCACGATGCCAAGCATCACCTTCTAGAATTTCTTTTTGATTGTACTAAGATATGAGTAAAGTATAACCTAATAATGCTTACACTTGAACGGTGAAAGACATAAAACGTGAGGCCAATCAACAAACATTTATATTATGTCGTGCTTGTCAGTGTAACCTCTCTGGCAAACCATAGATACCATATAAAAATAGAGAATTGGGTTTCCAACACACAAAAAATTACACTTGCTAGAAGATCGTTCCGAATGGTGCATATTACAGTTCTGCCTGTGTTTAAAAAGCAAAGAATATAAAAAACGTACAAAAAGCAAAGAATATCAAAAATTGTTGATTACTGCAAAAAAAATATTTTTCAGCAGATATGCTTCTCAAAAGCACCTGTTACAATGTAAGATGTGTGAGCTTTGAAATTCCTTGATAGCTCCGGTCTGTCTTCGAAATTCTCTACAATCTTAGAGATGAAATAGAACATATGAACAATATGATAGCTGAAAATCATTTTGCATCCTCTCACCCCACGTTTCACTCCAGATCTGAACTTTGTAATCCTCTGTTTTAGCATTAGTGCTATCCACTTGTCCACAATTGTTCAGCCCTAAATATGATAGCTGAGATCATTTTGCATCCTCTCACTTTAAGTTGCTCCAAATTGATGTGCAGGATTTCATGCAACAATAAAACCAAAAGACTACCTTATGACTATGTACACAAAACAAAATGGTCATAAAAATCTCTTGATATTACATGTAAGCATCATAGCTCCTTAGTCCAGATCCACTTATATCTTCCATTTTTCTTTTCTCAATAATGTCAAGTGAAAACAAATAAACCGATGGGATATAGAAATATCTAGGTTCACTCAAATGCAACAAGTCTGTTGAGGAGCAAATAGTCAAATACATCCAGCCGGCATCGCTGAGGTCCAGCTCAAAACCCTTGTGCTGGTGTGGCAGCCTGTATCAGCTGGTGTCTTCGAAGTCAAGCCCTGTGCACGCTGGCCAGAGAAAGCTAGAGTCCTTTTGTAGTACATGTATCAAAATTAATATGAATGTGACCACTGGACATATATTGGCCTTCTAAAATTAAGTTATATATCTAAATTAGTGTATGAAAAAAGGTTAAAGATGCACCATGAAGCAAGTTAGATTATATAAAGACTCGTTGTTGGCTATAAACTGAGCAACTGATGTATAAATGTGTAGGTTGTATGAAATGGTACCACTATTGTTCTAGCCTTCTGCGTCCATATACTATAATTATTTGGTTATATAAAAGCTTGCATGTTTGGCCACTAACGATTTGAACCAACATGATTTTTATCATGTCTGGTCCGTTAGGAGTGGCGCCGCACCTCTTATTAGCTGAATCAAATATGTAGAACATTTGACGGCAAAGAGCAATACTGATTCTATGGCATGACCATGTGTAACGCTAATATAACTATCATTCTTCATACTCAACTAAACAATTATTTAAAAATATTATTGGTCTCCATACTGTGACATGAACAAGTCCTAACATCTGAGGAGTCGTTGCAGATTCAGAATTAGTTCTTCAAAAGGGATTTATTTCTAAACAAGAGGATCTAAGATAGTTCATTTCCTAGTTACCATTACATTCATAGAAGTATGGCCTAATTATCTCCATAGATGTCTAATACTGTAAACTCTCCTTCCTTTTTTCCTTTCATAGCTAATATTGCTACAGCCAGCTACTGAAAAAACTATTGGCCTAAAAATTATGGCATGATTAATTTAACACCCTTGTTGCAGTAATTCCATACATATTAGCACATGCAACTCAAACTGCACACAAAGAGATATAACAACAACATTATATTTCTTTTGTTCATCAAGAATTAATTTACCATTTCAGAAAAAACCTTGCTCTGTTTGTACCAAGCACACACACGCACATGACTTCATTATTCTGTTCAGGGCAAATCTTTGTGGACTCTGCATTCTGTTCCTCTGCTTCAAAAGAGTGGAGTTCAAACAATCATTTGATCGTAGGAAAAGAATGTACATGCTAGTTGATCATAGGAACATGCGCAACTCTGGACAACCGAGTCAATGGACAAAGCATGGGGATCGTCCCCAAGCTTCTCCTCTACCCTGGGCAGGTCGGGGCACTTACGCACGTGCGCCAAACCGGCAGCAGGCCGCCGCTAGGGGATTGGTTCCAGCGGAGAAGTGTTGAGTGGCGGAACGGAGGCGGAGGACGGGACCAGAGTAAGCCCCAATCGTCTGGCTGGAACCCTAGCTTGGACGTGGCCTCCGCGCGTGCCCTACAGCTGCCTGCCGCGGCCTCTCTCGCGAGGCGGCACTATGTCAGCGGCCCTGCAGCCATCCCCGTCCTCCCTCACCGCGACGACGACATCCTGTCTCCTCCCACTCTGGAACCATCGCCGGGCCGCCATTGATTGGGGCTTGAGGTACGAGCTCGTCTCCATCCAACGATTACCCGAAGATCCAACGGAGCACCCCGCCAATTTATGGGTGGCGACCGGCGGCCGTAGTGAGCTGCGGCGGTGGCGGCGGTGTGGAACCAGATCGAACGCCGCCTCCTAGCTGGTACTGTTTTTCTCTAGTGTTTTGGATTGAGGCGAACATAGGAATATGACTTGGACTGCGGGTTGATTTTGGAAGTAGTCAGGGGCTGCAATGCAAAATGCGCAGCGGGACGAAGGAAACAGAGTTGGACCGCTGGTTAGGCAGGATACGGAAGGAATCTTCGTCAATAAGTTCGTCTTCTCCCCTCTGCTGGACAGGTTCTGCTGCTTCTTCCTCTGAATCTTGCCGCCGTGGGGACGGGCAATTTGGGGCGGATCGGCGGCGCTCTGCTCAAGCTTTTTCCTATCCTCCTTTCTTGGAGTTCTTGCTAGCTGTGTGGCTGGCATGTGATGGCGAAGCCGGATCGACATCCTGCTCAAGTCGGGGCGTGCCCCCCGCCGATGCTCCTTCTTCGACGCCAAGATCTTGCCGTCACCGGCGAGTGGCTAATGCGGCGACTTCAACGGGATTGAGTTCCCAATCGTCTTGTGCAGGTGATTCAGCGGCTTCCTTGGTCCTCCTCGTCTGGAATCGGTGCTACGATGGTGTGGTCAAGGATGGCGGCGGAGACGATGATGCAGAAGCTCCCAGGGGTGTGTGCGTGTTTTCTTTTTTCCTTGGTGTGTTTTCTGTAAAAGGAGGACAGCTGGGCTGTCTCTGGATGTATCCGGTGTACTCTGCTTATTATTAATCCAGGTACGGCAAATTCAAAAAAGGATACGGAAGGAAACTTTCATTTTAGATAGGAGAGATAGTTGTGTGGGAAAATCTGGTAACAGTGTTGTTGAAAGCTAATAGTTATTCGTATACAAATTGGTTTGATGTATAGCCTGATACTTCTGTATAGCAAAAATCTAGTAATTGTGTCTCGATAATATGGTTATTATGCCTACGCAATTAGATAGTTGTGTCTAAATAATCTAGTAACTTATTTTGGGATAATTTGATCACTAATACTTGGATAATCTGGTAACCTGATAATTGCTAGACAGGGTGTGTTGACATACTACTAAACTAGCTAAAAATTTCCACTATTTTGGCAGCAGTCATGTGGTATTTCATTTGATGTTGCTTAGGGAGGTGAAGCATGAGGAGACTTCTCACAAGACCTCCAATGCTACATTGTCGTCATGAAGCTCGCGTCTGGCCCAAAGTTGTCCATCTGAACGTGGCGAGCTCCCCGGATAAAAGAGCTGGATGGACCAATTCCGTTGCAGCCCGAGTTGGCGGTTCGGATGGTGAAGCTGCACATGATGTAGAAGAGGAGCCGGTATTTATCCGAGGGCCCGAGGTGAGACTGAGCTGCACTCTAAACTCAGAAATGTTACTTGATAGTACTGATGTCGGAGAATCCTCCATGACAATCTTTGAACCTTGTGCTTCTCCATTGTGTGGTTTAGAAATACTATGCTACCTACCCCATTGCCTCCTATTTGTCGCCATCCCGACATTCATGTGATTGTTCTTTTTGTATCTAGTCATGTTTTAGCTAGTTGGAGAGAGAGCGACTATTATGTAACTGTTAAGTAATGATGATAATCGTGACCAATTAATCTGGTAGCTCCTACTGTGATAATGTGATAATTGTGACTAAGTAATTTGATAACCGTGTCTATGAAATATGTTAACTGTGACTAAGTAATATGGTAATTGCTACTGGGATAATCTGCTAATTGCTTCTCTTAAAGACAACATGGTAATTGTTGCAGACATATCTTGATAGGTGTGCCTAATTATTCTGCTAACAATGTAGGATAATATGGTAATTGTTTTATTGATAGTTTGTCCTGAGGGCTTCTTAGGAAAAACTTGGTAATTCCTTTGTTTAAACCTGATAGCTATTCGTTAACAAGTTGGTTTGATGTATAGCCTAATCGTTATTCGTTAACGGACTTTACTCATTACTTCGGGTAGATGTGGGCGTTTGTGCAATTTTTTTTGAAGTGTTTCATCAATTGTTTTTGGAAGATACGTATATATGATTATGTATCCTCAATTGTATATATGGTTAACTTGATTCTGTTTTTTTCCCAAGCAGGGTCAGTGCAATGGCTCGGAGGAAGGGCAGCAAGAATAAAACTGTTGGTGATACCAAGGGGAAGGGCACAAAGAAGAGGCGTAATGTGAGTTGTTTGGCCAGTACCTTTTTTTATTTGTGCAATACTACTGTAAATGTCACTGGGGAAGGTCTCTGATGTAGTTGTATGATGGATTTGGATGTAGTAACATTTTATGTCATAGCAGATAAGTATCTGGTAACTATTACGAATTAAACTGCTAGCTACCACAAAATAATATGGCAAGTAACTCGGAATTACCTGGCAATTGGCAGTAAGCTCACATATAACCAATAGTAAAATAACCTGATAACTACAAGAAATTAAATTGATAGCTAGGATTGAATAACCTGATTGCTAACATGAAACTTCTTTGAAATCAACTAGCATGATTTTAACATGATAGCTAGGATTGAATAACCTGATAGCTAACATGAAACTTCTTTGAAATCAACTAGCATGATTTTAACATGATAGCTCGAATGAATGAACCTGGTAGCTAGATTGAATTAACTTTGATAGCCAGCTTTTGACTTAACCTGGTGGCTAGCTTTGAATTAACTAGCATGAATTATCTAACATGATTTTAAAGACGATAGCTACAATGAATTAACATCTCATGATTTAACTTGGTAGCAACCAAAATTTCAGTACAAATTTTACTATTTGGAATCTTTCTTAACATGGGCATTTTAATCTACTAGATGATAACTTTGTCGAAAATAGCATGCGAAGTAAAAAGCATGGAAATGTCTTAATAGTTTGTATTAAAATGGCAAGCCTTCCTGTCAAATATGGTATTTGTTTTGTGGATAATCTAAAAGTTGTATTGAATTAACCTGGTAGTTGAATATTGAATTAATCTGATAAGTGTTTTTGTGGATAGCCTGATAGCTGCATTCAATTGAACTGGTAATTGTTTTGTGGATAACCTGGTAGTTGAATTGAATCTATCCAATTAGTATTGGTGGACAACCTGATAGTGACATTAAATTATCTAGTAAGTGTTTGGTAAATAACTTCATAGTTGTACGAAATTAATCTGGTAATTTTTTGTGTGGAACCTGATAGATGTGTGAAGATAATCTCTTAGCTGTTTAAGTTGAAACTGATGTTTACCTTTTTCTTCTTTCTACAACAGGTGGATGAAGATAAGAATCTACTACTTCGAAGAATTAAGATTCTGTTGGTCCAATATCTACTACTTCATCGCATGTTAATGATTTTCAAGTTAATTCAATACCCTATGTGAACTTATTTTGCAAATTTTGCGAAACTTTGTAAGTACCAAACCTATCGAGCACTATGTTCTACTCACGAAAAAAATACTCAAGTGATATGTGTTTTTTAATGTTCCGGTCTGTGTTTTCGTTCTTGTTGCTTAGGAAAGATGTTCCAATTTGTTTCCTTGATGAGCATAAGAGTCGATTTGGATTTTCGATCTACAGTAATTGTATTTGTGGAAAGTGTTGAGAAGATAGCAGAGTGAAGATATTTTGTGTTGGACAAAAATTTGGCTACCCGTTTGTTTGTCATGCCATTTTTATCTCTAGATTATCCACAATTTTTCTGCTCTGGTCGCTTGGTAATGGTTGAGCTGAATTTATTTTTCAGAGTGTTTTTTTGGATGATAGTCCCTCGTGGGCCTTCAAACTAGGCACTTTTTTTTTCCAGAGTGTTTGCGTTGAGACACAAGGTCAGATCGTTTAATCAGGCAATTTGGGTGTGGGCCATGTTATTAACGCTGACACCAAGATCACATTGGGTAGTCGTGGGCTTCTTTAACGCCGGCCCAGTAATTACGACACACTTTTTTCTCCCTCCCGGGTCGCCCCCGCGCGGCGACTCCGGAGGCTCCCAACCCTAGCCGGCAGAGGCACAAATCCGGCGCGCCCCAGGCCGCTGCCGGCGGTGGCGGCGCCCTGTCTGCCAGTGCGGCGGAGGGCCGAGGGCGGACCTGCGGAGCCGAGACGCCTGTCTCGGTCGCCGGTCGCGCAGTTAGGTGATGCGCTCGACGGCGGCGTCCCAGGCGCGGTGGGGAGACAACGACGAGGTCGTGCAGGGGAAGGTGGAGAGGCTGGCAGCACTGCTCCGGCGGCGGCGCCCTGGAGCTGGGGCGAGCAGTGCATCTGGGCCCAGCGGGCCTGCTCGTCCAGGACGCGGTTCGTGACCTGCTGCTGCTCGGCATGGCGCGACCGGCTTTTGCTTGGCGCTGGCGGCGGTGCGGCAGCCTCGCGGGCATGGTGGTCCGAGGGCAGAGCGAGGTGGAGTGGCAGAGGTGGTCTGCCGTGAAGGGGAAGCAGAGGTGGAGCCAGCCGGCGTGGCTGGTTCTGGAGGGGGTCGAGGTGGTGCAGCGGCAGCTCCTGGTGCAGATGGCGGCAACGCTCGACGCGGCTCTGCTGCAATCTTTGGCAGGAGCCTGCGATGCTGCGGCCTGCGGGAGATGAATGGCGCCATTTTTGGTGTTGCATCCTCCTGAGGGTGGTTGGCATCCATGGCGTTGTGGTGGACATGCGGCAGAGATGGTGGTGCTTGGAGGGAGAGGAATGGCGGCGTTGCGGTGTTGCATCCTCGGTTGGGAGATGAATGGTCTGCGGGCGTTGCATCCTCGAGGAGACGAATGGCGCCGGCGTGGATTGCATCCTCCCAATTGTGAGACGAATGGCATGGTAGCGGGCGTTGCATCCTCCGTCCAGTGGGAGTCGAGGAAGGAAGGCGGGCAACACGTCGTGCTTGCTGGGAGGTGCGTGTGGCCGTGGAGGCAGGAGTTGCGGTGTGGCTTGGTGGGCTAACCAGATCCTTTGGGATTGCAGGTGAGAATACCGGTGAAAACCGTACGCCGGGCATGTTCGGAGTCTTCGATGGTGGCGCTTTTGAGCGTCATTCCCTTCTTGGAGGCATCGATGTAGCTATTCCCACCTGCCTTCCCTAACATGCTCCAGGGAAACCCTAGGTCTAGTATTCTAGATCGGACGGCGGCGGCGCTACCTGGCGTCACTTTCTCTCTTGGGGGCGTCGTTTAGGAGGTGGATACGGTTAGAGAGACTCGTGGTTTTGTGGTGGTGTGGTGTGTGTTGTTTGTCGAAAGGCGTCATTTGTATGGTTTTCGGGTCCGGTTTCCCTTATAAACTGGACCAACCTTCTATCTATTCAATGAATTCAATGAATTTAGCAGTTCTCCTGCTAACATTCAAAAAAGTAAGAAACGCCGGCCCAGTAGCTAGTCATGCGCTCGTTCGCTCGCTCGCTGGACGTTGGCGTCGAGACAGCCGCCGCACGCAGCTACCAGGATGCGGCGCCGCTGCGTAGTCTCGTCCATTTATGTTTGGGCAGTAACCCCTGTGTGATGGTTGGAGTATTATGTTCTGGCCATTTACCCATGGATTAGTGGAGAGTCTTTGCATAATTTCTACGCAGCTACTCCATCATTTGTCATACAAATTCACCATAACATGAAATTGTGCAATGTAGTACTTCCTCCGTTGACTTTCATAAGTCATGTGAGATATTTCAGTTTGGTCTACATACATATTAAACTGAAATATCTACCATGCCTTATAAGAGAGAACAATGGAAGTAATTTAACGGGATTAGAGTTGAGTGAGCTCTAACTTAATCTCACTCGAGTGAAAAATAGCAAAACCATTCCATCAATGAAAATCTCATGTTCCACGGTTTCATCACTAAGTAACATTTGTCATGTGTTTATTTTATTGTTTATTATATAAGATGTTGAACTTCATATTATATATTCCACCCAGACGAAACTCTCATGTTCCATGGTTTCATCACAAAGTAACATTTGTCCTATGTTTATTTAATTATTTCTTATGGAAGATTCGACATAAATTAAACACTACATGAAAAAGCCTGTTCTCGGAAACCGTATGAATGTCGAGGGTGGGTTGTCGGCATATGTGTGGTATGCCGAGGGATGGCAGAGAACCATCGGTAAAACATATATGATAGATCGTCGGCATAAAGATTGTTTGCCGACGGTTTTCCCGGAAGAGCCTTCGACAAACATCTAGCCATCGGCATACAATGTACAATGTTCACATCGAGGGCATATCAGTTACTCTGGATAAACATCATGCCGTCATTTTATAATCTAACGATGTTCTAGTGTAATGTAATGTTCGAAACAAAACTAGTGCAGAGTAGTTACACGAGTCATGACTAGCTGAACTAAGGAACTAAGACTGGCTGCAGCAGCCGTAATGTTCACCGACAGTAGTAAAGCTTGTCTACAAAGAACTCCAAGGGATCGAAAAGCCCGTCATCGCCCTTCCTGTACCGGTTCTTCTTGCGTAGCAGCCCGGGATCAACCCGATCTACATGAAGCTGAAAGAACTTGTCGAAGGCATAAAACTTTGTCCACCTGAGCGCATCTCCAGTCGTTGCGCCCCCAGGGCCCAAATCGCCGGATTTTTGTGGCCGCCGCGGCGCGAAACGGCGCTAATTCGGAACCGGGGGAGGGGGGCGCTTACCAGCCGTGAAACCCAGGCCGCCCCCAGCCGGCACGAATTCGGCCATATTTCGGTGAAAACATAAATTCAACCCATTTTGGCATACAAATTCACACAAAAATAAATAGTTCAACAATGCAAAAAAATATAAAACAAATCGTACTAGGCATCGACATTGTCATGGCCCTTGCGCGCCCACAAGTGCTGCAACAGATCATTTTGTAGAGCTTGATGTGTTGCAGCGTCTCGAATCTCCTGGCGCGTGGCGAGGAAGTCTGTCCATGATGCCGGCACCTGGTGATCAACATCTGCAAGAGGACCCCGACGGTAGTATGGGACCCTTGCCTCACTGTCAGGCACCGGGTCATCCCGCTCACTCTCAATGATCATGTTGTGCAAGATCACACAACATTGTATCACCTCCCACATGTTGGACTTCGACCAAGTCAGCGCGAGGTACCGGACAACGGCAAATCGAGACTGCAGTGCACCAAATGCTCGCTCGACATCCTTCCTGCAAGCCTCCTGTCACTTGGAAAACCAAGCTCTCGCGCTTCCTGTCACAGGGTTCGAGATGCCCTTCACAAATGTTGCCCACTTGGGTAGATGCCATCTGCAAGATAGTAGCCCTTTGTGTACTGGTGTCCATTGATCTCATAGTTCACAGGAGGAGCATGGCCTTCGACAAGATCAGCAAAGACATCCGAGCACTACAAGATATTGATGTCGTTGTTAGTTCCTGGCATACCAAAAAATGAATGCCAAATCCATAGATCATATGAAGCCACGGCCACCGAGCATTCTCCTTCCTTTCCCTGGTACATCCCCTGCCAATCAAATGGATAGTTCTTCCATGCCCAATGCATGCAGTCGATGCTACCAAGCATCACAGGAAAGCCTCTTGCTTCATTCTCTACGAGAAGGCGAGCAATGTCTTGCGCATTGGGTGATCGCAAGTACGTTGGGCCAAAGACTGCAACCACTGCCCGGCAGAACTTGTTCAGGCACTCAATGGCCGTGGACTCGCCCATGCGCAGATAGTCATCATGTGCATCTGCGGGAGCACCGTATGCAAGCAACCTCATGGCCATCGTGCTCTCCCGGATTTCTTGCATGATCTTGAGGAAGAGCTTGCGGTTCATCCTGAAACGGCGCCGGAACACCTTCGCGTCCTGGGTGGGATCATCGGCGAAGTAGTCGGAGTAGAGGATGCAGTACCCCTCGTACCGCTGCCTCTGCTTGCTCTTGCGTCGACCGCGCGTCGATCCAACACGCCGCGGCCCAGCGTCGTCGGCGAGCAAGCCGGCGAGGGAGGCCAAGACCAGGACGTGTTCTTTGTCGTCGATGGCAGCCTGATCTTCCTCGTCGAAGAGCTCGGCGAGTATCTCCTCGTCGGAGTCCATGGCTATGTCGGGCTTTCGCCGAACACCTTGCGGGCAGGGTGGACGCCCTTCCGCCCCGAGGATCTCCCCGGAGGCGGGATCGCGGCGGAGGGAGTGGGCGGCGCCGGCGGCGTGGCGGGACTAGATGGCGGGCTTCCTAGCTGCTTTTGTGCGGCGGCGCAAGGAGGGGTGGTGGCGGCGACGGCGTGGCGACGTCGAGACGGGGTGGGGCAAAGGCGAGCCGGGGTGGAGAAAAAGTGGTGTCTCGCCGACAGAGCTGGCCCACGCGTGCTTTTCCTTCCGCCGGCCCCCCCAGGCCGAACCCAGTGGGCTGGGTTTCGCCTGGGTGCGCCGGCGCAAAATAACGCCGAAACGGCGCTAACTGGGCTTTTGGGGAGGGGCGAGTGGTAGGAAAACGGCGCTTTTTGCTTCCGCCGGCGCCAAAAAGGCCTCCTGGGGGGCACTGGGGGGGGGGGGGGGGGCGACTGGAGATGCCCTGAGAGGACCGCTCTGGGTGTGGTTGTCCATCAGCCGTAGCTCCAAGTCGCCATTTCTGGCGAAGTGGTAGTCAAAGCAAACGACATAGTGGCCATCCACATCACACTCCTCGCCCTCCTTGAGCTTCAACAGCTTGGGCAGCGCTCCTGTGTATATGTAGTTGGTTACCTCGTTGTACCTGAAGTATGTTGGTCCGTCCACCAGCAGAGAACCGAGCAGCGGTCCATGACTATACATAATCCACTCAAGCTCTAGTGGCTGGACTTTGCGGCCCTGGAACGAGTTCAGGGGCGTATCCGGCTCGATGACGGTATAGGCCCGAAGAGGCAGACGAATCTCATTTGGCACCTTGAGAGTGGGAACTCCTTGGGTTGACAGAATTACTTGTAGCACCTCTGAGATAGAATTACTTGTAGCACCTCTGAGATATGACTGCCTTCGTCCAGCTTCCATACTCCTCTCCTCGAACATCTTTTTTCCAGTTCTAATGGATGCTTCGCCTGAAAGGTAAACTTGCCGTGACCATGGATTCGCTCAAACTCCAGCCGGTGCTGAGCCTCAAGTCCCATCGTGCATGAATAAAGAGTGCAACTGGCTGCCATGCCCATGCCAGATAAGTAAGCAGTGAGCTACATTGTTAGTCGATAAGGGACAGACGATTGAATTAAACGATGAGTGTAGTAGGTCAGGGGCTCACCCACGAAACAGGCTTTCGCCCCGCTTTATAAATAAAGCCACAACGGCCGAACGATACAAGGTAGTGAGGCAACCCTTTTACAAAGAAGATCCTAAGAAAACCGAGCTACAAAAGCCACATCGAAAACGCTGAAAGCGAAACAACACGACTACGCAGCCGGACAAGCACACCAGCTCCACGCTAAGCCCTAACTCGCCTAAGCTCCACGACGACGCCCCCAAGAGGGTGACGGCGCAAAGCGTCGCCGCCGCCGAGTCCAAAAGGACTTGGGTTTTCACCCGGAACCCTGACACGAGGGAGAACACCAAGACGACGTCCTCAAGAGGAGAGCAGCACCCGCGGGCGTCGCCGTCATCCGTGCTTTCGCTCGGTCACTCCCCCATGTCACAAAGAGGGTCGCATGACACAAGCGTAAGGAACTCCAGATCCAGGCACCGTCGGAACGCGCCCAAGCCACCCACCGCTGCCCCCTCCGCTGTCCACACAGCCAAACGATGCAGCCACCACTGTCACCATGGTACTCGCCGGAGAGCAACCCATGTGACCCGCCACCCAGGGCCGCCGCCCCGGCATCCGCGCACTCCACCCTAAAACAAGGACAAACACACCGCAGGATTGACGGATCTGAGAGGGAAACCTAGCGCGCATTAGCCCACTGGAGGGACCTCCCTCCACCGGAGCCGACCGGACACGATAGCTGTATCAGCCCAGACCCGCCTAGCTCGTACCAATCCCACCGCCATGCTGCAGCCCGTAGGCCGCTGCCGCCGCAGAGTCTCCACCACGCCACCACTGCTCGCCACGTGAGCACGCCGCCAGCCGTGGGGAGAAGAACGCCAGACCCGGATCGATGAAGAGGCTGCAGGGGGAGGATGCCCGAAGGGTCGCGGTCCCAGTCGCAGCCGCGCACCATCCACCACCACCGGCCAAAGGCAGCAGCGCTGCACCACGCAGGCCGCCGCCCCGGCGTCCCCGAACTCGAACCCGTTGAGCAGTAGATCACACGAGACCATTAACGGGCATGGTAGGTCGGCGACCGGCTGCTGGTGGATAGCGGCGTACAGTTGATAGGTGGAGACGGCGCCTCCGTACCACCCACGGTCGCACCTCGAGAACGACAACACACACAGACCCGGACCTGGCCGACGCGACCACTGGGAGGTACCCCTCCACCACTAGAGGTGGTCGCCGACCAGATGCGAAACAAGGAAGCCCAGGCCCATATCAGACCCGCCTGGCCCAGATCGGGCCCAGGGGCTCCACGCCCGCATTGCAGCGCAAGGTGGCCGCAGCCGCCGATCTGGCTGGAGTCCATGGTGCAGACCTCGGAGGTACCCCTCCACCACCGGAGTGGTCGCCGACCAGATGCAGAGCTCGGAGCGCCAGGCCCAGATCGGGCCCAGGGGCTCCCTGCCCGCACTGCCTCCAAGGGCTGCCCGCCGCCGGCCACCAGGGCTACCACCGCCAGGCCGCGTCCGCCGGAGACCGCCGGCGACCACAGGGCCAGAGGACCCCGCAGCCGTCACGGACTCCACCTGCACAACCACGTAGCCGCCACTCCGTCGCGCCGTCGCCGGCCAACACCGCCGCCGTGCCCCACGCCCAGCACCGCGCCCCCAGCGGCCTCCGCGTCCCGCGTCACCTTGGACCGCTCGAGGGGGAAGAGAAGCCCCGCCGACGCCGACGAGCTTTGCCCGGAGACGCCCTCCAGCGGCGGCGAGGAGAGGAAGCGCGGGAGAGAGGTCCCCGAGCAGGAGGAGGCGAGGCCGCGCCCGGCAGCCGCGGGACGACACGGACGCAGGGGGAGGGGAGGGAGGGCGGGGGAGGCGCGGCTGGCCGGCGGCGCGGGCGGACGGCGGCGGCGGCTAGGGTTAGAGGAGGAGGAGGAGTCGCGGGCTTTTCTGAGTCGAAATCTTTTGTAGGTTAGGGGCTCACAGCCGTCGTCGTTGATGATCGCGGAGCCCATAACGCTCAACCAGCTCCAAGACGACGGAGGCCGTCACCGACGGCGGCCCAGCACCTCCCGTGCAACCCAATCTCGAACCAACTGGAACCAAAAGCGTGCACCGAAATCATAAACTACCTTCATACGCGCCAGAATTGTTCCATTCCTTGCTTTGGATATGAAGACGTCCGAGGTGCCGAGGCACAACGGCTCCTCCTTGTGAGTGAAGAACACAGCTTGACTCTTCCTCGACCGGCGACGGCTGCAAAACACCAAGTAAAGAGGATTATCAAACAGCTTCGATTCAGAGATGTACAGAGAAAAGGAAAAAATAATAATGAACAGAGCTTCGCAAGAACTCACCCCCGAGTCAAGCTCCTCCTCGCCATGGCAGATGTCTGGCAGCCCCGTGCTCGTATGCTCCCCTCCGACTCGCCGGATCACCTCTAGCACGCGCTTGGCATTTGCGCCATTTTTCCGATTCCAGGCACCTTTTTTCTCACATTCTTGAGTGAAGAATTGCACCGTTGCATCAGGGATGTGGAAGGGAAAAGTGTTGATGGCGCAGGAATCTGAAATGACCATCACCACCAGCAGTTGGTTGCCGGTAGAAAAACAAAACGGACTCGACAAGGGCAAACTAAAATGGTAAAGCATCCTTCAATTCCGTCTTCTAACAGTAATGCAAAGCAAACAAAATGGGGAAGATTCAGATTCACGTACAGTCGTTTTGTTGGATAACTCCGATCCACGTCGTCCTTGGACATTCTCTCATCACGGACAGCCAGTCAAGAAATTCCTGGGCCCAGTATCTTGGACCCAGATCAATGGTCACCAGGAGCCGGTCCACCGCGCCGCCGGCCAAGTAGACATCTGCCGCCGCGCCGCCGGCCAACTCACTCTGCATCAAAGCAAGAAACGTTCAGAAGAAACAATGGGAGAAAGAATCTTGGAACTCCCAACACCCCAATCGAACCACGAGAGTCAAGATCACCTCAGTCGTCCCGGCATCAGCATCCCGCGAAGCGCTCCGCGCTGGCTTCGAGGTGCGCGCGGCTCCGCACCCACGCCTCGTCCTGGTCGCGTGGCGCCGGCGCGGCCGTGGCGGCGTTGCGGGAGACGACGAGGCCGGCGTGACATCGCCGGGGCGGCGCCGGCGCGGCCGTGGTGGCGTTGCGGGAGACGACGAGGCCGGCGCGACATCGCCGGGGCGCCGCCGTCTCGGGCGCGGTGGCGATGTCGGAGACGAGGCGAGAGCCGCAGGCGGAGACGAGGCTGGAGCCGCAGGCAGAGGCGAGGCGGGAGCCACAGGAGGAGAGGAGGCCGGCGCGGGGCCGAAACCTTCGTGGAAGTGCTGGGGGAGGTGGAGGAAGTCCTCCCCGGCGTGCGGCGAGGCGATGCGCTCCTCGGAGGCGCTGTTGGAGGCTGCCGTGCAGACCGGGCAGTCGGCGGCATTGGGGCGGCCGCAAACCATCCGCTCCTGCTGCCCGACGCAGAATACGGCGCGGGAGACCTCGGCGGGGAACTCCATCGCGCCGCCGGCTGCGTCGAGGTGCTCGGGGAGGGACCTGGTGTGGTGGACGAGGTAGTCCATTGGTTTCTTGGTTTCTTGGAACATGACAGCGCCGACACCTATTTGACTTGGGTCCCGTCTCCGCCTGCGGCGAACCGTCTGCGGCGAGCCACTTGTATAGACTCTTTTTTTTAAAACTCAGGTTGATGCTTTCTATACAAAGTATGAGGGTGCAGTAATTCAAACCAGATAACTCATAAGATATTTTTCTCAAATTTTCATTCCTATTTTATTTTTATTTTTAGTTGGTACATTAAAACTAGATTTCTTATAAGTTTTGGTATTTCTGCAGTCCTCCTTTTGCTATCATTGGGGGTACAGTGTTACCTATGAAAGCTTTTACAAATTCTTCAAGATGCGTGGTGATCTGGGTGCAGTGGCGGAGGACGAAAAAAATCGAGGTCGGGCGAAATGCGTACAATAGTTCATGCAAAAATCAAAGTAGGGTCGGGCGAAATGTGTACAAAACTTCATGCAAAAATCAAAATAGTCCGAACGCATTCGTACACATACGATTCTAAACATCATCACATTAGTAAATAAAAAAGGAGAACTTAGGCCTGGACATTAGCTGAAAATGCATGGCGCCATCAAGCAACCTTGCTGCGCCTACCGGCACCGCTTGCTGTTGCCGCGATCTGCCTGCCCGGCACAACGCTGTTTTTTTTTATAGGATCCCTTCTTTTTTCTGCTTGTTCTTCGTAGGATCTGCATAACACACAAAGCCACAAGCCCAATCGGCCCAATGGAACAAGCCTAGTAGGTGGCGATCAGATCTCTTTCCTCTTTCCATTTTTTCTCTTAACGCAATGCAGGTTGCAGGCACATGGATCCATCGCCGGACAAGCACACATCAAACAGATACATACGTATACAAACGTTTTACGCAAAAATCAAGGTGGGGCGGCTTCCCTACCTTGCCCGAAGGAGTCCTCCGCCACTGTCTGGGTGATGGGATAATGTGTCTGGGTGATAGGATAATGTGTCTGTATGCCCTGATGTTCACAATGATAAAGCAAAAAACCGATGTGCTAGGGAACCACATATTGAGAAGTGTATGTTCAGCCCATAAACTGCTGTAAGAATTTACCTTCACTTTTGATAAGATTTTTGTTTCATATGCCGTATTTCTTACTATCTTTCACTGTATTTCTTTTTTGATGTTTCCTTGTGTTCCAAATATCACCCTGCCAAGCTAATAGGCTATCCGAGTGTATTCGACGAGGCTTTTGTTCTCGCAGAGTTTGGAAGGATACATGAGCTAGTTGATATCCCGAAGATTGACCTGGTACTTTCCCAATTTCCATATTCAAACTTTAATCTATCTCTTTTTTACTATGTGGTTTTCTTCTTCACCCTGATAATTTGATCTGCTTTTATCACATCCATTTCCGGCCGATAGGGGTGGCTCCATACTTGGTTAACCGGTACGGTGAATTACCAAGGGCCACCCTGGCACACCTTACAACCGACAACAATGGACCCAAATAGTGATACAACTCACAGATTGCACAAATCTTGATACAAATCTAATGCATAGGGAGGCGACTGAGATTTAGTTTAACAAATTCGTAAAAGTAAATTAGTCGAATTATTCCTAAAATATTCAGAGAGCCAGTTTTGGTGAGGACCCAAATAGTAAATAATCATGTTTCAAAAAAAAATAGTAAATAATTTGGAGGCTTATTCAACACATATTCTGTCAAGTCGATTCATAACAAAATGTTCATCTTCCTACCAAACAGGCCACCACTCCGCAACTCAGCGTAGGCCCAGGCGCCCATCCTGGTCCAAATCCCCTTCCCAAACAACCTCGACCGCCGGAGCAAGCACCTCACAGGTCTGCGCCACCGCGTCCGCTCGCCGGCGTTGACTCCTACACCACTGTCAAGTATCGCCAACTCACCTACCCACGACAGACCACCACCTTCCACGCCCAAATGCCGCCTCACGCTTCCCCCGCCCCCACCACCGGCTCCAGACGCTCCGTCTACCTCCTCCTCGCGGCGCTCGCGGCGGCTCCCTTCCTGCTGCTCCTCCTCAACGGCGGCGCCTCCCAGTCCGCCCTCTGCCGCCGCTCCGCGCCCGCCTCGCGCCGCATCACCTACCCGTCCGTCCTCTGGTCCCGCGTGCCGCCTCTCCCGGGCCTCCCCTCTTCCCCGCTCCCCGACCTCCGCGCCTCCCACTGGATCATCTTCTCCGCGTCGCCCCACCACGCGCGCCACCGCCCCCTGTCCGCCGTCCCCGGGTGGCAGCTCCTCGCCGTCGCAGACGAGGCGACGCCGCCCGACTGGTCCCACCCCGGCGCGGCGCTGCTCACCCTCGCCGACCAGGCCCGCCTCGGCTTCCGCTCCGTCGCGTTCCTCCCCGGCCGCGGCCCCGCGCGCAAGGCCGCCGCGTACCTCTTCGCCGTGCAGCGCGGCGCGCGCGTCGTCTACGACGCCGACGCCCGCAACGCCGTCTTGGACAACAACAACCTCACGAGGCACTTCGATGTCGATCTGGAGGGGCAGCGCCAGGGGGAGGTCTCCGTTCTGCTGCAGTACAGCCACGCTGATCCTAACCGCACGGTCGTGAACCCGTACGCGCACTTCGGGCAGCCGTCGGTCTGGCCGCGGGGGCTGCCGCTGGAGAAGGCCGGGGAGGTGGGCACGGAGGAGTTCTACACGGAGGTGTACGGCGGTGCGCAGTTCATACAGCAGGGACTCTGCAACGGCCTTCCAGATGTCGATGCAGTGTTCTACTTCACTCGGAAGTCATCGGAGATGGAGGCTTTTGATGTCAGATTTGATGCAGATGCACCTAAGGTCGCATTGCCGCAGGGATTGATGGCACCTGTCAACTCTCTCAACACGCTGTTCCACTCACCGGCGTTCTGGGGCCTTGCATTGCCGGTCTCGGTGAGTCCAATGGCGTCGGATGTTATACGTGGTTATTGGGCACAGAGGATACTATGGGAGATCGGTGGCCAGTTAGCGGTCTACCCACCGACCGTGCATCGCACTGATAATGTGCACGCTCATCCGTTTGAGGATGAGAAGGACATCCATGTCAATGTAGGGAGGTTGATAAATTTTCTGATGGAGTGGCGGTCGAAGAAACGGACACTCTTTGAGCGGATTCTTGATTTGAGTTATGGGATGGCAGAAGAGGGTTTCTGGGGGGAGAAGGATTTGCATTTCATGGCTGCCTGGCTGCAAGATCTGGTTGCTGTTGGGTACAGGCAGCCAAGGTTGATGTCATTGGAGATCGATCGTCCAAGAGCAAGCATTGGTCATGGAGATAAGCAGGAGTTTGTCCCCAAGAAACTGCCTTCTGTCCATCTTGGCGCTGAAGAGATTGGGGAAGTAAGCACTGAGATTGGCAATCTCATAAAATGGAGGAAGCACTTTGGTGATGTTGTGCTTATAGTGCAGTGCACAGAACCCGTGGATCGGACTGCACTCGAGTGGAGGCTTCTTTATGGTCGGATATTCCGGGCTGTAGTTATTCTTTCAGAGCAACACAATGCAGATCTGGCTGTCGAATTCAGCACCTTTGCTCATGCATACAGGTGAGTTAAAATGTTAAATCAGTCTGATCTGTAACCAATTAGAAATAAAATCTCTCTTCAAGTCTTCAGAAACCTACTTTTGCTTCATCCAGTGAGGCTTTATTTCCTTCGATTCTAAAAGTGTGCAGTTGCTTAACCACCTATTGGTAAATTCTCATCGCAGGTACTTGCCTAAGGTGTTTGATCGGTTTGCAGGCGCTGAAGGATTTGTATTCCTTCAGGATCATATGGTCCTAAACTATTGGAACCTATTGGATGCTGATAAATCTAAGCTCTGGATAACCAATAAGGTGCATATCCTTGTCCTGGTCTCAAAGCATATCTGTGATGTTTGTGAATTCCAGAACTTTTGAATTTTCTAACATCTTGAATTAACTTCTCCGGTTCTTGCCAGGTGAAGGAATCATGGTCGGTTGTCCCTTTAAGGTCAAATAACATTGAATGGTTCGTGAACCAAGGAGACATGGTAAAAAAGGCAGTTGGCAGTTTTCCATCTCATTATCAAGCCAATTACAAAAGAAGCGTAGGTGAAGATACGATAATTCATTGCAGCAGTGAGATATTCTACGTACCTCGACAGTATACTGGTGCTTTCTCCAATCTCGTCAAAGTCATTGGAAATCTAGACATTCATCACACTGTTGCAGTCCCCATGTTGTTCCTTGCAATGGATCGACCAGGCAATTTCGAGCCCAGAGCTTTGGGAAAGCTTGTTTATAACACAAACTTGCCATCAAATACCACTTTCTCAACAATGTACACTGCTGAAGCACATGCGGTGTACCCTATGAAGGTTCATAATGAAATGGATTTCGTAAAACTAATCAGAGTCATGGCTTCAGGAGATCCTTTTCTTATGGAGTTGATCTGATCTATGAGTTTTCTAATATAGTATACTTCGGGTTGGGAAGGGCAACAAAACAAAATTGTTAAAGGTACTGTTTTGTTCCTCTCCATCCTCCCTTTCAATGTAATTGAATTAACAACCTCATTGTTGAGTACGGATCATTAGTGCTATCTGATCTCATTTTACATGTGCAAATTAGATGGCAGAAAGTTAGTTGTGAAGTTTGGAATGTTCACAATTCATGAATTCAAGCACTACATCTTCTCATTTTAGCACCATGAGAACAATAACACCATTGTTTTCTGTTTGGTAACTGTTTAACTTTTGGACCGTTGCATTTGAATGTAGATATCACACAGAAGAATCAGGTCAAAAAGAAAAACACACACAGAAGAATGCTAAAACTCAAGTGTTATTTCGTTAAACAATTAAAATGATACTTCATTCTTTGTGACTATATCTGTAGATGAGCATATGGCATCAAGTAACAAAATTTCAAAAGAAAGAACTTCTACGCATGCTTCCTTTTTACATTCACAACCAATCACCCTCTTTGTTAAAGGCCTGTATTTCGTGTTACAACTTTTATAAATCACAAATTATACAAGTTTCAACTCAACGAGACATAAGTCTTCTTCTTGGTCAAATGCTGGAACTGGTCGATTGATCAAATGAGTTCACCGGTCAATTCCTTCGATCTTGTCTTCAACCTCTGAGTAGAGCTCTCTGAGCCTTTCCAAGTTATCCTCTGATGTCTCCCAGTACCCTCTGCCATTGGCTTCTAGGAAGGTTTGAAGCAGCTTCCTGAACGAATTGGGATTTGTGTCCATGAGCCTCTTCCTCATTTCTTCATCTTCGATGAATGTGGTATTTGCTTCCTCATAAACCCAGTTGTCCACTTGCCCAGATGTTGCACTCCATCCAACAGTATTCGTCAGCCGCTTCTCAATCTCTCTAACTCCCTCGTAGCCACTCTTCATCATCCCTTCATACCACCTAGGGTTCAGTAGCTTTGTCCTTGCATCAAGACGCATCGTCTCGGACAAGGTCCGCACCTGTGCATTTGCTGTGGTTGTGTCCGCTATGTACGAGGAAGGTGCCCGCCCATCCTTCCGCAGCCCTTGCACCAGCTTCGTCGGGTCCGAGTCGAAGTAGTGGCTGACATCTGTGAGTGAGATCTCTGACGAATCCAGGTTCTGGAATGTGGCTTCTGCTGTTGCTAGAGCAAGCTCAAATGTCTTGCGTTTCTCTAGCATGCCTACCCCTGGAGCATCACTGTCGAATGCAAAAGACTTGCGGCTCAGGTACATATCCTGGAGCTGCTTCTCATCTGTCCATGTTGCATTCTCCACTGCCAAGTTCACATTTGACGAGTAAGAGCCCGATGCATTTGAGAACACCCTTGTTGCCGCCTCTCTTACCGAGACACCAAGCTCCTCTGCCTGCTCCAGGGCATGCTTGCGCACATAGTTCATCTCAACTGGCTCGTCCAGTTCAGCAACCATCTTTACTGCCCGGTCCAGCAGATTCATCTGCATTGGTCATATGTGTAACATTAGTGCATCAGTTAAGTGGTGAATAATTTAGCTGTCTGCAAAATAAACAAGTCAAAGGCAGAGGAAGTATTAGTTCATACCTGGTTGATGAAAAGATCTCTGAACACACCCGAGCAGTTGACGACAACATCAACCCTAGGACGTCCAAGCTCCTCAATGCTGACAGGCTCCACACGGTTGACACGGCCAAGGCCATCAGTAACCGGCTCCACACCGAGCATCCAAAACACCTGGGCCAGTGACTCGCCGTAGGTCTTGATGTTGTCAGTACCCCACAAGACAAGTGCAATTGTCTCAGGATACTTGCCACCGTTGTCAGCCTTTTGCCGCTCCAGCAGACGTTCCACAACAATCTTGGCGCTCTTCATGGCAGCTGCAGTCGGGATTGACTGTGGGTCTAGAGCATGGATGTTCTTCCCTGTTGGGAGAACCTTTGGGTTACGGATGGGATCACCACCAGGGCCAGGCTCAACATAGCTTCCCTCAAGGGCGAGCTTCAAGGCTCCCAGCTCATTGTCCGCCACAATCAGCTTCAGGCACTCTCCCAAGAATGCAAAACAGGTCCTCAGCTTCTCTCTATCTGCCCTGATGAACTTGGTCTTGGACAAGTACTCCACCCATGGCTCTGAGAGACCAAAGCCAAGGATGGAAGTGAGTTTGTTTTTAACATCAACAACTTGCCCTTTGCTGTTTGTAGTCTTCTCAACAAAGGCACCGACGGCACCTCTTGAAGCTTCAGTGATATCCTTCAGGAGTTCAACATCAGCCAGTATGCCCTTGTCGCTTCCCCTATAGACATCTTCAATGGTCCTGCCCACCGTCGCAGCAAGAATGCTAGGCAGTGCACAGATGTTCTCCTCTGGGCGGTCAAGGGCAGCTATATTCACTAATGTGGCCACAGCTTCGACGGCAGTTGGTGGCTCACCTATCACATGCAGACCACATGGCAGTAGCCGTGACTCTATCTCCATGAGCTTTCCATACACCTTCCCAACGACGAGGTCACGCTCATTTGGTGGGAGCTCCACTCCTTCATCAGGTAAGGGGACATCCTTGTCTAGGTTACACTGTTTTGCAGTGCTGATGATTGTGCTGACAATTTGGTTGCCACGTCCCGTGTCCTTGAGAGACTGGTAAGAGGCGATTAGCTCTGAAAGCTGCTTCAGACCCTTGTACAGACCAGCATTCTCTGCTGGTGGTGTCAGGTAGCTTATGGTGTTTGCATAGCTTCGTCGCTTGGCAACAGTGGCCTCTGATGGGTTGTTTGCTGCATAGTAGTAGATGTTGGGGATGTTACCGATCAGACTATCAGGAAAGCATGCATCACTCATCCCAACTTGTTTCCCGGGCATGAACTCAAGGGAGCCATGTGTGCCGAAGTGCAGAACAGCATCTGCCTTGAAGATCTTCTCGACATAGGTGTAGTATGCTGCAAATCCATGGTGAGGGCTGGCAGATTTTGAGAACAGAAGCCGCATGGGGTCACCTTCATAACCAAAAGTGGGCTGCACTCCGATGAAGATATTGCCATACTGCTTCCCGTAGACAAGGAGGTTCTCACCATCAGAATTGAGATGACCAGGTGCCTTGCCCCAGTTCTCCTCCAGCATGGAGGCATAGGGAGTGAGTGCCTGGTACTCCCGCACATTCATGCGGTAAACAACATTGAGGTTGGGACTGCTGAACTGGGCCTCCTTATCATGAATAACCTCCTCGATGAGTTCTTCAGGTGTCTCTGGAAGACCATCAACATTGTAGCCGTCCTTCTTGAGATCCTTGAGGACAGAATAGATGGAGCTGAAGACATTCAGGTATGCTGCAGTGCCGACATTGCCCTTGTCTGGTGGGAAGCTGAAAACGGTGATGGCTAGTTTCTTGGCATCCTGCAATAAATAAGTAGAAAGGTAATTTACTTTTTATGTTTTTTCTTGCAAACCTATGCGTACAAGAACTATGAAACAAGTATAATTTTTTCACTCATGAGGAATTTGACATGAAAGTGGAAACTAGATCGCATAACTAAAGTTTAAGATGCTGCAGCGAATTATTGAATTTTGTCTTCACATGTTCTTACTTTTCACTGAAGTTGACGTGATGATAGGGGTTAATAGTGATGCACTAGGACTTAAATCATCTATTTAAAATCGCATTCTCGTAGCAGATGATTAGCAAGCTTGTGGTGTTGCTAACTTGATATGTACAACAAAATGTTCAATGGGGAATGAAACAAGCTAGAAGAGTTAATTGATCAGTTGAACCAGTTCTAGCTTTCAGCACACCAGTAAGGTTGTTTGAGCTAATATGTTGATTAGTTTGTCTATTTGTATGGGGGACTCAAATTTTCTTAAGCATGATGGAAGGGTTAATTCTTAAATTGAGCAAACAGTCCCAGTATTCGGCATAACACAGTGAACTAGTTGAACTACTATGTCAATAGTTTGTCTATTTACAAGTCAAGAAGAGATGGACGTCAGATGTACTGCTATATCATCTTTTGGTCTCTAACATAAACATTACAATCTGTACTAAGGAACCATGTAGAGGGGGAGATGCATACCTTAGTTTTCCTCTTGAGCTGTGCCCATCTGATTGCTCTGGTGCAGAGCTGCTCCACCCTCTTGTGCAATGCATGTGACTTCCCTGCATCAAACAAAGAATGAACATTTCCAATTCAGCTCCAACTACATAGTACATTTTTGCAAATGAATCAGATCAAGAGTCCAATGAGGGGGAGTTATAATGGATGGAGAAGTGGCTTGCCTGATCTCGGGTCCCGTCCAGCGAACACAATGGGCTCCATGCCACCGTCAAGCTCCGGGAGCGCAACCTGCAGCGCCACCTGGATTGGGTGAAGGCCCAAGGTGCTGTTGAGCCACTCCTCGGTCGTCTGGAACACGAGCGGCAACGCGACGATGTACGGCACATCGAGCTTCTGCAGTGCGGCAATGGCCTTGGGGTGGTCCTGCCTCGCTGGTCCGCCGACGAGCGCGAACCCGGTGAGCGATATCACGGCATTCACGAACGGTTTCTTGGTGATGGAGTCGACGAGGTACTGCTGTGTGGGCCCTGAGAAGTCGAGGCCGCCGGCGAAGATGGGTATGACCTTGGCGCCTCTGGCCTCGAGCTCCATGATGACGGCGACGTAGTGTCCGTCATCGCCGGTGACAATGTGGCTCCTCTGGAGGACGAGGCCGATGACGGGCGCCTCGGGGTCCTTGAGCTTGGCATTGGCGTCGCGGCGCGTGTCGTACCAGTTGAGGTACTCCTTGACGTCGTCGTACATGGTGGGCGCGAGCGGGTGCCAGATGCCGGTGTCGAGGAAGAGCACGGGGTCGTCGTACTTGATGTCGGCGCCCTTGAGTGCGGGCACGTAGGAGACGGCGATCATCTTGAGGAAGTTCTGGAGGTTGTCGGGCGAGCCGCCGAGCCAGAACTGGAGGCTGAGGATGTAGAGGCGCGCGTCCTGCGCCTTGTCGGAGGGCAGGTACTTGAGCACCTTGGGCAGGGTGCGCACGAGCTTGAGCATGCTGTCTGCGAACCCGCTGGAGTCCTTCTTGTTGCGCTTGAAGAGCTGGAAGAAGGGGCTCTTGGACTGGCCGAGCTGCGCCATGCTGAAGGAGCCGAGCTTGTTGAGGCGCATGACCTCGGGCATGGAGGGGAAGACGAGCACGGCGTCCATGCGGTCGCGGTGCTTCTCGACGGCGTCCCGCACCTTGAGCGCCAGCTCCTCGACGAAGATGAGGGAGCCGATGAAGACGTTGGCGGCGGCCACGTCGTCGCAGAAGGCCGCGTAGGTGTCCCCGTCCCGGAGCTCCTCGACGAGGTACCCGACCACCTCGAACTCGGCGGCCCGGCGCGGGTCCGCGTTGAGCTGCTGGACCGCGGCGGTCACGGAGGACTGGTACTGCGCCTCGAGGACGACGTAGACCACCTTGACCCGCGGCAGGCCGCGCTCGGGCGGTACCACCCGGCGCACGTCCGGGTTGGTCTGCGTGAAGAGGCCGTTCC
Source organism: Poa annua (assembly GCA_026929855.1). NCBI lineage: Eukaryota > Viridiplantae > Streptophyta > Magnoliopsida > Poales > Poaceae > Poa > Poa annua. Next base: position 12,456,606 of record CM049433.1, on the reverse strand, counting down.
CTGCCACGGCGCAGCGTACGGTGGTGGCCGCGGCGCGGGACGACCGGCGGCTGAGGAGGAAGGAGTGCAGCGGCGCGGACGCGCGCGGCAGCCTCCTCCGCGCCCCGGCCCCGGTGGCCGTGGCAAACGGCGTGGACAGCAGAGACGACGACATCTCCTCTATCCCCTTCGTCCCCGACGATAAAATATACGCACACACAGGCCCCCCACGCCCGAGTCACTAAAAAACTACCACTACTGAACAATGGAGCGAGCAAGCAATCCAACACCTCTTCTGTTCGCTGCGAAGGGTGGCTGGCTGGCTGGCTCTGTTCTTGGCTGGGTTGTGGAGGTGGACGGTTCCCTCGAAAAACAGGGGAGGCGGCGAGGAGCAAGCTGGAGAGTGTGGGAGCTCGGGAATGTATAGGTTTCTTCTCCACAGCGCCAAGGGGAGGACAAGCAAGCGGCTACGGGGCGTCCCCGGGCATCCGGTGGCGGGAGCCGGCACACGTTGGCGGTGACGGGGAGCTTGCGGGGTCCGCCGCCGTGGGGGGGGTGAGAAAAGCGGATCGCGATCGGGCCTTCCCGCGCTGCGATTGGCTCCCTGGGATTTCCTGGGCGCTCCGGACCGGAGGGAGGCGATGAGGAGGTGGATAACCCGCGGTCGCTGTTGGCGCCCTGCGCGTGGCACTGACCCCAGCCGCATAGGGCACCCCTCCCTCCCAGCGTTGGCGGATTCCGTTTCTCTTTCCCGTTTCTGCGTCTTGGGCCGTGCATTTCTCGGCTGATGGTAATACGTACGTCGTGAGTGTGCCCTGTGCTGTGATTGATATTTGTGGGGCTTCTTTGCTTTATGGTTCGTGGAAGGGGTGTTCGTTTGTTGGCTTGCTGGGCTTTCGGGTTGTGGCTGTCCGTCCTACGATTACGAACTCTTGGACGATGCGTCCGTGAGACAAGTGGACAAACTTTGCGATCTCTGGCCTTCTTCTGCTAGATGTGCCCTGCAGCTGCTGGAGAGCTGCATGATAGCCAGGGGTTTCCATTTTGGCATCTCCCGTTCCATGATTCTTAGTCGACGTCGCGCAAGCACGACCGCTGGTTGTGCCTTTTTGGCGACATTATACCTAGGGTCTCTTCCAAGAATGTTTTGATGGTGCATTGCTGTTTAAGCTTTAGGGTGTGCGAAATGTGAGAAGTATCTATAGCGTCGAGCGAAGTATACGGAGCCTCAGCTCTATGTACAAACACTTATTTCCGATTGCCAAAAGGAAATGGAATCATCGCAACGAGCTCTTATTATGCCTAATCTCGTTTCACCAGAGTATAAATACGGGGTTGTAGTAGTCTACTAGACGGTTCGATTCTTTGGGGGCAGTTCTAGAAGATTCCACTGCAGTAGGCTTTCATTCTATGGACATATTAGGACAAACTAGATCATGTAGGCGCGCGTTGCCGTGCCTGTTTATTAGATAAATAGATTGTTAGGAAGAAGAGGATGCAATACAGGGAAAGAAGACACGAAGGCCGCAATCTCTAAGTACATAATGTTCTCTGCTACATCTCTTCTTTTTGTCGAGGCGAAGATGAGGGTAGAGGAGGCGATTGGGATGTCTGCTAGAGCTTCTCTCGTTGGATTTTTTTTGTTGAATTTTATCTTCAACAGCCGCTCTACGGGTTGACAACAGATGGGGCACCCGGTCATCTGGTACCTCAGGACCAGGCAATTAGGGATATGCTAACACATCGGCGGTTAGTTAACACAAATAGCTCATAGATGTGGAAATGGCTAGCTATCATTAAAACTCAGGTTTACTTTTCTAGACCAACTAAACCGAATATGGATGTCTAAGATGATAACACGTTAAATTTATGTAGCTTCAATCCTGGACTAATGTCGCACATAAACTTGTAGTTTTATAGATTAGAGACTTACCATTCTTCCCACGATCATTTACATCACTTTCTCCTTCCACCTAGCTCCATTTAGCCAAAGGATTTGACTGACTGACTCTTACATTATAGGCTTCACTTTCTTTCATTTCAAACCCAGCATGCATGATATGTAAGTTAAGAGTTTTTATCTGCTGATCTTACCCTTCCAATGGAGCTTTAATTACAGGTGGATATACTTCAATTCCTTCCTGTTTCAATTTTCAAAAACTCAGTCCACTAACGCAGAGAAGTCAACACACGTCCTTGAAGGTTGCCTGAACTTTAACATCTTGTGGAGATGTCTTCAGAATAGTTGCTCTTTAGCTTTGATCTTGTCTTTTTAACTTCAGAAGTGGGCATGCTTTCAATGTTAGCATGCAATTTAATTATGTCTAGCCCAAAGTAGAAATTGATATATCTAACTACAAAATAGGTGTACAATAGACTAATAAAATTACTGGATGCCTCCATTGGGTTTCATTCATTGGTTAGAACAATATTGTTGCTGAAACCTCTAACAGTATAATAGACACAACACGTCAGTTATTCAAACAAATAAAGAGAACACTACCAAGTTCCAACAGACTTATGGATCATTTCTCATGAATCCCTGATAGTCGATTTAGCAAGGCAAAATCCTGAGGTAGCGAGGAACTGAAAATATAGTGCACTAACCTTCCAGGCTGATATCCATTTAGGCTGATCCAAGAGCAACTCTTAACTTGGCAACAATAAAATTGCATTCATACACTGATAATCTGAATGACATGCTTCGAGATAGTGCAGTAATCATGCCTCCTGATATAGCTCCTCGGCGCTCGAAAAGGTGGCCGTTGAGCATAGCGGAAATCAGGCCGGTGCAACTCCGGATGTTCTCTTTGATCAGATTAGTCTGTAGGTAATTAATTTCAGAACACATTCCAATTTGTCGCTCATTGCATCTGACAGATGTAGCAACCAGACAATGCTAAACGCCCATACCATCCAAAAAGCGAGTAAAGTTTAGGGTTCAGTAATTACCCTTTGAATTTGTTGTCTAATATATCCTTGCACACAATGGAGCTGCATTTCACAGCATCGGACCAGGCCTAGTTGACGGTGTAGCGTGGCTGAGGTGGCTAGTGATCCTGGAAAAGACACCACGGTGGAGTCCTTTCCCTTGAGCGTCCCGTCGGATACCAGGCGGTGAGTGTGCAATTGCATCTGCTACTTGTAATTTGAAGTCAAGTTTAACTGCTGCATGAAACATACAGTTCCACACAGAACTGTTTTTTTCTAGATCATTTTCTTGAATATAACAGGTAACCATCACTCGGCGGCCGGTGAATCTTTACATTACAGTCCATACCTAACATGGTTCATAAGAAAATCAAAACCATAGGGTTATCAGCTAGACAAAGAACACTAATCATGGGAGCCAGCTGCTGTTCATAGATGATATAGGCACATAGAAAATAGAAAACAACCGGGGGAAGACATACGCAGGATATGGCGGTTGGGGAGTGGGGAGGGTTGCGGACGGATTGCAGCCATCTTGGTGGCAGCGCGCCCGGGGACGATGCATCTTGCGCAGCCACCGGACAAACTGGGCAACTGGCTAGTCACGGTAGGGCCCTCCGCTCGAAGTCAAGGGAGGGGCGCATGCTACACAAGAGAGTGGAAAGAGGCGGGCATCCCAGAGTGGAGGGTCGCCGGCGACAGCGGGGCAGTGGACGCGCTCGCTTGGCAAATCGTCTCTTCTCCTACCCTGCCGCATCGTTCCTGCTTTGTTGCCTTTTTTCTCGATCTGAATCGGCTCGCTTGTCGCTCGGTGGAGCGAGTTTGTCGCTTGGATCTCACCGAGACGGGAGAATAGCTCATACACCTGCTGGTCCATGTAGAAGAACATACACCGACAAGGTCCCCTCGAACCCCTCCTTCATCCCAGGGAACTGCCTATCCATGTCATCATGTGCACTGACTACAATCAGATCCTGGAACAACAAAGATCCAGGCCGTTTCAGCGGAGAGGTAGGGGTAAATCGAAGGTTTGGTTTGGGTTCCGGGGAACCATACCTTAAAGAAGAACACCATGGGTTCTCGGGAGGCGCTAAGAGACAGAGAGATAATGAGAGGAGGAAGAGGAGGCGAAAAGGAACATCCAGCGAGAGACGGTGTGTTTCCGCGTGTTGGGCCCAAATCAACCACAGCGGGCCGATTTGACGCCGGGAGCAGCGTCCCCTAGGGATTTTGGGTTGACAGCAGATAAACGGTCCTGATTGAATGGGGAGAGTAATCGAACGGTATACAAAGTTGATGCCCTGAGAGAGCTCCTATATGGCTCAGTTTTAATATCCCTAATAATATGTCCCGGCCCAAGCCAACTAAATGGGCCTTTCTTTCCACCATTTTTTTTTTGGATTTGAAGTGAACATAAGAAAACATCACCAGGTTGGCTGTTCGGTGTTTTTTTTTGCCAAAATACTATGTACCGCCCGTTAACGGCTCGCTCTGCGTGAAGGGATCCCTTTTTGGGCCGGCCATTTCGCACGTTTTCTTTTGTTCCTTTTGTTTTTTTTTCCCTGTTTTTTGTTAGTTTCTTTTATTTATTTTCCTTTCCTTTTTTGTTTTCAAGTGAAAATTATACAAAGTCACAATAGGATACTATTTTAGTGGAAAATGTACTACTAAGTTTATATTTGAAAGAACACTTTGTCTAACATCGAATATTTTGAATATAAAGGAAGACATTAGTATAATGCATATGTTTTATAAATATATGTATCAACAACAAATAATCATCATTGATAGAATCCATCAAACAATTACACCAAAAAGGAATTCGTGGTGAATTTGTGGCACTAATATTATTTCAAATTTCGTAACATGTGAATCGTAATATTATCCATCGATGCTACAATACTGCTAATAATATGATTAACAACATTTAAAATGACTAACATAATCGACACTATCATAACGGGTTGATTGCCTGTAATATTGTTCATCCCTTACTTTTTCTTTGAATGAAGACATAACACTTACCTTATCAATTTTAAATATCTAGTTGGTCTTCTATCCAACTGTCTATTTTATACACGTATTTACTGATTTAATAGTCGTGTAAATTAGTGGAAGCTTACTAGTTTGAAATTTCAGGGCCCTATTCATCATGGGTCATATGGGATGTCATTTTCTTTTCTCTTCCAATATTGGTCTTGATAATTGTTGATACAAAATGAAATTTAACGAATATTGGTTGTTTATATCGAACTTTTTTATCTGTTTGTAACTTTTTTCAATATATTAATCTTCGTATTTGTTTCCTATTATATTTAACAAACTAACACTAACAATGATCTCCGATATTAAGATATAGTCTTACTTAATATGCAATTTTGACATCTATCTTTGGAAAATAAACTTGCGATAACTCGTACGTATTGTGTTGTGTTATTATTTTAATTAATTTCTAAAAAACATTTCTCCATAGGAACACACTGTTGGTTTAAAAGGATAAATAATTGCATGTGTCCACTATGATTTATGCCACTTTGATGAATTGTTGTTTATATATTTTCATCATACCTTTTGATATTTCAAAACATATTTAATATAGTTCTAAATAGCGTACATATCAAGCTGTCTATGGAGGTTTGTTCTAGAAATATTTGCTTGTTCTTATTGCTTGGTTGAGTACATCTTGTATCATCTAGTGGGTTTAGTGATTTTTTTAAAGGAAGATAATTAAGCTCTGTACCGATCGATGCACATAACCATATATTATTAAACATAACATTTCAAAGTTGAGCAAAATAGATAGAAAATAAGCAGATACATTCCATACGCCTCACTAGATTACAGGTGTGTTCGGTTTTTGCCCAAGATTGTTGTACCAAAAATTTGGTAGCAAAATTTTGGTTGAGCTTTTCCTTGCCCACAAGTTGGCCACAGTTAGCTAAAAAAGTGAACTAGAGCTGGCAGTGGAGCATTGGCCACTATCCAAACAAGAGCTAATCCTTTGGTCATGACCAAAAAATTGTACGGCACACTTTGGTCACAAAACAAACCCTAACTCTACCATGCTACCATTAATTAATCCTATAAAACCAATGAAAAGTGCACAATTCCTCATAAAGCCTGCTTGAAGCTAGGTTCACGGCACGTGCTTCGATGATAGTGATTCCATCCGTAAGTGAACATTCGGATTGTCGACCCAGAGCTGAGTTTTCGAGCTAAGACTCATGTACGCACGGAAATAGTGTGAATTTTGTGCTTTTTCTGCATCGAGAACGATGCACAAAGCCTTTTATTGCATAGTTATAAACTTAAAAGTGTGGATTGGAAACCAAATGCATGATGCGTGCCTAGCCAGGGGTTTCCGTTTTGGCATCTCCCGTTCTATGATTCTTAGTCGACGTCGCCCAAGCACGGCCGCTAGTTGTGCCTTTTTGGCGACATTATACCTAGCTAGGGTCACTGCCAAGAACTTACGATGGTGCATTGCGGTTTAGGCTTTAGGTTGTGTGAAATGTGCAAAGTATCTGCAGCATCGACTCTCTGCAGTTGAGCCTGCGTGCCGTTTGGGAATCAGAGATCGATCCGGGATGACCTGTTTGAAATTTTGCTGGGTTCCATGCTGTACAAAGTCTTATTTCAGATCGTTAAAAGATAATAATGGAATAATCTCAACAAGCTCAAGCATATTATGAGCTTATACCTAATAGCGTTTCACCAGCGTATAAATACGGGGTTGAACTATACGGTTCGATTCTGTGGGGGCAGCTCTAGAAGATTTCGGTGCAGTGGGCTTTCATTTTGTACTCAGCTTTCGGTTTGGCGCCTTCGGAGAGTTGATTTCCAATTCCTTGAGGACAAGGTGGCCGCTAAACTTCCCACCTTCATGGGGAAAATCATCACCATCGCCGGCCGCACCTCCATTGTTAAATCGGTGCTCACCTCTCAAGCCATCTACCATTTGATACCACTCCATGTACACCCGAGCACCATAAAGCACATTAATAAGTTGGAGAGAGGTTTCCTTTGGTCCACCAAAGATACCGCTACCGGGGCGCAATGCAAGGTCAATTGGGAGATGGTGTGCCGTCCCAAGATCCATGGGGGCCTTGGCGTGCTAAACATCACCAAGTTTGCTAGAGCTTTGCGGCTTAGGTGGCCATGGTTGGAATGGAAGGAGCCCAACAAGATTTGGGTGGGTATGGGCAACCCTTGTACCGCCGAAGATATGAGTTTCTTCTACGCCGCCACCTCCATTACCATTGGCAACGGCAAAAAGACACCCTTTTGAGAGGCACCTTGGCTAAATGGCCTCAAGCCAATGAACATCGCGCCTCTCATCTTCATGGCCTCCAAGAGAAGAAAATGGTGCGTCACGCAAGCTCTACGTGATGACGCTTGGATTGGTAAAATTACCATGGACGAGGCTTTCACGTTGGAGCATGTCCATCAATTCATTGCTCTTTGGTCTCAGCTCCGGGATGTTCACCTTAGTGAAGACGTTGACGATACTATTGTGTGGAAGCTTTCGGCTAATGGTGAATTCTCCACGGCTTCCGCCTACAAGGCGCAATTTTTGGGTACCACCTTGTCGCCCATGGATAGGGCTATTTGGAAGCCGTGGGCCCCTCCGAAAACTAAGTTCTTCGCTTGGCTCGCGTGGCAAAATCGAGTTTGGACCGCCGACCGGTTGGCTAAGCGAGGATGGCCAAACTATGGACTTTGTCCGCTTTGTAAACAATGCCCCGAATCGATCAACCACCTTTTGGTAAATTGTCGTTATACCATCCGCCTTTGGGGGCTCCTCAAAGATTGGATGGGGCTGCACCACCTTGAGCTCTCCCAATGGCCCCTTCTCTCCGTTCCGGAATGGTGGAAGAGGATGGCCATTGATCCGCGGCCGCACCGGAAAGCTGTGGCCTCCCTTGCTTTGCTTGTCTCTTGGGAGGTATGGAAGGAGCGGAATGCGCGGGTCTTCCAACACAAGCTTGCACCACCTTTTGTGTTGTTTGAGTTGATCAAGAAAGAGGCGAGGTTATGGATCCTTGCGGGTGCGAAACGTTTGTGTGAAATTGTACCGGGAGAGTAATTCCCATGTCGTTTATTTTGGTTCTTTGCGGCTTCTTTCCGCTTGTAACAACTCCTATCTTATTTAATTGGTTGGGGCAAAGCTTTTGCCCCCGTTTCAAAATTTTGTACTCAGCTTTTTTTTTTGAGATAAATTTTGTACTCAGCTAGCATCGACAAATACGTTCCAGGCCAAGCTAACTGAGTGGGCCTTTCTTCCGATCTTTTTTTTTTTGGATTTGAACATAAGAATTGGCGCCTTTTTTTTCTACTTTCATTTTTTCTTCTATTTTTATAGTTTCTTTCATTTTTCTTTTCCTTTCCTTTTCTGTTTTCAAGTGAGAATTATACGAATTCACAATAGGATACTATTTTTAGTGGAAGATGTACTACTAAGTTTATATTTGAAAGAACACTATGTTTAACATTGAATATTTTGAACTTAAAGGTAGGCATTGGTATAACGCTTATGTTTTAGAAATATGTATCGAAAACAAATAATCATGTATCGAAAACAAATAATCATCATTGATAAAATCCATCAAACAATTCCATCCAAAAAGAATTGATGAGAAATTGTGGCATTAATTTTATTAGGAAGTCGTAATATATGAATCGTAATTTTATCCCATTGAAGCTACAATTGTAGTTAAACAAAATGATTTTTTTTGTAAGAGAATTACATTGATAATTTTTTACAAACCCGGAAACATTTGAATAGACTAACATATCATGTGTTGATGGTCTTTAAGTCTGATGATCACTTACTTTTTATTTCAATGAAGACCGAGGATTTATCCTACAAACTCTAACTAGCTATTTGGTTTTCTAATCATTTCTCTATTTTTTACACTTATTTCACCGGTTTACTAGTCTCTAGGAGACACATGCCTAAATTTGTAGACTATTAGCAATGTACTAGGGCTGCATGCGTACAAGAATTTGGGCCCCCTATTCATCATGTGCCATGGATCATCATTTATTTTGTGGTGTCCTAAGGTTGCCCTTGATAATTGTTTATCCAAAACTGAAATTTAACGAACGCTGGTTGTTTATACTGAACTTTTTTATCTGTTTGTAACTTTTTTATCAATCTAGTAATCTTTATATTTGTTCCCTATTATATTTAACAAAGTAACACTAACAACGCTCTCCGATATTACGATATGATTTTACTTAATATGTAATTTTGACATCTATCTTTGCAAAATAAACTTGCGATAAATCAGACGTATTGTTTGTCGTTATTATTCTAATTATTTGCTTAAAAACATTTCTGCATAGGAACACATTTTTAGCTTTGCATGCGTCCATGATGATTTATGCTATTTAGATGAATTGCTGTTTATATATGTTTTCATCATACCTTTTGATATTTCAAAACATATTTATATAGTTCTAAACAACTTACATATCAATCTGTCTACGGAGGTTTGTTCTAGAAATATTCACATTTTTTACTTTTTTTTTATTGCTTGGTTGAGTACATCTTGTATCATCTAGTGGAGTAGTGGGTTTAGTGAATTTTCTTAAAGGAAGATTATTACGCTCTGCATTAAGGTTCATTGCACGTGCGGTGATGCTAACCATTCCAACCATAAGTCTACCTTAGCATTGTCAACCCAGGGGCTGAGTTTTCGAGCGAACATCGACGCCGCATGTACGCACGGAAATAGTGTGATCAAGATTTTTGTGCTTTTACACCGCAGTGTGCTTTTTCTGCATCGAGAAAAATCACATAGCCTTTTATTGCATAGTTATAAACTTAAAAGTGAGTATAGGAAACCAAATCCGGGCACACTTCACGGATTACACATAGTATACACTAAAATCAGCCAAACGAAGATGGAAGCTCTAACCCTGCAAAAGATAGCGCGCAAATCGTGTCAGGCGGCGTCCCGCAAAAGTCAATCACAGTACAAACGAAGCAAAGTCTCTACAAACTAATTAGTACTCCCTCTATTTTTATATACAAGGCCACTATCAAATATATATGTTTGGTTATATTATGGCCACTATCTCTTTTTAAAACTAGATGATACCCCGCGCGTTGCAGCGGGACATATGATTAAATCATTTGGCTTGCATTCTGATATAGTCCATAAGGAAAATAATGCAGAAACATATGACATTGTAAGCTCGATTTCGGCCGGGAAGAGTCATGTCGTGTCTTAAGGCATTCACTACAAAAGGAAAGGCAACATAGTGTACTACTTAGCAAATGTTACATCCCCATACTTTGCTAGATAATCTGCAGACCTATTTGCCTCTCTCGGACAATGCTTGAATAAAACTTGGGAGAAATTCCGACACAGGAAAGTACACTCCTCATAAATTGCCGCTGCTGGTCCCAGAGAGTTCCCTCCATCTTGCATTGTCTGCACCACTTCCATGCAATCCGACTCAACAATTAACCGGCTGCATCCCATAGTACCTGCTAAAAGGAGTCCATCTTTCAGGGCGTACGCTTCAGCCGTTGCCGCATCTTCAACCGATTGAAGAGTCCAGCATCCCGCTGCAACGAACGCGCCATAGCTGTCTCGTATAATAGCTCCTACACCTCCAGAACCGGAATCCGAATTAAAACCTGCATCAACATTCAATTTAACAAAATTATCTGGTGGCTTCTCCCACCCATGCCGAATGATTCCAGCTTTCTTTTTTCCATAAACCCTGGAGTAATTGATCGTCAAGGCCGAAATTGCCTGGGCTGAACGAGAGGGATTTAGCACCCGTTCCCCCCTCGTAGCTTTCCTTCTCTCCCACCAAATATACCACACCGCTGTGGCAATGAGATCAATACGCCGAATTGTGGGAGTCTTAGGCGCCTTGGTGACTTGGTCTCGGAGAAGCACACTGAGAGCCGAATCTCCAATTCCTTCACCCATGCACGCCTCTTCGACTTCCGCTCCAACTCCAAGAACTTCCCAAATTTCCATCACTCGAGGGCAGCGGAAAAAAGCATGGCTAATGCTTTCACAGTCCCGAGTACACAGCGAACATTCAGAGGAAGGTTGTATGTGTCGGTTTGCCAACACCCCATTACATGGTATAGCTCCCAGAAGCGATCTCCACACATGAATTTTAACCTTGGCTGGCACTTGTAGAGACCACAAGATTTTCCACAAAGGATCAGTACTCGAGGCCTCGTACTCACTTGTTCTACTCAGCTTTCTCCCATGTTGGAAATCCCATTGCAAATGATAAGCTGATCTCACCGAAAATCTGCCATCTTTATTATAATGCCAAGAAACAAAATCTTCCATCATACCAATAGCTAGGGGAATTTTCAAAATACGTTCAGCATCTCCCCTCCAAAAGATCTCTCTGATTATAGATTCGTTCCAAGTTCTATCCTCATCATTGATCAACTCTGAAACTTTTGTGTAGACAATATTGTTTCTTCTTGTCATAATTAACCTATTCGAGCTGCTAGGGATCCACGGATCAGTCCATATATTTACCTTTTCACCATCACCTATTCTCCAAATATACCCTTTCTTGAATGTTTGGATACCAGCCCACAAACTTTGCCAGGTAAATGAGCTACCTTTCTTCAATTCACAGTTTAAGATATCACCCGTAGGAAAATATTTTGCACCCAGTACTCGAGCACATAAGGAGTCAGGTTCAGAAATTATTCTCCAACATTGCTTCGACAGAAGTGCTAGATCAAAACATTCTAGGTCTCTGAACCCCATACCTCCTTTGCTTTTCGGAATACAAAGCTTCCACCATGCGAACCAATGCATATGTTTTTGCTGGTCATCATCTCCCCACCAGAACTGGGATATTGCTGAGACTATCCCATTACACGTCTGTTTGGACAGCTTGAATACAGACATAGCATATGCTGGAATTGCTTGAATGACTGCTTTGATAAGAGCTTCTTTTCCCCCATACGATAACAACTTCTCTTTCCAACCAAGTAACCTTTTGCATACTCTATCAATCAAGTGTTGAAAGCAATCAGTTTTGTCCACCCCCACAATTGGTGGTAGCCCCAGATATTTGTCATTGATAGCCTCAGTCATGATATTTAGGGTTGTGCACACCTCCACTCTAGCATCAACCGATGTACAGGGACTGAAGAACACACTTGATTTTCCAACGCTGACAAGCTGGGTTGAAGAAGAGAGATCGCTCCCATTAATTGCGAGCAGGGGGCGCTGGTCGGTCGATCCAAATTCTGCTCGGAAAGATCGGAAGATAAACAGTGATGGGCTGGTTGTATATGGGTCGAAAATGGGCCTCTGTTACACATATGGAACGAACCACACGGCAAACCAACGGTGTTTCTGCGGCAAAAAGGACGAGTGACGAACCATACGGAGGTGCGAGCGAGGGTTGGGGAATAAAAGGCGACGTGGCTGCAGGAGATCGCTGGAAAATCAGTTAGTGGGTCATTCCTATTTAGATACTCCCTCCATACCAGTTTATAAGAAGCAATTCGAAAACCAGGTATTACCGTAATATAAGATGCAATTTCGGTATTAATTGACATAGGAAGAAGGAAAACCCACCGTCCATTTAATTGTGAGGAGAGAGGAAAGCCCGGTGGGAAAAAGACTCGTTTTTAACCGTGTGAACATGATCGCATGCAAATCGATCGCTGGTGGGAACGGTTTCCGTTTTCCTTCGCCTCGTACTATCTCTGATCGGCAGATCGATCGCCGGAACTGGGACGCATGTACTCCTATAAAGACTCCTGGCGCCACGGACGGGATGGTGGTGAGTGATGGAAGGAGACGGCGGATGGTACTGGCCCGGTGATCATCGCTGGCTGGCAAACCTTGACCCGGCCATGAACTGGTACTGGCCCGGTAGAAATTCTTGAGAAGGAGCACACTCGTCAGCGTTGTCGAAGAGACATGATGCGTCGGCTTCATGTCCACCATCACCACCACCGTGCAGACCACCTCCTCCGCCATCATGCGCAACCCCTCCAGAGCCACCTCCCGTACCAAACGAACCAGCGATGGAGCTGCCGCTCACGCCACCGTAGCCGAGGCCGCCCAGACCTGCTAGGGAAAAGCCAACGTAGCTCGACGAGCCTCCAGATGCAGAGGCGGTCCAGTTGGATGGACCGCTCTCGTGGTCTGCAGGAGGTTGCCGTGCTGGGCGCGTGAGCCCGACGCGGCGCCGTGAAGGAACATCAGGGGCTCGGACGGAAGGCTCGAACCCCGCTGTCCCGATGCTGAACGACGGCGCCGCGGCCCGACCGGCAAGACCTAGTGATCGCGATGACGAAGATCTCGCCGTCTCGCCAGGTTGTCGAAGAAAACCGCCCCAAGAGCACCCTACCAAGCCAAGTGGCGGCGGACGATGAGGCTCCTCTTCTCTCGCCATGGACGTGGCTGGCGACGAACAGATTGAGATTGCGTCTGATGGCTACCGTCGCTCGACATCCTTATGTAGGCGAAAAATTGGGCTAGATTATGGAGGCAAATCTTTTCAGATTGAAAACGAGTTCGAGGCAGGAGGTTTTCAGTCAATTTCACAGAAAATTTGGAGCGGGGAAGAACTACAGAATCGCGAAATTTTCGCTGAGCGCGGGGAAGAAGAAGGCTTTGCGTGGGGAGAGAGAGGGAACCGGTGCATGCGCTAAATTTTCGCTGCGTGGTTTGCATGCGACTTAACCAGTTAACTGCTCCGTGGGCCTCTACGCGATGGTTGAGATTCTGGCATTAAAAACTGCTCTAAAATCCCTAAAAATAAGCCTTAATTCGGCTAATTAACTCCAAATTTCAGCCCAATGGTTGCCCACCTTGGTTGCAGAGATTTTCGAATTGCTTCTTATAAACTGCTATGGAGGGAGTATAGAAGATGAATTGATTGAATTTCTATCTCGTAGAGTGGTGCTATTTAATGCAAACACTTCATACAACCATAAAGAAAAAGTCACCACATCATATTTAATTTACTCGGAACACAAGAGACTTTTTACATAATTAACCATGTTATTTATTAGTTGGATATATTTTCTTGATATATGAAAAGTAAGATGGTGGCCTTGTATATAAAAACGGAGGGAGAGGGAGTACTAACCTTTCCTAATTTTCTACTTTTGCTGGCCGGATCAGCACCCTACTCGGATCATGAAATTTGAAAAAATTTAACCCTTTAGGCAAACTTCAGTAAAAAATAACTCCTTTCCGAAACTAATTCAAAATCTAACCCTTTTTTATAGCGCCCAACACCGGGGTGCTACTCTCTCTACGGTAGCGCTACGGGTTAGGGTGCTACCCATGTGCCAGTGTGGCGTGGCGGGGCCCTCGTGCTCGACGTATAGCGCCACATGCTAAGGCGCTATACTTCATAGGGTAGCACCCCATGCCATGGCGCTACCCTATGATTTTTTTTGACCCGAGAGCTCGACGCAGGGGTGGATGGCATTCCTCTAATTCAATTTGTAGTCCCCCCGCCGTGGAGGAGGACAAAGCGGGAAAGCGCAAGGACAAGTTCCCACGTTGCACTCAGTAGTCTCCAAGACATTTGTCTTGTATGCATGGTTGAACTTGTTGATGAACTTCTTTGAAGATTTGTGTGAATCTCCTGATGTATGACGTGCACTCGGTTGATGTGGTTTAAACCTTGTAATGTGATCCTATCCATGGATTTAGTTTGAACCTTGACATTATTGTTTGTGTTTCCTATTTTGCGATTATTTGCAATATAGTTTGGTCACTGTTAATGCTAGGGGTCATTTTATTTGCAATTATTCACTGTAATATGGTCACTGATATAGTTTGGTCACATCTCCAAAGGGTAGCGCCATGGGCTAGGGTGCTACCCTGTAAAGTATAGCTCCACACGCTGTGGGGCTACCCTGTTTTACCAAAAATTACAGAGCGCTCGTTTTCGTCCCTCTCGTAAAAAACAGCTAAGTCAGAGATGGTAGCGCCACAGCTTAGGGTGCTATCGTGTAGAGGGTAGCGCCACGAGTTAGGTTGCTACCCTGTTCTACCAAAAATTACATAGCGCAAATTGACTTAGAGGAATGCCATCCACCCTTGCCTCGAGCTATCGGGTCAAAAAAATTCATAGGGTAGCGCCATGGCATGGGGTGCTAAGGTGACTTCCGGATCAGAGATAATAAATAAAATAGGAACCGGATAAAATCGTATATCAAAACGACTTTTGGCATCACCGGAGGGATCGGAACCACATTCGTAGGCCGGCAATTTTTTTGGATAGGTCGAACTATTAGAAGTAAATGGAAAAGGAACACCTAGTGAAATCAAAGAAACTAGCGGACCCTATAAAGTATAGCGCCTTAGCATGTTGCGCTATATGTCGGGCACGTGGGCCCATCGCGCCACGCTGGCACATGGGTAGCACCCTAACCCGTGGCGCTACCGTAGAGAGATTAGCGCCCCGGCGTTGGACGCTACAAAAAAAATGGTTAAATTTTGAACTAGTTTCGGAAAAAGAGTTATTTTTGCTGAAGTTTGCCTAAAAGGTTAATTTTGTCAAATTTCACGCTCGGATCATCCTGGCGTGCCTCGACGTCGAAAACCAACAAACTTCGGCGCCACACAACCATCCGAGAGAACGACGTCGTTCGTCCATACCCGCGATAAACCCCTCTCCCCACTCCTCTCCTCTCCCCACATTCGATTCACTCCACTCCAGTCCACTCGAAAACAACCGGTGCCGGCCACCCAGCCACACAGTCCGGCGCCTGCAGCCACTCCCCTCACTCCTCTCACTCGCTCGCATTGCCCTGCCCGGTGATCGAGCAACGCCGGCCCTACGCGTGGCGTCGATCTGTCATCATGGCTCTCCTGCTGCTGCACGGATGCCTCGCGCCTGCCCCGGCGCACCGTCGACCGGGGACGACGGGCCGTCTTCTTCCCTGCCGGCGGCCGTCCAGGTTCAGGGCGGTCGTCGCCTCGGCCGCCGCCGCGTCGTCCTCGCCATCCGGCGACGGCGCGGCCGCCGCCGTGCTGCGTGGCCCGGACGGATCCACTGCCAAGGCGCGCGACTACGGCGGGACCAACGGCGCCGTTTCCGGCACCGCTAGTTCCACCTCCATCGAGACCACCGTCGAGAGGGTAAGCAGGCTTCTCTGGCTGGTTCAGTCCAAGATTATCCTTTTTGGCATATACGGACAGGACTAGTTCGCGTGGTATTACGGAGTAGGCTAATAATGCTTCACAACGCGCAGATCATCTTCGATTTCCGGTTCCTGGCACTCCTCGCGGTCGCCGGATCGCTGGCCGGCTCCCTCCTCTGCTTCCTCAATGTAACTTTCCTCTGTCCCGTCAGGATTCAGTTAACTAAACAGAATTCTAGAATTTGGTTTTACGGCCTCCTTTACCAGAGAATTTTTACATGGAAACAACATTTGAATTGAATGACTCGAACTAAGAATCTTGTCTCTGCTGACTCAATGTTGGTGATCAGGGCTGCGTATACATAAAAGAGGCCTACATTTGCTACTGGACGAGCTGCGTCAAAGGTGTACATACAGGGCAGATGGTGCTCAAAGTTGTTGAGGCTATTGGTGAGGCATTCTCCTCGCTAGTTCATCAGTATCACTTGATGGTTCATCAGTATTATTACGCCTGTTGGCCTACTGTTCATCAACTATACTACTTAGTATAGTTGAATGATTGTCACTCTCTAAATTTTAACCGGCTCCTGCGTGCAGATGTGTATCTTGCTGGCACGGTCATGCTGATTTTCGGTATGGGTCTCTACGGGCTGTTCATCAGCAACGCGTCTAACGATCTATCTTCTGACTCTGATCGGGCTCTGCAGGGATCATCACTCTTTGGAATGTTTGCTCTAAAGGTAGTTCCGATCAGCAAGTTCTGTTACAAGTTCAGATCCTTATTCAGACTAAACTCGCCACTGATATTCAGACTCCCACCAAACCTATGAAAAACATCTTCTTCTTTTTTAGTTTAAAAACATCTAATGACACGTAGGCACTTCCTTCTCATGAGTCATGACTCTCTAAACTTGTCTGGAAGCTGAACTTTTCATGCTGCTCCTGCAGGAGAGACCGAAGTGGATGAAGATCACGTCCCTGGACGAGCTCAAGACGAAAGTCGGTCACGTCATCGTGATGATCCTGCTGGTGAAGATGTTCGAGAGGAGCAAGATGGTGAAGATCACCACGGGGCTGGACCTGCTCAGCTACTCGGTCTGCATCTTCCTCTCCTCGGCGTCCCTCTACATCCTGCACAACCTTCACCGGCCTGAGCACGAGGAGTCCGTCATGCCCAACTTGTAGCTGAACACTGAACCCCGGGATCGCCGGCGAAACTAAGAGCAGAACGAACGATTGGGCCGGCGTCCATTGGTTCTTTACAAGGAAGAACACGTACCAGTCTCTGTAACACTATATATAGCTAGGAGGGAAAACATATTCAGAACATGGACATACCATGAAATCTCAAGTTTGTGGTGTCGTAGTACTTTTTTTAGAGAGAACGCGATCGCGTACCTTACTTTTATAGGCGGCAGAATGTTGTTACAAACCTTATCAATCTTGCACGCAATAGTGGGACCGTCTAGTCCTAAGTCGACTGAGAACTAACCAGTTCTCAGTTAGTTCTCAGTCGATGCTAGCGACGGGTTCTTTTCCTAGATGTTTTTTCCTGGATCGATCGTCCGTTTGTCTGTCGAACCCTACTCTAGAATGCACGCGCGCTTTCCCGGCCCAGAGAGCGCACGCGTCAAAAAAGGTAAAGATTCCCTCACCCCATGCAATCTGACGTGTAAGATCACACAACAGTCTAAATTTTCAAAAACACATAACTTCCAAACCAAGCTTCCAAATCAAAATCGGTTTTGACCACAATGTTCCTCGCGACCAGATCTACAAAACTAGATCCCCATGAATATGTTCTGATAATTACTTTTCAAAAAGCAACTTTTTGTCATGGTAAAGCAAGTTCATGGTAAAAACATGTTTTTCTATCTAGAAGTTGCTTTTAGAAAATATTCATCAGAGTATATAAGTATGAGATATTGTTTTGAATGTCTCATGCCAAGGAGCATGATAGTCTCTCATAAACCAACAAGTTGACCATTGCTTGGATTTGAAAACATATCCCCACTCATCCTCACATTATTTCTTGTATATAAAAGAAAAGGCAAATTTATAGTACAAACTTTCTTCTTGTCATGGAAATTGCTTTTAGAAATTAGACCATGAGAGAAAGGGAAATGTTTATGCTAGAAAAACGTGTCTCAACCAATAAATTGTTTTTTTAACAAAAAACAACATCAGAGTAGAAACAAGATTTTCTCTTTTAAACGCAAGTTTATAGTACAATAGTGCTTTTCGTGCTAGTGTATACTACATAGCTACTTTTGTGATAGAAAAACAAGTTTGTATTTCAAAAATTGACTTTGTAAAATATTTTGAAAACCAATTGGTATCAGAAAAAAAATCTTCTGGTCAAAAATTGCTTTTGTCGAACGAATCGACGAGTTGAAACAAAATTGTATCAATATTTAAAAAAATTATAGTACGAACTTTTATGTCATAGAAGTTGCTTTTAAAAATTAAAAAACGTGGTAGTACTATGCATGCCGATAGATAAGATGTCAAGATTGCAGTATGCCAATTTATTTGTTTTTTTTACGAAAGCAAGTTTATAATACAAAAGGTTTCGTGTTGCTGTATACTAAATAGCTACTTTTGTGATGGAAAAGACAAGTTTATATTACAAAATTAATTTCATAAAAGAAAATTTGGAAAACAATTGTTATCATGAAAAAACACCTTATGGTAAAAAAGAATTGTACAATGAATCGACGAGTTGAACAAAATTTGTATCACAAAAAGACAATTATACGAGAAATTTTTGCTCTTTGATAGAAAAGCAAGTTTATAATACAAAGTTGCTTTTGAAAAATAATGGTCAGGATATACTCATATGTGATCTAGTTTTGAAGATATCGTTGCGAGTAACACGATGGTGAAACCCGATCTTAATTTGGACGTTCAGTTTGAAAGTTATAGACTTTAAAAAATTTAAAACAGCTTTACATGTCTACTCGTATCTAGTTCCGACAGGTGCGTGCGCCGCGCGAGGTAGAAGCACACGTGCGCTTAGTGCGATTTTCCTTGTCTGTAAGGCATCAATCCTGTACGTGCTTCCCATGCATGGCCCATGGTCCTTCGTAGGAGGGCTGGCTAGTTTGCTATTTCTTTTTTGTTTTAATTTGTTATACAACTCATTGAATAGTGGATAAATAATCACTTGCAAGAGTTTTGTGTGTTTTGTACAATTTCAGTTTCAGCCCCTTACAATGGATAAATAATTGGAACTTTGTAATAACTTCAAGAAAAAAGTCATGCAGCACGGGCGTCATATCGCCACTGGGATCCAGATTGCGTCTATTTGTTGAGAAGTTTACCGCAAAAAACAAAACGAGAGACCCTATTTGCACATGAGACGGAATGGAAAGAGATGTATTCTATTACACGTAAAATTTCAGTTGGAACTAACTTGCAACTCACAAACTAGTATGAATCACAATTCAAAATCTAAGAAATATTATCTTGGATGTAAACAATTGTAACTACAAATCTTAATTGTAACTCAGTTGGAACTCCTATGCTAGCAGGAAACATGACGCAAAAATCAAACCATCGGGAACAATGTACCACAATTACAACTCACTTGGGACTAAAAAAAGTCGGTTAGCACCCACGTGCGAAAACTCGGCTAATCTCAGTTGCAACTGGAAAAAACTCAAATGCAACCCACTTACAACTGGAAAAAATATGAGTTGCAACACACTTGCAACAAGAAAATATTTGTTACAACCCAATTGCAACTCATTTGCAAATAGAAAAAATTCAGATGCAACCCACTTACAACTGAAAAATCACAGTTGCAAAACTCAAATGCAACTCCGCTTGCAACTAGAAAATATCAGTTGTAGCCCACATGCAACAGAAAAACTCTGTTACAACTCACTTGCAACAAGTTACAACTCACTTGCAACAGAAAAATCTCAGTTGAAACCCACGTGTAGCTAGAAAAAAATTCAGATGAAACCCACTTGCATCTGGAAAATCTCAATTGAAAAACACAAAAATGCAACCCCACTTGCACTTGCAACCCACATGCAACTGAAAAATCTCACTTATAATCTACTTGCAACAAGAAAATCTCAGTTGCAACCCACTTGCAACTGCAAAACAAACTCAGATGCAACCCACTTGCAACTTGAAAACCTCATATGAAACCCACTTCTAACTGGACAATCTCAGTTTTAGTCCACTTGCAACTGGAAAAAACTCAGATGTAACCCACTTGCAATTGGAAAAAAAAATCAGTTGCAACCCAGCCGTAACTTGAAAATTAATCTTAATTGCGACGCTCTTGTAATTGAAAAATCTCAGTTGCAACATACTTGTAACTGGGAAGTTTCGGTTCCAACTCACTTGCATCTCCCATGCTACGAAGAATCATGAAGCATAATCCAAAAAACAGTTTATCTCGGTTGCAACACTTTAAATTGCAAATTCTAAGTTAAAACCCACATACAACTCTCATGTTAGCAAGAATCGCAGCGTAAATCTACTGTTGGGAACATTTTTCTCAGTTACAACCCACTTGCAACTAGAAAAAAATCAATAGCCGCTGGAATATCTTAGTTGCAACCCATCATAGTTTGACTCTTAAAATAAAGAATCTATAGCCACTTTAAGAGGGAAACTTTTAAAATGAAATTAGAAGAGAAAACAAATTAAGTAAAAAGAAAAAAACACAAAAAGCCCGTCTTAGGTTTCCCTCGATGACTCTTCTCTCATTCTTAGCTTCTCTCTATTTTATTAGGGCAAGCTTCTCTTATTTCATGACTAGTACTTGATATAGACACATACGGCTAAAACCATGTGCACGGCAAGAGCCCATCGTATTTATAACAAAAACCATACACGAATACTCAATGGAAAAAATAGAAAAGCCCATAGACAAACATGCCGCTTTCGTTTCTTGTCCAGACACATAACGACAAGAGGGATGCACTCCACCACACAACGACAATCCGAACGCGGTCGCGCAAAAGTAAAAAATACAATTGCGCAATTCTTGAACAGGAAATAAAAAAATATCAAAACAAATGCATACACACAGTAAATGAAAAAAGAAGAAGAAAAATAGTGATCAACTGCATATTCGTGCAACCCAAGTTTCATAAAAAAAACGCACAACTTAATACTTAAAAAATGTGCACCTAAATAGATCATAAAAAGAGAAAGTGCAAAATCCAAAATAAAAATATGAGAAAAAGGAAAAACTAGAGGAACATCACTCTCGTGAGATATAAGTGAAATAAATACAAAATCTGTGGTCTAAAAGTACCACGACCACACGTACGCGTACCTGACTACCGGCTGCGATGATGAGACCAAGCTGCGTACGCGTACGAGATGATGAGACCGGCAGGTGCAGGACGAGTCAATGGGACATTGGGAATTGGAGGCGGCGATGAGACCAAGCTGCGTACGCGTACCTGACTACCGGCGGAGTTGGGCTGAGCGAACCGTGGGCTTGAGTTGGGCCTCGACTGGTGGGGCAGTTTGATAGGCCGGGGTCAAATTTTCTTATATTAAGGACACATATGTATACGGAAAATCTAATCGTAAGGCGCGTTATGATTAGCTTAACACGAGATGGAACGTGGCACGTTGATTTTCGATCGTACGTGCGGAATCGTTCAGATTTTCCATGCGGTCGAGTTAGAGAAATTGTCTACTCTGCATGCATGCATGAAAAAAAAGCCAAAAATGTTGTTGTCATCCCGCTGAAAATTCAAAAAGTTTTGTAGATCAAACCGTTTATCCGATTTAAAATTCTTTTTCATCGCTGAGCGACGAGATCTTCGAAACTAGATCTCATATTGACATATTCTGATAACTTTTTTTCGGACACAAAAGTTACCCACCCCATAGCATAGAAGTTACATAGGCTGTAGTATGTAAGTTACCGACCATATTAAAATTAGTTTTCGGAATAAAATAGAACCATTTTTATTGTTCTTTTCGATTTTTTTATTTTTGAAGTTACTACGCCTAGTTATTCATAAGTGAATATCATGTTGGGATGATAAATGTATTATGAATAAGTTGATAACTATACACTCGATGCGACTAGTCCAACAGTGAAAACTGATCATAAATGGGATAAGCGATTTGAGTTACAAAACATTTTAAATTGGTTCTATTTCAATCCAAAAACTAATCGCTAATATGGTGAGAAACTTACTTTACAAGACTGTGTAACTTATATGTTACGGGGTGGTAACTTCTGAGAAAAAAAAGTTGTCGGAACATATCGACATGGGATCTAGTTTTGAAGATCTCGTTGCGACTAGTCTAACGGTGAAAACGGATTCTCAATCGAGTAAACAGTTTGGGGTATGAAACATTTTGAATTTTTGTCTAACTATTAGGCGCCCACGGGATTTGGTTTCCTTTTCGGTTTCGTGCTCTAACGCGTCGGGCTGTGCCACCCAGCAGGCGCCTGCTGAATAGCAAAGTCCTATGTATATCAGTATATAATGTATATCAGTATATAAGTAAGTCTACCAAAGTTGTAGGGGTCAATTGACCCCAAGCGTACACTGTAGCTCTGACCCCGATCACAGGCAGGATTGATCTTTTCGACTACATGTTGGCCGCTCTTGGGGCGTCGAACCTTGTTGTTTTTGTGCTGGTTGCGAGACGCCACCGGTACAAGAATATGACTGTAGGTGTGGAGGAGGGCAGATAGTCAGTCTAGCAAGCAGCAAACTCATGTATGCGTATACGCGCTCCATACCATGAGATCCTTCTTACAGTCGATGCCAATACATAGGATTTCTCAGGTTAGTGTTCGGGGGGAGGGGGGCACTTGCCCTCCGAAAATGTTGATACATTATGTACGATTGAGGAGAAAGAATGGAATTTCGAATTGCAAAGTATATGTTGCCTTGTTTGATACCCATATTTCTCAGTATACCGAACGTGATTAAATGCGGAATTTTGGAGTATTTAATGCGAGCCATTTAATAGACGACAGGTAATAAAAGGTGATGAATGGTTATGCTGGAGGAAACCTTTGACTAAAATGGTGGACGAGTTGTCTGTCATTAATAGCCCGATTGATTTCTAGTTTGGGTATATTGTCTGCACTGTATACCCCAAGCAATGAGTATATTTATCTGATCCAAATATTATGTCATAATTCGAACCTAACGGTGTGTTTTTACGTTTACTAGTATTTTGCACATGATATTTTTACCTTGTTGGCTTAAAAAATGATATTTTTTACCCAAAAAATTGGACGCGCCATGTAAAGTTGGCCTACACTGTAGTAATTAATGGTGATTGATTATTATGAACTTGGTCATTTGATCATGTGTGTACTTCTTATGCATGCATGTCTATGTGGGGTATATGAAAACAACCGATACCCTAAGTTGTGGGTAGCGTGATATATGATGTTTGGATGTCGCCCCTTAAAATGTTATGTGGGGTATCGGTATTGTATACTCATGTCATACGATATCTAATTGAAATTGAAATTCGGCTCTAAGAAAAAGGTTATGCCAAGAGCAGATAACTATCGATACTGAATCGTGGGTATGAATCGTGGGTACGGTGATATCGCATACTCAGGTTGTAGATACCCCAAGTCGGATGCACGATATGGCTCTATGCGCTCGTGCCATGCCGATGGTCGACGTTTGGGCGGCGACACTATTCCCTGTTCACTTGTCAATCCAACAAGGTTTAAGTATCACATGCCAAAAATATGTATGGGACGAACAAGGTTTACAGTATCTCGTACACAATATATGGTACCCGAGGTATCAATATATCATACCCAAGTAAACAAAAGGTATGCTTTAGCGCATACTCATTATGTGGTAACGGGGTTAACGATATGAAGTAAGCGATATCCGCATCCTAGGTATGCGATACCCAATTGAACGAGGTTTTGAGTATCGCATACTCATTATATGGTATGGGGTTTAACGATATCACGTAAGCGATGTTACATGATGGGTATGTGATACCCGACGCGCTTATCAGGGATCCCCCTCCCCCCATTTGGGCTTCTGGCCGGCGCGGCACAAATTTTCATCTGACGATTTACTTCTTGCGTGGTCCGCGGCAGAGCACTAGAAGCAATGCACAACGTGTCGACTATTTCCATATCACATGCGAATTATTTGTCACTCTGTACTACATGTATCATAAGTGAGTATGTGATATACTCAATACCTTGTATAATTTATATTTGTGCATTTAAGTAGTGTCATATCACATGCTGAGGACATGATAATACCTCTTTTATATCACATGCTTCATTGCACTACGTACCACAACTTGAGTATGTGATACTCAATACAACCTCACTAGGGTATCACATGTTGAGAATCATAATTTGTTACTCCATACCTCAATATACCAAGGGTAACAATATTACATGACGAGTTTTGGAGTGTCGCACATAAAATATATAATACCTGAGGTATCCAAAAATATTATAGCCAATCAAACAAGGTATTGAGTATCAAATACCCTGGGTATCGATAGTGAGCTCCCTATATGCGATACCTAGGGTTCAATAGTGGCACTCCTTAGTCGATACCCTAGGTTGTGGGTATGTTCATGTCACATACTCAGGTTGTAGATACCCTAAGTCGGATGAGTGAGATTGCTCTATGCGCTCGTGCCATGCTAGCGGTAGCCAACACGCCCGGACAGCAAGAGATGCGCGTTTCCTTCGTCGTGCACTAGCACACTTTTGTAGCATGGGCATTTAGATACCTACATTTAAAATAAACCAAACATGAGTATGGAGTATGGAGTATAGTAGTAAGAACATAAACCAAACTTGTGATGAAAAAACAAAACTATCAGAGATGTTAAAAGTACTAACTGCAACAAAGTAAATACTCAAATTTCTATTGGAACATGAGTATCCAAAAAAAGATGCAACAAGAGTATTCAAAATTATACTAATCTAGAATGCAGTGCCAGATGAAACACTAGTACCCAAACTATAGTAATTGAGTATGAAGTAGAGCTGTACAAATAAAACACAAACGATGTGATGGAGTTTTACTATCGGTAGCACATCACTCATTCATGCGTATTCCAGTAAGAACATTTCTAATTCTAAGCAACTACGTTCTATACCAGCTCTGATTCTATGCAGACTATAAGCCACGTCTGGATTGAGCGCGGGAGGAAAAATGCAATCTATAAACTGATCATTCGTACAAATCCTATGCACAAACAAGTGCTGATTTGTAATGAGCACGGGTCCCCAATGGAATCGCTGTCGGTGGCAGTGGCCATGAGATGCAACGACGCTAAGTAAACGATTGAACGATTCAGCAATGAAGGCCGGTGGGAGCACACGTACGTACCTGAAGCCACACAAATCGATTGAAAAAAATCAGCCAGCTTCACCTCCAACTAGCTCATGACGTGAGGTGAGATTCAAATCCTTTTAATCATGTGAGGCTGTGATTGTGGAACTATTAAGGCGCATATAAATAGATCAGCCCGGGATACCTCGTTCTTTGCTAAGAATCCGGGTATGCTGCCAATAAATCAGCACGAGTCACGCACGCACGTATAAGAAAAGAAACCCTCATTAAATGGCTGGTTGATTTTATATTAGGAAAGAGCAGCACGCACGTATAAAAGGAAACCATCATTAAATGGCTGGTTGATTTTATTAGGAAAGAGCACCACGGTTTAAAATTTCAAATACTAACGGGTATTCTAAATCTCCATACCCGAATTGGTTTCCTGTCCTAATGATCATGATCAAATAGATCTAACGGTTGTTGAGGTAGGAGCCTGGGCACCTAGGAGTCCCTACTAATTTACCTATATATATATATATATATATATCAACGTGGATTTTCTAACATGGTGGCTAGCTATGCATGTCCTGAAAACCGTTGGATATGGGTAGTACTAGTTCCCTATATTTTGGGCGGCTGGATAGAGCTTGCATGCGTGTTTGTGCTATCTGTGGTATGGAGATCTTAGTGTTGTTATCTAAAATAGAGAAAAGAGGAATCTTTTGCATCCACGTTTTGAACCGTGGACGGACAAATATTTTACCTAATTTTAGCATAAAGCACGTCACAAAGTTTGAAACAAGACACTGGTTTGCCTATTTTAAAACAATGTTCTTGCTAACGATCAGATAGTATATTTTTTAGGGAAACTGGGTAGTACAACTGCTTTGCCTACTCTCCTCACAGACAAAACATTGTTTTGCCTATTTTGAAACCAGGTACTTGTTAACAATCAGTTAGTATTTTTTTAGGGAAAATTGGGTAGTGGTTGCCATTATAAGTGAGTAGAAATAAAGGTTAGGCAAGATGAAATGGTGCTCATCTACTACTCGTTGAGGCTCTAGAAAAAAACTCATGGACAAAAAAAAGACTTGCAAAGCATGTACTTAGCTTTAGCATTGTGCAGATCCTAGCATTTTTTGCATACACAAATCCTTCAAGCTAGCTCCAAAATTTACATAATCATCAAAAATAAATCGATCAATCCATCTGATTGTAGCAGCAATCAAAACCATCAACCTAAAAGTAAGAGAAGCACAATTTTTTCTCCAAACCACGAATCCACCTTATGATTTATGTATGATATCTCCATCTCCTATATGATGTCAGACTACTAAAATGGCCAAATGCTAAGAAAGACGCGTCCCATACACATAGTTTTAGTGCTAAGGAGGGTCTGTACATGGATAGTTCTAGTGCTAAAATTGTGGTGTAAGCTGGCCCGAGTTCAAATAAAAGGCGTTGTGTCTCACTTATAGGAGTTATAGCTAAGTTGGGGACATCGTCAATGCTTCTGTTAAATGTGCTCTATATAGGTGCATGCTCTCAATATCTCAATAGGGTGATCTGACGGCAGCCAGGCCATGCACAGCTAGCCACCATGTGAGGAGGCTATTTCCCATATATATATATATATATATATATATATATATATATATATATATATATATATATATATATATATGTAGGTTAAATGCTTTCTACTCCCGGGTGTAACTACACCCATGTCTCATATACCATCTTACAAAAGTATTTGTCATACTTTATCGGTTTGAGTATGTTCATATACTATATCTTATCCCAAAACAAGTTTCATGAAAAAATTGCAACAGTCCTAATATTTTACAGTATATACTCGAAATATCGTCATATGTGCACATAAAAGAGAAGTATGTAGAATTTTTTTACATACTACCAAAAAAGAAGTATCCATAGTATTAAAATAGCATTATATACTCTATACTACATGTTACATACCTCCCGGTATGATTGATACTCCATACATGTGTGAAACACACGTGGGTGTAGTTACACCTGGGAGTAGTATGAATATGTCATATATATATATATATATATATATATATATATATATATATATATATATATATATGCAAAATAGTGGGATGCCCATGGTGATAGCTGCGCACCAGCATCCAACCATCCATGCGCGATATTGAGTGTACTCCCCCAGAGACATTGCAACCACATAGTTAACAGACATTCAACGGAGCTAGATATTAACGTCGTAATGAGAGAACAAATTCTTACACACGTCTTTCACGCAACTGGACCGCGTGCCGATGACCATGCCTTTTGTATACAGAAAACGAGAATCACGCTGCCACCATGGTGTGTAGAGAAAACATGGTGCCACCGTGATCGTCATACATGCCAAACATCAGATATGTGAGTACCACTAGTTCAGTCAATAAAATATGATCGCCGCATCCATGTACCAACCACGCAGCCTTTAGATTTACACAAATCTTATTGTACACGCACATAAACTTATATGTAGCTACGACTACGCTACGGAGGCTTTGACTTTTTGCAACACATTCGATGGAGTAAAGCAAGGTGGCCGGCTGACAAACGTAAGAATACCACAGTCCTTCATATTTTCCCGCTCTTTTGACGATTGTTGATATTCCTTTCCACTCACGCCTTGTTCCCATGGTCCACAGCTTACTTCAGTGTCAACCGTCACAACGGCGGACTTGCTTTTTAGCTTACTACACCTGGAAAGCAACACTGGAACTCTACCTGTTCAATTCGTACAAGAACTCGACGACTGAAGCATCCGATGCTTGCCGGCAAAGCAGATGTACCGTCATCTCCTCGACTACACTAACCGCTGTCCAATGCCAGTCCTTCTATGTGTCTCAAAACTAGCTTAACTGGAATAGTTTCTGCTGCATGTAGCGACCTCTTTTGGTTGTATCTATGAATGCCTTGTAACGTTTCCTCCGTCAACTCAAGCAAATTTGAACCCCTACAGAATTTTTTCCATTGCGCTAATCGAACGACATCGCAATTAGGTTACAATGCACCATTGTGCCGGCCCTTTCTTCTATTTTTCCAGGACACAACTAACAAGCAATTTATTTTGGCATTTTCAAAATTAATAGGACCACCTCCTAATAAATAACCTAAGTTAACTGAATACGGTCTTCTCTGGCTACATCAAATAGCATCAAAATAAAAACCTAGTTGCATATTACTACAACGATATCCGCACACCCGTACTGGAGCATGGTAAACGCAGACTCCATGCACCCACATATGATGATGAACCGTGCGCTGGCCACCGTACATTTTTCCATCGCGTGCCCCACGGCAATTTACTCTCTTTTGGTTTTCACCGTCCAGACCAAGCTGGCCGCGATGATCACGCAGCCAGCCCACGGAGTTCACGCATCCACGCCAGCACTGACCGACTCCCGGTGCCCGTAAAGAACGCCAAGTCAAACGGAGCGTGATTCACGGTGACCGGTGTGCGTCATTCTCATGGCCAGCTTGGAAGCCCATGCCCGCATAAACGATGTGCTGCACCACGTATATGACATGCTCCATTATAGGAAACGGCTAAACGGAGCGTTTGATGCCACCGTGAACGAAACTTCTCTGCCCGCTCGTCGTTCCAATGCGCTGCTTATCAAACTTACTTTACTCTCCATATCCTACGGTAGCCAACATATGCGCAGCTATCCCCGTGGGCAGGAAATCCGCATTGATATATATATATATATATATATATATATATAGGTTAAATGCTTTCTACTCCCGGGTGTAACTACACCCACGTCTCATATACCACCTTACGGAAGTATTTCTCATACTTTATCGGTTTGAGTATGTTCATATACTATATCTAAGATACCCCAAAACAAGTTTCAGGAAAAAATTGCAAATGTCCTAATATTTTACACTATATACTCGAAATATCGTCATATGTGCATATAAAAGAGAAGTATGTAGAATTTTTTTACATACTACCTAAAAAGAAGTATCTATAGTATTAAAATAGCATTATATACTCCATACTACATGTTACATACCTCCCGGTATGATAGATACTCCATACATGTGTGAAACACACATGGGTGTAGTTACACCCGGGTGTAGTATGAATATGTCCTATATATATATATATATATATATATATATATATATATATATATATATATATATATATATATATGGCGCGGATTTGGTATGTTGCAAAACCAGAGAGGTTGTAATCGGCACCGTTGATTTGCTTTGAGATCGGTACCGAATATTGAGAAGGGTTCCTTTTTTGATGGGTTGTTTGGAGAGAATTACCAAAGAGGAATGGGGGCTGCTTCCTTTCATGCCTAGGCTAACATAAAAGGAAAATGGTCCCCTGCTTCACATGGTGCTTCTTCACATGGTGCCATATGCATAGATCCAAATGATTTGCGTGATGTACCAAATTATCCATATGCATCGATTCAAATGATTTGCGTGATGTACCAAATTATCCATGCCCAGGACGGTACCCCAATAATTTCGTGAGTGAGAAACCTTTGCACAAAATAAGTTTTCTCATCTGTGCTCCTTAGGTTATTGTCAGATGAACTAAAATTTATAGTTTAAAAAACGTAAAATTGGGCTAACAGAATCGTTTCAGAATAGAAAGAATCGTTTCAGAATAGAAACGGTGCACGTACGATACTGTCCAATGGTGCCTGCATCCATTAGAATTGCAGAACATTAACACAGAATTAGAAATTCCCTAGAAGCAAAGGAACTGGAAACTAGATGGAAGTATGGAACGGTGCCCGTTTAGAATTATCCGGTGCCTAGTCTAGATCACACACGGTGCTTTACAACCAAATAAATGATTCTTCTACAAATCATATGGAAAATCATCCAATGCAGAAAATTACAAGGCAGTGTCTGAAATCATAACACAAACGGTGCACATCTGAAATCATTCAGTCCCTACTCAAAATCACACCGGTGCCCAATACATTAACCAACGGTGCCTTGATCATTGACGTGAAAAAGGAGGAGGAGGCTCGGGTCGGGGATGAGGCAGGAGGATGCAATCTCGCAGTGGATCTGCGGCTCGGGTCGGGGATGAGCCGGGAGGGAAGCGCAGCCTCCGTGGCGGCGGCCTGACCCGGACGATGCGGTGGGGATGCCGTGCACGGGAGGCAGACGCGGACGGCCTCCGAAGCGGTCGGGAACGATCTCCTTCTCGTCCTCCTCCGCCGACACCGAGGCCACAGGAAGGTAGGTCCGTCGCGCGGGCCCTGCTTGGCTACTGACCTCGGAGCTTGGCGGCGGCACCGCGGGATTCGGCCGGAGGAAGGGCTCCGGAGCCACTGCAGTTGTGCTCGAGCAGGGCGTCCGGCGGCGGAGACCGGGCGAGCAAGGAGGCCGTGGGCGAGTTTGCCTGGATTCCGTCATGGAGGGGAAGGTCGCGGTCGACCTCGGGGGCGGCGTCCCCTGCCTCTACCGCGTCGCTGCCGAGCCCCAGCTCGACCTTGGTGCCGCGACAGAGCAGGCCACCGGAGGGGTGGGAGGAGCCTGCCCAGGGGCGCGCTGCACGGCTACGGGCGGCCACTGGAGGAGGCTGCGCAGCGGCGCGCTGCACGGCTGCGGGCCGGCCGCGCGGACGGCGAGCTCGATGGGGTCAACGGAGAGAGGAACGTGGGGAGGGCGTGGGACGGGACGGGATGGGTGGGTGGGGGTGTGGAAATAGGATCGGTGGGCACGGAGGGGATCGAGCGCACATGGGTGCGGGGGTCACGAGAGAGAAAAATCATGGGCTTTTCAGTACTAGGGTCTAGGGCTGCAGGCCTAGCCCCTCTGCCACCTGCAAAAATCTGTGACCAAGTCCATCTAAAGAGGAAATATGAAACACCACCGAAAATTACCTAAAAGAATCGGAGGGAAAGTTTGGACCACCTGTGGGCACAGATCTTGAAGCACATGGACGGCACCGATTACCACCTCTGGGATGTTGCAACATACCAAGTCTTTTAGATGAACCTCGTCATTTTTTACGTGAACTTCGTACTGTTTTTCTTCCGCAGTTTATATTACGTTTCTCGGATTGAGTCAAATGATACATCGTTGGAAACGTATGGAAATCGCGCATCTTTTTTGCTTCTGTAAGATTTCGAAATTCGTGACGGTTTTAAAATAATTTCAAATATAAACAACGTTGTTTTCGCGGATTTTTCCTTTTCGTGAAGTATTTTGGACGTTATTTTCAAACCGTATATCGGATTGATGCAAATGAAACACCGTTGAAAAGGTATGGAAATTGCGCATCTTTTTTGCTTCTATAAGATTTCGAAATTCGTAACGGTTTTAAAATAATTTCGAATATAAACAACGTTCTTTTCGCGGTTTTTTTTTCGTTTTCGTGAAGTATTTTGGACGCTATTTTCAAACCGTACATCGGATTGATGCAAATGAAACACCGTTGCAAAGGTATGGAAATTGCGCATCTTTTTTGCTTCTATAAGATTTCGAAATTCATAATGGTTTTTAAAATAATTTCAAATATAAACAATGTTGTTTTCGCGGATTTTTCATTTTCGTGAAATATTTTGAACGCTATTTTCAAACCGTACATCGGATTGATACAAATGAAACACCGTTGCAAAGGTATGGAAATTGTGCACCGTGGCTATCTTTAGTCAATTTTCGAAATTCGTTTCAAATTAAGAGCAGTTTTAATACAAAACAATTACGTGAAGATCGTTTTTCATTTACTATATTATTAGTGTGAAGATCGTTTTTCGATTTTCCTAGGCCATTGGAAAGTCAGGACCGGCCATGTGCCTGTATTGAGTGTTTTGAAAGCAACCATGTATTTAAATAATCGAAAATCAAGTTAGAAGAAGCAAGGCATATTGAAACTGAAAGACAAACTAGGATAAACTGGAGGGAGTACCTTCGTGTACATGAGCACCGCTCTGCCCTGCATGCTTCTATACGTGAACGTTTCCAATATCGGGATGTACCCATGTTTAGACTTATGTCGTCACCATCGAGATGCACCGGCTGCCGGCCTGTTGCTCACTCCCTCACGCTGGGCTCTTCGGAGAGGAGACCCTGGGCTCGCTCCGGATCGTGCTGGGTCGCTTACTTTCCATGTCAGCGTCATACGAATATACGATGCACATACATAGTTTTTTAGGGACGGTGCTCATACATAGTTAGGACCTCCTAATCAACGTTAAGAACTGCACTGATTCATTTCGTGACTTATAGGACCGTGATATAGCCAATAATTTCTAGTCTCTCTAGTCCATGTATCTAGAATTGTAACATGTCTATATACATTTTTTTTAGATAAAGACACTACGGGAAAAACAATATACGCCGACGGCAAAATATTGGGGTCGTCGTCGTAAGCGACGCGGCGCACGGGGCTACGCTTGTCGTTAGCGTATGAATACAGGGATACGCCGACGGCATTTGCCGTCGGCGTATGCATTTATTCATTTAATATGAAATAATTCATATCTTTCAATCAATAAATCGGAATTTAACAAATAAAATGTCTAAACCAATCAGAAAAATGAGAGGAATCCAAATATGACATTTATATCATCTTTTGCATCAATTTTTTATACTTGGTTCACAAAAAAAAGTCATTTTTGACATTTAAAAATGGAAAATAATGGTTATGAAAATAATTTGAAAAATCGCTTCGTCATGATTGTTTCGTATACCAAGATGCACCTATATGTGAAATTTGAGATCTTTATCACAAACTATGCCGTAAGAGTGGCCATAACTTCATCATTTGACTTAAAACTTCTATATGTTTATAGATGATAGACCTTTTTATAAATACTTTTTATTGAAACTTTTCTTAAAAATCAAGTTTATCATTTTTCATAGCAACTAGTACACATATGAAGTCTCCATGCCAAAGGATATCTTTTTTGAGGTGTTTATCCTTTTATTTGATTTAAAAAAAATCTATCAAAATGGCAACCATGACTATTCATCGAAAGAGGTCGATTTTTTCCAAACTAACGATATTTCTGTGATATAACCACTAGTTGTTTACCTTAAAATAATTTTTTTTCAAAAAATTCAGACGAATCTATGAAACAGTTGTAGTTCAAATCGAATTATTTTCGATAAATCGACATAAACCCATTTAACTAGGCGAAATTAGATAGAAATCAAGAAAACTCTTAATACTTGGTGATAATCCATCAAATGTGGACTAATCTTTGTGTAAATTAGATTGTTGCCATTTTGCATCATATTTGTTGTACTTGGTTCATAAAAATCAATTTAGCACTTAAAAAATGGAAAATAATATTTATGAAAATATTTTGGAAAATCCCTTCGGCATGATTGTTTCCTATACCAAGATACACATATGGTGTAGAATAGGAGATATTTATCACAAACTATGACGTGGAAATGGCCATAATTTGATCATTTGGCTTGAAACTTCTAGATGTTTATAGATGATAGACCTTTTTGTGAAGACTTCTTTTAAAACTTTTGTCAAAAATCAAGTTTATCATTTTTCATAGCATGCCAAAGTATAAGGACCCCATGTCAAAGGATATCTTTTTTGAGGTGTTTATCCTTTTATTTGATTTAAAAAAAAATGTCAAAATGGCCACCATGACTATTCATCAAAACAGGTCGATTTTTTAAAACTATTGATGTTTCTATGAAGCTGTAGATGATATGGGTGTCATATTTGGATTCCTCTAATTTTTCTATTCGATTTAGAAATTTTATTTGTCAAATTCTGATTTCCGGATTTAAAGATACGAATTATTCCATACTAAATGGAGAAGGAAAAAAGAAATTAAAATTTATGTTATCATTATTTATTTCAGTTTTATTATTATATAATCATTGTTGTTTATTTAATTAAATTTATGTAATTCAAACAATGAAGAAGTGTGTGGTTAATATGATTGATAGGATATTAACATGAGTAAGTTCTCTATTCTCATTTGATATCTAATTTAGAAGGAACTCAATAGTTAAGCATGCTTGGATTGGAGCAGTTTGAGAATGGGTGACCGAATGAGAAGTTTTACTAAATTAACTACTTTGACTTGAAATTAAGTGTGTAGTTACAGATGAAGTATGTAGGTTAGTGGGTAATTAAGTGTGTAGCTAAGTGAGAAATTATGAAATAAAAAAAATTCAAAAAGATAAAAAAATCAAAAAAATAATGAAAAATGATAGGCCGACGCCATTGTCGTCGGCGTAGCCTACGCCGACGGTATTGAATACGCCGACGGTCGAACCCATGCAGCCTACGGGGCACTATGCCGATGACCATACGCCGACGTCAAACAGGGCCTACGCCGACGCTGGCCGGCCGTTGGCGTATGAATTGTTTCCGTAGTGAGATGTCTATATACATCTATTTGTATATAAATAGATATCAACTAATTTGAAATGGAGAGATTATGAATGTATATACGGATGAAAGTGGGATGTGACAGCCACCAAGCCCACCTACCGTCCGTCAACAAATTATGTTTATCCCGTTTGTATGATCCTATTTTATCAGAAAATATTTACGTTAGGGCGACCTACGGGAGCGAATCGTAGGTCCCCTCCGCTTGCGCTAGTTGGCTGTTGGCACCCTATTGGGCCCAGTTCGTTGCCAGAAGCCCAATAACAAGTTTGGACTCATTTTTGTGACGTGAAAAAAGCCCTAGCTAGCTAAATTTGTTTGTTAAGTTGTTCGCCTGATTTTTTTTAAAATTGCATACATACATTAAATTTTGTAACAAAACGTGTACAAAATTGTTGTGAAAGCACACAACATATTTTCAAAAAAAATCGGGGCAATTGCTACAAGTTTGTATTCTCTTGATATTTTGAATCACACACTAAATGTTGCAATGATTTCAGAGCATATTGCAAGATTGCATGTTCCCCCTTTTCCAATGATGTACTTACGTGTTTTCCAAATATTGTAGACATATGTTTTTTTGTTGCCCTTGTTTGTATTTTTTGTTAAAATAGTTGGTGATTTTTGTTGCACATAAATCTAGGGCAAAATATTTGTTGTTTACCTACCTTAATTCTGACTGATATATGTTTTTTTTGTACTTATTTATATTTTTTGTTGAAATAGGTGATTATTTTTATTGCAAATAAACCCGTGGCAAAAAATGTCCGTCGGCTACGTTTTTTATTTGTTGTAACCACATATTATGTTGTTGTAATGGTTAGTGAATTTTGTTTAAATGGTTGACGATTTTTGTTGTAAAGAAATCGTATCCAAAAAATTGCTGTCTAAGCACTATGTAACATTTTTTTTAAATGCTGCAGAGATTTGTTGCAATAATATAGTCTTTTGTTGTGTGGTCCGCCGAAAGATGCTTAGCCAGAAGCGACGAAGGAGGGGAGCTGGGGAAGGCCGACGATGGCAATGAGGGGGAAGCTGTCGTAGAAACGGTTAGGAAGAGCCCATCTTTCGATCCTTGTTTGCTCGACCCGATCCTGGAACAAAGTGACTGATGACCCACAAGTATAGGGGATCGCAACAGTATTCGAGGGAAGTAAAATCCAAATTTATTGATTCGACACAAGGGGAGCCAAAGAATATTTATAAGCTTTAACAGATGATTTGTCAGATCAGCTGCACCTGTGAATAGACTTGCTCGAGACAGATTATCAGTAGCAACAGTTTTATATCAGAGACAGTAGTGAAATAATAGCAGCAGTAGAATTAAGACATCGATTGTGATTACGGTAGACATCAAGATTAAAATACTGTAGGCATAGGGACGGATGTACGGGCGTTGCATGGATAAGATAATTCATGTAATATCATAGCATAGGCATTTGCAGATAAATAATATAAAGCATCCAAGTATTAACTAATCATAAGCATGTATTCCAATTTAGTTGTGCGTGCTCGCAATGAGAAACTTGCACATCATCTTTTGTCCTGCCAGCCCGTTTGCAGCGGGGCCTCTAGGGAAACTACTGGCAATTAAAGTACTCCTTTTAATAAAGTACCGGAGCAAAGCATTAACATTCCGTAAACACATGTAATCCTCACATCACAGCCATTCCCTCCGGTTATCCCAATTGCTGTCACTTTGGGGCCATCGGTTCCGGACAATAATATGTGTATACAACTCATAGATATGATCTAAAACAATAATTATCCTCATGATACAATAACATGTTCAGATCTGAAATCATGGCACTCGGGCCCTAGTGTCAAGCATTAACCATAACAAGTTGCAACAATGACGTAAAACACCGATAACGGATACTAGGCACCATGCCCTAACGATATTACAGCTATTACATGAATGATCTCATCCAATCCCTACCATCCCCTCAAACCTACAGCGGTGGATTACTCACACATGGATGGGGGAAACATGGATGGTTGATGGAGAGGCGTTGGCGATGACGATGGCGATGATCCCCTTCGATTCCCCGTCCCGGCAGGGTGCCGGAACAGAGACTTCTGGTCCCCGAACTAGGGTTCGCGGTGGCGGCGGCGTACGGAGATGTTTTTGGCGAAAGTGGATACCCCCCGTGCGTTTTTAGGTCAGGAGGGTCTTATAGCCGAGAGGGGGGTCACGAGGAGGCGACCGAGGCGGTCCCACCTGGTCCTCGCGCGGCTAGGTCCTTGCCGCGCGGGCAGGGGGTGACGCGGCCTCGTCGCTCCCCTCCGTTTGATCTTCGTGGTTCCTGGACTCTTCGGGTGAGAAAACGACTCCCAGGTGTTTTTCGGGGTTTTTCCATAAAGTTGATATTTCTGCACAAAAACGAGACACCAGGGTAATTCTGCTGAAAACAGCGTTAGTCCGTGTTAGTTGCATTCAAAACACACAAATTGGAGGTAAAACAATAGCAAAAGTGTTCGGGAAAGTAGATACGTTTTGGACGTATCAACTCCCCCCAAGCTTAGCTTATTGCTTGTCCTCAAGCAATTCAGTTAACAACTGAGTGTGATAAAAGAACTTTCACGAACTCATTTGCTCATGTGATGTAAATATTCTCATTATGAGGACAAATGCTTAGACTATTCATAACAGGACATATATAGACGGTGTCACCCAATAGTTATGTAAACCATGAAAAGATGCCAATTATACCGATGATAAATAACATGAAACATATCAATTCACAGGATTGCAAGGCTCATAAGAAAGTATGATAAAGTGGTATCTCGCTTGCCCGAATGGAACAGCAAAACATAAATGCCCAGGCACCTCTGAGTTTCAAGGGAAGACTAGAGATAAATATATCAAAGATAAAAGCATCAAGATTACACCGCAGTTAACATATTAAGGGACAAGCACATTACACTAAGAATGACAATTATGCTCTCAAGAAGGTGCTAAAAAAAAGGATGGCGACTCAACAATAAAGTAAAAGATATGCCCTTCATTGAGGGAAGCAGGGATTTAACATGTGCTAGAGCTTCTTATCATTTTGAAAACAGAGGTAAAATTATTTTTGAGTGGTGGTTGTTTGGTCAACGAATGGCAATAGAGTTCTTGTTATCTTCCATACTAAGCAAGTTGAGAGCGGTTCCGAATTATTTTTAAAACAAGGCACTTATAATATGCATCTTTATATTCATTCATTTTGATAGCTTGACACACCTCCCTGAAGGGGATCGAGTGCAGAAAACAAAAAATTTCCTAGCAACGATATCCTTAAAACATGCCAAGATCTATTCTATGCAGATATAGTAGTACGAACGGAGATCGGAATACATACCCTTGTAGACCGAAAGCGGGGATTACGTTCCCGCACAAACGTTGTCGATGAAGACCGACGAAACCGACCTCAAGGTCGTGTAGAGGAAGCAGACCTCCCAGCACCGCTAGCGCAGCACCTCGCAGGGCGTTACACACGTACGGTGGAGACGACGGCCTCCGAAGCTCCAGTCTAGGACGAGCAGCGGAAGACTTGGACCGGAACACCAGCAGCGCGGCAGCGGGCTATGGTGGAAGAGATCCCCCTCTCAACTCGGCGCAACTCCGACAAAGGGAATCACGAAATCGAGAGAGAATTGGGGAATTAATTGGTCAATTAAAAAGGCCAGGGGTGCCCCTCTATATATAGGCTCCCAGGGGGGAGCCAACCTGCTCACCAGGCAATGTGGGACTATCCCCACATGCCTGGTGCGGCTGCACTTGGTGCGCCGGCCCCATGGTGGGCCCCTTTTGGCCCACCTGGGTCGGCCCCAAGGCTCCCACCGAATTCCCCTAGGGAATTTTTCCCTCTTGGGCCTTCTTTCGACCAGAAGGCCCATTTAGGGAAATCAGCCTAAATAAATTCGAAAATAAATATATAAAATCATATTTAGACATTAATTACACTAATTAATATCAAACATATTATATATAAT
The DNA here is from genome assembly GCA_026929855.1 of Poa annua. Taxonomy (NCBI): domain Eukaryota; kingdom Viridiplantae; phylum Streptophyta; class Magnoliopsida; order Poales; family Poaceae; genus Poa; species Poa annua. Next base: position 12,417,914 of record CM049433.1, on the reverse strand, counting down.
TTATTCTAGCTCCGAAAACTATTTCGTCGCTGCCCGATCTCCATCGGATCTCTCCCGGGACGTTCCCGGTGATCTCTTTCCTTTCCGGTTGTCTTGTCGAAACCCCTTAAGTGTGTTACCCTAGCGGTTCGATATAATAACAGGTACGATCGAGACTCCTCTCCGATCAACGACTAACTCGTAGGCCTGGACCCCATGAATTAATCCCTGTGATATAACAAATGACTTTCATCTATCAAACCTGAACGTAAAGTCTTAAACCTTTTGCCATAGCGATACTTAGCGTGTCCGAGCGTCGTTCATAGATATCTCCATATCTAGCTTGACCTCGTTACCGACAACACTATCTTCTACTCGTCTATGATTTCATGTCTCCGTGACCTAGTCACATGCTTGCAAGCTCATTAGACATAATCTCACCGAGTGGGCCCTAGAGTATCTATCCTGCTATGCGGACTGGCAAATCCCGCTCTTGACCCCTCGTCTCAACTACTCCTTTCCGATACCCAAAAGTATCACCGTTATTGTCATACTAATTAAGATACGACGTTTGGTGCAATCAAAGTATCTTCCAGGAATAACAATAAGAGTTGGTCTCACGGTCAAAGGCGTAATGACTACGTCCTACAAATATGGGTATGTCCATCACATCGTTCTCCAACGATATGACTTCCATTGCCGACCGGCGCCATGCCCTATGATCGGGAAACCTCGATCATCGATCGCGCAACGAAACTAGTCTTAGTAGAGGCTACTAGGGACCTGGTTGTTTACGCATCACACCCGTATTAATGTTTCCGCTTAATACGGTTACAGCATGACACAAAAACGTATTATGAACAAACGAGATATGATAAAGAAATACACTTTATTAATTTCCTCTAGGGCATATCTCCTTCAGTCTCCCACTTGCACTAGAGTACAAATTAATCTAGATTACAACTTGGTAAAAGCTTAACACCCATAGCTAACTGGTGTTTTTCATGCTTGTCAAGCGGAAGAGGCTTCCTCAGAGGATCTGCCACATTCAGATCCGTATGCACTTTGCAAATCTTCACATCGCCTCCTTGTACGTACTGTCGTATCACATGGAAGCGTCGGAGAATGTGTTTGGCGGTGGAGTGAGACCTTGGCTCCTTGGCGTTAGCAATGGCACCCGTATTGTCGCAGAAGAGGACCACGGGGTCTTGCACGCTCGGGAACACTCCAAGTTCAATGATGAACTTCCTCAGCCACACAGCTTCATTCGCGGCTTCGCAAGCAGCAATGTACTCCGACTCCATTGTAGATTGCGCGACGATTGGTTGCTTCCCACTTCTCCAGCACACGGCGCCCCCATTCACCTTGAACACATAACCTGTCTGTGACTTAGAGTCATCGGGGTCTGAGCAGAAACTTGCATCCACGTAACCTGTTACGCCAAGTTCTTCATCGCAGCCACCATAGACAAGGAACATTTCCTTTGTCTTATTGAGATACTTAAGAATGCTCTTAACAGCAATCCAATGCGCCATTCCAGGATTACTCTGGAAACGGCTTGTCAAACTTAGAGCTAATGCCACATCAGGTCTAGTACTTAACATTGCATACATAATCGATCCTATGGTTGAAGCATAAGGATGTTTAGTCATATCGGCCTTATCCTGTTCCGTTACCGGACACTGTGCGTTTCGCAATGTTTTATTCTTGATAACCGGCAGAGAACCCTTCTTTGCCTTCTCCATACCGAAACGCTTCAGTATTTTATCAAGATAAGTACTCTGACTCAACGCTAATAGACGTCTTGATCTATCACGATAGATTTTAATGCCTAAGACGTATGCAGCTTCTCCTAAGTCCTTCATGGAAAACTTACTGTTTAAATAATCCTTCACGCTATTCAGAAGTTCCACATCATTCCCTATCAACAATATGTCATCTACATATAGTGCTAAGAACACAACCGAGCTCCCACTCATTTTCTTGCAAATGCAGGTCTCTTCCAAATTTTGGACAAATCCAAAACCTTTGATTACCTCATCAAATCGAAGATTCCAGCTCCGAGATGCTTGCTTCAATCCATAAATGGAGCGCTGAAGCTTGCATACCTTGCCAGCATTTTCTGGATCGTCAAAACCTTCCGGTTGTACCATGTACAACTCTTCCTCAATGTTTCCATTTAGGAAGGCTGTTTTGACATCCATCTGCCATATTTCATAATCGTAATAGGCAGCAACTGCTAACAAAATCCGAATAGACTTCAGCATCGCTACCGGTGAAAAAGTTTCATCGTAGTCAATCCCATGAACTTGTCGGAAACCTTTTGCGACAAGCCGAGCTTTATAGACGGTCACATTACCATCAGCATCAGTCTTCTTCTTAAAGATCCATTTATTCTCGACGGCCTTGCGCCCTTCGGGAATATCCATCAAAGTCCACACTTTGTTATCATACATGGATCTTATTTCGGATTTCATGGCTTCTAGCCATTTCTCGGACTCTAGACTCGCCATTGCCTCCTTGTAGATCGTAGGTTCGTCTTGTTCAATTAACATGACGGTGCAAACCATGTTGCCATACCATTCTGGTGCGATACGAGATCTACCAGACCTACGAGGTAGAATACTTTCCTCGACAGTTTCTCCCACTCCATCTGTGGAGGACGTTTCCGGAACAGCTTCCGTTGCGCCACTCGGAATCTCGAGTTCAGGATCAACGATCTCATCGAGGTCTACCTTCCTCCCACTTACTCCTTTCGCGAGAAACTCCTTCTCTAGAAAGGTACCGGTCTTCGCGACAAACGTTTTGCCCTCAGCTTGGTTGTAGAAGGTGTATCCTACGGTTTCCCGCGGATATCCTACAAAGACGACTTTCTCCGACTTCGGTTCGAGTTTGTCGGGCTGTAGTTTCTTAACATACGCCTCACGACCCCAAACCTTCAGAAACGATAACTATTTAAAATGAATGCGGCTGTTTCAACGGATTTGGACGGAGCCCTATTTAAAATGAATGCGGCTGTTTCTAACGCATAACCCCAGAAGGATATGGGCAAATCGATAAGAGACATCATAGACCGGACACTATCCAGTAGAGTACGATTACGTCGCTCGGACACGCCGTTACGTTGCGGTGTTCCAGCAGGCGTAAGTTGGGGTACGCTGCCACAACTCTTCAGATGTGTGCCAAACTCAAAACTCAAATACTCGCCACCACGATCGGATCGGAGGTGCTTGATTTTCTTGTTAAGCTGATTTTCAACTTCACTTTGAAATTCTTTGAACTTTTCAAAAGTTTCAGACTTGTGTTTCATCAAATAGATATAACCGTATCTACTTAAGTCATCAGTGAAGGTGACGAAGTAACGATAACCATTGCGTGTCGATACGCTCATTGGTCCACACACATCTGTATGTATGATCCCCAATAAATCCGACGCCCGTTCAACGAAACCTTTGAACGGTGTCCTGGTCATTTTGCCCATAAGGCATGGTTCGCATGTATCGAGGGATCCAAAATCCAACGAGTCCAAAAGTCCATCGGAGTGGAGTTTCTTCATGCGCTTTATACCAATATGACCAAGACGGCAATGCCACATATACATGGCGGTATCATCACTACACTTAATCCGTTTGGCTTCATGGATGTGAGTACTACGATCGAGATTCAACAAGAATAAACCATTACTCTCGGGAGCATCAACATAAAAGATATCATTCATATAAATAGCACAACTGCTTGATACTGATTTAAATGAATAACCGTCTTGTAACAGGCAAGACCCACTTATAATGTTTACACTCAACGATGGTACAAAATAACACTTATTTAAAACCAAAACTAATCCCGATGGTAGATGTAGAGGGAGCGTGCCGACAGCCACCACGTCGACTCTCGATCCGTTGCCGACGCGCATTGTCACCTCATCCTTAGCCAGCCGCCGTTTATTCCGTAACTCCTCCTGAGAGTTACATATATGAGCAACAGAACCAGTATCAAATACCCAAGTGTTGCTACGGGCGGATGTAAGGTACACATCTATAACATGTATATCAAATATACCTTGCTCTTTGTCGACTATCTTGCCAGGCTTCTTGTCCTCCAGGTACTTGGGGCAATTGCGCTCAGGTGATCCGATGGTCACCACCATCTTCTCCAGCTTGATTTCTAATTCGGCCACTTCGAGCATCTTCAGGATTTCCGACAGGGGTTTTGACGTCCCTTTCATGCCGTAGTCCACGATGGCGTTCTTATAGCTAGGGGGCAGAGAAATCAGCACCCTATCAATAACCAGCTCTTCTGGGATCACACTTCCCAGATCATTCAGGAGCTGAACGCAGCCAAAAAACTTGGCTAAGTGCTCACTTATATTGCCGTGCTCTTCCATCTGGGCTGAGAAGAAAAGCACGGATGCTTCGAACCTCTCAGCCTTGACTTGTCGTGCAAAAACAACCATGAGTTCAGTGATTATCTCATAAGCACCCTTGTTCTCGAAATGGTTTTGCAGGTCAGCCTCCATGGCAAAGAGCATGCCACTCTGGACATAAGAAGAAATCTCCGCCTTAACCTCATGGACATTCCTTTCGATTTCTGAGGCGGTGTTTGGCAGATCACCTAAGGGGGCTTCAAGGATATAGGCCACCTTGTGGGTTTCAAGAATGGACTTCAGGTCGCGGAACCAGGACACGAAGTTAGACCCATCGGTCTTAAGCTTCTCTTTCTCAAGGAACAGGGCTAGGTTAAAGGAGGGGTGAGACATCTACAATGGAATTTGCAACAACATAAGACTTTGTTCATAATAATTTTGAGTTATAGTATTTTTAGAAAATAACTAACGTAACTCCCACTCAAACGAACATCCCTCCTGGTCGTTTAAGCGATTACACGACCCCTATCCATCGCACCACCCCTCATCGTCAGAGCCGGCAGCACAACTTCAAGGGTAGACAATTGTCCATCACAACAACTCTGTGACTCATGCTCGACCTTTCGGCCTCCGTGTTCCGAGGCCATATCTACATATGCTAGGCTCGCCACTATAACCTCCACGTAACGCTTGTGCAACATGGCTTACACCCACTGTATGCGAACGACGATATGTCTGACACCCGATCGTCACGGCCTGCCTCATAACGTAGAACTTTCTTGGTGGTGCTCGTTGGAGGAAGAACACTAGTGGTATTTTTGAAGGGATCATCTTATATATAATTACCGCCATGTAACTAATATATACTAATATATATAATCACACAATATAAGATGCACACAAAAACATCAAATGTAATGCGATGTGATATAGTCCATTGCGCCATGGTCTTCTTGGCGCCCGCAGTTCATAAACAATTTAATAAACCTACCTTGACCATATCACATAGCCCCTGCAAAATAAAGTTAGACGCTTCTACTTTATCTTTTGCATATTTTACGTTGCTTGGGGCTGTCGTAAATAGAACCGCTTCATACCTACGAACCTTATGACCACAACAACGATCCAATAATTGCATGTTTAAGCATCCCTTTCGGGCCCTCCATTGAAAATGCAAGACCAACTAAAGAGAGAGAGACAGACACCCGCCAGCCACAGATACGGTACAAGCCGTATGTCAGTAGTGGAACCAGTCTCGCGTAAGCGTACGCGTAAAGTCGGTCCGGGCCGCTTCTGAAGGGAATATGCCCTAGAGGCACTTAATAAAGATAGTTTATTGGTTATATTCCAATTGTTCATTATATGTTTTATACCATGCTATAACTGTATTAAGCGGAAACATTAATACACGTGTGGTAGATAAACAACCAGGTCCCTAGTTGCCTCTGCTAAGACTAGTTTCATTGCGCGATTGATGATCGAGGTTTCCCGATCATGAGACATGGCGTCTGTCGGCAATGGAGTCATATCGTTAGGTGGAACGATGTGATGGACTTACCCATAATTTGTAGGACGTAGTCGTTACGCCTTTGACCGTGAGACCAACTCTTATTGTTATTCCTGGAAGATACTTTGATCGCACCAAACGTCATATCTTATATAGTGTGACAATAACGGTGATACTTTTGGGTATCGGAAAGGGGTAGTTGAGACGAGGGGTCAAGAGCGGGATTTGTCAGTCCGTATAGCCGGATAGATACTCTAGGGCCCACTCGGTCAGATTATGTCAAATGAGTTTGCAAACATGTGACTAGGTCACCAGCTGACATAATATCATAGCCGAGTAGAAGATAGTGTTGTCGGTAACGAGATCATGCTAGGTATGGAGATATCTATGAACGATGCTCGGACACGCTAAGTATCGCTATGGCAAAAGGTTTAAGACTAGACGTCCAGGTTTGATAGATGAAAGTCATTCGTTATATCACAGGGGTTAATTCATGGGGTCCAGGCCTACGAGTTAATCATTGATCGGAGAGGAGTCTCGATCATGTTTGTTATTATATCGAACCGCTAGGGTAACACACTTAAGGGGTTTCGACAAGACAACCGGAAAGGAAAGAGATCACCGGGAACGTCCCGGGAATGGTCCGATGGAGATCGGGCAGCGACGAAATAGTTTTCGGAGCTAGAATAAATTATATATATTATGTTTGATATTAATTAGTGTAATTAATGTTTAAATATGATTTTATATATTTATTTTCGAATTTTTAAAGGCTGATTTCCCTAAATGGGCCTTCTGGTGGAAAGAAGGCCCATGAGGGGGGGAAAGTCCCCCCAGGGCTTCGGATTGGGGGAGGGCCGGCCTAGGTGGGCCAAATGGGGCCCACCTAGGGCCGGCGGCTCTGTCTTGGCCGAACCAGGCATGTGGGATAGTCCCACATTGCCTGGCTAGGGAGGTTGGCTCCCCCCGGGAGCCTATATAAGAAGGGGCACCCCTGGCCTTTTAATTCATCCAATTAATTCTCTTTCTCTCCTCGATAACGTGACTCCCTTTGTCGGAGTTGCGCCGAGTTGAGAAGAGATCTCTCTCCACCATAGCCCGCTGCCGCGCTGCTGGTGTTCCGGTCCAAGTCTTCCGCTGCTCGTCCTGGACTGGAGCTTCGGAGGCCGTCGTCTCCACCGTATGTGTGTAACACCCTGCGAGGTGCTGCGCTAGCGGTACTCGGAGGCCTACTTCCTCCACCCGACCTCGAGGTCATCTTCATCGTCTTCGTCGCGCCGAGTTCTTCGCGACCTAGAGGTCGGCTACGTCGTCTTCGTCGTCAACGCTTGTGCGGGAGCGTAATCCCCGCTCTTCGGTCTACAAGGGTATGTATTCCGATATCCGCCGTACTTCTATATCTGCATAGTGTAGATCTTGGCTAGTTTAAGGATATCGTTGGTAGGAAAATTTTTGTTTTCTGCTTGCGATCCCCCTTCAGTGGTATCAGAGCCGATCTATCGTAGATATAGCTGTTCGCTGTTAGAACCCGTGTTCTTCACGGGGGCACCGTTCCTGTTATTTGCTACCCTCTAGCGTGCACTTGTGATTCCAGCGGCATCGAGTTGATGAAGCGGCCCGGACCGACTTTACGCGTACGCTTACGCGAGACTGGTTCCACTACTGACATACGGCTTGTACCGTATCTGTGGCTGGCGGGTGTCTGTCTCTCTCTCTTTAGTTGGTCTTGCATTTTCAATGGAGGGCCCGAAAGGGATGCTTAAACATGCAATTATTGGATCGTTGTTGTGGTCATAAGGTTCGTAGGTATGAAGCGGTTCTATTTACGACAGCCCCAAGCCACGTAAAATATGCAAAAGATAAAGTAGAAGCGTCTAACTTTATTTTGCAGGGGCAATAGTCAAGGTAGGTTTATTAAATTGTTTATGAACTGCGGGCGCCAAGAAGACCATGGCGCAATGGACTATATCACATCGCATTACATTTGATGTTTTGTGTGCATCTTATATTGTGTGATTATATATATTAGTATATATTAGTTACACGGCGGTAGTTATATATAAGATGATCCCTTCATAATACCACTAGTGTTCTTCCTCCAACGAGCACCACCAAGAAAGTTCTACGTTATGAGGCAGGCCGTGACGATCGGGTGTCAGACATATCGTCGTTCGCATACAGTGGGTGTAAGCCATGTTGCACAAGCGTTACGTGGAGGTTATTGTGGCGAGCCTAGCATATGCAGATATGGCCTCGGAACACGGAGGCCGAAAGGTCGAGCATGAGTCACAGAGTTGTTGTGATTGACAATTGTCTACCCTTGAAGTTGTGTTGCCGGCTCTGACGATGAGGGGTTGTGCAATGGATGGGGGTCGTGTAATCGCTTAAACGACCAGGAGGGATGTTCGTTTGAGTGGGAGTTCGGATAGTTATTTTCTAAAATACTAGAACTCAAAATATAATGAACAAAGTCTGTTTTGCAAACCTTTGTAGATATTAACCATTGTAATAGCACCTTTTTAAAATTAGGCGCATTCCTGCGATTGAGAAACTTAAAAGGTTGGGTCCAAACTTCATAGTTTTATACTTTAGCTTGAGGATACTCCTTGTTTAAACCGTTGGCTCTTTGTGATACAATACCCGCTAGGAGATAAACCCGGAGATTCCGCTAACAAAAGATAATTTGGATTATCAGGTTTTGTGCGGATGATATCATCATAGTCCAGTGTATGCTATGATCTCTGCCATAGAGAACCAACGGAGGGTACGAGTTTTTAGATCGCGAACATATGAGATGGTCGCTAAACTCAGGGTACCCCTAAAGTTGGGTTGATGAAGTTTATCAGTTCGTTGACTGATTGTCTTCTCAACCAAGATGGAAGAGAATACACACATTGAAGGAGCACGTGGCAGTCATACTTGATAACATTGGTCATACTTAATGACATATGGTCATACTTGATGAACATTGAGACGCCTCGCTCAGCTCGATCACTGGATGACAGACGTCGTTGCCAAGTGCAAATGCTATGTCATAGACTATGTCATGCAAGGAGAATCGTTCACCTTCATGGTTCTTGATTACGTTGGAAGTATCAAGAAGATGAAACAGATCGCCGGAAGTCATCAATGATGATGGTGTATATATGATATACATGTTATGAATGTTTTAGCTAAGCAAGTACTCGCAGTAGTGACTAAGTTTTGATACTAGTCATGTTTTATGAAAACCAGGTTTACTGCTTGAGTGGCTTGAAAGGATGAGGCGACATTGCGTGTTGATAATTGAAGGGAATATGCCCTAGAGGCACTTAATAAACATAGTTTATTGGTAATATCCCAATTGTTCATTATATGTTTTATACCATGCTATAACTGTATTAAGCGGAAACATTAATACAGGTGTGGTAGATAAACAACCAGGTCCCTAGTTGCCTCTACTAAGACTAGTTTCGTTGCGCGATCGATGATCGAGGTTTTCCGATCATAGGGCATGGCGCCGGTCGGCAATGAAAGTCATATCGTTGGTGTAACGATGTGATGGACATACCCATATTTATAGGACGTAGTCATTACGCCTTAAGACCGTGAGATCAACTCTTATTGTTATCCCTGGAAGATACTTTGATTGCACCAAACGTCATATCTTATTTAGTGTGACAATAACGGTGATACTTTTGGGTATCGGAAGGGGGTAGTTGAGACGAGGGGTCAACAGCGGGATTTGTCAGTCCGTATAGCCGGATAGATACTCTAGGGCCCACTCGGTGAGATTATGTCAAATGAGTTTGCAAACATGTGACTAGGTCACCAGCTGACATAATATCATAGACGAGTAGAAGATAGCGATGTCGGTAACGAGATCATGCTAGGTATGGAGATATCTGAGAATGATACTCGGACACGCTAAGTATCGCTATGACAAAAGGTTTAAGACTAGACGTCCAGGTTTGATAGATGAAAGTCATTCGTTATATCACAGGGGTTAATTCACGGGGTCCAGGCCTACGAGTTAATCATTGATCGGAGAGGAGTCTCGATCATGTCTGTTATTATATCGAACCGCTAGGGTAACACACTTAAGGGGTTTCGACAAGACAACCGGAAAGGAAAGAGATCACCGGGAACGTCCCGGGAATGGTCCGATGGAGATCGGGCAGCGACGAAATAGTTTTCGGAGCTAGAATAAATTATATATAATATGTTTGATATTAATTAGTGTAATTAATGTTTAAATATGATTTTATATATTTATTTTCGAATTTTTAAAGGCAGATTTCCCTAAATGGGCCTTCTAGTGGAAAGAAGGCCCATGAGGGGGGGGGGGGGGGGGGGGGGAAGAGTCCCCCCAGGGCTTCGGATTGGGGGAGTGAAAGTGCATGGTTGTCCCCATGCATGGTTTTGGTAATTAATGACAATCCTTATGGCCTAATGTTTGCTTTGAGATATACTTGTAGATCTTGTCCATAGGAAAAGATTGGAGTTCATGTGTTGGACTCTAGTAGTTTACATGATGATCAATGCTCTACTCAAGGGTTTATATGAAGAATGGTCATGTGAAGAGTTGAGCTTATTGCAAGTATGGCTTGGAAAAGAAGATTGAGTGATCAATCATGTTTTACCCCAAGCCATCATACATATCAAGAGAAGAAGATGAAGCGCAAGATCAATATGATGCATCTCGAAGATATCATTTGATTGAAGCTTGCAAAGGAGTCATGAAGACGATGCTTAGCGAGGCCCTCCCATAATGGAGTATGGGGGAGCATTTGGAGAAGTCTTCATCAAGCATGTGCTAGCAAGCACAATCAAGAAAGGTGTTTCAACTTGAGAGAGTCAAGATCGTCATCATCGAGCTCAAGTGGAATGCGCAAGGCAAAGGTATGATCTTGATAGGTTTTCTTTTACCGGTCTCATGGTGTTAGTGGGAGACCGGGTTTTAGGATAGACGGCGTACTATCAAGAGGGGCTCTCAAGTGAGTAACTTGATCGCATCGTTGTGGAGAGCTCAAACCTTTGCATACTTGGCATATCATATTTCTTGGTTCTTATTTGGCTTTTATGGTGGTGAGGAATTAGAGCTTGGTTCATCTCCATGTCAAGCTCTAGTTCATCGAAAACGGTTTTACCTTGGAAAACTAGTTGCGTTTTCGGTGGCGGAAATATTGCCGGTTCAACCGTGAGGAAAGTCCCACACCTTGCCATGTGTGGTGATTTTACTCTATTTATGGGATGCAATATTTTCACTTTTTGTAGCCTTCTCCTTGTCAGTACCTTTCCAACGGAGTTGGTCTCACCTCATTCGGAGTTCATTTGCAAAAGTTATAGCTGTGTTTTTGGTGTTCGGACAGGCCCGGTAGTACCGGAGAGTTTTGTTCCGGTAGTACCGCAGTAAGCCGGTAGTACCGGGCTCTCTGCGGTAGTACCGGGCTTTCTGCGGTACTACTCTCTGAAGTTGGTTTTTCGGACGTTTTGGCACGGATGGCCCCGGTAGTACCGGGGTTGGAGCCCAGCACTTGGGCCCGGTAGTACCGGGGTATTTTTCCCCGGTAGTACCGCGCGCTCGGTTTTCTGTGTTGACGAAGCTACCGCAGGGCCGGTACTACCGGGCTTGAGTCCGGTACTACCGCACTTGCGGAACAAGAAGCTGCTGCAACGGCTGGATTTTTGGGATGAGCTATTTAAGGGGCCTTCTTCCCCATTGGTTTGAAAAGCTCAAGAGCAAGTCTTTCTCCTCTCTCTCCTCCATTGTTGCCCTTTGTAAAGCTTGCTCTTCCTCTCAATCCCTCCCATGGTTCTTGCTAATATTTGAGGGAAAGTGAGAGGTGATCTTGATCTACGTTTCCACCGATCGATTTCTCCTCTATGTGAGGGAAACCTTGTAGATCTTGATCTTGGAGTTCTTGGTGCATCTCCTCTTTGTTCTTCCTCTCTTATTCCCCCATAAGCATTTGTTGCTTTGTTGGAATTTGAGAGTGAAGGATTTGAGCACTTGTGCTCTTGCCTTTTGCATTTGGTGCATCGGTGTGCTCTCCACGAGGATTCGTGGAAGTTGAAAACTTGTGAACTTGTTACTCTTGGGTCCTTGGACCCTAGACGCCTTTGTGGTGGTTGGACCCTTGTGTGGTCACTTGAAGCCGTTCGGGAGCCCCCAATCCCATTGTGGGTTGTGCCCCGGATTGTTGTTGGAGGCCGTTCGGGAGCCCCCAATCCCATTGTGGGTTGTGCCCCGGATTGTTGTTGAAAGGCTCCGGATTCCGCCTCGAAGGAATTCCGATAGTGGAAGGTGAACCAAGCCTTTGTGGTGCGGTTCATCGGAGAAGAAGGTGAAACCTTTGTGGTTGTTGAACCGTTGTGTCGGTTCACACCTCTCCAACGAGACGTACTCCCTTAACAAGGAGGAACTCGGAAATACATCCTCGTCTCCGCGTGCTTCGGTTATTTCTATACCCGAGCTTTTACTTATGCACTTTACATTGTGATAGCCTTCGTGCTTGAAGTATTCTATATTGCTATCACCTTGTTGTTTGTCTTGCTTAGCATAAGTTGTTGGTGCACATAGGTGAGCCTAGTTTATTTAGGTTGTCGGCTTGTTAATTTAAACATCTAGTTTTATTCCGCAATTATCAAGCCTAAACCGGAAAAGTTTTAAACCGCCTATTCACCCCCCCCTCTAGGCGACATCATTGTCCTTTCAATTGGTATCAGAGCCTGGGCTCTCTTTTTGGGCTTTACCGCCTAGAGAGTAAAAGATGTCGTTTAGAGAATTAGTGCACGATCCCACTTTCATATTCAATGGCACAAATTATGATGTTTGGAAAATTCGCATGCTTAATCTTTTTAGGGCCATGGGTCCAAATTATATTAAGAGGATTGTAGATGTGAGTTTATCTCCTCCAAAGGATTCCCAAGAATTATCTTTAGAGGATGAGATAAACTCTCATCTCGAGACTCAAGTTACTAATGGTCTTATGTGTGTTTTGAGCGATGTAGTTCTTGCTTCAATCATGCCTTTTCGAAATGCACATGAGCTTTGGACCAAGCTTCAAGATATATATGAAGTGTCCAAAATTATTGAGGATGATTGTTCTCCCTCCACCTCCGGCCGTGATGAGTTCACAACTTCTTCCACTTCACCAACATGTGATTCGTCACAAGGAAATGATATGGTGAGTGGTGATAGAAATTGCATTGGTGATGGTGAACTTACTATTGATTATACTTCTTCTCTATCACATTGTAATGTTCTATCTTTGGACTTAAACTCTTCTAGCACTCCAAATATCATACATGCTAGAGTTGATTGTCCTTGCATATCAAGTAATAGTTGTTTAACTAAATATGATGATGATATGCTCTCTATGTCTTGTTGTGATGAAAATTACTCTTCCATATCCTCTAGTATTTGCATGACTAACAATGTAGAGGAATCCCAACACTTGTTGGAACAAGACATGGAACTCAATGGAGCTTCAAGTATTTCTTCATCCTCTTCAACCATTAATCATGTTTGCCTTATGGCTAAGGATTCCGAGGTATCTCCCACCTCGAATCCAAATTGTGATGATGTGGATGAGGATTCTCATGAAGAAGGTTTTGACTTTGAATCCTTAACCAAGATGGGTGAGATGGTACTTGGTGCTCTCCCCAAAGGTAGTAAAGCTATCCCTCCTCTATGTGAAATCATTGCTTATATTATTAAGAGTAGGGAATTCATTGAGGATTTGGAAAGTCAATTTGATGAGAAGTGTCAAATTGAGAGAGATGACTCTATCACCATAGCTTACTTGAACGCTTCTCTTGAAAAAGAAGAAGAGCTTAGGTCTTCTCTTGAAGAGAAACTTGAATCCCTTGATGAGTCTAATGATCTTATTATTGCTAAAATCATTAAGGAAAGAGATCATGCTATTGCAAAATATAAAGTGCTTAAAAAGGAAAAAGTTGAATTTGGTGTTGGCAATGCTAGACTAAGTGAGGACATAGAGAAACTTGACAAAACTCACAAAGTTTTAGAAAGTGAATACTCTCTCCTCATCAAGTCTCATAATCAACTCCAAACTCAACTATCTAATAATGATAAGCTTGCAAAATTGTCTTCTTCCATTTCTAATATCAATGATGCTTGTGCTACTAACTCCACTTCTTGTGAAGCATCTATTGTGAAGGAGAATGTTGAGCTAAGGGCCCAACTTGAGTTGCTAACTAGCAAGTATGGGAAATTGGAAGAAAGTCATGAAAGGCTCTCTAGCTCTAATGACGATCTTCTAGCATCCCATGCTAAGCTAAAGTTAGCTCATGAGGCTATTATGTCAAAGGTAACATCTTGTGAGCCTCATGTGGACAATGCCACAACTTCCACTCTTAATGCTATATTGCCATGTGCTAGTCCAAGTGATCCATCCACTCACAATGTTGCTACATCTTGTGATGAATTACTTTCCATACCTTGTTGCTCTAACAATGAAGCTTCTACTTCCTCTAGTGTTTTTGTTGATACTAACCATGTAGAGGAATTAAATGAGCTCAAGGCCCAAGTCACTTCTTTGAAGAAAGACTTGGAAAAGCGTCATGTTGGGAAGTCCACACTTGACAATATGTTGAGTGTTCAAAGACGCCCCAATGATAAGAGTGGACTTGGATTCAATTCAAACAACAAGAACAAGTCCAAGATCATTAAGAAGAAAAAGGGCCAAGAACAAGTCAAAGACTCGGCCAAGATTGTTTGCTTCAAGTGCAAAGTTGAAGGGCACCATGTTAGATCTTGCCCTTTGAAGAAGAAGGCTCTTAGTGAGAAGCAACAAGGGAAGAAGTCTCAAGTTCAAACTCAAGCTCCTCAAGTTGAAGAACGGTCTCTTCCCAAGAAGAATCAAGCTACCCCTCCTCAAGTCAAGACTCCAACTAAGAAGAGAGGAGGAAGTAGATGTTGCTACCTATGCCGTGAGAAGGGTCACTTTGCTTCTTCATGCACTAATGGTACCTTATCCAACCCCATTATAGTTGATGATGTTTATTCTCTTCGGAAGGATAAGGTTGGCAATGTGTTTGCCAAATTTGTTGGTACTCAAAGTGGTGTCAAGAAAAGAACCATTTGGGTTACCAAACCTATTGTGACTAACCTCTTAGGACCCAACTTGGTTGGGGACCAACAAGCTAAAACTTGATCAATAGGCGTTGTTGGAGGGCTTTGGAGACTTGGCTACACTATGAAGAATTAAGGGATCTTCATCAATTATATTCTCTCAAGTCAAGTCATATGGATTATATTGTTCTATCTCATATCCAATGTTCCTCCTTGCGGTAACTTTTATTTAAATCATATATACATTGAAAGTTGCTTGCACCCTTGCATGTGTTAGGTTTTGTACCTTGCTAGTGTTTGTATGTGTTGTGCTCTCTACTTACTTATCTTGAGAAATCAAGCATGTGTATTTTGGTTTGCACACCATCTACTTGTTTTGAGCCTTATTGCTTTTATATCATATCTTATCTTGTTGGCTCTCTTTGAGAGATAAATGGACTATCCATTTTTGGAGAGTGATATGCTTCGTGCACTTCACAATCCTAAAAATGTGTGTACATGAGGAATACCACTTAGTTTTGATATATCAATATTATCTATTCTCTTTGTGGTATGTCATGCTCATGAGAAATTCAAATTATATAATGTCCATTAATTTCTCTAGTTGTTTTTGTCTGCCTCTTGTGTTAAAATAAATGGATTATCACATTATGGGGGAGTAATAAGCTATGTGCATATTACAAGCCTAGAAAATGTGAAAATGTGAGGTTTTGCCACCTAGAATTGATATTGCTAATTATCTTGTTCCTATGTGGCATGTTGCTCAAACAAGTTCCCATTTACTTAAATGCTCTTTGTCTCTCACTCTTTTGGATCTTGTTTGTGGAGGATGTTCTTGATATGGCTTTCCCTAAATATGTTCTCATATATCTTTTTGGGAAGCCAATTGATTCAAGCTACTCCTTGGAGTTGCTTTGCATTATCACATGATTTGTGAATCTATCAAGAATATCTATCTAAGCATGGCTTTTAATTCCTATTCTTTGCCTCATGCTTATGTTTTGTGAATATGATCTTGAATATATCCTTGCAATCCACCACCGAGAAATATCTCCATACGTTACTTGTCTTGACAAGTGATAATCATATTTGGGGGTAAATATGTTGATCATATTCACTTTGGCTCTTGCTTTGAATTGCCTTATTTGATTGCCAAGGATTTGCTTTTGATCTAACTCTTATTTGTCTTCCTTGTATCTTTTGGATACTTTATTGCTCTACTTGAAATTTGTTTTGTGCTTTCTTGAGTTGGGAAAAGCAATGATCCAATTCTTGTGCATTGACATTCAAAAGTCATACTTTTTGATAATGCACTATTCTTTGGGAAGCTATCCTACTTTGAGTGGAACATCGTTCTTTAAATTGGTATTGCAATTTCTTACCTTTCTTGAATATGACTAGTGTTTGAATATCTATATAAATATATATATGGAGAGTGATGATCTCATTTGTGTGCATTTTGTATTCAAATGCAAGATCATAAATAATGCACACATCTTGGGGGAGCAATCCTATGTGCTTTCGAACATTAGTTGTCTTCATTTGGTATTTGATCCCGATGACGTGTCTCTTTGGAAGACAAACATTTTTCGTTTTGTCACTTTGTGCCATCATGAAAAGTGTAGAGGGTTTGGTTTATTATTTGATGTTATTTTCTTCAATTGGTTTCTTGCTTTCATTTGGTATCTTTTCAAAGTGGTTTCTTCAATCATGTGTTGATTTGGGCCTTTGATATAATTTGGACAATTCTTTTTCTTGTCGCACTTGTGTGTGCTTTCTTGGTTTAATTGGTGTTTTGTCCAAATTATATCTCTTTTGGTTCTTGAAAGTCTTGTGCATGCATATTTACTACATGTATTTCTTTGGCATGCTTACTTTCGTTGAACCAATATATAGGATAAACTCCATCAAATCCTATATGGCTAAGATGTGCATGAAATTCAATTTCACATTAATATGCACATATTTATGTGGAGTTTGTCCTATGTATTGTAGTTGCTCTAACTACTTTGGACCCAATGAGTTTGGGTACCATTTTGTACTTGAATTTGTTTTAGGTACATGTGGAGATGCATTGGAAGCTTGTCTCATTTACAAGGAAGGTGGTGTCACCATGTGTTCATTGGAGCCAAGTTTGGATGATCGTTAACTCTTATACTATACATCACCAATGCTATCTCGGTAACAAGTATCTACCTCATGCATACATTTCTAGTTTTCAACCTTGTGTAGGTTGTATCTTGGCATGAATCTTTTTGTTGCAATTAATTTGATTCTTGCAAAACGTCTTTATTGCAAATGTGAGTAAGCCGGGATGATTACATATAAGAGGACTATATATTCATTTCTATGATTCATCGATCCCAATTATGTCAATCTAGCACTTTCTACTTAAAGTCTCTCATGTGCAACATTGATGAATTTTCAAAATCATTTGCGTATGATGAGTATCTAGCGTTTTGTGTTACTTGTTATCTTACTAGGAGCATCCATTTGTTAACCTTTATCCCTCGTGGATAGTTTTTGATGCTATGATGAGTATGTGTTGGAAGTTCATTTATATTCCGTTAAGATATATTTCGGCTTTGTGCTATGTTATTAAGCAAAGATCTTATTGGTGTATTTATGACTTCCTCTTGGATATCATGATTCTTTACCCTTGTATCTATCTTGTGTGTACATGTTTATTTGTAGACCCATATCTTAGTGATTCGTGTCTACTTAGAAACTTATACACATAAGAAAAGTTACATCTTTAATTGATATTCCAATTCTTTAGTGACCACCTCTTTTTGCTTTTGATTCTTTGGTGGTTTCTAAAAGGCACAAGCTTCTTTTTTTGTGCTATGCTTTTTGCATTTTACTAAGCTTGTGGAGCTATTTGCTTTATCTCTTTTGGTGTGGGGGTATGGGAAAGACATGATATGCACTATGTGCAACTCTTTTTGAAAGACTATGTTGATGCTTTGGCTCATCCTTGTATTAGTCTCCTAAAATGTCTTTGTATCTCACACCCATTCTTTTATTTGCCGCTCCTTGCTCTTGTTGCAAAACATTTTATTAAGTGAAAGTTGTTTTGCCTCCTTTATCATTTACATTCTCTTGCATGAGCTTGTGTTCGAATTCATCTAGGAGGGAGTGAGGATTCCATGTTGTGCACACTATATTGAAATACAAATCCTATTTATGCACGTACCTTGGGGAGTTCCCTCATGATATTTAGAACACTTTTCGGATCCTTTTGATTGCTTGCTTCTTTCGTTGAAAGTATCTTTCCATTTGATATTCTTTTGCAATCTTTGGATCCTCTATATAGTTTGATCTCCCTCCATCTACTCGTCATTGGATATGTGCATTTGATTTCACTCATATTATGAGAAATGCACACATTATGGGGGAGCTCTCACTATATTTGCCTTCTAAGTTTTTCTTTCCATTTCGGCAATCGATGCCAATGGGGGAGAAATTTAGAGGGTTTAAGAGAATATGGGTTTGTTCTCTTGCGGTTCTCTTGCATCCTTGCTCTTTGTGTTGCATGGTTGCTTAAATTCATTATATAAACCCTCGTAAAATGGATTGTCATCAATTACCAAAATGGGGGAGATTGAAAGTGCATGGTTGTCCCCATGCATGGTTTTGGTAATTAATGACAATCCTTATGGCCTAATGTTTGCTTTGAGATATACTTGTAGATCTTGTCCATAGGAAAAGATTGGAGTTCATGTGTTGGACTCTAGTAGTTTACATGATGATCAATGCTCTACTCAAGGGTTTATATGAAGAATGGTCATGTGAAGAGTTGAGCTTATTGCAAGTATGGCTTGGAAAAGAAGATTGAGTGATCAATCATGTTTTACCCCAAGCCATCATACATATCAAGAGAAGAAGATGAAGCGCAAGATCAATATGATGCATCTCGAAGATATCATTTGATTGAAGCTTGCAAAGGAGTCATGAAGACGATGCTTAGCGAGGCCCTCCCATAATGGAGTATGGGGGAGCATTTGGAGAAGTCTTCATCAAGCATGTGCTAGCAAGCACAATCAAGAAAGGTGTTTCAACTTGAGAGAGTCAAGATCGTCATCATCGAGCTCAAGTGGAATGCGCAAGGCAAAGGTATGATCTTGATAGGTTTTCTTTTACCGGTCTCATGGTGTTAGTGGGAGACCGGGTTTTAGGATAGACGGCGTACTATCAAGAGGGGCTCTCAAGTGAGTAACTTGATCGCATCGTTGTGGAGAGCTCAAACCTTTGCATACTTGGCATATCATATTTCTTGGTTCTTATTTGGCTTTTATGGTGGTGAGGAATTAGAGCTTGGTTCATCTCCATGTCAAGCTCTAGTTCATCGAAAACGGTTTTACCTTGGAAAACTAGTTGCGTTTTCGGTGGCGGAAATATTGCCGGTTCAACCGTGAGGAAAGTCCCACACCTTGCCATGTGTGGTGATTTTACTCTATTTATGGGATGCAATATTTTCACTTTTTGTAGCCTTCTCCTTGTCAGTACCTTTCCAACGGAGTTGGTCTCACCTCATTCGGAGTTCATTTGCAAAAGTTATAGCTGTGTTTTTGGTGTTCGGACAGGCCCGGTAGTACCGGAGAGTTTTGTTCCGGTAGTACCGCAGTAAGCCGGTAGTACCGGGCTCTCTGCGGTAGTACCGGGCTTTCTGCGGTACTACTCTCTGAAGTTGGTTTTTCGGACGTTTTGGCACGGATGGCCCCGGTAGTACCGGGGTTGGAGCCCAGCACTTGGGCCCGGTAGTACCGGGGTATTTTTCCCCGGTAGTACCGCGCGCTCGGTTTTCTGTGTTGACGAAGCTACCGCAGGGCCGGTACTACCGGGCTTGAGTCCGGTACTACCGCACTTGCGGAACAAGAAGCTGCTGCAACGGCTGGATTTTTGGGATGAGCTATTTAAGGGGCCTTCTTCCCCATTGGTTTGAAAAGCTCAAGAGCAAGTCTTTCTCCTCTCTCTCCTCCATTGTTGCCCTTTGTAAAGCTTGCTCTTCCTCTCAATCCCTCCCATGGTTCTTGCTAATATTTGAGGGAAAGTGAGAGGTGATCTTGATCTACGTTTCCACCGATCGATTTCTCCTCTATGTGAGGGAAACCTTGTAGATCTTGATCTTGGAGTTCTTGGTGCATCTCCTCTTTGTTCTTCCTCTCTTATTCCCCCATAAGCATTTGTTGCTTTGTTGGAATTTGAGAGTGAAGGATTTGAGCACTTGTGCTCTTGCCTTTTGCATTTGGTGCATCGGTGTGCTCTCCACGAGGATTCGTGGAAGTTGAAAACTTGTGAACTTGTTACTCTTGGGTCCTTGGACCCTAGACGCCTTTGTGGTGGTTGGACCCTTGTGTGGTCACTTGAAGCCGTTCGGGAGCCCCCAATCCCATTGTGGGTTGTGCCCCGGATTGTTGTTGGAGGCCGTTCGGGAGCCCCCAATCCCATTGTGGGTTGTGCCCCGGATTGTTGTTGAAAGGCTCCGGATTCCGCCTCGAAGGAATTCCGATAGTGGAAGGTGAACCAAGCCTTTGTGGTGCGGTTCATCGGAGAAGAAGGTGAAACCTTTGTGGTTGTTGAACCGTTGTGTCGGTTCACACCTCTCCAACGAGACGTACTCCCTTAACAAGGAGGAACTCGGAAATACATCCTCGTCTCCGCGTGCTTCGGTTATTTCTATACCCGAGCTTTTACTTATGCACTTTACATTGTGATAGCCTTCGTGCTTGAAGTATTCTATATTGCTATCACCTTGTTGTTTGTCTTGCTTAGCATAAGTTGTTGGTGCACATAGGTGAGCCTAGTTTATTTAGGTTGTCGGCTTGTTAATTTAAACATCTAGTTTTATTCCGCAATTATCAAGCCTAAACCGGAAAAGTTTTAAACCGCCTATTCACCCCCCCCTCTAGGCGACATCATTGTCCTTTCAGGGAGGGCCGGCCTAGGTGGGCCAAATGGGGCCCACCTAGGGCCGGCGGCTGTCCTTGGCCGAACCAGGCATGTGGGATAGTCCCACATTGCCTGGCTGGCAAGGTTGGCTCCCCCCGGGAGCCTATATAAGAAGGGGCACCCCTGGCCTTTTAATTCAACCAATTAATTCTCTTATTTCTCCTCGATTTCGTGATTCCCTTTGTCGGAGTTGCGCCGAGGAGGATGAGGGGATCTCTCCACCATAGCCCGCTGCCGCGCTGCTGGTGTACCGGTCCAAGTCTTCCGCTGCTCGTCCTGGACTGGAGCTTCGGAGGCCGTCGTCTCCACCGTATGTGTGTAACGCCCTACGAGGTGCTGCGCTAGCGGTGCTCGGAGGCCTACTTCCTCCACCCGACCTCGAGGTCATCTTCGTCGTGTTCGTCGCGCCGAGTTCTTCGCGACCTAGAGGTCGGCTACGTCGTCTTCGTCGTCAACGCTTGTGCGGGAGCGTAATCCCCGCTATTCGGTCTACAAGGGTATGTATTCCGATCTCCGCCGTACTTCTATATCTGCATAGTATAGATCTTGGCTAGTTTAAGGATATCGCCGATAGGAAATTTTTTGTTTTCTGCCTGCGATCCCCTTCAGTGGTATCAGAGCCGATCTATCGTAGATATAGCTGTACGCTGTTAGAACCCGTGTTCTACACGGGGGCACCGTTCCTGTTATTTGCTACCCTCTAGCGTGCACTTGTGATTCCAGCGGCATCGAGTTGATGAAGCGGCCCGGACCGACTTTACGCGTACGCTTACGCGAGACTGGTTCCACTACTGACATACGGCTTGTACCGTATCTGTGGCTGGCGGGTGTCTGTTTCTCTCTCTTTAGTTGGCTTTGCATTTTCAATGGAGGGCCCGAAAGGGATGCTTAAACATGCAATTATTGGATCGTTGTTGTGGTCATAAGGTTCGTAGGTATGAAGCAGTTCTATTTACGACAGCCCCAAGCCACGTAAAATATGCAAAAAGATAAAGTAGAAGCGTCTAACTTTATTTTGCAGGGGCAATGTGATATGGTCAAGGTAGGTTTATTAAATTGTTTATGAACTGCGGGCGCCAAGAAGACCATGGCGCAATGGACTATATCACATCGCATTACATTTGATGTTATTGTGTGCATCTTATATTGTGTGATTATATATATTAGTTACGCGGCGGTAGTTATATATAAGATGATCCCTTCAAAATACCACTAGTGTTCTTCCTCCAACGAGCACCACCAAGAAAGTTCTACGTTATGAGGCAGGCCGTGACGATCGGGTGTCAGACATATCGTCGTTCGCATACAGTGGGTGTAAGCCATGTTGCACAAGCGTTACGTGGAGGTTATTGTGGCGAGCCTAGCATATGCAGATATGGCCTCGGAACACGGAGGCCGAAAGGTCGAGCATGAGTCACAGAGTTGTTGTGATTGACAATTGTCTACCCTTGAAGTTGTGTTGCCGGCTCTGACGATGAGGGGTTGTGCAATGGATGGGGGTCGTGTAATCGCTTAAACGACCAGGAGGGATGTTCGTTTGAGTGGGAGTTCTGATCGTTATTTTCTAAAAATACTAGAACTCAAAATATAATGAACAAAGTCTGTTTTGCAAAACCTTTGTAGATATTAACCAATGTGATAGCTTCTTTAAAATTAGGCGCAATCCTGCGATTGAGAAACTTAAAAGGTTGGGTCCAAACTTCATAGTTTTATACTTTAGCTTGAGGATACTCCTTGTTTAAACCGTTAGCTCTTTGTGATACAATACCCGTTAGGAGATAAGCCCGGAGATTCCGCTTACAAAAGATAATTTGGATTATCAGGTTTTGTGCGGATGATATCATCATAGTCCAGTGTATGCTATGATCTCTGCCATAGAGAACCAACGGTGGGTACGAGTTATTAGATCGCGAACATATGAGATGGTCGCTAAACTCGGGGTACCCCTAAAGTTGGGTTGATGAAGTTTATCAGTACGTTGACTGATTGTCTTCTCAACCAAGATGGAAGAGAATACACACATTGAAGGAGCACGTGGCAGTCATACTTGATGACATATGGTCATACTTGATGAACATTGAGACGCCTCGCTCAGCTCGATCACTGGATGACAGACGTCGTTGCCAAGTGCAAATGCTATGTCATAGACTATGTCATGCAAGGGGAATCGTTCACCTTCATGGTTCTTGATTACGTTGGAAGTATCAAGAAGATGAAACAGATCGCCGGAAGTCATCAATGATGATGGTGTATATATGATATACATGTTATGAATGTTTTAGCTAAGCAAGTACTCGCAGTAGTGACTAAGTTTTTCATACTAGTCATGTTTTATGAAAACCAGGTTTACTGCTTGAGTAGCTTGAAAGGATGAGGCGACATTGCGCGTTGATAATGGCAGACAAATTGTTGTGATGGCCATAGACACTCTCCCTCTAGATCTACCATTTGAATAAATTCTTTATGATCGCATGTTAGTATGATCGTTATAAGTGTGTCTCCTCTAGCGAGACAATTGTTCATATATATTAGTGACAAATTCGTTGTCCTATATTTATGAAGTAATGATCATATGCCGATTTGAATTTAGATGGTAGAAGCTCCCACATTCATAATATTAATGCCAAAGGATACAAACTTAATAAAGACACCACATATGTGTGGCACTACCGTTTAATTCATGTCAATGTTATAGTCAATGAATTAGCTCCATACCGGATGGATCTACAAGTCCTTAGATTTGATCTTTTGACACTTGCAAAATAACTAAGACACCGTTTTCGGAAAACGGGCATATAACTTATTGATAGTCATGCATATAGATGTATGTGGTTCAATGAAGTAATTGACGGGTAGTGGAGACCTTTATTTCGTGAACTTCACTGAACGTTTTGAGTATAGCTTGTTGAGAATCGTGCATAAGGGTGTATGTGAATCAATGAAGTACTTTAACGTGTAGTGGAAGTCTTTATTTCATAGACTTCATGAATATTCCGAGTAGATATATGGATATCCACTCAGGGAATGTTAGTCTGGAATTTTGATTCGATCAAACAAGTTTAGAATGAAGTAGGAAATAAATTTAACAAGAAAATCAAATTCCTGCGATACAGATCGAGGAAATAAAGATTTGAGTTATAATGTTGGCACATCATTGGAAGACTTGTGAGAAGAGTTCCACAAATTACGTCGCATGGAACACCATAGTGTTATGGTTTGTTAGGACGTCGTAATCGCACCCTATCGGATAGTGTGTGGTAAATAAATCTCTTATCGAATTATTCTGATCATTAGAGTCATATGGTAGAAACGTAACATTCACGTTAGATAATAGGGAAATCATTTAAATCCATGGAGACAATACCATATGAGTAATGGCATGGCTTCTAGCCTAGATTGTCGTTTCAAAAATTTAGTGTTTCGATGTGATCAAACCTAAAATGGATTAATCTTTGTAGTGTACCGTACCTAAAGAGTTAGTTGGGTACATGTCTCACGACATAGGCAAAATCGTTGCCGGGATATACCTTGCGAAAGAAATAGTTTCTTGTCCAAGGGTATAAGTGAGAAAGAAAGTAGAGCAAGACGAAGTTGATGAACTTTCTCTCCAGACATCAGAGTGGCGCAACCGAAAGTGTTTTCGGTGTCATGCTCCACAGCTTGAAAAAGCTGATGGTACAAGATCATGATGCTCTGAGCTCATACTAAGAACGTAGGCGTACGAGGTTGTGTTCCACACTGTGTGTTACGACAATCTTGTTATGAAGGTCATATTAATGGAATATGACAGACCTACGAACTACGAAGAAGAGATGGTGGACCTAAGTCCGAGAAATGGCTATGAGTCATATATGATCCGAAATAAAATCCATGTACGATTACCAGGTAATGACTTGGGAGATCTTCTTGATGGCATCTAGGATGTTAACAGAATATGAAATTTTATGAGAGAGTAGACACTGATAAGGATCGATTTGTCGTGAAACAGTTCCGACAGATTCAAAAGTTGACCACAATGAGATTTTGTCTCAAGTGGCGAAGCCTAAATCTATTCTGGATTGTTTAGCAATTACTATAATTTCGAATGAGAAATTGATAGATGGATAAGAAAACCATGTTTCTTAATAGTGTCATTAAGAAAGAGTTGTAATCAGTACAATAATGGTTTGTAATCCCGAGGATGCTAAACATGTATGCAAACTTCAGTTGTCCATTCATGGGCTGAAGCAAGCATATCGGAGCTGGAATCTTCACTTTGATAATGTGATCAAAGGATTTTGGAGTTGTCCAAAATAGTTGAAGAAACCTACATTTGCAAAGAAGTGAGTGGGAGCAAAGTAGCTTTTCTTGATCTTATATGCGGAAGGCATATTTGAGTGGGAGCTAAGTAGCTTTCCTTGATCTTATATGCGGAAGGCATATTTGAGTGGGAGCTAGGTGTCATTTGTGATTTTGTATGTAACGACATATTGAATGACACAGATCCTCTAGTAGACTGTAAAGGATTATTTAAGTGATTAAATTTTCTATGAATGAAGTTAGGAGTATTAGGCGGCCGATTTATAATTGTATAGATCAGAAGGGGCTTAATAACATTAGGTCGGAATATTTTCCTAGATTAAGATTCTGAAGCGTATCAGAATAGAACAAGCGAAGAAGATTGTTCTTGCTTGTATGACTAGGTAAAATATTAAGTTTATCTTGGCATTTTCAGTGATAGAAAATGATGTTCGACATTCTCTATGTATCAGACATAGATTCTATCAGACTGAAAGCTCGACTTGGTGTGACCCGAGTTCTTGGTTGAAGAACAGGTTCTAGAGTGATCCTTGTGTGGATCAATGAACAAACGTTAAGTATATTTTTCAGTGTCTATGAGAACTGAAGATATGTTTTCTAGTAAAGGGTAAGAGTGGAAAGACAACTTGCCGTAAAACGGTTACGATGATGCAAGTTATTACACTGGCACATACAACTAGAAATCTCATATAGGAGATGTCCTTTATTTTGAAGAAAGACATGGTTAGCTTGCAAAGTCGCATATGAATGCACTGTTGCATAATCTACATAGGTATAGAAATATATGGCGACTTCAGAAGTAGCAAGTGTGATTGGACTGAGCAGTTTTCCGAGCGTATGTGGTCCCCTTAATAGATCTCTTAGATTTTTAAGGCCCATGCTACGCGAATGTTCGAATCTCACTCCATCCACTAGGATATATTTCACCGTCATCGTAAGATACGGGATGATGTCAAACTAGGTGACATAGAAGTGTTGCAAAGCACATATAGGTCTCAATGTGTGAGATCTATTGACTGTATTCCTCTTCCACGAGACGAGCAGGCACCAAGATGCTATGGGTGTTGAGCTTTTACCAAGTTGTAAACTAGATTAAGTGTTACTCTAGTGCAAGTGGGAGACTGAAGGGAATATGCCCTAGAGGCACTTAATAAACATAGTTTATTGGTAATATCCCAATTGTTCATTATATGTTTTATACCATGCTATAACTGTATTAAGCGGAAACATTAATACAGGTGTGGTAGATAAACAACCAGGTCCCTAGTTGCCTCTACTAAGACTAGTTTCGTTGCGCGATCGATGATCGAGGTTTTCCGATCATAGGGCATGGCGCCGGTCGGCAATGAAAGTCATATCGTTGGTGTAACGATGTGATGGACATACCCATATTTATAGGACGTAGTCATTACACCTTAAGACCGTGAGATCAACCCTTATTGTTATCCCTGGAAGATACTTTGATTGCACCAAACGTCATATCTTATTTAGTGTGACAATAACGGTGATACTTTTGGGTATCGGAAGGGGGTAGTTGAGACGAGGGGTCAACAGCGGGATTTGTCAGTCCGTATAGCCGGATAGATACTCTAGGGCCCACTCGGTGAGATTATGTCAAATGAGTTTGCAAACATGTGACTAGGTCACCAGCTGACATAATATCATAGACGAGTAGAAGATAGCGATGTCGGTAACGAGATCATGCTAGGTATGGAGATATCTAAGAATGATACTCGGACACGCTAAGTATCGCTATGACAAAAGGTTTAAGACTAGACGTCCAGGTTTGATAGATGAAAGTCATTCGTTATATCACAGGGGTTAATTCACGGGGTCCAGGCCTACGAGTTAATCATTGATCGGAGAGGAGTCTCGATCATGTCTATTATTATATCGAACCGCTAGGGTAACACATTTAAGGGGTTTCGACAAGACAACCGGAAAGGAAAGAGATCACCGGGAACGTCCCGGGAATGGTCCGATGGAGATCGGGCAGCGACGAAATAGTTTTCGGAGCTAGAATAAATTATATATAATATGTTTGATATTAATTAGTGTAATTAATGTTTAAATATGATTTTATATATTTATTTTCGAATTTTTAAAGGCAGATTTCCCTAAATGGGCCTTCTAGTGGAAAGAAGGCCCATGAGGGGGGGGGAAGAGTCCCCCCAGGGCTTCGGATTGGGGGAGGGCCGGCCTAGGTGGGCCAAATGGGGCCCACCTAGGGCCGGCGGCTGTCCTTGGCCGAACCAGGCATGTGGGATAGTCCCACATTGCCTGGCTGGCAAGGTTGGCTCCTCCCGGGAGCCTATATAAGAAGGGGCACCCCTGGCCTTTTAATTCAACCAATTAATTCTCTTATTTCTCCTCGATTTCGTGATTCCCTTTGTCGGAGTTGCGCCGAGGAGGATGAGGGGATCTCTCCACCATAGCCCGCTGCCGCGCTGCTGGTGTACCGGTCCAAGTCTTCCGCTGCTCGTCCTGGACTGGAGCTTCGGAGGCCGTCGTCTCCACCGTATGTGTGTAACGCCCTGCGAGGTGCTGCGCTAGCGGTGCTCGGAGGCCTACTTCCTCCACCCGACCTCGAGGTCATCTTCGTCGTCTTCGTCGCGCCGAGTTCTTCGCGACCTAGAGGTCGGCTACGTCGTCTTCGTCGTCAACGCTTGTGCGGGAGCGTAATCCCCGCTATTCGGTCTACAAGGGTATGTATTCCGATCTCCGCCGTACTTCTATATCTGCATAGTATAGATCTTGGCTAGTTTAAGGATATCGCCGATAGGAATTTTTTTTTTCTGCCTGCGATCCCCTTCAATAATGGCAGACAAATTGTTGTGATGGCCATAGACACTCTCCCTCTAGATCTACCATTTGAATAAATTCTTTATGATCGCCTGTTAGTATGATCGTTATAAGTGTGTCTCCTCTAGCGAGACAATTGTTCATATATATTAGTGAGAAATTCGTTGTCCTATATTTATGAAGTAATGATCATATGCCGATTTGAATTTAGATGGTAGAAGCTCCCACATTCGTAATATTAATGCCAAAGGATACAAACTTAATAAAGACACCACATATGTGTGGCACTACCGTTTAATTCATGTCAATGTTATAGTCAATGAATTAGCTCCATATCGAATGGATCTACAAGTCCTTAGATTTGATCTTTTGACAATTGCAAAATAACTAAGACACCGTTTTCGGAAAACGGGCATATAACTTATTGATAGTCATGCATATAGATGTATGTGGTTCAATGAAGTAATTAACGGGTAGTGGAGACCTTTATTTCGTGAACTTCGCTGAACGTTTTGAGTATGACTTGTTGAGAATCGTGCATATGGGTGTATGTGAATCAATGAAGTACTTTAAACGTGAAGTGAAAGTCTTTATTTCATAGACTTCATGAATATTCCAAGTAGATATATGAATATCCACTCACGGAATGTTGGCCTGAAAATTTTGATTTGATCAAACAAGTTCAGAATGAAGTAGGAAATAAATTTAACAAGAAAATCTAATTCCTGCGATACAGATCGAGGAAATAAAGATTTGAGTTATAATGTTGGCACGTCATTGGAAGACTTGTGAGAAGAGTTCCACAAATTACGTCGCATGGAACACCATAGTGTTATGATATGTTAGGACGTCGTAATCGCACCCTATCGGATAGTGTGTGCTAAATAAATCCCTTACCGAATTATTGTGATCATTAGAGTCGTATGGTAGAAACGTAACACTCACGTTAGATAATAGGGAAACCATTTGAATCCATGGAGACAATACCATATTAGTGATGGCATGGCTTTTAGCCTGGATTGTCGTTTCAGCAATTTAGTGTTTCGATGTGATCAAACCTAAAATGGATTAATCTTTGTAGTGTACCGTACCTAAAGAGTTAATTGGGTACATGTCTCACGACATAGGCAAAATCGTTGCCGGAGTATACCTTGCGAAAGAAATAGTTTCTTGTCCAAGGGTATAAGTGAGAAAGAAAGTAGAGCAAGACGAAGTTGATGAACTTTCTCTCCAGACATCAGAGTGGCGCAACCGAAAGTGTTTTCGGTGTCATGCTCCACAGCTTGAAAAAGGCTGATGATACAAGATCATGATGTTCTGAGCTCATACTAAGAACGTAGGCGTACGAGGTTGTGTTTCACACTGTGTGTTACGACAATCTTGTTATGAAGGTCATATTAATGGAATATGACAGACCTACGAACTACGAAGAAGAGATGGTAGACCTAAGTCCGAGAAATGGCTATGAGTCATATATGATCCGAAATAAAATCCATGTACGATTACCAGGTATTGACTTGGGAGATCTTCTTGATGGCATCTAGGCTGTTAATAGAATATGGAATTTTATGAGAGAGTAGACACTGATAAGGATCGATTTGTCGTGAAACAGTTCCGACAGATTCAAAAGTTGACCACAATGAGATTTTGTCTCAAGTGGCGAAGCCTAAATCTATTCTGGGTCGTTTAGCAATTACTATAATTTCGAATGAGAAATTGATAGAAGGATAAGGAAACCATGTTTCTTAATAGTGTCATTAAGAAAGAGTTGTAATCAGTACAATAATGGTTTGGTGATCCTGAGGATGCTAAACATGTATGCAAACTTCAGTTGTCCATTCATGGGCTGAAGCAAGCATATCGGAACTGGAATCTTCACTTTGATGATGTGATCAAAGGATTTTGGAGTTGTCCAAAATAGTTGAAGAGACTTGCATTTGCAAAGAAGTGAGTGGGAGCAAAGTAGCTTTTCTTGATCTTATATGCGGAAGGCATATTTGAGTGGGAGCTAAGTAGCTTTCCTTGATCTTATATGCGGAAGGCATATTTGAGTGGGAGCTAGGTGTCATTCGTGATTTTGTATGTAACGACATATTGAATGACACAGATCCTCTAGTAGAGTGTAAAGGATTATTTAAGTGATTAAATTTTCTATGAAATGAAGTTAGGAGTATTAGGCATCCGATTTATAATTGTATAGATCGTAAGGGGCTTAATAACATTAGGTCGGAATATTTCCTAAGTTAAGATTCTGAAGTGTTTCAGAATGGAACAAGCGAAGAAGATTGTTCTTGCTTGTATGACTAGGTAAAATATTAAGTTTATCTTGGCATTTTCAGTGATAGAAAATGATGTTCGACATTCTCTTAATAGATCTCTTAGACTTTTAAGGCCCATGCTACGCGAATGTTCGAGTCTCACTCCATCCACTAGGATATATTTCACCGTCATCGTAAGATACGGGATGATGTCAAACTAGGTGACATAGAAGTGTTGCAAAGCACATATAGGTCTCAATGTGTAAGATCTGTTGACTGTATCCCTCTTCCACGAGACAAGCATGCACCAAGATGCTATGGGTGTTGAGCTTTTACCAAGTTGTAAACTAGATTAAGTGTTACTCTAGTGCAAGTGGGAGACTGACGGGAATATGCCCTAGAGGCACTTAATAAAGATAGTTTATTGGTTATATTCCAATTGTTCATTATATGTTTTATACCATGCTATAACTGTATTAAGTGGAAACATTAATACACGTGTGGTAGATAAACAACCAGGTCCCTAGTTGCCTCTGCTAAGACTAGTTTCATTGCGCGATTGATGATCGAGGTTTCCCGATCATGAGACATGGCGTCTGTCGGCAATGGAGTCATATCGTTAGGTGGAACGATGTGATGGACTTACCCATAATTTGTAGGACGTAGTCGTTACGCCTTTGACCGTGAGACCAACTCTTATTGTTATTCCTGGAAGATACTTTGATCGCACCAAACGTCATATCTTATATAGTGTGACAATAACGGTGATACTTTTGGGTATCGGAAAGGGGTAGTTGAGACGAGGGGTCAAGAGCGGGATTTGTCAGTCCGTATAGCCGGATAGATACTCTAGGGCCCACTCGGTGAGATTATGTCAAATGAGTTTGCAAACATGTGACTAGGTCACCAGCTGACATAATATCATAGACGAGTAGAAGATAGTGTTGTCGGTAACGAGATCATGCTAGGTATGGAGATATCTATGAACGATGCTCGGACACGCTAAGTATCGCTATGGCAAAAGGTTTAAGACTAGACGTCCAGGTTTGATAGATGAAAGTCATTCGTTATATCACAGGGGTTAATTCATGGGGTCCAGGCCTACGAGTTAATCATTGATCGGAGAGGAGTCTCGATCATGTCTGTTATTATATCGAACCGCTAGGGTAACACACTTAAGGGGTTTCGACAAGACAACCGGAAAGGAAAGAGATCACCGGGAACGTCCCGGGAATGGTCCGATGGAGATCGGGCAGCGACGAAATAGTTTTCGGAGCTAGAATAAATTATATATATTATGTTTGATATTAATTAGTGTAATTAATGTTTAAATATGATTTTATATATTTATTTTCGAATTTTTAAAGGCTGATTTCCCTAAATGGGCCTTCTGGTGGAAAGAAGGCCCATGAGGGGGGGAAAGTCCCCCCAGGGCTTCGGATTGGGGGAGGGCCGGCCTAGGTGGGCCAAATGGGGCCCACCTAGGGCCGGCGGCTCTGTCTTGGCCGAACCAGGCATGTGGGATAGTCCCACATTGCCTGGCTAGGGAGGTTGGCCCCCCCCGGGAGCCTATATAAGAAGGGGCACCCCTGGCCTTTTAATTCATCCAATTAATTCTCTTTCTCTCCTCGATAACGTGATTCCCTTTGTCGGAGTTGCGCCGAGTTGAGAAGAGATCTCTCTCCACCATAGCCCGCTGCCGCGCTGCTGGTGTTCCGGTCCAAGTCTTCCGCTGCTCGTCATGGACTGGAGCTTCGGAGGCCGTCGTCTCCACCGTATGTGTGTAACACCCTGCGAGGTGCTGCGCTAGCGGTACTCGGAGGCCTACTTCCTCCACCCGACCTCGAGGTCATCTTCATCGTCTTCGTCGCGCCGAGTTCTTCGCGACCTAGAGGTCGGCTACGTCGTCTTCGTCGTCAACGCTTGTGCGGGAGCGTAATCCCCGCTTTTCGGTCTACAAGGGTATGTATTCCGATATCCGCCGTACTTCTATATCTGCATAGTGTAGATCTTGGCTAGTTTAAGGATATCGTTGGTAGGAAATTTTTTGTTTTCTGCTTGCGATCCCCCTTCAGCTTCATCAACTCGATGCCGCTGGAATCACAAGTGCACGCTAGAGGGTAGCAAATAACAGGAACGGTGTCCCCGTGCAGAACACGGGTTCTAACAGCGTATAGCTATATCTACGATAGATCGGCTCTGATACCATTGAAGGGGATCGAGTGCAGAAAACAAAAAATTTCCTAGCAACGATATCCTTAAAACATGCCAAGATCTATTCTATGCAGATATAGTAGTACGAACGGAGATCGGAATACATACCCTTGTAGACCGAAAGCGGGGATTACGTTCCCGCACAAACGTTGTCGATGAAGACCGACGAAACCGACCTCAAGGTCGTGTAGAGGAAGCAGACCTCCCAGCACCGCTAGCGCAGCACCTCGCAGGGCGTTACACACATACGGTGGAGACGACGGCCTCCGAAGCTCTAGTCCAGGACGAGCAGCGGAAGACTTGGACCGGAACACCAGCAGCGCGGCAGCGGGCTATGGTGGAAGAGATCCCCCTCTCAACTCGGCGCAACTCCGACAAAGGGAATCACGAAATCGAGAGAGAATTGGGGAATTAATTGGTTAATTAAAAAGGCCAGGGGTGCCCCTTCTTATATAGGCTCCCAGGGGGGAGCCAACCTGCTCACCAGGCAATGTGGGACTATCCCCACATGCCTGGTGCGGCTGCACTTGGTGCGCCGGCCCCATGGTGGGCCCCTTTTGGCCCACCTGGGTCGGCCCCAAGGCTCCCACCGAATTCCCCTAGGGAATTTTCCCCTCTTGGGCCTTCTTTCGACCAGAAGGCCCATTTAGGGAAATCAGCCTAAATAAATTCGAAAATAAATATATAAAATCATATTTAGACATTAATTACACTAATTAATATCAAACATATTATATATAATTTATTCTAGCTCCGAAAACTATTTCGTCGCTGCCCGATCTCCATCGGATCTCTCCCGGGACGTTCCCGGTGATCTCTTTCCTTTCCGGTTGTCTTGTCGAAACCCCTTAAGTGTGTTACCCTAGCGGTTCGATATAATAACAGGTACGATCGAGACTCCTCTCCGATCAACGACTAACTCGTAGGCCTGGACCCCATGAATTAATCCCTGTGATATAACGAATGACTTTCATCTATCAAACCTGAACGTAAAGTCTTAAACCTTTTGCCATAGCGATACTTAGCGTGTCCGAGCGTCGTTCATAGATATCTCCATATCTAGCTTGACCTCGTTACCGACAACACTATCTTCTACTCGTCTATGATTTCATGTCTCCGTGACCTGGTCACATGCTTGCAAGCTCATTAGACATAATCTCACCGAGTGGGCCCTAGAGTATCTATCCTGCTATGCGGACTGGCAAATCCCGCTCTTGACCCCTCGTCTCAACTACTCCTTTCCGATACCCAAAAGTATCACCGTTATTGTCATACTAATTAAGATACGACGTTTGGTGCAATCAAAATATCTTCCAGGAATAACAATAAGAGTTGGTCTCACGGTCAAAGGCGTAATGACTACGTCCTACAAATATGGGTATGTCCATCACATCGTTCTCCAACGATATGACTTCCATTGCCGACCGGCGCCATGCCCTATGATCGGGAAACCTCGATCATCGATCGCGCAACGAAACTAGTCTTAGTAGAGGCTACTAGGGACCTGGTTGTTTACGCATCACACCCGTATTAATGTTTCCGCTTAATACGGTTACAGCATGACACAAAAACGTATTATGAACAAACGAGATATGATAAAGAAATACACTTTATTAATTGCCTCTAGGGCATATCTCCTTCACTCCCAACCTTGCTAACATAACCATGGCTAACCGAATCCTCGGGTGCCCACCAAGCAATCTCAAACCATGGAGGAGTGCCTATTTTTTATTTTCTCAAATCCTTTTTGATATTACAATGGTCTAACCAGCCCTTTGCAAAATTAGTGACGAGCAGATGTAGCATGCAATTCAATTACTTAATTAGTATGGAAGATAACAAGCCCAACTACTACTTCCTCATGAGCTCAAAACAGTGGCACAAATTGAGAAGTGTTTGAAGGTTTTAAAGATAGCACATGCAAATTTACTTGAATGGTTCGAAATTGCCATGCATAGGTGTTTATGGTGGACTCTTTGGAATAACTTGGTTTTCAGGGGTTTGGAAGCACAAGCATTTTCAGCTTAGTACAAGTGGAGGCTAGCAAAAGATGGGAAAGCAACAATTCAAGAGAGCAACAACCGTCATAATCATGCTTGCGACGAAATAAAATTAACGGAGGCATAAAAATGATACTAGAACTCTGAGGCAAAATATGTCATCAAGGCTTAATTGACTTTTTGTTTTCAGTCATAACATGTGTAAACATGTGCCAAGTCAATTCAAATGAATTATTCACAGGAGGATACCACAATGTCATATTCTATTATGGGCAAAACAATGCAAGCAAATATCCATAGAAACATGACATCCACCATAAATAAATTGGAAACGATCATAAGAGAACACGAACTACTAAGCATCCACCAATCGACATATACTTTATGCGAACCATCTAAGCATGCTCACATGAATGAGTATATGTACAAAAATGAGAAACAAATAGAGTTCATTACCAGCCTCTTACCCAATTCGAATTGTCATAGATCATCATAATTGCCTTATCACTTGTGTGCTTGAAAGATATGAAATAATAACCAAGCTCCGTGGAGTAACCGAAGGTAATGACCTCTGAAACAAACTATACAAAACCAAAGAGAAACAGCAAATATTTTTGGGTTTTCGGATTCAGGAACTAAAAACAGAACAGCCAGCAAAGACGAATTTTTTCGAGGGCCTTAACATGCCCAGATCAGAAAACTCAAAACTAATGAAAGTTGCGTACACATCTGAGGAACATGCACACGAAATTTCAGGTCATTCCGATATTTCTGTGAAGAGTAATGATTTAAACGGTGGACAGCAGAAATCTGTCCCTGCGCGAAACAGCGCACAACAAAGCAAAATATTTTTGTGTTTTTGCATATTGAACTGAAATAAATACTAGGCATATTAATACTAGATACTAAAACAAACCAGCAAGAGAGATAACAAAAATCTTTTTGGTGTTTTTGGGTTTATGGAAAGCAAACAAAGCATGAACAAATGAGAGAAAGAAAATTGTTTAGCTTCTTTATGCATTTAAAATGCACTTGTTAACAAGGTTGATCAAGTCTTGCCACCAAATGAATTTTATATGACATAAAAGATTTTAAACTATATGAGACACTCATGTTACCTTATATTGAATTGGTATGGATCCAATCATGAGAGTTTTGTATTCTTCTTTATATGGGCAATCAATACTTCCCACTCTAATAGATCTCAAATTGGTAATTGTATTAACTCCAGGCATTTTATGAACTTTCTTGGGAAAATAAACAGTATGCTCCTTGTCATGAACATTAAAAGTAACTTTTCCTTTATTGCAATCAATAACAGCCCCTGCAGTATTTAGAAAAGGTCTTCCAAGAATAATAGACATATTATCATCTTCATGCATTTCAAGAACAACAAAGTTAGTCATAATTAAACAATTGGTAGTTATTTGAACAGGAACATCCTCACAAATTCCAACAGGAACAGCAGTAGATTTATCAGCCATTTACAAAGATATATCAGTAGGTATCAATTTATCAAGGTAAAGTCTCTTGTAAAGAGAGAAAGGCATAACACTTACTCCAGCTCCCAAGTCACATAGAGCAGTTTTAACATAATTATTTTTGATAGAGTAAGGAATAGTTAGAATACCTGGATCACCCAGCTTCTTTGGAACTTTGCCATTAAAAGAGTAATTAGCGAGCATAGTAGATATTTCCTCATTAGGAATTTTCCTTTTGTTAGTCACAATATCTTTCATATATTTAGAATAAGGAGGCAACTTAATAGCATCAGTCAACGGAATTTGCAAGAACAATGGTTTCATCCAGTCACAAAATTTATTATAATGTTCTTCCTCTTTTGTTTTAAGTTTCTTAGCAGGAAAAGGCATTGGTTTTTGGACCCAAGGTTCTCTTTCATTACCATGTTTCTTAGCAATAAAATTTTCTCTAGTGTACTTTTTTATTTTTAACATGCTTTTCAGGTTCCTCCTCTAATTCTTCTCTATCCGAATTAGCATTTTTATCATTATCATTGTTATTAGCATCATCATTGTTGTGTTCATTACCACTTTCAGTTTCAGCATCAGAAACAGATATACTATTAGGATCATTAACAGGTTCAGAGGATTCTACAACAGTTTTATGTTTCTTTTTCTTTTTCCTAGAAGGAGTACTAGGTTCATTAACTCGTTGAGAATCTTGTTCAATTCTTTTATAATGTCCTTCAGGATACAAAGGGTCTTGAGTAGATTTACCACCTCTAGTTGTTACTTCACAAACAAGTTTTTCTTTAGCTATAGAGGCATTCTCTAGCAATTCTTTTTGCACTTTAGTGAGTTGATCTATTTGAGTTTGAACCATATGAAAGTGTTTAATGAGCACTTTAACATCATTAGAAGTTCTATCAACAATATCATGCAAATCACTAATAGCACGAGAATTTTCCTTAAATGATTCTCTATTCTCATATTAAAATTGCATTGCTTAGTAATAAAAGTATCAAATTCATCTAAGCATTGAGCAGGAGCTTTAGAGTAAGGGATATCTCCATCATCAAACCTTTGGAGAGAGTGTACCTCAATTACGGTTGAAGGAGGAATTGGCTTACATAATTCTTCAATAGGAGCTAAATACTTCACATTTTCAGATTTAATACCACTCTCCTTAAGAGATCTTTTAGCTTCCTTCATCGTTTTTTCATTTAATTCAATCATACCTCCCTTCTTCGGTGTTGGTGGTGGTGTTGGAGTAGGTTCAGGAATATCCCAATCATCATTATTCTTGCATATCATGGCTAATAATTCCTCAGCCTCTTCGGGAGTCCTTTTCCTGAAAACACAACTAGCAAAACTATCCAGGTATGTCCTAGATTCAGCAGTTAGTCAACTATAAAATATATCAAGTAGATCATTTTTCTCCAAATCATGGTTCGGCTGGCCTCTTAAAATGGAACAAAAGCGTGTCCAAGCTTTAGGCAATTTCTCATCTTCATCTTGATTAAAATTATAGATTCTTAACAAAGCATCATGTTGAGCACTAGCAGGAAAATATTTTTGAAAGAAAGCATCAAGCAAACCCTTAGGACTAGTGATGGAACCAGGAGACAAATTATTATACCAGGTTTTAGCTTCTCCTTTTAATGAAAAAGGAAATATTTTAGCAACAAAGTAAGTGCGTCTTTTAATGTCCTCAGCAAATATTCCACTTAAATCAGACAATACATTCATGTGTTCTACAGCACTTTCATTTTCAGTTCCACAAAAAGGTTCTCTTTCAACAATAGCTATATGTGCCAAATCAAGAGAGAAATCATAAGCTTTATCTTTAATGTTTATAGAAGATGTAGCAAACTTAGCATCAGGAGATAATTTATATCTAACAGCACGTTTTTCAACAAGATTTTTAATAGCACTAGCATCTTTAATAGCATTAATTTCTTCAACAAGAGCATCATCAAGATCCACATACATATCATCACGCTCATCATAAGTATCACGTGTAAATTCAGGTGAATTAACAGGTGTTTCAGCATTTTCATCAGGAATTTCAGCATTTTCAATTTGTTTAGATTTAGCAATAGTAGCATCTAAAAAGGGACCTAATGAACCAGTTTCATCAAGAGCAGTAGAAGCATCATCATAAGTAATTTCAGATTCAGCAGTAGTAACAGAACGTGCAGGTTGTGGTGGTGTAACAAACTTACTCATCACAGTTGGAGAGTCAAGAGCAGCAGAGGTACTCAGAGTCGTACCTTTTCTTGTAGTGGATGGCAGTATGGGAAACTTCTTATCAGCATGTTTTCCCATGATGAATAAATTCCAGCGAACAATATCACACTCAGGTGGGCTTATAAATAAAGCTATGCTCCCCGGCAACGGCGCCAGAAAATAGTCTTGATGACCCACAAGTATAGGGGATCGCAACAGTCTTCGAGGGAAGTAAAACCCAAATTTATTGATTCGACACAAGCGGAGCCAAAGAATATTTATAAGCTTTAACAGATGATTTGTCAGATCAGCTGCACCTGTGAATAGACTTGCTCGAGACAGATTATCAGTAGCAACAGTTTTATAGCAGAGACAGTAGTGAAATAATAGCAGCAGTAGAATTAAGACAGCGATTGTGATTACGGTAGACAGCAGGATTAAAATACTGTAGGCATAGGGACGGATGTACGGGCGTTGCATGGATAAGATAATTCATGTAATATCATAGCATAGGCATTTGCAGATAAATAATATAAAGCATCCAAGTATTAACTAATCATAAGCATGTATTCCAATTTAGTTGTGCGTGCTCGCAATGAGAAACTTGCACATCATCTTTTGTCCTGCCAGCCCGTTTGCAGCGGGGCCTCTAGGGAAACTACTGGCAATTAAGGTACTCCTTTTAATAAAGTACCGGAGCAAAGCATTAACATTCCGTGAACACATGTAATCCTCACATCACAGCCATTCCCTCCGGTTATCCCAATTGCTGTCACTTTGGGGCCATCGGTTCCGGACAATAATATGTGTATACAACTCATAGATATGATCTAAAACAATAATTATCCTCATGATACAATAACATGTTCAGATCTGAAATCATGGCACTCGGGCCCTAGTGTCAAGCATTAAGCATACCAAGTTGCAACAATGACGTAAAACACCGATAACGGATACTAGGCACCATGCCCTAACGATATTACAGCTATTACATGAATGATCTCATCCAATCCCTACCATCCCCTCAAACCTACAGCGGTGGATTACTCACACATGGATGGGGGAAACATGGATGGTTGATGGAGAGGCGTTGGCGATGACGATGGCGATGATCCCCTTCGATTCCCCGTCCCGGCAGGGTGCTAGAACAGAGACTTCTGGTCCCCGAACTAGCGTTCGCGGTGGCGGCGGCGTACGGAGATGTTTTTGGCGAAAGTGGATACCCCCCGTGCGTTTTTAGGTCAGGAGGGTCTTATAGCCGAGAGGGGGGTCGCGAGGAGGCGACCGAGGCGGTCCCACCTGGTCCTCGCGCGGCCAGGTCCTTGCCGCGCGGGCAGGGGGTGACGCGGCCTCGTCGCTCCCCTCCGTTTGATCTTCGTGGTTCCTGGACTCTTCGGGTGAGAAAACGACTCCCAGGTGTTTTTCGGGGTTTTTCCATAAAGTTGATATTTCTGCACAAAAACGAGACACCAGGGTAATTCTGCTGAAAACAGCGTTAGTCCGTGTTAGTTGCATTCAAAACACACAAATTAGAGGTAAAACAATAGCAAAAGTGTTCGGGAAAGTAGATACGTCAGTGACAAAAAAGAATGTTTAGTCCATTTGGAAAGAAACAAGAGGATCTGCGGGTACCGCCGTTAGACGTGGACAAGGTCCGTTTTCTTTAACTAAATCGAATCTCGCCTAGGCGGTTGCGATACTCGGATTTTTGTTGTGATATCAGAAGTAAATCATCATTGTGGCATTTTTGCTGTAAATATCAGGAAGGTCAGGGGCAACATAATATACCTCTTCGTTTTAGTAGATCAGGTATGTTGTGCGAGTTGTTTTCTTAAAATGTGAGGAGCTTAAATGTAAAGTGAGCTACACAGATTTCTGTACGTACAAAGCGATAAAGGGGACCTAAAATGGGGCGAACCAGGCTTTCTGATCGGAGATGTCTTCCTCTGAGTCAGGCAAGAAGAAGGAAGGGGCTTCCTCATCGGAGGAGGCGAGGATCCGGATGGAGGAAGCGCTCGGGAAGTTGGATATCACAGAGGAAGAAGCCACACCTCTGGTGATTGATGATCGGGAGGAAGATGCTGAGCCGAAGTGGATGGTGGCTGGTAAGGTGCTTCATCGCACTATTTTTCATATCCAGACCATCTCCAGCGCACTCAGACCCGCCTGGGGAAACCCTAGAGGCTTGGAGTGCCGATCGTTTGGGGATAACGTCTTCGTTGCAGAGTTTGAGAATCAACGCGACAGGGATCGCGTCTGGGAGGGTTCTCCATGGCATGTTAGCAAGAACGCTGTAATTTTGGCTGATTTCAATGACTGCATGCGGCCATCGGAGCTGAGGTTTGATCGGCTCAGTCTCTGGGCAAGGGTCATCAATCTCCCATATAATTTGAGGACGATGGAGCGGTGTAAATCGATCGCCAAGCAGATTGATAAGGGAGCCACCGATGTCAAGTTTGATCATATTGGTGGATATCTGCGTGCAAGGGTTACTATTAATGTTGATAAACCTCTTAGGAGGTGGATCCTAATTGACTCGGCAAAGAGACATAGTGTGGATCTTTATGATGTGCAGTATGAGCATGTCCCACACTTCTGCTTTGCTTGTGGCCGCATTGGACATGCTGACATGTTCTGTCCCACACCGGGGACTAGGGATGCCAATGGAAATTGGCCTTTTGGTCCTGAGTTGAGACCAGTGGAGGAAAGGAAGAAATCATCATCTTCTTATGAGAATTCAACAAAAGAGCAGGCTCCTTCTCAGTCCAGCAAATGGGGCACTCAACACTCAAGCTCTAATGTTGAGAAAGGTACTGCGGTTACTTCACCACTGAAAAACCAATCTCACAAGCGTAAGGTGGAGCCTCAGACTAAGATGTACATGAAGGTTGTCAAACCTTTGCTGCTAAGTGATACCCCTCACTCTCAAACGGGTGATTTGGAGGCAGATGATCAGGTTTCTGCAGTGGATGCAGGATTATCGAAGGGAGGTGATGAGTTTCTTGTGGAGAGGGAAATTAAGAAGAAACGTTCTACCCAGGTTGGTTCTGAAAACTCGACAGTGGCTGCTCCGCAGCACTGCCAGCCCCAATGAATGCCTTGAGTTACAACAGTCGAGGGCTTGGGAACCCATCGACTGTTAGGGAGCTTCGGAAGATTACGAAGCAGGAAGGTCCCTCCCTTTTGTTTGTCATGGAAACTAAAATAAAGGGAAAGCGAGTGGAGGCTTTACGTACCTCGCTAGGATTTGCTGGATGTTTTGCAGTCGATAGCGATGGTTTGAGTGGGGGTATTGGCTTATTCTGGAGCGATGATATTTTTGTCGAGTTAAAGAACTTCAGTCAAGCTCACATCGATGTCATTGTCAGGTGGAAGGATCATGATCTACCACCGTGGCGTTTTACTGGTTTCTATGGGGAGCCCCGAGCAGAAAATAGATATCAAAGCTGGGATTTCCTTCGTACTCTTCATGCAATCCCGCATGAGGGATGGTTGTGTATGGGCGACTTCAATGAAACGCTTCATGCAGATGAGCATTTTAGTGCAAGACCTAGATCGGAGAGGCAGATGCAGGCCTTCCGGGAAGTTGTTGATCATTGTTCTTTCCAGGACATGGGTTGGCGGGGAGTTCCCTTCACATGGGATAATAAGCAGCAAGGGGATGCTAATGTCAAAGCCAGGCAAGATCGTGCTCTTGCAAATGCATCATTCCTGGAATTATTTGAATTCTCTAGTGTTAAGCATATTAGTTCGACTACTTCTGATCACTGTTATGTGTTAGCAGAGTTGAGAGCGGAACAAGCAAGCGATTGGCCGCGGGCAGCCAGGTCCTTCCGTTATGAGAATGTGTGGCAGACCCATGGTGAATATGATCAGTTGATTAAAGATACTTGGCAAAGGGGTGCTGGTCATGAAGGACTGGAAGGTGTGGTGCAAGCACTTACATCTGTTCAACATCATCTCAGTTCCTGGGGGGAGCGTGAGTTCGGAAATCTGAATAAGAAAGTTCGCAAGCTACAGAAAAAATTTGAGGGCTTGCGGAAAGCCTCGGTTGGCCGTGGGCCGACGCAGGAGGAATTCTCGGTAGCTCGTGAGCTACGCGAGACTTTACGTCAAGAAGAGATATGGATGCAACAACGCTCTAGGGTAACATGGCTACGCGAGGGTGACCGGAATACTAGATATTTTCACGCACAGGCTGCGAATCGGAAAATGATCAACTGTATTTCTTCGCTGCAGGGAATGGATGGGCAGCCGTGTGATGATCCTGAAAGTGTGAAGTCAGAGATTATGAACTTCTACCAAAATTTATATCTGTCCCAAGGTTATAATGATATGAGCGAGATCTTGGATGTGGTCGCACCCCGAGTTAGTGAAGATATGAATGCTTCATTGGAAAAAGATTTCACAGTGGAGGATGTGCGGACAGCTCTGCTCCAGATGGCTCCGTCAAAAGCTCCTGGAGTTGATGGATTCACAGCTGGTTTCTTTCAAAGGCATTGGGATATTCTAGGTGATGATATCTCCAAGGCTCTTTTGGATTTTCTGAATGGAGGTGAGCTACCTTTGGGGTTGAATGATACGGCCATTACACTAATACCCAAGGTACGAAGTCCTCAAATGATTTCCCAGTATCGCCCAATTGCTCTGTGCCCAGTGCTGTATAAAATTGCTGCAAAAGCCTGTACCAATAGGCTGAGAGTTTTTATGGATGATATAATTGGAGTGGAACAAAGTGCGTTTGTTCCTGGTCGGTTAATTACTGACAATGTGTTGGTTGCCTACGAGAGTGTCCATGCGATGAAGCGAAGGAGGAAAGGCAAAAACACCGCTTGTGCTGTGAAACTTGACATGCTGAAAGCGTATGACAGGGTCGAGTGGCATTATCTGGAAGCCATGCTGAACAAATTGGGCTTCTGTGATAAGTTTGTACGGCTGATAATGAAATGTGTTTCTTCAGTCCGGTTTGCAGTGAAGGTGAATGGCAATCTGCTCCCATATTTCACTCCTTCGAGAGGACTACGCCAAGGAGATCCGATGTCGCCCTTCTTGTTCCTCTGTTGTGCTCAAGGATTTACTGCCCTTCTTAATAACTTTGGTGGTAATTATATTGATCGTGGTATCCGAGTGAACTTCCGGGCACCATGGGTCAGTCATTTACTATTTGCGGATGATAGCCTTATTTTTATGAGTGCCAAGCAGGCTAGCGCGGAAAGATTAAACGAGATTCTCAGGATTTATGCCGATTGCTCAGGTCAAGCTATCAACCGTGATAAGAGCTCGATTTAC
The DNA here is from genome assembly GCA_026929855.1 of Poa annua. NCBI lineage: Eukaryota > Viridiplantae > Streptophyta > Magnoliopsida > Poales > Poaceae > Poa > Poa annua. The sequence continues at coordinate 12,374,483 of CM049433.1, read as the reverse complement.
TTCAGTCCCAATACTCCTCAACCAGTACGTGAGATACTGAAGCGAGTTTTGGGGATAAATGTTGAAGCTTTCTCGGAACGTTACCTTGGTCTGCCGACTGCAGTGGGTAGGATCTCAAGCGGGATTTTTTATCATATCAAAGAGAGATGTCGCGGTAAGATGCAGGGGTGGTCAGAAAAGACGCTAGCGTGTGCTGCGAGAGAGACACTTCTCAAAGCAGTCATCCAAGCCATCCCAGTATTTAGTATGTGTTGTTTCAAGCTCACCAAGAAAATTTATAAGCTACTGGTGTCGTGCATGGCAAGATTCTGGTGGAGCAGCTCGATCGATAAACGATCAATTCATTGGGTCTCGTGGGAGAAACTCACAGACGCCAAAATCAATGGTGGCATGGGGTTTAGAGACTTTGAACTGTTTAATCTTGCTCTCCTTGGCAAACATGGGTGGCGCCTCATGACTCATCCGAACTCCCTTTGCGCACAGGTGTTGAAGGGGAAGTATTACCCAGATTGTGATTTCATGCAAGCGACGGCTCCTTCTACAGCGTCAGCTACATGGAAGGCGATTATTGCTGGTCGATCGGCTCTTGAGAAGGGTTTGATCAAGCGTGTTGGTGATGGAAGGACTATTTCGATTTGGAATGATCGCTGGATTCCAAATACTGAAATACTTAAACCCTTGGGTCGCTTGGAGGTTGAGCCAGAGGTTGAACCGGTGGAGCTTGTATCCGATCTTATTCATGAAGGAACTGGTTCGTGGAAGATTGACATTGTTCGTCTTCATTTTCTTGCACCCGATGCTGATGCTATTCTCAACATCCCCTTGAGAGCATCGGGAGGTGAAGATTTCTTTGCTTGGGCTTTCGAAAAGAGTGGAGTTTACTCTGTGAAATCAGCCTATCGTACTCTGGTGACTCATAAAGAGCGTTGTGCTCGAGAGGAAGGGTCGATAGCGGGAACTTCAGTGGCAGATAAACAGTTGTGGTCCGCTCTTTGGAAACTCAAACTTATCCTGGTGGCGAGTGCTTAGGGGAATCCTCCCCGACAATGCAACTCTGAAGTATCACCACATCAAACAAATCGCTAGGTGCGAAATGTGTCAAGCTATGGATGAGGACCTTTATCACGCCCTCGTTCTCTGCTCACATGCGAGGCAGTACTGGAATGCTGCGCTAGGATGGATGGACTTGAAACTGCCTAGACTGCATCCGGATACATGGGCAAAGGATATAGTTTTGGACAGTATGTTTTCTGACCAAGAGAGGAGCAAAATCATCACCATCATGCACTCTATTTGGTCAGCTCGGAATCGTTGGACGCACGATCAGGATATATTCAGTCCTGAACATGTGGTCAAAAAGATAAAAGATGATTTGGCCTTGCTTGAGGTACCATCGGTCCAACGAAAGATTGAACCAACCCAATGCTGGCGTCCAACCGATACGGGTTGGATCAAGATTAACACAGATGGTGCCATCAATGCGGAAGCTCGGAAAGGAGGTGGGGGCGGCGTTGCCCGATCCCATGATACCGTTCTCGGAGCCTGGAGTAAACCTTTCAACGGTGTGACTGACCCGCTCATCGCCGAGACCCTCGCTCTCAGGGAGGGAGTCATCTTTGCGAAACTGAGAGGTTTCACGCATGTTGTTATGGAAGTGGACTGCGCTGAGGTTGTCAACCTCTGGTTATCGCCGCATGATTCGAGATCAATCGTGTCGCCTATTATCGATGAAGTTGGGGAGTTAGCTACTTGTTTTAGTTCCTTTAATGTTATGGATGTCAAAAGAACAGCAAATAATTCGGCGGAGCTGTGTGCTAAGTATGCCTGCACTTTGTTAGTGTCAGACTGCTGGCTCGCAGAGATGCCGTCGTTCCTGGTTAGCAGCATAGCGGCGGATTGTAACTTTGCGTTTGAGAATTAATAAAGCTCCCCGAGTTTGAAGTGCAAAAAAAAAAAAAAATGGGGCGGTCTAGGCCCACTACGCCTAGCATGCGCCTATTTTATCCGTGGCTGTACCAATTTTCCCTTTTTTGCCCGTCAAGCTACAGACACGGTGCTGGAAACAGCACGCGCATGGATGGGAGTTCACTGATTGATCGGCCAGCTAGTTGAAATATAGCTGCACACATTATCCACCGGACCCATCAGGCCCATATGTCCCACCTCGTAAATTCTCACTAAACTCTGGGGCGGGATTTTTTTTAAATAAAAGGCTATAAAATCCAACTTTAAATTAATAAACCCAGTCGGCCACATGTTACAAGTGTTACAGCGAGCTTCAAATCCTTGCGTAAAACGGCCAGGCAAGAGGCAAGATCGGACAACTCTGGGCGGGATATTTTTTAAAAATAAAAGGCTATAAAATCCAGCTTTAAATTAATAAAACCAGTCGGCCACATGTTACAAGTGTTACGGCGAGCTTCAAATTCTTACGTAAAACGGCCAGCCAAGAGGCAGGATCGGACCACCAACGAAAAGCCACCACAACAGACACAAAGCTTGTCATCGGAGAGGAAAAACATGAGACGAAAGACCAGAGCCTCCAGAAGACGACAACCACGAAGGAGAGGATGTCGAGCATCACAACGCCGAGCAGAGACCTCAACCTTTGACAGCGGCGAGCACCAAACCCTTACGTAGAACGGCCAGCCACTAGAGGGGCGGGATCGGACCACCGTGTCCGCCGGTAGTGCCTCCACCAAAGCACGGGAACCAGACAACATCATTTCAGATTGTCGGCAACAGAAAGGCGCCAGGTTTGCACTCGAACGGCCATGTCAAAGCAAGCCCCCCCCCCCGCTCCAAGACGGTGCCTCCAAGGAGGTCACGACATAGTAGCGCAGGATATCTCACGCTCGCGCCGCGCCGCTTGCATCCTTAGGTTGTGTTTTATTTTGGAACCAAGTGAAATGGAATGGAACGGTTCCATTCCATTAAAATATAAAATATATGTTATTGTGACATTCTATTTCTATGTTTGGTTGGAGATAAAATGAAGTGAAATAGAATGGTGGTGTAAAGTTTTGAAGAGTTGGAGATAAAATGAGGTGGAATAGAATGGTGGTGTAAAGTTTTGAAGAGTGTAGTTTGGTTGGAGATAAAATGAGGTGGAATAGAATGGTGGTGTAAAGTTTTGAAGAGTATAGTTATAGTATAGTTGGCTTCCACTCGGTTCTATCAATTTGCTGGACGAATGCGTTCCACATATAGGGAATATTCAAAACAGTTGGTTTCGTTCCTCTTTTCAACCAAACACAAAAGTAAACTCTAGCGTTCCATTCCACCTCGTTTCAAAACAAAACACACCCTAACTATATACACATTTCACTCGAGAAATAAACCATCCGAAAAGTCAGCATGATTTGGGAACCGAGAAGAAAGGAAGAAAAGTCTGAGGCGGGAGAAAACCGAAAAGGGTAGTACTAGTAGCGAAGCTGAGAAAATATTAAAATGCTCATTCGGCTGGCGACGACGGCGACGTGCGGTGGCGGGCGGCTGGTCCCAAGCTCGGGCACACCGGTACCGATGCCGATGCTCCTCCCACTCCCCCCTGCAGCCCACCACCTAATACTCCCCCGTCCCCTCCCTATCCGCCCCACCTCGCTCCCTCCCTCCCTCCCCGGACGATGTCGTCGTCGTCGCCGCCGCTGTCGCCGCGCGGGGCGGACGAGGATGGGGCCGCCAGGAGCGACGGCGCCGGGAGCGGCGGCGGCACGGTGTTCTGCTACGGGGAGGCGGGGTACTGGGACGCGCGCTACGTGGAGGAGGGCGGCGCGCCGTACGACTGGTACCAGCGCTACGCCGCCCTGCGCCCCTTCGTCCGCCGCTTCGTGCCGCCGGCCTCGCGCCTCCTCATGATCGGCTGCGGCTCCGCGCGTACGTCATCCCATTCCCCGCCCTTCTCTTCCTCCGCAAGTTGGATGCGCGCCTCCTCATGTTGCCTGCGCTCATCTGTCTCGTACTCTCGTTCTTCCACAAGTGGAATGTTCTTTTCTTTCTTCCTCTTCCCCTTTCTGGAATCTATTCTGACTGTGCGCGACTGTAATTTTAGAAGAATTGGGGGTGATTGTCACGCACCAGTAATCGTCTGGACAAATTGCTTGCATAGGGCAACATTTATTCTGATGGGGCCTAAGCAATAGTTTGCTGAAAGCTGCTCGACTAGGCGGTGATGTGGCTGCAATTCCTTTCTCTGACGATGCTACATCATCATGGCAATCAAATAAAGGCCATGCTATCAGTCCACGTGCTGACATATGTCAGTGCCCTTAATAAGATAGAATGAGATGCAACGTTCTGCCCTAACTGTGTTCCATCAGCCATTTTCTTGCTGCAATTCTGCCAGTGCATATGCCTACACTCTACGGGTTCATAATCTAAGCTTCGGAATATTAATGATTATGCTCCATGTGCTAATTTAAGTTTTCTTCCCATGCTCTGCTGTCTGTAGTTATGTCAGAGGATATGGTTGCTGATGGCTACAGGGAGATAATAAACATTGACATTTCTTCGGTTTTAATCGAGATGATGAGAAACAAGTATTTCGATCTTCCACAGCTACAATGTATCCTTAAGTAGATTTTCCTTGCTGCCGTATCATCATTTCCTATTGTTTTGGGAAGTCTAGTCTAGAGTCTGTTGATTTCCTTATGATCTGTAGACATGCAGATGGATGTTAGGGATATGAGTAAATTCTCTGATGAATCATTTGATTGTGCCATTGACAAAGGTACGAGTTTCTTCAGGCTACATTGAATTTTAGTAAGTATTGAGTCTATTCACGCACGTGCTTAATACTGCTTGTCCTTTTTGTGCATTTCTTCAAGGTACTTTGGACTCTTTGATGGTAAGTAGGCGACATTCTATTCACTGTGTATTCCTCATTTTGCTACTTACTTTAATATCACGGTCCCTGCTACTTCCATAGTGTGGTGTGGAGGCTCCTCTCAGCGCAGCTCAGATGGTCCTGGAGGTGGACAGGTTTTTAATACGTACCTTCACCCTCATTGAAGTATCACTTACATTCTAATCTGCAGCAATAGATCTCGTAACTTTCAGCATTCCTTCATTCTTATCGGTCGTACCTTCTTATTGCAGGCTTCTTAAACCAGGGGGAGTCTTTATGTTGGTATGCAGTTTCGATAAGTTTCTTTGTAGTGCAGTTAATATGTTATTTCCTGCCACTGATTATAATGATCCAAATTTTGTGTCTTAACTGCTAGATAACTTATGGTGATCCATCAGCACGAATTCCTCATTTGAACCAACCAGTATGCAATTGGAAAATTGCACTTTACATTTTGCGTAAGTACAAGTATCATGTCAATTTTTTCCTTATGACAGACATGTTCAAGTTTAGTATGCTGTGCTGACACATCCCCTGCTTAATAAACAATAGTTTTTTCTGTTAGTGTCTCCATGAATAGGGTTGCCCCATATTTGTATAAATTTTAGCTTAAACTTGTGAATTAACTGTAATTCGTAAGAACTTTACATGCAAGATCAAAACAGAACTGTAGTCTTATTAAATGAAAACAGCTTTTTTTGTAACAGATCCTTGCTGAGTTTAGTTTCTGCAATCTGTAGTTTTTTATGTATTTATCATCGGCATTTTACTGAATTCGCAGCAAGACCTGGGTTCAAGGGAAAAGCAAGAAGGTCTGTCTTCGATCCTATTCCACTGACTGAGAGTGGTAGATTGCCTGACGGCTTTATCCCGGAGGATCCTGACTCTCATTATATTTATGTCTGCAAAAAGGTTGACGGATCAACAGGGATAGGTTCTCCAACCTTAAACCACTTAGAGATGCAAGATTAAGAGTGAGCCGTAGCATGATTCATCTCACAATATATGTGCATTGTTGCGCGTGATGTTGCCACCATTATGGCCATCCAAAGATAGAACTTGTGCTTTTGCACGTGTGTACATTTTTTCAGTGATCTTATAAGAATCAGCGAGTCATTATATCCTGTTACACTGGTTACTATCCCGTGCTGAAACGTGCACGGGATTATTTGGCGCATTTGACGAAGAAAATGTTTCCAACTTCATCCTCTACGCAATGCGGCAGCAATTGCCGTTGCCATTGTATTTTATTTGTGTGGAAGTAATACTACCAGTTTGAAGGAGTATATTCACGCAGATTTTTTGTATTTGCTGTTTCTGCAAGAATTATTGTTACTTCTGCATTGAGATATCTGAGACTTGGTCATATCTCAAGTTGCAGTGCTTTTATGCATCTTAAGTTCTGAACACATAGTCAAATTTACAAATTGTACAGTATCCCTGTATTAATTGTTACCAATACATAATTTAATTCTCCTTTTTGGTCATTGTAGCACATGTAGTCCCTGGCTTTTCACCACGCCATTTGGGCAATCATTCTTCGGACTTGGTAAATTACATAATACAAACTTGTATCTACTCCCTCTGTTTTTAAATATAAGATGTTTTAGCTTTTGCAAGATTCACATGTATCCATATGTAACTAGACATGTTTTAGTATGCGTGTTCACTTAATTAAGTGTGCATCTAGTCAACATGTGCAATGTCTAAAACATCTTATATTGAAAAATGGAGGGAGTATGTGGTTAAAGCATTTTGTTGACCAGTTGCTATATGATTCGGGAAGCTCGTGGATTTGATATTTTAATGGCTTATTTTATCTGGTTTCACTTGATTTATCTTATTTCCTGTACTGAATGAAATGATATAGCAACGGAAATCATGCAACCCGTGATGCTACTCCTGCTGCCAAATTTGCAGAGTTTACAGTATCCACTGCTTTGGAACCAGCATATAGATTTCATTATCCTGATTGATCAGTGAGACACATAGAGGCACCAGTATTGCAGTATGCCATTTTGGCATAAATATTCAGACTTTACTTGATACAATTCCCTTTCTGTATGAAAGCATTTCCTGACCTACAGTTACAAGATCTAGGTCCTGGATGGGTGATGGGTTTCTGTATCTAACCTTACTTGATTTTGCTTAGTTCTTGTACTGAATGAAACGATACAACCTGTGAAGCTGCTGTCCTACTGTTTTTATTGTAATAACCTATATTCATCTGTTAATTCTCGCCGCACGTTTTGCAGTCAGGGAGGGTTGTGCCTGTGAGGAAATTCTGGACAAGCACAAGCGCTCGCTGCGGCTGGTAGCTGGGGACCTCATGGCCTGCTCCTCTCACGGTTACCAAGCTGAGGTCGCCATTGTACTGCACAACATATCCACCAACCTCTCCAGAACCCTGGTTTCATAAGATTGAACAGATGGTTATATTTGCCTGAGTCGAGCATAAAAAGTGTAATGATCGTATCAGAACATCAAGATTTCGAGTTCTCCCGAGTTTATTATCTGGGTAGAATTTCATGCGCTCTTCTTTATTAACTGAGTATAGTGTTTGCTTGTTGTTGTTGCAGTAAACAGGATTCTTTTTAAAGGAGTAAACAGGATTAGGGAACGGAAGAGTTGAGTGTAAGTGAGCACCTTGGTGCTGCTAAACCATGGCCTCCATTTTGCTGCCACCGGAAGCTGGAGCTGGTTGACAGAGAGTCTACTAGAAGTGATGGGCACTCTCCCATCAGTATCTCCACTGCAAAGGTCAATGTTCCATTGTGTTATAATTAATTCGCAGTTCGTGTGCACCACAAATCAGTTCACTTCTCATCTTGAAAAGTATTGTCATGCATACCTGTAAACCCAGACTCTGATGTTGTTTTTCATCAGCTCCCGGATAATAGGCAGGACAGTTGTGGCGCTGTCGACCCAGTGTCTCAAGACATCACTGAAAAATAGGATGGAGCAAACATATTTACAAATCACGCCATGATTCGAAGGAAACAAACTTGATTTTGTCAATGTGATCTAGATCGAAGGATGCGATTGCACATGGGCCAGCCAATCATCGCGGATTCAGCAGCATGGGCAAGTAGCGTGATATGTGGACAAAAAATCCCTAATAATTCCACGCATGTCGTGCAAGATGTGGAGTATAATACAACGATATGCATATGCACAAATTAAAGAACCCGAAGACCATATGGTGGTTGATGCAATTCACCATTTGCATTGGATGACGCCATGAATAGGAAAACAAAGCGGATGCAGGTGATAATACGATAAGATCTTGGTGTGAATCTTTCCTCGAGAACACGCGTATAAATTAGTCAGAACAAACTGGTACCACGCATGACCTATCTTCTCGCCTGTTAACTCGAACAAATAAGGATTTGGACGCCAACTCTCTAACAAAATGTTAATTTGCATCTACCATCTAGATCATGTGAAGGGCAGTTGGTGACCGCTACAAGTTTGAGGAACCAGCCAGGCTTGACAGTATATACTAATGAATTACCACATCGCTTACAAGTTTGCATCAACCTTCTTGTGATGCACCTACCGTCCATGGACGCTACGGCATATAGTAAGGTTTATTGTAGAGGAAAAACTAGGACCAATTATGGAATATAAGCTCTACATTCATGGTAAAGTGTTGAACTACCTGGTAGATGAACACTTTTCGTGCAAGGCTATTGATTAGTGTGGTGTGTGGTTCACTTCAACCAGGGTGGTGCAGCAAACTATAGCAATCAGGTTAGTCGTTGCCGCATGATTGACGAAGCACCCAAAAAGAACTCCAATAATGCAGTGTCATGTCGATCCCTGATTGGGTTTCTTTGATCAAATCGATCGGTTTTAGCTCGGTGGTACGCTAGCTGCACTGTGCTCAGATCGATCATGAGTAACACTAATTTCGTGTGCTGTCCTATTGAGCTCCGACGTAGCTTTATTCTTGGATAACGGAAGAGTGTTGAGTATGTAAATGTCCACCCGATCAATATATTGTGAGTTGCATGTCTCTATAACATGGTTTTGGTTACCGGTTGGGAAGTCTGGTTACCGGTCGGTAACCGGACATTCCGAGCACCCTCGAGAAATGGTCATACCGTTAAAAAATCCATTTTTTAAATTTAATAAAAAACTCTCGGTAAATGGTCATATTGTGAAGCATTTTTTTTGAATTTTCAAATTTTGGTTTTCAAAATCGTCTGGTAACCTGTCGTGATTTTCCAGTAACGTGGTAACCAGATATCCCGACCCCTCTCAGGAAAAAAATTCTACCGGTAACCAAAACCTTGCTCTACAAAGACCAATCTTTTTAGATCAACGGACCACATACAGATTGAAACGAGTGAACAAATATACTAAATCGTGTCTATATACTTGTGATTCATGAGAGAAAAACATAGGATATTATAATTCGAAACCGACTGAGTAGTTTTTTCCGTTCTCTTTATAGAAAAAGGGATTGAATATGATGAATGTCCGGATGTACCTGCAGGCTGACCATGGGTGGGTGAGGCGTGTGATGTTTGCGTGGAACGCCTTTTGTACGTCCGGGCGGTTGAGGTAGGCGTCCACGTAATAATCCGTGCAAGGATCGAAGTTCTCGATCTGGCCACACGTAAAATCCAAGTTAACTTAATCAATATCCCTATGAATTAGCCTCATCAAAATCATCCATGAATTTTGTACCGCTGCCACCATTACTGTAATAGCTAAGTGATGATGCATATATGGATCGTAAACGCACCGAGGGGGTGATGGGCGGCGTCACGAGCTTCTCCGACTGGCAGTTGGGCGCGTAGATGTTGTAGATGTCGAGGTCGCCGAGGTCGTTGGAGGCGTCGGCGGAGGCGGTGTCGCAGAGGTCGTTCGACGTCGCGCCGGCGGTGAAGTTGCAGTGCCTGTTGATGCCGTCGGCCGTCTCGTCGGAGATGAGCGCGTGCGTCCAGAAGAAGTCGTACATGCCCTTGGTGTCCGTCCCGTCGTTGATCACCGCGTTCCCGATCTAGAGTACCAAATATGCAGTTGAGTACTTGAGTTGAGTAACACTACACTGTTTATGCAACTAATTAATGTGTGAGCGTGACGGGTACCCGAAGCACTGCGTACCATGATGCCCTTGAGGTTGATGGCCGGCGAGGCGTGGCCGAGGATGGCGTGGGCCAGCTGCGGGACGTAGTGGCCGGCGTAGCTCTCGCCGGCGATGTAGAACTCCCGGCCCTTGTACTCCGGGAACCGCTCCATCCAGTTGGCCAGGAACAGGTACGCGTCGTCCGCCGTCCGGTTGTCCCCGCTCCGGCTGTAGTCCGCCGTCGTGTTGGAGTACGAGTAACCCACACCCGCCGGGCTCTCCAAGAACAGAACATTCGCCACTGCATGCACACCATGCCCCGATCACACACACGTTGTCACTAATTTGCCAATGGATCGCCGCGTTGAAATGAGCGTACGTGGTGCATACCGTGGTTCCAGGAGTAGGGGTTGCGGTACAGCGTCTTGCCGTCGCTCATGACGCGGAACGGGCCGAGCTCCTCCATGGCGCCGTACCCCAGCGACGAGCACCCGGGCCCTCCGTTGAGCCAGAGGAGGAGGGGCTTCGCCTTGGACGACGACGCGTCACCGTTGCCGCCGACGGCTTCGGCGAGATAATAGAACAGGGCGCGACCGGCCGCTGCGTCCACCGTCACGTACCCGGCGTACTGCGCGAAGTCTACGCCGCCCGGCTGCCCGGGGAGCGCCTCAACGCGGTCGGCCTCCTTGCGCCCGGCCTCCGCCGCCGCCGGCACCGGCGAAGGCTTTCTGCTACCCGTGGACGACTTCGTCGTCTCCTCCACGGCCAGCGACGGCCACGACTGCTGGCGCGAAGATGGCGACCCGCGCAGCCGGTTCAGGTAGTCGCCCTGCCGTGCCCGCCGCACCTTCGCCGCCGCGTCCGTGCCGGAGCCCAGCGCGAGGCATTGCACCGCAACCAGCAGCAAGATTACTGCTACTGAGCTCTTCATGGCTCTCGTGCGCTGCTGGGGCGGGATCGCCGGGACGTAGTTCTCTTGGCGGTAGCTTTCGGACAGGCACGCTGCACAGTGGAGCCAGCGGGTGTCGATCTGGTATTTATAGGGCGAGAATTGGGAGTACGTGGGACAAATGACAGGTAGGAATCGGTAGCAAAGTTCCCATCCCCAATACAAGATAGAGATCCGGCCATGCATCCACTAGGTAGCACATACTTTCATGACAATGAAATTTCTTCTGTTATAACTGACTACCTGTTCGAAAAACTGTATACCTTCGGTGCTACATATGGATTTCCTTGATTCATACACATCTAGAGTACTGGCCGATGATCACAACGATGATGACTCCCGTGGGCATCATCTTCCTCTCTAGAGGCTTCGTCGAGGTTCCCATTTCCCTTTACCCTAGGTAAAACCCTAAACCTCTCCAGATTGGGCAATGACAACACCTCGGCTTATCCCTTCTTGGATCCCCACCTTTGAACAATGGGGTTGCGTGCGAGTTAGGTTGTGGTCGATGGGTTGTTGACGATGCTTAGTCCTAGCTATAGCGACAACATCTTACTGCACCACGTGATCAGAAAGGGATGGGGTTCCTCTCTCTCTGGCGATAGATCTAGGGTGGATCAATTTGGTGGATGGTGTGTTACACCCTCCGAGCCAGAGCCGGAGTGAAGGGTCCCTCTTGGGCAGGGGAGAACCATCGCAACGTGGCACTGTCCAACCATTCTAGAGTATGTATTTTCTCAAATATTACCGAGTGGCGTAGTGGTGGAGGACAAAAGATTTCGTGCTAGGGCAACCTATATATTTTTTAATAAAAGTATAACCTATAAAACAATGACTGCTCAGTGGGGCGATAAACCGTAAACAACATGATGTGCCATTCAAATATCAAGACAGTATATGAGGTACTTAATTCTCTACGTTGAATAATGAATAGGTTAAGATTATATTGTATATGCCCATGCTCATGATTAGAGACATCACCATGATGCATATTTGCAAGACAAACATTCTTATTCCCATTGAACGTAGAAATATGTCTCATGATTCAAGATAAGAGAAGTTTTGAGGCAACTATGAAGATAGCTCATTTGTGCAAGAGTCAAAATCGATGACAGTAGAGTCTATAGCAACATAGAAGATGTCCACACTCTTAAAAAAATCAACATGAAGATGTCTTCTCCTCTTTTTTATTCCTCGTTTAGTTACCATTGCATACATACTTAGAATTGTGAGGCGTTTTTCTATGCAAATTGACATCGCCCAGGAGGGCTCTCAGCCATCTTTCTCCGATTGAGCAAACATGTCATCATAAACTTAACTAAATACATTTACTGAACTAAGATAATTAGAATTCAGATCAACAAAATATACAAAACCAAAGTAGAACCATAAAACATAATCCATTGTGACCACCACTATAAAAAAATTGGATTGAGAATTATTTAGTGCAAAAATAAAGAGTTCGATTCTGGAAAGTCATTTTGGCTCCTCGCTTTTTCAAAAAACTAAAAATATATTTAATAATCCAAAAAATCTGTAATAAATCATACATATTCTCAATGATATATCCTACAATCGTGCAAAATCCCAATGGAAAATGCAATGTATTTTGAGCTACACAAAAAGACAAAAGTTGGAAATTTGAAACTATATATTGTTCACTATACTTAGATTTGTAAATTTGTCATTGTTGTGCGACAAAACATAAAGTATTTTGTATGAAGATTTTTCATGTTTGTAGGATATATCATTGAGAGCACCATTTTGTTTCATAACTGTTTGGACTTTAAATCTATTTTTTATTGTTTATAAATAGTGAGATCACTAGAGTTCGGTAACACCAAATCTCTACTCGTTTCTAACTAGAGTAGACCTTGTCCCTGTTTTCGGTTTGAAATCGACTTTCTGCAGCATACACTAGAGCAACCATGATTTGCTCAAACATATTACATTTTGACGCACCGCCATTCAAATTGCTCTGAAAAACATGTGAATCTGATTTTTTTTTTGGCTAAAATTAAGGTAGAGTGGCCGTGCTACCGTACCTTGTCCTAACGGGAACTCTGGCCTTGGAAAAATTTGCTCCGATGCAGTCCAACAGTTTAGCATGAATCATGATGTAATCCAACAGTCCATAACTTGACCGAGTTTTAACTGAAATTCTCAGTCAGCTTACAATTAGCATAAACGAAAAAAGATGTCTAAGAACTTCCTTGATACGCACGGTGGTTTCTCCATCAGAATCGCACCGAAAACTTGATCGGAGGCGCCATGCCACTGTCAATAAAGTAATTATTACTTATTTAGTTAGGCAGGAGTCCTAAACTCTTAATTGGGGTAGACAGCACACTTGTGTGTTCAGCGGTGAAAGTGGAGAAGAACATGTTACCGGCAGATAAAGAAAAAGGAAAATCTTCTACTACGTTGTTTGCTTCTGCTTGACGAGCCACTTGCAGCTGCTTGTTCTGGGAAAACAATTGGTTGTAAACTCTTAATACAAGGAGTCCGCACACTAGCTGTGTCTTTGCAACTCACGTGGATGAGTCTTAATCCGTCAACTTCAAAGTGTTGATTTCGACAAAATAAAAGGGGACCAATTACCAACTGGCGTCTTCAGCTGCGACGTATATAGTCTGAATAATACGCCTCGTGCATTGGACAGAGTAATTTGGCCCTTGTGCTGTACTGTAGATGAGTGGTGGTGGAAACAACTTTTCGGCCACACGCACCTCGAATCTGCTGGCTGCTAGCAGCTCTCCAGCTATTATATCCTTGGGTTTGTTGGTTAGGCAAGATCCCAATTAAGCAATCGATTGCCATGGTGATCTGGTCAGAACCTTGGTCAGCTTTGGGGCCTTTTCCTACACCAAGTGGCCTCAACTTTCATTCATACTAGTACAAGATTAACAAAACTCATTGGCTTGATGCATTAACACCAAGGCTGGTGTGGTTTTATAAATTAGACGACGGCTAGATATATGGCGTGGCCAATTGAATGGCTAAAAATGGATGATATAGGGAATTGCTTGTCGAGATAGAATATCATTAGTAAATTTGTGTGAGGATGACCGTGGAAGACGGAATTGGTGAAAGAATGTATGATGTAGATAGCTTACGTCTTGAGATTAACTAATATTATTTGGGTTTTGCTTTATAAGAGATATACAGCCTATATCCAAAAATATCTTGAAGATTGAACTTTGCTACAAAAATATAGTAGTTATCTGATGAAACTTAATTACATCAATTTTTGAAATAATTTAATCCAACTAAATATCATGAAAGCAATATCCCAAGATTAACTACCATATGCAAACTAGATATGCAGTGAAAAGATAGGCGATACTTGCACATTTAACTCAATTTTATATGCAGTAATCATGAAAAGAACCAGCATATGGGAAATAATCGCGTAGGAGTTGTTCGGAGTTATGACCCTGGTTCTATGGCCTTGAGGTGCGCAGTCTTGGCAGCGAGAGCGGAAGCAACATTCTTGTCATCAATAGTGTATGATATGGTCATGGGGTATCAATTATCATAGTTGAAGAAGTTGTTTGTAGTCGACGAAATTAAACATGAACAGTCACGCCGGGACGACGCTCTCCCAAAAATATTTCCATCAATCTTCCGATGTAGAATCACAAGAGATGGAGTTACGGGCGTCTGCTCTCCAAGATGGGCTTGGCTTCCACCTACTTATATAATACTGTTTGAGTAGGACACGGGGAGTCTGTAACACCCCACAATCCGGAAAACCCAAAACAACGATGAACTTAACGGCTTCGTCATTAACTCAAAACTAAAGCACAATCTTCATAGGTCTAAGACCGACACATTCAAAAAACACGACGTGCAGGTGAGATGTGCGATGGAGGAGTGGGAGTGAGCGACCCCTCTTTTCATGTACTCTAGTAACCGACAGAAGAGGCTCTCTTATAAGGAGCTTCAACTACCTACTTAGCACACCTCAAATTTCGATAGTATCCGTCCTCTTTTAAATATATATAAATATAGTCCTGAAATATGAGTTTTATTTTTCGAGGAGATACTATGAGTTAACTCCTATTTGAATCAAGGATTTTCGACAAGTGTCAGTTTCATCACATTTCACGACCTGTCATGTTGCCTCCCACAACTTCTCTGCTTCCATGTTCCATCCCCTCCCCCACTGCAAACATTAGCTAATCTTGCAAGCGGTAACATTTCTTAAATCATGGAAATGACAAGTATAAATATGCTTGCAATTTCCCTAATTTTTTGTACTTCCTCTGTCCAACAAAAGATGTCACACTTTCTATCAAATTTGGATGTATCTATACACTAAGTCATGTCTAGATACATTCAATTTTTGATCAAGTTGAGACATCCTTTATTGGACGGAGGGAGTACCAACATATATAAATGTCATTCTTGGAGCACCCACATTTCAACATGCCACTCTAGTAAACAATCTTCAGACATGATACATTCCAACATACAGAATTTCATCTACTCCCTCCGTCCAATAAAGGATGTCTCAATTGGATTAAAAATTGGATGTATCTAGACATGACTTAATGTATAGATACATCCAAATTTGATAAAAAGTGTGACATCTTTTGTTTTTTTTTTAGAAAAGGGTCACCCCAGCGTCTGCATCAAAATGATGCATACGGCTACTTTATTACTTTTATTCAACAAAGCTGGCAAAAAGCCTTACAACGAACGAGTACAAGCTGAACCCACCAACACCGAACAACTAGCACAAACGACAGAGGGAACAGGGCCTTGTACCCCGTCCACAGCCGTCGCCGGCTCCTTGGCTAACGCAGAGATAGTGCCTTGTGCACACGCTCCGGAAGTCGCCTCCATCCTCTTCCTCCAACCCAACTTCAGCATGCCGATCGGAGCAAACCTCTCGCCAGTCCTGCCGCCGATGCCACCATGACACCAGGCAGCGCCTCCACCCTGTGCAAGTCACCAAACAAGGACCGACTACAAGTCCTCGCTGCACCACGCCGCCAAGAAAAGCCGTCTTCGTCATTGAAGGTGAAGCTCCACACCGCCGGTAGGCTACTCCAGGCACCCATGTTCCAAAACGATGCCCCCAAGAGGGATAAACGACACCGAAGGTGCCGCCATCGTCCGATCCGGTAACACCAGATCTGGGGTTTCCCCCGGAACATCCGGGCGGAAGGCAGCAGAGTCACAGCGACGACTCCTTCAACAAGGTAACGACGCCCACGGGCGCCGCCATCGTCGGCTCCGACGTCGGAGCCCGGCTCTCACCAGCCATCATCAACTCCTTCAGATCTCCGCGAGCCGAGGCAAGATCCAGGCATGACGCGGCCACCGGAGTGAGCGGCACACCCGAGATCACCAAGCCCCACTCACAAGGATCCGCTCCACGCCCCGCAGATCGGGCCGCCGGAAGCCACCGCGTTGCGCCCGAAGAGCCGGGAACCACGCCGTCCGCCGCGTCGTCGAGGTAGGGCACGACGTCGCCATGGCGCCTGGCGACGGCACCACGCCCGAGGATGACGGCACCCACCCGCGCCGGCCCATCCATCTTCGAGGGCGACAAGACCCCCCCGCCGCCGGCCGCGCCCAGGCTTTGCCTGGCCGTGCCCGTGGTGGCAGCGGGGGAGGAAGGGAGAAGGAGCTGCGGGGGGCTGGGGGCGGCGTCGGCGCTAGGGCTCCCCCTGCCGCCGCGCGGGGGCGGGAGGGGGAGGGAGGGGGAGGGAGGGAGAGCTTCCGGCGACGAGGAGAACGGTGGTGGCGGCGGCTAGGGTTGAGTCTCGTCCTTGTAGGCCACCAGCCTTACGAGCTAGAGCAGATCGCCACCACCATTAACCTTTATTATTGGGATTGACATCTTTTGTTGGACAGAGGGAGTATATGAAATGTTTGCTAAGCGTTTGAGCTAATAGGTTCCTATGTATCATAGGACTGTTTATTTCGTGTAATGAATCTCCTCTTACTCTTAGCATTTCTTGCAGTCAGGGAGCGTTCTGCCAGCAAGGAAACACTGGATAAGCACAAACGCTCGCTGCGGCTGGTAGCTAGACCTCGTGGCCTTCTCCTCTCACGGTTACCAAGCTGAGATCACCCTTGTACTGACAACATATCCACCCACCTCTCTGGCACCCTGATTTTACAAGATTCAACATATCATTATATTTGCCTAGTCAGAAAAAAACACCCGATAATTGTGATATCAGTCTATAAGAGCTTCAGGATTTCTAAAGACATGGCAGATTCTCAAAAGCAGCCCCACTCTAAAGACTCTTCCTCTCTCTGAGCACCTTGAAGACATGAACCACATCTTCTCCCGTGATTTAGCAAAATTCCTTTGGAGTGGCATGTTTTGCTTTCGCTCACTCATAATGCTACTCCCCCCGGTCCATAAAAAAAGTGTCGCTAGTATAGGAATAAAATTGTGCATAGTATGTTGATTCCTCCCGACACTTTATATGGATTGGAGGGAGTAAGAAGTTTGTATTGCTTCTTTTCACAGCCCAGGTTTTTTGTCAGGGACTCAGGGGAACAATAAGGATTTCAGTTGCAGCTAGCCGTGTCTGCTTGACTGTCTCAGTGAACAGGTTAGGGCAAGCGAAGAAGAACTGAGTACGAGAGTGTCCGCAGTCCGCACCTGAGTACTGCTGAACCATGGCCTCCACTTCACAGACACAGGGAGAGCTGGAGCTGGTTAATAGAGTATCTAGTGGCGATGACCGGCACATTCCCGTCGGTGTCTCCGCTGCGAAGATGAGTGATCACTGATTGTATCACGATTACTTTCATGCATTTGTATCTGAAAAGTGCCACTACCTCTACCTGTACACTCAGACTCGGGTTTTGTTTTTCATCAGCTCCCGGATAATCGGCAAGACAGTTGTGGCTCTGTCCACCCATTGAGTGAAGACCGCACTGAAATGAGCAAACCTATTCTTGAATTATGCCATGGTGCGACGAAACTAAACTAAATTTTACCATATCTGTTCAACGTGGATTTTATCACATGGATGTGATTGCACGTGGTTCAGTCAACTTAAGCATGGGAAACAAGCTTATCGATCAATCATAGACTCACAAGACGAACTAAAATAATACGCAATGAATCCACGTATGGTGTGTAGGAAGCGGTAGCTATTTGTTGTGAGTGACATCATTCAGAAACCTCTTGATTCGTTATAAATTACGGATTTGTTTGATGTTGCTTTCGACGAATCAACCAGTAGTCTGCCTTTGTATGAGTAGAATGTAAAAGCGAACTCATTTGGACACGTCGGATTTAGGGATGCAAGTGGGATCTCGCCTATACCCCCGCTTCTAATTTTGAACTAGAATTTTCCAAATGAATTAAAAGCTAGATATAGGTGGGAACTCACTTGACATCGTAGAGGGTTTTAAGGGGTTCTTTGATTATTCGGATTTTCATCTTTTTTGTTTTGGATTATAACCGAAAAACATGTAAATATGTGCTTTTGGCTTGGCATAAGCCAAAGCACCTACTCTATCTGTTCCACAATATGTGATGTTTTAAGTGTTACACATGTTATCTAGATTCGAACTAAAAAGAGCGAACATCTACTCTAAAATATATCTAGAT
Organism: Poa annua; assembly: GCA_026929855.1. Classification (NCBI taxonomy): domain Eukaryota; kingdom Viridiplantae; phylum Streptophyta; class Magnoliopsida; order Poales; family Poaceae; genus Poa; species Poa annua. Next base: position 12,356,020 of record CM049433.1, on the reverse strand, counting down.
ATATGTGTATACATGTGAATATAGAAAAAGGTTAAAACATCGTATATTATGATGTTATGAAACGGAGGGATCACCACGGTGGAGGAGGAGGCCGCACGACTGGTAGAGGAGCCGTCTTGGCGGCGCTGCGGGGGACGGCTGCAGGAAGGACCGACGGAGGAGGACGAGGCTGCCGTTGCCACCGAGTTGGCCATCGTGGCCATGTACCAGAAGCTATCACGCTCGATGATGGCCACCGAGTTCACGAGCGGCGCTAGGAACCCGTGCGTGTCACCCTCCTGCTTGTTCCGCTTCGGTAGACTTCCCCGTACCTCCATGCGGATCAGCATTTAACCCCGCTTCCCCCACGCAACTAACATATCAGCCATCCATGTCTGCTATAGTGCATCCAACGGCTCTGACCTAGATGGGTAGTACCCAGTGGAGACCCAATCAATATTCATTATACTCCTTCCGTCCATACAAATATCTTAATTTTATACATTTATCTATACACTAAAACATGTCTAGATATATGTAAATTTAGATAAAGTTGAGAAGTTTTTTTTATCGCTGATGCCAATTCTCAGCTGTCTGTTTTCGTTTTCGCTCACCTGCGTTTTTGTGTCCGCTCATCGTGTGTTAAGATTCGAGCTGTGTTCCTCTGTTTTCCGGGCTCGTTGGTCGCTCGGGTGTGGGCTTTTTTGGACGAAGCCCGTTATAATTTTGGGCGCCCGTTATCTCTGTCTTTTTTTTCCTCTAGTGGAACGACGTCGGCGAGGGTTTCCTTCTTTTTGAATTTTCACCTGTGTCCGGTTGCTAGAACATTCGTCCTCGTCAGAGAGGGGAGGGCGGTGGAAAGGGAGCGCCTCGTATGCATCTGTCCCGTCATGGCGAAAATCCGAGGAGGGGCCGGCGGCTGGAGGCGAAGACAACGGCGTCTCAGGTATCACTCGCGCAACACTCCTCCCGCACCGTTGACCTCACTGCTGTCGGCAGTCATCGGGCGTAGGCCGGTGTATAGGCGGTGTCGAGGGCCGGCGTAGGATGTAGCTGCCGTCGGCAGTCCCGGCGAGGGGATGGCGAGCTTGGAGGGACGAGGAGAGATTTACCTTTTGCGGGGGGTGGCTAGATGAGCTCGTGCTCGCCTGGGCAGGAAGGGGAGGAGCGGAGCAGCGGGCGTGGGGAGAAGAGGAGTCGCTATTCGTGCTCGATCTTTCTCTCGTGTTTGCTTTCTGCAGCGTTGATTTGTGTTTTTGATTCAGTGTGAGGTGTCGTGGTGCCTGTGTATGTTGTCTAGACCCGGCGCAGGTCTTCCTCGCAGGAGAGCAGGGATGGCGAGCAAATAGGTGACAACGCCGTGCTCCTTCCGAATGATTTGGATGCTCCTGTTCTTCTCCCCTCGTCTCGTCTGACCAGGAATTTGGGTTCGTGTCAGCTCATTTTTCTGCCGGATTTTATTTTATTTGGTCTATTTCTGGGGGCGAGGAACTGAAGAATCCGTGCCATCTCGTGGCTTCTCCGATGGGGAATCTAGGTGATTTTATCCTCGTGTTTGCTATCTACAGTGTCTAGTGTTTGGGGATGGAGACAGATTCCTGCTAATAGGTGATTTTAGCTGTTATATATTCATCCGCACTAGCTAGGATTCGATTATCTGCTACTGTATTCATCTGAGCAGCTTGAGTTGTTCAATCGCTGCCCTTCTCTCTGTCCATCTCTCTCTCTCTGTGTTATCTTTTGTGGTCTCGTTGATTTGCTTCTATGCAATTGTGAAGAAGCATGTGTTCTGCGTTGTTCTATGGACATGAGACAATCTGATGGTAGTAGTTGTTTTTGCAAGTTGTGGATAATGTGGACTCAGATCTATTGCTTGTGAATTATCTAGTAAGTGATCTGACTTGTTGGTTTCATCAACTCTAGTATTAATGTTCAAGATTCAGGCACACACCATGGATTCAGATACACGTCTATTTATTTGTCTGTCATGATCTGCACCTGTCGTGATGTTAATTCATTTGAGTTGTTAATTCGGCTTCCTTGTTCTGAGCGGCTCTCAGTTTGTCCTTCAGTCGTGTTGCTTTGTTCGCTCACAGTAGTAGCGTGCAACATCGTTGATGCATTGTCTACCTGAAAAAATAGTAGGAATGCAGTATATTAGTGTTTTTGTTTTTTAGATAAAAGGCTCAGAGCCCAACTTTAAATTAATAAAGCCAACACCGGCTGGTATTACAACATGCTGATCACACAGCTTACAGGCAACTAGAGGCTCAAGAAAACAAAAGGTAAACAACAAACACAGCTTGAGTCTCCAATGCCACAAACCAACGTTGCGAACCAAGGTACACCGCGGGTCAAGAGAAAGCACCGAGGAGCAAGGCGACGTCGTCTTCACCAAGCCACGCCTAGCCTCAAAGCCCACCGTCTTCGCCGCCGGAAGGGACCCCGTGTCCCTTGCCTAGGCTCGAAGGCGCCGCACCGCCGGCGAAGAGAGTTCACCCGAGAACAACAGGGGACCAAGCACTAGTAAAAAACACAAATGACCCAAATAGTCACGGTTCGAACAGCTAAAACGGAATCACGGGCACGAAACCTTTTGTCCCGGTTCCAGAGGCACCTTTAGTCCCGGTTTGAAAGACCAACCGGGACTGAAGGTATTTGTCCCGGATCATGTCTAAAACCGGGACTAATGTGAAACTTGTACGTCTCCCGATCGCGTTTTGAGTGCGCTTTGAAAACCGATCAGCCCGCCGGCGTTTTTTAATGAGCTTTGGAAACGATCAGCCGGCGTTGATACACACGAAATTAATCGCTGCAGAATTCGAACATGCAGCGCCGCCGCCTGCCAGCCTTTCTTCTGGCGGTTAAATATATGAATATCGGTTAAAAGGATAATATAAATTATACCGATTCATGGATATTTCCTACCGTTTCATGGATTATATGAATTATATCGACTAAATGGATTATATGTCGATTCATACCGGTTAAATATATGAATACCGGTTAAATATAAGAATATCGGTTTAAATTTATGAAATATATGGAAACAAAATACATTTTTTGTTATTTGTTAACAATATTATTACTTAAAAATTAATATTTATGTTAATATCGGTTTATATGGATTATATCTATTAAATGGATTATATTGATTATTTGGATTTTATTTTCCTACCGATTTAATGGTTTTCGATTTATATCGATTTATGGATTATATAGAAACAAAATACATTTTTTATTATTTGTTAACAATTATTATTACTTAAACATTAATATTTATGTTAATATCGGTTTATATGGATTATATCGAATAAATGGATTATATGGATTTTATTGACTATTTGGATTTTATTTTCCTACCGATTTAATGGTTTTCGATTTATGGAATATATAGAAACAAAATACATTTTTTGTTATTTGTTAAAAATTATTATTACTTAAACATTAATATTTATGTTATTTGTTAACATTAGAATTCAAAAAATCATATGCATGTGACATCAAAGTCTATAGGAAAATAAGATTGGTATTATCACGTTCTTACCAGTGCAATCTTGGAAACTAGCTGGAAAGGAGCATATAAGTTAAGCGTGCTGGGGGTGGAGCAGTGTTAGGATGGGTGACCAATCGAGAAGTGGAGCGACTTGATCGAGATTACGATTAGATATTAGCTGGGTGGTGCAGTGTGAGGGACTTGAGATTAGGATTAGAGATTAAACTGACAAATAATTCAAATATTTGAAATAGAGAAAAAAATTCAAAAAAAATACAAATTCCAAAAAAATATGTGCGGATTTTGGTCTGGCCTAGCCTCAAGTTCTTCCAGCCTCGCGGCTTTTAGTCCCGGTTCCAGACTGAACCGGGAGTAAAGGTTGGACCCTTTAGTCCCGATTCTGCAGTCCCGGTTGGTAAACCGGGACTAAAGGCACTTACCAACCGGGACTAAAAGCCTTTTCTCTACTAGTGAAGAGAGCTAGGTTGCCGGATAGGAGGAAGAAGTGCTCCCGTAGCTCCACTGGACGACCACCGCCATCACAGACACCGCAACACCGGTCTCTCTCTATCTCAGGCCCCTCTATCTCTCTCTCAATGGTTCAGTTTCAGTTACGTTTCACTGTCATGGTCTCTGTTTGCTCTCTCTCTCTCTCTCTCTTTTAATGGCCCAGTTTCAGTTAAGTTCATTGATTCAGTGTTCTCATTCAGTTTCAGTCTCTCTCTCTCATTCTTCTCTGTGTGTCTCTCTCTCTCAGTTATTTTCAGTGTTTCAGTTTGTCGTCAGTTTCATTGATTCAATGTTGTCATTCAGTCTCTCTCTCTCTCTCTCTCTCTCTCTCTCTCTCTCTCTCTCTCTCTCTCTCTCTCTCTCTCTCTCTCTCTCTCTCTCTCTCTCTCTCTCTCTCTCTCTCTCTCTCTCTCTCTCTCTCTCTCTCTCTCTCTCTCTCTCTCTCTCTCTCTCTCTCTCGGTGTCGACCTACCCTATCCAGATACCACAGCTTGCTCAGTTAGTTTAGTTTATTTACTCATTTTTTGCCATGTTCAGTGTTCATTGTTTCAGTACAGTCCCCTGTGACTGTCATTGTTTCAGTAATTTTGTTTCTCTCTCTCTATCTCAATTTTCAGTGCAAATATATGTGCCTCAAGTTTTAGTGTCTGCAAATCTACATATCTATCTCAATTTTCAGTGCAGATATATGTGCATCAAGTTTCAGTGCCTGCAAATCTACATGTCTATCTCAATTTTCAGTGCAGATATATGTGCATCAAAGTTTCAGTGCCTGTAAATCTACAAACTATCCATGGGAATAAGAAGCTTTTCTACTTTGAGTCTGCTGACAAGGGAGGGGGGGGAGGGTTAAGGGAGAACAAGCATTCAGAGAAGAGAAGCAAAGGTACCTCACGGTGCATGGACTGATTTGGTGCGAGGTACGCACCATTGCTGGCAAATCTCTCTTGAGTATGATCATAGGCATCCATCTCCCCTTCTCTCTATCCTGTCAAATCATTCCTCTGCAGATCAGTGTGTGTTTTCTTGTCCGACTCTCTACCCTTTTTCTTTGCTTCTGTTTTTTTGGTTCAATGGTGGACGCCGATCGTGATCTGCTTTTTCGTTTTTCTTGAGGAAGAAGAAGGTATCCTACCCGCCCTGCCCTCTCGCTACGCTATGATACATCATGCAAGCGAATGAGAGGGTGCTAGGTTGACGTAGGGGAGCCCAGTTAAAAAAGAGGGCCACGTACTGGGCTTTTGAGGATAAATAGATTTTTAACGGGTCGGGACGGGCTGGAGGATACGATCCATTAACCATTAATGGGTCGGGATGGGCCCATTTCATTTTCTGCCTCCCCGCAAGTTTGAATTCGTGAGATATTAAGCTGGCTTACGTGTTGGCACATGATTGGCTGCGAAATGTGTCTGTGCCCGAAATCAAAAACAGACGTCTGTTAAATAGACAATCCTATTTTATGGACGAAGAAAGTATATCTATGCCCGAGACTTGACTTTTTATGATGTAACCATTATGGCCCAACGTGTCATTGCCGTCTATGAAGTGTTGACGATCACTGAAACATAAGACAATCAAAAGAAAGACCGAACTGTTAGAGTATATTATGGTTAGTCTAGATTTGGTAGTTTAGATTGTAATCCAAGTCTATCTCTAGGAGGTTTCGTAGTCCCCAAGTCTTGTACCCCTTTATATACAGTCCACCGTGACTCATTGTAATCAATCTAGTATCAATACAATACAACATATTCCGCAATCTTACATGGTATCAGAGCAGTTCGCTCCGCAGCCTAGGGTTTAACCACCACCGCTTCCGCCGCGCCGCCCCCGGAGAGATTTATCTCTGCCGGGGGCACGCAAATAGTAGATTAGATCTTTAGTCATTGATACGTCTCCAACGTATCTATAATTTCTTATGTTCCATGCTATATTATACCAAGTTATTACATGTTTTATATGCATTTTATATAGTTTTATGCATTTTCTGTGACTAACCTATTAACAAGATGCCACAGTGTCAGTTCCATGTTTTCTGCTGTTTTTGGTTTCAGAAAAGTACTTAAGGAAATATTCTCGGAATTGGATGATTTCTTTTCAGAAGTCAGTTTTTATTTAGGAACGTTCCAGAAGTCCGAAGGAGAAACGAAGACGGAGACCGAGGCGGCCTCATCAGGCCCAGGCGCGGCAGGCCTTCTGGCCGCGCGAGAACGTGGTGAGGGCCCCTCGGCCCTCCACCGCCTTCGCCCTTTCGCCTACATATACCCCCCAGACCAAAAACCCTAGAACGGTGTTCATATTTTCCTCCACGGGTCCCGAGCCGCCGCCGTCGTCAACAACAATTCGGGAGAGATCAGAACTTCTCCCCGGCACCCTGCCGGGAGGGGGATTCGTCACCGGAGGCCTCTACGTCGCCATGACCGCCTCCGGACTGATGCGTGAGTAGTCTACACTTGGACTACGGGTCCATAACAGTAGCTAGATGGATGTCTTCTCCTCTTGTGCTATCATGTTTAGATCTTGTGAGCTGCCTATCATGATCAAGATCACCGTTATGTAATACTTCATGTTGTGTTTGCTGGGATCCGATGAATATTGAGTACTAAAGTTATTGCTTCATAATATATCATGTGTGTGCTATTTTATGATCTTGCATGCTCTCCGTTACTTGTGTATGCTCTGGCCAAGTAGATGCTTGTGACTCCAAGAGGGGTATTTATGCTCGATAGGAGGTTCATATCTCTATTAAATCTGGGGTGGTGACAGCTAGCTCTAAGGTTGTAGATGTATTGTTGCTACTAGGGATAAAACAGTAGTACTTTGTCTAAGGATGATGTTGCTTACTTACTTTACACACAGTGCTTAAGGCGATAATCTGTTGCATGCAACTTAATACCGAAAGGGGTGCGGACGCTACTGGAAGGTGGATTATTAGTCATAGATGCGGTTGGAACGGTCTTGCTCATCATTATTCTATCAATTGCCCAGCTGTAATTTGTTTACCCGCATGAATGTTATTATTATTATTTATGGAGAGACACCACTAGTGAACTGTGAACCCCGGTCCTTCTCTTTAATCTGATAAACCACAAACTGCAAACCTGTTACTTTCTGCAAACAAACATCTTTCTTCCACACATACGTTTAATCCTTTGTTACAGCAAGCCGGTGAGATTGACAACCTCACCGTTAAGTTGGGGCAAAGTATCTTGGTTGTGTTGTGTGCAGGTTCCACGTCACCTATGTCCCAGGAAGCATTTTCTGGCACCGTTGACACCTCGGGGGAATTCATTATTTCCTACTGGTTCGATAACCTTGGTTTCACAACTGAGGGAAACTTGCTGCTGCACTACTTCATACCTTCCTCTTGGGGTCTCCCAACAACACACCCACCGTGTGCATAAAGCAATTTTTCTGGCGCCGTTGCCGGGGAGATAAGAATTCCTTTGAAGACCTTCACACTCCTCCGTCAACTTCGTTGCCGGTGATTTGAAGATTCTTCTACGAGGGGAGTTTTCGCACATCCAATTTTTTTATTTTTTTATTGTCTTGCTTAGTTTATTTTTATTACTGTCTTGTTTGCTTAATATCAAAAATACAAAAAAATTAGTTACTTGCAATTTATTTTATTGTCTTGTTTGCTTAATATCAAAAATACAAAAAAATTAGTTACTTGCATTACCTTTTTTTTGTCGGTTTAGTATTATTGTTATTTCGGTTTTAGTTTTACTTTTGCTATAATGTTGCTTCCTAAGTACACCCTGGAAGACCTGTCAGTAGGTAGTGGTTCTATAATTGGAAAGGAGAATATTGAAGAATTTTTTAATCATGTTAGTAAGCATAAGGATCTTAGGAAGAAATCCATAGTGGAACTTGCTCCTAATTATGAAACTGCTATAGCATAGGTTCGTTAACCTACATCCTATAATACAACAAATGTTTCTTAATCTTCATGATGTTAAAAATGCTGAAAAGAAAGATTTTATTATGGAAACCTTGCTTAATGAATTTGGTGATGTTGCTATAGAAGCTAGGAAAGTCTTTGATCGTTTTGATATGCTAGGCTCATGTGTAGATGTTATTAATGCACTTGAAAAATTGGGTAAAACTGAACCTATTAAGGGGGAGGAAATTAAAGTGCCAATACCTATTAAACTTGTAGCTATGCATGAAGACTTGGAAGAAAATTTTGATTGGATTGTCCCTCAAAACCCATTTGATGAATGTAGTAAACCTAAAAGCAATGAAAAGGGAAACTCTGAACCTTATATAGATAAAATACAATGCATAGTTGAGAGGATTTCTATTCTTGATTTGGATAATACTTGAGTTTTGCTTTCTGTGCCTAGCTGAAAGGCGTTAAACAAAAGCGCTTATGGGATACAACCCACTTTTATTTCCTGTTATTTTATTTTGTTTGTGTCAAGGACTTGTCCTACCTCTGTAGCAATTTCTTTGTATCTTTATTTTATTGCATTGTTGTGTCAAGATAAGCCTCTAGTAGAAAGTTCATGCTAAATTTGGATTGCTGTGTTGAAACTGTTTTCTTCTGTCCACCGTTAAATTCATAACTATTTACAGAAACATCGGATGGACCTGGGATTTTTTGTGCGTAAATCAGATAAATATGAAACTTTCAGTAGTTTTGAGTTTTCTGATTTGAGCAAGTTAAGTGCCTCGAAAAAATTCGTCTTTACGGACTGTTCTGTTTTTGACAGATTCTGCCATTTATTTTGCAATGCCTCTTTTGCTATTTTGATTGGATCTTTTTATCCTATGAAGTATCAGTGGCTGTAGCTAATGTCCAGTAGCATTGGTAGCAATTGTGTTCCTACAGAATATCATAATTTTTTTCGTGCACTAACCTTCTAATGAAGTTTACTCTAAGTTTGGTGTGGAGGAAGTTTTCAAGGATTAAGAGAGAAGGATGATATGATGTGATCAAGAGGATAGTAAAGCCAAAACTTGGGGATGCCCCGGTGGTTCATCCCCAACATATTTCAAGAAGACTCAAGCGTCAAAGCTTGGGGATGCCCAAGGCATCCCCTTCTTAATCAACAAACTATCAGGTCCTTTCTAGTGAAACTATATTTTAATTCCGCCACTTCTTATGTGCTTTTCTTGAAGCGTCGGTTTTTTTTTTTTTTTTTTTGTTATTTTCATTCTCTGAATAAAATGGATCCTAGCATTCCTTTGTGGGAGAGAGACACGCTCCGCTTTTTCTTATGAATACTCGTATTGTTCACTTATATTTGTTGAGTATTCTTCTATGTTACTTCAATGCTTTCTAGCTCTTGTTTTTCATGCATCTCTTGCTAGAGCTGTTAGCTTTATTATATCATACTCTCATATCTCATTGTTTAATTACTTGGAGAGTTTATCTTTTAAATAAGTTGATTGGTGTTTGGTTGGAAACAGAAAATGCTAAATGTGGTAGATGGTATAAAGAAAGATATACATGCTCTTATGGATTGTTATCTTGCATGTTGTGGTGCTTGGCAATTGTTTTGAACTCTCAAGTAGATCATGTTTAAGTTTTTACATCATGTAGTTAAAACCTATTAGTGAGGAACTACCGTAAAACTTGCTGAAATTTGGTTTGCATGTTTGGTATCTCTAAGGTCTGGATATTTTCTAGTTAAAGTGTTTGAACAACAACGAAGACAATGTAGAGTTTTATAATGCTTGCAATATGTTTTTATATACGTCTTGTTGTCATGGTTTATACTTGTGTTTGCTTCAAATAACCTTACTAGCCAAAGCCTTGTACTGAGAGGGAATGTTTCTCGTGCATCCATAATTCTTGAGCCAAAACCTATGCCATTTGTGTCCACCATACCTACCTACTACATGGTATTTCCTGCCATTCCAAATAAATACTTCATGTGCTACCTTTTATTCAAAACTTATTATCCCTTATTTGTGTCAATGTTTATTAGCTCATGAGGAAGTATGTGGTGTTACGGATATCAACCTTGTCATTTGCTTTTAGACGGACTTTCACCAACCGGACTAGTGGCATATACATCCGCTTATCCATTAACTTTGCAAAAATAGCTGGCAAATGGGGTGCCCAGTCCCAATTAATTACAACTTTAACCGCTGCAATCTCTTCACATTTTTGCCCTGATCCAATCAGTCAAGCAATGACAAAAGATTTTAACTATATGTGTAAACAAAAGAGATAAGAGGGATGATCTACCTTGCTGGTAGAAATAACGTCCTTCATGGGAGCCGCTCTTGAAAGTCTGGTTGACAAGGGGGGTAGAGTGCCCATTACCATTCGTTGACAACGACAAACACCGCTTAAAACTTACTTTTATGCTCTCTATATGATTTCAAAAACCTACGAAACTAAGAAGCTCTAGCACATGCTTGTATCCCTGCTTCCCTCTGCGAAGGGCCTATCTTTTACTTTATGTTGAGTCAGTTTACCTACTTCTTTCTGTCCCCGAAGCAAACATTTGTGTCAACTGTGTGCAACAATTCTTATATGCTTACTTATTGTACTTGTTATATTTCTATGTGTTGACAACTATCTATATGATATACATGTTCAAAAGTTGAAAGCTAATGCTGAAACTTATATCTTCCTTTGTGTTGCTTCAATGATAATATTGCTTTATGAGTTAACTCTTATGCAAATCTTTTTTATGCTTGTTTGAAAGTACTATTCATGAAAAGTTTTACTTATATGATGTAGTTGTTTACTCCTTGTCTATTTGTTAGCAAACTATAGATCATTGCCTTGAGTCACTTCATTCATAACATGAGCATTACATTATATTATGATCAAGATCGTGTTTACGCATGTCACTTCAGAAATTATTCTTCTTTTATCGTTCTTGCCTACTCGGGACGAGTAGAACTAAGCTTGGGGATGTTGATACGTCTCCAACGTATCTATAATTTCTTATGTTCCATGCTATATTATACCAAGTTATTACATGTTTTATATGCATTTTATATAGTTTTATGCATTTTCTGGGACTAACCTATTAACAAGATGCCACAGTGCCAATTCCCTGTTTTCTGCTGTTTTTGGTTTCAGAAAAGTACTTAAGGAAATATTCTCGGAATTGGATGATTTCTTTTCAGAAGTCAGTTTTTATTTGGGAACGTTCCAGAAGTCCGAAGGAGAAACGAAGACGGAGACCGAGGCGGCCTCATCAGGCCCAGGCGCGGCAGGCCTTCTGGCCACGCGAGGACGTGGTGAGGGCCCCTCGGCCCTCCACCGCCTTCGCCCTTTCGCCTACATATACCCCCCAGACCAAAAACCCTAGAACGGTGTTCATATTTTCCTCCACGGGTCCCGAGCCGCCGCCGTCGTCAACAACAATTCGGGAGAGATCAGAACTTCTCCCCGGCACCCTGCCGGGAGGGGGAATCGTCACCGGAGGCCTCTACGTCGCCATGACCGCCTCCGGACTGATGCGTGAGTAGTCTACACTTGGACTACGGGTCCATAGCAGTAGCTAGATGGATGTCTTCTCCTCTTGTGCTATCATGTTTAGATCTTGTGAGCTGCCTATCATGATCAAGATCACCGTTATGTAATACTTCATGTTGTGTTTGCTGGGATCCGATGAATATTGAGTACTAAAGTTATTGTTTCATAATATATCATGTGTGTGCTATTTAATGATCTTGCATGCTCTCCGTTACTTGTGTATGCTCTGGCCAAGTAGATGCTTGTGACTCCAAGAGGGGGTATTTATGCTCGATAGTAGGTTCATGTCTCTATTAAATCTGAGGTGGTGACAGCTAGCTCTAAGATTGTAGATGTACTGTTGCTACTAGGGATAAAACAGTAGTACTTTGTCTAAGGATGATGTTACTTACTTAATTTACACACAGTGCTTAAGGCGATAATCTGTTGCATGCAACTTAATACTGAAAGGGGTGCGGACGCTAACCGGAAGGTGGATTATTAGTCATAGATGCGGTTGGAACGGTCTATGTATATTGTTGTAATGCCCGAATGAATCTCACACTAGACATCATAACATTGGTATATGCATTGGTTTGCTCATCATTATTCTATCAATTGCCCAGCTGTAATTTATTTACCCGCATGAATGTTATTATTATTATTTATGGAGAGACACCACTAGTGAACTGTGGACCCCGGTCCTTCTCTTTAATCTGATAAACCACAAACTGCAAACCTGTTACTTTCTGCAAACAAACATCTTTCTTCCACACATACGTTTAATCCTTTGTTACAGCAAGCCGGTGAGATTGACAACCTCACCGTTAAGTTGGGGCAAAATATCTTGGTTGTGTTGTGTGCAGGTTCCACGCCACCTACGTCACAGGAAGCATTTTCTGGCACCGTTGACACCTCGGGGGAATTCATTATTTCCTACTGGCTCGATAACCTTGGTTTCACAACTGAGGGAAACTTGCTGCTGCACTACTTCATACCTTCCTCTTGGGGTCTCCCAACAACACACCCACCGTGTGCATCAGTCATCAAAAAATTCTCGCCGGCCACTTGACCGACGTTTCTTCTTCTTTCGCCGAACATTAGATCGACTTGCGTCGCCCACCGCCGCACATCGTATCCACGCGCATCTACTTCGACAACGGCGTCGATCCGCACCGGCTCGACTCGCCGGCGCACATCTCGTCATCGTCTTCATCGCCTCGCCGTCAACACAGGGCTGCACCAAACAACGCTCGTGGTCATCATCACCGACAAGTTCTACACCAACAACACATCGGCATCTTCTACCTCTACATCGCCGACAACTATCTACATCAACAAACGTCTTCAACAACCACCACGCCATCTTCGTCCACCACAACTACGCCGCCAGAGTTACAATCTATTTTTATTTGCACAATTTACTAGTTGCAACTTTTGTTTTCGTCTACTCCGGCAACAAACTGTGGAAAATATGTGTTACGCGCCGCCGACCACGGAGATCTCCTCCGCTTCTTCATCCGGCTCTGGCTCGCATGGTTCATGGTGGTCCCTGTCTTCGCATCTCCGGTACTGGCAACACCGGCGCGTGCCTTCGTCCCCGACGCGCTCCCGAGTCCGGCAAGCTCGGCACAGTGTGCCGCCTACCTCAACTACATCGACTCCAGCAAAAGTCTACCTCAACTTCCTCAACAAACGACAACATCGACCACAACACCAGCACCCACAAATCGGCTACATCGACATCGGCATCAAGGGCTATCAACTCGGCTCATCGCGACTTCGGATTGTGCTCCAGTCAGACCGTCCGCGATGCTCCAGTTGTTTGCGTCACTACCGATCCGACTGGGGGGGGGGGGGGGGGGGGGAGGGGGGGTGTTAGAGTATATTATGGTTAGTCTAGATTTGGTAGTTTAGATTGTAATCCAAGTCTATCTCTAGAAGGTTTCGTAGTCCCCAAGTTTTGTACCCCTTTATATACTCCCACCGTGGCTCATTGTAATCAATCTAGTATCAATACAATACAACATATTCCGCAATCTTACACGAACCTTTAGAACTTATTTTGGCTGTGGCATGCTACATGACATGAGGGAGCGTGGAAAGAGCTTTATCTTCAAACGCTGCTTTATAGATATTATTATATCCCTAATTTGGTTAGGCGAGCTACCGGTATGGCAATTTGTTTTGGCCAGCACCCGGGGCCCGGGGCTTCCAGTTAAAACGCGCGTGGCTACCGGTGCTGTAGCACCGGCCAATCAATGATACACACTAGAGAAATTGTGTGACATCTAGCTCACAACTATGAAGACCACAAATAGCCACCATCTAGCCTATCTCAGTACCACTCTGCCATCATTTCTGGCTCCGCCACTGCGTGTTGTTATCCATTGACTACAAGGATACAGTAGCATTATATAATATATATATATATGTTTTTAAGGATAATATTTGTGTATAGCTATAGAATGATAAACATTATATATATTAGCATGTTGCTTTACAAGTTTCCCTCGTGTCTCTATGTGTCTCGGGTCGAGATTCAGCACGGTTGCCAAGCAACATGCTAGGTGCTACAACAATATAGATCTAACAAAAGATCATTAACACAAACACACAAAAAAATGCATGTAGACTGTTGCACGCCTAGGCTCCCAGCCCGCAGATGACCCTACGGCTCTCCAACCCGCGACATGTGGATGATCCTGTGGCTGGCTGGCTGCACATATCTCCTCCAGCCCATGACACCTATATGACCCTATGTGGCTGAGCGCCCTCTAGCGATGATGCTCATGACAATGTATTTACAAAGTTAATGAAGTTACTGCTTCTGTAATATGAAGGTTCACTACTAGTGAAATTCAGGCTTATCACTTATGTATTATGTATATTTATCATGGGTGTTCTTTCATCCTCTTTCATTGTAAGAGGATTGGAGATATGAGCTGATTTGTTAAAATGTTATCTTTTCGTCAGTTCTTTTAAAATCTTCATAGATAGTTTCACTTCACATTACATTATGATATGTTGTTTAGTTCACATAAAATGGTGTGTTTGTGAAAAAATGTCTTTAAGATTAACCCATCTTTTATAGAATACGTCTCAAATATGTTAGCCTTATAGAATGTCACCGCTAGCAAAATATCAGCTACCCGAAAAAAAATTGTGGTCTGTTTTTTGCACGAGTCTAAGCCGGTCGAAAGGAACTGGTCCTCAAGCAAATGCAAGCTTCTGGCCCGTTGAAACCATAAAAATCATTCGGAAGCTATATTATTAATAAATCATATAAAACAACAAAGCGATAAACCAAAGACCCAAAGACAGATAAAGCAGCTGGGATCATAAAACTCATAAGGATAAGCTGCACAATTGAACTATATAAAACAACGAGGGATAAACCAAGTTAAAGCAGCTGAAGTCCCGAAGGTGACTTTGCCTATCGGCCATCCATTTCAGATCGCACGTACCAAATTAAGCCATCCATTTCAGATCGTAGGTTCCAAATTAAGCAACATTTCAAATTATTATTTTTAATTGCTCAGAGAAGTTTGAAGAAGTCACCAGATCATAGTTATTTTTGTTTTGTGTCTGTGTTATTCAATTAGATTCTAAATGTTTCGTTCTATTCTGTGAAAGTTTGCATCAATGTGGATGAATGGCTGGGGATGAAATAGCTTTTCAAGCTCAAATATATATACATAATTTGGTTATTCAGAAACTATACGTCCTAATGGATTGAACCTATCAGAAAATTCCAACCTGAGAAATTTATGATATCCTGAAAAAAAATCCAGACAGTTTAAATTTTTAATTCACATCCGAACTCAAATGGGCTGATAAGAAGGCGAAGTCACAGTGAGTTTAAGCTTCATAAATCACTCATTGTAACATTTTCCCCTGCCAGGCGAAACCGAAGACCGACAAAAACATGAGCCAAATCGGGAAGAACGCACTAACATGGAAAACACGAACTCGCTACAGAAAAGCACAAGCCAACGGTACCTCTTGCTACTCCTACAGCACTAGCTAATTAACCTGCCCGTTCGCAACACTTCGGCTTGAAGCCTAGCTACTGAGCGCCGTCCATCCTGAGCGGCGGGTTGTGGCGGTCGCGGGGCAGCCTGAGGCGGCCGAGCGCGCCGGCGGGGACGAGCTCCAGGTTCTCGCAGTTGCAGATCTCGATCATGAAGCCGTCGGGGTCCTTGAAGAAGAGCTGGTCGATGGGCGACCCCTCCTCCTCGTTGATGGTCCTCTTCATGTACTTGATCCCCATCTCCTTCAGCCTCTTCTCCAGCGCACCCATGTCCTCGCACTACAGTCACACCAAAACGAGCCAGTGCTTAATTATCATGTACGACTCACCGCCGCTGAATCTTAGCGGTTGCAGTTACCTGGAACGAGATGTGGTTGTCCATCGGGTCGAGCTCGCCGGGGTTGACGTCGGCCGCTCGCCTCGCGTCGTCTCGCTGCACCAGATGGATCCCGACACCATAGTTGAATAGCCTGATGTATCATTGTTGACGTCAAGAGAGTACAAAGATTTCAAAGGTCACGGCGCCATGAACAACTGCGCGAATTTGTTCAACACGTCACTCACGGTGTGGAACCTTACCAGGCGCCGGAGAAGTCGAGCGCGGGAGGGCGATGGATGAGGACGAAGCCGAGGGCCTTGACGTAGAACAGGACGGACGCGTCGACGGACTTGCAGAGCCGGGAGATGTGGTTCAGCGCCATCAGCGGCATCGGCGGCACGTCCTCGTACAGCTTCTCGATCGCCGCCGGGTCCACGACTCCGCCGCCGCCATGGCCGCCGCCGTTCACATCCTTGCACTCTTCTCCCATCCCGGGCGGTTCTTGCGCTACGGAAGCGAGCTGGCGAGCCTTGGTTGCGGCCCTTTTAACCCGAGCTCTTGGGGGCTAGCTCCGGTCGTCAATGGCTGCATGCCGTCTACACGCGCCGCGTCGAGGCCTGCCCACGTATCAACGTATGGTTTTGCGTGCATGGCTGCATGCCTGCATGCACGGGCTGCTCGGCACGAGTGCGGATCGACGGATGTGTCGATCGGCAGGCTTGCCACGCCAAACCTCGGGAGTCGATCGGGACTCGTTTGCTGCCAGTTGCTGTCAGGTCGGCACCGTTTGCGACGGCGGCGGCCGGCGCGGATCATGCCGTGCGATGCCATGCTACTCTGCGCCCTGCACTCCGAGGTCCTCGGACCATGTGATCAGCCAATGACCAGTGCGCTGCCCAACTGCGGCTGGATAGAGTACCGCTCATTGCCAAACTATAAGAAACGAAACTAGGGGTACTCTAATAATTTTAAGTTTTAACCGTGTTTGATTTGTTAGCGTCGTCACATTGATAGACGGATGACTTATAGGAGAACTTAGCTCTGACAGGATGGTAAGTAGGGTTGTATTCCTAATTAACCAGAGTTTAAACTCCAAGTTTAACACTAGCAGTGTTTCTCGTTTTTTTTCAACACAGTGTTTCTCGTTCAGACGTAATATTCTTAATGAAGACGATGTTCTCGTCGACAGCGAACCGTCTCTTACGACTTCGTCAATTTTAAGACCTGATCCGTCGGCTTAGTCTTTCGTAGATGCTCATAAGAGGTATGATAGGATATGCGTACGTGCGTTCATATAAATGAGTGTATGTGTGTAGGTGTAGCCTTATATTGTGTTTCACAAAAAAAAGACGGACGGCTCATATTTTTTAATGGCCATTGTATTTAGCAACGAGATGTATTTTCAAAAAAAATCCGATTTTGAAATAGGTTGTACATGATTTTTTTTTATATAAATAGGGGTGGGTCATAAACGGTCATTAATGCATATGCATGACATTTGCATACGATTAAAACCCTAACCACTACTCTTTTTCATCAAATCGGTCTTGGGTGGTTGTGTACCGGGTCCGTCGTCCGCCGACAACGTGGCCGGAATACCCGGATGCCACTCCGGTACTGGTGCAACAGCCACATGTGACCACGAGGACCAAGGTTCCCACGGTGAGAAAGCCGGGCTTACGGGCGATGGAGTTGTGAGCTCGTCGTCATCCGCCACAACATCCTCCTCGTCCTGCTCCAGCTCGGCCACCATGGCCACCTGATCATCCTCTTTCTCCTGCTCCTGATCGGCCACCACAACCTGCTTCTCCTCCTTCCGATCAGCCACCACGGCCACCTTCTCTGCTCCTGATCGGCCACCACGGCCTTCTTCTCGGGCAACAACATCGGCGGACGAGTTGTGGGCGGTGGTGCGTAAGAGAATATGAGCAAGCATGCGACCACGTTTGTGATATAGATGTAAAGCGGTGCGAACACCACCCCGAAGCGACAAAACGGCGGTTGCGCGTCGACACCAACCGTCGTGTTCCCACGCGATGCGAAATTGAAGCAACGAAGATTCAATACCCACAAGATGTTCGATCCTTTGCTCCAATTTTAAAATTGTTTTGGGTGGATATTTAAAGAGGCGTTGTTGTGGGCTACGTCTTTCGATGGGACCGGACACATATCGGACACCTCCGATTAATCCTCAAGTGGAGATGTCAGACACAAGTTTAAAGATGCCGGTGTAGATGCTTTGACTGATAATTTGGGAAAATGTCATTTAGCTGGATAGACCAACGTCATTGAGCGAGTACTCAGAAGCAGGCACGCGGCTGCTTCCTAGGCCGATTTCTGTCGGCCGTTGACGTCTGACGGGATGACATCAAACGAGAGGGCAGTAACTGTGTAGCCCATGAACTTTTTCTTTTCTTTATCTCGATGATTAAGGCGATGTTTGTTTGGGTTTTAAGCAGCTTTTCAGTGAAAAAACATCCAAAAAAATCAAACGGGTTGCTTTGACTGTGGGGTTTGGGCCAAAGCCAGCAGGAAAATAGGCACGAACGCGAAAGCACCCGCAAAGGGGTTCGAAGCGTTTTCCTATATGGGGACCAGATTTAGTGAGAGAATGGCACCGAGGGAGCAGCTCCTTCCCAGCCCGATTATCCTTTTCTTTTTTTCCTTTCTCCTTTTCTCCTCACCTGTTCGCATCGCATCGACGCGCTAGGTTCAGCTCGCACGCACGCGACTGCACCGCAGCGCCGCCAGCTCGCGACCGCGCTCACGCCGGCGAGCGGCGCTTCCCCGACGCCGGCCGCATCCCTGCCTCCGGATCTCCTACCGACGTGCTCCGCGGGCCCCATTCCCGGCCCCAGCTCCCTGTCGTCCCCGCCGCCGAGCTGCTTCCGCCGAAATCGTCCGTCCCCGGCCCCAGCTCACCTCCTCCGGCCGACCTCCTCTCTGCCTTCCCAGGAAAGGTATGGCACCCTCCATTTTTCTAATTAGATTAGCTCAAATTCGTGATGTTCTTTTGTGTGGTAGTGCTCAAAAGATGAGCTCGAATTTCTCATTTGCTATGTGCTGAAAATTTGGCTACCATCTGTTTGTGGTACTGGTGTAGTAATTATGTAGTTTTTTGTTATAGCTTGGTACTCTTGTGCAATGTCGAAGGCTATTTGGGATGCGTACCGCACTAGAGTTTTTTGTGACATTTGTATGGAAGAAGTGAACGACAACAACAGAGACGGGGGTTGCTTGATATATAGATCGAGGGAAAACATTCTCTGCCAAAACTATGCAATACCACCAGAAGTTCTGGTGGTATTGCATAGTTTTGGCAGAGAATGTTTTCCCTCGATCTATATATCTTGTGAACTATGACAACAGTCCGAAATGCTAGCGGGCAATGATGTTTTCGGTACAAAATGGTTGTGATAAGATAGTGTTTTCTGGAGATAGATCGCCATTCATTTGTAAATTTAGTGAAGTTGGTAGCTGTTATTCATATATCGGTTCATCCTGGCAGTCAACTTAAATAGCTGTTCTCGATTTGCTATCCAACTGAGATAGCAACGGAATTGATCTCTTGCCAGATACTTGAAGGTCCTTAATAAATGCCAAAAGTTCAATTGTTCTTTGCCGTATAGTCAGACGATTAAAATTAGGAATACACATAATAGATGGAATATCATAACCTTTAGTTGTGTGCTGCTTTCCCTTAACCCATCAGTTACATACTATTCCCATATCCATTGCGGATGTGAGTGTTAAATCAAGAGTCGGCTGATGAGGAGCACATTCAGGTTCCTCTAATCAAAGCAGATAATACCTTTGACCACTGTTGTCTTCATACCAAATTACTGTGATCAATCTGTCTATCTCTTTGATTGTATATTGCTATTGTGAAGTTTTGTAGTAGGTCATATAAGGGAAAATCTGCTCAACATCTGAATTAAACATATTTTCCTACACTAGCTAAACTTAACAGTTCATGTTCGTTTATATATGCATGTTGATTTATACCCAAGGTTACTCACATCTTTGTGTTTGTGTATGTTGAAGTTCAGGACTCAGACTATTGGACTTTGTTTGTTTATGGCAGAACTCAGAACTTCAGCTAAACTCAGAACAGGTTGATCCCTCCAATCAGGTTTCACAAGCATTTCAACGCGTGAGTGGTCCGGGTGTCTGATGCACTTGGCGCTTCTGACACTGCAGGAAATAGTGTCAGCAGGATGGAGAGTTGGTTGGTACTGCAGCTGCTCAAGTGAAAATAGAATCACAAGAAATTGATCCTGGTTTTTGTTAAATCTGCTGACATGATTAAATAGGAGACTGCTACTGATCCCAGGGACGCAGAAATGTCTGATGTGCCTAGAGATCCAGCACATCATGATCCTACAGGAGTAGAAACCATGGAAACTTTTCAACATGAAGGAAATCAAGCTGGGGATGCTTCAGATCCGCGAAACAAGTTAAAGAATATCAGAGGAGTAGAAGCCAATTTTTCTTTGAAGCTTGCGAATAACCCTGCACAGCGAGCTAAGTTGGATGAACACAAAGCAGCAATGCTGGGTAAAAAGCGAGCCAGGCAAACTGTGTTAATTAATGACGAACATGCAAACCAAGCTGGCATAGGGACAATATCAACACCCAGAAGACAGTTTCGTGGTGTTGGTGAAGGAGCTGCAGAAACACAAAACCAGCTGGTCATCAGGGATCAGAGGCAATCTGATAGGATGGGGTCAGAACGAAGTAATGCTGCCACTCCAGATGACCAAAATACTGAATCAAATTGTGATTTTGAGTTGGCATCTCAGGGCTGGTCAAAGAAAATGAATGCTGAAGAACCCCCCTCAGATGGATATGAACAATCTGGGCCAAGGCGAGCTTCATTGAGGCAAACTATGGATTCCAAGCAGTTCAAGGGCCGACCAGTCTCTTCTCAGAGAGCAGTTGTAACAGGACAGAACAGTGCAGATCAGAAACCTGCCAACAAGAGGTCTCTTGTTTCCAAGAAACAGTCCGCGAATAATGTGCCGTATCATGACACATCTGTTGAACGACTTCTACAGGAAGTGACAAGTGATAAGTTCTGGCACAATCCAGGTTAGTTCTCCTACAATTTTCCCTGTTTCTTTGATTCAAGTAACACGGTAACACCATTGCTTAATCTGGAAAATTATATGCTGTGCCATGAGAATATGCATTACTTTTGGTGTGCTTGCTTAGTCTGAAATATTATACCGCTCACTGCTTTTTGTTCCATATTCAAGGCTGTTCTGTTTTGCTCAAAGCCAAGTTCTTTGTGTTTCTTCTCGTGTTCGATACCGTGACCATTTTTTTTCTTAATGCATGCCTTGTACCTGATGATTGCATCTTCTCAGTTTTTTTCTTAATCCCTGTTTACACATGTGCCCCAATTGACAAAGAACATTTTATATTTCTCATCTAAACAGACGAGTCGGAACTGCAGTCAGTTCCTGGAAACTTTGAATCTGCTGAGGAGTACATAAGTGTTTTTGAGCCTTTGCTTTTTGAGGAATGCAGAGCTCAGCTGTACAGTTCATACGAGGAGTCTCTTGAGTCTGTGTCAAGGGATGCACATGTAATGGTACGCGTGAAAACTGTTGAAAGGCGCGAAAGAGGTATGCTGCACTTTTTGTGTACTGTTGGCATATTTTGTAATAATTATAATAAATACAACAACCACAACTAAACCGTTTGTCCCAAGCAAGTTGGGGTAGGCTAATAATTATAATAAATGATCGATCTTATTTCTTACTGCGATTACCTGACTAAATTATGGTTGATGTACACAGGATGGTATGATGTTGTTGTTCTACCTGCACATGAATTCAAATGGACTTTTAAAGAAGGTGAAGTCGCAATTTTGTCATTCCCCCGGCCTGGTTTAGGTAGCTCTGTTATTTACCTCTTTATGTATTAACTGTGCGAGTTTTTTACTCTCAGTGAACTGTTTTGCGAACTGCGGTCATGTATCCATTTCTTTTTTATTTAGCTGCCCAGTCAAGTAATTCTAATGGGAAGACTGTTGGTTCAAACGAAGATACCGAGTCAGAGTGTGGACGGCTTGTCGGGAGAGTACGGCGCCATATGTCTTATGATGCACGTGATCCCATTGGAGCAGTTATCCGTTTTTATGTTGGGAATTTATCCGATTCTACCTGGTAATTTGCGATATCATTGTTATTCAGCTTGTCCTGCACTGGTAAAACTGCATATTCAATGTTTTAAACTAGTTTTTGTTTAACTTGGTTTTATTGGAACTTTGCTGCTAGTTCTTTACACATAGATTTATCATACGGTATGGCCATTCTTTAAGATATTGTTTGTATGAAAGTTAATATCTCTGATGCAGTTTGCTGATTAAGACTTCCACTCTGATCGGGAACTTATTGCAGCTTCCTGGTTCTTAATGCTGACAACCATAGCAGCCCATTGGAATATTGGATGAATTTAAGATACACCCTGAACTAAATCTTGCTGATCATAACACGCTTTGCCTTAAGGTTCATGGGCAATCAATTTTCTTAGGTTTCTAGCTGCTAGATTGATAGGTTCAAGTTCAACTCATAGTTCCTTGCTATTCTTGCTTCATTTTATGAACACTATTCTTAGCCTTTTATTTACTGTGTGTACATTTGTTAACTGAATCCTGTATATTCACTCTTATTCCTTGCTTTGTCTTCTATTTGCAGCAGTGGGACTAATGTTTTGGAGAAACTACAACCTCAAAGCACATGGTATCTAACTGCTCTTGGCTCTCTTGCAACAACACAAAGGGAATATGTTGCGTTGCATGCATTCCGCCGCCTTAATCTGCAGGTGATGTATACTATACTTATTTAAGTTTTGTCTGGCTTCTTGGTTATTATTTTCCAGTTGGTTTTGATCAAAATCTTTCCATCAGATGCAAAATGCAATTCTTCAGCCAAGCCCAGAGCACTTCCCCAAGTATCAAGAGCAGCCACCTGCTATGCCGGACTGTTTCACTCCTAACTTCTCTTGTCATCTCCATCATTCATTCAATGGGCCTCAGCTATCAGCAATACATTGGGCTGCAACGCATACAGCTGCTGGCACAAGCAATGGGGCAGTGAAGAAACAAGAACCATGGCCTTTCACATTGGTACAAGGTCCTCCAGGGACAGGGAAAACCCATACTGTTTGGGGAATGCTAAATGTTATTCATCTTGTTCAGTATCAACGTTACTATGCTGCTCTGCTAAAGAAACTTGCTCCTGAAAGTTATGAGCAAATTGGTGGTAGCTCTAGTAACGGTTCAGAGGCTGTTGCTGCAGGCTCGATGGATGAGGTTTTACAGAGCATGAATCAGAACCTGTTTCGTACTCTTCCCAAGCTTTGCCCCAAACCACGGATGCTTGTCTGTGCCCCATCAAATGCTGCAACAGATGAGCTGCTTGCTCGAGTTCTTGACCGTGGTTTCATAGATGGTGAGATGAGGGTCTACCGCCCTGATGTCGCCCGTGTTGGAGTTGATTCCCAGTCCCGTGCTGCACAAGCTGTTTCAGTTGAGCGACGGACGGAACAACTTCTAATGAAGGGACGTGATGAGGTAATTGGGTGGCTACATCAGCTAAAATGCCGCGAGCACCAGTTATCACAGGAGATAGCTATTTTGCAGAGGGAACTTAATTTGGTTGCAGAGGCTGGTAGATCCCAGGGTTCATTTGGAGTAGATCCAGATATGCTTGCTGAAAGGGATCGTAACCGTGATATTCTGCTTCAGAAACTTGCTGCTTCAGTGGAAAGCAGGGATAAGGTACTGGTCGAGATGTCACGCCTGCTGATATTAGAAAGCAGGTTCCGTGTTGGCAGAAACTTCAATCTAGAAGATGCTAGGGCAAGTCTGGAAGCCAGTTTCGCCAGTGAAGCGGAAATTGTTTTCACTACAGTGTCAAGCAGTGGCCGCAAATTATTTTCTGACCTTAGTCACGGCTTTGATATGGTTGTTATTGATGAGGCTGCTCAGGCCAGTGAAGTAGGAGTACTCCCTGCACTTTCACTTGGTGCAGCTAGATGTGTCTTGGTTGGTGATCCGCAACAGCTTCCTGCCACTGTTATTAGCAAAGCAGCTGGAACTTTACTCTACAGCAGGAGTCTTTTTGAGAGGTTTCAGCAAGCCGGTTGCCCTACAATTTTGTTGTCAGTGCAATATAGGATGCATCCCCAGATCCGTGAATTTCCATCAAGATACTTCTACCAAGGGCGCCTTACAGATAGTGAAAGTGTTGTCAACTTGCCCGATGAGGGTTATTATAGAGATGCACTAATGGCACCATACGTTTTCTATGATATGTCACATGGCCGTGAGTCCCATAGGGGTGGGTCATCTTCATACCAGAATGTTCATGAAGCGCAGTTTGCATTACGTTTATATGATCATCTTCAGAAGTTCCTGAAAGCTAATGGTTGCAGGAGAGCATCTGTTGGTATAATCACTCCATATAAGTTGCAGTTGAAGTGTCTTCAGCGGGAATTTGTGGAGGTTATGAAAACCGAGGAAGGGAAAGATATTTACATAAACACAGTTGATGCTTTTCAAGGCCAGGAGCGTGATGTGATTATTATGTCATGTGTCCGTGCCTCAAACCATGGTGTGGGTTTTGTTGCAGATATACGCCGTATGAATGTTGCTCTTACTAGAGCTAGGAGAGCTCTTTGGGTATGATTACTGTCCTTCCAAAAATATGCATCAAGAGCAACTTACTACTGTTGTTTGCTCCTAGACTTATGCCATCATACTAATAGTCTTTGTTGTTTTTTAGGTTATTGGTAATGCAAATGCCCTCATGCAGTCAGAGGACTGGGCAGCACTGGTAGCAGATGCAAAGGCGAGGAAATGTTTCATGGACTTGAGTAGCATTCCGGGTGACTTCCTACGCACATACAATTCTTCTAATACCCGAGGCATGAATTCTTCAAACAACACAAGGAACATGAGTGCTTTTGGACCAAGACCGATGCATTTCAACATGATTTCTGAACCCAGGATTGGCATACGAGCCGGTGGGAATGATCATTCCAACTCTTTTCAGAGAAGTGGTAGTTACCGGAGTCCAGATGTTCTCCCTGGTGATAGGTCTGGGGATAATTTGCAGTTTGGGATGATCAGGAGGCCGAATTCGTCCAATGAGCCAAGAAGACAAGTCTAAGGAGAACACACTGCTTTTTGCAACTTTTTGCGTGGGGTGGCGCAGCATGGAAGACTGATGATGGACCAAGGTGTCGTTCGGAAGATGTGCACCACGGGTGATGGTCATGTGCAGGACCAGACGACCAGTTCCTCATGAAATGACTAGACCTCTTGGTGTGGGGTTGCAACCATAGCTGCCGCGACAAGCTAATTTGATGCTGTCGGTCGGGACATGGGCTATGGCTCTTGATTTTGTCAGGCCATGAAACAAAGAAAGGCAGCAGCTTCAGGCCCTTGGTGTTGTGGAACCAGGCAGGACGAGTTATGCCCATTTACATCGACCGGGCTTGAGCAAGGCTGTCAGCTGGACAGACGTTGCCTAGTATTTTGCCACTTGCTTATCAATCATTTTCCATCGATCTATATATTCATACACGCATTTTAATCATTTTGTAAGCCACCCTACGGCTGGTAAATATGGGCATTTTCATTTGGAGAGACTCATATGGCTGTCAAGGGTTCAAGCTTTGCTGTTAGAGCCGGTACATGTGAAACTCTCCTGCTTCATACGCCCTGTATATTTGCTGGCGTACACAGCGCTTCTTCTGTGGCATAAACAGGCCGTGCGTGTACAAGGTTGGTGTCTCGAAAAAAAGCTGCATTATTTGATTCAGCTGCTCTGTTTGTCACCTGTGTCTTCTGTTTGCCACGATTCTTGGTTGAATCCTAAATGTTGTACTAGTTGAATTCGGCGCGGCGGCACGCCGCGCCCTTGGTGAGAATTTTGGTTGTCATCTTGATTTGTTGATCAATTTTTTTTTGTATTATGTTAATTACCTGAATGGTGTCAGATTCAGAGAACTCTCTTTCATTTTTATATGCAAAGGCATATTTGTTTGGATAACACATAACTTAAGAGCATCAGCGTAGAAAGATGTGTATAAGTAGTAGAATCAGGACACCTAAATCACACCACACCATAAACTGATTGAAACATGAATTTAATAATTACATAAAAAAAGAATAGAATAAAAAAGGAATCATAATAAATGTACGATATGCTTACAGAAAGTTACTATCTTCCAAGAATTTCCATAGAAAAGAGGCGACGTAAAAAATAAAATGGAGAAAGAGGTAGGAGCTCTTTAATAAACCATAATACAACATTTGTCCAGCTGAAAACTTATGTGAATTGCAATCAAATGTCCTGCAAAAACATATGTATAAGTGGAACAAACAATTAAATATACCCTGTATGTTAGCAAAAGGTGTAAGCAAAGAAATAAAATTAGAAAATAGTTAATACCTAACTCTAGCCAATCAACTATTCATTAAAAAGAATTTAGGAAGAGTGTTTCATTGTTTCAGTAAATGAACAGATTGTTCATCCAATTGAATTCTGATACATTATGGCACACCCGATGCATAGACCTTGGACCCAATCTAAAAAAAATCTATAGGCTTGTTGACAGGTCAAGAAATACATAGTAAAGCAGGTTATAAGGCTTCATCAGATTGGGAGCAACTTGAAATTCCATAATTCTAGCATCCTCTGTGACTATTTTTGTACAAATTATGCAGCAATATATTATATTGGGTTTTACAACTTAATGGACTCACTGTTTGCCTGATTCCCAATATAGATTTTTGTCACAACAACATACATGTATACTACGGCAAGCCTAACTACCAAATTCACAAACAGAATAAACTGCCAAGATATTATATCGTATAAGTAAGGAAACAATGTGTGGAAATACAAAATATTAGTGCTTTCCTAAAGAGGAACATGGAATGAAGAAGCAATGCAATCCTACTATTACACTATCATTAACCATCGGTTACATTGCAAGAATACACCTTTCCCCTAAGAGTGAGCATAATTTTAGTATGGCTGCTATAGGAAAGGGTTGCACACCAACAAAACAAATATGGATCTGAATAGGAATCATATTGAATCCTATTAATATGCCGTGTACCCTTGATGTGTAAGAAAAATTATCCGAAGAATATATGTTCCAAGGAATACTATAGAGATCACACACCTACTGTTTCTTGTGTAGGATTGTAGATAATGACTACATATTTTATGCACAACATCAACTACAAAATAAATAATGTATTTGAATGCAGAAGTAGTATCACTGAAACAGCATCATGAAAATCATTGTAGCATATAAAATCTGGAATTCCCCTCTTAGGGAGGTAGTCGACATATGACCCACGTTGTGTGAGTCGAGCTTATTTCAAAAGTGATTGCTAGAGGTAAATAAATACATCAACATTGGAAGATGCATGATGTATGAATCAAGCTTATTTTAGAAGTGATTGCTAAAGATAAATAAATACATCAACATTGGAATTCTAGCTGAATACCCAATCCTATCGTAGTCCATGTCCATAGCAAAACCATCTGGATGAGAAAGCCCTGCACTTTGAACGAAAAGCTCCAGTAAACAGAAGATCTGCCAATGTTGTTTCCTGATTATTTTGCAGTGAGCCTCAGTTTACCCCTACGGAATCCAGTGAAACAGAATGTCAAATTGATGGCGAGCGTTGGAATATCTCCAAACTAATAGATTAACAATAATTAGGTAAAAACAAAAAGTAAACACTTTACCAAGGGATATGTACAAATCAATATGCATCTCTGCACTACTACACAAATATAATAAGAAAGCACCACCTGTGCCTACCCATGGCTGTCATCAAAGACGTTGTTCCCTCGGCGTAGTGCTGGAAGAGGTCAGCAGCAGTGCTAAAGCATAGGCAGGAAAGCACCTCTATCCAGAACGCGATGGCACCACGGGGAAACCAACTCAAGTGGAAGCTCGTCGCCGTCGGCGCACTGGAGGAGGCGGCACTGCAGCTAGACGGCATACTGGAAGACTTAGCGGAGTTGAAGAGGAACACCTCGTCGGCGGTTGTAAGATGATAGAAAAATTGGCACTCGCTGCACTAACCTGAAAATATGTCCCAACTCCCAATAAGTGGAAAAGTATTCTGTAGTTTCTCAACTGGAGTTTAATAAGGTTATAAAATGTTTTAGTCCGGGGTAAATGAAGTCAAATTCTATGCAAAATAAGCAAGGAAAAATGTAAATTCAATACGTCTAGCTCTAGATGCATCTTGAT
The DNA here is from genome assembly GCA_026929855.1 of Poa annua. NCBI lineage: Eukaryota > Viridiplantae > Streptophyta > Magnoliopsida > Poales > Poaceae > Poa > Poa annua. The sequence continues at coordinate 12,327,960 of CM049433.1, read as the reverse complement.
ATGTTTTCCGTGTGATAATTATAATGTTTTGTCTGCTACGACACATATATAAGTTAGATAAAGGGGCACTTGTTCATTAGAGGATAATCGCTATGTCTTGTAGAATAATACTAAATCAGAAAATGAGTAGGGAAGCATCATTAGGCAACTAACAATAAACTATACAATGCAAAATAATGATAAAAAGTTCATTAACATGGAAACAACTACTAATCTTACCTGGATATCCTGGCTATAAGTGTTTCAGTTGTCGCAAGTATTCAATTTTTTTAAACATGACACCAACGTTGTTAACAGGTCCTGAATAATTTAAGCAAGTGATAATGGAATCACCAGTATAGCATCAATTCCATGCCCAACCTTACCCTTTGCTCATTAACAGTGAGCAAAATCTTTTCTACTACTCCCTCTGACTCACAAAAATTGTCGCGAGTCCAGCCTATGAAACGTATGTAGCTAGGTATCTCCGTACGACACTTAATCTGGGTTGGAGGGAGTATGATATTTCATCACCTGGAGAGCAACTCTCTATTTCTATATTTGCCCCGACACAGGAAGTAAAGTAGAACACAGTTTAACCGTAAAATAGGCAAATAGCACACACACAAGAGTACTCTATCATTAAAATGTTGTAAGAACATAAATGCTCTAGTAGCTCTAAGAAAAGCATAGGATAGGACTGGTATCTGGTAGACTACCATAGCAAAGAGGTATTCATCACAGTAAACTCTAGGTTTACAAATATTAAAAAAATTCAAAAAAAAACTAATAATTTATATTCAAAATGGTGAATCTTATTCCCCTAACATGCACATAACCCATTGATGCACCGGTTTGGTGTTGTTGGGAAACCCCAAGAGAAAGGTATGAAGTACTGCAGCAGCAAATTTCTCTCAGTTGTGAAACTAAGGTTATCAATACAGTAGGAAACTAGAATTCTTCCGAAGGTTGCTGCGGTTGACCTTGGCAGGGCGCACTACCGGTGTCAACCACGAACGTGGAACCTGCACACAACACAACCAAGATACTTTGCCCCAACTTAACAGTGAGGTTGTCAATATTACTGGCTTGCTGTAACAAAGGATTAAACGTATGTGTGGAAAATGATTTTTGTTTGCAGAGAATGAAAGTAATAGGATTGCAGTAGGTTGTTTTATCAGTTTAAGGAAAAAGGACCGGGGTCCACAGTTCACTAGTGGTGTCTCTACATAAATAAATAATAGCATACATGCGGGTAAACAAATTACAGCTGGGCAATTGACAGAATAAAGAACTGCATAACAATGCATATACAAGTCATGATGTCTAGTGTGAGATTCATTTGGGCATTACAACATGATACATAGACCGTCATCCAACTGCATCTATGACTAATAATCCACCTTCAGGATAGCATCCGCAACACCATTCAGTATTAAGTTGCAAGCAACAGATTATTGCATTAAGTAAAGTGTGTAATGTAAGTAGCACAAATATCCTTAGATAAAGAACTACTGTTTTATCCCTAGTAGCAACAGTACATCTACAATCTTAGAGGTTGCTGTCACTACCCCAGATTAAATAGAGACATGAACCCACTATCGAGCATAAATACCCCCTCTTGGAGTCACAAGCATCTACTTGGCCAGAGCATCTACTAGTAACGGAGAGCATGCAAGATCATAAATAACGCACTCACAAGATATATTATGAAGCAAATGACATAGTACTCAATTATCCATCGGATCCCAGCAAACACAACATGTAGCATTACATAAAGATGATCTTGATCATGATAGGCAGCTAACAAGATCTAAATATGATGGCACAATAGGAGAAGACAACCATCTAGCTACTGCTATGGACCCGTAGTCCAAGGATGAACTACTCACGCATCAGTTCGGAGGCGGGCATGGTGATGTAGAGCCCTCCCGGTGATGATTCCCCTCTCCGGCAGGGTGCCGGGAAGAGCTTTTGAACCCTCCCGAACTAGGGTTGACGGCGGCGGCGGCTCTGGAACGTATCGTGGAAAAGTGTTCGGGTCCCAGGTCTTATTTCGTGGGAGGGTATTTGTAGGCGAAAGGGCGAAGGCGGTGGAGGCCCGAGGGCCCCACACCATGTCCCGGCGCGGCAGGGGGTGGACTCGCGCCGCCACGTGGTGTGGGCGCCTCGGTGCCCTACTCCGTCTCGTCTTCGATGTTCTGGATGCTTCCGGGAAAAATAGGGACTTCGGCTTTTGTTTCGTCCAATTCCGAGAATATTTCCTTAACAACTTTTCGGAAACCAAAAACAGCAGAAAACAGGGTACTGGCACTGTGGCATCTTGTTAATAGGTTAGTCCTAGAAAATGCATAAAAACCATATAAAGTGCATATAAAACATGTAGCAATTGGTATAATATAAGCATGGAACGTAAGAAATTATAGATACGATTGGAGACGTATCAAGCATCCCCAAGCTTAGTTCTACTCGTCCCGAGTAGGTAAAACGATAACAAGAATAATTTCTCAAGTGACATGCTTTCACACAATCTTGATCATATAATAATGTAATGCATGTAAATTGAGATCAAATGAATAAAAGCTGTAGTTTATATTGATATCAAATGAGTAATGAGTAAACAAGTAGAAAGAACAAAGTAAAACTTTCAATGAATCAATACTAGAGAACAATCAACCGTGCAAAGTAGATATTAAAGATGATTTAAGCTTCAAGAATAACAATATAACCATCTAATGCATCCAACACTCATGAAAACTTTGTGAAATGATCAAGTCAAGCAATAACAATATGCACGTAGAAAATCATCTCTCTGTTTGTTCACTTAAAAACAAGCAAGCGTTCAGTGTTGGTTCCTGGCACCAGGATGTTGTGGCTAAAAGAATGATAAGGGGGGTTTGTAAGGTCGACGGAAGAAAGTCTCACAAAGCTGAAAGTGATCATTAGACAAGAGGAAGTCTTATAATCGAAACTATGCAAGGAGTAGTGATTGCCACACAACGGATGCACATAGAGCTATAAGTGTATGAAAGTTCTCCAATGGAACTAGTGGGGGTGCATCCAACTTGCTTTCTCATGAATACCTAGATCACTTTTGAGGAGGCTCATCATTGGAATATACAAGTCAAGTTCTATAATGTAAAGTTCCCAACATAGTTGCATGGCAATATATCTCGGAACAGCTATGGAAATGCTGTATTAGGTAGGTATGGTGGATGTTTTGAGGAAGATATTTGGCTTATGTGTAGGAGAACATGATGAAGATCTCCCACGAGTTTTGGATGTACCCGCGAAGTATGCACCAACTCTCAATGTAAGAAAGGGCAATGCAAAGTATCGACGAGGCTAGCAAATATGGTGGTGGAAGTGCCATGAAAACCGCAGCTTAGAACTCACAAGCAAAAAGATTCCAACTAGAAATATGATCTTACAAGGCATAATGAAAATCACTCCATGAGGGACTGTGGCAAATGAACAAGTCACTGTTGGGACCCCGACCGTAGCGCATAACACAAAGTCATTACGGTTGCTTTTAACATTAGAAGTCATATATCATCATGCTATCAACTGGATATTTAAGTGTGGCATGGCTTCAAATTTTCTAGACCAACCATTAATCATTCCACTTTACTAAACCATCATGTTTTACCATTAAGCATATTAATATCTCAAAACAACATTAATGATTCAAGTGACACAATTTAATGATCTACAAGATTATGTATCATTTCATCATACCATCTACCACATCAAACATTTTCTGTTCTTAACCAAACACCAATCAACTTATCTAAAAATAAACTCTACAAGTATTTAACAATGAGATATGAGAGTATAATATAAGAAAACTAACAGCTCTAACAAGAGATGCATGAAAAACAAGAGCTAATAGTATTGAAGTAACATAGAAGAATACTCAACAAATATAAGTGAAGAATACGAGTATTCATAAGAAAAAGTGGAGCGTGTCTCTCTCCCACAAAGGAATGCTAGGATCCATTTTATTCAGAGAATGAAAATAACAAAAACAAAAACAAACGGACGCTTCAAGTAAAGCACATAAGATGTGTCGAAATTAATATATAGTTTCACTAGAGAGGACCTGATAGTTTGTTGATGAAGAAGGGGATGCCTTGGGCGTTGATACGTCTCAAACGTATCTATAATTTCTTATGTTCCATGCTTATATTATACCAATTGCTACATGTTTTATATACACTTTGCATTGTTTTATGCATTTTCTGGGACTAACCTATTAACAAGATGCCACGGTGCCAGTTCCCTGTTTTCTGCTGTTTTTGGTTTCAGAAAACCACTTAAGGAAATATTCTCGGAATTGGACGAAATTAATATCAAAGTCCCTATTTTTCACGGGAGGTTCCAGAACACCGGAGAGCTAACGGAGAGGGGCCACGAGGCCCCCAGATGAGGTGCCGGCGCGGCCCCACCTCCTGCCGCGCCAGCACCTGAGGAGGGAGCCTCGGCCCTCCACCGCCTTCGCCCTTTCGCCTATTTAAAGCCCCCGACAATACAAGACCTAGGACCCGAACACTTTTCCAGAAACCCTTACGGAGCCGCCGTCGTCGTCAACCCTAGTTCGGGAGGGTTCAGAAGCTCTTCCCGGCACCCTGCCGGAGAGGGGAATCATCACCGGAGGGCTCTACATCACCATGCCCGCCTCCGGACTGATGCGTGAGTGGTTCATCCTTGGACTACGGGTCCATAGCAGTAGCTAGATAGTTGTCTTCTCCTTTTGTGCCATCATGTTTAGATCTTGTGAGCTGCCTATCATGATCAAGATCATCTTTATGTAATGCTACATGTTGTGTTTGCTGGGATCCGATGAATATTGAATACTTTGTCATTGCTTCATAATATATCATGTTGTGTGTTGTTTATGATCTTGCATGCTCTCTGTTGCTAGTAGTTGCTCTGGCCAAGTAAATGCTTGTGACTCCAAGAGGGGGTATTTATGCTCGATAGTGGGTTCATGTCTCTATTTAATCTGGGGCAGTGACAGAAAGCTCTAAGGTTGTAGATGTACTGTTGCTACTAGGGATAAAACAATAGTACTTTATCTAAGGATGATGTTACTTACTTACATTACACACTTTGCCTAATGCAATAATCTGTTGCTTGCAACTTAATACTGAAAGGGGTGCGGACGCTAACCGGAAGGTGGATTATTAGTCATAGATGCGGTTGGAACGGTCTATGTATATTGTTGTAATGCCCAAATGAATCTCACACTAGACATCATGACATTAGTATATGCATCATTATGCAGCTCTTTATTCTGTCAATTGCCCAGCTGTAATTTGTTTACCCACATGTATGTTATTATTATTATTATTATGGAGAGACACCACTAGTGAACTGTGGACCCCGGTCCTTTTCTTTAAACTGATAATATAACCAACTGCAAACTGCTTTCTTTCATTCTCTGCAAACAAACATCATCTTCCACACATACGTTTAATCCTTTGTTACAGCAAGCCGGTGAGATTGACAACCTCACTGTTTCGTTGGGGCAAAGTACTTTGATTGTGTTGTGTGCAGGTTCCACGTTGGCGCCGAATCCTTTGGTGTTGCGCCGTGCCAAATTCGCCACCGACAACCTTCAGACGTGTTCTTCATCTCCTACTGGTTCGATAACCTTGGTTTCATAACTGAGGGAAGACTTGCTGCTGCACTCATCACACCTTCCTCTTGGGGTTTCCCAACAACACCACCGTGTGTATCAGGCGTCCCCAAGCTTAGACGCTTGAGTCTTCTTGAAATATGCTTGGGTGACCCACGGGGGCATCCCCAAGCTTAGGCTATTTCATCTTCTTGATCACATCACATCATCCTTCTCTCTTGATCCTTAAAAATTTTCTCCACACCAAACTCAAAGTAAACTTCATTAGAGGGTTAGTGCATAATCAAAAATTCTTATATTCTGCATAGACAAAACCATTACACATGCTACTGGACATTAGCTACAGCCACTGGTATTTTATGGAACAAAAAGATCCATTCAAAAACAGCAAAAGTAGCAATGCAAAATAAATGGCAGAATCTGTCAAAAACAGAACATTCCGTAAAGACGAATTTTTTCGAGGCACTTAACTTGCTCAAATCAGAAAACTCAAAACTAATGAAAGTTTCATACATATCTGAGGATCACGTACAAAAAATCCCAGGTCATTTTGTTTTTTCTGTGAATTCTTACAAATTAAACGGTGGACAGCAGAAAAATTGTTCCTGCACAGGAATCCAAATCTAGCATCAACTTTCTACTTGAGGCTTAACTTGACACAACAATTCAATAAAATAAAGATACAAAGGAATTGCTACAGAGGTGAGCATGTTCCTTGACTAAAGCTGAAAATAAAAGATAATGGGTTGCCTCCCAAAAGTGCTTTCTTTAATGCCTTTTAGCTAGGCTTGATAGTTCTAATGATACTCTCATGAAGATAGAAAATGAAGCAAAAGGAGCATCAAGAAGCAAATTCAAAACACATTTAAGTCTAACCCACTTCCTATGCACAGTAATCTTGTACACAAATAAATTCACAAAGAACAAAGTGACAAGCATAGGAAGATAAAACAAGAGTAAATTCAAAACTTTTAGCATATAGAGAGGTGTTTTATTACCATGAAAACTTCCACAACCATATTCTCCTCTCTCATAATAATTTTCAGTAGTAGAAATAAATTCAACCATATAACCATAAGAATCATTCAACTTAGATAATATAGACACATAAAGAGGATCATTAAATTTATTTTGGAATTCATTAACATGTTTCCCTCTTTCAAAGTAGTTAGTAAGATTAATATCAAGTTTAAGATCACGGTTGCAACAAAGATTTGGAACTAGAAACAATTGCAAACCACATAAGTATCTCTCAACATAAGCAAATTTCTCCTCCATGGTGTAATTAGAAGAATTTAAGAACAAAGTAGGACTCTCATGAGTAAGAGTACCATCACAAGCAGCAATTATATCATTTTTATCCTCACATAAATAAGTAATAACTTCTAAACATAGAGGATTATTGATAAGCATAGGACCATCATCTAAAGCATTATCATATATAACATTAGGGAGCACATTTTTACTTTCTGTTATTTCCTTTGTTGCGTCAAGGAACATGCATTTTTCAAATTTATGAAAAGTAGATATTTTAATAGATTCATGACATTCAACAATATAGCACACTTCCTCCTTAGACACATATGAAGGGCAATCAAATAATGTAAGAGTTAAAGAGTTACTATCTTTAGGAGGTAGATCCTCCTTTTGTTCTTCACTCTCCTCCTCTTTTTCATCTAATGAGCTTTCAGGTTCAGCAATTTCTTCTTCTACAGGTTCCTGCAGGATAACGGTTTCTTCGATTTGAGGATGTCTTTTCTCAAGAAATTCAGCAATATAAGGATTATCATTATAATACTCAAGACAGTAACCAAGTATAGCATAATTCTCAGTTTTACAAGGAGCATCATCATTTTGAATATAACCAGTAATTTCATAGGCACCCTTAAAAACAACAAATTCTTCAATTTGTTCAAGATTACCAAAGTCATAGTTTCCTTTAGCATAAGCAGCCAAGGTTTCATTACCATTATAATCACATTGGAAAGGTAGGTGTTTGTGCCTTCTACAACAAAGAGATTCATTAAATCAGTAGGATTCATCATATGTAGAACACAAGTTCTTAGCAAAATTATTCCATCTACTTATTTATTCCCATAAATATTTCCCTTTTTATGACAAGCGGTATTCCTTATAATAATTTTGTTGTTCCTTCGTGAACCCACTTAGCCAATAAGATTTTGTTTCAAAGAGAGTAGACATTGATAGTAAGTAAAGAACTAGACATAATAACAAACCGAAATAACAAATGCAACACAAAATGCAAAACTGAAAATAAAATATGCAAACCGAAATATAAAAATAAATGCAAGTGACTAATTTTTTGTGTTTTTAATAATAATAAGCAAACACGACAATAATAAAGATAAACTAAGCAAGATAATAACAAAATAAAAAGATTGGAAGTGAGAGACTCCCCTCGCAGAAGAGCTTAGTTTCCCCGGCAACGGCGCCAGAAATTATGCTGGTGCTTAGTTGACGAGGGAGTGTTAAGGTCTTCTAAACAGAGGCGCTCCTTCTCCCCGGCAACGGCGCCAGAAATTAGCTTGATGCACCGGTGTGGTGTTGTTGGGAAACCACAAGAGGAAGGTATGAAATAGTGCAGCAGCAAATTTCCCTCAGTTGTGAAACCAAGGTTATCAATCCAGTAGGAAACTATAATTCTTCCGAAGGTTGCTGCGGTTGACCTTGGCAGGGCACAGTACCGGTGTAAACCACGAACGTGGAACCTGCACACAACACAACCAAGATACTTTGCCCCAACTTAACAGTGAGGTTGTCAATCTCACTGGCTTGCTGTAACAAAGGATTAAACGTATGTGTGGAAAATGATGTTTGTTTGCAGAGAATGAAAGTAACAGGATTGCAGTAGGTTGTTTTATCAGTTTAAGGAAAAAGGACCGGTGTCCACAGTTCACTAGTGGTGTCTCTCCATAGATAAATAATAGCATACATGCGGGTAAACAAATTACAGCTGGGTAATTGACAGAATAAAGAACTGCATAACAATGCATATACAAGTCATGATGTCTAGTGTGAGATTCATTTGGGCATTACAACATGATACATAGACCGTCGTCCAACTGCATCTATGACTAATAATCCACCTTCAGGATAGCATCCGCAACACCATTCAGTATTAAGTTGCAAGCAACCGATTATTGCATTAAGTAAAGTGTGTAATGTAAGTAGCACAAATATACTTAGATAAAGAACTACTGTTTTATCCCTATTAGCAACAGTACATCTACAATCTTAGAGCTTGCTGTCACTCCCCCAAATTAAATAGAGACATGAACCCACTATCGAGCATAAATACCCCCTCCTTGAGTCACAAGCATCTACTTGGCCAGAGCATCTACTAGTAACGGAGAGCATGCAAGATCATAAATAACGCACTCACAAGATATATTATGAAGCAAATGACATAGTACTCAATTATTCATCGGATCCCAGCAAACACAACATGTAGCATTACATAAAGATGATCTTGATCATGATAGGCAGCTCGCAAGATCTAAACATGATGGCACAATAGGAGAAGACAACCATCTAGCTACTGCTATGGACCCGTAGTCCAAGGATGAACTACTCACGCATCAGTTCGGAGGCGGGCATGGTGATGTAGAGCCCTCCGGTGATGATTCCCCTCTCCGGCAGGGTGCCCGGAAGAGGTTCTGAACCCTCCCGAACTAGGGTTGACGGGGGAGGCGGCTCTGGAACGTATCGTGGAAAAGTGTTCGGGTCCCAGGTCTTATTTCGTCGGGGGTATTTGTAGGCGAAAGGGCGAATGCGGTGGAGGCCCGAGGGCCCCACACCATGTCCCGGCGCGGCAGGGGGTGGACCCGCGCCGCCACGTGGTGTGGGCGCCTCGGTGCCCTACTCCGTCTCGTTTTCGATGTTCTGGATGCTTCCGGGAAAAATAGGGACTTCGGCTTTTGTTTCGTCCAATTCCGAGAATATTTTCTTAACAGCTTTTCTGAAACCAAAAATAGCAGAAAACAGGAAACTAGCACTGTGGCATCTTGTTAATAGGTTAGTCCCAAAAAATGCATAAAAACCATATAAAGTGTATATAAAACATGTAGCAATTGGTATAATATAAGCATGGAAAGTAAGAAATTATAGATAAGTTGGAGACGTATCACCCATGATCCTACACTTAGGCCAAAATCTAGACCAACATAGATCTGAGTTACCTAGCTTGACGATATTTAACCTGTAGTGCTCTCTTGTGTAAGCAGTAATCTAGTACCTGTTACGGTAACTGCACTATTCATGAGCATTCTGATTCTGATGGCAAACCATGTTATGTCTTAAGCTGACATCCATGGGATAGAAGTTGAGCATGTATGCTTCGGTTTTCTCGTAAATGACACGACACTGTGTAGTAACACATCTAATTTTTTCTTGTATGTACAACCTTTCCATTTTGATATTTTACTTTAAAGTTGGCTCAGATTTTACCATTGCAGTACTTAGCTTCCATGAATGTCCATGGTAAATTTATGCAAGCACTCTTAAGAAGAAAAACAATAAATAGCTATAGAATAGCTTTCCCAATGTATCCTGAATGGCCACAGTTCATTTACACAACTACACTTAAAAAGGAAAAGTATAAATAACTAAAGAAAAGAAATTTGCATTGCCGTCTCTACATAGTACATAAGCAGAATATGAGACAATAGTAATCACATTGACATACATCATTCATCCCATCTATTATTTAATGACCAAATATAAAATTAAACGACATGATTAAGCACAATATCTCATTCCAATCACCAAGCCAATCCATTCTCCTTAACTTCTGTTGGATGCTAATCTAACTATAAGTAATACAATTAGACTAAAACAAACCTGGAAATAGAATGTGCATAGCTTCTTTCACATTACAACACAGCTTCAACAAAAAAGTTACATGATAACTTTTGAATCAAAGACTAAAGGTAAATGTGGCGATTCTAAGTCAAAAATGGAGGGTCGGCTCAAAATAGCAGATCACTTTATTTACGGGCACAAATAACTACGTTAAGTTGACGCCGAAATAGTAAATATAGTTCATACAGATGCAAGCATAACAGCATAAAAACAACATCTAAAAAATCAAATAATGAGGTAACTTTGTGGCGTGAAGCTCAATTAATCTTGCATGTCAAAAATTAGAAAACTGAGTGAATGTTATTAAGCTGAAGCCTGAAGATGCTAATCAACATTTGGCTGACTCGGGTGGAACTGTGCTCACATTTAATTCAAGAACTTACATTAGGGTGAATAAGGGATAAATTTGTTTTGTGCCACTATGCTCAGGTTGGCACCAAGATGGTTCGTTCGCTTCGTTTCTTCTTCCCTCGTGAACCTACAAACAGAAAAATCTCCGATACATGGAGTTCCAGTCTTGAGACCTATGACTGACATTCTTTTTGCAGAAGTGGAGGCAACGCTTGCCCCTGCCATGGAAGAAAGAGCAGACATGAGGCGACCACGGGCGTTTACCTTGTTCACCTGACAACGGGGCAGGGACGGGCTGGGTCTAGGAAGGCGACATCCTCGAGGGTGCAGCTGCAGGTCCTGCCCAGCGCCGCAGCGGGTCCTGTCCTGGACTGCCCGCGCCGAACCTGCGGAGGAGACCCTGGAGCGTGGTCCGGCGACGTCCTACAGGGCGAGCACAAATTAAAGCGAGGGAGAGCGAAGGAAGGGGCGCAGGATATCCGCAAGCCCACCATAACCACGAAGAACATGTCGATGAAGGAAGGCGAGGTCAGGCGGCGGCGAATCGGGCGACGGCGGGTTCGGCCGCAGTTGGGGAAGACTGCCCTATACGACGCCCTTGAAGCCTCCCGGCACGCGAGACTCCTCGAGGAGGAGGAAGGCGACGCGGCCTCGATCTTTCCCGGGATGGCCGGAGACGGCACGGTGGCGGCGAGGTCGCAGCGTGGCGGCCGGGAGCAAGGGCGAGGGAGGCGTCCGCGTCAGGGAGGAACTGGGATGGGGGATGGCTAGGGTTAGAATTTAGGGTTACGGCTTAGTTTTTATAGGGAAGAACAGTTTCGTATTTCTGAATAAACTCGAGGGCTTTTGTGCAAAACGACCACGCGGACCATGGGATGAACGATCGATGGGAGGGGGGGATGGACGACGGCGCGGAGATGGGAGGGCACCGTGAACACAGTTCATCACTGTTCATATGAACAGTGCCCGAACGCTCACAGCTCGCTATTTAGGCTAGCTTTCATATAGTTAGTAATAATTGTACATGGCTGAAAAATGCTTGTGTTTTTTGCAGTTGCGTGATATGTTTGGTCCATTTTGTTCTGAACGACCCACATGAACCTGCTTGCCGCTCCAGTTAGTAGATCGCAGGAATGTTGGTATAGTATTTTTCATTAAAAATGGCCTACCAGCTAAGCTAAACTAATGATAGGTAAGACTGTTTTGTAAAACTATTTTCAAATCTGGTCTCTCGTCAAAGAGGTTGGCGCCAACAAGATCGGCATATGACTTTTGTAAAACTATTTTCAATTATGGCCTCTCAAAGATGGCCACAAAGAGATCGGCGCCAAATAGTCTGACCACTAAAAATCCATTTTTAGCAAACAATACGTTGGTACAGGGCCTGACAGGGTGGGCCAGATCGCCGGGATTTCTAGACCAATAAGAAATGGTCAATTCAGTCATCCAGGACCTGCCAGTACAATAGTACATGGAGACTGGTTTCCGGCACCGTACCGCCCCTCGCCGTCCATGCCCTTATCTGTGCTCCCTGCATGAACTGCCAGGCGGTTTCTATGGCTATCGCCTATCGGTCGGTGCCCCTGTCACTGCCACCCGAGGCCCTAGCCCCGCCACCATCTGTCCACAGTAGTTGTCCGACGAGAACACTCGCTCTCCTGCCGTCCACTCCCTCGACCCTCCCGTTGAGCACCATGCGCAAGACCAAGTCGCCGCGCACGGGTGACTATCGCCCCTGAACCTGCGCCTGCCCCTGAATCCGCGCACGGCAGGACGCTCCGGCATGCTACTCACGCAACCGCAGCCGTCTCGCCCCAGGGCCCAAAACGCCTCTGTTTTGGGGCCGCCGCGGCGCCAAACGGCGCTAATCTGGAACCTGGGGGGCGCGGTTTTCAGTCGTTTCTCCAGCCCAAGTTTCGGCCCATGCGTTTCAAAAACTGGCGGGTAGAAACAGTGGCGAATTTCATTCATATTTTGGCGCAAATAGTGGCGATTTCATTCATATTTGGCAAACTCGCCGATTACAAGGTGTGAATTTAAACTAAAAACTAAAACTTATTACAACTGGGCGATCGTCTGGTTCAGGCCGAGGCTAGCCGCGATCGCCTGGCTGTAGTCGCCGTCGCCGCCGTCGTCGTCGCGCTGCTTGCTCGGGCAAGCGCTGGCGTCGTCGCCCCACCACCTGCTCTGCTGTAGGGTGCGCTGAAGCGGCTCGTCCTCCTCCTCCTCGCTGTCGGGGTCGAGGATGTAGTACTTGATCGGCGCCGCCACTGGGGGAGGAGGGACGCGGCGGCGGCGGGCGACCTGCTGTTCCCGCTCCGCGCGCTTCCGCTCCGCCTCGGCGAGGAGCTGGCGCTGTTGCTCCATCTCCTGCGCCGTGAACTCGCCGAGGTTCCAGTCCTCGACGAAGTCGTCCGTCGCCGGCTGGACGGTGTTGAAGGAGGCCTCCTCGGCCTCCTTCATGCCGGGCCACTCCTCCTCCTCCTCCTCCTCCGGCTCGTGCTTGGGCTCGATCTTCGGCTTGACGACGCGCTGGTAGTGCGACGCCGGAGTCGCCGCGCGTCGCTGACACGGCTCGTCGATGCGGAGGGCGCCGCTGCGGCTGGAGGCAGGGCGCCCGGAGTTGAGGACCGGAGGGGTGAGTGAGTGCGGCGCTGAGCGCGTACCCGGTGGAGCGCCGAGCGCGCGCCGGATGAAGACGACGTCGCCGACGAGGAGCTGTCCACTCCCATCCGCCTCGGCGTCCACGCCGTTTGGCGCGGCGGCATCGTCAGCCGGGGCTCGTTGCCGGCAGCGATGTAGTCGAGCACCCACTTCAGCGTGCGGTGCCGCCCCACCACCGCTTGCGGCCGAGGGAGTTGCAGCGGCCCTCCACCGGGCCGTTGTTGCCGCGGCCGGCGACCTCGTCGTCTTGGCGGCACTGGAAGTAGGCGTCCCAGAAGGCGTTGTTGCCTTGTGTCCTCAAGCGCGGGTCGGCCGCCTGCTCCGGCGTCAGGCCCGCGCGCACTTCGTCGATGGCGTAGTCGCGCTCACTCTCGGCTGGGACGGGGGGCACGGGCACCCCACCGACACTTAGCTGCCACGGGCCCTGGCCGCCGGAGGCGCCGGGGACGCGCATGTCCGGCGGGCACGGGTAGCCCGCCTGGTACAGCGCCCAAGCTTCGCCCTTGTGGAGGTGGCGGCGGCGTCGTAGGCCATGGCAGAGGAGGGCTAGAAGAGAAGAGGAGGACGGCGAGAGAGATGTAGGCGGCGGGAGAGAGGAGAGGCGAGTGTGGGGGAGGACGGCGAGGGCACGATGGATTATATAGCGGGCGCGGCCAGGCGAAGGGGCGATGGTCGCTGGCCATTACTGCGCCGCGTGCCCCTCGAAGCGACGGCTCGCCGGCCACGCCATCACTCCGGCAGCCTTTGACTGGGCGCTTGCACTAGCCGCCCGCCACGCCATTACTCCGGCAGCCTTTGACCGACGCGGGAGCGGAGAAGACGAGCGCGCGGCCTCACGGGCGGTTTCTGTTCCGCGCCATTTTCTCCCGCATCGCTGACAGCGCTGGCCCGCGTCCCCCCCCCCCCCCCCCCCCAAGCCGAACCCAGTGGGCTGGGTTTCGCCTGGGTGCGCCGGCGCAAAATAACGGCGCTATTTGGGCTTCTGGGGGCCGAGTGGTGAAAAAACGGCGCTATTTGCTTCCGCCGGCGCTAAAAAGGCCTCTTGGGGGGCTCGGGGGGTGGGGGGCGACTGGAGATGCCCTTAATCTCCTTTTCGTTGGGTTGCATGGTAGTACAATGATTACTGCTCAACTGAACTTTTCTGCCCTGGGTACTATGCAACATTGCAACTGTTGTTTTGCAATTTCAGTTTGTGTACTCCTGAGAGTAAAAACTTGTACTGATTACTGTCTCTCCCAAATTATAATGTTCGCTGGATAAGTACGCGTATTAACGTCTAATATGATAATATAAGTTATATAACGATGATATAAAATGCACGTATCAACAGCGTGTGGAATGCCGTCCGACCCTAGCACATCGGAGATGCTTCCTCTTGTCGGTGGCGGAGCCGGTGGCCGTCGTTCGTGGTCGGCATGAAGATCGGCTGAGGTCATGGCTGCCGAAGCCTCTCGACAGAGACTCGGCGCCCCTGATCTGCAGAAGCCACACCACGCTCATGCATGAGCTGGGTATCTATTTTCTTGCCAGGGTCCTGCATGGGAGCCGGGCGTCGTCACTCCGGCTCTGCTTAGGAGCGGGAGTGTTTTTTCTTCCAGTCTCCGAGTTACGGGCGGGTCGCCGTATAGGGGAGCCGAATCCGGAACTGAGTTGGGTATCTGTTTTCTTGCCGGGGTCCTGCGTGGGAGCCGGGCGTCGTCTTCTTGAAGGCCCGCTGGGCTTTGGTGGGGTGTGGCCCATCTTTGAAGACGAATCGTTGCGGGCTAAAAAGGTAATTTCTAGCTGGTCAAGTAATGATGGCTAGCTGCTGACGCGTTGCAGCGGTAAGGTCGTGTCGTCCTATCCGCTGCCGCTGGGCAGTTATTCGCGTCGCGGCGCCTTGGTTTTCGCCCATGTGGGGCCCGCGCTGGTCTCTTTTCTCCAATCTTATATTAGGAGGAGAGGATTCGGCGTATGCAGGTATTCACTGCTCCGCGCTGTCCTCTTCTGTTCCTCAACTCTTTCTTCAACTTCGCACTCCTCCTCCTTTTCTTCCTTCAACTTCGCCCTTCTCTCCCAAAGGCTCATGGCGCTCAGGGACGTGGTGGGCGTGGTGGACGCGGTGCCGCGGCTGCGGTCGTTGGCGGTGGTGGTGGCACTCGGGGCGCGGGCGGCGGTCGCCGTGGCCGACCGCGGGGAAGTCGTGCTCGGGGTCGTCATTTGGCCTCGTGCGGTGGTAGCGCTTCGTCTAGTGCTCCGCCTTCTGATTGTGAGGGTCCCCATGGCTGCGAGTTCCTGGTGTCCATCCGCGGTCGCCTCGAGAGCCGTCTTTACTTTCCTCGCTGCGCCTCCGACAAGCTCGGGGAAGACGAGCCACGTGGCTTCTGGCTACGGATGGACGACTGCCGCGACGGTGCGTCCTGGTGCGGCGCCGGGCGCGAAGAGGAGAATGGCTACGTCTTCCTGTCACGTGGGTGGAAGAATTTCGCTCGTAGCCACCGTGTCCGTCCGGGAGAACGGGTCGCCTTCAAGTTCATCGGGGGCGCCACCTTTCTCGTCAAGATCTTCGAGGCCTGCGGACTCAGGGTGGCTTGCTGCGAGAACTGCGAGAGTAGCGACGGGCCGTCATCCAGCGAGGAGTTCAGCGACCACGGCCGCCACGTCGTCGATGGCGATGACGGTGACGACTCGACTTCCTCGTCGGTGAAGCTCGAGGAGTCCGACTGAGCGGAGGCGGTTTGCTCCTCCCGCTCCGACTCGATGCCCCCCCCCCCCCCCCCCCCCCCGTTTAGTAGGCTATGATCTCTGGTTGCTTTTGCTCGAATATATGATGTAAGAAATGACTCTGAACCGGATGTTCGTACTTACTGTTTAAGTTCTCCGTGTGTTTTCAATCTTTGCATTAATCTGCTCCCGCTTTTCCTGCCGTGCTTTTGTGATGCTGTGTGCCGTCGGCCTCCCTTTTTCCGTTCCTGCTTCCTATGAGGAAAAAATAAAAGGAGAATGGAAGCAAATGCGCAGACGCTCCTTGGCGTCGTCCTGCTTCTTGGTCCGCGTCTTCTATGAACCACACGCTTGCGCATGCTCTTTGTGCTCCCACGGGTGCTAAGCTTGGCGCTCTCTGGGTGTGCCGCCATGGCCTGAGGGTGCCTGATACGTCTCAAACGTATCTTTAATTTCTTATGTTCCATGCTTATATTATACCAATTGCTACATGTTTTATATACACTTTGCATTGTTTTATGCATTTTCTGGGACTAAACTATTAACAAGATGCCACAGTGCCAGTTCCCTGTTTTCTGCTATTTTTGGTTTCAGAAAACCACTTAAGGAAATATTCTCGGAATTGGACGATTTTTATGCCAAAGTTCATATTTTTTCCGACACGTTCCAGAAGTCCGAAGAGCAAACGAAGGAGGGCACCGAGGCGCCGTCATGAAGTGGGGGCGCGGCTCCCCGCCCCCTGACGCGCCAGCACATCATGACGTGGCCTCGGGCCTCCACCGTCTTCGCCCTTTCGCCCATATAATGCCCCCGACGCAAAAACCCTAGAACAATAAGCCTTTTCCCGAGAAGAATTCCGCTGCGCCGCCGCCATCGAAGACAAGATTCGGGGGACAGAAGTCTCTGTTCCGGCACACTGCCGGGACGGGGAATTGCCCCCGGAGCCATCTCCATCAACTCCACCACCATCTCCATCGCCGTTGCTGACTCCTACGATGAGGAGTGAGTAGTTCTCCCCCGAGGCTGCGGGCTCTACCGGTAGCTATGTGGTTTATATCTCTCTCCCATGTGATCTCTATGTGATCATGAGCTTCGTAATCTAGTTGAATATCTGATATTACTCTTTATCTATTATGCACTCTAGAGGTTACTTTATTATGAACTCCGGGGTTATTCACGGTTGTAAAGGTGACAGTATGTGCACCGTGTGTGATTCCTTTATGACGTTGTGGTGTTAGTTTACTCTGATTTTGAGGGTGCTCTTGTAGCCCTACACAGTGAATTGTGTTTATCATCCAACAAGAGAGTGTTTGAGAGTAGTATTTATTATTCAGCTTTGATGTCATTGTTGAGAATATCCACTAGTGAAAGTATGATCCCTAGGCCTTGTTTCCAAGCATTGAAACACCGTTTCCAACAAGTTCTGCTACATGTTTGCTTGCTGCCATTTTTATTTCAGATTGCAATTACTACTTATAATCATCCATATTACTTGTATTTCACTATCTCTTCGCCGAACTAGTGCACCTATACATCTGACAAGTGTATTGGGTGTGTTGGGGACACAAGAGACTTCTTGTATCTTAATTGCAGGGTTGCTTGAGAGGGATATCTTTGACCTCTACCTCACTGAGTTCGATAAACCTTGGGTGATTCACTTAAGGGAAACTTGCTGCTGTTATACAAACCTCTGCTGTTGGAGGCCCGACACTGTCTACGAGAATAGAAGCGTGCGTAGACATCAAGCTATTTTCTGGCGCCGTTGCCGGGGAGGTGAGTGCTTGAAGGTATCACCTTTAGATCCTGCAGTTATTACTATTTGTTTCTTGTTTTTATTTCACTAGTTAGGCTAAATGGAAAATAATAAAAATATTAGAGAGCTTTATAGTATTTATCTTGAGTTAGGACATGAAGTGTTTGAAGAGAAAATTAAAAAACCTATGGAACTTTATTTGCATGCTAGTAGCAATGTTATTAGTATGAACTCTTTGAACACCATTAATTCTAATGCTATGGAAAAGTCTAAGCTTGGGGAAGCTAGTTTTTATGAAAATGATCTTTTTAGTTCCCCGGCTTTAGAGGAGGAAATTTGCTTTGATGATACTATGCCTGCAATATATGATGATTACAATGATGGATATGATATTTCCAGTCCACCTACTATTGAGGAGAAAATTAATTATGATTACAATATGCCACCTATATTTGATGATTATGGTGATGAGAATAATAATGATAGCTATTTTGTTGAATTTGCTCCCACTACAATTAATAAGAATGACTATGCTTATGTGGAGAGTAATAATAATTTCATGCATGTGGCTCATGATAAGAATATTTTATGTGATAGTTATATTGTTAATTTTATTCATGACGCTACTAGTGAACTTATAGATGATAATGAGGAGTGTTGCTTAAATATGTTTTATGATAATGCTTTAGATGATGGTCTTATGCTTATTGATAATCATCTATGTTTAGAAGTTATTACTTATTTATCTGAGGATAAAAATGATATAATTGCTGCTTGTGATGGTACTCTTACTCATGAGAGTCCTACTTTGTTCTTGAATTCTCCTAGTTACACCATGGAGGAGAAATTTGCTTATGTTGAAAAACACTTATGTGGTTTGCAATTATCTCTAGTTCCAAATCTTCGTTGCAACCATGATCTTAAACTTGATATTGATCTTAATAATTATTTTGAAAGAGGGAAGCATGCTAATGAATTTCAAAATAAATTTAATGATCCTCTTTATGTGCCTATATTATCTAAGTTGAATGATTCTTGTGGTTATATGGTTAAATTTATTTATACTACTTGCAACTACTATGAGAGAGGAGAATATGGTTGTAGAAGTTTTCATGGTACTAAAACACCTCTCTTTATGTTAATTTTTTTAAGTTGCACTTGTTTTGCTTTCTTATGTTTGTTGCTTTGTGCTTTCATGACTTATTTCTTTACAAGATTCCTTTGCATAGGAAGTGGGTTAGAATTAAATGTGTTTGATGTTTTACCTCTTGATGCTCTCCTTTGTTTTTCAACTCTCATCTTTACGAGAGCATCATAAAAATCTACTTGACTAACTAAAAGGCTTTAAAGAAAAGCGCTCATGGAAGACAACCCACGTTTTTTTCTGTTATTTTATTTTGTTGTGTCAAGAAACTTGTCTACCTCTGTAGCAATTCCTTTCAATCTTTATTTTATTGCATTGTTGTGTCAAGTTAAGCCTCTAGTAGTAAGTTGATATTAGATTTGGATCTCTGCGCAGTAACAGTTTTCTTCTGTCCACCGTTTAATTCTTAACTCACTACAGAAAATTCGAAAAAATCTGATATTTCTTGAGCGTGATTCTCAGATATGTGCGCAACTTTCATTAGTTTTGAGTTTTCTGATTTGAGCAAGTTAAGTGCCTCGAAAAAATTCGTCTTTACGGACTGTTCTGTTTTTGACAGATTCGGCCATTCATACACCATGTTTTATCCCTTATGATATCCTTGTATAAAAAGTGTGTTGTCATATTAGAATGTTTGCCTCTAAAAGTGAAAAGAGCCATGGAGGCCATCGAAAAGAGAAACAGAAAAATACAAAAAAAATGGAAAAATAGAAAGAAAAAAAGAAGAAAAAAAAGAAAGAAAGAATAAAAAGGGGGCAACATTACTACTCTTTATCCACACTTGTGCTCATGTTATAGCACCTGTAGTATTCATAGTCATCATTTGTGCTCATGTTTAGCACCTTTACTCCATATGAGAGAGTTTTCATGTTCTACTTGCATAAATATGTGAGGAACTTTACATTATAAAACTTGGCTTGTATATTCCAATGATGAGCCTCCTCAAAAGTGCTCTAGGTCTTCATGAGCAAGCAAGTTAGATGTACCCCCACTAGTTCCATTGGAGAGCTTTCATACACTTATAGCTCTATGTGCATCCGTTGTGTGGCAATCACTACTCCTTGCATAGCTTCGATTATAAGACTTCCTCTTGTCTAATGATCACTTTCAGCTATGTGAGACTTTCTTCCGTTGGCCTTCCAAACCCCCATTATTATTCTCTTATCCACAACATCCTGGTGCCAGGAACCAACGCTGAACACTTGCTTGTTTTTGAGTGAACAAATAGAGAGATGATCTTCTACGTGCATATTGTTATTGCTTGACTTGATCCTTTCACAAAGTTGTCATGAGTGTTTGATTCATTAGATGATTATATTGTTGTTCTTGAAGCTTAAATCATCTTTAATATCTACTTTGCACGGTTGATTGTTCTCTAGTACTAATTAATTGAAAGTTTTGCTTTGTTCTTCCTACTTGTTTATTCATTACTCATTTGATATCAATATAAACTACAGGTTTTATTCATTTGATCTAAGTTTACATGCATTACATTATTATATGATCAAGATTGTGTGAAAGCATGTCACTTCAGAAATTATTCTTGTTTTAGTTTTACCTACTCGAGGACGAGTAGAACTAAGCTTGGTGATGCTTGATACGTCTCAAACGTATCTATAATTTCTTATGTTCCATGCTTATATTATACCAATTGCTACATGTTTTATATACACTTTGCATTGTTTTATGCATTTTCTGGGACTAACCTATTAACAAGATGCCACAGTGCCAGTTCCCTGTTTTCTGCTGTTTTTGGTTTCAGAAAACCACTTAAGGAAACATTCTCGGAATTGGACGATTTTATGCCAAAGTTCCTATTTTTTCCGACACGTTCCAGAAGTCCGAAGAGGAAACGAAGGAGGGCACCGAGGCGCCGTCATGAGGTGGGGGCGCGGCTCCCCCCCTGCCGCGCCAGCACATCATGACGTGGCCTCGGGCCTCCACCGCCTTCACCCTTTCGCCCATATAATGCCCCCGACGCAAAAACCCTAGAACAATAAGCCTTTTCCCGAGAAGAATTCTGTTGTGCCGCCGCCATCGAAGACAAGATTCGGGGGACAAAAGTCCCTGTTCGGGCACCCTGCCGGGACGGGGAATTGCCCCCGGAGCCATCTCCATCGACTCCACCACCATCTCCATCGCCGTTGCTGACTCCTACGATGAGGAGTGAGTAGTTCTCCCCCGAGGCTGCGGGCTCTACCGGTAGCTATGTGGTTTATATCTCTCTCCCATGTGATCTCTATGTGATCATGAGCTTTGTAATCTAGTTGAATATGTGATGTTACTCTTTATCTATTATGCACTCTAGAGGTTACTTTATTATGAACTCCGCGGTTATTCACGGTTGTATAGCTTCAATTTGACTGGATCTTCTTGTTCTGACGCCGGCTTTTCCTGTCCAGCTCTTCAAACCGGAGGCGTATCTGATCTTGCCAATGATGAGGTTATCCTTCCCTCGTCGAACTTCTCCCGTGGTGAGGACATGCTTGGCCGCAGGCCCCACGGTGGGCGCCAACTGTCGTGGGATTGTCACGGCAGATGTTACCCGGAGGTAACTTGAAGATGAGGGGCAAGGCGACTCTGGTGCTCAGGAGATTGTCTAGCTCTACGAGGGAGAAGATGTTTTTTACCCAAGTTCGGGTCCCCTCGGTGATCCCTACGTCTTGCTATAAGTCACTGATATGATGATATGTTACATGGTGCGCCAATGGCGATCGCCGGGTTTAGATGACTCCGGCGTGGGAGCTCTCTCTATTTTGTCTATCTTATGGCGCTTATGGCTTATCGTAGCCTCTCTTAACTTATTCGACTTCTCTCTCTATGACCTAGGAGCCCGATTATATAGACATCCGGGTCTCCTGGTTTACATGGTAAGACTACTTGGAGTTCTACTCTAACTCGTCTTGTCTTTCGTATCCTCCAAGTCTTGGACTCCGTGATGCGTACTGCCTCCGGGTCTTCTAGAGCCTTCCTTACTTAGGCCGGGTTACCGACAAGCTCTCCGGCCCATCATTGAAACCCAACCATGCTTCCCTCTTCATGGGCCTACCGGGTTATGATTCCCCCAACAAATATCTTTGACCTCTACCTCCCTGAGTTCGATAAACCTTGGGTGATTCATTTAAGGGAAGCTTGCTGCTGTTCTACAAACCTCTGGTCTTGGAGGCCCAACACTGTCTACGAGAATAGAAGCGTGCGTAGACATCAGTGCCGCCTCTCCTTTTACCTGCAACTTGTCGGGTGCGCGGTTTATTTCGCTCGGTTTTACCTTCGCTTGGAGTGGAGGGCGGCGTCGATGTCGCAGCCGTTGCTTCGCTTGTCCTCCGACTTCCGTCATAGGGCGCGGTCTTGACGATGACTCGTCATCGAAGATGGAGTGCAGGTCTTTGTCTCTCTCGGCATGACTGCCGAGAGATCTGATGGTGGTGAAGAGGTCCCGAGCGGAGCGTAGCTCCGATCACCGCCGTCAGCCCCACGGTGGGCGCCAACTGTCGTCGTATCGGGAACGGCAGTGCCATGGGGAGGCTTGAGAGGGTGAGTGAAAGAGCATTTTCTAGTAGACCCTTGTTTTGGTGCTAATGACAACACAACCTGTGTTTCTAACATTAACTTAAAGCTTGCAGGTTGTATCTAAGAACTTATCAAAAAGGAAAGAATCGAATCGGGTGCTGCGAAAGCTTTTCAGCAAGCTTTGCTCCAGGCAGCGGTAGTACCGCTAGCATCAGCGGTAGTACCGCTGCGCTGGACTCTGTCCAGTGCGAATGACTGTGGCGCCTGCTACCGCTAGAGGTACCGCTGGTGGTACCGTCGTTTTCTGCGCTCTGTTGCGCACTGCGGTACCACGAGCGGTACCAGAGCGGTAGTACCGGCCCCCAGCGGTACTACCGGCTCTTCCAGCGGTAGTACCGCCGCTCCCTTTGCACTGGGCTGAGCCCAGCTCGGAGCTCTGGCTGCCGCTGGCGGTACCTGATGCACACGGTGGGTGTGTTGTTGGGAGACCCCAAGAGGAAGGTATGAAGTAGTGCAGCAGCAAGTTTCCCTCAGTTGTGAAACCAAGGTTATTGAACCAGTAGGAAATAATGAATTCCTCTGAGGTGTCAACGGCGCCAGAAAAATCTGCGATGTAAAGGCGCCAGAAAATGCTTCCTGGGACGTAGGTGACGTGGAACCTGCACACAACACAATCAAGATACTTTGCCCCAACTTAACGGTGAGGTTGTCAATCTCACCGGCTTGCTGTAACAAAGGATTAAACGTATGTGTGGAAGAAAGATGTTTGTTTGCAGAAAGTAACAGGTTTGCAGTTTGTGGTTTATCAGATTAAAGAGAAGGACCGGGGTCCACAGTTCACTAGTGGTGTCTCTCCATAAATAATAATAACATTCATGCGGGTAAACAAATTACAGCTGGGCAATTGATAGAATAATGATGAGCAAACCAATGCATATACCAACGTTATGATGTCTAGTGTGAGATTCATTCGGGCATTACAACAATATACATAGACCGTTCCAACCGCATATATGACTAATAATCCACCTTCCGGTTAGCGTCCGCACCCCTTTCAGTATTAAGTTGCATGCAACAGATTATCGCCTTAAGCACTGTGTGTAAAGTAAGTAAGTAACATCATCCTTAGACAAAGTACTATTGTTTTATCCCTAGTAGCAACAGTACATCTACAACCTTAGAGCTAGCTGTCACCACCCCAGATTTAATAGAGACATGAACCTACTATCGAGCATAAATACCCCCTCTTGGAGTCACAAGCATCTACTTGGCCAGAGCATACACAAGTAACGGAGAGCATGCAAGATCATTAAATAGCACACACATGATATATTATGAAGCAATAACTTTAGTACTCAATATTCATCGGATCCCAGCAAACACAACATGAAGTATTACATAACGGTGATCTTGATCATGATAGGCAGCTCACAAGATCTAAACATGATAGCACAAGAGGAGAAGACAACCATCTAGCTACTGCTATGGACCCGTAGTCCAAGGGTAGACTACTCACGCATCAGTCCGGAGGCGGTCATGGCGACGTAGAGGCCTCCGGTGACGATTCCCCCTCCCGGCAGGGTGCCGGGGAGAAGTTCTGATCTCTCCCGAATTGGTGTTGACGACGGCGGCGGCTCGGGACCCGTGGAGGAAAATATGAACACCGTGTTAGGGTTTTTAGTCTGGGGGGTATTTGTAGGCGAAAGGGCGAAGTCGGTGGCGCCCCGAGGGGCCCACACCTGGTCCTCGCGCGGCCAGGGGTGCTACCGCGCGAGCACGTGGTGGCGCCGCCTCGGTGGCCCACTTCGTCTCGTGTTCGGCTTTCTGGAACGTTCCCGATGGAAAACTGACTTCAGAAAAGAAATCGTCCAATTCCGAGAATATTTCCTTAAGTACTTTTCTGAAACCAAAAACAGCAGAAAACAGGGAACTGGCACTGTGGCATCTTATTAATAGGTTAGTCCCAGAAAATGCATAAAACTATATAAAATGCATATAAAACATGTAATAACTTGGTATAATATAGCATGGAACATAAGAAATTATAGATACGTTGGAGACGTATCAACATCCCCAAGCTTAGTTCTACTCGTCCCGAGTAGGCAAGAACGATAAAAGAAGAATAATTTCTGAAGTGACATGCTTAAACACAATCTTGATCATAATATAATGTAAGGCTCATGTTATGAATGAAGTGACTCAAGGCAATGATCTATAGTTTGCTAACAAATAGACAAGGAGTAAACAACTACATCATATAAGTAAAACTTTTCATGAATAGTACTTTCAAACAAGCATCAAAAAGATTTGCATAAGAGTTAACTCATAAAGCAATATTATCTTAGCAAAAGAGCATTGAAGCAACACAAAGGAAGATATAAGTTTCAGCATTGGCTTTCAACTTTTGAACATGTATATCATATAGATAGTTGTCAACACAAAGAAATATAACAAGTGCAATAAGTAAGCATATAAGAATTGTTGCACACAGTTGACACAAGTGTTTGCTTCGGGGATAGAAAGAAGTAGGTAAACTGACTCAACATAAAGTAAAAGATAGGCCCTTCGTAGAGGGAAGCAGGGATACAAGCATGTGCTAGAGCTTCTTAGTTTTATAGATTTTTGAAATCATATAGAGAGCATAAAAGTAAGTTTTGAGCGGTGTTTGTCGTTGTCAACGAATGGTAATGGGCACTCTACCCCCCTTGTCAACCAGACTTTCTTAAGAGCGGCTCCCATGAAGGACGTTATTTCTACCCAAGGGCAGATCATCCCTCTTTTCTCTTTTGTTTACACATGTAGTTTAGAACTAGTATCATTGCTTGGCTGATTAGATCAGGGCAAAAATGTGAAGAGAATGCAGCGGTTAAAGTTGTAATTAATTGGGACTGGGCACCCCATTTGCCAGCTCTTTTTGCAAAGTTAATGGATAAGCGGTGTATATGCCACTAGTCCGGTTGGTGAAAGTCTGTCTAAAAGCAAATGACAAGGTTGATATCAGTAACACCACATACTTACTCATGAGCTAATAAACATTGACACAAATAAGGGATAATAAATTTTGAATAAAAGGTAGCACATGAAGTATTTACTTGGAATGGCAGGAAATACCATGTAGTAGGTAGGTATGGTGGACACAAATGGCATAGGTTTTGGCTCAAGGATTATGGATGCACGAGAAGCATTCCCTCTCAGTACAAGGCTTTGGCTAGCAAGGTTGTTTGAAGCAAACACAAGTATGAACTATGACAACAAGACGTATATAAAAACATATTGCAAGCATTATAAAACTCTACATTGTCTTCCTTGTTGTTCAAACACTTTAACTAGAAAATATCTGGACCTTAGAGATACCAAACATGCAAACCAAATTTCAGCAAGTTTTACGGTAGTTCCTCACTAATAGGTTTTAACTACATGATGTAAAAGCTTAAACATGATCTACTTGAGAGCTCAAAACAATTGCCTAGCACCACAACATGCAAGATAACAATCCATAAGAGCATGTATATCTTTCTTTATACCATCTACCACATTTAGCATTTTCTGTTCTCAACCAAACACCAATCAACTTATTTAAAAGATAAACTCTCCAAGTAATTAAACAATGAGATATGAGAGTATGATATAATAAAGCTAACAGCTCTAGCAAGAGATGGATGAAAAACAAGAGCTAGAAAGCATTGGAGTAACATAGAAGAATACTCAACAAATATAAGTGAAGAATACGAGTATTCATAAGAAAAAGCGGAGCGTGTCTCTCTCCCACAAAGGAATGCTAGGATCCATTTTATTCAGAGAATGAAAATAACAAAAACAAACCGACGCTTCAAGAAAAGCACATAAGAAGTGGCGGAATTAAAATATAGTTTCACTAGAAAGGACCTGATAGTTTGTTGATGAAGAAGGGGATGCCTTGGGCATCCCCAAGCTTTGACGCTTGAGTCTTCTTGAAATATGTTGGGGATGAACCACCGGGGCATCCCCAAGCTTTGGCTTTACTATCCTCTTGATCACATCATATCATCCTTCTCTCTTGATCCTTGAAAACTTCCTCCACACCAAACTTAGAGTAAACTTCATTAGAGGGTTAGTGCACGAAAAATTATGATATTCTGTAAGAACACAATTGCTACTAATGCTACTGGACATTAGCTACAGCCACTGATACTTCATAGGATAAAAAGATCCAATCAAAATAGCAAAAGAGGCATTGCAAAATAAATGGCAGAATCTGTCAAAAACAGAACAGTCCGTAAAGTCGAATTTTTTCGAGGCACTTAACTTGCTCAGATCAGAAAACTCAAAACTAATGAAAGTTGCATATATATCTGAGGACTACGCACAAAAAAGGGCAGATTATTTGGATTTTTCTGTGAGGAGTTACGAATTAAACGGTGGACAGCAGAAAACTGTTTCTGCGCAGGAATCCAAATTTAGCATGAACTTTCAACTAGAGGCATATCTTGACACAACAATGCAATAAAATAAATATACAAAGGAATTGCTACAGAGGTAGGACAAGTCCTTGACACAAACAAAATAAAATAACAGGAAATAAAAGTGGGTTGTCTCCCATAAGCGCTTTTGTTTAACGCCTTTCAGCTAGGCACAGAAAGCAAAACTCAAGTATTATCAAGAGATGAAGCATCAACACCATAATTTGAACGAACAATAGAATCAAAAGGTAGCTTCATTCTCTTCCTAGGGAAGTGTTCCATACCTTTCTTGAGTGGGAATTGGTACTTGATGGTACCTTCTTTCATATCAATAATAGCACCCACAGTTCTAAGAAAAGGCCTTCCCAACACAATTGACAAGATGGATTGCATTCAATATCCAAGACAATGAAATGAACGGGGACCAGGTTATTATTAACCATAATGGGAACATCATTAACTCTCCCCAAAGGTTTCTTCAAAGCATCATCAGCAAGAAAAACATCCAAATAGCAATGTTTCAATGGTGGCAAATCAAACATATCATAAAGCTTTTTAGGCATAACAGAAATACTTGCACCAAGGTCACACAAAGCATTGCAATCAAATTTATCTACTTTCATTTTAATGATGGGCTCCCAACCATCTTCTAACTTCTTAGGGATAGAAGCTTCAAGTCTTAATTTATCTTCCCTAGCTTTAATGAGAGCATTTGTAATATGAGTAGTAAAAGCCAAATTAAGAGAGCTAGCATTAGGACTTGTGGCCAACTTTTGCAAGAACTTAATAACTTCAGAGATATTACAATTATCAAAATCAAAATTATTATCATTAAAGCAAACCGAACCACATTCTCCCATGTTCTTAAAAATTTCAGCACTTTTATCAACACTAGTTTCAGCAGTTTTGGGCAATTTTAAATTTTTGGAAGAAGTAGAGGAGACATTTCCAACACCAACTATGTTACCATTGATAATAGGAGGCTTACTAGCATGTGAAACACCATTATTTTCAGAGGTAGTAATGGTAAAAACTTTAACAATATTAGCCTCTTTATCTAGTTCTTTCTCTCTTTCCCATCTAGCACGTAATTGGGCCATCATCCTAACATTTTCATCTATTTGAACTTGGATGGCATTAATTTTAGCAAAGGGATTACTCTCTTTAGTTTCAGTAGGCATGATTTTAGATTTTAAAATATCAACATCAAGGACAAGACTATCAACTTTAGAGGCAAGTATATCAATTTTCCCAAGCTTTTCCTCAACAGTTTTATTAAACAGAGTTTGTGTAGTGATAAAATCTTTTAACATGGTCTCAAGTTCAGAGGTGGTAGTCCTATTATTGTTATAAGAATTACCATAAGAATTACCATAAAAGTTCCCATTATTAGGAGGATAGGGCTTATAGTTGTTATTACCATAATTGTTCCTATAGGCATTGTTGTTGAAATTGTTGTTTTTAATAAAGTTCACATCAACATGCTCTTCTTGTGCAACTAAAGAAGCTAAGGGAACATTATTTGGATCAACATGTGATTTACCATTTGCAAGCATAGACATAATAATATCAATCTTTTCACTCAAGGAGGAGGTTTCTTCAACAGAATTTACCTTCTTACCTTGAGGTGTCCTTTCAGTATGCCATTCAGAATAATTCACCATCATATTATCCAAGAGTTTTGTTGCAGCCCCCAAGGTGATGGACATAAAAGTACCTCCAGCAGCCGAATCCAATAAGTTTCTTGAAGAAAAATTCAGTCCTGCATAAAAGGTTTGGATGATCATCCAAGCAGTCAGTCCATGGGTTGGGCAATTCTTTATCAAAGATTTCATTCTTTCCCAAGCTTGAGGAACATGTTCATTATCAAGTTGTTTAAAATTCATGATGCTACTTCTTAGAGAAATAATCTTAGCAGGAGGATAGTATTTTCCAATAAAATCATCTTTACATTTAATCCATGAATCAATACTATTCCTAGGCAATGAAAGCAACCATTCTTTAGCTCTTCCTCTCAAGGAGAAAGGAAATAATTTCAGTTTTATAATATCACCATCTATATCCTTATATTTTTGCATTTCACATAGTTCAACAAAATTATTTAGATGGGCAGCAGCATCATCAGAACTAACACCAGAAAATTGCTCTCTCATAACAAGGTTCAACAAAGCAGGTTTAATTTCAAATAATTCAGCTTTAGATGCAGGTGGAGCAATAGGTGTGCATATAAAATCATTGTTGTTGGTGCTAGTAAAGTCACACAACTTAGTATTCTCAGCAGTACTCATTTAGAAAATTAATTAACAAACCGAAATAACCAAAATAACAAAAACTGAAAATAAAATAGCAAACCGAAATAAACAAAGTAATGCAAGTAACTAATTTTTTTGTATTTTTGATATTAAGCAAACAAGACAGTAATAAAAATAAACTAAGCAAGACAATAACAAAATAAAAAGATTGGAAGTGCGAAAACTCCCCTCGTAGAAGAATCTTCAAATCACCGGCAACGAAGTTGACGGACGAGTGTGAAGGTCTTCAAAGGAATTCTTATTTCCCCGGCAACGGGGACGAGTGTGAAGGTCTTCAAAGGAATTCTTATTTCCCCGGCAACGGCGCCAGAAAAATTGCTTGATGCACACGGTGGGTGTGTTGTTGGGAGACCCCAAGAGGAAGGTATGAAGTAGTGCAGCAGCAAGTTTCCCTCAGTTGTGAAACCAAGGTTATCGAACCAGTAGGAAATAATGAATTCCTCTGAGGTGTCAACGGCGCCAGAAAAATCTGCGACGTAAAGGCGCCAGAAAATGCTTCCTGGGACGTAGGTGACGTGGAACCTGCACACAACACAATCAAGATACTTTGCCCCAACTTAACGGTGAGGTTGTCAATCTCACCGGCTTGATGTAACAAAGGATTAAACGTATGTGTGGAAGAAAGATGTTTGTTTGCAGAAAGTAACAGGTTTGCAGTTTGTGGTTTATCAGATTAAAGAGAAGGACCGGGGTCCACAGTTCACTAGTGGTGTCTCTCCATAAATAATAATAACATTCATGCGGGTAAACAAATTACAGCTGGGCAATTGATAGAATAATGATGAGCAAACCAATGCATATACCAACGTTATGATGTCTAGTGTGAGATTCATTCGGGCATTACAACAATATACATAGACCGTTCCAACCGCATATATGACTAATAATCCACCTTCCGGTTAGCGTTCGCACCCCTTTCAGTATTAAGTTGCATGCAACAGATTATCGCCTTAAGCACTGTGTGTAAAGTAAGTAAGTAACATCATCCTTAGACAAAGTACTATTGTTTTATCCCTAGTAGCAACAGTACATCTACAACCTTAGAGCTAGCTGTCACCACCCCAGATTTAATAGAGACATGAACATACTATCGAGCATAAATACCCCCTCTTGGAGTCACAAGCATCTACTTGGCCAGAGCATACACAAGTAACGGAGAGCATGCAAGATCATTAAATAGCACACACATGATATATTATGAAGCAATAACTTTAGTACTCAATATTCATCGGATCCCAGCAAACACAACATGAAGTATTACATAACGGTGATCTTGATCATGATAGGCAGCTCACAAGATCTAAACATGATAGCACAAGAGGAGAAGACAACCATCTAGCTACTGCTATGGACCCGTAGTCCAAGGGTAGACTACTCACGCATCAGTCCGGAGGCGGTCATGGCGACGTAGAGGCCTCCGGTGACGATTCCCCCTCCCGGCAGGGTGCCGGGGAGAAGTTCTGATCTCTCCCGAATTGGTGTTGACGACGGCGGCGGCTCGGGACCCGTGGAGGAAAATATGAACACCGTGTTAGGGTTTTTAGTCTGGGGGGTATTTGTAGGCGAAAGGGCGAAGTCGGTGGCGCCCCGAGGGCCCCACACCTGGTCCTCGCGCGGCCAGGGGTGCTACCGCGCGAGCACGTGGTGGCGCCGCCTCGGTGGCCCACTTCGTCTCGTGTTCGGCTTTCTGGAACGTTCCAGATGAAAAACTGACTTCAGAAAAGAAATCGTCCAATTCCGAGAATATTTTCTTAAGTACTTTTCTGAAACCAAAAATAGCAGAAAACAGGGAACTGGCACTGTGGCATCTTGTTAATAGGTTAGTCCCAGAAAATGCATAAAACTATATAAAATGCATATAAAACATGTAATAACTTGGTATAATATAGCATGGAACATAAGAAATTATAGATACGTTGGAGACGTATCAGTACCGCCCGAGGTACCGCCGATTTCGGCGCTCTGTTGCGCACTGCGGTACCTCGAGCGGTACCGCATCGGTACTACCGCCCTCCAACGGTACTACGGGCCCCGCCAGCGGTACTACCGCTGTGTGTCTTTTTGCAGGATTGCAGATCTGCTCGAAGCCGAGGTGCCGCTGGCGGTACCGCCGATTTCTGGCTTCTGTTACTCAGGGCGGTACCTCCAGCGGTACCGAGGCGGTACTACCGCCTGCCAGCGGTACTACCGGCCTTCCCAGCGGTAGTACCGCCACATACTATTTGGAGTTGCTGCGGAGCTGCTGAAGCGGGCAACGGCTGGATTCAAAGACCCAACGGTACTACCGGCCCCTCCAGCGGTAGTACCGCTGCGTAAGTGACAGCTCCAAACGGCCAGATTTTGGAGGAGCTATAAAAGGACTCCTTCACCTACCTTTGAAGAGGACAACTTCTACACTCTCTCACCTCCATTAATGCGAAGCTAAGAACTCCAAGATCTCCCAATCCCCCCACCCAAATCCGTTGATATTTGGAGGATTGAAGGAGAAGGCCCGGATCTACTACTTCACCAAAGCGTTCTTCATTTCCTACCCATTCACTTGGGGATTTCGAGCCTAGGGTTTCCATTGGGAAAACCTAGCTCACCATTGTTGCTACTTGGTGTTGCCTTGACCTTTTGTGGTCTTGACCGGCTGTGGTCATCTTGAGAGCCCCCAATTAAGTTGTGGGTGTGTGCCTCAAGTGTTGTAAGGGATTCGATCTCCGCCCTAAAGGGGATCAATAGTGGAAGGTGAACTCAAACCTTTGTGGTGAGTTCGTCGGAGAAGAAGGTGAGCCTTTGTGGCGTTGTGACCAACCTGTTGTGGTGGCACACACCTCTCCAACGAGACGTACACCCTTTGGGTGGAACTCGGGATTACATCTTCGTCTCCGCGTGCTTCGACTTGGTTCCCCTATTCCTTACTCCTTTACTTACTTGTCTCGCAATAGTTATCTTGTATCGTGTATCTACTTGCTTGCTTGTCATCTAGGTAAATTCACCTTAGTTGCATATCTAGAGAATTTACCTTTGTGTCAAGCCTTAAATTGAAAAAGAACTAAAATTTATAGTAGCACCTATTCACCCCCCCCCCCCCCCCTAGGTGTCGGATTCCCGTTCAGTGAGGCCGACAGGGTGCGAGTGATGGCACTCGCTCGGGATCGGGCACAAGCATTGCAGCTGAGAAGAATGCACCGATGTACCCAGGTTCGGGGCCCTCGTGAGGAGGTAATGAAGGGGATCGCAGGCAGAAAACAAAAATTTTCCTAATAGCGATAACCTTAAACTAGCCAAGATCTATACTATGCAGATATAGTAATACGGAGGAGATCGGTATACATACCCTTGTAGACCGAAAAGCGGGGATTACGCTCCCGCACAAGCGTTGCTGACGTAGACGCCGTAGCCGACCTCAAGGTCGCGGAGAACTTGGCGCGACGAAGAAGACGATGACGCGGCGATGTCGATGAAACCGACGACGACCTCGAGGCCGTGTAGAGGAAGCAGACCTCCAGCACCACTAGCGTGGCACCTCGCAGGGCGTTACACACGTACGGTGAAGCCGACGAACTCCGGGCTCCGATCCAGGGACGAAGCAGCGGAAGACTGGGACCGGAAGACCAGCAGCACGGCGGCGTGCGTATGGTGGAGAAAACTTATCCTCGGCGCAACTCCAAACAAGGGAGTCACGGGATCCAAGGAGAGTGAGAGAGAGAATTAGGTGTAATTCAAAGGCCATGAGTACCCCCATATATATAGGAGGCCAGGGGCTGCCCAACCTGCCAGGCTGGCGGTGTGGGACTAATCCCACACCCCAGCCGGCCATGGCTGGTGCGCCGGCCTATGTGGCCCACCTAGGGCCGGCCGAACCTAGTCCCTTCCCTTGGAGGGACTCCTCCCCCCCTTCATGGGCCTCTTTGCCTGGGGAGGCCCATTTAGGGAAAAATGCCTTTAAAAATTCAGGAAAAATTAAATAAAAATATATTTAACTATTAATTACATTAATTAACATTAAATACATATTACATAATTTATTCCGGCTCCGAAAACTATTTCGTCGCTGCCCGATCTCCATCGGAACTTTCCCGGGACGTTCCCGGTGCTCTCTTTTCCTATTTTTCTCTTCCGGTAAAATGTCGACTCCCCTTAAGTGTGTTACCCTAGCGGTTCGATTATCTCACCAGACATGATCGAGACTCCTCTCCGATCAATGACTAATTCGTGGACCTTGGATACCCAGAATTAATCCCTGCGAGATAACAAATACTTTACCGTCGAACCTAGACGTCTGAGTCTTAAACCTTTTGCCATGCGATACTTAGCGCGTCCGAGACTCGTTCATAGATATCTCCATACCTAGCTTGATCTCGTTACCGACACTGCTAACTTCTACTCGTCCATGATATTATGTCCTGGTGACCTAGTCACACGCTTGCAAGCTCGTTTGACAAAATCTCACCGAGTGGGCCCTAGAGTATCTATCCTGCTATGCGGACTGGCAAATCCCGCTCTTGATCCCCCGTCTCAACATACTCCTTTCCGACACCCGAGAGGGACACCTTTATTGTCACACTTTGTAAGATATGACGTTTGATGCAATCAAAGTGTCTTCCAGGAATAGCAATAAGAGTAGATCTCACGGTCAAAGGCGTAATGACTACGTCCTACAAATATTGGGTATGTCCATCACGTCATTCTCCCAATGACATGACTCCATTGTCAACTGACATTAATGTCACATGATCGGGAAACCTCGATCATCAATTGCCCAATGAACTAGTTAGATAGAGGCTACTAGGGACCTGGTTGTTTATCTGCCACACGTGTATTAATGTTTCCGCTTAATACAGTTATAGCATGGTATAAAACATATAATGAACAATTGAGATATGACGAATAAACTATCTTTATTAAGTGCCTCTAGGGCATATCTCCTTCAGGTAACACCCCTACTCTTGCATCTACCCTGTATACGGTGGAGCATATCTCGGGTTACAATGGTGCTCCTTGAGCTGAGTTGATTTCTAGCTAGATGGAGCTCTCTCTAGGATCAGCCCCCTTCTACGATGGGCAAGGTCTGCCTTATATAGGCCTGGCGGACCGGCTAGAAATACAGGTGTCGGGTAGAAACCCTAATTCTACGCGGGTGCTCTTCTCCGGGTGTTGGGTAGAGCCTTTGAGTGTCGGGTAGGCTGCGCGGCGCCCATATGCATATCTTGGGTTGCAATGGTGCTCCTTGAGCTGAGTTGATTTCTAGCTAGCTGGGGCTCTCTCTCTGGGATCAGCCCCCTTCTACGATGGGCACAATCCGCTTTATATAGGCCTGGCGGACCGGCTAGAAATACAGGTGTCGGGTAGAAACCCTAATTCTACCCGGGTGCTCTTCTCCGGGTGTCCGGTAGGCTGCGCAAGGCCCAGATGCGTCTTGTCGGGTATGGCACGGCGGCATCGTCAACACAGCTACCCCTAGCATGCGGTAGGCGTCAGAGGTAGCACTGGGCACGGTATGGGCATGCCGCTGCCGTCCCGTCTTGGCCGTGGCAGGAAGTAAAGGCCGTGTCTTGGGGGACGCGGCATGGCTGCTGGGCGTCGTACATGGCCCGCTCGTTATCTGGTCTTGTCAGCTCCGGATCTCCCGGCTCCAGACTTTCCGGGACATGCTGGCTTGCTCGGTTGGCAGTTCAGCCGACTGCGTCTTTTCCGGGTGGTTTTAGGGGACTCGGTCCTCATATCCCCGACACAGGAGTCTATGGATGATGTGGGAAACCTAGTAGCATAATTGGAAGTATCTTGCGTTGAAGATGAAGAGAATGGTACTCCTGCTAAAATTCCATTATAATTCTGGATGCCTCGGAGCAAGGGCAGTCAACTTTTTTGTTTAATAGAAGTATCTATCTACGAGACAGGTGAAATATTGATGCTCTACAGGCACGTTGGGAAACCCCAAGAGTAAGGTGTGATGATGTAGTAGCAGCAAGCTTTCCCTCAGTTGTGAAACCAAGGTTATTGAACCAGTTGGAAACTAGAATCCTTCCGAAGGTGTCAACTGCGCTAGAAATTCTTGCTAAGCGCTGAGTTGGCGTGGAACCTGCACACAACACAAACAAGATACTTTGTCCCAACTTAACAGTGAGGTTATCAATCTCACTGGCTTCCTGTAACAAAGGATTAAACATATGTGTGGAAAATGATGTTTGTTTGCAGAGAATGAAAGTAACAGGATTGTAGTATGTTGTATTATCAGTTTAAAGAAAAGGACCGGGGTCCACAGTTCACTAGTAGGTCCACAGTTCACTAGTGTTGTCTCTCCATAAATAATAATAGCATACATGAGGGTAAACAAATTACAGCTGGGCAATTGACAGAATAAAGAACTGCTTAATGATGCATGTACAATTCATGGTGTCTAGTGTGAGATTTATTTGGGCATTACAACATGATACATAGACCGTTATCCAACTGCATCTATGACTAATAATCCACCTTCAGGATAGCATCCGCAACACCTTTCAGTATTAAGTTGAAAGCAACAGATTATTGCATTAAGTAAAGTGTGTAATGTAAGTAGCATAAATATTCTTAGATAAAGAACTACTGTTTTATCCCTATTAGCAACAGTACATCGATAATCTTAGAGGTTGCTGTCACTCCCCCAGATTAAATAGAGACATGAACCCACTATCGAGCATAAATACCCCATCTTGGAGTCACAAGCATCTACTTGGCCAGAGCATCTACTAGTAACGGAGAGCATGCAAGATCATAAATAACGCACTCACAAGATATATTATGAAGCAAATGACATAGTACTCAATTATTCATCGGATCCCAGCAAACACAACAAACGGAAGAGCTTCTGAACCCTCCCGAACTAGGGTTGACGGAGGCGGCGGCTCTGGAACCTCTCGTGGAAAAGTGTTCGGGTGGCTAGGATTATTTTGTCGGGGGGTCTTTATAGGCGAAAGGACGAAGGAGGTGGGGCCCCGAGGGGCCCACACCACGTGGTGGCGCAGCCAAGGAGGGAGCCGCCCCTCCACCATGTGAGGCCGCCTCGTGGCCCTCCTCCGTATCCTCTTCGGTGTTCTGTATGCTTCCGGGGAAAATAGGGATATTGGCTTTTGTTTCGTGCAATTCCGAGAATATTTCGTTAACAGATTTTCTGAAACAAAAAACTGCAGAAAACAGGGAACTGACACTGTGACATCTTGTTAATAGGTTAGTTCCAGAAAATGCATAAAAACCATATAAAGTGTATATAAAACATGTAGCAATGGGTATAATATAAGCATGGAACATAAAAAATTATAGATACGTTGGAGATGTATCAAATATTAGCTGTTATAACATTATTTTAGCATACGTTGACCAATTAATATCGAAATATGAGATTAATTTGAGGCCATTTGTTCCTAGGTGAAAGGAACGATATGGCGAGCATAGATGGTTTGCTAAGACATGAATGTCGGCAACCTATTATAAGCTTTTCGATAACAAAAAATTATCAAGCCCAATGAGCATCTAAAGGTAGTATTATTATTCACTACAATTTTATCAACTATTATACAATTTTCAATAACAAATTTTTTCTTTCCAATTTTCAGTGTAGGGAGTCGACAATAATAAAGATTGTCTAGATGTGCAACTAAATGGACAAGCTTAAGCAATGAGTATACGAGATACAATAGGCAACATAAATTAATGATCATTGGTGAGAGATAACGCAATGGTGGACATGAGGATGTAATTTCCAAAGTTTATTCTCAGTGAAAGTATATCTTTGTTGGAATGTTGTGGTGCCACAAAGTCCCGCCAATGCCATGAGGTTGACCCCATTCTCCTTGAGCTTCATCTACAAAGGAAGAACTCGACCCACTATGATGTCAACTTGAAAGTGTTGACTTTATACATGGTTGGGGCTTCTCCATAACTCAATTGGAGGGTTACACCAAATGGAGCAACTAGTATGAACTTCCATTTAAGGTTTCAGAAAAGTTAAGAGTAACGAGACACACAAGCGATCAGGATGGTGTAATCTAATCGAATTGGTGGAATCGTTTTGGTTTTATGTATTTTTAGTTTACACTTCGTTTAAAGTTATGTAAATTTGCACAAATCCGTGTTCTTTTTTAAATAGTTAAGTTTAATGAATCGGCTAAAAACCTCTTATTTCTAGTAGAGAAGTAAAATTTAGAAGTTAAAGCATGAGGGCCATATACTCCTCTAACTTATAGGGAATCGAGATTCCTTAAGGGTATCAAGATGCGTTAAGGGTATGTACAGTTTAAGATGCTAATAGAGATGGTTAGAAAAATAAACCGATTTCAATTAAGGAATAGTAGTTATCTAGTCTAGACAGGGACGGAGACAATGGGAGACGAGCAGGGGCTACGCGCGCCCCTGCTCATGATTTTCTTGGTAATATCAACCATGATTGCTCCATGTTTATTCTAGTGTAACTAGTTTTGCCCTCCTCATACACTCTCAAACACACAGATTATTCTCCTATCGCGCCCCTCATGGTCATTTTCCTGGCTCCATCCCCGAGTCTAGATAACTAAGATAAGACAAACGGTTAACTAGGCATTTCTAGTACATAAATAAGCATTTTGAAAAGATTGCTTGATTATTCTATAAACACCTCATAAGCACATAGTCCGGAGGGTTGAAGATGAAGGACATCTCACGAATCTCGTAGTAATTTTCTTTTTTATTGAAATGTTTTATATTGTTCGACGTTTCTTTTAATACCAGGGTAGGTTCATTTTTTCCAACCGACATATGCAAGTTCAAACATGTTCATCGTCGCAAATAAAAAGAAGTCCAAACATCTTCAAAATCCAGCGGTGCACAGTGACCCACCCGACCAAGGCCGACGGCCGTGATCATTCGAATGACGCGGCCAGACGAGTCCTTCCATCTGACGCGAACCAGCTCGTCCGCACCGGCTTTAACCCGATCGGAGATCCGCGACAGATCGAGCCAGCGAGCAGCGCGAGCCATAACCCACGCCCGCCGCACCACCACATCCTCCTTCATACTCCTCGCCTCCACTCCAGATCGCAGAAATTTTTCTACTACCCCTCCGGCGGGAGCCAGCGAGCGGCGCGCCCAGATCTGGTGCGGCGGTCGCCGGAGATGGCGTGCATCAAGAGCGCGCAGCGGGCGGCGCTGACGGCGCTCGCGCCGGAGGCGCCCTACCTCGCCGCGGGCACCATGAGCGGCGCCGTCGACATTCAGTTCTCCTCGTCGGCCAACATCGAGATCTTCAGCCTGGACTTCCAGTCCGACTCCCCCGACCTGCAGGTCCTGGCCGCGGCGCCCTCCCCGGACCGCTTCAACTGCCTCTGCTGGTCCCGCCCGGAGGCCGTCGAGGGCGACGCCTTCTCCCTCGGCCTCCTCGCCGGGGGCCTCAGCGACGGCTCCGTCGCCGTGTGGAACCCTCTCAGCATGATCAGGTTCGCGCGGATCCGCATGCCCCGTCCATCCCGCCACCGAGATCTGCTCATGTCCTGATCTGTTTCTCGCTGCTGCAGCTCCGAGGGGCAAGCCGAGGACGCCATGGTCGCGCAGCTCGTCAAGCACAACGGGGCGGTGAGTCTGCTTCTGCTTGCTTGGATAGAATTGCGTGCCAGCGGCTCTGATCGTGTCTGTTGGGTTTGTGGCAGGTTACCGGATTGGAGTTCAGCGACCTCCAACCTAATCGGCTCGCTTCAGGGGCTAACGAGGGGGACGTTCGCATCTGGGATCTCAAAAAACCCAGCGCGCCCGAAGTGTTCCCGGCACTCAAGGTATCGTCTGTCTGTCTGGCAAATAAGTTGTTGACTTAGAAGATGACTGCATCCCTACTGTTGTTAGCCTTTGTAATGCACGATCTCTACAAACCCTTTTGCCTGCGTACTAATTTGTCTTCAGAGCATGTTGCTGCGATCTTGTGTATCTATGAGGGTCCATTCCGCCAAGTACATATGTACATTTCCTCTATCGAGATAGTAATAAAGCACCATTCTCATTGTCAACTCGAGTTCATTCTGACCAGAACCGCAAAAACCCTACCTACTTTTGACTATTACAAATAGCTCCCCCCTGTAGGTTACGTTATATAGCCTGTAAGTGATATCTGGGTTGAGGAAATCGTTTTCTATTGCTGCGACCAAACCGTGCTAACAAAATTATCGGTTCTCTTATTGCATGCTTCTTAGTTATGGACATGCATCTTTCTTTCAGGTGCTATTACAATGTTTAGTTTCTCATCAGTTTTGTCTACTTTACTTTGCTTGCTTTTGTCGCATGGTTATGATTCTTGTAATTCCTACAGAATGTTGGCGCACACACGCAGAACGATATAACTTCCTTAGCCTGGAATCCCAAGTTTCATCACATACTAGCGTCAGCTTCTAGTAATGGGGTCACAGGTAAAGGACAATATGGTTTCTTGTGTAATAACCCTTGCTGTCTATTACCAGCGCTTGGACTTTTGACTGATCTGACTCACTATTTTGAGTATCACTCTTGCAGTTGTTTGGGATTTGAGGCACCAGAAACCATTAACGAGGTAATGATATAGCTAATTTCTTCCATTTCTTTGTGTATCCCAAATTTAAACCAGTGTGTCCTGTTATTTATGTTACTAATTTCAGTCTGCTTTTAAATAGCTTTGCAGATTCAAGTAGGAGGAATTGTTCTGTTCTGCAGTGGAATCCAGACATGTCCACCCAGCTCATTGTTGCATCAGATGATGATAACTCTCCTTCTTTGAGAGTAAAGGCCATTTTCTTTAATTTTAATTTTAATTTTGCATGTACTTCTCGTTATCCATTTGCGGCTCATAGGTAGTCTAACCGGTACAAATATTCATTCTATCAACTCTCTTAAGTGTGTTTAATTCTGGTTGTGCGACTTCAGTTTTATTTACATTAGGATCATTCTTGAGTAGAGCTTTTGTTTATATTCCTAACTTTGCTCATGTATTTTTATTAGGTTTGGGATGTGAGAAAAACTATTGCACCTGTACGGGAACTTGTAGGCCATTCGAAAGGTTAATTCTCTTGTGATTCTCTTTTTTTTTATCAAGCGAATGCTGTTATATACGTAAATCACACTTAATGATATACTTATTCTATTCGAAATTATCACGTTGACCAGGTGTAATCGCTATGTCGTGGTGCCCCTATGATAGTTCATTCTTGCTTACCTGCGGTAAGGACAATAGAACAATATGCTGGGATACAGTTAGCGGAGAGGTATATTATAACTTATACATCGCAAGCTGTGAAATATGATCGCACATTCCTATAAATATTTATGGGGTTATAACTGTCCGTCCTTGCATCATTTGTTGCAGATTATCAGTGAGCTACCGTCAAGCTCTAACGGCATCTTCGATATTCACTGGTACCGCAAAATTCCAGGTGTCGTAGCATCGTCCTCCTATGATGGGAAAATTGGTGTACACAACTTGGAGGTAATATGACTGTTTGACATGGGAATTGTGGTTTGATTCAGTCTATCACGGCATTATAAAATGCATTGACGTGTTTCGTCTAAATTTATTTTTGTTGGATATATCTTAGAGCTACAGAAGTACTTATGTGTTACTCCATTAACTGAAAAAGTAAGCCCCATCATACAGCAGACTAGTTTTCACCAAGCCTGTTCTGTTTGACAACAATTAATATGATGATTATCAATTCTCTCTAATACAGAAGTTAATGATTTCTGCCTTTTATCCTAAAGATCACTCATAGGGTTATAATTTAGCAATATATATAAGACTCAAAGATAGGTTGTTGCAAAATAGCTACGTGCTAGAAATGTTGATTGGATCCTCTAGTACTTCCATGTTTGACTGTCTTACAAAGCCAGTTAGTTCTCTAAAGTTTTTATTTATTTCTTTTACAGTTCTCTGGCCTTTATGCAGCTGGTGATAGTGCTGTTGGTGCCTCAGGTAAATTAGAATACCGCCAAATGTTAACTTCTTAAAACCATTAAATATTCGTTTTGCTATGACTTTGATCTTGTTTGTTAACTCTCAGCAAGCTTAGATTCATTTGCATTCTCTAAAACAAATTTATATTGCCTTAGATCAACCCTTCATTTGACGACAAAACGAAAACCATGTTTCTTGATTCTCTACATTCAATCGTTTGTTTCGCACGCTGTTGTAAGAAACTGTATAGTACCACTATTGCTTCTTTCTCCACTGAGGAGCAAATCGAAGGTCCTGATTTGATCGAGAAAAGTTGCGGTGGTGACTTAAGACACTTGTATAAACAGTCAAATTGGACCTTTTGTATATTATAAACAGTAATCATGGAATCTAAAAGTAACATTTCTTCTATTGACCAAGCACCAATAGAAGAACTTCAGAGGTTGTTTGTTCTAATTATATAATTTAATGTTTCTTTGGGTATTTTTTCTCTAATGAACACTAAATTATGTTTAGCACGTCCAAGAGCCCCAGCTCCAAAATGGTTAAAATGCCCCACTGGTGCATCTTTTGGCTTTGGGGGTAAACTTGTTTCGTTCCATCTGGCCGAAGGCACACAAGCGAGTACTTCTGAGGTTAGTTTGCTTGGGCACTGCCTGCGGTTTGCTTCTCTTCAAGTTCCTCTGTCTTGATGTATTTTCTTTTCTTCTATAGGTGCATGTACATAATTTGGTGATTGAGCAGACTCTGGTAAGCCGGTCAACTGAATTTGAAGCTGCTATGCAGAATGGGGATAAAAGTTCACTGCGTGCTTTGTGTGACAAGAAATCACAAGATACTTTGTATGTTCTTTGTAATCTTGGTTTAACAATTTTTAATCTTAGCTTAACAACTAACTATATATCTACATATTAAAATAGATCTGACGAGGAGAGAGAAACATGGAGCTTCTTAAGGGTCATGTTTGAGGATGGAGATACTGCCAGGACAAAATTGCTTGCTCACCTTGGATTCAATCCACCTCAAGAACATACTGGGAATGCACCTGATGAGCTGAGCAAAGCATTGGCTGATACACTTAATCTTGATCATGGTACACCGACCGATAATACGGATGCCCAGTTTTTTGTTGATAACGGTGATGATTTTTTCAACAATCCTCAACCGTCAGAGACTAGCTTGGCTGAGGAGTCCATACCTACAAATGATCCACAGATCGAACAGGAAATGCCTGAAAGTGTTGTGCCTTTGGATCCATCAACTGACAAAAGTATTCAAGATGCATTGGTAGTTGGGGACTACAAAGGGGCAGTTGATCAGTGCCTTGCTGCAAATCGTATGGCTGATGCTCTTGTTATTGCCCATGCTGGTGGTTCTGCTTTATGGGAAAGCACCAGAAATCAATATCTTAAAAACAGTGTCTCGCCCTATCTAAAGGTATTGAGGTCTTATCTGGTTACTGATTTTCTGTGCTTTTCTTATTTCTGAAAGTTGTAGTCCCATTACCAATTTACCATGATGTCCCTTCCTATTGGTTTTAACTCAGGTTGTTTCTGCCATGGTTGGCAATGACTTGATGAGTTTTGTGAGTACATGGCCACTAAATGCATGGAGGGAAACACTTGCACTACTGTGCACAGTAAGTGTCTTTGTGACATCATGTATCTCTACTTAATTTTTTCTTGAATCAAGTTTCATGTTCTATTATTATTATTTATTATCTAGCGGAAATTTGGGAGATCATATATGATCTCTTTCCATATAGATTAATCACCTCATGCTGGTTCAGGCTTGCACTGTAGATTAAAATGGCATTACATTTTATTTGTTGCGGAGTACTATCTTGCATGTACTTGGTCAATTTTTTTGAGTGGTAAAGCAGATTTATTAATCAAATCCAATTACATCGTCAATCAGACATTGAATAATAAAGTTAGGTCTTCCCTCTAAAATATGAGCAACTGTATTAGACTAGGACAATACCGATAAGAACTCTTATCAAAAGAAGTAGCTGGGATTGTAATATCTTGATAAATCGGAGCTACCGCCTTTGATGAAAAGCCACCATCTTTCATTATATCTACAATTTCTTGATAATCAGACTGCATGATAAGCCTGTTGCACCCCATCTGGTTTGCCCATTCCATACCATCTTAAGTGCCAGAGCTTCTGAAGTTGCAGGATCCAGTGCATGCTCAAATTTTCTATTCCTGGATGCAATTAAATTTCCACAATGATCACGTACTACAACTCCTGTTGCACCCCTTCTGGTATCTTTGTTGAAAGCTGCATCAACATTGACTGATACAAAGTTTTCGGGGGGTTTCTTCTGGATACTCTTCTTCGCCTGTGTATTGTTCTTCAAATATGTCATAACATTCGTTGCTAGCACTCTGATTGACATAGCAGCATCAGTTGGCCTCTGATCCTTCTCCCCATTTACAATATTTCTTCTCATGCACCATATATACCAGACAGCTACTAAAACAAGTTCACAAGGTTTCTGTTCATCAATCTGCAAGCCTCCGAAATTCCTGTAGCATATCAGATACTCCAGTGCTGCACTTCCTGCTCTGCAAGCCTCCGAAATTCTTGTAGCATGTATTTGGTCAATTGATGTAGAGTCTAACTTATGTCTGTTACCTACTTACCTAGTTACCATATTTCTTGTTATTATGTACTCCCTCCGTTCCATATTAGATGACTTGCATTTGTACAAAAATGGATGTATCTAGACATGTTACAAGTCTACGTACATCTACTTTTATTTTTATACAAATGGAAGTCATCTAATTTGGAACAGAGGGAATAGCTGTTCACCTTATCTTAAACAAACTTATAGCTTCTAAAACTCTTTAGTATATAATTTATGGACCATCTTAATAAGAGTTATCCTTCAATGAGAGCACCGTCTTTTGGCGGGTTCAGTTTAAAAAACTACGGTTTCTATGAACTTGTATTCAGAAGCTAATGTAATTTGCTAACGGAAATTCCGATCTCCATTACCAGTTTGCACGAAAAGAGGAGTGGAATGATCTGTGTGATACTCTTGCATCTAGACTTCTGAGTGCCGGTGATATGCTAGCTGCCACGCTATGTTATATTTGTGCTGGAAATATTGACAAAGCTGTTGAAATATGGTCTCGCGACTTGAGGTCTGAGGATGGTGGGAAGACTTATGTTGATCTTCTCCAGGTACAAATGGAATAATAGAACTTAATTGTTCTTTATGTATGACAATTAGTCCTAATCGATTAGTGTGCAATTGCAGGATTTGATGGAGAAGACCATTACACTCGCCCTTGCGACGGGGCATAAGAGATTTAGTGCATATGTATCTAAGCTTGTTGAGAAC
This sequence comes from Poa annua, assembly GCA_026929855.1. Lineage (NCBI taxonomy): Eukaryota > Viridiplantae > Streptophyta > Magnoliopsida > Poales > Poaceae > Poa > Poa annua. The sequence continues at coordinate 12,283,323 of CM049433.1, read as the reverse complement.
TATGCTGAGCTCTTGGCCAGTCAAGGCCTTCTTAAAACTGCAATGGAGTACTTGAAGCTTTTGGGATCAGATGAATATTCACATGAGCTGGCAATACTAAGAGATCGAATTGCATATTCTACAGAAGGTTTCTGCAAACTTACATGACTTGATATTGATGCTTTGTGTGCCGTCTTACAGTGTTCTGTTCACGCTCCTTTTTTTCCCTTCCTGTGTGCCGTATGTTTTAAAAGTTTGGATTAGGCAAACTTCTCACTTTCACTTATGTTACCATCATGGGGCTAATTCTTGGTAAAAAGTGATAGTATCATATGTGATAAAAAACTTATTCTTGTACTCCCTCCGTTCCACAATATAAGATGTTTTAGCCTTTTTTCACATGCACATGAATCTAGACACATTTTAGTGTATGTGTACACTTATTTTGGTATGAATCTAAACAACATGTACAACATCTTATATTGTGGAGCGGATGGAGTATTTACTATAATAAATCATGTTGATATGCAGCCGTGCTGTTATGCATATTTAGCAAGTTAATGATATTATATTATTACATGTACTTCGATATTTCACATCATTGTATATTGATAACAAGTAGATTTCCAGAGAATGATGGGGCTAATTCTTGGTCAAAAGTGATAGTATCATATATGATAAAAAACTTATTCTTGTATTAACTAGAATAAATCATGTTTGTATGCAGCCGTGCTGTTATGCATGTTTAGCAAGTTAATGATATTATATACCGTGCAAAAAAAAAGTTAATGATACTCCCTCCGTCTAGATACATCTTCTTTTTGACAAACTTGAGACACTTATTTTTGGACGGAGGGAGTATTATATTATTATATGTACTTCGATATTTGACATCATTGTATATTGATAAAAAGTACGATTTCCAGAGAATGATGCTGCCAGTAGTACTCTTCCTGAGAGTAGTGCCAACAGCTCCTCCTACCTTCCAAATCAATCAACCTACCCCACAGACCCTCAGAATCTTTACCCGGTTCCCAAGAGTTACACCACAGATCCTTCTCAGAATCCTTACAAGGTTTCCAAATACATCCCTCCATCTTGAAATTAATTTCTCTGTAATATTTTTTGTACCGTCATATTTTTGAAACGGAATATTATGTTTGATGAAGATATGTATTTTCTTAATGTCCTGTTCCAACTAACTGCAGGTCCCTCAACAGTATGACAATGTGCCAAGCAATACATATCCAGAACCTTACCCGCAACCATCTAATACAGCCTATTCAGGATACTCAAGTGGACACCCCAATATGTTTGTTCCTGGTAACGCACCAGCGGACACCCAGGTAGTTTGTGCAGGAACCTTTTCTTTGGTTAAGGTGTTTTTATGTTAGAACTAGCGATGCCAATTGTGCTTGGCAGAAGTCTTCCTTAGGAATCGACTGGGGATATGCCAGAAAGTATGTAGTTCATTCCGTATGTAATTTCTGAACATATAGTAAACCTCCATTTACTTACAACTTTTTACTATCTAAGTATCAGTTACATTTTACTAGCTTAATCACCATTCAGGTCTACTCCCTCCGTCCGAAAGTGTCTTATATTTGTCCAAATTTGAATGTATCTAGACATGAAACACATCTAGATACATCCATATTTGGACAAATCAAAGACACTTATTTTGGGACGGAGGGAAATATGTATTATTAACTTATGAAATTTAGTCCAGGGCTTTCCTTCCCCTTGTTCCATACTTCCAATGACTCTTTTCCTTATTCAATTATCTTGGAAATATGATATTTGTTTAATATTGCCTGTATTATTTACAATTTTAATTTATTTGACTTGTTTTTTCTTTGAACAGCCAAGTTCCACTCCATTATCTGTTCCACAACAGTCAGTGAAGGGTTTTACTCCTGCAAATGTACCGGGTCTAAAAAAAGTAGATCAATATCATCCGCCAAGTACCTTGGGCTCCCAGCTTTATGCGGTATGTAGAACGAAGATCTAAGTTCCATCTTATGTTCATGACGTAAGTCAGTTGAGAAGTGATATCTCTATTCTAAACAGGGTCCTGTGAATTCTCCATATACGCCTGGACCACCTGCACCATACCTAAACGTACCTCCTGCCCCGTACCATCAGCCTGTACCACCGGCTCAATACCAGCCTGTACCACCGGCTCAGTACCAGCCTGTACCACCGGCTCAATACCAGCCTGGTCCACCCGCCCCTTCTGTACCAGGAACAAACACTAATCAGATGTTCACCCATGCTGTTCCGACCAATTCAGCTTCCAGGTTTATGCCATCAAACAATCAAGGTTTTGTTCAGCACCCAGGTCCAAGTCCTGTACAGCCCTCAAGCCCAACACAGGCGCAGCCTCCGGTTCAGCCCGCCGTTGCCCCTCCTGCACCTCCCCCTACTCTGCAGACAGCTGATACATCGAATGTCTCTGGTATGTGGATTGTGAATTCTAAAGATTGCATTTGTTGTGTGACTAATTTATTTCCTGCTTCACTTGCCTCGCCAAGTGATACCAACATGACATTTATTTTGAAGTAACAACATTTACATCTTCACTCTATTTTGCTACATGTATGATTTGCCTGATTTTACCTTTGTACTCTACCAAATATTTTCCTTATGCTGTTAGGAAGCAACTCTTCCATGTTCTCACAGTGGTGCTGACTTCTGTGGTCATCTTTTGCAGCTGAGCTGAGACCTGTTATTGCAACACTCACCAGGTTATTTGATGAGACATCCAAAGCTCTGGGAAGTGCACAAGCTAAAAAACGTGAAATAGAAGACAACTCAAAGAAGATTGGGGCATTATTTGCAAAACTCAACACTGGAGATATCTCTCCAAATGTTTCATCAAAACTTATTCAGATGTGCAGTGCACTTGATAGTAATGATTTAGCCACTGCGTTGCAAATTCAGGTAATTTACTAATCAATCTTATAATTACAGTTGCACTCTCTGGCTCCAACTCATGGATTTCTTCCCAGTGAAGCTGAGGAATTTTCTATCTCCCCATGTGGTGGCCTGCTAATCCGTCTTAGTAAATAAGCTAATTTTCTCTACCATGGAAACAACGGTGACCTGTCCACGTAGTCCACCTTGTAACATTTTAGAAAATAAGCTTCTGCTCTTATTAACAGTCGAAAACAATGCCAGCTGATCTCCATATCCTGCTTATGATCTGACGTTCTGGTGCTGCATCTCATATAATTTTCTTTATGTTCTGTAAATTTCATCTTTGGTGCTAATTGCACAAATTAATTACTCCCTCCGATTGGATATGATTGACACAGACTTTTCTAAATACGGATGAATCTAGACATATTATAGTGTGTAGATACATCCATATTTTGACAAATATATGCCAACCATTTCCGATAGGAGGGAGTACAGATTTTTTCTTCGAATTAGAATTAGTTCCTTTAAAGGTTTTTCTTGGTCTCAGTACTTCATATAGGTTTAGACAACATCTTTAGTTCATTCGTTTTTGTGACGTTGCCTGAATATTGATCTCAATACTGTTGTTTGATTCTGCAGATTAATCTGACCACCAGTGACTGGGATGAGTGCAATTTTTGGCTCTCAGCATTGAAGCGTGTGATAAAGACAAAGCAAAACTTCAGAATGTAAATCCCTGTGGCCTTGTGCTGCAGCTAGTTCTGTATACACTTTTTCTGATTGTCAAAGTTGTTAGTGTTAGCAATTCTGAGGGTTTGCGTGCACAGAGATGTTATCCTGCCCCATGTGTTCTCATCCGTCAATTCATCCAAAGCTTGTTGTCGAAAGTGGTCTCTCATTCTGGATGACATTACGTTCTGACAATAGTTTTCCTTAATTTTTTTTTGTAAGAGGATCAGCTCTTGGGGTGTCCGTTGGTTTTGAAATTATAAGTTGTAACAGTTACTTTGTCATAGCTTGTCCATTTTCCTTACCCTTGAATTGATCAGTTTGGACCTTGGAATGATTAATGGTAAGGACACTGGTTTATCAATTGGATTGAAATCACTAGATACTAATAATGTTATATGTTCTGTTCTTCTAGCTGGTACCGTAGTCGTTTAGTATAGTTTTGCCTTCTGATATATAACTGTATTGCATATATATCAGAAGGCCACACTTCTGAGTAACTGTATTGCATATATCAGAAAGCCACACCACATGATCTGATGTAGGCCTCTTCTATTTAAATGGTGTTTATGGTAATTTTAGAGGTTTAGTGTACTTATGAGTTTACCTACATCAATCTTTTGATTTATAAAGTTGAATCACATAGGAATTATCTTAGCAATTGCTTTGTGTTTCTTAGAAAATTCAATTTAACATCTACTCAAACCTCTTTATGAACTAGGATTTCTTGGAATCTTGGAATCATACCCTTGTCATGAAAATCTATTGGCAGGCTCCTACAGTTGATTCATGCTTTAAGATTCATACCACTGCGTGGGGTTGTGACCGAATCCATGGGCTCCTTGGTACGTGTGTCCCCAACCGTCTGTTTTGCTAGCAGCCGTGCTACATGAGAAGAGTAGAGTAGAGAGGAAATTGAGTGAATAGCGTGTTTTCATTGATAGTACGCATATAAATAGTGTCTGTATAGTTATTTTATAAATATTTGTACAACGTGAAGTTCTCTTAACTGCATAAGTAGCCTATGTCTACCACTACTTGTTAAGTGTTGTTAACTGCTAACTTGTCTCTAACATTACACTTGGCTTGTCATGACAGTTAGCTTGTGATATGATATCTCAGTTCAGCGTCTGCACAATTATAGCTGTGCCCCCACCTTTGCCACATATCTAATCACGTACACTGATGATTAGATCTTCAACGTCCCTTCTCCAAATAGCAATTAGGTGGTGACTGCTTTGCCCATTCCTCCACCGGCGAGGACGCGGATCACTACCTCCTCCATATGTCGTTCCATCGATGGTATGGGATGGCATGGGACAAAGACATCGGCGTTTCGATGTTGGCGAGTAGATAGAGTTAGCCTAGACTTTAACAGTGGTGCCGAACCAATGGTGAGGGCAATGTCGTATTGTAACGCGCTCAGATCGCCTTATTGGTGGTGACGTCGAGTAGGTAGCTTGGTCCTCGCGCCACGCTGAAGGTGTAGTGCGATACGTTTCTCGTTTTGGCACAGCGGTGGGACTGAGGAAGATACTCTACAATGATGATGATGGTTCAAGGGGTGGATCCGTTTTTCTTCGCCGACTTTGCGTGTAGAATGTAGCGGATCTGGATCCAAGGCAGTACGGTGGCGTCTCCCGGTCAACATGTCACCACAACATGTGCCTCGCCGCTCTCGGGATGGTCCTTCTTTGAAGGTTTTATCGACAAAAAATTTAGGAGTACTTCTTTGCTGTCAGTGTTTTCTATACCCTCTAGTTCGAGGTTCGATGGTAGCAACTTCGGCTACTTAACCTTTTTTTGTGTGGGGAAATTGGAGAGCTTTATTCAACTAGAGCAGCTCTCGATGGATCAGCTTGAATAACGACGATAAGATACAATCAAACCAGCATTTCGCCCCAGTCAGAGTGCAAGCAAGCTTCACACAAAGATGGGCCGAGTGAATAGCTGTTTTTGGTACATGCTATATAATTAAAGAAGAAAGATTACAAGCTAATTATTCTCCTATATCATCTACTCCATCTGTCACACTTTCTATCAAATTTGGATGTATCTATACACTAAATCATGTCTAAATACATCCAATTTTTTATCAAGTTGAGACATCCTTTGTTGGACGGAGGGAGTAGAATAGGTGCCACGATAGAACGATCACCGCGGTGAGAGTCCCAGCCCAGGAGTCGACGACCTCCAAGCAGTCAGTCTCAAGCACCACCTTGAAAAAAAAAAGATTGCCCACGCACCAAAGTAGTTGAATAAAGCAGTGAAACCCTCGGCACAACACAAGAACAAGTATGGCGAAATCAATATAAAAAAAAAGTATGGCGAAATCAGATCACCTTGACGTAATCCATGAGAAGGAGTGAAAAACGGCAGCAGCTACCATTTACACGAACAGTAAATCTGACAGATGAAACACATTTCATTATCAGCCTTATTGTGTTATCACTGAAAACAAGCCTCAACATTACGGCTTCGAGAAAATGCCATTCAACCCATATTCTATGCTTTCATCATATAGTAAGCGCTACTTAACCTTGCATCGTGCTTCGATGCAGGCTGAAAAATACTCTAATCAATGCAGTTGACTATGTATAGTAATTATGTAGATAATTCCCCGGAACCGTTGCATATTTGTAAGCACGTCTACCCGCTCGGCTGTTCCCCGGCTATGTATTAGCACAGAGACAGTGTTTGCATCGCAACGCCAAGCCACCATGAGCCATTCCTCAGAGGACGACTTCGCCGACGGCGCCGACTGCGCGCACATCCGCATCACTCGCGCGAGGCTGTCTTCTCCAGGCGCCGTGGCACCCTACGTCCCTCGCGTCATCCGCACGGCGGCGGCCGCCAGCTCGCCAGCGTCCACCCGGGGCTACAGCCCCAAGCTGTCGGTGGACATGGCCGTCGCGCACAGCTGGGCGTCCTACGCGGCCGTCGTCAGCACGCTCCGCTCCCTCTCCCTCCTGTCCCTCAAGGGTGACGAATGCGAGGCGGCGAGGGAGGCCGTCGCGGGGCTGTACGGGCTCCCAACGCCGTTCGGCGCCGCCCGGCGGTTCCCCACGGGCGAGGTGTATGTGTGCCTGGACCGCCCGCCGTTGGTCCGAATGATGCAGGGGATCCAGGAGCCGCTGATCAAGGCTGCAGCGGAGGGGTACGGCGAGGTGCTCGTCGGCGCATGCTCCAGCTACATCAACGGGATTGGCAACGCCCTCGATGTGGTCACGCGCGTCAGGATTGACGACGACCGTGGCGCCCCTGTCCTGTATGACCGCGCCATCTTCGAGTCAGCATTCCTCCTCACATGGACCGAGGCGTCGGACGAGAGCAGTGTCATGCATGGTTAGTACGTAATAATGTTGAACTGTAGTAAGTCTGACTGACAGTTTCAGTCTTGATACTTCTACTGTAGCTTATCTTCAGTGTTAGTTTCAGTTTAGCTGAATAAACAGTCAACTCCCAGAGTCTGTTCTCGGGTGAGACTTGGTAGTAGCTAGCGATTGTTGCGCCGTGTTCTCGTCTTGAGTGGACGGTTGTATCTGCTCGGCTCCTCTGCAGTTTAGGTACTACTGTACGTGTGCTGTAGAGTACAGAATCTGCCCTCCATTCTAATCGGATGGCTACGTTTTCTCCTCTTAATTTCTGCTAATAATTGGGAATTAACTCCAGAATGGTGTAGGAAAAAATCTTCTAAACCTTCAGGCTTGGCGTCAAATTTAAACATGATTGCACACTAGTAGAACAGAGCATATACTGAACCGCCATTCTCTGTCTTACATATTAAAAGAATAACAGCCCCAAATGATGTGTATCAAAAATTTAAAACGAATTGTATACATATGTCCGTCTCAAGCATCCCAAAATATCAATCTAGCAAGACAGAAGAGCACACATGCATGATTATCAGCTCATTTTCTATGCCGAATGTCATATCCCAGGAAAATTCATACAGTTCTGGAAGTCCAAACTGTCACCATTGCTCTGCATATCAAGGGAGATTAAACCGATTACATAACAAGATTTATATTGCTCAATGATAATTTTTTATGGGTTTAGGGTTTAGGGATACCATGTTAAGTGGAATACCATGAGTAAACGAGCCATCCACTCATATTCTTGGAAACCATTCTCATTTGTTCCAGTCGGTTGCTCTGAAGTTGCTTGGTGGTTTGCTGCCACCGTGTCCTTCTCTCCTCTCTAAGCAGAAAATTCAGAAAATCTGTTAGTCTATATTTTCATTAGTAAATAGGCAGTATGTCAATATAGGTGTAGAGATTTACAGAACAATATTGTTTTTCGGGTGCAAGTTCAGTTGTCTTCCTTTTCTTTTTATTGGGGTGCTGCTTGTCAATCCATGCTTTCTTTCTTCTTGAATTCTTCTTTTCAGTTTCCTTTTTCTTTAGGCATGCAGTCTGTAAGCTAATATCTGGTTCTTCACATATAGCTTCAGTTCTGCATGTATTAACAGAAACTTTTTCTTCAACTTGGTTGCTAAGGTTCTCCAAGGCATCATCTAATAGTTTGATGCATTCTTCAGATGCAAGTGCTTTGGAACTTCAAGCGCAACGTATCTTCCATTCTTGGGTCTTCCACAACGATATTTCCATGGCTGTCCGGAATAGTGCCACTTCGTGCTTCTCGAGTCCACCTCTTCAAAATATAGTGGCTCGGAAGATACTTAATATTCATGACATCAAGGGCTTTGAAAGCATGACTGCACAATATACCAACTCTTTCAAATTGCCCACAACTGCAGAAAACTTGCTGCCCTTCATAATCAACAATTGTGTGCTTCTCATCCCTAGAGTGTAAGCATTCCTCATGTAACATCTTGCCCATTTCTCTTTTACTTTATATATACTGTCCAACCAAGTTTGTGTATCCACTTTGCTTCTAATGGCAGTGAAAGCTTCTTCAAAGGCTTCTTCATCCTCGTACTTGTACATGCAAGCACTGAATTCAGCAAGCACATTTGGTGCATCCTCTTCCTTTTTTTTTCTGGGGCAAGTGTTTGACAGCATTTTGCATTATTTGAAAATTGCACAATCCGTGCCATGCTAGTGTAAATGCCACACTAATTGCCTTACCCATTGCAGCATCTTGATCAGTAAAGATAGTTCTAGGCTGCTTGTTGCTATGCACAGATAAGAAGGTGTTGAACAACCATTTGAAGGACTCAAATGTTTCATCATATAAAAGTGCAGATAACTGTTTCTCTAAAATGGTTGAAGCCAACAAATACACCGAAGGGTCTGTATTCTTTGTTTGTCCCAAATGTGGTATCGAAGGTAACAACATCACCAAAATGAGCATAGTCAATGATCATCCTAGCATCAGCCCAGAAGATGTTTGTAATATTCTTTGTTTCCCATTCGAACATCGTATCCAGTTCTTGTTTCTGCACGAGGACGCCTCGTGTTATTATCTCTTTTGTCTCTTGCTCGATAGCCTTCATTGGAACAAACATATCTTGCCGAAGTGACTACTCCATCAAGTTTGCTCTTATTATCATAGTTTACCCTTACATCAAAACCAATCTGTCCTCCATAAAAGGTCCAGAAGTTCCAAGCCTCATGTGTAGAATTAAATTTCATGCCAATTCGAGGCATCCAACTAGGACTCATATTTTTCCTATGAATATTAGGCAAAAAATTAGACATCTTTGTCTACTTACACTAGGAACAGAGGATGTTGTAGCCAGATTCGAACAAAACTGATCAAACCTGTTTGGACCTTCGTTGGTGGAGTTAGTTTGAGATGCCATTCGACCTCCTTTTCCCTCTTCTGTTAACAACCGTTGGTAGCAGATCCAATTTAGTCGACTTATTTGTTTGCTGCCATGAGAACAATTAGCATAATCACACACTTACCTTGGGATCAACTTCTTTTCCGTTGTTAAGAGATGGAGTCTAAAAGGGGATCATCTGCAGCATCTACAACTTGTGTCCAACTTGGTTTAGCTCTGATGGAAGGACGAGCAGGAGGAAGAAGGAGGTCGGGCGGGAGGAAGAGGATGCAGAGTAAGGGCGAATCGAGCAGATCGCTATTTGGCGCGACAGGGTGTGATCTATGCGTGTAGTTTGGCGCCAAGCTACAGGTTTAGGCGATTCTCCCTCCACCATATTAGGATTAGTTTTAATTGTTAGCAGAAATTAAGTGGAGAAAAGATAGCCATCCGATTAGAATGGAGGGTAGATTTTGTACGTAACAGCACGCGTACAGTACTACCTTAACTGCAGAGGAGCCGAGCCCTGCATCTATCATTGCATGGAGACGCAAGCTTTTGCGTTTTCTCAGAAAAAAAAAAGTTCTACGCTGTCTGTAATGTGTGCATACGACCATAGCTTCAAATTCGGTGACCAAAAGAATAGAACTGGGAGGTGGGATCCATCTACGGCCCAACTAATCCGCGTCTCCAATGGTTATTTTTCAACCAGGCCACAAGGTGGTATCCATCATATGTGTTATAATAGCAGATTGTAAATCTCACAATGTTTTGATATTAGTTGATCTATTAGATCAGATTTTATTTGCTAATCATGTATACCACATGATAGTTGATCTATTAGATGGAGCAATGCCAGTTTTCTACCCCCTCCGTCATAAAATAAGTGTCTTTCATTTGACCAAATATGACTAAATGTGTTTCTTGTCTAGATACATCCATAGTTAAATAAATTTAAGACACTTATTTTACAACGGAGGGAGTATTTTTTAGCAGATTGAAAGTGTCCATGTTCTTTTAGGGAAAGGCACCACAACAGATTATATTAATTTAGTCATAATAGATACATCGTCTCCCGATCATCACGAACATAAATAGGAGGATCTCCATGCCACACTTCATCTACGACCTCATTAAACATAGATAAAGTATCCGCAGCTCTATTAACCTCTCTAAGACAATTATTAAAAGAGTTCAGTGTACCATCACTCTTGAAATCCCGTTCCAGCCAAAATATGATGACAAACAACCTTCAAACACATGGTCCAGGACATCACCTGTGGCCGATCCTGGTCCACTTTCAGAAAAACAAATGTTGTATGGAGTAATCGAATCGGTGTTTGGGATTTTTTGTTGTTGTACGGTATATGGGCTACCCAAAATATCTGGCTGGGCCGCGGCCCACCCTGTCCACCCTTTCGATCCGCCACTGGAAATCACCCCGAGCTTGGAAGGAGTATACCGAACCTTTATTTGCTTATGTTCTCCCAACGAAAGATTCAAATGTTTATTAACCATGCTGCATCAAGCAGTAGGTGCTTCCTCTAAGGTGAATATAATATTTAATAGTAGATTCGTGTGCATAAAGACAATTACACTCAAACTTCAAATGCACTGCCTTTCTCTAGATAGGATTCTATCAGAAACGATCATGCGGATAGATACAACAAGACAATTATCATCGCATGATCATTTATTTGGGTAGATAAGAAGTATTTATGTTGGTTTCTCTATCAATGTGCTTAAATTTACATCTATAACCATATATTGCTCAAGAATATTCAAGATTTTGTAAAATAGTTGCGTTGAACATAGAAAATGGAATCTAGTGCAAGTATAAGTACAAAGTAATCGAGGACGCTGGAGGAGAAAAAAATATTTCACCTGAGAAGATGAGTAAATACAAAAATTTGGTGAATTTTTTCCATTATTCATGATTGGTTCATTTAAATTTATTATATTAAGTTGATCACTATATATGAATGATTATCAGCCCAATTGCAATCAATCAATTAAAATCAGAAATCAAAATTAATAGAGACGTGTTCTTGTATTTGATATATATTATAATACTACTTGCTAGGTTACTATGTAACTTTTACACAATAAATGTGCCATAAATAATACTTATATATGATCTATTTGTTTATTAGTACTACAAATAAAAAAAGATTAACACATATATTTAAATGAAAAAACAAGATATTATAGCCTGTTAAGAATCATTAATTAAGTACTCCTTCCCAATCCAAATGCAATAACATATATCGCATTAAATAGACCATAATCCGATCTTTAAAATAAAATATAATATAAAGATGTTGCCTGCCTGTTTGTGTGGGCCACCATGATAAAAATTGAAAGGATTATATCCCTGTCCCTCGATGGCACCCGCACACTTTGGGTGTGGGTAGAACTTAAGCAAAGCCGCACCCGCGTCCTCGTATCTTAAGCACACCCACACGCACAACCATGTCTGGGTACATATTTTGTACCATACTCGCATCCATGTGGGTATTAAAAACCCGCGGGTAAATCCACCAAAAAATTAATTTATTTGCAATATATAAAAAAAACATCGACATGTATGCCCATTCATCCACTCATTCGACAAACGACACACATATATGAAAAATAAATAAATAACACAATGTATATAAAAATGAACAACAAAACAACTCATTAATCCACTCAGTGTCCATGGTGAGCTGCCGTGGGTGTGGCCGAGCCGGTTACCTGGGTATGACAGCCTGGTAGAGGGCGGAGGCCGGTGGCTGCCTACTTGGGGGAAGGGAGAGAAGCCGGGAGAGAGGTGACCATATTGATCTAAAAATAGTGGAGGCGGGAGAGAAAACGAAGTTGGCGAGAACTATCTAGGAATTGTGAATCATGTTAAAATTAAGTGGTCGTGCGTATTAGAAATAAACGAAAATCACGTAGTCAGTTAGTATTTTGAGATTTTTTCTTCAGAATAATCCTATGTAAAAAGAAAAGGGCAGTTGACTAAAATTTTGTACAACGAAAAGATACCCACAGATCGATATGTCAAGCTGCCCTTGCTTAGCCCCTCCCCACAAACAACCCTGCATCTAGTAGGATCATCATCTCATCGATCCTCCCTCTGCATGTGCCCTGCCAGTTGGGTACCGACCCAACTTGCCCTACTCAACCTGGCATTCTGCTGCCTCCCTGCACGCAGCCTGGATAATCTAATCATGCACTTGTGTTTAGATTATTGCGCCGGCAAATTCTCCTGCCACATGAGGATGCAGCGAGGTGAGCCCATGGCCAGCCATCGCTCATGCCGGTGTGCCTGATAAGGGGACACCGGTTTCTAGCAACTGTGTTTGTTCTGGCAACAGAAACCTGCCGATGGCTGTACTGTGATGTTGCAGATGGTGGTACAGGGACGCAAGAATTTGGGAGCGAATCTTGTTACGCTAAATATTCCACTAATTGTACATTAGGCTATTCTTTTTGTTTTCATTCGATAAGTGTTCACCTAGATAATCTCTGCGCAGACATCATGACACTAGTGGTGGTTTGAGGTTTCAAAGTACTCGGTTTAATTAGAACATGCAGGAGAAAATGGCTGAACAGAGGAAAACAACTAATGCAAGTGTGAGTAAAGTAATGTACCGAAAAAGGAATCCTTGGTCTTGTTTTTCTTTAGGAGCATTCTGAACCTTTGATTGCTCTTTGTACAGTTACAACAATCCAGAGGCCAAAAAGGGTGCTAAAAGGAGGAAATCCAGAGACCAAAAAGACCTTCTAAAAGAGAGAACAAGAATCCAGTAGAGCCCCAACTGGCAGAGAAAGCTGCCTAGTAGGTTCAACCGTCAACCTACCTTTCTAAAACCAATCAACCAAAAACAGCTACCACTATATTGTATTACACAGATAACAACAACTTAAACACCCCCAAGAAGCAAGAACCACTAAATAACTCCCATACCCAGCCTGCATTGTTCGCAGTTGCTGCAACCCAATCCAATCCATGTCATATGTACAGGTCCAGCTGATGGCAAATATTAGGACGTCCGCTGGCCTTACCTAATTAGGTCTCATTAGCTATGCCCATCCGAATCCGTGAACTACTATCCTTCCTAGTAATACCAGCTAGTATCTGCACAGTACGTATAATCACCAGCATCAATTCACAAGGTCATAGGGATTATCAGCTCTATCCAAGCTGTCAAGCACTACTAGGTTATTGTCATCGGCTCAACAACCGGTCCCGGCTGCCCCTACCACAGATACCTGCAGCAACAGTACCTGGGCAGTGGGCACTTAGCTGCAGCTAGCTTAATAAGCAGATGTGATTGGTATGGTGGCCATGCTGCTGCTGTAGCTTCTAGGTTCTTAGTACTAGTACTATACTCACTAACTGAAGATCATGTCGTGAACTGATGCCTGATGGTTTGGGAGAATATTTTAGCAGTTCCAAGTACCAACTAGGCAACTCGTTAGCAGGTTGCTTGCAGCAAAAGTGTTCTTGTGATGCCGTCAGTTGTCCTAGATCCCAATATATATACGCACAGGTTAAGGAACCATTTGACTAGTTAACAAACACGATGTGAGTAATAATGTTAAAGACATACATGGAATCTGGCACTCCGTAGGCAGGCGGGATAACAGTGGAAGAGTCTCATTTGCATATATACAGTTATCTGGTACTACAGCAGCTCGATGGTAGATGGCACACATGAGCAGCGCATGCTGGTACATGGAGTAATGGTTTGTAATAGTACACTACTGATTAACAAAAAGTTTTCTAGATGAACTTGTACTTAGATATCTCATGATTCTAGCTTCCATGAGGATCCGTTCTGGTCAAAATATCTAGTGACCTGCCAGATGGGTACAAAGTACTGTCTGACCAAGAAGGTCAAGTACTTAAACTAATCAATTAAACAAGAAAAGTTAATGCTGCAGAGCGGCTTGTTTGATAATTTGGAATTAACAGCCTTTGAAAATATTGGCACAATAAATATAGAGCTACTGCAAGTAAGTGTCAAAGAAAGGTTAATCAGTTTATTAGATCGAGAGATGAGATGGCATCTCCATTCGTGGTGTCAATAGGGCCGCCATAGTTTCATGGGTGCGTCGGGCGTAATTTTTCACCCACTTGCGACGTTAATAGCGGTGTTATGTCTGGCGTGCCTACCCCACGCCCTCGCTGTTGGGAGTCGTTTGGGCACGCCAGACGACGCCACGTCGGATACTGGTGGGTGGGTCAGCGCTGTTATTGACACAGAGCATTAAACACTATCATACTCCTTATTACCCTTCGACCCAGCCACAAAAATCGTCGTCGCAGCTCGCCGGCCACAAAAATCGCGCGTCGCCAGGCCTCCATCTCCCGTAGGCTTTTTGTGCCAACTCTCGTCGGCCACAGAGTTCCAGGTACCTCGCGCGCCACCTTGCACGCAAGATGTTCGACCGCTCGTATCGTAAGTCGATCATTATCATAATTGTCGCAATTGGTTATAGGGTGATTGATTCAGTTATCTTTGTAGATGGATAGCAACGATGAGATGATGGCTCACAAGTTGGTGGATGAGGAGACCGCCATCGACGTCTAGGAAGACGAGAATTTGGCAATTCTTGATTGTCTTCTACAGATTCAAATCGATGAGGCCGCCAATATCGCACCCAAACAAAGATGGTCGGTGCCTGGGAGGATCAAGACCAAGCCAATACAAAGGATGGAGCACCATATAAGTTTATCTCCCTTTTTTCCTGTTGTGAGGATGCTTGCATATGGAGCTACTGCAAATGGTCAAGATGACTACCTACGCATGTCATGTCGGAGTCTACAACTATCAAATCAATGTACATATACTACAGGACGGTGGTTGTTGTGTTTGACCCGCACTATTTGAGAGGACTAAATGAAGAAGAAACAGCTTGGATCATGAAACAAAACGCAGTAAGGGAATTTCCTGAGATGATTGGAAGCATAGACTGCGTGCATTGGAGTTGGAAGAAATGTCCATTTAATTGGCAAGGATTGTACGAAGGATGTGACAAAGGATATTGCAGTGTGGTACTTAAAGCTATGGCAAATCATAAACTATGGATTTGGCACGCTATTTTTGACATGGCAAGATCTCACAATAACATCGATGTACTGTGGTGTTTGCGAAGCTTGTTCAACGTCATGCTCCAGCAGCTAACTATGAGATCAATGAGCACCCGTATGATAAAGGGTACTACCTAGCCGATGGAATCTATTCAACATGGGCTACATTTGTCAAGAAAATCTCCAACCCGGCAAGCAACAGAGCTTGTTAGTTTGTATCTGAGCAGGGGAGTGCAAGGAAGGATGTCGAGCGGGCAAGTACTTCAATCTTGGTGTGCTATTGTCCGGTACCCTGCTTTGACGTCGTCAAACGAGCAGATGTGGGAGGTCATGAATGTGTGTGTGTCATCATGCAAAACTTAATCATCGAGAGTGAACGTGTGCATTCGGGACATGATCCTCTTCCATTCGACTTTCAGGGTCCCCTAGCTTATGTTGATTACCTGATGACGACCAATTTTGCTGTTTTTTTCGCCGTGCATATGGAGATCACGGATGAACACATTCAACATCAGGTTCAAAATGATCTAGATGAGCATTTACGGGCATGTCGGGTAATGGCAGCGACATAAGCGGTAGGGCAATATGTTTGAATGTATACATGAAACAATTTTAATTATTGTGAAACTTTGTTTTATGTCTTCGTATCTATGTACAGTTAAGATAGTTTGTTGGCAGCGCCCCTATAAATCTCGGCTCGTCAGGACGACGCCAATAGCGTCCGTCTCCCGGACACGATTTAAAACCCACGAGTGGAGATGGTCTAAATCACCAAGTGAAGCAACAAGTGATGAGATGATCATCCAGTGGCCAAGTGAAGCAAACATGTGATGAGATAATCAAGGAGTGACCAAGTGATGCAAGTTCCAAGAATTGTTCTGCCACCTTCTGATGGTACATAGCACGTATTAGTAGTTCCAGTGCATGCTCCTCAGTTTTGGATCGTCAGTCAATACTTTATTAGTTTGTTTGTGAATTGTAAAGCAAATCGAGTGTTCAATATTGTTTCCCCTGAAACCAAGCTAGCTAACTAAAGTAGTTTTCTCCTTGTAAAAACTAAAAGCTGATCTGCTTACTTGTAGTACTAAAAGCTGCATCTTGCTTTATGCTGACTTGACTAGGCAACATGTAGTCGATCACATATAGTGATCTTTTGAAGCAAAGTCTAGCTAATTTACAGATATCATGGTACTGGAAGTTTGGAACATACTGAATTTCGCAAGCAAAGCCTACCTAGGCTACACGTATGATGTATTGGGATTTGGGAGTTGGAACACATACCTTAAGCAAAGCCTGAGGACTGAGGTACAGATCAAATATGATGGCATTATCACAATTTTTGATGTGATGAAGTAGAGTCTAGGTAATTTGGTTTTTTTTATACTCCTCTGTATTTGAGAGGAAATAGGCTCAATTAGGGAGGATTAAAAATCAGAGCAAAACTGGTTCCAAAAAATTCAGAGCAAATCAAGTATGCCCGAAAAGTGTATACTGAGAATTCCTAACTCATCCTCAATGATACATCTATAAGAGAAAAAAATGCATATATATGAAGTGTGGGCATTGGTTAGTGGATAAGTGGGCACTCCAAGACCGAAAGAAAAAGAATAGCATAGGGCCAAAAGGTTTGATCACCCATGAAAACGAAGTGACAGACAGAGAGAGATATTGGGAGGGAGAGAGAAAGCTGGAGACGAGCCAATCATAGGCGCCCAATTATTGCCATTTGATTGGCTACCCATGAAGACTAAAGAAAGGAGAAGGAAATCATTGGTAGCACTGGTACGTACGTAGAAGTATCTAAATAGGAGTATATATATACTGAACTCACCGATCAAATACACGTATCATTTTCTTTTCTTTATGAGGAAACCTAACACAACTGAACAAGTATTCTGGCACCTAGATGCTTTGGAACATCTCCTCCGTTATTCGATGACAATATATTCTGTCCTTTGGGATCGTATACACATTCACCACGCCTATGAATTTCTGAAGAAACGAGCTACATGGACTCATGGAGGGAGCTCGGGCTTTAGAACGCCTCATTCACGCCGGCCGGCCACCATTTTTCCTTGGCTGCACGCCGAAACACCACCAAATAAATACCAGCACAAATGGTCATCTAGACATCTACGCGGCACTCAATATAAACCAATGCGTAGATTAACGAGCATCACACTCGGTGCTCAATATATATTGATGATGGCTCGATCATGGGGGGCTCTGTTGCGGCCGGTGCCGATCGAAGGCTCGCGAGCTAGCGACAGTTCGTCCCTTGGTTTGGATCGGCGCGTGCGTCTGACGTCGTCGCGTCCTTATCAGGTTTTGATCTAATCCTCGATCGAGCTGGCCGGCCTAATCTCCAAGTGGAGTAGTAATGTTAATGTATCCGGCCCCGTGATAGTGCCGTCATGCGTCCCCGGGTTGGATGGGTTCATCTGTCACGAGCGGCGTCCCTACATGGTTAGTTTGATCGACCTAGCTATCGGCTATCGATCACGAGCAGCGTCTCTATGTAGAACTCACGCTTAACTCGATTTGTTGATCAGGTTTGTTATTTTTTACGCGAAAGCAGCTACCATCGTGAGCATGCTACCATGCACTACGTACGGTTGGATCTAGCGAGTGTGTTCATTCGTTTCCACTCCCCTCTCGGATCCGAAATAAATGTCGTGAGATGTCTTAGCGAGCTGTACATGCGTAGTTTGTTCCACCAAAAATTAGAGATGTGCTAGCGAGTCGAAGGGAGTAATTTTTATCTTGTGTACTTTCGCCCACACTACCCGACACCGGTATTCTGCATCTTTAATTTGTGTAGGCGCCGTGTAGTATAACTTTTTGTTTGGGGTTTAACCAAGCCCAAGATTTTATAAAAAAAACATGTATCAGCAGTTATATGGTACAAAATGCACATAATATGAACACAAATTTAGTGATGATCTAAAAAAAGGAGTTATTTTTTTGCACGAAAAAAATGAGTTATGTACTATAGATGTTGATATTTCTCATATATTTGATCTAACTTTACGAAGTTTGAATTTAAAATAAACTTTGAAATGGTTGACAAGAACTTAGGTCGATCTCATTAGTGCTTCACTTGATTCATTCGAGTGTGACATGCCCGAGGCTGAAACGGGGGAGGAAGAAGAGGTTGGCAACGATGATCTAGAAAAAAAATGAGGAGGATGTGTTTGATGGAAGCCAACCCGTGGTTAAAAAAGGGCATGCAATTACACCGAGTTGGAGGATGTTACATTTGATCCGAGCATGGGAGAGTGTATCACTTGATGCACTTGCCTGCAATAATCCAACGGGGGCAAGATATTGGCAACACATCGTTGACAAGTACCACAAGCTCATGCCGGTGCCGTCCCACGTTCATTGAGATCCCTCCAAGGCCGGTCGATTTCATCAAGCAAACAAGTAGGGATCAAGAAGCTCCCATGCCCCCATGAGGATGCAGAGGTGAGTCCATGGACTCATACTGATGCGGGGGGACACCAGTTTCTAGCTAGTGTGTTTGTTGTGGCAACAGAAACCTTCCTCCGGATGCTTGAACAGTAATGATTCAGGTGGTAGTATACAGACACAAGAATTTGGAGTTATTTTTTTTGTTTCTTTGTTTCATAAGTATCACCTAGATATTGCTAGAGCGATGCAAAGCTATGGGTCACCGCCGGCGCCAAAAATTTGAGTTATATCATGTTGTGAGAGTAAAATCTTTGTAATTGTGTGTGGGTGTGATGAGACTTCTCTTGCCCCTTGTATTTCAAACTCTCTCTTCTTAATTTTCATAATTAATGGATAGAGGCAAAGCTTTTGCCTCCATTAAAAAAAACTGCGCAGACATCATCCCACTAGTGGAGGTTTTAGAGTACACATTTTAATCAGAACATGTGGGAGAAAATGGCTGAACAGAGGAAAACGACTAATGCAAGTGTGAGTAAAGTACTGCACCGAAAAAAGAAATCCTTGATCTTGTATTGCTCTATGAGCATTCTAAATCAACGATTTCTCTCTGGACAGTTACAACGATGCAGATGCCAAAAGCAAGAAATCTAGAGACCAAAAAGGCTGCTAAACGGGAGAATAAGAACCCAATAGAGCCCCCCACGGGCAGAGAAAGCTGCCTGATAGTTTGAACCGTCATCCTACCTATCCAAAACCAATCAACCAAAAACAGCTGCCACTATATCATGTTACACATATAATAACAATTTAAACAGCCCCCAAGAAGCAAGAACCACTAAATAATTCCCATACCCGGCCTGCATTATTTGCAGTTGATGCAACTTAATTCAATCCATGTCATACGTACAGATACAGGTCCAGCTGATGGCACCATTAGGTCGGCTTGCCTTACCTAGTTAGGTCTCATTAGCGCTAATGCCCATCCAAACCCGTGAACAACTATCCTAGTAATTAATACCAGCTAGCTAGTATCTACACAGTACGTATGATCAACAGCATCGATTAAGCAGGTCACAGGGATTATCAGCTCCATTCAAGCTGTCCAGCAGTACTAGGTTATTGTCATCAGCTCAACAACCGGTCCCGGCTGCCCCTACCACAGATACCTGCAGCAGCAGTACCTGGGCACTTAGCTGCAGTTAGCTAACTAAGCAGATGTGATTGGTACGGTGGCCATGCTGCTGTTGTAGCTTCTAGCTACTTAGTACTAGTACTATACTCACTAACTGAAGATCATGTCGTGAGCTGATGATTTGGGAGAATATTTAAGCAGTTCTAAGTACCAACTAGATGGCTAGGTAGGTTGCTTGCAGCAAAAGTGCTCTTGTGATGCAGTCAGTATTCATAGATCCCAATGTGTATATATGCACAGGTTAAGGTACCATTTGACCTGTTAACAAACATGGTGTCAGTAATAATGTTAAAGATACATGGAATCTGACACTCGGTAGGCAGGCAGGATAACAGTGGAAGAGTCGCATTTGCATATGTGCAGTTATCTGGTAATGTACAGCATCTCCTCCATGATACACATGAGCAGCACATGCTGCTACATGGAGGAATGGTTACTAATAATCGTGCACTACTTATTAATGACAAGTTTTCTTAGATGAACTTGTACTTAGATTTCCCCATGATTCTTCCATGATCCATTCTGGTCATACTATCTAGTTACCTCCTAGCTAGATGGGTACTAAGCACTGTCTGACCACCAAGAAGGTCAAGTACTTCAACTAATAAGTTAATGCCGCAGAGGGGCTTGTTTGACAATTTGGAATTAAGAGCCCATGAACAGATTGGCACAATAAATTGGTACTGCAAGGAAGGTACATGCTCCAGCACTTAGTCTCAGTATCCAATTCCGTGCAAGTAAGGAGTAGCCTTGATGCACTGACGTAAGTGTCAAAGAAAGGTTAATCAGATCGAGGGATCAGATAATCATGGAGTGGCCAAGAGAAGCAACAAGTGATGAGATGATCATGAGAGTGACCAAATGAAGCAACGAGTGATGCAAGTTCCAAGAATTCTTCTGTCACCTTCCGATGGAACATAGCCTGCATGATTCAGCACGTACTGAGCTAGTTCCAGTGCATGCTCATCTATTTTGGACCGTTAATCAATACGTTAATTATTTGTTTGTGACTTTTCAAGCAAATCCAGTGTTGGATATTGTTTCCTCAGAACCCAAGCTAGCTAACTAAAGTAGTTTTGCTTACTTGCAGTAGTAAAAGCTGCCTCTTGCTTTATGCTGACTTGACTAGGCAACATGCAGCTCGATCGCATATAGTGATCTTTTGAAGCAAAGGCTAGCTAAATTACAGATATCATGGCGCTGGAAGTTTCGAACATATTTCACAAGCAAAGCCCTCCTCTAGGCTACACGTATGATGTATTGGCGGTTGGGACATATATCTCAAGCAAAGCCTTGGTGGCAAGATGGTTATGAGCGTGTCATTCTGAGATGTGCCTCTGACTTTATCTTTAAATTTCTAGCATTTTTTAGCAGTGGCACCCAAGGTTTTGGTGACCGGTAGAAAAAATACCGAGGGGGGATCCCGACAGGTTACCAGACGAATTTGAAAATCAAAATTCGAAAATTCAATTTTTTTATTACTAATGTGACTATTTACCGAAAGATTTCATTAAGATTCAAAATAATTGGAATTATTTAACCGGTATGACTATTTCCCGGGGGTCGTAACCGGATTTCCCGACCGGTAACCAAAAGCGTGGTGTGTCACCCGCTATGTAGAGAGCGGGACAAGTGGCAGGTGCGTGGTATGATTGAGAACCTCCTGAGAGTAGCACGCTGACTTTCTATGTTGTCGAGCTGTACTCCTTGAGGAGTTATCGAACCTCTTTATTTTCTTTCACACTTGTTGCTTGAACTTTATATGACCGCGGATGGTTGATTTATTTATAAAGCGGGACGAAAACTTATTTCGAAGAGAGACAACGTTGGAGATGAGCCAATCATACCAATTATTGGCATTTGATTGACAACCCATGAAGACGAAGAAGGAAATCATTGGTAGCACAGTTACTTACGTATGAGTATCTTAAAATGAGTATATATACCCAAGCAACCGATCGAATGCACATTTAAATTTTATTTTCTCTGCGAGGAAACGTAACACCCTTTTCCATGTATCTGATGACAGTTAATTTTGGCCTTTTGGGGTCTATGAGATGCAAGGTTTTGGATACCGGTTCCAAAAAAATCTCGGAGGGGGTTACCGGAAAATACCGGTTGGTTACTGATCAAAATTTTCAATCAAATTTTAAAATTTGAACTTAAAACATCAAAAATAATTTGAAAATTGATTTTAAACGACGAAATCGGTCCAAATTCAAATGCTCCGGGATTTTTTTGTCCGGTAAACGCATTTACCGGGGGGGACTGAGAAATCCGGTTACCGCGGTATTTCGATCGGTAACCAAATCCCTGATGAGATGAGAATTTGTTTTTGACAAAAAGATAGTTTGTGTATGACAGTTTTATCCGAAATCATTTTTGTTGGGTGCAAAAATGGTCAAGTGCTCCTCTACGCGGTACACTATCTAACCGAGGGTAGACTAATTAGCGAGCATGAGCATGAGCATGACACCGGGTGCTCTGTATAATAGTCCCACTATTCATGATGGCTCGATCATGGGCTCTGTTGCGCGCGGCCGGTGCCGATCGATAGGCTCGCCGGCTAGCGACAGTTCGTCCCATGGTTTGGATCGATATCGGCGCGTGACGTCGTCGCGTCCTTATCAGGTGGTTCCGCCGCACAGCGCTGGTTTGTTGATCTAATCCTCGATCGAGCTGGCCGGCCTAATCCCCAAGTGGAGTGGTATGCATTCGGCCCCGTGATAAGTCTAGCCTATCCCACGTCATTCTCGCACCGGTCGATCGAGGTGGCCCCCCCCCCCCCCCCCCCCCCCCCCAGCTTGGATGTGGTTCTTCCACCTCTCGATTATTAATCTTCCATCGCTAGCGGTGTCCCTACAGCAGCCATGAGTGATTAGTTTGATCAACCTATTAATCAGTCACGACCGGCGTCTCTGTGTAGAGCCACGATTAGTTCGATCGGTCGATCACCGGCCGAGCAAACTGATGGGGTTGTTCGTTATTTTTTACCCACCCGAAAGCAGCTGCTCTAGGACCCGCGGCCACCATCCTGAGAATGCTACTACCACTACTGTTGGAGCTAGCGAGCGTGTTCATTTGTTTCAACTCGCACTACTAATTTTGTTTTTGTGATCATATGACGATATATCTTTCTGAGAGATTAGACGGTGTAGGATGAAATCTTTCGTCTAGTACGCCCCGCCATGTATGACTTTTTTCTTTTTGGCCTCGGCCGTGTCATGTTTGCTTCTCCTATATCAATATAAAAGGCAAAACTTTTGCCTCGTTTCAAAAAAAAAAAGAAAAAAAAAGTACTGTAGTGGTAGTAGTAGTACTCTCTCCTTTTGTTAGTTACCATGTTAGGTTTAAGCAAAGCCATTTTTGTGTTGGTAAAAGTTGACCAACGATAGATGGAAAAAGTTTATCACAATAATATAAAAACTAAATTATACTCATTTTCCTAGAAAAAATGATGAGAGATGAGTTCTTAATAAACATAAAATGAATACAGTCCGTTAAATTGCTCTTTCAAGACTAGGTATCATTTTTTGATGGGTCAAATTGTTCATGAATAGCAAATACACCTTATATTATGGATTTTTATTCAAAAAACTATAAACCTTATATCAAGAAACAGAGGGAGTATTATAGATGTTAATATTTTGTCTCTATTTTTCAAACTTTAGGAAGTTCAACTTCAAATAAACGCAAAACGTCAAGTAATTTGGGGTATGGTTTAGACTATTGGAAATACAATAGTTTGTGTGTACGTTTACTATATGGTTCATGAAGTAAAAAATGTAATGGACTAGTTAGTCCAAGAACTTGACTTGGGGCTCAACTTAGACAAAACCATGCCTGGTCTGGCATTGCATAGTTACCAAAGAATGCCATTCTCAATATTCTCGATATTCAAGACCGAACTAGTTAGTTCCAAGAAATTGAGCTCAATAGGCCGATGCCGGTGAGTCACCGCTTGTCATAATCTTCAAAGATTGCCGGTCTCAATATACTAATCAAATTGCACATGTCGAAGTTTCGTAGAAAGATCAATTCTCGTGCAAGGCTTGCTTGGCATTCCATTTTTTTCTCATATATGTCAAAAATTAGCGGCACTATGTATTTGGTATCCTCCCCAGAAACCGCAAAAGTTAGCTCACACCTAAGATTTTGCGTGCATAATTCTTCTTTTTCTACTTTATATATATAATTTGAAATCGAAACAAAATTCCTTTTTGGAGTTTTCTCGGTGAACGGCCGACGACTACTTGGTATGCCAAAGAATTTGTACATATGGCAAAGAGGATTTTTTTTCCCTCCGGTGAAGCGTACGTGGGTGAATGGGGGTAATTCCTATAGTACATTTCATGGTTGCTAGAGTGTCTCCAATAAATTGAGGCGGTGAGTAATCACCACTTGCCATAATTAACGAAGAATGTCGTGCGCTCACTATTCTCATCAATTTGCACATGCCAAAGTTTCATTGATTGAAGGATGTGGGATGCTTTATCTAAAAAAAGGATGTGGGATGTCGAAATCTCTGAGGTCGTGTCATTCTTTTCAATCCACGTCTCATGCAAGGCATGCTTGACACACCATATTTGTTCCTCAACGCTGTTTTTCACACAACTATGAGGATCTCCTCCGGTTATCATGACCGTTGATTTTGCATCCAATATTATTCCTACTATTTGGTGTTGATAAAATTTAAAATATGTTAATGCGTGATTTTTTTGTCAATACATGTACACAAATTTCTTGTTAATTGATGAATCTAATTTTTTATATCAATGCATGTACAGAAATTATTGATGATGCATTGATATTTATAGATTCACTAATAATTTGTGCACAAATCGTAAAACATTTGAACGGTCGTAGGTAACTGATAATTTGTGCACATATCGTAAAACATTTGAACGGTCGTAGGTAAGCGGGGGAGATCCTGATAGTTGTGGTATTACATTTTCCTTTGTTCCTCGCAGATATGCCAAAAACTAGTGGCACAATGTCTTTTGGCTTCCTCCCTTGGAGACCGCAAAACTTAGCTCACATCCAGGATTTTTCACAGCACAAAATAAAACTAAAGAATTTTCCTTCTGTTTCTCACTACGGGACTAACAGGCCAGCCCGTCGGGCTCACGCTAAAAACCGTCGGCGTACACGAGCCCGACGGTGGCCGTCGGGCTAAGGCCGTCGGCGTGTAATCCATCGGGCTCACGCCGTTGCCGTCGGCGTCGCGACTAGTGAGCCCGACGGTATTACCGTCGGGCTCATAGCTAGCTACGCCGACGGCAATGCCGTCGGGCTCATAGATGGCTCTACCAATTTTTTTTTCAAAATTATTTTTTTCAACTTTTTTTATTATTATTTTAACTCCAATTTAGTCATATATTTAATCTCATATCACACACTTAATCATAATCTTAGCTCAAACTATCCACTCACACACTTAATTATAATCTTAGCTCAAACTATCCACTCACACACTTAATCATAATCTTACCTCAAACTATTCACCCTTAGTCAAACTTCCCAGACGGTCACCCATCCTTAGAGTGCTCCAGGCCAAGCACGCTTAACTATTGAGTTCTATTCAAATGAGATTCCAGTTGAGATGTCATACCTTGTTGGTATTAGTATGATAGCGATCATATTAACCCTCATCTGAGATATTATACTTTTTAATCTTTAAAATTTCAAAAATAAGATTTGAATGAACAAAATACCTATGTTTAATAATACTTGAATAATAATAATAATAATCAATTATTTTATTTTTGTTTTGTCTTTTCCATTTAATAAGAAATAATTCATATCTTCATATTGATATATCAGAATTTAATAAATAAAATGTCTATGTCGATCATAAAAATGAGAGGAATCCAAATATGACATTCATGCCATCATTTTCATAATGAATTATGTCTTTTAAAACAAACAAGAACCAACATAAATCAGCATAAAGTAAATTAAAGAGGCGAATTTAGATAGAAAGCAAGGAAAATCCTCATATTAAGTTATTATCCAAAAAAATTGTTCTACTCTTTGTGAAAATTAAATGGGTGTCATTTTGGACCATATTTTATGTACTTGCTTTTAAAAAAAAGTTATTTTTGACACTTAAAAAATGGCAAATGATATTTCTAAAAAGAATTTTGAAAATCGCTTCGGTGACGTTGTTTCCCATACCATGACGCACATATGTGCTGAATATGGGCACTTTATCACAAACTATGACATGATAATGGTCATACATTGCTCATTTGTCTTGAAACCTATGCATGTTTATAGATGTTTGACATTTTTGTGAAGTTTCGTTTTGAAAAGTTTGTTAAAAATCAAGTTTATCATTTTTCCTATTAACTAGTACACGTAAAAGGACTCCATGTCAAAGGGTTTCTTTTTTTGAGTACTTTTTCATATTTTTCCATTTCTTTCAAAAAACGGTCAAAATGGAGAGCATGGCTATTCATCAAAAGTGGTCGAATTTTTCAAAACTATTGACGGTTCTATGTTGTAACCACTACTTGTGTACCTTAAAATTATTTTTGTAAGAAGTTCAGAGCAAACTATCACACAGTTGTAGTTCAAATTTGAATTACTTCCGGAAAATTGACATAAAGTCAATTAAAGAGGCGAATTTAGATAGAAAGTAAGGAAAATCCTCATATTCAGATATTATCCATAAAATTTGTTCTACTCTTTGTGAAAATTAAATGGGTGTCATTTTGGACCATATTTTATGTACTTGCTTCACAAAAAAAGTCATTTTTCACACTTAAAAAATGGAAAATGATATTTCTAAAAAGAATTTTGAAAATCGCTTCGGTGACGTTGTTTCCCATACCATGACACACATATGTGCTGAATATGGGCACTTTATCACAAACTATGACATGATAATGGTCATACATTGCTCATTTGTCTTGAAACCTATGCATGTTTATAGATGTTTGACATTTTTGTGAAGTTTCGTTTTGAAAAGTTTGCCAAAAATCAAGTTAATCATTTTTCCTATTAACTAGTACACGTAAAAGGACTCCATGCCAAAGGGTTTCTTTTTTTGAGTACTTTTTCATATTTTTCCATTTCTTTCAAAAAACGGTCAAAATGGAGAGCATGGCTATTCATCAAAAGTGGTCGAATTTTTCAAAACTATTGACGGTTCTATGTTGTAACCACTACTTGTGTACCTTAAAATTATTTTTGTAAGAACTTCAGGGCAAACTATCACACAGTTGTAGTTCAAATTTGAATTACTTCCGGAAAATTGACATAAAGTCAATTAAAGAGGCGAATTTAGATAGAAAGTAAGGAAAATCCTCATATTCAGATATTATCCATAAAATTTGTTCTACTCTTTGTGAAAATTAAATGGGTGTCATTTTGGACCATATTTTATGTACTTGCTTCACAAAAAAAGTCATTTTTCACACTTAAAAAATGAAAAATGATATTTCTAAAAAGAATTTTGAAAATCGCTTCGGTGACGTTGTTTCCCATACCATGACACACATATGTGCTGAATATGGGCACTTTATCACAAACTATGACATGATAATGGTCATACATTGCTCATTTGTCTTGAAACCTATGCATGTTTATAGATGTTTGACATTTTTGTGAAGTTTCGTTTTGAAAAGTTTGTTAAAAATCAAGTTTATCATTTTTCCTATTAACTAGTACACGTAAAAGGACTCCATGTCAAAGGGTTTCTTTTTTTGAGTACTTTTTCATATTTTTCCATTTCTTTCAAAAAACGGTCAAAATGGAGAGCATGGCTATTCATCAAAAGTGGTCGAATTTTTCAAAACTATTGACGGTTCTATGTTGTAACCACTACTTGTGTACCTTAAAATTATTTTTGTAAAAACTTCAGAGCAAACTATCACACAGTTGTAGTTCAAATTTGAATTACTTCCGGAAAATTGACATAAAGTCAATTAAAGAGGCGAGTTTGGATAGAAAGTAAGGAAAATCCTCATATTCAGATATTATCCATAAAATTTGTTCTACTCTTTGGGAAAATTAAATGGGTGTCATTTTGAACCATATTTTATGTACTTGCTTCACAAAAAAAGTCATTTTTCACACTTAAAAAATGAAAAATGATATTTCTAAAAAGAATTTTGAAAATCGCTTCGGTGACGTTGTTTCCCATACCATGACACACATATGTGCTGAATATGGGCACTTTATCACAAACTATGACATGATAATGGTCATACATTGCTCATTTGTCTTGAAACCTATGCATGTTTATAGATGTTTGACATTTTTGTGAAGTTTCTGAAAGGACAATGATGTCGCCTAGAGGGGGGGGGGGGGGGGGGGGGGGGTGAATAGGCGGTTTAAAACTTTTCCGGTTTAGGCTTGATAATTGCGGAATAAAACTAGGTGTTTAAATTAACAAGCCGACAACCTAAATAAACTAGGCTCACCTATGTGCACCAACAACTTATGCTAAGCAAGATAAACAACAAGGTGATAGCAATATAGAATACTTCAAGCACGAAGGCTATCACAATGTAAAGTGCATAAGTAAAAGCTCGGGTATAGAAATAACCGAGGCACGCGGAGACGAGGATGTATTCCCGAGTTCCTCCTTGTTAAGGGAGTACGTCTCGTTGGAGAGGTGTGAACCGACACAACGGTTCAACAACCACAAAGGTTTCACCTTCTTCTCCGATGAACCGCACCACAAAGGCTTGGTTCACCTTCCACTATCGGAATTCCTTCGAGGCGGAATCCGGAGCCTTTCAACAACAATTCGGGGCACAACCCACAATGGGATTGGGGGCTCCCGAACGGCCTCCAACAACAATCCGGGGCACAACCCACAATGGGATTGGGGGCTCCCGAACGGCTTCAAGTGACCACACAAGGGTCCAACCACCACAAAGGCGTCTAGGGTCCAATGACCCAAGAGTAACAAGCTCACAAACTTTCAACTTCCACGAATCCTCGTGGAGAGCACACCGATGCACCAAATGCAAAAGGCAAGAGCACAAGTGCTCAAAATCCTTCACTCTCAAATCCCACCAAAAGCAACTAATGCTTATGGGGGGAAAAGAGAGGAAGAACAAGGAATCCACAAAGGAGTCAAATCCTTCACTCTCAAATCCCACCAAAAGCAACTAATGCTTATGGGGGGAGAAGAGAGGAAGAACAAAGGTGAAGAACCACAAAGGAACTCTAAGATCTAGATCCACTAGGTTCCCCTCACTTAGAGGAGATATGGATTGGTGGGATTGTAGATCTAGATCTCCTCTCACTTTTCCCTCAAGAATATGGAAGATTCAATGGAGGGATTGAGAGATAGGCAAGCTCAAGAAGGTCAACAATGGAGGAGAAAAACGTGCTCAAGAGCTTAGGTTCAATGGGGAAGAAGACCCCCTTAAATAGGGCCTCCAAAATCCAACCGTTATGCAGTTTTTCTCCGCAGGGTCGGTACTACCGCCCCCCAAAACCCGGTACTACTGCCTGGGCAATTTGTGCACTCAGAAAACGCGAAACCTTCTGGAATGGGCGGTAGTACTGCCTGAAATCGCGGTACTACCGCAGTGTCCAGAAACTGCAGAAACTGGTAAACGAAAACGTCGATATCTTTTCCATCCGGACTCCGTTTTCGATGATTTTTGGCTCGTTGGAATCGTTACAACGAGCTCTACTTGAATGTGCATAGAAACATCACAGTCCATCATGTGAGGATAAAACAAAATGGGGAAAGGTTGAACTTTCCTAAACAATGCAAACCGGTAAAACCTCCTTCATCAAAAACGCAACAAGATATTCATACGAGATCTGTTTTTGATAAACTAGAGCTTAGTATGGAGATAAACCAAGCTCTAAATCCTCACATGGATAAAAGGCAACAAGTTTTCCAAAGTAAAACCATTTTCGAAGGACTTGGTCTTGTCATAAAGATCACGACAAGGACCGAAACCCAACACGGAGAAAAACCAAATAAGAACCAAGAAAGATGATATGCCAAGCATGCAAAGGTTTGAGCTCTCCACAAAGATGCGATCAAGTTACTCACTCGAGAGCCCCTCTTGATAGTACGCCTATCTATCCTATAGCCCTATCAAGATCATACCTTTGTCTTGAG
Source organism: Poa annua (assembly GCA_026929855.1). Classification (NCBI taxonomy): domain Eukaryota; kingdom Viridiplantae; phylum Streptophyta; class Magnoliopsida; order Poales; family Poaceae; genus Poa; species Poa annua. The sequence goes on along the minus strand of CM049433.1, from coordinate 12,253,175 downwards.
CATTCCACTTGAGCTAGATGATGACGATCTTGGTCTCTCCAAGTGGACCACCTTTCTTGATTGCGCTTGCTAGCACATGCTTGATGAAGACTTCTCCAAATACTCCCCCATACGCCATTATGGGAGAGCCTCGCTTAGCTTCGTCTTCATGTCAATCTTGAAGCTTCGAGCATAAGATATCTCCGAAATGCTTCTCTTGGTCTTGCACTTCTTAACCTTGATGACGAACACCGCATGACTTGATCGTCCATGAGCTCTATGAGATGTTCTTCTTGTTGCAAGCCCATGGGAAGATACCATCCCAAGAGATACATGATCCACTTGGTACATCTTGTAGCTTTGTGTGTTGATCAACATCTTGATCATTCTCGTATCATCCCATCTATCTTCATATAAACCCTTGAATAGAGCAATGGTCATTATGTCATCTTGAAGAGTCCAACACATGAACTCCTATAATTTCTCATGGACAAGATCTATAAGAATATCTCAATGTAAACATTAGTCCATAAGGATTGTCATTAATTACCAAAACCACGCATGGGGGCAACCATGCACTTTCAATCTCCCCCATTTTGGTAATTGATGACAATCCCTTTTACGAGGGTTTATATAATGAATTTAAGCAACCATGCAACACAAAGAGTAAGGATGCAAGAGAACCGCAAGAGAACAAACCCATATTCCCTTAAACCCTCTAAATTTCTCCCCCATTGGCATCGATTGCCGAAATGGGAAGAAAAACTTAGAACGCAAATATAGTGAGAGCTCCCCCATAATGTGTGCATTTCTCATAATATGAGTGAAATCAAATGCACATATCCAATGACGAATAGATGGAGGGAGATCAAACTATATAGAGGATCCAAAGATTGCAAAAGAATATCAAATGGAAAGATACTTCAACGAAAGAAGCAAGCAATCAAAAGGATCCGAAAAGTGTTCTAAATATCATGAGGGAACTCCCCAAGGTACGTGCACAAATAGGATTTGTATTTCAATATAGTGTGCACAACATGGAATCCTCACTCCCTCCTAGATAAATTCGAACACAAGCTCATGCAAGAGAATGTAAATGATAAAGGAGGCAAAACAACTTTCACCTAATAAAATGTTTTGCAACAAGAGCAAGGAGCGGCAAATATAAGGATGGGTGTGAGATAAAAAAACATTTTAGGAGACTAATACAAGGATGAGAAACATCAACATAGTCTTTCAAAAGGAGTTGCACATAGTGCATATTATGTCTTTCCCATACCCACACACCAAAAGAGATAGCAAATGGCTCCACAAGCTTAGTAAGATGCAAAAAGCATAACACATTAAAAAAAATCTTGTACCTTTTAGAAACCATCAAAGAATCAAAAGCAATAAGAGGTGGTCGCTAAAGAATTGGAATATCAATTAAAGATGTACTATTCTCACGTGTAGAAGTTTCTAAGTAGACACTAATCACTAAGATATGGGTCTACAAATAAACATGTACACACAAGATAGATACACGGGTAAAGATTATGATATCCAGGAGGAAGTCATAAATACACCAATAAGATCTTTGCTTAAAAGCATAGCACAAAGCCCAATTATATCTTAACGGAATATAAGTGAACTTCCAACACATACTCATCATAGCATCAAAAATTATCCGCAAGGGATAAAGGTTAACAAACGGATGCTCCGAGTAAGATAATAAGTATCACAAAACGCAAATGATTTTAAAAATTCATCAATGTTGCACATGAGAGACTTTAAGTAGAAAGTGCTAGATTGACATAATTGGGATCGATGAATCATAGAAATGAATATATATTCCCCTTATATGTAATCATCCCGGCTTACTCACATTTGCAATAAAGACGTTTTGCAAGAACCAAATTAATTGCAACAACAAGATTCATGTCAAGATACAACCTACACAAGGTTGAAAGCTTAGAAACGTAAGCATGAGGTAGATACTTATTACCGAGATAGCATTGGTGATGTAGAAGATAAGAGTTAACGATCATCCAAACTTGGCTCCAATGAACACATGGTGACATCACCTTCCTTGTAAATGAGACAAGCTTCCAATGCATCTCCACATGTACCTAAAACAAATTCAAGTACAAAATGGTACCCAAACTCATTGGGTCCAAAGTAGTTAGAGCAACTACAATACATAGGACAAACTCCACATAAATATGTGCATATTGATATGAAATTGAATTTCATGCACATCTTAGCCATTTAGGATTTGATGGAGTTTATCCTATATATTGGATCAACGAAAGTACACATGCCATAAGATATACATATAGTAAGTATGCATGCACAAGACTTTCAAGAACCAAACGAGATACAATTTGGACAAAACACCAATTAAACCAAGAAAGCACACACAAGTGTGACAAGAAAAAGAATTGTCCAAATTATATCAAGGACCCAAATCAACACATGATTGAAGAAACCACTTTGAAAAGATACCAAATTAAAGCAAGAAACCAATTGAAGAAAATACCATCAAATAATAAACCAAACCCTCTACACTTTTCATGATGGCACAAAGTGCCAAGACGAAAAATGTTTGTCTTCCAAAGAGACACGTCATCGGGATCAAATACCAAATGAAGACAACTAATGTTCAAAAGCATATAGGATTGCTCCCCCAAGATGTGTGCATTATTTATGATCTTGCATTTGAATACAAAATGCACACAAATGAGATCATCACTCTCCATATATATATATATATATATATATATTCAAACACTAGTCGTATTCAAGAAAGGCAAGAAATTGCAATACCAATTTAAAGAATGATGTTCCACTCAAAGTAGGATAGCTTCCCAAAGAATAGTGCATTATCAAAAAGTATGACTTTTGAATGTCAATGCACAAGAATTGGATCATTGCTTTTCCCAACTCAAGAAAGCACAAAACAAATTTCAAGTAGAGCAATAAAGTATCCAAAAGATACAAGGAAGACAAATAAGAGTTAGATCAAAAGCAAATCCTTGGCAATCAAATAAGGCAATTCAAAGCAAGAGCCAAAGTGAATATGATCAACATATTTACCCCCAAATATGATTATCACTTGTCAAGACAAGTAACGTATGGAGATATTTCTCGGTGGTGGATTGCAAGGATATATTCAAGATCATATTCACAAAACATAAGCATGAGGCAAAGAATAGGAATTAAAAGCCATGCTTAGATAGATATTCTTGATAGATTCACAAATCATGTGATAATGCAAAGCAGCTCCAAGGAGTTGCTTGAATCAATTGGCTTCCCAAAAAGATATATGAGAACATATTTAGGGAAAGCCATACCAAGAACATCCTCCACAAACAAGATCCAAAAGAGTGAGAGACAAAGAGCATTTACGTAAATGGGAACTTGTTTGAGCAACATGCCACATAGGAACAAGATAATTAGCAATATCAATTCTAGGTGGCAAAACCTCACATGTTCACATTTTCTAGGCTTGTAATATGCACATAGCTTATTACTCCCCCATAATGTGATAATCCATTTATTTTAAAACAAGAGGCAAACAAAAACAACTAGAGAAATTAATGGACATTATAGAATTTGAATTTCTCATGAGAAAGACATACCACAAAGAGAATAGATAATATTGATATATCAAAACTAAGTGGTATTCCTCATGTACACACATTTTTAGGATTGTGAAGTGCACGAAGCATATCACTCTCCAAAAATGGATAGTCCATTTATCTCTCAAAGAGAGCCAACAAGATAAGATAGCAAATAAAAGCAATAGGGCTCAAAACAAGTGGATGGTGTGCAAACCAAAATACACATACTTGATTTCTCAAGATAAGTAAGTAGAGAGCACAACACATACAAACACTAGCAAGGTACAAAACCTAACACATGCAAGGGTGCAAGCAACTTTCAATGTATATATGATTTAAATAAAAGTTACCGCAAGGAGGAACATTGGATATGAGATAGAACAATATAATCCATATGACTTGACTTGAGAGAATATAATTGATGAAGATCCCTTAATTCTTCATAGTGTAGCCAAGTCTCCCATGCCCTCCATCAACACATATTGATCAAGTTTTGGCTTGTTGGTCCCCAACTAAGTTGGGTCCTAAGAGGTTAGTCACAATAGGCTTGGCCACCCAAATGGTTCTTTTCTTGAAACCACTTTGAGTACCAACAAATTTGGCAAACACATTGCCAACCTTATCCTTCCGAAGAGAATAAACATCGTCAACTATAATGGGGTTGGATAAGGTACCATTTGTGCATGAAGAAGCAAGGTGACCCTTCTCACGGCATAGGTAGCAACATCGACTTCCTCCTCTCTTCTTAGTTGGAATCCCGACTTGAGGAGGAGTAGCTTGATTCTTCTTGGGAAGAGGTCGTTCTTCAACTTGAGGAACTTGAGTTTGACCTTGAGGATTCTTCCCTTGTTGCTTCTCACTAAGACGCTTCTTCTTCAAAGGGCAAGATCTAACATGGTGCCCTTCAACTTTGCACTTGAAGCAAACAATCTTGACCGAATCTTTGACTAGTTCTTGGCCCTTTTTCTTCTTAATGATCTTGGACTTGTTCTTGTTGTTTGAGTTGAATCCAAGTCCACTCTTATCATTGGGGCGTCTTTGAACACTCAACATATTGTCAAGTGTGGACTTCCCAACATGACGCTTTTCCAAGTCTTTCTTCAAAGAAGTGACTTGGGCCTTGAGCTCATTTAATTCCTCTACATGGTTAGTATCAACAAAAACACTAGAGGAAGTAGACGCTTCATTGTTAGAGCAACAAGGTATGGAAGGTAATTCATCACAAGATGTAGAAGCATTGTGAGTGGATGAATCACTCGGACTAGCACATGGCAATAAGGCATTTCTAGAAGAAGTTGTGCCAATATCCACATGAGGCTCACAAGATGTTACCTTTGTAGAGATAGCCTCATGAGCTAACTTTAGCCTAGCATGGGATGCTAGAAGATCATCATTAGAGCTAGAAAGCTTTTCATGACTTTCTTCCAATTTCCCATACTTACTAGATAGCAACTCAAGTTGAGCCCTTAGCTCAACATTCTCCTTCAAAATAGATGCTTCACAAGAAGTGGAGTTAGTAGCACAAGCATCATTAATATTAGAGATGGAAGAAGACAATTTGACAAGCTTGTCATTCTTAGATAGTTGAGTTTGGAGTTGATCATGAGACTTGATAAGGAGAGAGTGTTCACTTTCTAAAGCCTTGTGAGCTTTGTCAAGTCTCTCTATGTCCTCATTTAGTCTAGCATTGCCAACACCAAATTCAACTTTTTCCATTTTAAGCACTTTATACTTAGCAAGGGCATGATCTCTTTCCTTAATGATTTTAGCAATAATAAGATCATTAGACTCATCAAGGGATTCAAGTTTCTCTTCAAGAGAAGACCTAAGCTCTTCTTCTTCTTCAAGAGAAGCGTTCAAGTAAGCTATGGTGATAGAGTCATCTCTCTCAATTTGACACTTCTCATCAAATTGACTTTCCAAATCCTCAATGAATTCCCTACTCTTAATAATATAAGCAATGATTTCACATAGAGGAGGGATAGCTTTACTACCTTTGGGGAGAGCACCAAGTACCATCTCACCCATCTTGGTTAAGGATTCAAAGTCAAAACCTTCTTCATGAGAATCCTCATCCACATCATCACAATTTGGATTCGAGGTGGGAGATACCTCGGAATCCTTAGCCATAAGGCAAACATGATTAATGGTTGAGGGAGATGAAGAAAAACTTGAAGCATCATTGAGGACCATGTCTTGTTCCAACAAATGTTGGGATTCCTCTACATTGTTAGTCATGCAAGAAATAGAGGATATGGAAGTATTGTTTTCATGGCAACAAGACATATGAAGCATATCATCATGAGATTTAGTTAAACAACTATTACATGATATGCAAGGACTATCAACTCTAGCATGTATGACATTTGGAGTGCTAGAAGAGTTTAAGTCCAAAGATAGAACATTGCAATGTGATAGAGAAGAAGTATAATCAATACTAAGTTCACCATCACCAAGGCAATTTCTATCACCACTCACCATATCAATACCTTGTGACGAATCACATGTTGGTGAAGTGGAAGAAGTTGTGAACTCATCACGACCGGAGGTGGAGGGAGAACAATCATGCTCAATAATTTTGGACACTTCATATATATCTTGAAGCTTGGTCCAAAGCTCATGTGCATTTCGAAAAGGCATGATTGAAGCAAGAACTACATCGGTCAAAACACATATAAGACCATTAGTAACTTGAGTCTCGAGATGAGAGTTTATCTCATCCTCTAAAGATAATTCTTGGGAATCCTTTGGAGGAGATAAACTCACATCTACAATCCTCTTAATATAATTTGGACCCATGGCCCTAAAAAGATTAAGCATGCGAATTTTCCAAACATCATAATTTGTGCCATTGAATATGAAAGTGGGATCGTGCACTAATTCTCTAAACGACATCTTTTACTCTCTAGGCGGTAAAGCCCAAAAAGAGAGCCCTGGCTCTGATACCAATTGAAAGGACAATGATGTCGCCTAGAGGGGGGGGGGGGGGGGTGAATAGGCGGTTTAAAACTTTTCCGGTTTAGGCTTGATAATTGCGGAATAAAACTAGGTGTTTAAATTAACAAGCCGACAACCTAAATAAACTAGGCTCACCTATGTGCACCAACAACTTATGCTAAGCAAGATAAACAACAAGGTGATAGCAATATAGAATACTTCAAGCACGAAGGCTATCACAATGTAAAGTGCATAAGTAAAAGCTCGGGTATAGAAATAACCGAGGCACGCGGAGACGAGGATGTATTCCCGAGTTCCTCCTTGTTAAGGGAGTACGTCTCGTTGGAGAGGTGTGAACCGACACAACGGTTCAACAACCACAAAGGTTTCACCTTCTTCTCCGATGAACCGCACCACAAAGGCTTGGTTCACCTTCCACTATCGGAATTCCTTCGAGGCGGAATCCGGAGCCTTTCAACAACAATTCGGGGCACAACCCACAATGGGATTGGGGGCTCCCGAACGGCCTCCAACAACAATCCGGGGCACAACCCACAATGGGATTGGGGGCTCCCGAACGGCTTCAAGTGACCACACAAGGGTCCAACCACCACAAAGGCGTCTAGGGTCCAATGACCCAAGAGTAACAAGCTCACAAACTTTCAACTTCCACGAATCCTCGTGGAGAGCACACCGATGCACCAAATGCAAAAGGCAAGAGCACAAGTGCTCAAAATCCTTCACTCTCAAATCCCACCAAAAGCAACTAATGCTTATGGGGGGAAAAGAGAGGAAGAACAAGGAATCCACAAAGGAGTCAAATCCTTCACTCTCAAATCCCACCAAAAGCAACTAATGCTTATGGGGGGAGAAGAGAGGAAGAACAAAGGTGAAGAACCACAAAGGAACTCTAAGATCTAGATCCACTAGGTTCCCCTCACTTAGAGGAGATATGGATTGGTGGGATTGTAGATCTAGATCTCCTCTCACTTTTCCCTCAAGAATATGGAAGATTCAATGGAGGGATTGAGAGATAGGCAAGCTCAAGAAGGTCAACAATGGAGGAGAAAAACGTGCTCAAGAGCTTAGGTTCAATGGGGAAGAAGACCCCCTTAAATAGGGCCTCCAAAATCCAACCGTTATGCAGTTTTTCTCCGCAGGGTCGGTACTACCGCCCCCCAAAACCCGGTACTACTGCCTGGGCAATTTGTGCACTCAGAAAACGCGAAACCTTCTGGAATGGGCGGTAGTACTGCCTGAAATCGCGGTACTACCGCAGTGTCCAGAAACTGCAGAAACTGGTAAACGAAAACGTCGATATCTTTTCCATCCGGACTCCGTTTTCGATGATTTTTGGCTCGTTGGAATCGTTACAACGAGCTCTACTTGAATGTGCATAGAAACATCACAGTCCATCATGTGAGGATAAAACAAAATGGGGAAAGGTTGAACTTTCCTAAACAATGCAAACCGGTAAAACCTCCTTCATCAAAAACGCAACAAGATATTCATACGAGATCTGTTTTTGATAAACTAGAGCTTAGTATGGAGATAAACCAAGCTCTAAATCCTCACATGGATAAAAGGCAACAAGTTTTCCAAAGTAAAACCATTTTCGAAGGACTTGGTCTTGTCATAAAGATCACGACAAGGACCGAAACCCAACACGGAGAAAAACCAAATAAGAACCAAGAAAGATGATATGCCAAGCATGCAAAGGTTTGAGCTCTCCACAAAGATGCGATCAAGTTACTCACTCGAGAGCCCCTCTTGATAGTACGCCTATCTATCCTATAGCCCTATCAAGATCATACCTTTGTCTTGAGCATTCCACTTGAGCTAGATGATGACGATCTTGGTCTCTCCAAGTGGACCACCTTTCTTGATTGCGCTTGCTAGCACATGCTTGATGAAGACTTCTCCAAATACTCCCCCATACGCCATTATGGGAGAGCCTCGCTTAGCTTCGTCTTCATGTCAATCTTGAAGCTTCGAGCATAAGATATCTCCGAAATGCTTCTCTTGGTCTTGCACTTCTTAACCTTGATGACGAACACCGCATGACTTGATCGTCCATGAGCTCTATGAGATGTTCTTCTTGTTGCAAGCCCATGGGAAGATACCATCCCAAGAGATACATGATCCACTTGGTACATCTTGTAGCTTTGTGTGTTGATCAACATCTTGATCATTCTCGTATCATCCCATCTATCTTCATATAAACCCTTGAATAGAGCAATGGTCATTGTGTCATCTTGAAGAGTCCAACACATGAACTCCTATAATTTCTCATGGACAAGATCTATAAGAATATCTCAATGTAAACATTAGTCCATAAGGATTGTCATTAATTACCAAAACCACGCATGGGGGCAACCATGCACTTTCAGTTTCGTTTTGAAAAGTTTGCCAAAAATCAAGTTAATCATTTTTCCTATTAACTAGTACACGTAAAAGGACTCCATGCCAAAGGGTTTCTTTTTTTGAGTACTTTTTCATATTTTTCCATTTCTTTCAAAAAACGGTCAAAATGGAGAGCATGGCTATTCATCAAAAGTGGTCGAATTTTTCAAAACTATTGACGGTTCTATGTTGTAACCACTACTTGTGTACCTTAAAATTATTTTTGTAAGAACTTCAGGGCAAACTATCACACAGTTGTAGTTCAAATTTGAATTACTTCCGGAAAATTGACATAAAGTCAATTAAAGAGGCGAATTTAGATAGAAAGTAAGGAAAATCCTCATATTCAGATATTATCCATAAAATTTGTTCTACTCTTTGTGAAAATTAAATGGGTGTCATTTTGGACCATATTTTATGTACTTGCTTCACAAAAAAAGTCATTTTTCACACTTAAAAAATGGAAAATGATATTTCTAAAAAGAATTTTGAAAATCGCTTCGGCGACGTTGTTTTACATACCATGACACACATATGTGCTGATTATGAGCACTTTATCACAAACTATCACATATGTGTAAAACTATTGCATATTTGTATATGATTGATATTTTTTGTAAAGTTTTGTTTTGAAAAGTTGCCAAAACTCAAGTTTATCATTTTTCTAAAAACTAGTACACGTCAAAAGACTTCATGCCAAAGGGTTTCCTTTTTTTTTTTAGTATTTTTTCATATTTTTTTTGAATGTAATCTAATTTTTTGAGAAAAACTGAAAAACTGTATAGTGAGTCCGACGGTAATACCGTCGGGCTCACAATGTGATTAGATGGACGCTGACGGCACTGTAAGACCGACGGTGGCCGTCGGGCTCACTAAATAAACGTCGACGGCACTGCGAGCCCGACGGTGGCCGTCGGCCTTACAACTAGGACGCCGACGGCAAAACGACGCCGACGGTTTTTTCGTTTCGTCGGTTTCACGTTGTGACGCCGACGGCCCCCGTCGGCGTTGAAATGGCCGTCGGGCTGGGCTGTGTTTCCCGTAGTGTCTACCATCAAAATAACTTGAAATCGAAAAAAGATTGCCTATTTGGAGTTTTCTCGGGGAACAGACAACTGGCGACTATCGAACAGGTATGACAAAAGAGTATATCATATTTGTAGACTGTATACAGTATAACATTCCGGAACATCGAGCATGATTTTTCACCAGCGAAGCGTACGTGGGTGAAGGATATAATTCATTTCACGCAGGTTACCCACTAAAAACACGGAAATTTCTCGTTCGTTCGTTCGTTGGAGTACGTGAGGATCGATGGAGAGTGGCGAGATAGCGTAGTCGAGCATGCATGCAGCTGGTCGTGAGCTGCGAGCCAGCCGAGCAACGCAAGGCTAGCTAGTAGCTAGCGCGCGCCTCCATATCCAGTGGCGCACAAGCGACTGTGGCGTTGCGATCAGCCCCATTTTATTTCTTCTGGCTTGCTTCGAGAAAGAAATGACGGCGACGAAAAGGCCAGAAATGAACAAGTGTCGACAGATATGCAACAATTTCAGAGTACATGCATGTTGGCGCCTTGTATTGTATGGCGACTGAATGATACTGCACCACGTACGTTGAGATGTATGGTGAGGTGATGACCGGCCCTTTTGTCCATCCTACCTAGCTTATGCCTAGCTAGAGAGATTCCTTTGAGAGAAATCGATCCATGCAACCAAATCGTCCAATCACACGCACAATCATCTAAATTACCACATCCACCCCGTCACCGGCCGCCGGTCATCTCGATTGTACCAGCTTGTTGTAACTTGTTGTAAAAGAAACAGAGAAAACATTGCTTTATGTCATCGAAACGTATATCGCAGGCCACACCTAGCTCAAGCAGCTCTCGCTCATCTCTTCTTCTCTCCATGTAAAACAAGCGGCCGGGGCGGTCCACGCACGCAACGAAAGCGCAAACGAGGCAGCTAGCGACACGCGAACGAACGCACCGAACGGGTCAAGCTAGGCAGGCTAGCTGCCGCCGATCGGGCCGAGAGGTACGTAGTGTCGCCGTCGGCCGGGTCACGGCGACGGCGACGATCCTCCCGGCCACTAGGACACTAGGTAGTCCTTATCCGCCATGCATCATGCACGTACTACGGGCGGGGTGCGGCTTAGCTAGCTAGCTTGGATCTTCCTCGGCAAGCCTGCTGGTGGTGCTGCATGGCGCGTGGCGGCGGACGTCTGGCCGGCCAGCTGCAGCTAGCTATACGCCGTCTCTTTCTGTGGCTAGCTGCTGCTTGATGGCTGGCCTAACCAAACCAAAGTGACCATTAACCAACCGCTCCTATGTATGGCGGCCCCGACGATTGACGCTAACAACGAACTAACCCTCGTCTTAATTTCATAATTAAACTGATGATTGGGAAGTTAATTTGGGTGCCATCAAAATTAGATCTTGTTTCATGTGATAATTTACTCAGTAATTTATTTAAGTGCTCATGGTGCTACCTGCCCTGCATTCATCGGCCCCATATATATATCCATTCATTAACTAATGAGGTAATTACCTTACAAGTCCTCGTTCATGACATCACACGATCGTGAACGGTAGGATGCTTTCTCTTTTCAGTCCAAAACAAGCGATCATCCACCTTTTCACACCGTCTTTGAGGACTAACCACTACGATTGAGTATCAATCACACACTACAAAAAAACAAAAGCAAATATTATCTTAAATACAGCTTCGATTTTTGTGTGAAAAGCCCACTGACTTATGTATGCGACACGTTGTGTAGTTCTGTGACAGTAACAATGACTTCCAAGGCTAAAAGTAATTTTAGGTCCATCTAGGACAGAACAAAAAAAAGTAGGAGAAAGAGGGTGGCGACCGGTAGTGCAAAAGAAAAGATTAGGTGTCAAAAGGCCTCTAAAGATTCAGTAAAGATATGGGTCACTGGACCTTATAATTATTCCAGTTGTTCAAAAGACATATTAATTGCACTCTAAGTAGGAAGCAATGTCATGCATTATAATTTCCAAGATATCGCACATTCATGTTGTCATGTTGAGTTTGGTGACAGTTCACATGTGAGTATAAATCGGATTTTCATATATAACCTACCCATGTCTCTTCCCAAAATCTCGGCGAGTTGAACAAGTTTTGGAACCTAGATACACTGGAACCCAATAAAAAAGAAGTGCAAGTCATAAAACCTAAACCTTAGCATTCCAATTTTCCTATTTTTTCACGAAACTTAGAAACATGTACATATTATCTTACTAACATTTACATGTGTAATTTTTTACTTTAACATATGTGTGTCAGATTTTTCAGAATTGTATAGACATTTTACATATACTTTTTTCCTATGTTTTAGAATATGTGTGAACCAAGACCTAAGTTCATTCACAATCTCCAGAAAGGCAACGCGGCTTGGTCCAAAATAGTATCTTCGTGAATATGTGTGTCTATGATGGTGTGCGTACACGTCTATGTAGTACTTGGTGTTTCTGGAAAAAAATAGAGTCAAGCACACATTTTACCCCTTGTTATAAATTTGTGAAGATGTTTATCTCATTTAAATTATTCCACCAGGTGTTACCCCAAAAATTCATTGTCTTAAGTTTACCCTTAATAATTCATCCATATTGTGAGTTGACGGACCGACTTGTCAAGCTTGTGGCTAGGGCGCCAACTAAAAGGCATAAACATGTTTTGTGTGTCTCGATTCAGCACGGCTCACAATCTACCCTAGCTCATTGTACGAACTAGTGAATGGGCATAGCTTGACCAAACCATCGAATGGGGTGTAGTCAAATGAGTTGGGCGTGTTTACGGACCTTCGGGGATGTGGATCGGGTTGATAAAGGAAGTGTGTCAGGTCGTGTGGATAGGGAGAACACACTCAACTTGTTTATGACTCTGAGTTTTCATCCCAGTCACCAATCACGTCAGTATGACAAATGGGTCCAAACGGTTAGAATCGGGAGAATAGTTAAATTAGTAAAACCTAATCAACGGACTAAATTCAAGGTGAAATATGAAAAGAAAATGTATGTGCGGCCATCTAATTTATAAATATAGGATAAAAGTGAATCCTACTCAGAAGAATATTCCCAATGGAAGAAAAAAAACATGGCCGTCATATAGGATCGATGAACCAATATTTTGGCGCTAGTGATGCACCAGTTTTTTTTTTCTTGTGACAAAAAAAATGTGGTTGTTAACAGTGAACCTTATTTTGTGACGAAAGTTCACGAGGTCATGGCGGAGCTTAATTTGCAAGTTGAATCCAACAAAAAGTGGCACGGAATGCAGCTTCCTTTGTCAGTTTCACAGGAAAAATTATTATTATCAATTTATCATTAGCATGCATCACAAAGTTAGCTCGCGGAAAGGTGTACGTCATAGTTTCCTTTGAAGTTCACATTACAGGACGCTCTTAAACAGGTCAAATGGTCACCAAATAGGCAACGGACAAATAAACAGAAGAATGAGTCTCTATCACACGCTACCAAAATTTAAATATTACCTTAAATACAGCCTCAATTTTTTCTCATGGGCCCACTGGCTTGCGTTTAGTCGTAGTTTTGTGACAATGAAAAGGACTACCCAGGCACAAAGTATTTAACTCCTCCATGACATCACATGAGAATGTTAATTAGGATGGACGGTTTTCTTTTCATTTAAACAAAACAGTTATCCACCTTTTCACACCATCTTTGAAGAATAACTACAACGATTCAGTATCTATCACGAACTAGCAATAAACAAATATTATCTTAAATACGGCGTCGATTTTTCTTCTGACAGGCCCGATGTAATTTTGTGACAACAAAAATGATAACATGCAAAAAATAATTTGAGGTCTATCTTAGACCCAAAAAAGTTGGAGAAAAGAGGGTGGAGCTGGGCAACGCGAAAAGAAAAGAGGTGTCAATGTCCAGAGGTTAAAAAAAGGCACTAGACGTTATTCCAGATTTCCAGTTGTTAAAAAATCATATTGCACTCTAAAGGAAGCAATACCCTGCATTATTATGTCCTACACATACCACACTCGTGTTGAATTCGTCTCCAATCTAAATGTGTTAGTATATTGCATATCTTCATAACCTATCTTCATAACCTAGCCATCTCCTCAAAATCTCGGCCAGTTGACCGCTAAATGATGTAGATCAGATTTTTGCAACCCAGATGTCCCAGCATCCAATTTCTTGTACTTTTTAGCCTAGCACCTAGCAAAAAAAGTGTAAGTTTGAAACTTAAACCTTAGCATCCAATTTGTTTTGTATTTTTATGAAACTTAACGACTGGACATATCGTCTCCCTAACATTTACATGTGTAATTTTTGTCTTATATGTGTTGGATTTTTTCAGAATTATACAAACCTTACAAATACGTTTTATTTCTACGTTTAGGAGTACAATGAACCAATACCTAATTTCATTCTTTAACTCCAGTACGGTGAAGTAAATAGCCAGAGCTTCGCCACTGCCATTGCTCGGGCCAAAATAGTAGTATGTCCATGACTGAGTATATGTGTCACGGTGTTGTGTGTACATGTTTACGTTGCACTTGGTATTTCTGAAGAAAGGAGTGAAGTACACGTTACACCCCTTGTTTATAAATTTCTGACAACTTTTTGCCTCGTTTAAATTATTCCTCCATGTAGTACTACCCCAAAATTGCCATCCCAGTCACCAACCACGTCAGCCCGACAAGTCGGTCCAAATAGTTAGAATTGGGAAATTATTTAATCGGTAAAACCTAACACAATGAAACAATTTCGGGTAAAATATGGAAAAATAAATAAATATGGGTAAGAATTTTCATATATTTATAAATACAGGGGTAAAAAGTGAAATCCATTAGAAATATTCCAAGGAAGCAAAAACTAACATCCCCGTCGTATAGGAGGAACCAATGTTTTAGCGCTAGTGATGCGCCCGTTTCTTTCTTGTACCGCGAATATGTGGTGTTTAACACTGAAACTTATTTTGCGAGGAAACTTCACGAGGTGAGGGCGGAGCTTAATTAGCTAGTTGTACAAAAAGTGGCACGGAGTGCATCTTCGTTGTTTGTCAGTTTCACAGGAAACATGATTATTAGCATTAGCTTGCATCACAAAGTTAGCTCACGGAAAGGTGTACGCCATTGCTTCCTTCGAAGTTCACATTTCAGGACACTCTTTCAAATGCTCACCAAATAGACAACGGACAAATTAATAAACTGAAGAATGGTTGATCTTAATTTCTTTCTTTTTTTGTTTCACGAGCCTTGGTCCATTGGGAGATCGATGAAATGAACCTTCAACGTTTCTGAAGAGATGGGGTATGTTCAGTTCCCCTAAAAATGTAAGAATTTTTTTGTCTGTCCAAGTCTTGTTTTGCAGTGATTTTCTTACACTGTTTAGTTGAATTCCTTTGAATTTGTGACTCATAATCGAACGCTGTTGGATCATTTTCAGTTATTGGCAAAATTCCACGAGTACGTTTTGTGTATTTCGTAAGAAACGTATTAACTGTTGGTTAGCCTAGCTAGGCGTAACCACTACATTTACTACGATGCATAGTACGTTGTGATTAGCCCTCTCGATCAGTTAGACATGCACCAGCCGAACTTGAGTTCAAGTGATCGATCTGCCAGCTGACTCTTCCGTTCTCAAGTTTATCCAAGAAGAAGTGACTATATAAACTACTAATTAACTATCAAGTGGCACTAATTAAGTCCGTTCTTAAAGCATGCCCTGTTGTACTGCATCTGCATGAGTACCGTTGCCAAATGCGATGTTACTTAGGACCGATCCGGCCGCCTGCTTAACTACATCAACTACTGAACAATTATGTACAACTTGCTGCACCATAAGCTGGAGCTGTTCAGTGTTCACCCAACGCGTATTTCTCTGTTTTTTTTTATGGACCCAAATAAGTTTCTGTACGTGACGTCTGCTGGGGTGTTTCTCTTGAGAAACTTGAGAACATGCAGCCGGGGCCGGGGGTTGCTTGGTCAAATCGAACTGAGATGGCTTGGAACCCTCTCTCACAGCTCGAAGATAATAATTCCACATGGACTCCCGGCCCCCGATGCTACCGCAAACAACCATCCAGCCTGGCACACTGCCAACTCAAAAACAACCCCCCAATCTCACAACCAAAGGCTAGATCCACACAACGTATATAGGAGCATTGCAAAGCATATCCCCTCCGATTCGCAATAAACTTGCGTTTTAGGTTTATTCGAAATCAAACATCTACAGTATGAATTTACTTTGAATAAACTCGCAACATGAGGTACATAAAAAGAAAAGAGTACTAGGATATCCGTAGCCACGGGTACAACTGATGTTCTACTGAGTGCAAGAATTGGCATCGAACACGAGAGGTTGATCTTTTTTTGTAAGGGTAGATCGTATTTTTGTAAGATACGTGATCAATCGACACCATGTGTGGTGTTTTTGTCTTATCAATATCCTAACTGATCAAAATTAAGCTGTTACATGAAGGAAAGGAAATATTTTGCTTGTAATTATGTTTTCTTCGTTGTACTTGTTTTTAGGAGTGATGGCGCATGACCACAAGATAGGTCATAGGATACTCGCTTTGGTTGGGTTCGAATTGGCTAGATAATTAAACGATACTTATGCAGTGATGCAAATCCCATGCAACATTCACAAGATATAGACCTAATTAAGCACGACATCCAATTGTGAGCGCCGCTCTCGATTTCTCGTATATTTTGAGCAATTTAAATTCGAGTACCGGCTATCTCAAGAGGATATGGTGTCTGATTAGTTTTGATTCTTCCTTAAAATATTTAGATATGCACAATTATATAGTGGAGATATGCGTGAAACAACACTAAATGTCATGAGATGTTGACCTATTTCAACACGGCATCTCAGAAAACCATCGTCACAGAGTCGTTTAATCGAGCACGCTTCTGTCGTAAGAGATACTAAGTTACACCACTTTGTCCAGTCAACTATAGTCACTCTTGATGTATCATACATGTGAGTCGTATTATGGAGACGTCTGACGCGAGAATAGTCAGGAGACTCAGAATTTGTTAGCTACGTATATTGGTTTCGAACAGCGATGGCGTACGATAGAAGGCTCATGTCTAAATATTTGGCTGGCTTTAATTTTTAAGAGAAAAGATTGTAGGAAGATAAGTCTTCATTTATGATTTGACCAATGAATTTGAGTTATGCAAGAAATGTATGCACCTAGCTATTGCAATCAATGGACCCACAATGTCCTCAAGGATGTTCCATTCCATGGGTTGCCATAGCACAGCTTCCTCAACCTCTAACCGCCGCTAATTTTCTACTCTCTTCTGCAGTGCCATTTATAGCTCTCCTCCGGCGCTCCTCCTCACAATCCAAAACCCCAGAACCTTCTCTCCCCTCCCCCGTCAGGTTCCCCTCTTCTCTCTCTCTCGAGCAAGAACATGGTGCAACAACACAGAATCTACGTCCTACAGTTCGACAAGGGGGAGCCGGACCAGCAGGAGCTGTCATGCAAGGTCTCGCCGCCCAAGGGCACCGGCCGCCGGATCATGTACTACTACCATGACTACGGCAGCGGCGGCGGCGGTGGCGCAGGCGCCGGCAAGAACGGCAAGCAGGCCAAGTCCAAGACGCTCAGCCCACGCGGCTTCTTCGGCTTGCTCCTAATCTGCTTCTTTTGCGTCGTCACGCTCCTCTCTTCTCCGGGCGCCTTCTTCTCCTTCCCGCGCGTCGGCGGCGCAGCCTCGGCGGCGGCGGCGGCCACGCAGCAGCAGCGCGCGCCTTGCTCCGGGGTCACGGGAAACGACACCCTGTGCTGCGATCGCACGTCGACTCGCGCGGACATGTGCTTCGCGCGCGGCGACATCCGCATGCACTCGGCGAGCAAGTCGTTCCAGCTCGTGTCCCCATCGGCGGCGGCGCGGGACGAGGAGGAGGAGGAGGAGCGGATACGGCCGTACACGCGCAAGTGGGAGGCGAACGTGATGGCGACCATCGACGAGGTGCGCCTCCGCCGCGTTTCCCCCGGCGACGCGGCGCGCTGCGACGTGCGGCACGACATGCCGGCGGTGCTGCTCTCCACGGGCGGGTTCACGGGCAACGTGTACCACGAGTTCAACGACGGCCTCCTCCCGATGTTCGTGACGGCGGGCCACCTGAAGCGGCGCGTGGTGTTCGTCATCCTCGAGTATCACGACTGGTGGATCACCAAGTACGGCGACGTCGTGTCCCGCCTCTCGGCGTTCCCGCCCATCGACTTCACCGCCGATCGCCGCGTCCACTGCTTCCCCGAGGTGATCGCGGGGCTCCGCATCCACGGCGAGCTCACCGTGGACCCGGCCCAGACCCCCGACGGCAGGAGCATCCGCGACTTCCGCCGCCTCCTCGACGACGCCTACCGCCCCCGCATCCAGTACCTCGAGCGCATGGAACGCCGCGCCGCCCGCAAGCAGCGCCGCTCTGCCGCCGCCGCCGCCGCGAAGCTCAAGCTCGCACTGGTTTCTCGTCGACCCAGGCTGACGATCGTGTCTCGGACTACCTCCCGCATGATCGAGAACGAGGCGGACCTGAGGGCGGTGGCGACGGAGGTGGGGTTCGACGTGCGCGTGGTGGTGCCGGAGCGTGACACGGAGATGTGCAAGATATACCGGGAGCTGAACGCGAGCGACGCGATGGTGGGCGTGCACGGCGCCGCCATGACGCACTTCCTCTTCATGCGGCCCGGCAAGGTGTTCATCCAGGTGGTGCCCCTGGGCACGGACTGGGCGGCGAACGAGTACTACGGCGCCCCCGCGGCGCGGCTGGGGCTGCGGTACGTCGGGTACAAGATCCTCCCGGAGGAGAGCTCGCTGGCGCGCGAGTACCCCGCCGGCGACCCCGTGCTGACGGACCCCGCCGCCGTCTCGCAGCGCGGGTGGGACGTGACCAAGAAGGTGTACCTGGACCGGCAGAACGTGCGGCTCGACCTGGCCAGGTTCAGGGAGGAGCTCGTCGAGGCTCACCGGTACCTCGCCGCCGACGCCGTGGCCGGCTCCGGCAAGAGGAAGCGCCGGCCGAGAAGCAAAGCCGCCGTGATGTGATGGATCGAATCGGCTAGTCACCTTGACCGGTTGGGTCAACAAACATCTCCCCGTATAGAAAGCAGTACATTACCATAGATCAAATTTCTCCTTCTTGTTACTTATTATTACAGCTGACTTCATATATCTGACCATTCATTTCATTAGATTAAGGATCATGTGTTGATGTACCTGTGATCGATCGGCCTCAAACTTGATGTGAATATATACTCAATAAAAAGATTCAGTTACAGAGAGTGTATCCACAAATCTACTGTATGTGATACTACAGTACCAATTTTGCTTCTTCTTCTTCCTTGCGTTTGCGCAGAAACCAACAGAGTAAGAGTCCTAAGTTTTGAATACTGCCAGCAGAAGTTGGCAAGATGCAGAGCACATGAGTTGGTGGTGCTTGCAGGGCAAGAACTGTGAACCGCCTGCTGTTACATACATATACATACATACTCGAGGAACCATGCATCTGAAACGCATGTAACCCCATTACCCAACCAGGGCAGGTTAGGCCAAGGTAGAGATGCTTCCGTGCTTCCTACCCCAATATTCCCAGCCTGTACCTCGACCGATCCTATTCGATCGACGGTTGTTTTCGATGGGTTTGTTGGAACATAGTGCTCAGCTTTCCTTCGATTAGCGTCAATAAAGCTCTCACAGCTCCGCTGATTAGTGGCGCCATAAAGCTTGCTAGCTCTATCGCCACCAGCAGTGCGCGTGCGGCCACCGGACGGTGACCGGCCGCCATGGGTGCATGTATTTATCGATGGATGCTCCATCGGCTTCTTCTTCTTCTTCTTCTTCTTCTTCTAGTAGTAGTATTACCACTGAAGGAAGGAACGGCTAGTTGAAAGCAGAGTCATGGGTCAACAGTTTCAGACTTTCAGTGCCAGGTTATTTTACTCACACAGGGTCACAACTCACAAACCTTTACCTAGAAAGAAGCACTAAACAAGAACAACGGGTGAGATTGATAGCTCTGTTGTGTTATGCGCGTCGTTCTCTCATTCCACACTGTCTTAGCTTAGCACGCGTTTGGTAGTTACCTTTTCTGGTTGCACGTAAGCGTTGCGAATTAGCACCAGCACTAGTACTGCACTTCCTAATTAAGATGACGGTTAAGGTAACGCGCACCCTGCATTCAAAACAAGGCGCCGTCTCTCATACGGTGTTGCGTTGCCTTCAATACAAACATCATCCTCTTCAGTTACATGTCAGGAAGAAAACATACTGGGTTGAATGCAGCTTTATTCTACTGTAAATGGAAACATTACAAACAACGCCCGCGTATGACAGCTAAAAAACACTATATTAGCGGACAAAGTTTCGAAGCGAGATCCAGGAAAAAGGAAACCCAGCAGCTACCGGCTGGGTTGCTAGAGAAAATTGCAAAAAACCACCACAATTGTGACTAGGGTTTCAAAAAACCACCATGTTTTCGATTTTTAGCAAAAAACACCGGTATTGCGTAACAGTGGAGCAAAAAACACTGATTGTCTATTTTACGCCCGTTAAGTCTCTTTCTGACCGGTGGACCCAATTTGTCAGGCCGACATGCCAGGTTTATTTTGCCAAAAAGTCCTTCACAATTTTTCTTTTCCTCTTTTTATGTCACAACGTTGACCGAATCTTTCTCCACAATTCCGGAGGACCGACCCCGTGGATCCGCTCCTCCGGCAGCGTGGCGGGGAAGACGGGGCGGACTGGCCGCCGGGCGCCCAGAGGCAGTAGCTGTCCGGCGCCACGCCCTCCAGCTCGCCTCCCTCTCCGTCGGGAGGCCGCGGCCGTTCCCCGTCCCTCTACCTCGCGCGGAAGTCGCGCTCCTCCAGCAGGAGCCACCCAGCGGCACTCGCACGGTGGCCGTCTCCGGCGCCTGAGGGGACGGGGGTAGGCCAAAGACAGGATGGGCGGGCAAGATGTACTCGTCCGCCGCGAACGGCAACGCCGGGAAGGTGAACCCGCCGCCGTCTTCGTCTTCGAGCTCCTCGTCGGCGACGGGGTGATCCGGAAATTCCGGGAGGTTCTCGGCGGGGCCGGCATGGTCTCTATCCCCCGCAGCCGCTCCACCTCCCCGGGCCACATCGCGCCACCACGCACCCGCCCCCGCCGCCTCCCGGTCTCCCCGCGCGCGCAGCTTCCGTCCGGCGAGCTCGGCCGAGCCGCCCGCACCCGCCCGTCGTCTTCCTGGCCGCGAGCTCGCGTCACCACAGCCGCGGCGAGCTCGGGGCGCAGCGACCTGCTGCTGCACACGCGGTGCCACGACGCAGACGGCGAGCACAGAGGCGTGGCGGTGGTGAGTAGACGTGGGGACGACCGACGAGGCACGGTGAGCACATAGCCGGCAAGCAGGCGTGCGTGCGCGGCGAGCAGCGAGGTCACGGCCGCCGGCGAGGTCCCGCACATCGACATCGTCGTGCACCGTCATCCTCCTCCGCCGCCGGCCTCCCCGCAGCAGCAATATCCCGTTGCCACGGCCGCCGGCGAGGTCCCGCAATGGGGAATCGTTCATTTTTCTTTGAAGATGGGGGCACTGACAACTATGGTCCACTGTAGTTTTACAAAATAACCCAGATTTAAAATTTCTACACCACGAGTGTCCTTTGACGTTTTCTTGTTATGCCACGTCAGCCTGACAGTGGGGTCCACTAGTCAGATTCCTTATTACAACGGGCTGACAGACATATTAGTGTTTCTTACGACCGTCAGACCGGAGAAGAGTGTTTTTTGTTAAAAATTGAAAACATGGTGGTTTTTTCACAATTGTGATAGTTTTTTGCAATTTTCTCAGGTTGCTAACATAGGCAGAGAGCCACATCGGGCTGTAACCAGTGGCGAGCAACAAGCAGTGGGTGGGTGATCTCAGCTCACCACCGGGCAGTGGCAATTGCAATTTTGTCGCCAGTGGCGGTCGTATTCTTCGTGACCTTCCGCCTGCGTCTGCGTGCGCTCTTTGCTTAGCGTCCACGGTCCACTGATCTGCTGGCGGTGGCGGTAGAATTGATCCTGGCCACGGCGAGAAGACGAATTCAGAAGAGAAAAATTCAGAGCAGCTGGTGGGTGCCGTTTCTGGACTGAACTTGGGCGGCGATAATCGATATCGATGTCCGGACGCGAGAACGGGAATGAGTATTCGCATTCTGCAAGTCGTAAACGGAGGCACGCGGCCGGACTCGGTCGCTTAATTTGGTGTACATCATTCTGCTGCGGTTTGGGGCGACAGAGAAGCGGTCGATCGACGACTGTTTTTGCTGTAAATACTGTGTTTTTTTTTTTTGGGGTTGATGCAGTGCGTGTGTGGGTTTCTTTTTTTTTTGAAGAGATCACAAACTTACAACCCAGGTACACAGGCCGCCTCATTAAAAACCCTCCAGTCCCCTTAGGTACCCTGGTAGGGAAAAGAGCGCGTCAGAAACCTGTGGCCTTCCCCGAGATTACAGATTCTTACAATCGTTTGTGATCATCGCCAACACGCAGGTCGGACCAGCATCATATAAAACATTGCTAACTCCTGATTTTCCTAACTGCGCGAGCCCATGGGCAACGCCATTGCTAAGGCGATCCACCTTTTGAACCTTTATGTCTTGGTGGATCTTCAAAAATTCTCTTGCTTCATAGTAAAGGACCCAGCTTCCTGATCTCTCGAGCGTATCAGATTGTAGCGTCTGGACTGCCCGTAGGCAATCAGATTCTAGGATAGCAGGCCACCTTCGCAGGTCAATCAGATGCTTTAAACCCTCTAGACAAGCGAGCACTTCAGCTTCTTCCGCACTAGCGCACCGAGGAATGAATTTCCATTCTGTAAGAATTATCCGCCCACGATGATCACGGACAACGATGCCTAAGCCTGCTTTCTTTGATGCTGCATCCCAACCAGCATCAACATTTGCCTTAACCGAACCATCCATAGGAGCTGCCCAAGACGAGGCAGTCAGAGGGCCCTCAGACGCTGCAAAAACACCAGGATGGTTTTTTGGATCCTCCGCAAAGTGGAGGACATTAGCTGTAGCCGATGTAAATGAATCATAGTAATTTTCAATGTAAGGTGCAGAGGCAGCTATGGACGCTTTCCCGTCTCCATGGATAACATTGTTCCGGTGGTGCCAAACCCTCCAAAACAAAAAGATCAATTTGCTGCGGGTGCTCTTTGAAACATTACCAAGGAGATTTAGGATCCATTCATATCCATTTTTATAGAATTCTGCTTCAGGCGGGAGTGACCATCTTTTCCGCATTTCATCTCTAAGAGCTCTGGCTAGCGTGCATCTGACCAGCGCGTGGTGTGTGCTCTCGACTTCCATGCCACAGATTGTACATATTGGCTCATAGGTGATTATGCGGCGGTGGAGTTCAGAACGGACTGCCAGCGTATCGGTGGCAGCCTTCCAGACGAAAACCCGCAATTTTTGGGGTACATGGGCCTTCCAAACAATATTCCACACACCCCTACTGCCATCAGGTTCTGAGCTAGATTGGCCACGCCCCAGGCGTTCTATGTTAGATTCGAGCCCTAGTCTGTACGCTGATCTGACTGAAAATAGCCCATTGCTCTCCGGGCTCCAGGCAACAAAATCATCACAAGGTCTAGCAGGAATTTTGATAGCTAGAATAGCATCTGCGTCCCACGTAGTGCAACATTCTCTGATCACAGATTCATTCCACGTTCTTGTCTCTTGGTCTATTAACTCGGAGACCCACCGACGACGTGAGAAACCGCGCCGTCCAGCCAGTTTTAACGCACCAGGTCGCGGGAGCCAATTGTCTCGGAAAATCCGAACTTTAGAACCAGTACCAATTCTCCAGATGATACCCTTCTTTAATAAGTCCAAGCCATGGAGGACCCCCTGCCAGGTTTGAGACTGGTTTTGGATGAAAGCAGTGTCGAGCAAGTCACCTGACGGGTAGTATTTAGATTTCAGAAGACGCGCGCAGAGGCTGTCCGGGTACTGGACAAGACGCCAAGCTTGTCGAGCCAGCAATGCTTGGTTGAAAATTTTAAGGTCTCTGAATCCGATACCCCCATGGGCCTTTGGCCGCGTCAGTTTATCCCATGACATCCAGTGTATGCGCCTCTTATTTTCTTCATCGCCCCACCAAAAATTACGTATAATCTGCGAGAGTTCCTCCAACAAACCAGCAGGAAAACGGAAGACTCCCATGGCATAGGTAGCAAGGGATTGAAGAACAGCTTTAATTAAAACTTCTTTGGCACCCGAGGACATGTATTTTTCAGACCAGTCACTGGCATGCTTTGTGAACTTCTCCTTTGTAGATTTGAATTTGCCGCCTTTCAGTTTACCTTCTGGGACAGGAAGGCCTAGGTACTTCTCCTCAAAGCAAGGCGTCTCATACTTGAGGATATTTTTGATTTCTTCCTGCACCGGCTGGGGGCATTGGTCTCCATACATGATAGAACATTTACCCAAACTGACCATCTGTCCAGTGCCATGCTCATATTTATCAAGAATAGATTTAACCACCATTGCTTGTTCAACCGAGGCTTCAAAGAACAGGAGACTGTCGTCTGCAAATAACAGGTGAGAAATACCAGGCGCTCTTCTACAAATGTGGAACTCATGCAGCGCATTCCTCTCAATTTCTTTCCTGATGAGACAAGATAGACTATCAGCAACAAAAAGGAAAAGATACGGAGAAAGAGGATCACCTTGGCGGATTCCGCGGGTCGGAGTAAAAGGGTCCAACATATGTCCGTTAAAGCGAATCGAGTATCGAACAGTGGTAACACATGCCATCACCCACCGTATCCATCTACTATGAAAGCCCATCTTCGCTAAAACCCCTTCTAAGAATCTCCAATCCACGCGATCATACGCTTTGGCCATATCCAATTTATACGCACAAAATTTCCTTCGAGCCGCTGCTCCGTTTTGAATTGTATGGATGCATTCAAACGCCATTAAAGCATTATCCGTAATGAGCCTTCCAGGGATAAAAGCACTCTGCGTTGGAGAAATAATGCCTTGCAAAAGCGGTCTGAGGCGATTAACCAAGCATTTAGAGGCCACCTTGAAAGTGACGTTGCATAAACTGATAGGGCGAAAATCCTTTGGCTCCTCAGGGTCATTCTTTTTCGGAATAAGAACAATTGCTGTGTCATTTACTCCTTCGGGCATTACCCCCTCTACGAAGAACCTTTGGACTGCCCTTACCACCTCTTCTCGCATGATACCCCAGTTTCGCTGCATAAACCGGGCCGGGAACCCGTCTGGCCCCGGCGCCTTCAGCGGTCCGATTTGGAATAAGGCGTCACTAATCTCCTTTTCGGTGAAGTCCGAGCACAGCTTTTCATTCATATCCGCATCCACACATTGCTGAATCAGGTCAGTGATGATTTCCGGGGAAATATGCTCATCTCTAGTAAAAAGATTCTGATAGAAATTCTTCATTAACCCCTCCATCTCTTGTGTATCGGAAGTCCAGGAGCCATCCTCACGTTTCAGCCGCCGAATAGAATTTTTCTTCTGTCTCCACGAGGCTCGACGATGGAAATATTTGGTGTTACGATCACCCTCCCGAAGCCATGCAGTACGGGAACGTTGCATCCACATGATCTCTTCTCTATATAGTAATTCATCCATCTCTTTAAGAAGTACCGTCTTGCTTGCAACACTTACATCATCTGTTAGCGGAGCTAAATTGTCAAGCTGCACACGCATCTTTTCAAGTTCTCTTGACACTGATTTGAAATGAGTCTTCTTCCAACCGTATAACCTTGTCATCATTGCATGTAGAGAAGAGTTAATATCACCCAGATTTTGGCAGGGGACCCTTCTTGACCATGCTTCCTCCACCGTAGCTGAAAGGGATGGCTCCCTCTCCCACATGATCTCGTAGCGGCGGATAGGGACAGCAGGTCTATCCCCTGAAGCACCCTCAGCCGAGAGAAGTAATGGGCAATGGTCTGATCGTGGGGAGACTACATGCCGTAGTCGATGATCCGGGAACATAGATGACCATGCCGGGCTTGCCACACCCCTGTCAAGTCTCACTTTAACATTGCGATCCCCTTGCTGCTTATTATCAAAAGTCCACGGGGATCCGATGAAGCCAATATCGTGTAAATCACAGTGCGATAGGACCTCGCGGAAATCAAGCATTAATCTCTCCGATCTCTTTGTGCGGGAGAAATGCTCTTCTTGCCACATTGCTTCATTGAAATCACCCATCATTAGCCACGGCTTATCCGACCGAGGCTTGATGCGCCTAAGCATAGTCCACATATGATGCCGCTCACTAGATTTTGGTTCACCGTAAACAAAGGTGCATCTCCACATATGATCGTAAGGTCCTCCGCTAATGTGGACATCAATGTGCCGATGACTGAAAGAAAGGAGATCCACCTGAATATCTTCAGTCCAGTAAAGAGCAATACCCCCTCCTTTGCCGTCTCTTTTAACTTGAAAACAATACTTCATCCCGATGCGGAATCGAAGATTCTCCACTCTTTCCTTACACTGCCTAGTTTCGCAAATAAAAACCAGGCTGGGCTTATGGGTCTGTACAAGACAGACAAGTTCATTAACAGTCGCCGGGTGCCCCAGCCCGCGACTGTTCCATCCTAGGGTTGTCATTGGGCCCGGCGGACCTCCACGCTGGGGGCCGCCGATGTTGCCATGTCATTTTCTTTTGTATCTGTTTTCTGGAATTTGCTGCGGTCTTTTGCTTTCACATAGACCGGTGGTGGGGGAGGGACTAGTGGAGCTGAAACATCATCACAGGCTGAGCTTTTCCCATCTGGGGGGCATTGGATCGAGTCATCAAGATTAAGCTTTTTCCTAGCAGCAGGGTTGCTGTCAGGATCCTTCGGAGCCATGGGAGCTGTTTTCAACGGACTCGCAGCTGTGTCCTCTGTGTCATCTCCTTCACTAAGCATAGCATCATCTGAGGAACGTTTTTTGGATGTATTAGCTGCTCCACCTCTACCAGCCCAACCTCCACGGCTTGGCACCCGGGAAATAAAACGCCGAGGTTCTTGTTCCTGAGTGTTAGTACGACGAGTAGCTAGCATCCAGGAGCCATACT
Organism: Poa annua; assembly: GCA_026929855.1. Lineage (NCBI taxonomy): Eukaryota > Viridiplantae > Streptophyta > Magnoliopsida > Poales > Poaceae > Poa > Poa annua. Next base: position 12,226,152 of record CM049433.1, on the reverse strand, counting down.
GCAGATCTTTGTCATCCCAAACGCCATCGCCACACTCCTCGTGATTGTGCCCAATGAGGCCACACCGTTTACAGAAAAACGGTATTTTCTCATACTTGACAGTCAGCCTTAATCTGCCCTCAATCGGCACAGCAAGAGAGACAAAACGCATCAGAGGTTTTGCAATTTCGATTCTCACCCGAATCCTCACGTAGTTCCCTTCGAAAAACAATTTTGGCGACATCTGCACTTCCTTTGTTCTCCCAACTCTCCTTGCTAAATCATCCACCACTTCTAATTTCCTAAACAACTCGGGGATGCCATGAATTTGAGCCCAAACATGGAGACCACCGAACACAATTTTCTCAGGATCCTCCAAACCATTGTAGTCCTCAATCAAAAGAGCCCAGCCACGAAAAGTCCATGGCCCTTGGTGCACCACCTTCTTCCAATCACCCAAGCATTGCATCTGGAAAATAAAGAGATTTTCCCCGGCTTCGCGGCAGATTGGATCTTTGGATAGGTTCCAGATAGCCTTCATCTTTGCAAACAACGCATCAACGCTGAATGACCTCGTGGTGTGAACCTTACCGATCGCCAGCCACCGAGCTGCCTTCTGATACTCCTCAATGACCTCAGGGGCGATCACCACATCATCAAGCTCATCATCCCGCAATTCCAGATGCCGGAGCATCTCATCGATTTCCTTCCCCGCCGTTCCTTTGGACGAGCTAGCCTCCGGTTCGTCCGCCATGACCACACCTCCGAAGAAAACTAGGTCTTCTGGGAGGAGAGGGAACCAGATTGATCCTGCAAACCTGCCGAGGGAAACAAGCAGGCAAGAGGAGAAGAAGATTGGAGAACGGATCGGACAAGCCGCACGAAAATCTCACGGGGCGATTTGAAACGCCGCCGGAGCCCTAAACCCTAAACGAGAGGGTCATCTGCGTGTGTGGGTTTCTGTTATTTACTATTCTCTGTTCCTCTAGATAAACTCTTATTCAAGCATGAATGAGCTACCAGTAAATGGTGGTTTCAAGTGAAATCGGACAGATATTCGGGCGATTAATCCACTCGAATACGATCATGAGAACCGAACCGTGAGCGCAGAACCATTCAGAATTTCATACTTTTTTTTTTTGAAGGACAGAATTTCATACTTAGAAACACACACAGTGGCACACGGGCCGGGATACCACATTTCGAGCATCGCATATCTTAGATGGGCTTTCTTAATCCGCAAGTGCCTATGGGGGCCTGCTTGGAAACGGGAAAGGCAGCGATGAAATCAACACTTTGGCAAGCAACGGCATCCACGGTCTGCTGAAAACAGTAACGCATCCACAAAAACTGAGTTATTTTTTTTTTGAGAAACACAGTACAACGCAAGCGCGAGAAACAACAGCATCAAACCTGGGGTTTGAACTCTGATGGGCTGGGGTACAACCAACCTCGTAGCCATCTTGCCACAGGATTTGTGCTTTCTTGGGTGGACCGTTATATTCCTTATGGGTTGACACACAAGTCGTACTAGCTTCGTGCTTGGTGGAATGAGACATTGCATTATTCGGATATGAGTTGAAAGCTTAAGTGCTTTGACGACAACATATACATTATCTAGAACGTCATGTTTGAAATTGAAAGCAAGGGAAGAACGTACGTCGAGTCGAGATAGCTAGCTGAGAAGGGCTTGGCTATCCGCACAAACCCTCACGGTGTAATGGTAAACCAAGGGTAGTTGGTGTGGGACTATTATGGGTTTTGACATGTTCCATCATAAAATAAGTACTCGTTGGGATCCATATTAATTATTGTAGATTTAGTATGATCTATACTAATTCAACTGTGATAATTAGTATGAATTGGAGGGAGTAATGATGATTTGGTATTGCGAATGTTGGTATTATTTTCTTACAAATTTGGTTAAAGTTTAACAAGTTTAGATTAAGTCAAGCCTAATTGCGGAGTAAAGAGAATCGAGCTTATTTCACTTCTGAGATGGAAAACATGATCCTCGCTGTTTCCCTGAAAGAAAAGCTAAATTTTAGGCGGAAATTACAACAGCTCCTGATCTCACATGCTTCTAAATAATTTGTTGACAAATATATATAAGTGTTCTACATAGGTGTGAACTTTCGTGATGAAAAACATTTGAGGGTGTTTTGTCCAATCAAAAGATCAGTGGCCAAAATAGGATTTAAAAATAGTTTTTAAAGAACTGATTTTAGTATTAACACGGAGAAACACACATATCATTTCATCACAAAAGTTGTCGCGTATTAAAAACACTTGTATACATGTTCATCACCAAATGAAAAAATAATTGTTATTCTAAAAAAAAAAGATTCGTTATGAGCATGTGAGCCAAAACGACCCTCTCATTTTGTACCCAGTCTGTAGTTTCAGAGGTGAATTTTGTTTGCTTTTCGTATGAGAGTGCAAAGTGCAAATTGATCCGGAACTCATAGTTTCAGGGAACTGCGGATTTCCTGAAAAAACAAAAGAAGGAACACACTATGCTCGAGAGCTTCAGAACCGGTTGCCACTCCCGTTGACCACCGCCCTCGTTCTCCCCGGCCAGCCATGCTGACCCCCGCGCCCGCGGCGGCGCTACCCCGCGTGGAGCTGGAACTCCCTCTTGGCGCGGCGCCGTTCGACCTGGAGGCGGCAGTGTGCAGCCACGGGCTGTTCATGATGGCGCCCAACCGCTGGGACCCGGCATCCCGCGCGCTCCTCCGCCCGCTCCGCCTCGCCTCCGACCGCTCCGCGTCCCCGCTCGTCCGCGTATCCCGCCACCCCGCGCGCCCCGCGGACGCGCTCCTCGTCTCCGTCCTCGGCGCCGACGCTCTCTCCCCGCTCGACCAGGACTGCATCCTCGTAAGTCGGCTCTTTCGGTGGAGCCTGTTCTCTCTCCCAAGAAAAGGGAAGCTGTTCACATTAGCTGATTGATTGTTTCTTGGTTTTGGCCGGCAGGAGCAAGTGCGGCGGATGCTGCGGCTGTCTGAGGAGGACGGAAGGGTGGTGGCGGAGTTCCAGGCGATGCACGCCGCCGCCAGGGAGGCGGGGTTTGGCCGCATCTTCCGCTCGCCCACGCTGTTCGAAGACATGGTCAAGTGCATCCTCCTCTGCAATTGCCAGTACGTTTAGCCTCGATTTTAGCTTCAAGATTGCTGTGCAAAACATGTTTGCCATATTCGAGACATTGTTAGGTAAATAAATAAAAATAAAGACCGTGTCATGAGGATTCAAGAACAAAATGCAGCTCTGCACTTGAGCATCGGGATTCAGAAGTGTGTAGTTTTGTAGCATCTTAAACTACACTTTTGCAATCCATCTTATATTTTGCCATGTTGAACTGCAGATGGACAAGAACATTGTCAATGGCTACTGCACTGTGTGACCTTCAGTTGGAGCTGAAATGTTCATCTGGTGCTGGAAATTTTCAGTCAAAAACACCTCCAATCAGGGAGCATAAGAGGAAACGCAGTAAGAACCAGAATGTTCGTGTCAAGCTAGAAACAAAATTTAATGAGTTTGAGAGCTCGGAGGATCCAAGATTAGCAACCGTGGAAGATTCAACAGTAGTCCCTAGCAATGACTTAACACTGTTAGAAACAAATGGCGATTTGGCTAGCTTGCCCTCTATTGCAAGTGAAGCAGGCACTTCATGTGACCGCTTTGATCCTTCGGAGCTTAGCTTGAGCAGCGATACTTCCTTGGAAGATCGTATTGGAGATTTCCCTACTCCAGAAGAATTGGCGAGTCTTGATGATTTTTTTTAGCCAAGCGTTGTAACCTTGGATATCGAGCAAAGCGAATCATATTGCTTGCACGCAGCATTTTTGAAGGTAAGGTATGCCCACAAAATCTTGAAGATATGCACAAAATGTCCTTACCAGCTACAGAAGAGCTATCTGTTATACCATCCACCTATGAAAGACTGGATAAAGAGTTAACTACTATCTCCGGATTTGGCCCTTTCACTCGTGCCAATGTGCTGATGTGCATGGGATTTTACCACATGATCCCAGCTGATACTGAGACAATTAGACATTTAAAGAAGGTATTTTTATCCTCTAGAGCATTTACTTCAGGATTCCAGTGTTCATGGGGTTTCACCGTTATGGAATTTCCTGCAGTGTCATAAAAGGGCGAGCACCATCAAAACTGTTCATGTGGAGTTGCATAAGATCTATGGGAAGTATGCTCCATTTCAGTTCTTGGCATACTGGTATGTCTTTTTACTGACACTAGTATTTAATATCAAATCTGTTTAACATGTTGATACTAGTCATTGATGTTTTGGTTTGGAACAGGTTCGAGTTGTGGGGCTTCTATGACAGCCAATTTGGGAAGATCAGTGAGATGGACCCATCCAAATATGGGCTATTTACTGCAAGCTATTTGAAGAAAGCGGTGTCGGTTAGATAGGAAATTAGGCAGGAGTCTTTCTTTCTTTCTTCTGTAAACGCGGCCATGGCAAATTCAGCTTTCAACGGCATAGATTTCTTTTTCTGATTTTTGTGGTTGCTGGTTGTTTTATTATTTGCTGGTCTGTCAAGACTAACTGCTAGTGGTAAACATAAAGTTTGTAGTGTATCCTATTTTGTCCATGATGAACACATCTCATACTTTAGGAAAACGGAGTCCTACGAGTTTTTAGTTTGAAGAATTTTCAGACTGAGATAATGTGTTATCTTTACATCTGATAATATGTTGATTATGAGCTGCTTCTAATAGTGTCATTTCCTCATTTTGCCGCTTTCATCAAGTCGTTGTTAATATGATTGATGGGATCTTCTAATTTATGAGGCGTTTGACTTCACAGATCTTGCATAAAGAGCGCATTCTGTCAAAGTATTCGATGGCATGACATTTGAGAGATATGAAATCTTGTAAGATAATTTGGTGTGTTTTCTTGCCCTCCTAAATACTATTGACTGGTAGGATAAATGTGATGTAAGTTCTTCCTTTATTCTTTTTTTTTTATGGGAAGTTCTTCCTTTATTCTAACATAAACGATCTGCTAAAACAAATCGTGTAATATGGTTGACTCAAAATAAGGATCTTAAAAACAAGGAAACTATCTCGCATTGGGGTCAGCATAGTATCCGGTAAGCCTTCTCGAAAGAAAAGGCCCCTATGAGAACTAGTCCACTTGTAATATGTAATTCTTGGGTGCCTACTTCTTAAGAAAAGTCAACTACCACTTTCCCCGCTTTCAGGATCTTCCAACTAGTCACTTCTCAATTTTGATTTCTTCTGTTTCCCAAGTCCGGTATCTTGCTTTGCTTCCCTGTTTCCTTTTACGGAAACTTCATCACTACTTCTCCTTGATTATTTTGCATTAGGTGCCACAATATAATTGCTAACTTTTGTTACCAGACAAAGCATTTAGATCACTAGGCTGGAGTACCGGATCAATGTAAATCTAAGTATTGAAACATATGATCCAGTTTAGTTTTGTTTGGAGCTGCAACTGAATGAGATATGTAAAGGCATCTAACTGAAACTTAAAATGAATCGTGTCTACATAAACGAGCCGTATGCATCAGTAGACTGTTCCATGCTTTTTACCTTTCAGATTCTGCATCGACATTTCTTTTTCCATGGACCAGGAGCTCATGCCCAATAAATCCGCGGAGTCTGATGTACTTCTTGCAAGGTTGACAATATTCTGTTCTATTTCCACATACATCCTGCAGGTTCATATAATTAGACACAGATGGACTATGTTTGCATGAATATGTCGCATATGAGAAGAAAAAAAATTGTCCACTTTCAGAGTTACAGCTTAACACGAGGAACGGATTTCTACCTGGTGCTAAAAATATCAACTGCAGCCATTTCAAACTCACAATATTGGCACACGAGCATCCTTTGTGGGCACTTCATGCGTTCATGAAGATCCCACAGTTCATGTTCTACAGTTTGTTTGCAGCGTGAGCAATTCACCTGTATCCGTTGTGTAGATATATGGTTAGTGGTGTTCCAACTTAAGGTAGTAGACAAGAAAGCAGTAAGAAGTATTTCAATTATTCCGTGAAGTAGCTGAATGTAAAACGCATATATATCGGATGCCCCAACCAAGTGTGTGAGTATACCTAAAACTGTGATCTGAATAATAGCTGGGCAGTGCCAGGACACTCGCTTTGTTCAATGCAAAGTTAATACTGCAAAAAGAAAGATCGGGGTGGCAACCTTCAAAATCAGGTTGAACTCCTATTTGTCAACGATTCTGCCAAAACATCTTTCTCGGTCTACCTTTTTATTTACCACCAAAAGCATCGAAGATTGCAAGCAGAAGAGCATCAGTTCACAAGTCACATGAGAAGTCTGAAATCACAGCATCTAACAGATAATGATTTGCTACTGGACATGGAAGAATAAATCATCAAAAGACTCAAATTATCACAAAATTGACACTTATATCTCCTTGTTATCATCTCTTGATCAATTTTTATTTGGCCAGAATGCTTTGTAGTAACTAAACAAAGATTGGTACTGATCTTCAAAGGACCTTAGAAACACATAATTACCAATGAGAACCAAAAGGAGAGCATGCCATGATACAAGCATGAACTTTAATAGCACACACTGCAACAAAATATATGTAACCCTGACCTTGAATCAGTAGAGACTACAGAGCTAGTGCTATTTTCAGAACCAACTTTCCATATTTCAATTTGCTAGCTTCTCTAGTTCAAAGCAAATCAAACCTAAAATAATTTCCCTAGAGGTGGCCTATCTAGCTTTCGAGGAGTTTCGTCAGGTGTTGAGTGCTTTGCACCCTTCGGGGTCGGTGAGTGTTTTACTTCGTTGGGAGTAATCCGCATTTGGTTTTGTAATGGCCTACGTTTCTCTTCTTCTATAATGAATAGGCAGAGCTCCTGCCAGGTTTTCGCCAAAAAAAAAATATTCCCTAAGCATGTTTGGTTTCTGTTCACATTGTACATCTGCCTCTACTTGTGGTCATAAGCCATTGATGATCTACATTGCCAAGTACAATTCATGATTTTCTTACAATGTAGTAGCATCGGAAAAAAAAGATCATATTTGAGGTTTGATTTCTATAATGACATGACTTGTGTGTCAGACAATGCGTATTTACCTACAAATAAAATTGCTCCCCAATACATGTTTTAAACTAAGTAAGAAGTGATTCGTGCTTTTCAGTTTCATATCCTCCTGCTTATCAACAACAAAGGCAGACAAATCTTCTACAGAGATGCAACATATCACTGTACTTCCAAACAGTTACAAGCGCCAGATCAAAAGATACCAACATAAGTACCTCTGAAGTGCATTCTTTTATCATCTTTTAAAATTTTCTCATGGTGCTTTTACTGAATAACGTCACCAGATGGATTTTGTATAGAAAAAATACAATATAGTGTTTGAATAGGTCTAACTTCTAAATTATGATACTCTGTAATTTACCAACAAATCTCTACAAATAAACCAGCTATTTGTAAATAAAAAAAGGCCCAAATATGAAACAATGCCAGGTATTTGATGCATCAGCATTTGCCAATTACTTTTTTCAAATGATCGGCCAACAAATTCACATCCTAGAATATAATGTAGCAATGCAACAAAGGCAACCGTGTTGGTATGTACCTTAATTAATGCAGAACCTTTCACTGAATGTACCTAGATCACAACGCATCCTATAAATAAACCAAGCATACTGCGTATATCAAAAAAAGAAAAACAGATATAAGAAAACTGTTCAAGATTGAGGGCAACTTCCAAAGCACTGTACGTGTGATGAACAATCAATCTCAACTGTTGATCAATATTTGGGAGCACGCTGGAAAACATACTGGCAATAAAATGACCCATCTATCTAATAGCCTAGCCACGTTGGTGAACATGTGGTGCACAACTAACGAACATGGAACGACAGCAGAATAAGTAAACCTATCACAAATGTGTAGTGTAAATAGTAGTGATTAAATCATGTTTAGCACCAGCATATCAATTAGTGAATGCTTTGTTTGACAACTGATTGTGAATCAGTAATGGATAAAAGAAACTAAACAAGTGATGATTTAGTTGCCAGGATTTTTTTTTGCATTTTAACAGAATGTAAATTGTACATAATTAGACACGGCATTAGCCATGTCATGTAAAATATTAATTTATCAGCATTCTTCACACAAGCATCCTAATGAGTTTACAGATCCGATCAATGGCTAGCTTCCCCATAAAGCGATTCCAAAACCTTTCTGTGTTCTTTTATGAAACACAAATCTGAATCCTAAAGATGTTTCAAATTTAGCCTATTCTTGGACCTATGGACAATAGAATGTACCTATTACCATGTCAAGGAAGCAACCATGAATTAGCACTCTCTAGTCCACATAATATAGGGAATAATTAGTAAATGTTTGCGAATTATGAACAACTCACACTATGCTTTGTTTAACTTTACTTGGAGTTGCGATGCGACGAGAGCCACCTGAGGGGGCTTTTCCTTTAAAAAAAGCAAGAGAGAACTGCAGTGATATTATTCTTTTCTGTGACGACATATAAGATGAGAATATGTCAGCCATATTCATCAAGAGAATAGATTCCAACTCACATCTATATTTCTCATTACAAATATAGACATCCATAGTTGCTGAAACTCATAGTTATAGACATCCATCGATCGGTTTCTGCATTTGCATAATAAACAATTAAGAGCTCCAAAAGGTTCCACACAATAACCGGTTTGCTTTTTATTGATTCAAAAATCATACTCCCTCTCTTTTTTCTATACAAGGCCATTTCATAATTTGGGTCTAACTTTGATCATCAATTTGAGCAACAAAATATATGTTATATGCCTGTCCTTTCTGTGGCATATAACATATATTTGGTTGCTCAAACTGATGGCCAAAGTTGGACCCAATTTACAAAGTGGCCTTGTATATAGAAAAATGGAGGGAGTAATTTACAGGTAGGACGATGAACATAGCTACATCCAGAACGCCACGGGGGAGAACGACGCAAGTTGCTTATACACAGGACAAGAGGTTTTGTTCATGTCTTTGATTCGCAGATTTCCCTCATGATCGTAGCTGAGACGAAACGTGGTCATGTTGAGCACAGAGCCACGAGAGTCACGAAAAGCATCCTGGAACTCTAAACCATTGGCTGCCACGCAATCAACAAGGAAAAACCTGGAGTTGCCCATGTAGGTGAGAGTGGGCACTTGGCCATTAGCCAACTGATGCCGTGGGCTCCACATCTTGTGCTCCTTGGCCATCTTCCAGTTGGGTTGCTGCAATGTGCTGCCGCTACTGCCGAGGGGGGGAACTTGGCAGGAGCAGACGTAGCCATCTGGGTGCAGCCCAACCCACGCATCTAGCTCGGCATCGAAGTAGCCTTCGAGTTCGAAAGGGAACAACCATTCTCCACGGCGCGTCCACTCACGGCTCTTGGTGTCAAAGGAGAAGGTGCCACCCCTGAGATCACTGATGTACGCAGACACAAAGATGGTGCGTCCGTCCGGGTGAAGGGCGTAGGATTCAATCCTTTCTTTCTTGGTGAAGGGTGCCGGCAGGCTTTTCCAGGACCAGTCGGTGCTGGGGCACAGAGTGTTCATGTCGTCCTCCTTGGTGGTGGTGGTGAGGACTTGAAAGGAGTGAGGCCGCGACATGAAGTAGTAACCAAACGCAAACAGCACGTCGCCGGCTGTGAAGAAGTTGTTGACCCCATCGAGGAGTAAATCGGGTAGGGGATTGCCCATGGCCAGAGCGGCGGTTTCGGTGTCGAAGACCACGGTTGCAGCATACCCGTTGCTAGTAGCTATGATGTTGCTACCCAGCGCTGCAAAGTCCATGGCACTGTTGCGCACAGGTGACACTAGCCGGACGACAGGGGGGGTGAGCAGGTCAGGGTTGTCGGCGTCAAGCTTGCGGATGGTGAAGCCCCTGTGCCAGTCATCTAGAATCAGGTAAAGGCTCTTGTGCTTGTTACCGCCGCTGTGGTCATGGCAGTTGGCCTGACGTCCCTGCTCGCCCAGGCATCGTCGCTTAGACATCCTACAAACCGGAGGCAAAAGATGGGATTTTTGTTGTATCAGCGCAATCGATCTGATCTTGTGGGCGTCGGGGCGGATCTAGATATAGAGCTCGTACCTGGAAACCGAATTGCGGGCGGCAAGGAGACAGGCGGGGCGCGCGAGAGCGTTTGTGTAGACGGGAGCACGAGTTTGTGTCGGAGTCGGAGCTGGTGTTAGTTCCGGGGAGGAGACGGGCGGCGGCGGAGAACGGGCCAGAGAGGATTTTTATTTTTATTTTCCACATATATTAAGGTCCCGTTCTTTTGGCGGCTTATCCGAGAAACTGCCCCTCCCCAGCTTCCTGGAGAAGCCGCGGGTGAGGGGCAGCTTCTCGAAGAAGCCACCAAAAGAACTGGGCCTAAACCAACAAAGAGTACACGATTACATCGATTATAAAAATAAAACTAAAAGAGACGAGCAAATCTATGAGATCTTTGATCCCTTTCTTTCTCCATAACATAATCTTATAATTTTCTGAAAAAAGCCGTAAAAAACGTCGAGAACACCAAACCACAGACCTATGAATACCACCGATAATTCTCCCCTTTCAATAATTTTTAGCCGCAATGCCAAGGCTTAGTGCGAATTAAATTAATCAATCAACATCGGCAAGAGCACCGCCACTGATATTTCAGGTACAAATAACCGAGGCAGAGAGGAAATTAGCAGTACGTAAATTCAGCTTAATTACAGCGGCGTAGATGATTTTTTTTTTCTGATTGTTGCAGTTGCTGGTTGTTTTATTATTTACTGCTCCTGGTGAGCAGAAACTTTGCATTGCATCCTTTCTCCATGATGAACACATCTCATATTTAGGAGAACAAAGTCCTGCGAGTTTTTGGTTTGTAGAATTCTCAGACTGAGATAATGTGTTATTTTTTTTTTCGAGAGTGACAGGGGGGAATAAATTCCCCACTGGTTTTGGCATTCATCGAAAGTAGCCTGGCGGGCCATGTTCTTACAACGGATAGAGAAAATTACACGGGGATACAAGGGGAGAGAAAAAGAAAAAAAAAGTACAAGAAAAAGATAACTAGAGAAGGGAAAGCAAGAGCCACCAAGAGATTCAAGAGGTGAGGGGTGCAGTCGGGGGATCACAATGCCAAGAATCTGCAATCAGCCTCACACACCGCACCGACATGCGACTCGAACCCCACGGCACAACTCAGGAACCCACCATCATCATCGGAGTGTCAAGCCTAGCACCTAGCACAACCCTAGATAGGGAGTTCCGCCACGGAGAACGAGACGAAAGCAGGTGGGGGGAGACACACATTGCGTCGTCAGAGAGCAAAGTGTGCCGAGACGCCACCAAGAGCACGAAGCTACCACACCGCAACAGCAATCACTCGAGGCTCCAGGGCAAGCCGAGGAGAGAGACAAACCACCGTCGGCCCCAAGTCATCCGCACCACCAGAAAGCTCCGCACTGACAAGCCCACTCCAAAGACGAGGCCCCAAGAGGGAAACGACACCAAGGCATCGTCCACGTCCGATCAGAAGATCAAGGGTTTCCCCCGGAGCTGCACTGACATGCGACGGTGTGTCGTAGCAGACATATGATGCCTCAAGAAGGTATACGACGGCCGCAGCCGCCGCCATCACTGGGCTTTCACCCGAGCTAACCACACACCAACAATCGCCACATCAGTCCAGGTTGTCGCCGACAAGCCAACCAGCAACCACTGATGACCCACAAGTATAGGGGATCGCAACAGTCTTCGAGGGAATTAAAACCCAAATTTATTGATTCGACACAAGGGGAGCCAAAGAATATTTATAAGCCTTAACAGATGAATTGTCAGTTCAACTGCACCTGTGAATAGACTTGCTCGAGACAGATTATCAGTAGCAACAGTTTTATAGTAGTGACAGTAGTGAAATAACCGCAGCAGTGAAATAAAGACAGCAGCAGTGATTATAGTAGACAGTAGGATTAAAATACTGTAGGCACAGGGACGGATGAGCGGGCGTTGCATGGATAAGATAATTCATGTAATATCAAGACATAGGCATTTGCAGATAAATAAGATAAAATATCCAAGTATTTATTAACCCTAGGCATGTGTTGTTGTGTGGGCTCGCAATGAGAAACTTGCACATCATCTTTTGTCCTACCAGCCCGTTTGCAGCGGGGGCTTAAGGGAATCTACTGGTAATTAAGGTACTCATTTTAATAGAGTACCGGAGCAAAGCATTAACACTCCGTGAACACACGTGATCCTCACATCACAGCCATCCCCTCCGGCTGTCTCAATTATTGTCACTTTGGGGCTTTCGGTTCCGGACAATAATATGTGTATACAACTCATAGATATGATCTAAAACATTGATTATCCTCATGATACAATAACATGTTCAGATCTGAAATCATGGCACTCGGGCCCTAGTGTCAAGCATTAAGCATAACAAGTTGCAACAATGACGTAAAACACCGATAACGGATACTAGTCACCATGCCCTAATGATATTACAGCTATTACATGAACGATCTCATCCAATCCCTACCATCCCCTCAAGCCTACAGCGGGGAATTACTCACACATGGATGGGGGAAACGATGATGGTTGATGGAGAGGCGTTGGTGATGACGATGGCGATGATCCACTTCGATTCCCCGTCCCGGCAGGGTGCCGGAATAGAGACTTCTGGTCCCCGAATTGAGTTTCGAGGTGGCGGCGGCGCACGGGTGTGTTTCTGGGAAAAGTGATGAACGCCCCCTCGGTTTTAGGTCTGAGGGAGTTTATATCCGAGAGGGGGCCGCGAGGGGGTGGTCGAGTCAACCTCATGAGGTGCTGGCGCGGCCGCGCCAGCACCCTGTGAGGTGGGCTCGTTGCCCCGCTCCGTCTGGTCTTCTGGCTCCGTGGGTCTTCGGGCAAAATAGGGACTTTGGCATTATTTCTGGTATTTTTCCCTAAAGTTGAATTTCTGCACAAAAATAAGACACCAGGGCAATTCTGCTGAAAACAGCGTTAGTACGTGTTAGTTGCATTCAAAACACACAAATTAGAGGTAAAACAATAGAAAAAGTGTTCGGGAAAGTGGATACGTTTTGGACGTATCAACCACCACCGCAGCCACCCGCACCGCGCGGAGACACCGGTGTCCACTCTGCAACGAGGGCAAGCTGATCCGACACCGGCACACAAGAGCAGCACCACCGGACGCAGCACTCCGCCGAGCCAAACCGAGCTCCATGCCGGGAAAGCAAGAGGGAGTGCCGCCCGTGGCCACGAACCACCACGGATCCTAGCCGTAGACCGCACCAGACCTGCGGCACGCACCACGCCGCCAGCGACCGGAGACAGGGAGGCCACCGACGCCACCTCCAGCGCCTCACCTTGCAGAACCGCCGAGCCCCGAGGAAAACCATCCCGAGTCCGGGATCGACGGCCGGTCCGTCGGGACAGAGTACGCCATGCCGCGCGGGAGCGGGCGCAGCAGGGCCATGGAGCCGCGCCAACCAGAGGCAGCGGCCCGCCAAGCCCAGACGGGCCCGGGCGCCGGCGGAAGGCCGCCCAGCTCCAGCGGCGAGCACCACCGCGCCGGGGAGACGCGCGGCAGCCTCCGGGGACGGCGAGGCTGCCAGGCACCGGCCGGCGAACGTGACGGCGGCGGAAGAACCCAGCGCAAACACCGACCTCTATGCTGCTGCGCGAGGGCCTCGAGGCCAAATCCCCGCCGCACCCATCACCGGCGCCGCGTGACCTTGTCCGGCGGCAGCCTCCGGGAGCGGCGAGGCAGGGGGGAGGGAGAGAGGGGGTGGCGGCGGTGGGGGGCTAGGGTTTGCCCCCTCGGTCGCCTGGAGGAGACGACGCGAGGGGGGTGGGGAAAGATCTCCAATCGAGATAATGTGTTATCTTTACAGCTGATAATGTGCTCAAAATGTTGCTAATGTGATTGATGGGATCTTCTAATATATATATATTAGGCGGTTCACTTTACACATTTTGCATAAACAGCCCATTCTGTCAAATTATTTGATGACGTAAGTTACATTTGAGTGATATGAAATCATGTACGATAATTTGGTGCGTTTTTTTGCCATTCTAAATAAGAGTGACGTTTTTTCATGGATTGCGAAGCACGATATATTTATCGATAAGGTAATTTCTACTATTCTACAGAGTTGTCTCTAAACAGTACTCAATGAATAAGCTCTACCTATTGATTATGAAAGCATTTATGCATTAAGAAATCACATAAGACTGATTTACATTGCTGTGATGAGCATCCATACAAGCAACTAGTCCAACGCTCTACCTGTACTTGGGCACTTTCAATTCTTCTTCTGGAGCAGAATGGATCCAATCAGGACTGCAACTCCAGCAATTGCAATTGTGAGGAGCAGTTGCTTGTGTTTCAAACCACGAGCAGGTTCACGCTGTTCTAGTGCAGCACCCTCTTCTTTTTGCAGCATGGACCTGTCACTGCAAGTAGACTTGTCAAAAGGCAAGCTTATTTTGCATTAGTTGCCAGAATATAAATACCAACTCTTGTTGTCAGACCAAGCATTTAAATCCCTAGGCTGAGGTACCGGATGAAGGTACACCTAAGTATGAAAAGTACTACCGTTTAATTTTGTCTAAAACTGCAACTGAAACAGTAAAAGCACTAATCTAACTGAAACTTATATTGACTCATGTCTACATAAAGGAGTCAGTTGACATTAGTGCATTCCTTTTATCGACCACATAAACTGAGTCATACGCATCAGTAGAAGGTCCTCATGTTGTTACCTTGAAGATTCTGCACCAGCTTCTGTTTTTGCATGGAGCAAGATCTCGTGCCCAATCCATTCACGAAGTCTGATGTATTTCTTGCAAGGTTGACAATATTCTGTTCGATTTCCACATACATCCTGCATTAGAATAGCTATACTTAGACATAGATGGACCATGTTTGCATGAATGTATAAAAATAATGCCCACTTTTCAAAGTAGTAGCTTAACATGAGTAATGCATCTCTACCTGATGCTCAAAAATATCAACTGCAGGCAATTCAAACTCGCAATATTGGCATACAAGCATTCTCTGTGGGCACTGTATGCGTTTATGAAGATCCCACAACTCGTGTTCTACGGTTTGTTGGCAACGTGAGCAATTCACCTGTATCAGTAATAGGGACATATATGCTTAGTACCGTTCCAACTTAAGTTGGTAGTCCCGAGAGTACAAAAATACAGTAAGATGTACGCCCGTCTTTTTGTTCTGCCCATGCTAGTTCAGTGGTTACACGAATTAATGGTATTTGTTTGAAAGCATAAGACAGTATGTGATGGTCAAATTTTTATATTTTTTTTCTGTCATGATAGTTACTGATGATAGTGCTGCAGTTAGTGTTAGATTGGAAGGATCTGAACAGCAATGCAGGTTTATGCAAGATCTTGAGTTGAGCTGCACCATAAACTACGGATATTTCCCGAAAGTAAAAAATTAAAATGATATATTTTGGTTAGAAACAGATATGATTCAGAGTTTGGAAAGATACCGGAGCATGGTTCTCATCGTAGTGTTCGTCCATATGCTTCCTTGGAACCATATCTCCGCAGTGGTCACACTTCTGAAGGTTGCGAGCGCAGTGTGCAGAATGCAGGGCAATGTTTGAAGACGGAATCTCTCGTTTACTGAAGAAAATTGCAGAGAACTAGAGTTTATAATCCGCATGCAGAAAACATGTCCAGACATAGAAGGTTGTGCAAAACTAGACTGTGTACACGCGAGCACTAACTGAACTACTCAAATGTGCCCGGCAGAAAGCAATGGCATAATGTGGCGACTTTGTGAATGAGCAATACTACTAGCTGTAATACTGATACTCTACTACTATAACACTGCTATTTTTCAAACCCCGGTTGTAATCAAAAGCTAACACCTTCGGCTTGCAAATTCGCGTAGGCGGAACAGAAGCGTCTTCGATCCCCCTCCACGCACCCGGCAATCGACATGGACACATACAGATACAGTAGCTGGCGGGTCGCGTAGGCAGAATTCAGAATCGGTACGGCGAGGTACCGGAACCACTACTAACCAGTGCGCGCACGTGGCGGTGGTGACGACGGGATCGGGGGCGGCGGCGGCCATGGCTCAGGAGTTCCGACGGGTCACCAGCGCAATCCCCGCCGAGATCCGAGTCGCGCCGGCCGAATCGAAACCTCGCCGAGTCAGGGGCGGCTATGGTCGGGGACGGAGAAGAGAAGGAAGCGGGGAGAGATCGAGGCGAGTCAGGTGTGACTGTTGGAGACGGGGTGGAGGCAGTTGGATGCTTGTTCAGCTTGATGTCCGGACTACCCGGCCTGAAACTATGAATTCCCCCACACCAACTAGTCTTGGTTTACCAATGTGAGGGTTTGCGGATAGCAAGGCCTTTTCCAAATTAATTGACTCAGTTTTCTCTACTACTATTAAACAAGCAAACTTTTCTTTGCTACAGCCACCCCCAGAAAACTACACAGATCACCAAATACAATTCATCGAACCGTCCAGATTTGTCCACCACAGACCGGGGTGCATGTAGCAATTAGTTTGGTGAAGGACACAGGAGCGGACGAATCCTTTCCTCCGCAAATCTCCATGAAAAAAACGGTCAGCAATCAAGACAAATTATCCCCAAACAATAGCTAGATAAACCCTACGCTGCCGCAGCTCAATTGCTTCCCCTAGCGACTAGCCTCCGCCGCCGCCAGTGCAGCAACTTCTCTCACGCCTCTCACCATGCCGCCGGCGACGCGGAAGTGGACGCCCACGGGCACGACTACAATTAGGGCGGACAGTCACGGCGCGTTCGCTACCGTCGCCGCCGCCGCGCCGCATCAGGAACCCTAGCCCTCCATGGCGATGGGGGCGAGCGCCATGCCCAAACGAACGAACACATCCTTCTGCTCCTCTTTCAGAGGCGCTTCCATCCCGGCGGTGTCCGGCGAGCTCCATGGAGAGCAGGAGGCGTCGAGCGAGTTCCATGTTTAACCGTCCAGCCATGTCCTTTGGAAGAAGCAGGACGGCTTTAAGGTTCGGAAGAAACAGGGCGGCCATGTCAGTTGCCCAGACCGGATGCAAGAAAGTTGGCAAGCGTGGCGGCCACCCACACGGCATCCAGCTTAAGGATGGCCTCTCCCGGTGGCGCGACACAGCGTATGCCTTTTCGGCCAGCAAGATCCGGGTGCACGCCGGGACGCGCCTAAAGCGTCAGCAAGCTCGCGACACAGGCTGCCGTCGCACTCGCATCCTTCGCGAGCACCGTCGGCAGAGGAGGAAGAGCAGACGGTGCTCGATAAGAAATTCATCCATAATCCATTGCCTCTAATAGTGCACGCCTTGACCACCTCTCTCTCTCTCTGAATATATTTATGTGTAATATGGACAAGGGTGCTTCATAAGAAATCCAAGCAAGCTCATGTGAGGTGAATCAAGGTAATCTATATGATGTACTCAAGGATTAATTCCTCTCACTGATGTTGTTTCTGCATATGTTATATTTCTGTTAATTACTGTTCATGTAGAAAAGCTGAGAGGAATTTTGGCCACGTGATTTCTGTAAATATAACCTCTAAATATTTTTCATATAAAATTTTCCTCATAGCAACCTGTTTTATTTCTTGTACACAGGAAGTTGGTACAGTATGCATGCAGCCTACAAATCAGAGTTGTGTGGATTTTATGCGAGGTGAGCCTCTTTCATTTTAATGCTTCAGTCCTAATATTTCATTTCTCCGAGTTTTTGTGTCATAATGTTCATCTCTTTTCTGAGGTATTGAACATTAGCATGCACAAATGATTTAATCTGTGGGTCTTGATCTGTCTTACAAACGTCATATCAAATTTCTCAGAGTTGGAAATTCTTGGTAGCTTGTCTTTGCTACAGAACCTATGGCTGGAAGGCAACCCAATCTGTTGTGCTCGGTGGTATAGACCACGTGTTAGTTTTTTCTACAATTCAGAATATGTAAGTGCTTTAGTTCAAGCATGTTAAACCATATTTCTTCCACTGTAGTCTTATCTATAAAAAGTATCTTCCACAGTATTTGACTAACACCAATGCCCTGTTTCATAATTTTTCTGCAACCGTGAGTTATAAAAGTTAATAATATTATATCAACATACACGTAATTCACATATGTGGTAAAATTGCTTGTCAAGGCCATGAGCGAGTCTGATTTAGTGGACTACTGAAAAGGTACAGATATTAAGTAAAGTGGTGAGAGCAAATAGCATACATTTAAAGAGCATTTGTTTCCTCAAGCACACACGAGCACACACATGGATGAACATGGATGTATATTCTTATCATTGATACTATTTGTACTATCGCCTATATGATTTTCATTCTGTCACTTATGTTTACGGTTTGCAATGGTTTGTTACTTGCAGTGCACGTGCACCCCCTGTTTTCTGTCAGTTTTGTAGTAAGAGATCGTGCATGTCAGGGAAGCATGGAGAGGGAAATACGAGAGGCTTTCAGACGCGGCTCAACAAATCTAGACACTTAGATTAAGTTATTGGCGACAAAGACTACGATAGTATCTGCTAACCATTATCATTGGGTATTGGAGCGTTAGATTCAAGCAATGGTAGAGTTGATTTACTCTGATCAGTCCCCGCCAAGGGCCTTAGAACATTCTTAGGCTTTAGTTTCGTCTAATTGTTTTTCATTTTTGTGTAAGCTAATAACTATGCATTGGGCCAAAATATATTTGTATTAATGGAGAGGATGGGCTTTGGATGTCGCCTGAATAATTTTGTAATGAGATATATTTGTATTTTCAAATCGAGTGAATGTTTTTACTATTAGTATTTGCTTTATTTAATTCGGGTTTGATGATTGAACTAAATAATCGCCTAAATAATGTTGTAATGAGACATATTTGTTTACGCATGTATAAATGTTAAGGCTACTAAACTTGGAACTATTATGCACCAATATACATTTTGGAAACATCCAGTCTCCTGTTTCCATGAGATTTGGTCAAAATGCATTTTTTGATTATACCGTTGCAGGTGAACGCTTCATATCCGTTGAGCCCATATGTTGCATGACTGCCCCTAAATAAAAATTCATCTCCAGTGTTTCATTTGATAAGATTGGTTACCATTCCTTTCCAATTATTAACGGAAAGATCTACGCTCGAGCTCAACTCTTAATTTTATGTTTTCTATTTAATTTCAATCTCTATGCCATTACAAAAGATATTTAACCTATATCATGAGTAGGTTCATAAATCGTTTTGCTTATGAGAGACTTCATATAAGAGGTGGAGAATATTCTGAGAATGTAGCAAAGAATTAGATTTGCCTTTCACGTCAGACCATCATCTCAAAATTTTGTAGAAAAGAATCTAACTGATGTTACTCTCAGTTTTGTTATACATACACAACAATGATATCTAACAAACTTCTATAAATTTGACGTTAATTCGTCATATAGAAGTATTGCTACTCCAGAACATAAAAAGTATTATGTGTTTACAAATTTTAGTTGAGACGTGCGTGCACGTGCAGGGCTACTAGTAGTATAAAGTGTACTAAAACTGAGTCAATTAATTTGGAACGGAGGGAGTAGCTATCTCGACTCGATGTATGACATTCCCTTGCCTTCAAACATGCGCTAGTCTAACTTCTTCTAGACATTCTAGATAATGTCTATGTTGTTGTCCATGCGCTTGCGATTTCGACTCTTATCCGAATAATGCACCAACTAATTCCACCAAGCACCAAGCACCAAGCAAGTAATTTTTGTGTGTCGACCCCATAAGGAATGTAACCATTCACCCAAGAAAGCACAAGTCACCAAACCTTAGTGATGAAGGGGCATTTCTTATTGGAGCTGTAATAGCAAACGATGTATTTTTATTCCAAATCAATAAAGTGTGTCATGATGGCTTTCCCTAAAAAATAGAGAAAAGTTTTCCCCGTTTCGTATATCTTCCTTATAAACAAAATTCCCCGCCGAGACTTAATTTATACTCATTAACATTAAGGAGACCCCCCCAATACAATGAATGTTAGCATTTTTATCTATGGTGGTTGATTTTAATAGTTATTTCCTCTTCGTATGCGCTATGCTAGGGTATTAGGATAAAGAGTTATTTCCTCTTCGTATGCTCTATGTTAGGGTATAATACAAGCATCTTTTTCTCATTTATTGATATGTCATATCAGTCAAATTCATAGTTGACAGTGCATCAGGTTGAGGTTGAATGATATCATCTAACACTATGTTACCTCGCATGCTCCTATACGACCTCGCGACCCACCCGTGGACCATATTCACGTTATTACGCGTGGTTCTCCCGTCAGATTTGATTGACGATTTAAATCTATTTAGCCACATATATGGTGGTAAAGGTGGTCCATGAAGTGGGCCGCTGGACGGAGGGTCGTATAGGATTTATTTCCCATTATGAGAGTTTGAAAGTGCCATCTTTGCCATTACTAGTAGCTTTGCACGTGCACGCATGTCTCTAAAATACAACATACATTTGTAAAATCATAACTCTCTTATAGTAGAACATTTGTCATTCAAATCATATTTTTCTTCAGTGGGTTACATTTTTATTCCAGAGCCACTTAAGGAGGTTTTGTGGCATAAGGAAAATGCATACCAAGTATAAACAAAGTTCATCTATTAAGGCAAGATTTGTAGGATTGACGAACAGTGGAAATACCAAGAATTACGATAGGAGTCCCGCTCCCGCTTCTGCGGCTAGGAGTTCCGCTTCTGCGGCACGTTTGATATTCAGAATTTATTGGAGTACTATCGACAATTACAATATCTAAGATATATGTTGATTTCATCATCTTTAGATTTTGGTTTCTCCTTCCGTTATTCATTTTCGAGCGATGAAAATAACAACTAATTTTGTCAAAATTTGCCATGAGGATCTAAGCAAAGTATCGAGACAAAATATCTAATGTGGCATACATTATTCAACCCAAATGATTTGAGGGTCTGAGACTACTCTACTTACGACAGAATTATGTACGATCTTCGTACGCATATCACATAACTACTCTACTTTTCCATCGCAATAAGAAGCCAGCCACAGTTTATACCATTTACATGACTTTCAAAAAGGAATTTATCGGCTGTCATTTATATGCTTGGAGCAGCGTTCTTTAGAAGCTACAAGAACCTGTTGTTGATGAATTTTTTGACTGCCATTTCTCTGCACAGTAAATGACTTTAAAAAACCTGTCATTTATCTGCTTGGAGCAGCGTTGTTTAGATGCTACAAGAACCTGTTGTTGATGAATTTCTTGACTGCCATTTTTCTGCACATTAACAATTTGTGAAAAATGATAACTTGGAACAGAGATCTAATGTAAGCCTCATAATCAATCTAATATTAGAATATTTTACTTAGGCATACCTCAGCTTACCTCTGGCATCACAGGAGAGCATAGGATTTTGGAAATGCTGAGAGAATTTCCACGCTGGAAGGTCATTTCACCCACTGCATTGTCATGAAGTCGAAACAAAATTTAGTTCTTATTTTGAAAATCATAACAATGCAATCCTACAGGATGTGGAATTTCAGCCAGTCCATTTGAACACCCTTCTTCCAAAAATAAGTTGCAGCCAGCAGTAACAAGATTTTACAGCGACGTACTTAAAGAACAAAAAAGAACATAATTCTATCAATCAGGAAAATTGGGAGCAATCTATGTCAACACTTCACTGAAGGTCACACATAGAAAGACTGCACCTTTTCATTTCAGGAAAATAAGTACAAACTCTTAAATATGCGCTAATCATCAAGGAAAATAAGTACAGACAATAATATCAGTAACAAATTGATCATATCCCATGTCGAAAAAGAAAAAAAATTGACCATGACTTAGATTAGTTATTGAACATGAGAGTAATCGAAAGAACTCGATAACCTCGGTTACTCATGCAACACCACGCATTCAAGAACTAAAAACCGAGCAATCAAAATAGCATTTATCATTCAGACGGGCATGTATTAGTAATGAAATTGAACTGAATAAGTATTTGGTAATGTGTATATTCTAATTGTCAGGATATAATTTCTAATGATGTGTCCATACCATCTATCGTGTTAACTCGAAAGAACAATGAGGATATAAGGAAAATACTGTTACAAAGCAATGAAGAATCAAGAAAAAACTGAGAGATCATAGAAACTTGATACATTCTAATACATAAACAATCTTCATTACTGAATTACAAAGATGGTCAACAATGATGGAAAATTTGAAGCGACATGGCCTTCCAACATGCTTAATGCTAGCCTGTATTGCTATACCATCCACATATGGTAATAGGAAGAAACCAGATGGAGCATTATGTTTTCGTTTATAAGAGTTTAACCTATTCAAACCTCCTGTTTTCCAAAAACTAATCCCTAATCAACAAACCATTGGTCTAAAGAACCAAAAGTAATTCACAACTATGAAAAAAAATCACTTAACATAACTAAGATCTTCTCACCTTCCAAACAAGCATTTGGTAGCACAACCTCACTGCCCATATGGAAAAATTTCACACAAGTTAAACCTGGAGTGTTTGTGCATAGTCTTCTCCCATTCCAATGTAAACCATAGTTTAAAAAACCGGACCGGTCACTGAACCGGTGAGGTGGCTGGTTCACTGGTTCACCGGTCCAACCGCTGGCTCAGCCGGTTCAATTGCCACAAAAAACCGGCAAATTTAACAAATAAGTAAGCTAATTTCGACAATATTCATCGCCAAATCATATATAAAGTAGTTACTTCGTTACTATAGCATAAAAGAGTAGTAGCCCAAGTGGTAATGGGCCTTATTGGTGCCAGAGGTAGGTTGTGTGTTCGAATCCTAGTGATAAAACATTATTTTTATTTTATTTTCCCGGTTTTTTGACTGTCCGGTCTTTTGCGCTTGAAAAACCGGACAGGGCCTCGGTTCCGGTTTTTTCCGGTCGGACCGCCGGTCCGGTCCGGTTTTTAAAACTAGGATGTAAACCATACCTGCTTGCAAGGGGCAGGATGCAGCACCATGAACGCAAGCCATGTCCTATCATCCCAGTACACTGTAATTCTTTGAGGTTGCTTCATTATCCACATGTAATCTAGTTATAAGTCTATTAACTCACCCTGGGAGTATCATATTATGAGGCAAAGAGGTTACCTCACCACGGAGTGGATAGAGAAATCAAACACGGTTGGTGCACATGTCCGAGTAGTACAGCAATAGGATTTCTAATCTTAGTCCGTTAGAGTTAGTCAGTTAGCTGCTAAACATCACTGTTATTGAACCAGAGAAAGTAAAGAAAGAAATGCCCTGTAGGGCCCTTTGGCTCATACAGATTGATTCCCAACGTGCATGATTGTGCTAGTTCATATTAATTGATCAATTGCAAGTAGAAGTAATTTGTAGAAACTATTCAAGGCGTACCTGCTCGGGCGTCTAAAGCTGCCCGCCGGCCGGCTGCTCGTGGACGGGGGCAGGTAGGATGGGAATAACGATGTGTTCTGGAAAACCGAACAGGTAGCGACGATGGCGGCGCGATTGGCGCATTCCGGATGATGCAGCGCGCTGGGTGGCCGTCAACGCGTACGCCGATGCGATCGAGGATGATGCAGGCTGCGGCCGGCGGCCGTGCAGCCGGGGAGCCGCATCGCCGCCGGCGTAGGGTGGGTCCTGCACGCGCTCAGATCCGGCCGGCTCGACGACACGAACCAGCTCTTCTCCTGGTTCCTCGCCAAGTGGACTGCCGCCTTGCCGGGCTGAGCTCCTCGTTCCTGCGCTGCACGCCGGATTTCCTCCTGGCTGTCGTCGACACGGCGGAAGCAGGGTGGTGGGTTGGCGTCAGGGGTAGCCGGAGAAGGGAGTTGTGGCCTCGATCCGGGACCGTAGGGACGTAGGGTGGTGGTGGCGGTCTAACCTAGGGAGGCTGAGATGGACATGGAAGGGAGGAACGAAGGAGTAGCGAGCTGTGGTGCTGGATTACGTTTCCGACGGAACACGTACTCGGCAGAGTAATCGTCCGCCGGAGTAGATGACTTCTCTTATAAAAGTGGACGTATCTAGATACATGGATTTTTTGATAAAATGAAGTCATCTACTCCCTCCGTTCCAAATTAATTGACTTTCATTTGCCCACATATGTGGGCAAATGGAAGTCAATTAATTTGGAACGGAGGGAGTAATATGGAATGGAGGGAGTACAACCGTAGCATTAGATTTGACTAATCCTGACTGTCAGATTTCATCAGCTGGAATGATCTGACGGTAGTAATGAGCCTGGGTACATTGGCGGGGTGGTCTTAAAAAAGATAAACTTCGCTTGTTTAATAGTAGTATAGATATATACATGCTGCTAGATTGCGCCGACAACAAGTGCATAAAGAGCAAGACACGTTATGCCAGTTGCCATATTGGGACAACTTCACGCACCGCTACATGTTCGACTGCATGGTGGATGGAGCCGTGCCGGTGCTACTATGGCGGAGCACGTACATTCAGTACATTTGGTACATGCCGGTAGACAATGGGCAGGAGGCAGGACAGGGAGTGGTATGTCTTCATTGGTGCGATGAGATGCACAATGACAATGTGACCCTGCATGGCGTGCTGGCGTCTATGAAGTGGTCGTGCGCACTGCTGGCGACGACATCCTCGAACTTCCTCCCGAACTTCTCCTGACGCACCAATAGGGGTACCAAGGCAGCGATGTAGGAGCCTCCGACGACAACATGTCGTTGGGGGCGAAGATACATCCAATTCCTGGACCAAGTGGTTTTGAACCGACGGCAAGGAGTGGAGTGGAGTACGGCAGATTCAGAAGTGAAAAGGGACCATGTTTTAGAAGAAATACAATTGTAAGGCGTTGGTTATAAAGTTGAAGTGGTCAAAGACCGGTCATTCCTTTTTTATGAACAACTTAAATTAGGTATGGAATTAGATGTGTATTTTTTTTTAAATAACGAAAAGAATTAGTACCGCGCATGCTTTTTTTTTCTCCCTCCCGAAATGGGCTTGCTTCACTCTCATAGTGGGCCTGCCTTACACGCGGAGCAGAAAACCGAGATACTAGTACTGTACTTAGCGACTCGCATCTGTGTGGGATCAAGCGCCGCCTCAAACGGCCAAACCCCCAAATTTCGAACATCGCGCTGTTTCTCCCGTCGAGTTCCAATCCCCTCGAATCGAGTGAAACCCTAACCCTAGCCATGGCGGAAAGAGGTGGCAAGATCTTCCGCGGGCTGCGATTCAAGCTGGATGGCTTCAGCACACGCAAGGATGACGAGGTTAGCCCCGCATCCCGATCTCTTCCCCTCTGGCCGCGATCTTTCGGGTTTCGATTGGAAAATGGCGCATGATGATGTGATGCGATTCCGAGTTCAATCCCGTGGAGGAGGAGGAGGCGGCAGAGATTCCGCCCCTCGCGTTGCTCAGCCATCGGAGGCGATGTACCTCGAGATAAGGAACGTGATTAGAGGTTTGCGCGGACGCGGGCGCGGACGGCACGGGACGTGTTTACCGCGAACTTTTCTTGAGTAATCAAATTGATCTCGATGATTCCCCACGGGCTTAGGGCGGGAGCCGCTGTTTATCTTTTTTTTGAAACATGCAATCCATTACCGAGTGTGCACAGCAAGATCGCTGGCCACCAAATCACGTACAGAGGTAGGAACAGAGCCCGGCCAAACAGCTGGGGGTCACAAGAGCGTCCGCCACCATATTACAGGGTACAGGCCCTCCGGCAATAAGCAATACGAAATTCAGTAAAGTTTAAAGCAACTTGCAATTTGATTTCTCTGAATATGGCCCCATTCTTTGTCAGATCATGATCATTGGTAGTAGTAGCACAAACAAACAGCTGAGAGTCTGTTTCCACCTGGATTTTGTTCATACCCCACACTTGAGCAAACTTGATCGCCTGTAGACACGCCATCGCTTCCGTGTGAAGGACGTCTTGGACATGTGATAGATACCCAGCACCCGATCCCACAGCTTCTCCGCTTGCATCTCGCATGATGATACCCCAGCCACCTGTGGTACCTGAGGCTGCAACACTACCATCAGTGTTCAGTTTCACAAAATCAGGTTCAGGTTTCTTCCAACATTCAGTAACCCTTGATTTCTCCTGTTTGTGCTTGGTACAGAACTTCTCAAAATCTGAAGCAGCCACCTGTATTTGATGGATGATAGCATCATGTCCAGAGACCTTCTCCCCTGCATTCTGTTTATTTCGAATTCTCCACCAAACCGAAAGTAGAGCAACACACAGGAGCTTTGTAGTGTCATGTTGTGAAAGGATTACATCAATGGCCTCTTTTGGATTAGAGCAGACCAGCACAGCAGCTTCTGTCTCACCTCCTCTAGCTGGAGCTCATGCCAAATCGCTCGGACATTTTTGCATTTGAAAAAGAGATGACCACCATCTTCATTGAAGCGTAGGCACATAGGGCATATAGTTTCAGTTTCAATGCCTCTTCTCTGAATGCTCCAACGATGTGGCAAACTGTTGTATGTCATTCTCCAAAGAAATTGCTTCAGTACTGTGGGTGTACACTGTTTGCCAGATCATATTCCAGTGAAAACCCTTTCCATCGCTATGGGAAGATGCTGAGGACTCAGGTTTTAGTAGATCTCTCCGAAACAGCTTATATGCAGACTTGACAGAAAATTGTCCCTTTGGGTCTGCATGCCAGGCCCAGGTATCCTCAACATCCTCATGCAGTGGGATGACCCTGATGATGTCTGCATCCTGCTCACTGAAAAGGTCAAGTAGTAGTTGGTCATCCCACTGTCCAGTGAAAGGGTCCACTAACTCAACAACTTTGGTATAAACAGCATCCCCTCTAGGGGAGATAACTAGAGGAGCCGCTGTTTCTAGAGAGAGAGAGAGAGAGAGAGAGAGAGAGGCGCACGTGAGCCCATCGAACTTAGATGTGCATGTGCACCTGTATTTCTTTATACTGTGTATCCTGAATAAACCATGCAAAACACTTCCAGTTTTATCAACTTTGTTCCTTGATCAATCAAATATTAGTGGTAGCTTGTACGGATTGCCCTTAATTCACTAATGGGTCTGATTAGCCTTAAGTGGTCAATTAAGCGTACGCTTAATAAAGATTTCTTGAACCTTGATCATTTGGTTCCAAAAAATCTGAGACAAAAAAGTTCTGACTAATAGCAAAGGAGTGCAGATGAGGAAAAGCATTTGTCATTAATTGATCTTAAATAAAGTTCCTTTATTAAGCACTGACTTTGCTATTTTCTTGTCAGTACCGTGAAGCTATTGGACAGAAGGGTGGGCTGATTGAAAAAAAGTATCTATGGCAAGAACTGTATTACATTGTATCGAGTGAACAGATACGCTACGTGAGTACGCTGTTTTATTTCAATATAAAAGCCTTATTGCCTGTTCATTTTGATATTCATTTCGTTTGGGTGTATAGGGTGATCCTGAATGTGCAGAAGCTAGATCTAAGGGTGCTTTCGTACTCAACGAGCTATGGCTTGATGAAGCTTTGAACAGTGGAGAACTTCCTGACACAAAGAACGTATGTGTGTTTTCCGATTCTCAATGCATTAGATTGATAATGGAAATGGCATATTTACCCCTTTTGTGCATAATGATAGGTACTATACAGGCCCCCGATGGCTCTCGGCGGTATCAAAGGCGCTCAGGATCTAAATATTTGCCACACCGGTTTCTTGGCCCGAGAATCTCGCCACATTGAGGTACTTAAATACAACTTTGCTTCCTGTATCCACCAATGAAAGCATTGATGCAACCATCTTATCTTTGATGTTTAACAGAACCTTGTCGAAATGATTGGTGGGCAAAATGTTGATATAGACAACTGTTCATATTTGATTTGCAACAGATTGGAAGGTCGGTAGTGCCATCTTTTTAGTTCCATTTCTTATTAATTAAGTAGGATGTTAAACATGGAATTACTGTGTAGATTATGAGGCAGCAAAAGGACATGAAGCATTTAGGGTCAACAAAAGCTGGCTTGAGGATTCTGCAACAAATTGGGAGATCCTATCTGTTGATGGTTACATTTCATGGTAATTTGTTTTGTTCGTTTTATTGTTTCTTCTATTTATGGTATGTGGATTGCAGTTTGTTCATTTTTCTTTAACTTAATATAATTTCACCAGGTCGAGGAGAGCAAGAAATTACAGGACCCCCAAGAAAGAAAACAATGATATGAACAGCAAGAGGTAAACTAGTGCGCAGAATTTTTTGTTTTGCTGAATAATTTGTAATCAGCACTGTGACACTTTGGACTGAGCCAAAGATTGGCAGTGCCCGCTTTATTATCCTGAGTCCTGACGATATTATGTAACAGGGAATCATCATCAACAGGGAAAAAGGTTAAAGCTCAAAGATCTCCAGAGCAAAGCAGTGCACCAAAAAGGTATTGTATCATCTCTCATGCCTCACATTTGTGAAAAGCCACCTGGATCTTTCTAATAAATTTGCATCTGACTGTCCTATGAACAACAGACAAGTCTTGTCAACAGGCCGTAAGAAGACTTTCAGTCAAGTAGGACAACGTGCTGAAGCATCTTGCAGACGGAGCTTGTTCACATGGAAAATGCTCTCAGACTACAAGGACAGCGAAATGGTGGTGAGGGTGCAAATTCCCCGAAGCAACTTGGCGACGACTATTGGAACACATGAGTTTAAGAGCGCATTACTGGGTTCATACACAGCTATGGCAAATTTCCATAGTGGGGGACACTGCATTCTGAACTCCATGAGCGCAAGTAGGTTCCGAGTCTCCACAACCTCAGAGCAAGTGGTTATCGAGCAAGCACAGCTTCTGGAGTATGATAGCCAGCTTGCCCTCGCCAACCGGAAGAAATTTGTCGTGATGGTTACTGATCTGTTCAAGGAAAAGCAATGCTCAGTTCCTGCTGATATTTCTGAGTGGCTGGACTGTATTACTGACAGTGACTGGGTGTCGGATAAAGTTCTGAAGCGTCATATCAATATGCAGCACCCTGTTGACATATTTGGCAGCTTCATTGCCATGTACGGCATCGTACTGAGGCTGAAAAGTGAAGATTTCACTGGGTATACCATGATAGTGAACTCAAAACTTACGCGGAAGTACATGCGCTGGACGAAAAATTTCAAATGGAAGGTTCTGAATGAGACGCTCAATTACGTTCACCCAAGAATGGCTGAACTAAAGAGACTGAGAAGCCAGGGTCTGGAGAATATCGTCCAAGCAAAAGATAGAGCAGTTACCGTCTTCGGAATCTTGGAGGTGTTTCGAGACCGTTTCATACACCCGGCCATGACCTATCAAGATCTTCTGCTGCCGGTGCTGCTAACCGAGTACCCTGGCCTACTCTCTGATCTTCAGAGGCGGCTGTTTGAGTTGGGACACCTGCCGAATCTGAGGTGACTGTACAAGAAACCTGACAACTGATGCTGAGGTAACCTTTTAGAAACTGCCATGAGAGTAGCCTGAAGTGAATGTAACCTTGCAGAATCTGAAGTGACTGCAGAAACTGCCACGAGCCACAGATTTTGCAAAGATGTAAGAAAACCGATAGTCTGTAGATGACGAATAGAGTAGTGGGTGCTGGATTGGCCTTGCAGAAACTGTCATGAGACACAGGTTTTGCAAAGATGTAAGAAAACGGGATAATCTGTAGATGACGAACAGAATAGTGATTGCTATAGTAGCCTTGCAGAAACTGTCATGAGCCACAGGCTATGCAAAGATGTAAGAAAATTGATGCTCTGTAGATGACAAAGAAGATAGTTGGTAAGTAAATGATACTCTGTAGGTAATACTTGTAGAGTGAGCGAAAAGTTTGACAAAGGAGTCAGGATACTTATAATGTGCGTTGCTCCTTGTCCCTGAATGTTATGTTGTCTTTGCTTTTTTTTTTCTCTGTCAGCAAGACACGCTATAGCTTGTAGCCGACCGTATTCTTTCCACTTGATTGAATTGGGAAATGATGGTTCGTTGTGCTTCCGCCCTGTTCCCTATTGGCATCTTTATTTATGGCCTGTTATTGGTAGCAGTTTGTTTCAATGATGAGTTGCTTCCACAGCTAATCAGTTACAGACTTGGTGCTTGAAAACGGAGAGATGCTTCTACAGACAGCTACAGGCCAGAAGAAGGATGGCGCAACGCCCCAAATCAATCCGGCGACGTCGCAGAATTGGAAGATGGGTGGCCCGAGGTGGAGATGGTCGATTCATAGCAGCTCACAGTCGCTGTGCTCCGCCGATCGTGGAGTGAGCTTGTCGTGATGGGGTCGAGCTCGCGAGGTCCCTAGGCTAAAGAGGCTGGCGGCCAGGGCGGTCAGATGTACGGACGCGTGCACAACAAAACGCCCAGCCCGGAATAGCAATCGAGCTCTAGTGTAAGTGGAAGATCCAGATACTGACACGACGCAGTACAAACTAACAGACAGAAGACAGCAACGAATTACGAACACGGTATACTGAACAATAACATTTTTTCACAAGCAAAATATGACGGGTGAACTGAGTTCATTTCTCCCTAGGAAGAAATACACACTTTATGCATCATTTAGCAAGGTAGCACAAATATACAGTCACTACAACTGCGCCATTCTGCAGTTTATGTCCTTCAAACTTCAGACAAGACGAAAATAGTAAAACATTCTAGGATTCTCTCAAAAATGCCATCTCATTTTAGTTTCTACAGAACTGCTAGTGCAAACTTGGTGCGTCTTCTAAGTGCTCCTGAAATTTTACTTCCATTCAACTTGCTTTGTCCAATCCAAGGGCTCCCACTTTCATGAAACTGGCAACAGCTTGCTTGCTTCTGGTTATCAATGCCTTGGACGTCGGTGCATGCCCGCCCCAGGCAAACCGAGCACCCCTCTGGTGACATTCAGTTCAAAACCAGCACTGAATTTGCTTTCGTCATCAATCACAAGCATACATGGAAGTAGGCACAGATCTCCGGGGATGGCTTGCCGCAGGTTACCACTTGTCGGGATAAGCTTCTTCATCTTGTGCCGGGACCATTCTTCATCGGCTTCCTCAACTGCCTGGAGTATACAGGACGACTCTCATTACAACCTCAAGCACAGGAGAAGGAATGACTCTCAGTTATGAAGATAGCAATGGAAACTTCACCTTTTCCAAGTACATACATGGGCGCTTTGTCTGAAACTTCATCTCCGTTGCTTGTCCAAGCACATGACAGTCACCATGACAGAACTGAATCTCCTCCCAAACACTGCTATCATGGGGTAGCACATGACAGTCTCCATGACAGAACTGAATCTCCACCCCAACACTGCTATCATGGGGTGTGTGTCTCCGTTGCTTGGCCAAGCACATGCAGTCTCCATGAAAATCACATCCTTGCCCTGCAGCGCAAACATCTTCAGGAAACACCTTTTCAAGTTGTGAATCTCCTCCCAAACACTGATACCAACTGCTGTTGTTATTACAGACTCGTGCTGCAACCACAAAATTTAAAGAATCGCTAAGAGTTCAAGTACAGAGCAGCTGTAGCTTGCTTCTTATGAAAGCACAGAACAAAATACCTGCAACGGAAGAATAACACGGTGACCAGGAACAATAGACTCAAACTGTGGAAGCATCAGGTAAGTGAAATTCCCTAGAGTCACAGCCAGAGGCTTTGGCCTGGCTGGGTTCTCGAAACAGTAGAAACAGTGCTCTTTCTGAGTTAAGATATGTCCATGTAGGTCATACTCGTACTCTCATCGAGCATGCAGGTCAGCATCTTCTTCTCCTTTCTTGCGTCCAGCTGAAATCAGCTTCATCGTATGCATGCAGTTACAAAAAAAGGCAATAGTATATGAAGCAGGCAGATAAACTATAGGAGCATATACAGTAATATAATGAAATAGGAACTTCAGTATAGTGTTTATTAATCAATATTACAAAATTTGCACAGAGCAGTATAGGAGCTGTTTTTCAAAGAAGGGGGATATAGTATCTGTTAGGTACTAGTATTTCGGAACGACTAAACTAAGGCCATGTCAGATGGCTCATAAACATGGGTTTGCTTCACTTCTGCACTAATTGTCATCAGCACTGGTTTATACATGCAAAACCAATATATACAGATACACAAAGGAACAGGACTTAAATGGTATTAGCATTTTGATCAGCAGAACGACTGAATTTGTTCCCAACTGCAGGAGTTACAAACAAAAGAAAGACCAATTTAACATACATACTGGACAGTCATAGAACAACTAGTAATAGGTAATGCAAATGTATTCTGGCATAGATAGACTAACCGGATTGAGATCCTTCCCTTTTCATGCCTAGGTTCATCAACAGAATGTCTCCATCCTACAGCACAGCCTCCATTTTTCTCTGCAAAAGAACAACAATCAGTTAAAAATTCACGTGAGTTTGCAAGCTTATGCCGTTGAATCCTAAACTGAGTTGGTCATACACACAATCATTTTTTTATTGCCAGCAGGGACTGATGCAGTTCCTATAGTTACATACTAATTATATGAGTACACTAGGTAGGCTACACAGTTTCTAGAGTTCTAATGAATATCTGATTATCTGTGAATCACTAAATCATTATTATGTTGTAAATTTTAACATTTCGAAACTACATGGGGGAACGATCCTGTGAATATAGTAGCAACACTAGTTTTGCAACACTTACCGATAGTTGGTCAGCTTCTTCATGCTTGCCTTTCATTAACTGAAACTACACACTTTGATACGGACTATGTGGATAATCAAAGTCAACCGAAAAGCAAAGTATTCCCACTTAATTTCAACTTATGCTTCACTCTAATCAGACAGGATAGTAAAGCATTTCCAAATAATTTCCAACTGTTTTTAGATTTTCACTCATAGGGTGCAAACTTTCCTATTATCAGAAACTGGACGAGCAGTGCCGAGTTAGGATGCCTTCAACACGATACAAAAACTAATCAAACATATGAAATAAACCAAAAATCATAATTCTGAACAACAATGTAATGAAGACAATGAGCTAAGTAGAATCTCGGAAAAGATGGCCCATGGACTGACAACACTGAGGGAAGCAAAGAGAGTAACTCAAACAGCACATAGCAGTATTTAATCCAAAAATTACAAGATACGATGAATTTTGTATAGACAAAAAACAATATAGTGTTTGAATAGGCTGAGATTTATTTTCTACCTTCAGGTATCTACTTCTAAATTTATGTTACTCTTTAATTTACCAAAAAATCTTTATAAATAAACCAGCTATTTGTAATTTTTAAAAGTAACAAACATGAACAATGCAGAGATTTGATGCATCAACATTTGCCAATTACTTTTTTTAGATGACCGGCCAACAAATTCATATCCTAGAATAGAAAATAGCAATGCAATAAAGGCAACCGTGTTGGTATCTATCTAATTACTGCAGAACCTTTCACTGAATGTATCTAAATTACAACACATCCTATAAATAAACCAAGCACACTGTGTATATCAGAAAAAGAAAAACAGATATAAGAAAACTGTTGAAGGTTGAGGGCAACTTCCAATACACTGTACATCTGATGAACAATTCAATCTCAACTGTTAATCAACATTGGTGAGCATGCTGTAAAATATACTGGCAATAAAATGACCCATCTATCTAATAGCCTAGCCACGTTAGTGAACATGTGATGCACAATTAACGAACATGGAACAACAGCAGAATAAGTAACCTATCACAAAATGTCGTGTAAATAGTAGATGCTAAATCATGTTTTGCACCAGCATAACAGTTAGTGAAGGCTTTCGTTGAGAACTGATTGTAAATCAGTAATGCATTAAAGCAACTAAACAGGGGATGATTTACTTGCCAGAAAAAAAATTTGCATTATAAGAGAATGTAAATTGTACTTAAGTAGAAACAGACTGTAAATTGTGCATAAGTAGAAACAGCATTAGCCATGTCATATAAAATTTATTTTATCGGCATTTTTCACGCAAGCATCCTAATGAGTTTACATATCCGATCAATGAAACACAAATCTGAATCATAAAGATGTTTCGAATTTATCCTATTCTTGGACTTATGGACAAGACTCAAGAGAATGTACCTATTCCATGTCAAGGAAAGGAAGCAACCATGAATTAACACTCTCCAGTCCACATAATATATTAGTAAATGTTTGCGAATTATGAATAACTCACGCTACACTTTCTTTAACTTTACTTGAAGTTACAATGAGACGAAAGCCCCCTGAGGGGGCTTTTCCTTTTAAAAAAGTGAACAGCAGAGATATTACTCTTTTCTGTGGTGACAGATAAGACGAGAATACGTCAGCTATATTCATCAACAGAATAGATTCCAACTCACATCTATATTTCTCATTACAAATATTAACATAAGTTACAAAATATAACAGAAGTTGCTGAAACTCATAGTTATGAACATCCATCGATTGGTTTCTGCATTTACAGAATAAACAATTAAGAGCTCCGAAAGGTTCCACGCAATAACCAGTTTGCTTTTTATTGATTCAAATCATACTCTCTCTCTTTTTTCTATACAAGGCCATTTCATAATTTGGGTCTAACTTTGATCATCAATTTGAGCAACAAAATTTAAGTTATATGCTTATTCTTTCTTTGGCATATAACATATATTTGGTTACTCAAACTGATTATCAAAGTTGAACCCAGTTTACAAAGTGGCCTTGTATATAGAAAAATGGAGGGAGTGATTTACAGGTAGGACGATGAACATAGCTAGACTACAGCATGACATACAGCTAAATAAATATCTGTAGTTACATCCAGAACGCCACGGGGAAGAACGACGCAAGTTGCTTATACACAGGACAAGAGGTTTTGTTCATGTCTTTGATTCGCAGATTTCCCTCATGATCGTAGCTGAGACGAAACGTGGTCATGTTGAGGACGGAGCCACGAGAGTCACGAAAAACATCCTGGAACTCTAAACCATTGGCCGCCACGCAATCAACAAGGAAAAACCTGGAGTTGCCCATGTAGGTGAGAGTGGGCACTTGGCCATTAGCCAACTGATGCCGTGGGCTCCACATCTTGTGCTCCTTGGCCATCTTCCAGTTGGGTTGCTGCAATGTGCTGCCGCTACTGCCAAGGGGGGGAACTTGGCAGGAGCAGACGTAGCCATCTGGGTGCAGCCCAACCCACGCATCTAGCTCGGCATCGAAGTAGCCTTCGAGTTCGAAAGGGAACAACCATTCTCCACGGCGCGTCCACTCACGGCTCTTGGTGTCAAAGGAGAAGGTGCCACCCCTGAGATCACTGATGTACGCAGACACAAAGATGGTGCGTCCGTCCGGGTGAAGGGCGTAGGATTCAATCCTTTCTTTCTTGGTGAAGGGTGCCGGCAGGCTTTTCCAGGACCAGTCGGTGCTGGGGCACAGAGTGTTCATGTCGTCCTCCTTGGTGGTGGTGGTAAGGACTTGAAAGGAGTGAGGCCGCGACATGAAGTAGTAGGCAAACGCAAATAGCATGTCGCCGGCGGTGAAGAAGTTGTTGACCCCATCGAGGAGTGAATCGGGTAGGGGATTGCCCATGGCCAGAGCGGCGGTTTCGGGTGTCGAAGACCACGGTTGCAGCATATCCGTTGCTAGTAGCTATGATGTTGCTGCCCAGTGCTGCAAAGTCCATGGGACTGTTGCGCACAGGTGACACTAGCCGGACGACAGGGGGGGTGAGTAGGTCAGGGCTGTCGGCGTCAAGCTTGCGGATGGTGAAGCCCCTGTGCCAGTCATCTAGAACCAGATAAAGGCTCTTGTTCTTGTTACCGCTGCGGTCATGGCAGTTGAACTGACCCTCCTCGCCCAGGCATCGTCGCTTAGACATCCTACAAACCGGAGAAAAAAGATGGGATTTTTATTGTATCAGCGCAATCGATCTGATCTTGTGGGCGTCGGGGCGGATCTAGATATAGAGCTCATACCTGGAAACCGAATCGCGGGCGGCAAGGAGACAGGCGGGGCGCGCGAGAGCGTTTGTGTAGACGGGAGCACGAGTTTGTGTCGGAGTCGGAGTTGGTGTTGGTTCCGGGGAGGAGACGGGCGGCGGGGGAGAACGGGCCAGAGGGGGTGGGGCGCGAGGAACTAGCGAGTGGCACCGGCGGTTCGATACAGGAGAGGCGGCGGGGGATCGAGACGAAGAGGCGTCAGCGGCGGGGCGCTGTGGTTAGGGCGGCGGCGGGGCGCTGTGGCAACGGCGGCGGCGCAGTCAGCCTGGGAATGGGATGAATCCCGCACCGCATCCAACCCACCCCAAATGATGTTGCCTTAATATTAATCCAGCCCAGCTCAAAAACTAATTTCGTTAAGCCGCACCGCACCACGCCGCGTGCAACATTCGGAAGGTGGACTTTTTTTTTTTACTTTTGGCTTTGGCTTATAAGTCATAATATAAGTCATAATATAAAGGATTTTGACTTTTGACTTATACCATAATAATGTAATATAAGTCAAAAGCCAAAAACATAGATGTTTTTTGGGCTTATAAGCCAAAAGCAAAATCCAAGTAAAATGCCTAACCAAACACGCTTAGTACTTGGATGCTTTATCTCTTAATTATTATACGAATTATCTTATCCATACAACGCTCGTGCAACGCCCGTTCATCCGTCCCTATGCCTACAGTATTTTAATCATGCTGTCTACTACAATCACTACTGTTGTCTCTATTTTACTGCTGCTATTATTTCACTACTGCTACTGCTATAAAACTAATGCTACTGATAATTTGTGTCGAGCAAGTCTATTTCCAGGTACAGCTGAACTGACAATTAATCTGTTAAGGCTTATAAATAGTCTTTGGCTCCCTTTGTGTCGAATCAATAAATTTGGGTTTTACTTCACTCGAAGACTATTGCGATCCCCTATGCCTATGCTTGTACTTGTGGGTCATCAGGGACCTAGAAGCATATACTCATAGCAGTGGCAAAGTACACAGAGGACCAAAAGAAATAGAAATTACAACACAGTCCTTACATTTTGCAACAAGGACCCTACAACTAATTTGAGGAACGCAATTGGGTCCGGCTCCATCGCCACCGCATCGAGAGAAGCTCAGCGCAGCCAAGTACACCACCGCCTGGGACGAACCACTTGGAGATGGGCACCGGGAGCCAGCTGCAGCAAAGCCAAAGGGCCTCCGTAATGGCACAACGGCCTGGAGGTTGATAAAACCATCTGTCGTCAGCCGGAGGAAGCCGTAGCCGACGAAGAATGGGTGGAGGGGTTGCCTTTCAACCATTGGAGATGGCCGCCAAAGAGTAGCCGCCATGACCCATCGGCCAATTGAATGTGAACTTGTAAAAAAAATCCATACTTAGCCTTTTGTCTCCATACACATAGAAACATGGAAACATTGCGTGCTCTCAGCATACGTCGGTACCTCCGCAGCAACTCGATGCATAACCTTCGCTCGCTCTGTTTATGACCGGCAAGGGTAGTAAAAAATTGTTCCGAGTCAAACCGGCTAAACATTAACATTGCTGAAGTACAAATTTCGTATACCATTGTTTCTAGCCGTACAATTTTTGTATGACACGCTCGACGTTCTCACGGTCTTAATTAATGTTGGCCCGGGTCATGGTATAAATCCATACTTAGCCTTTTGTCTCCCTACACATAGAAACATGGAAACATAAACATTGCGTGCTCTCAGCATACGTCGGTACCTCTGCAGCAACTCGATGCATAACCTTCGCTCGCTCTGTTTATGACCGGCAAGGGTAGTAAAAAATTGTTCCGAGTCAAACCGGCTAAACATTAACATTGCTGAAGTACAAATTTCGTATTCCATTGTTTCTAGCTGTACTATTTTTGTATGACACGCTCGACGTTCTCGCGGTCTTACTTAATGTTGGCCCGGGTCATGGTAAAATCCCGGCTCCGCCACTACTCGTCCCAGTCCCATTTACATAGAAAAGAGACAACATTACATAGGTTTTACTCCTGTTACAAGCATTCGGGGGAACTAAACGGCATTCACACCGCCCCAGATCAAAGTGGCAGCACTCGCCACAAAGTAGCAAAACATGCTTCTAGCAGCCAAATGTCTGAATACATCAGTCATACCCGAACATCCTGGAGGATCCTACCGCTAAACAAGTGGGGAAATAACTACTCAGTGCAAGTGAGGGTAGTGACCACAGACCACTTTCCATCGCTCCTCATCTTCGATCATCACCACGCCGCAGTCTCCAGGGTTTTTGCCAGGGAGTCGAAGCTTCCTAGTTTTCAGCATTCTGATTGCATTTTGCTCTTTGACAGAGTAGGGTCCAGTCGTGCAGGTTCAATGAGCCTGGATCTCGCCAGGTCAAGGGGGGAGGGGTTCGAGCTAGCTTCTCTAGTCCACCCAGGACCCTTTGCACCATGGCCTTGGCATCTCCCGAGAGCAAATTTTGCCACTGGGAAAGAGTAGAATTGAGCATTCTCCAGATCACCTGCATACCAACCGAAGTCCCTATGTTAAAGCAGAGATTATTCTACTTTGTACTAAACGCGACCATGGCAAATTCAGCTTAATTACAGCGGCGTAGATGATTATTTCTCTGATTGTTGTAGTTGCTGGTTGTTTTATTTTTTTATTGGTCTGTCAACATGAACTACTACTGCTGAGCAGAAACTTTGCATTGAATCCTATTTTCTCCATGATGAACACATCTCATATTTAGGAGAACAAAGTCCTGCGAGATTTTAATTTGTAGAATTCTCAGACTGAGATAATGAATGTGTTATCTTTACAGCTGATAATATGCTCAAAATGTTGCTAATAGTAAGATTGATGGGACCTTCTAATATATATGAGGCGGTTCACTTTACACATTTTGCATAAACAGCCCATTCTGTCAAATTATTTGATCACGTAAGTTACATTTGAGTGGTATGAAATCATGTACGATAATTTGGTGTTTTTTTTTTTGCCATTCTAAATAAGATTATTTATCGATAAGGTAATTTCTACTATTCTACAGAGTTGTATCTAAACATTGCTCAATGAATAAGCTCTGCCTATTGATTATGAAAGAATTTATGCATTAAGAGCCGTCGTAAGACTGATTTACATTGCTGTGGTGAGCATCCATACCAGCAACCAGTCCAACGCTCTACTTGTAGTTGGGCACTTTCAATTCTTCTTCTCGAGCAGAATGGATCCAATCAGGACTGCAACTCCAGCAATTGCAATTGTGAGGAGCAGTTGCTTGTGTTTGAAACCACGAGCAGGTTCACGCTGTTCTAGTGCAGCACCCTCTTCTTTTTGCAGCATGGACCTGTCACTGCAATTAGACTTGTCAGAAGGCAAGCTTATTTTGCATTAGTTGCCAGAATATAAATACCAACTCTTGTTGTCAGACCAAGCATTTAAATCCCTAGGCTGAGGTACCGGATGAAGGTACACCTAAGTATGAAAAGTACTACCGTTTATTTTTGTCTAAAACTGCAACTGAAACAGTAAAAGCACTAATCTAACTGAAACTTATATTGACTCATGTCTACATAAAGGAGTCAGTTGACATTAGTGCATTCCTTTTATCGACCACATAAACTGAGTCATACGCATCAGTAGAAGGTCCTCATGTTGTTACCTTGAAGATTCTGCACCAGCTTCTGTTTTTGCATGGAGCAAGATCTCGTGCCCAATCCATTCACGAAGTCTGATGTATTTCTTGCAAGGTTGACAATATTCTGTTCGATTTCCACATACATCCTGCATTAGAATAGCTATAATTAGACATAGATGGACCATGTTTGCATGAATGTATAAAAATAATGCCCACTTTTCAAAGTAGTAGCTTAACATGAGTAATGCATCTCTACCTGATGCTCAAAAATATCAACTGCAGGCAATTCAAACTCGCAATATTGGCATACAAGCATTCTCTGTGGGCACTGTATGCGTTTATGAAGATCCCACAACTCGTGTTCTACGGTTTGTTGGCAACGTGAGCAATTCACCTGTATCAGTAATAGGGACATATATGCTTAGTACCGTTCCAACTTAAGTTGGTAGTCCCGAGAGTACAAAAATACAGTAAGATGTACGCCCGTCTTTTTGTTCTTCCCATGCTAGTTCAGTGGTTACACGAATGAATGGTATTTGTTTGCAAGCATAATACAGTATACGATGGTCAAACTATCTTTCTCTGTCATAATAATTACTGATGATAGTGCCGCAGTTAGTGTTAGATTGGAAGGATATGAACATCAATGCAGGTTTATGCAAGATCTTGAGTTGAGCAGCAGCGTAAACTACGGATATGTCCGGAAAGTACAGAAATTAAAATAATATATTTCGGTCATATGGTCGAAATTTGGAAACAGATATGATTCAGAGTTTGGAAACATACCGGAGCATGGTTCTCATCGTAGTGTTCGTCCATATGCTTCCTTGAAACCATATCTCCGCAGTGTTGACACTTCTGAAGGTTGCGGGCGCAGTGCGCAGAATGCAGGGCAATGTTTGAAGACGGAATCTCTCGCTTACTGAAGAAAATTGCAGAGAACTAGAGTTTATAATCCGCATGCAGAGAACATGTGCATACACTATCTATCCAGATAGAAGGCTGCGCAAGACTAGACTACGTACACGCGAGTAAGTAGTAACTGAACTACTCAAATGTGCCTGGCAGAAAGCAATGGCATAATGTGGCGACTTTGTGAATGAGCAATACTAATAACTGTAATACTGATTTTACTCTACTAGTATAACAAATTAACAATGTTATTTTTCATTTCAAACCCTGGTACTGGTAGTATCAAAAGCTAACACCGTCGGCCGCAGAACAGAAGCGTCTTCGATCCCCCTCCATGTCCGCACCCAGCAATCGACATGACGACATGGACACATACAGTAGCTGGCGGGTCGCAAACAGAGATAATTCAGAATCGGTGCCGGAACCACTACTAACCAGTGCCCGCAGGTGGCGGTAGTGACGACGGGATCGGGGGCGGCGGCGGCGGCGGCGGAGGCCATGGCTCGGGAGTTCCGACGGGTCACCAGCGCAATCCCCACCGAGATCCGAGTCGCGCCGGCCGAATCGAAACCTCGCCGAGTCAGGGGCGGCTCTGGTCGGGGACGGAGTATAGAAGGAGGCGACTCTGCTCAGGTGTGACTCTGTCGGAGACGGAGTGAGGCAGTTGGGCCTGTCTGTCCTCATCCGCAGTGTTCCATGCTGCGCTGCGTCGGTGAGGCTGTGGGCTTGGTGACTTGGGCCTTGAGCCTTCTTCCAGCGATGGCTAGGCCTCACATTAACCACCCAATTCCATCGTTCCGAGTTTGGCTCTGGCTCCGCGCGCACTCCCGCCGCATGATAAATTCCCAGCTTCCATCTTTTCCAGCCATCATCTTTTTTTTTTGAAGCGGGGCAAAAAATTGCCTTTTCATTGATATAGAAGAAAAAGAATTGGCCAGTTTATAAGGAAAACCAGCCGAAAACCGATACAAACACAAAACACAACACACCGGCCCTAAGACCGCGCTCCAGACTAGTCGATGGCCACACCGCCCTAGCGGCCAAAGCCAACACCCACGCCCCCCAACGCAACAAGGCGGAGGAAGGAATCCGGAGCCGCCGCTCCGACATCCACGCCG
Source organism: Poa annua (assembly GCA_026929855.1). Lineage (NCBI taxonomy): Eukaryota > Viridiplantae > Streptophyta > Magnoliopsida > Poales > Poaceae > Poa > Poa annua. The sequence continues at coordinate 12,184,579 of CM049433.1, read as the reverse complement.
GCTCCAGAGCCGCGCACCACCAAGCCGATGACGGGGAGAGCTCGCCGCCGCCTACCACCAACACTCCTCGGGTCCCTCCGGCCGTCGAAATATCCAAGGCGAGGTCCCAAGAGACAAGACGACGCAGAAGCGCCGCCCCTGCCCGATCCCACAAAGGATCAAGGTTTCCCCCGGAAGCTTCCGAGCGGAAAAGGAGATAAACATACACCTCAGCGACGTCTTCAAGAAGAAAGCGGCGCCCCCGGGGCGTCGCCGCCGCCTGCCCTGGTCGGCTACCAGGGCAAGGCTTTCGCCTGGTGATGAATCGCAAAGCTCCACCCGCCACAGGGACCGGCCAGACCATCGCCGCAAACCCGCACGCAGACCGCCCGCCCCACGCGCCCGACGTCTGAGGCCACCAACGGAACTAGGCGCCGGGGCCAAGAACCGCCTCGCGCCAAGCCACCTCCTAGCTCGCACGATGAAGACAACCGTCCGGGGCCGCCGCCCCGACTTCCGGGCACCACGCCAAGCCGCAGCCAGCGAGAGCCCACCAAGGTCCGTCCGTGAAGCGTCGTGGAGAAGCCGAGACGCCCGCCGTCGAAACCGTCGGAGCAAAGCAAGCGAGCCCAGCCCGCCGCACACAGCCATGCCTAGGCTCCCCGTCGCAACGGCGAGAAGTGCCGCGTCCGGATCATCACCACCGGCCTACCCGATTGCCAAGGAGAGAGCAAATCGGGCAATGGCCGACCACCACTGCGAGGGGCAGCCGCACACGCCGCCATCACCGACCGAGGAAGATCCCGCCACGCACACCCGCAGCCCCGGCATCCTCCTCACCGGCCACGCCCCTGCCGAACCAGGGGCGCAGCGCCGTGGACGCCAACACGGCCGCCCCGCCGCCAGAGCCGCGCCGGCCCGCGCAGGCCCAGATGGGGCCCGCACGTGCCCAGCCATGGCGGACGCTGCAGCCCACGCGCGCCCCACGGCCACGTCCCGCGCCGCCGCAGGAAACCACGCCGTGCCGACCGAGCGCCGAAGCTAAACCCCGACCCGCCGCCCACGCGGCCAGGACGAACGTCGCAGCAGCCCCCCGCCACCTCGTCCAGCCTCAAGAACAGCCGGAGAAACCACCTCGCCGCGCCCCGCAAGCCTGGGTGCAGCCCGCACGGGCCCGACACCAGCCGCCACCCACCACCGCGCCCCCTGCCGCGCAACGCGGCCCAGCCACCACCGCCGAGCACCACCAGGGCGTGCCGCCGCCGCACGGCCAGCCCACGCCCGCGCCGCTGCGCCCCCGACCAGCCCGACCCGCCGCCCCCGCGGCCAGGTCCGCCGCCATCAGATCCGGGCACAAAGGCCCCGGATCCGCCATCCCGCAGCTCCGTGCGGTCCGGAGCCGCCGCTCCGGCTTCCTTGCGCCGGCGGGGCGTCGTCGCCGTCCCAGCCCGGGCCCGAAGCCCACCGACGCCAAACGCCACGACGAGACACCCCCGGCGCCAGTTGTGTGGCGACGGGGAGCGCCGCCGCCGCCGCGGCGCGAAGGCCAGCAGCAGCAGCGGCGGAGAGGGCGCGGAGGCGGAGGGGTTGCTGGCGGCGCGGGATGGAGCCCCCGGTGTCGCCTGGGAGCGACACGGGGGGAGGAAGATGAATATCGCAGCAGAATTAATCTAGCACGAGAGCTGAGTCCCTTTTTCCAGCCATCATCAGCCGTCCGCTTCCGTCCTCTCCCGAGATTGCTCTGCTCCCCCAAAAAATCGCTCCCATTTTTTCTGCGTTAGAGCAGACTATGTGTGCAACTATTAATTGGGTGAAAAAAATGGGTTTGCAGCCTAGGGTTAGTCTGTTGTTGGGAGGATCGTCAATTCCGGTCCATTCTAGCATTCGATTTTTCTTGAATTTCCGGCAAGAATTACTTGAAATTTATGCGCTTCAGAGTTCCTGCATTGTACGTTTGACTGAATGAGTAATCAATTGTTCACGAGGCGGATACAGATAGAATCTTGTGAAGATTTTTCTGAATCATGTATTCATGTTTGATGTGTTATTCACTTATTCTACTCTAGCTTTGATTTATATGAACCTCTCTAATTATTTTGTTTGTTGGTTTAGGATGAAGAAATTTGCCCCAACTGCATCAGGTCAACGACCCCCAAGACATTGTTTCCCAACATGAGGATAAGTTATTCAGGCAGTCGCACAACCTGGAAGATTACCTCAGGACAGTAAGCATGAACTTGATGCAGCCGGCTTCAGACCATCAGCAGCAGCAGCAGGCACACATGGGACAGCAAATGCAGCCTCTCAACGCAGTTCTAACTAATTCTTCGGCTGCCGCGATTCCAGGGATAGCATCAACGATTCCTCTTACTGTAAGCCCAGCTCAGGTGCCAAACATGCTTAATCAAGCACATCCATCGAATTCCCCTCCAGTGGCACCGGTTGTCCAGCAGCTCCACCCTCCTCATCCGGCTGTAGGACAAGTGGATTGGAGGGAGGACATGTTTCAGAAGATCACAATATCCCTCAAGGACACTCACCTGCGGGAGCTCATGGAATTCGGACAAGCAGTGCGAGCACGTATCCCTCAAGGCAAAACAAACGAACAACTCGAGTCGTTACCTAAAGAGCAAGCGGATCAATACAGGAAAGCGGTAGATATCATGGCAAGGATCACATGCGTATCGCGCTTCCTGCAGCTCAAGAAAAGCAACATACCAGAGCTTGCCAAGGACCAGCTCCACAAGTTTGAAACCAAACTATATGCTTTGCTGCAATTCTACAGGGAAAGCAAAGCCCGTAATTCGGTCGGGCCTCAGTCGTCGCAATACTGTCACGATCTGCCTCGGGTCAATGGTGCCACGGATAATAGCCAGCAGAATCATCAAGAGCAACCTGCAGCTGTGGAATTTCCACAGTCTTCACAGAACATTCCGGCTAGAAGTCCATTGGCCCATCAGCAAAACCATAGGAATCACTTGGCAGGTGAACCAGAGAATGACGAGGTTCGTTGTGAAGCCGATGAACCAATGGCCGTCAATCTCACAGCCGTTACCGGCGATGCAGCAGCACCATTACCGGGTGAAACACCGGTACCCATCGAGGTGGCAAAGACGTCTTTATCGCCGGCAGCGCTTTGCAGCCTAGCTAGTGATATGGGGGTGAACAAGAAGCGCACCTTCCACCACACGGCGTCGGGCAGCACCATGGACGGTAGCGGTTGCGTGCGGTTCAACGATGAACCCATCGGGGAAAGCTGCTACAAGAGGCCGAAGACGCACGACGGCACTCTGCTGGACGAGATCAGGGACGCGCACACCATGCTAATCCAGACCGTGATCAGCATTAGTGAGGACGACACTGCAGGGGCCGACCGGACGGTGATCGAGCTCTGCTGCAACCCCATGTCGCTTGCACCCAACCTCAGGGCAGCCATCGGCGCGTCTGAGATATCGACCAAGCTGCTCGTCCCCGCTGATTACCCCAGGAGCTCCCCGGTGATTCTCGGCGATGACGGTGAACAGAGGAAGGGTGTTCCGGCAGTGGTCGACGTGGCATTTCGACGCGCCCTTGTCCTACTCCATGAGCCCAGTTCGATCGAGGAGATGGCCAGGGCGTGGGACTCTATTGTGCGAAGGGCCGTCATGCTGTTTGCGCATCGGCTCGGTGGAGGAATGTTCAGCACGAGGTACTGCTGCTCAGAGAGCTGCATCCCAGTCTGAAAATGGAAACAATAACGGCGTGACTCGATGCAACAAAGACGGCTAGAGGCAGAGGAACTTTATTGCAGGAAGCTTTCCTGTAGTAGAACCAGAATCGCTAAATAGGCAAGATATCAGATATCAGAGGATCATGTATACGTAAGAACAATAGCTGCTGAATAAACTCAATAGGCCAGTAGAGGAACTGTCTTGCACAGTTTGTAGGATCATGAGAAAGATACTATGTATGTAATGTTAGCTGTTGCAGAAAGCAACTAAAACATCTGGGCACCACCTCATATCTGTTATACTTCTGAGTTATATTTGGTTGCTGTTGTACCGTTTTAATTTGGGAGTGCCTATGTCTCAGCTGACTGGTTTTTTTTTGTTAAGTCCAGTCAATTCAGAAAAGTGTAAATACAGTTAAAAAAGTGCATTTGCACTTTTCTGAATAGAAACGTGTAACTGAACCAGTTGAATATTTCTTTGAACCGTGATTGCACTTTTCTGCAAAATGACTGAGACTTAAGAAAAAATCAGTTAGCTGAGACATAGCAAAACCGTTTTACTTTAGTTGATATTTATCCAAGATAACTGAACTTCTCAATTTCGATGAAAATGGGAGCCATGTGACTCCTTTTATCAGGAAAAAAAAGTTACCAGGCACAGGGGTCTATCCGCATTCAACACCAAACTCATTTTGTTAGATGACAGAAGGAAATTTACATGGCCTTATACAGTGAACGCAATATTTGACACTCTCTTGGAACACTTATTAATTGACAGTCCACCAAAAAATTGCCACCATGGAAAGTAGTTAAGATCTAGTTTTTTATTTTCTTCCCTATAGGCATGCCCATAATTCGTTTAGGCGTCCAAACTAGCGAGAAAGTTAGGTAGGAGAACTAAACAAATTTAAAGAACGAATTATGAGAAAACCTGGAGGAAGGACAGCTTCTTGAAAAAAATAGTAGAACCCAGCAAAAAGAACTAGGCCTAAATATATGATAGGCATTGAATTCCCTTTCTGCAACTAGTATTAGAAAGAAAATTAGCTGGCCCACTAAAAGTCACGTAGGTTTCATCAATTGGACCATTTCATAACTTCAAAGCGACAAGGTTATTTATTTGGCGGCACACTGGATCCAACTTTGGGCTTTCCTGGTTCCTTTGGACCAGCGGGATCTCATGGTGTCTGGGTGTACGCGGCTCCTTGCGGTGGCACATGATTTCTTCTCCCAACCCACGTGACGGCATATTAGTAGACTTCAGTAGTCACTTTTGTTCGTTTCTTTGTTAGGCTGCATCTGCATCTATTTACTTTCGTGTGTTCTGAGATGTAATTTGACTACGATAGTTAAACTCTTACATTAAGTAATAAATGGTTGTGTGCATCGCTTGATGTAGAGGCGGAGGTTTCCCTTTTCAAAAAAAAATCTTGAAAGCAAGAATGAAAGGATTCAGAAATAACTAGTTTATAAAGTTGCCCTATAATTCGATGGCTGAGTTTAGCTTACGGAGACTAAACAAACACATCACCACAATATACACCAAAGCACATACAATGGTTATGCACAGCACGTAGTGTGAGGCGCTCAAAGAATGATTAGAAAGCCATTTCGTCCCTGCTTAATGCAATTTAATGAGTCAACACTCAACAGTAATACTCTTTGATCTATTTTGCTTGCAGGCATGTAATTTTCAATGCCTTAAGGTAAAATGGATAAATAATGAACCAAAGTGCCTCTAACTTAATCCAATCCACGGCGCTGTCGAACAAAACCACGTTTATTGGACCAAAATTAATCGGTGTAGCTTATAGTAGCTAGCCCTCGATCGTCAGTCAGTCCGCCACAGCTTTCCTAGCTTTTACCATAAAGAAACTTCTACTAACAAGCAAATCCGGTAATGATACTAGTATTAGTATGCAAAACCGCGGAGACATGCGAGGAATACTTCAAAGGTCAAACTCCAGAGAAATTATAGCTCTTGATGGCGTAGTCCGGCCATAGGCATGGACAAGATTGTGTCAGCCAATTCCATTAGACATAAACAACCTAGGACTCACTCTCAAACGGTGACATAATCCTAGTTGGATGCAGTGGACTTTCAAAAAACAAAAGGAGCTGGATATTGCAAGTGGATGGTTGAACGGAGTTTGAAAAACACACAAGGAAGCTGGATGCAGTGTTCGTGCCACCAACCATCATCTTGGTCCCAATGACTCTTCCTTCCCGTGTTTGCATCCATCAATTAAATCATCCGCTGTTTTTTTGTCATGCACATCTATATAGAGGCCAGCAGCCAGCTAGGCACGTAGCTCGCCAATCCAAGCCTCTCCCCAAGTCCATCGATCGCCGCCTGCATTCGGAGCGCTCCCGGGAGGCATTGTCATGGCTAGGCGATCCTGGTGGAACCCTTTCTCGTGCTGCTTCCGCGGCGGCGCAGCGGCGGATGACGGCTCGCCACGGTGCCGGATCGGGCGGAAGGTAAAGGTCAGCCCGAGGATGTCGTTCAAGAGCCTGAGCTCGTCGGGGACAATGTCGCCGGAGGACCTGTCCCTGACGCTGTCCGGCTCCAACCTGCACGCCTTCACCTACGCCGAGCTCCGGGTGGCAACGGGGAACTTCTCGCGCGCCAACTACCTCGGCTGCGGCGGGTTCGGCCCGGTCTACAAGGGCGCCCTCAACGACAGGCTCCGCCCCGGGCTGGCCGCGCAGCCTGTCGCCGTCAAGTACCTCGACCTCGACGGCGGCACGCAGGGCCACAACGAGTGGCTGGTGAGTGCCCATCGGGCAGGAGTGCAATGCACGATCAGATGTTCTTGCTTTGAATAGCTAGCTTATTAGCTTATACCATCGGGCTGTTCTTGCAGGCTGAGGTTTTCTTTCTTGGGCAACTGAGGCATAAGAACCTGGTGAAATTGATCGGATACTGCTACGAGGACGAGCACCGCATGCTGGTGTACGAGTACATGAGTGCCGGGAGCCTGGAGAACCACCTCTTCAAACGTGAGTTCTTCACAGCTTTCAGCTCGATCCCAGTTTATAATTCGGAAGGAACAGTTTGGTGGTTAATTTGATCCCAGTAAATATCCTATTTACTTCAGGTACTGGCTCTCTTCAGTGGACAACGAGGATGAAGATCGCCATCGGAGCAGCCAATGGCCTTGCCTTTCTCCACGACGCTGACTCCCATGTAATCTACCGCGACTTTAAGGCCTCGAACATCTTGCTCGACTCGGTAAGTCACCTATAACTTTAGTTGGATGCATGCCAAACTTGAGAAACCATGGATGTCCTAGCCTCACCATCCAGCTAATCGACATACATTTGGCCTCCTTGCATGGTCAATCCCACAAAAATATCCATAAATTAGTAAGGCATGATCAGTACCGTAATTGTGCTATATCTTTACCTTATCTCTAGGTTTACAAAATCTTTAGTTTATAGTACATTATATCTCACTTTGGGTCATTTTCCTTTACAAAAATTCAATGTGTATGATATTTCAGGATTACAACACCAAGTTGTCAGACTTTGGGCTGGCCAAGGATGGACCCCAAGGTGAAGAGACACATGTGTCAACACGTGTCATGGGAACACATGGTTATGCAGCACCAGAATACATCATGACAGGGCACTTAACCGCCAAAAGTGATGTATATAGTTTTGGTGTAGTGCTCCTAGAACTCCTCACTGGGCTACGATCGGTAGATCGCAGGCGGCGACCGAGAGAACAGAACCTGGTGCACTGGGCTAGGCCGTACCTCAAGCGCTCTCGCATGTTCAATAAGTTCATGGATCCAACTTTTGAGTGTCAATACTCATGCAAAGGTGCTCAGGTGGCAGCACTGGTGGCGTACAAGTGTCTCAGCCATAACGCAAAATCAAGGCCCACTATGAGGGAGGTGGTCAAGGCCCTCGAGCCCGTGCTTGGCATGGATGACTTCTTTCATGTGGCCCCTTTTGTGTTCACAGTTATTACGGAGGACGACAAAGCAATGGACATGAAGGTGGAGGTCGCAGAGAAGCCCCTAGAACATCGTCAGAATCATGGATACAGACACCGACAGAAGTACCCTACCTCAACAATCAATACCGGCATTATGCTCCACGATCGGGCCATGATGATTACCCAGTGCGGTGCACGACGGCGGCAACACAGGCCATCGAGCTATGACCGAGAGAGGGGGAATAGAACTAGGTTAGGAACGTGAGTAGGACAATTGGTATATATGTTCCAATTCACCACAGGAAGCTCCTAAATAAGGAATCGTGGGGTGCTCGATGACGGTCACCCCGGGGAGATGAACGTGAGGTATGAGATTATGCGTATGAAGATGTGATAAAATGTCACATTGGTTTTCTGTAGATCAGAGTGTGTCTTTTCTTTTCTTCTTGATAGTGATAATGGATGTTAGATAATACAAGGATGCAAAATGTTGTGAAAAGTCTGTTATTAATTTTGGTAACCATTGTTGTTCATAGTTATTCTGTATAACTGAATGGTGTGAGAGAACGTCATCAATTATATGTATCATCCAATGTGTGGTTTGTTGTGAGACAGTATATTTTGATGGTTGCTCTAATTGTCCCTAATTCATTATCCACAAGATTATGAGCACTAGTAGTGCCTAATTTCTTATGCCTAAAACCCTCACTGGTATACGAGGCAGGCGCCCAACACTTATATATTGATGTTTACATCACAGTTCTATTCTCGTAAACTTTGTTGGTTCTCCAAGCGTAGAAAAATTATAGGACAACAGCATTTTTACTCTAGTGGGTGACCTAATTAAGATTTATCAATATGTGAGTTATGTTGGTTGAAACTAATCTCTCTCAGAAACTAATCTCTCTCACAGAACCTTGCAATCAAGATACAAGAATTTCTTGTGTGCCCAACACACCGGATATACTTTTTAATTGTATATAGGTGCACTAGTTCAACAAAGAGATGATGGTAGCTGCATAATATGAGTGGTGAAAGAAGGTTTGTCTAATCTAAATAAATACGGACATCAAGGTAAAACGTAGAAAAGGTGAAAAAAAAATGTGTTTACATGCTTGGAAATAAGACCTAAGGTTCATGCATTCACTAGTGGCAACTCTCATTATCAGCAACAAAGTTAAACACATGATATGCTAAAAAAAGGTATATGGTAAAGTTCACTCCCAAGTTGGCTCTTTTTCATGGATCAAATAGGATTAGACATATGTGGGCTACAAAAACACGTCTTAAAGTTCATCTTTCCAATCTTAGAAGAACCCCACTGTGACCACATGTAATTCTAAAGATCATACTAAACAACACCTCATGATGATCATTGTTCGCTCTAATATATCTATAAAGTCCCCCACTGTCACCAAGGTCCTTAGGATATTACACTAAACATGCATCAAGTAATCTCATGATTCAATATTATATCCAACGTAGAGAAATCTCATAAAAGAAGCAAGATAAAACATAATACACAGGGAATAGAAGGAGATATGACATATAGTTCAACTCTATCAACAAAGCCCATGATCACAGTCAAGATCAGTACTTATATAATATAGAGAGATATAACACATAGCTACTAGCACATATGCTCAGTTCCGAGGGTAGACTATTCACACATCACCATTAGGAACAACAAGGTTGATGAAGATGGATATGTATGCCCGTATAGATTGTCAGAATAGGGCCCTAGATCGCTTCCTCGGATGGCGGCTACTCTGTGCAATCTATAGGGCGTCGTGAGAAGCGGTACGGGGAGGACACGTTCCATAACTCCAAAACATTCCGGGGCGCGTCATGGGGCTTCCCACTTGGCTTGGCCGTGTTGGGATAACCACATGGGCCTACGGAGGCCCATCAATCGTGCCTCCCCTTTACTTGGGAAGCCATGCACCCAAAGGAGGTGTGACTATGGTTTGTAGGCATCCCATTGGTATGCCGCCATAGGGTGGCCCCCACCCTGACCGCCGATTCTATATGGAGAGATTGCCCCTTCCCAAGGCGCCACCTACCCATCCTCTTATAAAAAGTAGAGGAGGGGGCAACCCCCTCTCCCCACACATTAGGTTGAAGGGATGCTCCCTCCTCCTCCCTCCCTCTCTCTCTATGGTTCTCCACCATATTCTAGAAGTATTTAGTCCTTCGGCTTTAATCTCAGCATTGCTGGATTGGTGATGACGTACTCGTGGATATCGACAGAGGGTGGTCGTACATTTGATCCTAGGAAGGAGTGAAAAAAACCATGGCTGGAAGGGTTACACCTAGTTGTGGGGATCTACATCAAAAGATAACAATCTACTTTCGATACACGTTATTGGTTATAGATCTAGATTTAAACGTTTGCTTATACCTTCATATATAGATCTGGATTGTTCGCTTAGGACGTATGCAAAGTCCTGAATGGTATCAGAGTTGATCTATGAGTGGATGCAGGTACGATCTGGAGCACAATGGTTTTGTCACTCCCCGAGACCCGGCCCGGAAGAATGACAGCCGCCGCGCGCCTATAGACCCGAAAGCCTATACACGCGCAAGGTTAGAAAAGCAGGATAAACCAGCTCAGTGGATCTCAAGCAGCTCATTTATTCATTTTACAGGATTAATTACAATTACAAAGGTAAATGGATTCTGTAGTCGTTCCCACCCAACTGGTCCAGCCTACTCTTCAAATGACATCGTCTTCCGCTGCGCACTCTGATAAACCTGGCCTCGTCTGCACTAAAAAAGATAGAGGGTGCAAGGGTGAGTACAAACAAGTCGTACTCAGCAAACGATTCATACACTTTCATATACATTGTAAAATACACTAGGTTTTAGAAGAAGCAGTTGAACAATATGGTTACGTTGTTAACCATATTAAAACACATGGTGCCACACATGAAAGTGAGTTTCCCTACCCGGGAATCACACGGGAATCACAGGGGTGAATATCCACGCTTTTACACTCTGCAGAGGGGTACTCCGACATCGACAGCCTCGACCAGAACCAACAGGTTCCAGAACGAGCAGAGCTCTTTTACCCGCTTAGACACCGGACACCTTGACCTACTCATGTCGGTCGCTCCTACGGATCCATCACCGACACTTTCCCGAACAAGGGCCGTCCCTCGCGGAGAACTCAGACAGTCCCATACCTGTATTGTGACCGGTACAATACGATCACCTTCGTAGCACCAAGTTTAATTTATAAAACGCTTGTTTAATGTTCCATGTCGAATATACACGCTAAGCCCGGCTCGTACCGGTGGCTCCTACGGATCCATCACCGTAACAACACCAGCGCGTTAGCCCCGTGTATCAACACAAAGCTCGTACCACTCATGGTATCGTGCAATTTAACAACAAAGCATACTCGACAAAATATATGAGAGAGACGTAAGAATAGCTTGCCTGAATTAACCATGCCGTAGCTATCAAATAATATCAACGCTGACGACTCCAGATGGTAGCTAGCTAGGATGGCGTACGTAGCCAAAGAACCACCATCAGACACTCCACTCGCCTGCTATCTCAAGCCAGCGATCTTGGCCACTCTCATCGCCAAGCCGTCGTCTTCTACGATTAGCAGCACCTCCCCGCTCTGGTGTACTTCCTCCTCCGGTAGCAAGTACAACTTCAAGCATACCAGCGGATCGGATGCCGAAGCCCCGAACTTACGGCTAGTTCATGGCTGCCGTTGTCGCCTTCCAAATCACCTGCGTCTCCAGCTAATCTCATCCAAAAGATACGGGTGCTAATCTATCTCAGCTAAACTCATCCAAAGGATACGGGTGCTAATCTATCTCACTCTGGTCTCTCTCTAGTTCTCTAAGTATACACACGTTTGATCTGTACTAGTATCTGAGAGCTGAACCTTGTGTACATGGGAATGAGGAGACTATATATAGCGGCAGCAGCTAGCTGCATTTCTATTTATAAGAGAAGGCAGCAGTGCATACGCTGGCTAAAATATCTAGCTAGGTCGGTCGCCGCTTACTGCTGAACTGGGCAGAAATATCTGCCGATGTCCTTAGCTACGTGTTATCTGCCCGCTGGTTAGCCTCCATGCAGAACTCCACGTAAGAGACTTGGATATGGTGGCCTCTCCTATGCCTCTCCAACGCCTATCTAGCTTCATCGATGGATGCATGGATGATGCTTGTTTACATTTGATTAACTCATCTATCTTTTTAATAAAGCACACAAAGACATATAAACTAAACACGGAAGATTAGTAAAAATCATAATTAGAAGCTAAAACTGTATTACTCAAATTAATTGATATCTCAAAAATCCGGGTTACCACAGGTTTGGATGCAGGTAGTAGAGTAGATCTATTACTTGATCGTTCATGTTGCTTTCCCTTGAATTTGCAAAGTTTGATCTCGGTAGCGTGTTAGAGATTTATGACAAAATTCCGGCTATCAACTAGTTCTTACATGATGCTCATGAGCATACTGGCCGTTCAACCACGATGTGCTTCATATAGACGACATGATGGTTGGAGCCATATGAATATCAACTATATGTCATATGTGTCGGACTTCATGTATGGCGTTTATTTGTTAGCTATAGAGACAACAAATTATTTTATGCGAATGACATGAGGATGTCGTCAATGCATTGGTGGACCTCAGTGACGTCTCGTGTGCGACACGGGCAAAAAAAAAACCGCGTCGTCCTCGCGTGGGCGACTCGGGGGCGATAGGGTTCCTTCCAGCAGCCGCCGCCTCCCTGCTCTCCTCCCTCGCCGCCCTCGCCGCCGTCGCCGGCGGCCTCCGGCCTGCCCACGGCGGCGGCGCGGCCTCCTCACCGCCTTCTCCCTCAGCCTCGCACCTTCCTCGCGTTGCCCTCTCCCTGCGGTTCGTCCTCGTCGCTCAGATCTAAATCGCCGCTCGGGGCCGGCTCGTTTCTTCCATGGCAACGTGCTCTGCAGGAGGACCAGGGGGTCCGTCCGGTCAAGGACGCTGCTCGACGAGGCTCCTCTCGACCTCTGTCGTTTCCACGGTGGGGAGGGTCCCCGCGGTGGCTTGGAGCTCGAGCTGCCGGTTCCGGCCGATCTGTCCAAGGGGGCTCCTTGGCCAGGGATGGTGAGCGCCCAGCTTGTGGCGTGGACCGTGGAACGTCGTTGGGCGGCTGTAGGGGTGGTTCGCCCGGGGTTCTGGTGTTGGTGCTGTTGGTGCGTGACGAGTCATGGACTCGGCAAATCCCATGATTAACTACCTGGGTTATATCGGAAGGAAACGGTGTATAGGTGTTGGCGAATTCGGACGGTAACAAGCGAGGCTTTCGCTTGTTGGATTATAGATCTGAAGATTACAAAGTGGCTACAATGGCGTCCCGGCGAGTCGATAGCTCGATAGGGTTTGAGAGTATGATTGCGTGATCTGCGCAGCCTCCCTCCTGGCCTTTTTATAGGCGGCCAGGTCTCAGCAGTTTGAATACAACTCGATTACAGATAGAACTAGCTTAGGTCGGTTTGATTCTTTCCATCTTGAGCCGCACTCTACCCATGACGGGCCATCTTACGCCATCCTATGCGGCTGTCTTTATGGGCCACCGGGTGGACCTTCCAGCAGTATGGGCCTCATTATAGTAGCGTGGGTATACCCGTTGGGTATAACCACATCAGTAGCCCCCGAGTGCCTATTCGACTCCAAAGGATCGTGTAGGGACTCATCACCCGATAATCTTTCGAGTGGTTCCTGATGATAACAATATTACCTGTTCATGAATGCACTCGGCGAGGAAAAACATCTCGCTGTTTTAATATCGAAATATATTTTCTTTTCGTCGTTTGGGGGATGGATGACGTAGTAGGCCTGATTCAACCGACGGATCCGGTAGATTGAGCGCAACGGCACAGAGCAAATTGCATCAGTTCATTAGGGCATGTCGTCAACAAAACGTGTGGCGACAAGAAGAATAAAATCAGGAACTCGTTCAGAGTAAACTCGTGGTCAGGCAATTTACCTGAGAAAGCTTGGTTGAGCGAGGATAGCTTCGCACTGAGAGTCGACTCGCGCTCCGCCTGGCGAGTTTTTTCCTCCTTTTCTCCTTCTTGTCGAGCGGCAGCAAGCTGGGAGGTAATCGACTCTCGGAGCTCTTTCAGTTGAGCCTGAGTTTTCTTCAGCTCAGTCTCAGCCGCCGACGCGTCGGCTGGAACATCAAGAATTAGATTCAGAAGGTACATGGCACGTTAGTCAGCATACTAGTGGCAAAGTAAGTGGCGAAGAAGCTTACTCTTGGCTTTCAGCAGTTGTTTGCGGAGATCAACATTGTCAGCTTCCAACTTCATAAATTGATCAATAGCTGCAAGCAGCGGTACCGCAAAAGGCTGTAGAGGCAAGAATATTACAGAGTTAATTGAGTTCAGCTCACAAAATGTATAAGCTTCCAGGATCGGAGTCTGTGATAACCTCCAGGGAGCCAATCACATACTCGGGGGTTACTCCCATCGGGAGCGCTGTCGCGCACCCGATGATGATGATGATGATGATGCTTACAGTTCCCGGAGTAATCCAGATATGGCAAGTAATTACTTACATGGTTGGAGGAGCTTGACGACGAGGGACCCGTAGCAGTTCTCTACACCATCTCAAACTGATCCACGTCGGTAGTCTCCGGCGTCACCACCTCTTGCGCTGCAGCCGGAGTCTTCGCGTGGTCGTCAGGTCCTGATGGCGCAGCTGCGGTCGCCGACACCGTGGTAAACAAAGGCATGGGGATTTCTGGAGCAACCTCCTCCTCTTCATCGGAGCTATTAAGTAAGGTCACAGTTGGGTTCCGGAATCAGTCCGAGTGTTCCTTTTTTAGTCAAAGTTCAGTTTAAGAAAAACGTACTGTGAGTCAAAGGGGTTGTTTCGCCTGGCGACTGGTGCAGTAGGCGGCCGACTGCGGAGCGGGATCACCAGTATCGGGTCGGACAGAGACCCGCCAACCGATGACGCCGCAGCGTCGCCGTTGCCAATTGGAGTCGTGGCCGTTTTCTTCACGGCAGCGGAGTCCGCCGAGCTTTCATCTTCTCCCTCTCCTCGTTTCCTTTTTTCTCCAACTGAAATTTTTTCAGTTGCTTCCACCTCTTCATCCGACTGAGAGTCGGCAGCAGGGACAGATGAGGACGAAACGTCTTGCAAAAGTTCGATGTCGACTCCAATCTCTTCAGGAGTGGGAGGTCGACTAGTCAGCGCTTCATGGCCCTGCAATGATAGACGCGGAAACATTAGATTGTGACAGACGCAGTATTTCAAATAAAACCAAAGAAGCCACTCGAAGGCTTTGTACCTCGGGGAGTGGGTGATCTTTGCTGTAGGGTCTGACTGGCGCAGTCAGTGCGCGCGCTTTCAGGTCCTTCGCAGAAGTCAGAATTTTGACCACCTGCAGAAGACCTTTTGCATCATAGGCAATCTTCGAGATCCTGGAGGAGTCGTCGGTGCCGGCATACTCCCACATCGGGTGGGGACGGTCTTGCAGTGGCTGGACTTGGCGGCGGATAAAGGTTGAGATGAGATGAATGCCAATCAGCACCTGCCCTTCTTCAAATTGCAGCCTCTCCACCTTCAGTCGAAGCTGCTCGGCTTGCGCGGTTTCACTATCAGTGAGTGAGTGGGCCCACGATCTTTTCTTGGTAATCTTCGCATTGGCGTCAAATTCAGCTACGCCAGTCGTCTGGTTCTCCGAGATCTGGTCCTTGAGGTAGAACCATCGACTGCGCCACCCCTGCACCGACTCTGATGATTGAATGTCGAAGTAGCCGGAGCCGCCGCGCACTTGGAGCCCAATCTTCCCGGGTCCTGTGGGCGCTTGACGTTTGATGACGAAGCAGCGTCGCCATAGCCCCCAGTGTGGGGCAATGCCGAGGAAGGCCTCGCACAGAGTGATGAAGCACGCCAGGTGCAGCACGGAGTTGGGTGTAAGATCATGTAGCTGCACGCCATATACGCAGAGCAGTCCCCGCACGAATGGATGGAGGGGAAAAGACAAACCTCGATTGAGGAAGTCGGTGAAACAGACGCGCTCTCCCTTGCGCGGCCGCGGGATAGTCTCTTCGCCGGGAAGGCGAATAAGATCGGCGTCGGCGGGCAGCACGCCGCCGCTGCGGAGTGCGTCCAGCTGCGCAATCTTGACGTTGGATGGGCGCCACGATCCTTTCATTCCTTTGCTGGGCTTCACGGCGGCTTTCTTCGGTGCCATTGCGGTGCAGCAGCGGAGAAGGAAAAAAGCACTGGCGCCGGAGTTGTCGCAGTGCGCAGAGAAGGGGAAGCGCAAGGAAGACGATGAACAGAGCAGTGGCGGCGCAAATGGGAAGATAAGGGAAAAATCCTTACCCCGGTAAAATATAAGGCCTGGTCGTCCGTTAATCTCGGACGTCCAGAAGTAAACGTGGCCACGTGGCGCAAATCGGGAACACCGCGCGAAGCGCAAGCGGTGCGGTTATTACCCACTACGCGCGAAATTCAAGGAAGCCATCATCACGTTCTGTTTCCCGCGCGGTGCGTGCGCGCAAATCGGAGCGGCTGGCCAGCATCATCTCTGTCAGTGCGGGCCCACCAAAGAGTTGTCCCATCGGCAGCGTCAGAGCATCTTTGCTAGCATCATCAATGATATCACAAAATTTTCTCACGTATGACTTGTCAGTCAGAGCAATAGCAGTCGACAGATATCAACTGGAGTCGCCAAGTAAATACCACAGGTCACTCCATACAAAGGGGGTACATTTCCTAAAGCAACAAACTTACCTCAGCAAATGCACTCCCATCGGGAGCATAAATTGGTAAATACCAGTTCTTTCATTTTTTATTTTTAGATTAAGCACAATTGCAGGCAATTGCACTCAATCTCGGGGGCTACTCCCATCGGGAGCGCTGGCGCGCACCCGATGAATTCAGTCGACGACCAGCGTCAGGTGTTGATAAGAAGTGCTCGACGGATCGGACTCGATGAAGTATCGAGTGAAGAAGAGACTATCGAATCGGTCGAATGACTCCCGATTCATATCCAATGTTATATTCATAATACCCGGGATGCTCCAGCCTAGACTGGTTCTCGGATGCTGCGCAAACAAGTGCAAAGTTAAGACCTGAATAAGGCCAGGTGACCCGTACAAGCTACGCGGACCTGTTAAATTCCGCACCAGCAGGTGCGATGCAAAATCCCGGCGGACGCGCCAAGGGTACTCTAACTATGACCGGGTTACGACCAGTAAGTCCCAATAGGCTTGAGTCGAACTTGAACGGTCTTGCCGGATTCGATAGAAGGGAGTCGAATCTGAGTAGGCTAGAAAGGTATCTCGCCCAAGTCGTGAGTTAACTTGACCCCGATCCGTCGGTTGAATTAGGCCTACTACGCCATCCATCCCCCAAACGACGAAAAGAAAATATATTTCGATATTAAAACAGCGAGATGTTTTTCCTCGCCGAGTGCATTCATGAACAGGTAATATTGTTATCATCAGGGACCACTCGAAAGATTAACGGGTGATGAGTCCCTACACGATCCTTTAGAGTCGAATAGGCACTCGGGGGCTACTGATGTGGTTATACCCAACGGGTATACCCACGCTAATATAATGAGGCCCATACTGCTGGAAGGTCCACCCGGTGGCCCATAAAGACAGCCGCATAGTATGGCGTAAGATGGCCCGTCATGGGTAGAGTGCGGATCAAGATGGAAAGAATCAAACCGATCTAAGCTAGTTCTATCTGTAATCGAGTTGTATTCAAACTCCTGAGGCCTGGCCGCCTATAAAAAGGCCAGGAGGGAGGCTGCGCAGATCACGCAAT
This sequence comes from Poa annua, assembly GCA_026929855.1. Lineage (NCBI taxonomy): Eukaryota > Viridiplantae > Streptophyta > Magnoliopsida > Poales > Poaceae > Poa > Poa annua. The sequence goes on along the minus strand of CM049433.1, from coordinate 12,167,133 downwards.
CATACTCTCAAACCCTAGCGAGCTATCGACTCGCCGGGACGCCATTGTAGCCACCTTGTAATCTTCAGATCTATAATCCAACAAGCGAAAGCCTCGCTTGTTACCGTCTGAATTCGCCAACACCTATACACCGTTTCCTTCCGATATAACCCAGGGTAGTTAATCATGGGATTTGCCGAGTCCATGACTCGTCAGTGCGTCGGTGCGGCAGTGGGGCGGCCTACTGCGTGCTTGCGGTTCATCTCTGCTTCGGAGGTGAGCAAGGTGGTTCTCTCGGATGATGGAACGGCGGTTCCAGTTGGTGGACGCTCGGGTGGCTCTCCGACAAGCCCCGTGGTGTTGGTGTTGGCCGCGTTCTTCGGCCGTGGGGGCGGCATGAATGTTGGCGTTTGGAGTCCCTGGCGAGTTCCGGCTTGGTGCCTTTTCTCGCCCAGATGCAGCCCTGGAGGCTCTGTTGCAGCCATGGTGTCCCTGCCCTTCGTGGTGGGGGCTGGCGCCGGTGTACCTCGACGTTGATTAGGTGTGGTTGGGCCGAGCGAAAGCTCTAGTCGTCTTTGACGCTGATGCACTCACGGTGTAGTTGGAAAACCCCAATAGGAAGGTGTGAAGTAGTGCATCAGCAAATTTCCCTCAGTTGTGAAACCAAGGTTATCGAACCAGTAGGAGATGAAGAACACGTCTGAAGGTCTCCCCCTTGCAATGGTGCCAGCAATTGCTTGGTGGAGGTGGAACCTGCAGAACACAATAAAGAAACCTTGCCCCAACTCAACAGTGAGGTTGTCAATCTCACCGGCTTGCTGTAACAAAGAGATTAAACGTATGGTGTGGAAAATGATGTTTGTTTGCAGAGAATGAAAGTAACAGTTTGCAGTTGGTTGTATTATCAGTTTAAAGAAAAGGACCGGGGTCCACAGTTCACTAGTGGTGTCTCTCCATAATAATAATAATAGCATACATGCGGGTAAACAAATTACAGCTGGGCAATTGATAGAATAAAGAGCTGCATAATGATGCATATACTAATGACATGATGTCTAGTGTGAGATTCATTTGGGCATTACAACAATATACATAGACCGTTCCAACCGCATCTATGACTAATAATCCACCTTCCGGTTAGAGTCCGCACCCCTTTCAGTATTAAGTTGCAAGCAACAGATTATTGCATTAAGCAAAGTGTGTAAAGTAAGTAAGTAACATCATCCTTAGATAAAGTACTACTGTTTTACTGTTTTATCCCTAGTAGCAACAGTACATCTGTAACCTTAGAGCTTTCTGTCACTGCCCCAGATTAAATAGAGACATGAACCCACTATCGAGCATAAATACCCCCTCTTGGAGTCACAAGCATTTACTTGGTCAGAGCATCTACTAGCAACGGAGAGCATGCAAGATCATAAACAACACACAACATGATATATTATGAAGCAATGACCAAGTATTCAATATTCATCGGATCCCAGCAAACACAACATGTAGCATTACATAAAGATGATCTTGATCATGATAGGCAGCTCACAAGATCTAAACATGATGGCACAAAAGGAGAAGACAACCATCTAGCTACTGCTATGGACCCGTAGTCCAAGGATGAACTACTCACGCATCAGTCCGGAGGCGGGCATGGTGATGTAGAGCCCTCCGGTGATGATCCCCCTCTCCGGCAGGGTGCCGGGAGCAGGTTCTGACCCCTCCCAAACTAGGGTTGACGACGGCGGCGGCTCCGTGAGGAAAAGTGGAAAAGTGTTCGGGTTGTTTGCCTTAGGTTTTCGGGGGGATTAAATAGGCGAAGGGGTGAAGGCGGTGGAGCCCCGAGTGCCCCACCTCAGGTCCTGGCGCGGCCAAGGAGGCTGCCGCGCCACCCCTTGAGGTGGACGCATCTGTGCCCGTCTCCTTTTCCCCCTCGGACTTCTGGAAGGTGTCTGGAATTCTAAGATCTTCGGTATAAAAATTGTCCAATTTCGAGAATATTTCCTTAAGTGGATTTCTGAAACCAAAAACAGCAGAAAACAGGGAACTGGCACTGTGGCATCTTGTCAATAGGTTAGTTCCAGAAAATGCATAAAACAATATAAAATGTGTATAAAACATGTAGGCAATTGGTATAATATAAGCATGGAACATAAGAAATTATAGATACGTTTGGGACGTATCAATCATCCCCAAGATTAGTTCTACTCGTCCTCGAGTAGGTAAAACGATAACAAATAATTTCTGGAGTGACATGCTTTCACACAATCTTGATCAAATAATAATGTAATGCATGTAAGTTGAGATCAAATGAATAAAAGCTGTAGTTTATATTGATATCAAATGAGTAATGAATAAACAAGTAGGCATAACAAAGCAAAACTTTCAATGAATCAGTAATAGAGAACAATCAACCGTGCAAAGTAGATATTAAAGATGATTTAAGCTTCAAGCACAACAATATAATCATCTAATGAATCAAACAATCATGACAACTTTGTGAAAGGATCAAGTCAAGTGATAGCAATATGCACATAGAAGATCATTTCTCTATTTGTTCACACTCAGCGTTGGTTCCTGGCACCAGGATGTTGTGGCTAAGAGAATGTTAATGGGGGTTTGGAAGGCCAACGGAAGAAAGTCTCACAAAGCTGAAAATGATCATTAGACAAGAGGAAGTCTTATAATCGAAGCTATGCAAGGAGTAGTGATTGCCACACAACGGATGCACATAGAGCTATAAGTGTATGAAAGCTCTCCAATGGAACTAGTGGGGGTGCATCTAACTTGCTTGCTCATGAAGACCTAGAGCACTTTTGAGAAGGCTCATCATTGGAATATACAAGCCAAGTTCTATAGTGTAAAGTTCCCCACATAGTTATGCAAGTAAAACATGAAAACTCTCTCATATGGAGTATAGGTGCTAAACATGACCACAAATGATGACTATGAATAATATGGGTGCTATAACATGAGCACAAGTGTGGATAAAGAGTACTAATGTTGCCCCCTTTTTTATTCTTTCTTTCTTTTTTTCTCTTTTTCCTCTTTTTTTTTGTATTTTTCTGTTTCTCTTTTCGATGGCCTCCACGGCTCTTTTCACTTTAAGGGGCAAACATCCTAATATGACAACACACTTTTTGGTACAAATATCTCATGATGATTAAAACATAATGTATGAAAACGGTGCCTCTGCCAGTGTAGCAGGATATGCTAGATCATGATCTAGCGTAACATGGGTAAAACCACACATCAGCTGTAAAGAATCATGCAAAGCAATATATATATGATGAATGACAACAAGTCATGTAATGTAAAATGAAAGTTGCATGGCAATATATCTCGGAACAGCTATGGAAATGCTGTAGTAGGTAGTTATGGTGGATGTTTTGAGAAATATATTTGGCTTAAGTGTAGGAGAACATGATGAAGATCTCCCATGAGTTTTGGATGTACCCGCGAAGTATGCACCAACTCTCAATGTGAGAAAGGGCAATGCAAAGTACCGAAGAGGCTAGCAAATATGGAGGTGGAAGTGCCATGAAAACCGCAGCTTTAGAACTCACAAGAAAAAGGATTCCAAATAGAAATATGATCTTACAAGGCATAATGAAAATCACTCCACGAGGGACTGTGGCAAATGAACAAGTCACTGTTGGGACCCCGACCGTAGCGCATAACACAAAGTCATTACGGTAGCTTTCAACATTAGGAGTCATATTTCATTATGCTATCAATTGGAAATTTAAGTGTGGCACAGCTTCAAGTTTTCTAGACCAACCATTAATCATTCCACCTTACTAAACCATCATGTTTACCATTAAGCATATTAATATCTCAAAACAACATCAATGATTCAAGTGACACAATTTAATGATCTACAAGATTATGTATCATTTAGTTATACCATCTATCACATTTAACATTTTCTGTTCCTAGCCAAACACCAATCAACTTATTTAAACATAAACTCTCCAAGTATTTAACAATGAAGAAAGAGAGTATAACATATGAGAACTAACAGCTCTGAACAAGAGGTGCATGAAAAAACAAGAGCTGAAAGTATTGCAGTAGCTATAGAAAAATACTCAACAAGTATAAGTGAAGAATAGGAGTATTCAAATGAAAAAGCGGAGCGTGTCTCTCTCCCACACAAGAATGCTAGGATCCATTTTATTCAGAAAAATAAAATAACAAAAGCAAAAACAAAAACAAACAGACGCTCCAAGTAAAGCACATAAGATGTGGCCGAATCAAAATATAGTTTCACTAGAGATAACCTGATAAGTTGTTGATGAAGAAGGGGATGCCTTGGGCATCCCCAAGCTTTGACGCTTGAGTCTTCTTGAAATATGCTTGGGAGACCCACGGGGGCATCCCCAAGCTTAGGCTATTTCATCTTCTTGATCACATCATATCATCCTTCTCTCTTGATCTTTTAAAACTTCCTCCACACCAAACTCAAAGTAGACTTCATTAGAGGGTTAGTGCATAATCAAAAATTCTTATATTCTGCATGGAGACAGTCATTATCATGGTACTGGACATTAGTTACAGCTACTGGAATTTTATAGAACAAAAAGATCCATCCAAATACAGCAAAAGAACCAATGCAAAATAAATGACAGAATCTGTCAAAAACAGAACAGTCCGTAAAGACGAATTTTTTCGAGGCACTTAACTTGCTCAAATCAGAAAACTCAAAACTAATGAAAGTTGCGTACATATCTGAGGATCACGCACAAAAAATCCCAGGTCATTTTCATTTTTCTGTGAATTCTTACGAATTTAACGGTGGACAGCAGAAAACTGTTCCTGCGCAGGAATCCAAATCTAACATCAACTTTCTACTAGAGGCTTAACTTGACACAACAATGCAATAAAATAAAGATATAAAGGAAGTGCTACAGAGGTAGGCATGTTCCTTGACTCAATAAAATAAAATAACAGGAATAAAAATTGGGTTGTCTCCCATAAGCGCTTTTCTTTAACGCCTTTTAGCTTGGCACCGAAAGCAAAACTCAAGTGTTTCCAAGAGAAGAAGCATCAACATTATAGCTCGTACGAATAATAGAATCAAAAGGTAACTTCATTTTCTTCCTAGGGAAGTGTTCCATACCTTTCTTAAGTGGGAATTGGTACCTTATATTTCCTTATTTCATATCAATAATAGCACCCACCGTGCGAAGGAAAGGTCTTCCCAAAACAATGGGACAAGAGGGATTGCACTCAATGTCCAAGACAATAAAATCAACGGGGACCAGGTTATTGTTAACCATAATAAAAACATCATTAACTCTCCTCAAAGGTTTCTTCAAAGCATTATCAGCAAGAAAAACATCCAAATAGCAATGTTCCAATGGTGGCAAGTCAAACATATCATAAAGTTTCTTAGGCATAACAGAAATACTTGCACTAAGGTCACACAAAGCATTGCAATCAAATTCATTCACTTTTATTTTACTGATGGGCTCCCAACCATCTTCTAACTTCTTAGGGATAGAAGCTTCAAGTTTTAATTTATCTTCCCTAGCTTTAATGAGAGCATTTGTAATATGTGTAGTAAAAGCAAGATTTATAGTGCTAGCATTAGGACTTGTGGCTAACTTTTGCAAGAACTTAATAACTTCAGAGATATTACAATTATCAAAATCAAAATTATTATCATCAAAGCAAACCGAACCACTTTCTCCCATGTTCTTAAAAATTTCAGCACTTTTATCAAGACTAGTTTCAGCAGTTTTAGGCAATTTTAACTTTCTGAAAGTAGTAGAAGAAACATTGCCAACACCAATTATGTTACCATTAATAGTAGGAGGTTTACTAGCATGTGGGATAACATTATTTTCAGTAGTAGTAATGGTGCAAACTCTAACAATATCATCACTTTTAGCTAATTCTTCCTCTCTTTCCCATCTAGCACGCAATTGAGCCATCATCCTAACATTTTCATCAATTCGAACTTGGATGGCATTTATTTTAGCAAAGGTCTTACTCTCATTAGTATCATTAGGCATGACTTTTGATTTTAAAAGATCAACATCAATAACAAGACTATCAACTTTAGAGTCAAGAATATCAATTTTCCCAAGCTTTTCCTCAACAGTTTTATTAAAGGTAGTTTGTGTAGTGATAAAATCCTTAAGCATGGTTTCAAGTTCAGAGGAGGTATTCCTATTATTGCTATAAGAATTACCATAGGAATTACCATAACCACCACTATTATTAGAAGGATAAGGCTTGTAGTTACTATTACCATAATTGTTCTTATAGGCATTGTTGTTGAAATTATTATTTTTAATGAAGTTCACATCAACATGCTCTTCTTGTGCAACTAAAGAAGCTAAGAGAACATTATTAGGATCCATATGAGATTTACCATTCACAAGCATAGACATGATCATATCAATCTTTTCACTCAAAGAGGAGGCTTCTTCAATAGAATTTACCTTCTTACCTTGAGGAGTCCTTTCAGTATGTCACTCAGAATAATTAACCATCATATTATCCAGAAGTTTTGTTGCAGCCCCCAAAGTGATGGACATAAAAGTACTTCCAGCAGCCGAATCCAATAAATTCCTTGAAGAAAAATTTAGTCCTGCATAGAAGGTTTGGACGATCATCCAAGCAGTCAGTCCATGGGTTGGGCAATTCTTAACCAGAGATTTCATTCTTTCCCAAGCTTGAGCAACATGTTCATTATCAAATTGCTTAAAGTTCATAATGCTACTCCTTAGGGAAATAATCTTAGCAGGAGGATAGTATTTTCCAATAAAAGCATCTTTGCATTTAATCCAAGAATCAATACTATTCCTAGGCAATGAAAGTAACCATTCTTTAGCTCTTACTCTCAAGGAGAAAGGAAATAATTTCAGTTTTATAATGTCACCATCTATATCCTTATATTTTTGCATTTCACAAAGTTCAACAAAATTATTTAGATGGGCATCAGCATAATCAGAACTAACACCAGAAAATTGCTATTTCATGACAAGATTTAACAAAGCAGGTTTAATTTCAAAGAATTCTGCTTTGAAAGCATGTGGAGCAATAGGTGTGCATATAAAATCATTATTGTTGGTGCTAGTAAAGTCACACAACTTAGTATTCTCAGCAGTAGTCATTTTAGCAAATTAAAGGACAAACCGAAATAAACAAATATAGAAACCGAAATAATAAAAGACCAAACCGAAATAAAAATGATAATGCAAGTAACTAATTTTTTTGTATTTTTGATATTAAGCAAACAAGACAATAATAAAGTAAAATAAAATGCAAGACAAAAACAAAGTAAGGAGATTGGGAAGTGAGAGACTCCCCTTGCAGATGTGCTTTAGCTCCCCGGCAACGGCGCCAGAAATTCTTGATGCACTCACGGTGTAGTTGGAAAACCCCAAGAGGAAGGTGTGAAGTAGTGCAGCAGCAAATTTCTCTCAGTTGTGAAACCAAGGTTATCGAACCAGTAGGAGATGAAGAACACGTCTGAAGGTCTCCCCTTTGCAATGGCGCCAGCAATTGCTTGGTGGAGGTGGAACCTGCACAACACAATCAATAAACTTTGCCCCAACTCAACAGTGAGGTTGTCAATCTCACCGGCTTGCTGTAACAAAGAGATTAAACGTATGGTGTGGAAAATGATGTTTGTTTGCAGAGAATGAAAGTAACAGTTTGCAGTTGGTTGTATTATCAGTTTAAAGAAAAGTACCGGGGTCCACAGTTCACTAGTGGTGTCTCTCCATAATAATAATAATAATAGCATACATGCGGGTAAACAAATTACAGCTGGGCAATTGATAGAATAAAGAGCTGCATAATGATGCATATACTAATGACATGATGTCTAGTGTGAGATTCATTTGGGCATTACAACAATATACATAGACTGTTCCAACCGCATCTATGACTAATAATCCACCTTCCGGTTAGCGTCCGCACCCCTTTCAGTATTAAGTTGCAAGTAACAGATTATTGCATTAAGCAAAGTGTGTAAAGTAAGTAAGTAACATCATCCTTAGATAAAGTACTACTCTTTTATCCCTAGTAGCAACTGTAAATCTACAACGTTAGAGCTTTCTGTCACTGCCCCAGATTAAATAGAGACATGAACCCACTATCGAGCATAAATACCCGCTCTTGGAGTCACAAGCATTTACTTGGCCAGAGCATCTACTAGCAACGGAGAGCATGCAAGATCATAAACAACACACAACATGATATATTATGAAGCAATGACAAAGTATTCAATATTCATCGGATCCCAGCAAACACAACATGTAGCATTACATAAAGATGATCTTGATCATGATAGGCAGCTCACAAGATCTAAACATGATGGCACAAAAGGAGAAGACAACCATCTAGCTACTGCTATGGACCCGTAGTCCAAGGATGAACTACTCACGCATCAGTCCGGATGCGGGCATGGTGATGTAGAGCCCTCCGGTGATGATCCCCCTCTCCGGCAGGATGCCGGGAGCAGGTTCTGACCCCTCCCGAACTAGGGTTGACGACGGCGGCGGCTCCGTGAGGAAAAGTGTTCGGGTTGTTTGCCTTAGGTTTTCGGGGGGATTCAATAGGCGAAGGGGAGAAGGCGGTGGAGCCCCGAGGGCCCCACCTCAGGTCCTGGCGCGGCCAAGGAGGCTGCCGCGCCACCCCTTGAGGTGGGCGCCTCGGTGGCCGTCTCCTTTTCCCACTCGGACTTCTGGAACGTGTCTGGAATTCTAAGATCTTCGGTATAAAAATTGTCCAATTTCGAGAATATTTCCTTAAGTGGATTTCTGAAACCAAAAACAGCAGAAAACAGGGAACTGGCACTGTGGCATCTTGTCAATAGGTTAGTTCCAGAAAATGCATAAAACAATATAAAATGTGTATAAAACATGTAGGCAATTGGTATAATATAAGCATGGAACATAAGAAATTATAGATACGTTTGGGACGTATCAGACGCCGGTGTCGGCGACGTCTGCGGACGCCGTTTTCCTCTTGGAGGCGACACCGTGGTCCCATCTCACCTGTTCCGTCTTTGCTCCGGGTGAAAACCCTGGTCTTTTGACCCGACGGTGGCGGCGCTACTGCGTCGTGACCTCCTTGGAGGCACCGCCTTGGAGCATGGGCCTAGTGGCTCCGACATGGTTGTTTGAGTGCAAAGTTGGTGTCTTTCTTCTGCCGGTGACCTGAAGTGATGTTGTCTTGTTCATATGCTTGGGTGGAGGCATATCTTGCGGACACGGGGTCCGTTCCTGCCCCTCTGTTGGCTGGCCGTTTTACGCAAGGGTTTGGGGCTCGCCGCTTTCGGTGGTTTCCGATCCTGCCCTTTGGTGGCTGGCTGTTCTACGCAAGGGTTTGGTCCTCGCCGCAGTCGATGATCTCCGCTCGGTGCTGTGTTGCTCGGCATCCTCTCCTTCGTGCTCGACGTCTGTTGGGGGCTCTGATCTTTCGTCTCCTGCTCTCCTCTTCGATGGCAAGCTCTGAGCTTTCATGGGGGTTTTCTTCGCAGGGGTCCGATCCTGCCGTGCGCAAGGATGTGGTGCTCGGCGTAGTGTAGCCTCTTTTCTTCTAACTTGTCCTTGCTCTGCTTTGTAAGAGGTTCTCCTCAACACCTTGTAATGTGTGGCCGACTGGCTTTATTAATTTAAAGCTGGGCTTTATCGCCTTTTTTCTAAAAAACGTGTCGTGTGCAAAGAAGGTGTTATCTACCAAAGAAGTTTAATAAGAGGACCGACATGATAGCCTAACACATCATAGAATTTCGTCGCGACATAATAAGTTCTACCATGTTAGTGGGTTTGGCAAATTCTTTGACATGTCAGAAAGTTCTGTTGCTACAGTAACTTGCCGGTTTTACTGCCGTGTTAGGGTTTTGTGAAGATGAGTTTTCGACGACGATCCGGTCTTCTTCAACGTAAGGGGCTTTATTGGATCACAAGAAAATTATGAATTGCCAGGGCACAGTGGTGTCAGAAACAAGGACCTTCACCTGTCGGGCCATAGTCGAGGCAGGACACCAGATGAAAGGCGGGGGCTCGACTGCCCAAGTAAGACATGGATGAGCTGGTGAACGACATGCTGACGGACATGTGAAAGGGAGGCAAGAGGAGGGAGGACCGACGCCGCGCGATGAACATGGGGGTTGAGAATTAGAGATTTCAGAGCAAGGAATTTGAGATAGGCAGGGGTTATTGTACTCGTGGCGGGTTTTTTTTTTTGACGAAAACCTCCTGCTGCATGTGGAACCCACTACTTAAATTTGAGTGAGACACATGAAAAATGATGCCATGTGAATCTTACACCAAAACAAGTCTAAATTCTTGTGGATCAACAAGAATTAAAACATCATATACATTTCTTAACTTTCGAAACGGAGAGGTAAAGTGTGACAACTTGTTTTCGATGATCCTAAATTCAGAATCCCAGAATACAGTGATCATGGAGAATGAAACGCTGTGGAGCTGGTATTTTTTGCCAAATCTGGCCGGTATCACGAACTAATAACGGATCTGGCCCTTCCGGAAAACTATTTTCGGATCTGGCCGCCCGGGTCGGCGCCACGGAGGTTGGCGCCGACGTTGGGCAGTTCGGCGCCAGCTAAAATTGGCAACAGGCCGGTCGAAGTGGTCGGCGCCATTGCCATTGGCGCCGACCCAGCGTCGGCGCCGTCCTCGCGAGGCGCCGAACTGCACTACGTCGGCGCCAAACTCCCTGGCGCCGACCTCGACGGCCAGATTTGAAAATAGTTTTGCCGGGCGGCCATTTGTGCTGTTAGTTTGCAAAAACGGCCAGATTTGGCAAAAAAATAAGTGGAGCTGCGGAAGCTCGTGGAAGCTCGACGCCGAAAGGGACACCGGCGAGGTGGTGTAGGGCAGCAGAACCAAGAAAACGGGCCAACCGGCTCCGGGCTCCGGCACCAGGCGCGGCACAGCAACCCAATCCAATCCACCCATCCGCTCCCCTGAGCTCCACACCCTCCGCTGGATTCCCGGTTTGTCCTCTCCGCCAACACCACCAGTCCACCACCACCCACCACTCACCGACGCACAACCGGCCACCTCCTCCCCCTCTCCCCCCGCCTCCACCCGCTCCGCGATGGCGGTCACGCGCCTCGCCGTGGCCGCCGCCCTCTCGTCCGCCCCGCCGTCCTCCTCCCGCAGCCGCCGACTCTCCTCCCCCTCTTGCCGCCCCCTGCCCGCCGCCTCCTCCTCCCGCGCCTCCAAGGCTCTGCGCGCCGCCGCCGCCCCCGCCGCCGACGCCGTCGACGAGGAATCCACCGCCCCCTCAGGTACCGTACACCCCTCTGACTCTGTCTCCCTCCCTTGCTTCCCTCTCTTCAGATGTTATTAGATTGGACTCCCCTCAGTCTATACGGCGTCGTTCGTGAGCTGAATTCGACCAGCTGACGACTGTTTCCTCGTTGCTGCAGCGGATGCTAGCAGGGGAGTGGAGAACCTGGTGATCATCGGCTCCGGCCCGGCAGGGTACACCGCCGCCATCTACGCCGCGCGGGCCAACCTCAAACCCGTCGTCTTCGAAGGCTACCAGGTGGGCGGCGTTCCGGGGGGCCAGCTCATGACCACCACCGAGGTGGAGAACTTCCCCGGGTTCCCCGACGGCATAACGGGACCCGACCTCATGGACAAGTAAGGACGTCAACTTCCCCTTGTACTGAATCGATTAAGTGCTGCTCTGTTCGGTAAACCTGTTTTTGTAATGGAGGCGTGATTTTTTGAACTAGAATGCGGAAGCAAGCAGAGCGATGGGGCGCCGAGCTTCACCAAGAAGACGTCGAGTTTGTGGATCTCAAGACCAGGCCATTTGTGATCCGTAGCAGCGACCGAGAGGTAGGCAATTAGTACTGTTCTTCTTTTGATGTGCCATTACTTACTTTGGACTCTGAACTTGTCTCTTTTAACATGGTAGCGATGTGGGTCACTTCTGTGAACATTCAGTGATTATTATTATTAGTGTCATTTGATGTAAAAACTTATCTTTTTAAACACGGACCGGTGCAGTACTATATGTGATTTATCTAGCTATCTACTCTAGTATGCTTTTGTTCTATGTTAACGACTTGACTCTTTGTTGTGCCTGTAATTTGTCTCTGTAATGCATATTGATAGCAACCACCCATGATATATTCATAATGCGCGCGCATTATTTTGCACAGTTCTTCTACTACTGTACTAATGTCAGTGGGATATATAGGTGAAATGCCATAGTGTAATCATTGCAACTGGAGCGACTGCTAAGCGTCTTAGATTACCTCGTGAAGAAGAATTTTGGAGTAGAGGTATCAGCGCATGTGCAATTTGTGACGGAGCATCACCACTGTATAAGGGTCAAGTTCTTGCGGTCGTTGGGGGCGGTGATACAGCTACAGAGGAAGCAATATATTTGACAAAATATGCATGTCATGTTCATTTACTTGTTCGAAGGGATCAACTACGAGCGTCCAAAGCTATGCAGGACCGGTAAGACATTTTCCAAGTCTCTTCCCTGTAAATGTATATCATTCACTGTGATAAATAGTATAAAAAATTGTCTTATCTGTTCATGTAAATCTTTCGCCCATGGATTGTCCAGATTCCACTTATTTTGGGCTCTCACATTGGTGGTAGCTTAAACGACTGTAAAATGAATGTAGGATTTATTGTTCCACGTTTCATCTATTGACTATTGTTAATATTGTCAACTCATTCACCATTCGATGATGTTATTTAATCGCATGGTAGTTGCCTGAATTACCACTTTTGAAAATGTTGGTTAGAGCAGTACAAGTGTAGTTCATTAATATTACAACTAGTGCCTGATGCAAAGTAAGCCTAACTGCAGCTTTGGTTTATAGTGGATTTTCGCTAATTTAGATACTGGAAATCACTGAGATTTCTCAGAACTCGAGGGCTATCATTGTTTTGGAACTTAACTACTCTTCAGTTGCATGATATATTAATGAAGTAAAATTTCAATTGCCTGGATGTTTGGTTAACAGGTTGATTATGGCGAATGTTTCAGAGTACTCAACAACCCCAACATAACAGTACATTTCAATACAGAAGCTGTGGATGTTGTTGGCAATTCCAAAGGCCAGATGTCTGGTATTCAGTTGAGGAATATTGATACGGGAGAGGAATCAGTTCTTGAGGTGAAAGGTCTATTTTATGGGATAGGACATACTCCAAACAGTCAGCTGCTAGAAGGTCAAATTGAACTTGATAGTTCAGGATATATTTTGGTTGAAGAAGGCAGTGCAAAAACTTCACTTGACGGTGTATTTGCTGCTGGTGATGTGCAGGTAACTCAGTACTCACTCCCTGTTTGAAACTCCTACACGGTTGTAACGTGTTCCTTGAAGATAGCTCGAACTTAATCTTGTTGTGTTCATGTGTGCCATGATCTCACCATGTCATTTGTTGTATGCAGTAGTACATCATGTCTTGACGGCATAGTATACCAAATTTTGTTATCACCCCTTTGAAGATTCCTCAGCGTGAAATGCAATTTATGTTCTAACACATAGAAATTTTACCAATTCATCATTAGATGTTTATTCAGGAAATAAAGATATCCTGTTATATATATTTTTCTTCTTTCAGCCATTCTCATGACCACTTTACGTGCAGGACCATGAATGGAGGCAAGCTGTTACTGCAGCTGGATCAGGATGTATAGCGGCTTTGTCAGTTGAAAGATACTTAGTTGCCAATGATCTTCTTGTGGAATTTCACCAGGTATTATTTTTCACAAAAAGTATTTGGTTATCTTCCATAACAATCGATCGAGCTTACAAGATATAATCTGTGTGCTACTTAATTAAATTACAGCCTGTTCGTGAAGAACCAAAGAAGGAGATTGCAGGCAAAGATGTTGAAATGGGCTTCGACATTACTCACACAAAGCACAAAGGACAGGTGCTTAACATATGTATACATAGTGTGGATCATAGAAATGCAAGTGTCTATGTCGAACTTGATCCTGAGCTTGTTATCTTTGCAGTATGCACTCCGCAAATTATACCATGGGAGTCCAAGGCTCATTTTGGTTCTATATACGTCTCCCACATGTGGTCCCTGCAGAACCTTAAAACCAATTCTGAACAAGGTTAGTTCTTAAATTTTGTAACTGAACTTTGGGAACATCATCAGATCTTATTCGAGTTATGAGTTTTTCTATGCTTGCTGATGCACGGTGTGATCAGAGTGGAAGCCTTTTAGGAACTAGCAACCTGGCACTTCAGTGGTCAAAGTTAAATGTAATACTCTCTTCGATCCAAAATAAGTGTCTCAGTTTTGAACTGGGGTTAGTTCAAAACTACGGCACAGTGTCTCAGTTTTGAACTGGGGTTAGTTCGAAACTGCGACACTTATTATGGATCGGACGAAGTAGTTTTTTTACTACCATTGGGTGAAGCACTGCAACACTCTTGCTGATATTATGCTAAATAAGTTCTCGTTCCGTTGTATTTTAGTTTGGTCGCGTGTTTTGTTGCTTGCTAATAATGATAACTCATCTGTATTAAAATGATGTTTCTTACAGGTTATAGATGAGTATGATGAATACGTCCATTTTGTTGAAATCGACATCGAAGAGGACCCTGAAATAGCAGAAGCTGCAGGCATCATGGGAACACCTTGTGTCCAATTTTTTAAGAACAAAGAAATGATCAGGTCTGCTACTTAGATTGGTTGTGCTAGTTTTTTTATATCAAGTACAATCAGTTATGTTTTGTCTCTTATGTGCTCTCTTGTAGGAAGCGATATGTTTCATATATTTTTCTACTCAACGACAGATGCAACCTAAGAACACAACTTATCTAAACATTGGGTTAGCTGATATGTGAGTATTCTATTGTTCGTAGTGAATCTTCATGCTCTATGACTGGAGAGGATTCTCTATAAGCCAAATTAGTCAGTGGCCACCATGATTTCAGTGGTCAGGTTGTGCTAGAATAACAATGCCACAGTAAAACCATAGGCTTAAGTAAGATGTCACCATCCTGAAAATGAGATCAAAATCCCCAAACACACAAATAAGTACATCCTCTTTGCAGGACCTCTTAATTGTAACATAACACAATGCTGGGTAGCATTGTTTCTGGGTTAGCTGAGACTTCTACCTGATCTTCTCCTTGAACTTATTTTATGGAGCTCCACTGCCTTGTTCACATGCGTCGTTATGTCATAGTAGGGCTGCCATTCATCTTTCTTAATCTTGGAAATGCAGGACTTTCTCTGGCGTAAAGATGAAGAAGGAATACCGGGAGTTTATTGAGGAGAACAAACCAAGCACAACATAGGTTCCAGGTTTTTGAAAGTGTAATGGCCTTCGTTTGCCCATATTGACTATATTTAGGCGCCACCTCGGTGGCCAATTTTTGGTCAAATCTTCAGATGAGCCGCGTGCAGTCCGATGTCATAGGAAATTTAACTGACCGCTCTTATTGTTGAATCCAATGGCACAAAATATATTCTTTGTTGTATAATGTACGTCTTGTTGACCCCTTGCTGATCGTTTCCTCAACAATTTGCGTCTTTCATTTGTTTGCATTTTTTTTACAAATCAGTGATACTAAGTCCACAAGATAATACACAACCTATATGGCTTTGACACAATCACAAAACGTGTTTCAAAATCTAACAGTTCTTATAGGCTGTGTTTGGCATTGCGGTGAGGTATGATAATCCAGCTCAACCACATTTTTTCTATTTTTGTGTTTGGCATACCTGTTGTTGCCTATTTTTCACAGCAGGCTAAAAATAAACACATTTCAGCACAGTAGTTTTAGAAACACAAAAGCTTCAAACAAACAATGAAGCAAACGGGATTACGAGGATCCACTGTAATGTAGTGATGATTATCCTATGTAATACTCAACCTTAAACTGCTTTTGGCCAATGTGGAATGTGGAGGGCTTGTGCCTACAAACTGACTTTCTCTTAAACACTAAGTTCAGACGCGCTTATATCTATAAAAGAGTTGTCTAGTTAAGCATCTTTATTGTACAAAAAAGCACCAATGCTTAAAAAACCGATTTCTCTTAAGCATTGTACATGTTGCTTATAGAGTTGCTTAGAAAGTACTGGTCTTTTATTAAACATCTTGCATTTATAGGAGACAAAAATGCTTAAACTAGCCACATCGCCTATAGAAATAAGAATTGATGTTTAAAAAACTTGGTTTATTTTCTTAAGCACCCGACTAAGGGCAACTCCAACACAGGTCGGCACTGGCAGAAACACGGCCTAGCGCGGGTGCCCATTTTTGGTCTTTCGTCCGTTTTCTCTCTGTTTCGTGTCCGTGATGACCCATTCACGTACCAAGTTTTGGTTAGGTTTTCCTCCAGACGGATAGGAGATGGACCATCCGCGCCTCCCCTCTGTGCGCCCTGGCCTTAGCTGGACTCTCTCGTCTCCCTCCTCGGTACTTTTTAATGTTGCGCATGCGGATAGAGACGGTCATCCCTACTCCCAGCGCCACCGTGCTCCCCCGCCGCTAACATTGAAACCTTAATCGACGTGATGCTGCTCAGATGGACGGGCAAGGTCAAGCACGAAAACGAGGCCAGCTCGTAATGCCGTTTGTTTCGACCACCGGCCGAACACTGCCTTGGAGATCGATGACGCGTGGACATCTGTTGTCATACAACTATACATCATACTCTCTCAGTTTCATAACATAAGATGGGTTAACTTTTTTTTCACATTCACATATATATATATAATATATGTACAGATATATTTTATATTTTACTGTGAGTCTAGACAACATGGATGGATATTTTGCGCAACGGAGAGGGTACATTCGCCCAAACAGATCGATCCTTATGCAGATTCCAGAGTCCTCGAGACGCCATAGCCGACTCTGCCGCGGCAGGGTACGCAGCAGCAAAGCAACCACAGCCACAGGTCCGGCCGGCGCGGCGGCCAAACTAGGAACCGACTGAGGGTGAGGGAGACGAGTCACGCACCACGCGTCGCCACCGCGCGCGCCGCGCCGCCGCGACACGGACACCGCACGCGGCCGCCATCATCGGCCTCCGTTTTCTTTATCCCCGAAGATCATGGAGCCCAATCCCCGCCTCAAATAACCTCTCGCCGCTCGCGGCCCAACCCAATTCCGCTCAGCCACACGCCATCCCGGCCATCTGCTGGTCCCCCGCCCGAACCGACCTGCCAGAAATCGGGACGCCGGCGGCCGGCGCCGCGGCAATGGAGGTCGCCTCCCCCTCATCCTCCTCAGCCTCCTCTTCCTCCCCGCCGCCGTCCAACCCCAAGCCGCGGCTCCGCCTCAACCCGGCCGCCCTCTTCTTCCGCCCCGTCCCGCCCCCGACCCCGCCCCCATCCCCCGTGGTCGCCCCTTCCTCCGCCGCGCCGCCTCCCCCACGGCCCGACCCCCACGCCCACCCGCTCATCTCCTTCCTCTCCTCCCTCGTCCCGCGCCGCCGCACCAACGACCCTCCCTCGTCCCTGGCGGCGGCGCGGCGGGCGGCGGAGGCGGAGCTGCAGCTGTCGGGGTGCGCGGTGCCGCTCTTCCGGCCCTACGTGGCGCGCCTGCCCTGGCACGGCGGCGCCAGGGCCTGGCTCTCCAAGCTCTTCCCGCGCTACGGCCACTACTGCGGGCCCAACTGGTCCAGCGGCAAGGAGGCCGGCTCCGTGCTCTGGGACCGCCGCCCCGCCGACCACCTCGACTTCTGCTGCTACTGCCACGACATGGCATACGACACGCACGACCAGGCGCAGCTCCTCCGCGCCGACCTCGCATTCCTCCGCTGCCTCGAGGGCAGCCGCAAGACGCCCGCGCTCGACGGCGTCGCCGCCGCCGCAATCTACCGATCCATGTGCCTCTTCGGTATGTATGAATCGAATTGGGAATTTAATTTTGGTGGTGAAAATTCTCTGGTCTACAATGCTGAATTGCGTGTGCAGGGCTCAAGACGATACTGATCCCCTACCGGACCAACCTGGTGCGGCTGCAGACGGGGCCGAACTACGCCGACTTCTTGGCCGATTTCATCAAGAGGATGGCCTCGTCTTCGGGCAGGCCGACCACAGGCGGCGACAAGCAGAGATTGTGAGCGGCGACGTACGTCCAAAGTGATCCGTGGTGAATTGCTCGGTGATTGAGATTGCAGCAACTTGCTGTGCATAAATCAAGATTCGACTGAGGGAGCTGAGCATATTTATTTACATAGAGTACTATCCATCCTCCTTCCTAATTGTAGTCTGCTCATGAGAAGCTTTGGAGTTCTCTATGTGCATATAGCTTAGCATATCCACATCAACAACAATGTGGCCAAGTCGGTGTAACCTAGAATTACGGCAAGGAATTGCGACATTGTACGTACTGTTGATTAAAACAGGTCTCACATTCCACCTCTGATGATGCAGAGCGTGTACAGTTCTGATCTCTTATAAACTTGCACGTGATATGAACTCTCTTTCTTTTATTTATCTTAATATATTCATTCCATTCAGGCCATTCCAATGCTCGCAAGCAAGCACGAAAAAGCTTCTATTTCTAAACGGAAACGCCCAATACATCGAAACTCATTATCCATGGAGTCGAGACTATGAGTCTGTGACATACTATCAAACAAAGAATGCTTTCATGATATGATATAGACGATCGCACAAGGAGGCATGTCAAAAACCACCTCTGTATTTCATTTCATAGTTGACAAGTATCAATTCTGAATTCAGCCATACTCAGAAGGGACTGTTATTCTACTAACAGGACTATACAAGAACGCACTTCGTGCTATCAAGCGTGGACACAATAACCATCTCTAGTTAGGATACGCGATACGGCCTACTGAGCGTGTGGTCGGTCAGATGCGGGATCTAACTTGTTCTCACATAAGCACGTGGGAACAGCCTTGGGAAGTAAGCGCGCTTCCCCTTGACGATCAACCAATACATAGAGAAACAGGGGACGTGAGCAATGGCCATGGCGAGGTACCTGCACCAGATCAATGTTGCGGTGAGGATTGCATGTTCGACGGATGATTAAAGGTAAACTGAAGTGGTAGAGACACGAACCACAAAGGAGCCCCGGATGACGAAAGGTCGAGAAATGGGTAAGGCCACCTGAAGAACATGGTAACTGAATTACACAATCAAACAAAGAAGTGGAATTAAATGGAACTTAGTGTGTGACATTGCATTTGCCCTTATCTGAAAAGCATACTACTGAACTGGTGAAGATATCGGTGTACAAGAACCGGGGAAGTATTAGAGATATTCTATGATACACTTTCACTAATTAGAGCACAACAAGTTTTGTTTAAAACAAATTAGAGCACAAAAATCTTTGTTATCTGTTCAGGAAAATCTAAATTTGGTCAGAACTGTGGCTATTATAGCAGTTCAGAGCATAGTCACACACACCATAAGAATACATCTAACACATGACCCGATAAATTGATAAACTATGCAACATGCAAATGGCAGAGCACATTTTACACAATTCAGAACAGGCACACAAAACTTTGGGATAAGTCGACCACAGGTCTGATTTCATATAGAAACTATAACACATGGCCATGCAAGAGCAGTGTGCCACATTAGACAATAAATCTTCATTTTATTTTCTACTTCTTTTTAAATGTTTACAGCAGCAGTCTCTGTTTTTCCTCTTACAATGGGATTTTACGATAGAAATAAGTCTCTAATTTATTTTATTTCCTACGCTATAGATCTTTATTTTTTTATTAAAACATGCACCTGAGTCAAAAAATGGCAAATTTAAGGCGATCCATCAAACTCGGTCTTATTAAGCGAACAATAGGGAGGAAGAAGAGGACGTACCAAGACAATCCTCCGCAAGCATGAAGGACCCACTGGAAGGTTATATAGGAGCAGCTCCAAAATACGAAAAAGGCAATCCGGTACCAGGGGAAAGGCTGAAAAAAACGAGGTTAAACTGACTAAAGTAACTAAATGAACTAACACAAAAGGAAGAGCAATATGATTTACATGTTGTCTTACCATATTGTTGAGAAGTGTGTCTATGAGTAAAAAAATAGCATTAAGGGAATGCATGCCATCAGTGACCTGAACAAAGATTTAAAAGGTTGATATAACATAGCAAAACATAAGTCAGTATCTTGAAAGCCCTAAATTTGGCGAAACAAGCAATAGCAGAAGCTTATCCATTCATGAAACACATAAGTCATTTTTCTTGTATATATAAGACTAAACCATGATATGAATCAAGTTTCAGAACGTTGATGGCGGTCACTATGTACTAATGTATTGTACTATGGTTCTTATAAATCAACTACTCAGTATAGTTGAATGGCATATAACTGAAAATAAACAAGGGATTCTAAAATTAGGAGTTATGGCCAAGTAGTCCGAGTTGTTGACAATGAAGGCATGTTAGTGTTTACTATAGTATTCAAGCAGAATTTGAAATAATAGTTCACATCCTAGAATGCTAGCGTACCATGGAAAGCCCAAACCTATCACGGTAAAAGAACGGCACAAGTAGTCCCCAAAATGTGACATCAGTCAACATTGACGCTCCTGCACTAGTCTGCAAGCAGATAAATATATTATCAGAGAACAACATAGGCCAATTTACAATATCAGATAACAACATAGCTTGGTATCCGTGGTGCAGATGAAAAGGTTTTAGAAAGACGGGTCGGAAGAATAAAAAGGCAAAAAGAAAGGGTTGAGCTAAAAACACAGTAGTTTGCATGTGAAATTTTGCATCAGCCACTGAATCACATGACATAACATTAAAACACATAAAAATAAGCTATGGTAGTGGTAGCTGCAATGCTGCATAGTTTGAATCAAATAGCTGGACGAGATTGCCATGACTCATTACGCACACTGAGTATAAAATATGACGTATTAGTCATCAAATACTACCGTGGTATATATGCCTACAACCAATACCAGTTTGATTTACAAAACTGTTGAGAAAAACATAACTGGAGGCGACTTGAGTTCAAACCTGGTAGATGATTTGCATGCAACGTCCCCAGAATGCAGCTCTTTTCTCATTTGCTATTTCTTCATAATAGTTCTTCATCTTGTCTACCTCATCTTTTTTTCTCTCTCCAGAAAGGCCACGGTTTTCGACATCAACATTAAGAAATCCATGGGATTCATCAGCTTTTCTCGAGCTTTTCTTTGAGTACACCCAACATCCGTGAGCAGATATAGCAGTCGCAAACTAAAGTAAAAAGGAAAAATAATGAAGCCATTGTAAAAAAACTAAATCAATACATAAGCACATTCAGAGCGGAAAAGGTGGGCATAATTGTGCATGACAGCCTATAGAGGTTTCCCCAATATAGTTACAACTTGTAACACGCTATGCGGCAGAGGTCATACCGCAAAATATATGGTGACTAGTAAAAAGGTCCACCTGCAAAGCCAATTGGGAAAGAAACTAGTCAAACGACAGTTAAGAAACAAGCATAAGAAGTAAATAAAAGCAATGTTGCCTTCAGAGCCACTGCCGGAAGATAGACAACATTCGATATAACGGTTTTGCGTGGGAAAAATAAAAAACCATGCTTGACACTGGAAGCCACTTTAGCTTTATCTAGTAGGAAAAACGATATGGACGCTGGTGAACTTCATTTAGTGGTTTACTTAGGGTGTATGTTTGGTTTGTGACTGAAATCAAGCCTACCAATTTTTTGGTCATGACCATAATTTTGGTTTTTGCTTGGTATTGACAGAATCTTGCATGTCTACCCCACTCGAGTACTATTTTCCTGCCTACTTTAGCTAAAACAAGGGCAAGAAAAACCTTGGCCCAAATTTCGGACGTTGGCTTGACCTCAAACAAAACACACCGATATGAATGAGCGTGATGCTCCGGTGGTGCAAATGGCATCATCGCTTGCCCGGCGACCCTGACCACACGGTGGACTTGGACGCCCAAAAATGGTTTGTGTGTATGACTACGAGGGGACTGGCCAGATGCCACCATTCCTCGTATCCACAATTAAAAAGACGATATGGCTTGGGAAGAGGCTAGCTGCGCCGGGCTGCTCGTCGGCACGATGTAGCGTTCCAATGATTGTAGTGTCTCAACTTCAGGCTCACTTGCAATGATGTGCAAATCTTTCGCAAACTCTGCGAGAAAAACAGGACGAATGTGCATTACAACTGCTGGAATTCTGCTATTGATGTGTAGTGTAGGACCATGGTTCCAACATGCTAGTACAAGCTTGGCGTCATAGAAGTAGAACGGGACATTTGTTTAGGCATGACAGGGCCGCTGGTCAACGCTAACCACATTGTGGACACACTCACACAGACACACACACGCTAGCATGTTCGTACGAACGATGCTGTGTGTGTGGTGAGTGCGCGCTTGTCGAGAATAGTTATGTGTGGTGATTAAGCGAAGGTAGGCGGAGGAGGATGCGTACTGGGTGTAGAAGAAGAAGACGGTGAAGGCGTGGGAGGCGATGTTGCGGGCGAGGAGCGCAGCGGCGGCGGCGAGCGCGAGGGCGCGGTAGCCGAGGAGCCACCCGGGGTGGAGCCGGGACCAGCAGGGGACCCAGAGGTCGGTGGCGCGGAGCGGTGGCGCGGACCGCCGCAGGCGCGGCAGCAGCGCCGCCGCGAGCGCCGCGGGCACGGCGATGAGCGCGCCGCAGACGAACACCTCCCACCGCAGCCAGTACGCGGCGCCGTCCGCCGCCGTCGTCGGCATCACCCCGCGAGGCGGACGGGGGATCTCGGGCGGAGCAACCCTAGCTCGATTGCGCGGGGCGGGACCGCGGGAGGAGAGGAGTTCAATGCGGTGTCCGTCGCGGCTCCGGGTAGTTGGGTTGTGTTGGGGAGCGCGACGACTAGGACGCCGCGAGGGAGACGAGAGACGGGAAGGCCGAGTTGAAGTAGACGTGGAGCTGTGGAGACGGTGGGAAACCGGGACGTTGCCGTGTCTTTTTTCTGTTCCGGTGGATGGTGGGAACTGCGTTCACGGCACCGGCCACCGGCGGCCGGCGTGGAGTACAGAGTCTGGACGCATTTCCTTCCTTCCTCGCGGCGGATCCGAACGTCTGGATGAAGGATGCGCCACGCGAACTCCGGCCAAAATATGAATCCGGATACATTTTCTTCCTCTCAGATGTGAATCCGTATATTCGTGTTAGAGAATCTGCCTACACGAACCTTACATGCTGTGTTCGCAACCAAGTTTGTTTGGTTAAACTACTAAGATTTTTCTTAAGAAAAATCTTTCTCGTAGGTTGAGTGGATTGAAAAATCATATGAAACTGTATTGCAAAGGAATGCTTAGAAAAAAACTTACATTGTCAAATCTTACAAATGAATCAGCTAGATATTGAAAAATTCTAGATGAAAGAAGCCAAAGCGAGGAGTTTCAGTAGCTTGTGGTCAGCAGAAGCGAGAAATTTAAACACCATATTGAGAAGCAAAGCTTCCATGTGCACACGAGATACAACACGGAACTCAAAGGGGGTAAACAATGTGAACTGATCATTGACTTCCGTTGGAGGCCCGGTCAATCTTATTGGCAGGCAGCAGCTCCTCATAGCAAAGCATCTTCTGAACCTAGATCTAGTCAAATGCTATTTTTCTGGATCTGTTTTGCTGTATCAACATATAAAAATCAGAGTTGCTGGTGTATCAGGAACTCCATGATCAACAAAAACTGCAATATCCGAGTACAAAGCTCTGAAGGGCCTTCCGCCGAAATGACAGCACATCATCCAGTGCAAATTACAGATCTGTGCTGACTATAGAATCCACAACAAGTAGCAGAGGACCTGCCTCACCAGAGGCACGGTAATTCTGCACATAGACTTGAAGCATCATGAGAATTGCCATCTTTGCTTGAGAATTCCGAGCCAAAAAAGCGACGGCACTTGCCTGTTACCGCTTGACCCATTGGAAGCTCTTTCTCGCCTTGGCCTTTCCAGGCTTCTTCCTTTCAACCACCCGTGAATCTCTGGTTAAGTATCCAGCTGTTTTGGAGCAACAATTACGGGATAAGTAACTTTTGAAATGAAAAACGGTAGCGAGAGCGAGACAACTACATTTGCTATAGTATGGATGCAGTCCGGGTTTTTAATTTTGCTTTTACCTGCTTTGAGATATGGACGTAGTCCTGGCTCCCAATTCTGCAAAGCCCTGCTGATCCCTAGGCGCACAGCTCCAACTTGCCCTGCATTTGGGGAAATAAACTCAATATGGATATATGTAATGGATGAGGTATGATTAATTAAGCATGTAGTGTTCGTTCATAACAGTAAGCCAACATATGCAATGGACAGAAAATCTGTACTGTATAAAGTACAACAACTAATTAAAGGTATAAGGAATCCAGCACGGGAGTTGAATTGTTAAATATGGATACTTCAAAGATTACAAACATATTTCGTGTTCTAGGATCCTTAGAGGCAATATAGGGAAATATATAGACTCCATGGTTTCAGCTTCTAAATTATAATTGTAGAGAAAAAAAAATTCACAGCACATAACTCTACCACGTGAACATGCAGTTTGCACATCCATGCATAGCTCATATAGTTTATGCATGAGTTCCTTTCCAATTTTCAGTACAGAAAGTACAAAACTTATGGACTAATACATGCATGTCAGCAGATGCTACCATGTGCTGGTCATGTCCTCTTAAATCAGCATACTTCTACCGGAATCGTAAAACACCATTTCATATTGACATGAGGCTTCATATACATACCCTATTAAGAGATCATTTACTGAACTTTTAAAACTGACCTGAGACACCACCACCTTTCACAGTACAAGCTACATCCCAAAGCCCCAATGTCTTGGTTACAGTAAATGGCCGTAGAAGATCAGCTCGATGGTCCAAAATTGGGAAGTAAGCATCAAACTGCTTCTCATTGACAACAAACTTGCCATCACCTGGCTGAATCCAAACACGAGCAATGCTGCACTTCCTTTTACCTGTTCCATAAGCCCTTCCTTGCTCATCAACTTGTCTTACGCGTGCCTTGGCAATCTCCTCTTGCATTTGGCGTTCAACTTCAGCTCTGCTTGAAGTTGCGTTCATTTTCTGGATAGCTTTGTCTTGTATTTCGCTTAGGGGAGGCAATCCCGGTATTCCCCTGGCATCCTTCAAGAGGATCAAACTGTCAATCATCTCCTCTGTAATCCCAGAGGCAGAAATGAGATCCCCAAATGCACGATCTGGACCTGCAACAAGGGAAAAAGGTTCTTATCACTCTCTTACTTACAACATCATATATTGTCGATCACTACGTAACCGGAATAAAAATTTGTAAATCAGAACAGGCAACCGCTAGGTCATACTCCCTCCGGTCAGCTTTGATTGTCGCAAGGTAGTAGTACAAGTTAGTAGTAGCGTAGCACACTCCCACGTCAATCTTTCTTGATCGGAGGTAGTACTAAATACTCCAATTACTCATGAAGAGGTGCACCAGAGATCATAAATCATGAATTCATGATCACCAGTAGTGGTAAATTAACTATACATCCATTAGGCCACTCCTATATCATCTTAACATATTAGTTTTCAGCAGTGTAAACCATTTTGCCACTTATATATCGTCTTATCGTATTAGGCAGTTTGCGACCTAAGGCAAACACTACTTGAGACCAACATTTGTATATAAACTTGATCACGAGATAACCTTAAGCTGCACTGAAATGAATGGCATCCTAAACCACATGCAAATCATCAGGGCTCGCAAGATCTCAGTCGAGAATACAAACCCAATAGCGCATATCTAGACTAGAGAATAACACCTAAATGGTATATGCAGTATCCAGTTCAAATGCAGCAATCTATCACGATTACGAAAACCATCCCACAGCTTAAACTTCGGCACTAAATCAGATAACTAACTAAGCCAGCATGCGCAAACACAACGACATGTACTCCAATTCAGTTAGTAGACTACTAGGAAGTCAAACTGCATATTCATATAAGCATTTCCAAATCACCTTTAAGAGTCTCCATCAGCTGCTGCTCTCTCGCCTTGTTCTCCTGCCGCTGACGCTCTGCATCCTCGTCTTTCGCAGGAACAAGCTCTTCCATCTCAGCAGCCCCGTCCCCGATCCCCTCAACCACGTCGTCATCTAGCACGGCTGCGGCGAACAGATCGTCCTTCTCATCCTCCAAATCGATGGACCACGGCTGAACATCCTCGGCCGGGGCCGCCCTTCTCGCCGGCGGAGCTGCCGCCGCAGCCGTGTCCTTGTAGATCTCCTCGAACACGTCACCCTTCTCGCTGTCGTCCGCGAGGAAGCTCTTCGCCCACGGGTCCTCGGCGAAGGCGCTCGATCCCAGCGGCGCTTCGCCGCCTTCGGCGGCGGCAGGGTCTACATCGGCGAAGGGATCCGGATCGCCGGATTCCGGGTCGAAGGCCCACGGCTTTCTGGTGTCGTCGTCGCCGCCGCCGGAGGTGGAGAGGAGCCGCGGGGAGAGGAATCGGGCGGGGAGGCGGCGAAATGGGAGAGGGGCGGATAGAGGAGAGGAGGACGAGGGGCCGGCGACGGCGTTGGTGGTCGTGGTTAGGGTTTGGAGACCGCGGCGGAGGTGGTGGGAGGGGTGGAGGAGGCGGCGTAGCAGCATGGTGGTGATGCGCGGAGTGGGGCGGCGACCATTCGTGCAGGGCTAGCTAGGGTTTTAGCGGCATAATTCTTTTTTGTTTTTTTCTACCAGATTCCTCTTCGAGAACGCCTTCTCGGGTTGTTACGTAATGCGAACGTGAAAGCGTATTCTACTTGCTTCCTTTCGCGCACTTGAGTACACTTGATTTCAGTGATTCTGTAGACGGATTCTAAAAACCATATAAGTACATCTACACGTTTACTATGTACACTAAATTTGCAGCGAAACATCTTTTCAAATGTATTCTGAACAAAAGGATAGATGTAGAATGAGGTTCTGTTTTCCCTTTTTAAGTCGTGATTTATGTATCATCATTTATCAAGCAAAACTATGTAGATATGTAAATAACATGTGTATGTATCCACGTAAATTACTATTAGATCTTCTAAAATTTGAAATACCCATCGGAGTTCGAAGTAAAAAAATCTCTCTCCTTACGAACTTGATAGTGGTCATTCCGGATTTGAGTGAAGATTTCTGAATCTCAAGTTAAGTGATCACTTTACTTTAATTTTTTTAGAAATATATAAATGACTACAATATAATTTTTTTTACGTGTTATCAACGATGTATTGCACAACACGTGTAAAATCTCAATTTAAATTAAATTATGTTCTGATCAAACAAAAACGATAAAGTGTGAATCTGAGTATACAAACCTTCAAATCACAAAAACATATAGGATTTTGTTATTTTTAGCTCATAATACAAAAACATTGCATATGATTTCACATGTTTATAGGATACTACACCCACAATTTTCTTCATTTTTTTAATATGTAGTTTTTGAATTTTTCTAAATAAAGAGATCAAAATTCGAGAACCTAGTCTCTGTCGGGGAAAAAAGTCGACCTCCAAAGAGAGCGTCTCGTGGTGAGATCTCCGATTATCCCTTCCCTTCTCCAGTCCGCCGGCGCCCCCAAATCGTCTCGTTCCCCGATCTACCACTCCGATGGCGGCCCTCCCGGACGAGCTCCTCGAGGAGATCTTCCTCCGCCTCCCCACGACGGCTGACCTCGCCCGCGCCTCCGTGGCCTGCTCCTCCTTCCGTAGCGTCATCACCGACCACTCATTCCGCCGCCGCTTCCGCACGCTCCACCCGCCACCCCTCCTGGGCATCATCCCCACCACCGCCTCCTTCATCCCGGCCCACCCGCCCCACCCCTCCGCCGCCGCCGCCCGCACCTTATCCAACGCCGACTTCTCCTGCTCGTTCCTCCCCTCCCCCGAGCAATGGCGGTGGCACGACTTCCGTGACGGCCGCGCCCTCATGGCCGGCGTCCCACAGGGAAGCAACGTCCACCCCAACGACTACGATCCCCGCTACCTGGATATGGACTTCGCCGTCTGCGACCCACTGCACCACGGGAGCTACGTCCTGCTGCCTGCAATCCCCGACGACCTAACCGCTTTGGTCGATCAACCAGACATTTTGAACGTCGAACGCTTCCTTTCCCCTTCCGGCGAGGAGGACGACGAGTACACTTCCTTCACGGTCATGTGCTTGGTGGAGTGCGCGACCAAGCTTATCCTATTCGTCTTCTCTTCTGCTCTCGAACAGTGGCAGGCCATCACATTTCACGGTTGGGGCTCCTTGATATCAGGATCGGTCTATTGTCAGTTATGCTACCGCTACTGTGTGCGCAGATGCTTCTGTTGGCCGATGCCAGAGATGAACAAGATGCTCATGTTTGACACGCGCAGTATGAAGTTCTCCTCTATCGACCTCCCACCTGGACCCGGAACTCGTCGGGTGGTCTTCGTGGAGGCAAGAGAAGGAAGGCTTGGGATGTTCACTCTTCCTGATGATGATGAATTAGAATTTGCTCATGTCCTCCAGTATGACGTGTTGCGAAGCGAGGGGGACGGTCCGAATCAGTGGCAGTCGGAGGCGACGATATTGCTGCCATTGGGTTCTCACTATAAAGCCATGGGTGTAGCTGGGGGATATTTGCTCCTTCAAGTGATTCCAGAAGGCTTCTATTCTATTCCTTCTCATGAAAGGCCAGACTTGGACTGTTTCACAGTGGATCTCCAGACCTTGCAGCTTGAGTGGTTTTGTCGGATTAGGCCTACTGTTATACTTCCTGACCTTTATGCCGGTTTTCCACCGTCCTTGTCTCTACCAACTATTTGAAGTGGTAAGCTTGCCCTTAGCTTTAATTTTACTTTTCTTGTGCATGCAAAATGATGTCACTGTCAGTTTGATGGTATGGTATTGTGCTCTGTGATTCTATTTATATTTTAGTACACAATGCTCACTGTGTCAGAATTAAATCAAATTGAACCCATTTAATCCTCACAGCGCACTGTTGGTGCTTGTATGATATTCTAATGTATAGTTTATGTGTGCAATTGCAAAGCTGTTTAACTCAAAGAAAACAAGAAACATTTGTTTTTCATTTTGTGATTATGCATGGCATCGTTATGAGACTACATACAAATAAAAGTCAAAGCACCATCACATGGTCTACTGAAATGCTCCATTTAAGTTGTACTTGGACATATATTGCCTATTTAGTTATACATGCCTTTTTTTCATTACAACCTATCTTTAGTTCCATTTCTAATTATCTCTTAACAATTTCCATCTAAGATGTTTGATTTAGCTGCACTTGGCATGTAGTGGCTATTTTCCTTGAGTTATATATCCTGTAGAATTTCAAATGATATCTATAAACCCTTTGCGTATTTCTCCCAGTTTATTGCATTAGTGTCTTCATACCGACTTTAGATTTTATAAAGACCAGGTATCATGACATTATAGCAGGAGACAAACCTTTTATCAGAACTAGCACTTTATACCATCTATTGTCCAGTATGGTTGCACTTTGTTGTGTACATGATGTCTTCTAGATTCCCACTGAATGCTACGTTTTTGGTTGGTAAGACTCTCAGTGCAGCTGAGAGAGCATGCTGGTTTTTTCTCGTGGTACTGTGAGTTGGGGAAGCTTCCTATATTATTGCAGGGATAGAGTTCTTAATTTTTGGAGAAAATCAGTGTTTGAATTGAAAACCCAAAGCTCCAACACATTATTGGGTCTGGAGTAGGCAACATTTCCCTTGCTTTTTGAAAAGAGGCTGATTCCAATTGTACGCTTGAATCTATGTTTTCCCTATTATCTCAAATGTTCTTGCTGTTAGGACTTAGATCATATGTTGACCCTTTATGCTATAAAGATTACCATCCACATTCACAGTGGCCTAGTCTTATTTTGTTTCAAATAGTTGTTACTGGTGACTTAACATTTATGCATTGTGGTGTCGCTTATGTGGTTTTGCCTAGTAAATTCTCTTTCGTGGAACTGCAGTTTTGCGGACTTCGGAAAAATAACAGTGCAAGTTTCCATGTCTGATCAAAGCATTTTTTCCACCAGGCTGCATGTTCAACTTTTAGCATATTGACTTCTGGCGAGTCTCTGAAAGTAAATGTCTGTATTTTATCTGAGAAGAATGGTTTCTCATCACATCCTATTGCAGGGTTTAACCTGCATATGGAGGATCATCTATTGTTGGGTCGGGTTGTTGGTGCTGAGCTGATGGTGCAGATATCTTGGACCAAAACAAATGCGCTCTTGTCCATCTGTCTTTCCATTACATTTCAATGTAGGTGAAAAAGCCTACAGTCTGAGTTCCAAAGATCATCACTGCCGACGCCGAAGTGGATCGTTTCCCCTACGGGTTGCCTGAAGATTAATGTTGATGGGGCGGTGGCAAAATCTGAGTCGTGGTGCTTGTACTGCGGTTGTAAGATACAACACTCGAAGCCATGGTTTTTAGAGAAGCACCAGCATTGGCTGCCGATATGGGACTTCAGCATCTATCGACTCCAACCGTCAGGAAGTAGTATCAGCTGTCAATGTACAAAATTAGATGTATTTAGCATATAATCAGAGATTCAGTATTTGTCAGCTTAGCTAGAGGAGCTACATCGCTCCATACTGGCCGGCATTTTTGGTTTGATAAACCTCCGGGTGGTTATTGTATTCCATATTTAGTTGAAGAAGAAAGCAGATTTTTATATATGTATATAAAAAGCAGATCTGCTGTTCTCGTTATTCATGCATAAAATGCCTGAGAAAAAACTTGGTGATCCTGGACAAACATATTCAGCTGGTGGATCAGCGCTAGTTTCCTCGCAGATGGATGGCATGCCTAAATTTTTTTTCACTGAAAAGTTGTGGTTGGTCTGCTCTGCGGGTTACTGGGAAACCCTTTCAAGGGGATGCTAGAACTGGTAGAGATTATGTTTCGTTTTCGAAAATGGAGCAGGGTTTGAGCCTGTTCTTTTAAAAAACAACCTATGCAAATGCCTTGAAGTTTTTGCTGCTTCTGTGATCTCCCAGAACCCAGCCACGAGCTGGTGCGATCAGCAAAAGGAGTAAAGTATTGCAGTTGCTTTCGCGGTCTTTCTTTTTTCCGTCAATGCGTTTGTGAAGTATTACTCGACGAAGGGATAACATGTCCATCGATCTGAATCTGTAGAGAAGACTACTGTGCTTCCTCCACTGTACATTCGCTGCCTCTCAATTCTGTTTTTTAGCGCAAACGGTAGAAGCTTTATTAAGCAATAGAGGTAATGTTTACATCGATGCGGTAGCAAGCCAAACATATCGGCCTACATGTAATGTACTCCCTCTGTACTAGCATGCTAAAACGTCTTATAATTTGATACAGACGGAGTAATACAGTAGATAGATGTGTCAGCGTTCACTTCCCGCCGCTCATGACTGAATGCAGCCTTAAACCTTCTCATCGCTGAATTGTCATTGATCTTGTTGACGATGTTGGAGCAGTAGGAGATAACATGCAGCTTCTGCGCTTGCAGGTCCTCCGCAAGGGATAGCATGGCTCGGCACAAGCTTGGGCTTCAGAAGCGTCGTCCACTTCAGAAGTGTCGTCCTCGCTGGCTTGGACCACAAGGAAGCCTCTCGGTCTACCATGGCCATGACCGCATGGAATCGGTTGATGAAGGTGTGCGTCAAGAGGGGTGATTGCTGCTCCCCATCAAGGAGAAATTTCCAGCATGCCCACAATATTTGCCTAGAAGCTCACCAAAACCTCAATGAATTGTTACTTAGAAAGAATAGCCAGAGTTTTTGCAACTTTTTCAGCTCCCTACATCAGTAAGTCGAAGAATCATAGGGCCCCGACCTTGCTTCCTATGAAATACTTCAGTGGCCAGCAGGATCAGCAACCTTGCTCCTCTGACTTGCAGTTTTTGCAACCCTGCTTTCTCTAATCTAGACCAATAAGAAATACAATGAGTTGTAAGAAAAACAATATTGGTAGGATCCCCAAGACATACCGAAACAAGCCTTCTTTCTAGTTATCCAAAGAGCCCATATCAGGGAGGCCACACCAGGCGAAATCAACCTCCGGACTGTTTGTCAAATTAAAAGCACACTTAATGACATTCCACACATATCTAGTATTGGACAAGTAACAAAAAAAGTTCAATACTTTCACTGCTAGCATTACCAATCCAACCTCTGTTAAGGACATCCTTAGTTAGAATGTTCTTTCTAAAAGCCAGCCAAAGAAAACCAAATATCCTTAAAAGGACAAGCAGTTTGTCTTACTTTCAAAGCTACATACAAAGAAATTAACAAAAAATACCAGGTGAAGTGAGGGTCCATTTACACTTGTCCTCCTCTTCATTCAAACGCACATTAGCACACAGATTTACTAATTCCTACAATTTTTTTAGCTAGATCCTCAGAGAGATTTCTTCTGATATTCAGATAACACAATACTTCAGCAAAAACTCTACTAGCAGTAATATATTTGCTATGAGAAAGGTCCTACGGTACAATGTAGAAAATTTTACTGCCAAAACAATAATTTAAGATGAAATGATTATTCATACTATTGCATTTCAATGAATGCGTGCTGCAATCAACCGCTGGCCGGTTGACCCAGTAAAAGGATTAGAGTGGCAGTGTGTCAATATAGTCCTTCCAGTAAAAATCAGTTATAGTGGATTTTTGACATATATATATATATATATATATCTCTTTCTATGATGTCACGTCACACTTTGCTCCCATTCTCCACTACATTTTGGTCTCCTGGATGATGATCATCGAATGGAAAAAAAAAATAGAAGCAGAGTGAACCTATGTGGCTGATACTGCTAGTGGCTGCAACAAAATATCTCCGGATGGCCGCTAGCCTGCTATCAACGTACTATTTATTAATACTGTTATTCAGAGCAAGTGGAATGAATGAGTTATCAATCCTAATTCTTGAAATGGACTTCTTTTTTGCAAGTGATGGACAAGACGATAGTGCCTAGTTCTGCCCAAAATAACACTGCATGCTCTGCTGCCCTCAATAGGAGGAATGGGACTGAGACATCACCTTGTACGTACCAGTCTACCAGATAAGACGGATACTCGCAGGCCCGTTGTTAGTGCATGACACACAAGCATGCACCTAAAAGCCAGAAAAATCTCCAATCCTTTTGCTGTATTTAGTTAGTGTGTGCACTGGTCCATCAGCTGAATGAAATAGAGGCCCCATTTCCATTTTCAATGTCCCTCCTGTAGTGCGGGGACACTCTCATCTTCAATTACACCTTTAATAGCGAAACACATGATAGTCCACTGATCGTGTGGACATACTACCCGGCATGTAGACGAAACGACGTAGCAGAACTCATGAGATAACTGGCACTACAACTCCCCGCCATTCAGCCGTGGATATCAGTAACAATGGCCAGCTTCCTTCCTGAGCTCAATTCCTCCTGTCGATCCTCAGCAAAACACGCGGTGACACACTAGAACTGTTTCCTACCTCATGTATGCCGAGAGCGTGGTTCTGAAGAGTATGAGCCCTTAGCTAATGCTAGAATCTTGTCCTTGTCCTCTTGAGATTGTCAACCTGCCCAATAGTTGAGAAATGAACACATACATACATAGCATAGCATATTAGCTCATTCAGCACCTAGCAGGAGATATACTCAGTTTGTTTGCTACCAAAGCAAGCTCTAAAAATCACACCCAGTTACTTTGAGCCATTCGCCGAGAGCAATTGATCAATATAGTATATAAGTGATTGTCAGGCCTTTAGGAATCTCCAAAATATTCCCCACTAATAGTCCCACTTGCATGTGTTTTGCCACTTGTACATGTAGCGAGAATAGACAGGTAGGCCCTCCACTCTAGTAATTTAGTTGCAATGCTGCCTATTTGTGTCTATAAAAGGTGGAGCACAGAGAAGATATGGATATGCCTCTCCACCGTTAGCTATCTTCTGAATATAATTTGAGTATAACAATAAACGGGTGCAGTGAAGGTGAAGTGATCCAGCATGCTGCCCAGGAGCCGAACTCTTCCAACTAGGATCCACGATAGCGCTGTAAGATCCATCTAATTACCATCTCTTTGATCAAACATTAAGTGCTTTGTTTAGAGGAACTTCAGTGAGTCACATGTTGTGTTTATGTAATATGGGCGTAGCTGGACCCGAACCGCGAAGGGAGGCGGTACCTCCAGGTCGAGGCCCAGCCCATCACTACCAAGATCGACGAGGACGCACCGGCGGACAACAACACCACTGGCGGCGGCAGTAGTAAATGCTTCGATGACGACGGCCGGCTGAAGCGGACGGGCACGGTGTGGACGGCGTCTTCGCACATCATTACAGCGGTGATCGGTTCCGGGGTGCTGTCTCTCGCATGGGCCATCGCCCAGCTGGGCTGGCTTGCCGGCCCCACCGTCATGGTCCTCTTCGCCTTTGTCATCTTCTTCACCTCCAACCTACTAGCTGACTGCTACCGCACGGGAGACCTCGCCACTGGCGGGCGGAACTACACATACATGGACGCCGTCAGGGCGAACCTGGGCGGTGCCAAGGTCAAGGTCTGCGGTGCCATCCAGTACCTCAACCTATTTGGAGTCGCCGTCGGATACACCATTGCTGCCTCCATTAGCATGATGTGAGCGATCTCCACATGACCACACCCCTAGACTTTCTTCATTTCGAGTCCAAAGCTTTTGCCAGCAGTACCTTTGTTGATGGCTAGATGCATGCAACAGGGCAATCAAGCGTTCGAATTGCTTCCACGCGAGCGGTGGGAAGAACCCATGCCACATGTCCAGCAACATGTACATGATCATCTTCGGCATCGTACAGGTCTTCTTCTCACAGATCCCGGACTTCGACCAAGTCTGGTGGCTCTCCATCGTCGCCGCCATCATGTCTTTCACCTACTCCATTGTCGGCCTCAGCCTTGGTGCCGCCCAGGTCGTCCAGAACAAGGCCTTCCAAGGCAGCCTTATGGGCATCTCCGTCGGCGCCGTCACCAAGGCCGGCACCGTCACCCCTACGCAGAAGATCTGGCGCAACCTGCAGGCACTCGGGGACATCGCCTTTGCTTACTCCTACTCCATCATCCTCATCGAGATCCAGGACACGCTCCGAAGCCCTCCACCGGAGACGCGCACCATGCGAAAGGCCACTGTCGTCAGCATCTCCGTCACCACCGCCTTTTACCTTTTGTGCGGCTGCGCGGGCTATGCGGCATTCGGTGACGACGCCCCCGGCAACCTCCTCACTGGCTTTGGCTTTTACAACCCCTACTGGCTACTGGACATCGCGAACCTCGCCATAGTTGTCCACCTCGTTGGGGCCTACCAGGTCTACTCCCAGCCGCTCTTCGCCTTCGTCGAGAAGTGGGCAGCCCGGCGCTGGCCTAAGGTCGAAGAGTACGATCTTCGGATTCATGGCCCCGGTATGCATGCCTGGAGGGTCAACGCGTTCCGGCTGGTGTGGCGGACATGCTTTGTGGTTCTAACCACCGTCGTGTCCATGCTACTGCCCTTCTTCAACGACGTCGTTGGCATCCTAGGCGCGCTAGGCTTCTGGCCGCTCACCGTCTACTTCCCTGTGGAGATGTATATTGCGCACCGCAAGATCAGGCGGTGGAGCACGACGTGGGTAGGGCTGCAGGCACTCAGCCTCGCGTGCCTTGTGGTGTCCCTGGCGGCGGCAGTAGGCTCCATTGCCGGCGTGCTGCTCGACCTCAAGTCCTATCACCCATTCCGCTCAATGTACTAATCCGCTGAACCTAACCAGCTACATGTGTTTCTGCGAATAGACCGTGCTTAACTCATAGTCATGCCATGAGTTAATAAATATCGTGCCTTTCCTCGAAAATAAGTTTTAACAAATCTACACGTGTCCTTAAGGTCAGACCATATACAGATCAAAGATAATAATTTGTGGCAAGTACGCTGTGAGCATGGTCTGACCTTATACTGAATCCAGTATAAGATTATGGAATCCAATCAGACAATTGAGCTAGAAATAATGGTTGGGAAAGTGTAATTGAGCTATGATAGTACTAGCTTGGTAATCTAACAATTTAGAAAACAGACAATTGATTACTTTTTCAAAATTTGGAGCTAGTTGGTAACTACCGGTCACCCCTGCTAGATTTCTAAAGTAAAATCTCAACTTGACAACCCATGGAAAGTATTCACAAAATAAATATAATTGCGTTCAGGTTCCAATGTTCAATGGCGTAAACAAATCATTCGATTTAGATGAAATTCAAGTGCGAATAGAGATGATATGAATGAAGAGACCTCACGAGAAGTCCTGTCAGCAAAAGCCCAAAAAAACTTCTATTGGAGTTGAAACCACCTTGTCTCCATTGCTGAGCTTTGTCTTCAAATCATCTGGTAATTTTTGCACATCATATTGTGAGCTAACACAGCAAAACTACACTAATCAGAAAATATAAGACTTCCGTCCCTTAATTATAGCAGATATATATTGCATATGCAACGCCATCCAAACCACCAAGAAGATATATACTGACTTCAAAACTAGTCCTTGGTGGGGGTATGGTAAAAGCAACACAATCGAGTCAGCAAACACGAAGACAGAAAACAGTGCATAACTGCAGACTGGAATAAAAATACTCTACTACTAAAGACTGGAACATAATGTATATCTTCTTTTATGAACTATAGGTGCCATTGAGCTGAGAATTTGAATATTCTCGCCACGAGAAGAACCCTGGGGACTAATATAGAAAATATATAAGGCAACAGATAAGAAAGTGAGAATGAATATAACATGAATGCACTTAAAGTGCAATATTTGTAACAGAACAACCTAAAATATCCTACACAAATGTATCGCATGTACTCCCTCTGTTTTTTAATATAAGATGTTTTAGCTTTTACCTAGGTTGAAATGTATCTACATGTATCTAGATATATTTTAGTGTGCATGTTCACCCAATCAAGTGTGCATTTAGTCAACATGTGCAATGTCTAAAACTTCTTATATTAAAAAACAGAGGTAGTAGCAATTAGACACATAAGACTGGCATACCTCAAACATCAAATTTTATTTTCCTTCCCAACTCCGCATTCTCAAATAAGATTGACATGCTTTTGGATCTTCACCTAGTGGCAGTAAATGTATATCGAAAGTTTCTCCATAGATTAGACACCCAATAGACAGTCCCTGTTCTGACCTCAAGGCCCATTCCAAGAAGCACCCAGCAGTCCAGACAGCATTGTCACGGTTTTCCATTATCACTGGTGAGTAGACTAGCATGACTGTACATAAGCAAATAAATTTGGGTGACCAAGTTGTACACAAGATCGAGACCACTAGAGCATAATCATCTCATTATACAACCTTGTTTGATTTTGATACAACTTGTAACATGGAGGAAGTTGTGTCCCAACAGTAAATTAACCCATCCTCTGTGTTCAGCATTGATATCACACATTCCAGGGCCTCAAGATGGATACGTACAACAACATCCCCTCATTCCTACCTAACTGACTACAACTCCTAGTATATATACAGGATTTCCGCCATTTTCATATTACATCATACTTGCTCACTTGGCATCAAGTAAGCTCTTATCTTGTGAGAAGTGAGAACTCAATAGAAGCACTGGGATCTTGTAATACGGAATCATGTTGTAGAGACAACCAGAAGCAAAGCTTTGGAGCATATCCAAAGTAATTTTTTGTTGTTTCAACAAAGATCAAAGGGGAGAGAACATAGTCACCAACTTCAAGCGTCAGATGTAGTACATTGGGAAGACTGCTCATGAACTCTCTCCTTGTACATTCTACGATAACCTAGAAGAATGCAATGCCGAAAGTATTAGCAATTTCATACAGTAAACATAATTTATTTCAGACGGTTCCCCAATGATATTGATCAGAAGTATCACCTGCATCTACTTCTCGGGTAGCTTTCTGCCACCTGCCCTTCTTGTTACTGAATTCTGAGACGAAATCTGTTCTGGTTCACTTGCAGCATTTGGTCTGATGCAGTGCAGCAACCATTCTCGAACTAGATAGTGATGTCATGTATGAGTCTGGCCGGTGGCCGGCGAGGAGGTCCGGGCCCAGGTCGTGGACCTGCAGCTAGGATCCGAGTACACGGCCGGTGATTTGGGGCTTGAGGGCGTCGGGGGCGGAGAGGATGAGGAGGCAGCCGGGGGTTTGTGGAGGAGGTGGAGGTGGAGAAGAAGGTGGCGGCGAGCGGGGGGTCCGAGGAGAGTCATCATGCCGCCGTTGGGATCCCCCATGAACGGAAGCATCCGACGGCGGTGAGGACGACGGCGACGGCGCGAGAGAGGCTGCTACTCTGGGAGTTAGCCGTGAGTGGCCCGTGGTGTCGAGTACTAGCTTAGGCCCACAGGCCGAGAATATATGCTGGCCCATGGGCGAGATGAATGCGCATCCCGGGCCGACACATTTGCGTGTGCGTTGGAATGGGTACCACATTTTGTGGCTGTCTCATTCAGGCTATCAAAGCGAGATGAAAGCGCAAAAAAAAGCGCAACCCTAAAAAAAAAGCGAGATGAACTCATCGATAAATTGACAGAGGATCAGTCTGTTTACACAGAGGCTAGGGTGCTAGACCGAGCATAAACTTATTTCAAAATTAAGTGTAGTACTCAAGAAAAATCATCACACTTTAGTAGGGGTGGGCACCCCCCCCCCCCTTGGAACGATCGGTGCGATACTTCGATGTCCATATTATTTCAGTTATGAGAAATAGAGCCCCATTCGGTCATTATAGGATCACGTAATCGAGAGATTGGTCAGTCGAGAAATGGTTCTGTTCACCGTTTGGGACTAACATATCAAAAATGGGATGACACGCGGGCACAAAACCATGTTGGGATGCCTAGGTTGGTTGGCTAGAAAGTCCACGTGACCTTGCACTAAACTGGGCTAGGCTTTGACTACAGGACACGTTCACAAGCAGGCAAGCACTACGGTAGGTTGCCGACACATACTTTTTCAGCGGTAGATCAATCGAACAAGGAAGGAGAGAGCCATAATTTCTGTTGAGCGCATTTCGACGATTGATTTGGAAATGATCGGGACGATTTGATTATATCATGTGTTGTTCGGACTCTACGGGGCGCGAGGCTACGGGTTGTGAAACGAGAAAGGAGGGGATAAGGGAAGGACTCGGTTAGTCGGTCAATTCGGTTGTACGAGCACATGGACTGAAAGTACCGAAATAAATTCGGGTTCTACACATCCCAAACCGATCTCAGCACCGAAAATTTTGGGTTCGGTCGCTTTGGCTTCGGTCTAAGTTAATACGGTCCGATCATTCGGTTCTCTCAGGTTTTATGCCCACCCCTACCTATTAGGACTCCATAAACCTGTACTGACATTTCGAACGAATCTCCCAAAATTGGTTAAGTTGAAGAATTAAAGAGAGAGAAAACACAATCTCCTACGGAGTAAGTTAATTCAGCAAACAAAATATCTTATACAGTACAAACCAACACGACGAGCTCAACGGTACAACAGAGCACACCCGTTTAGAACATCTTTGGGACCAATTTGCCTAGGCAAACCGTCATTTATTCAGGGACATGGAAGCCACACCATGCACGCACGCAACAAGGGTGGGGCGAGCGAGCGGACGCAACGCTGGTGGGCATGGAGGTATCAGTGGCAGTGCGCTGTGCAGAAGCAGCGGCGGCGGAAGCCGCGGCAGTGGCCGCCGGAGAACCCCTCCGCCGTGCAGACGCTGGCGCAGTTGGACTTCCTCACGCACGGCCCCTTGAACCGGTGGCTCTGCGACTCGCACGTCCGCGCCTCCGCCATCACCGCTGGACCGCCCATCTCCTCTGCAGGACAACAGCAACACAGAAACACCGGCGGCGCAATCCGTCAGATCAGAACCACCAGAATGTTATCAATCAGGATTGCAATTTGCATTACATACCTGTGGCGGCGAGCAGCAGCACGAGGAGGAGGGCGGCCGGGAGAAGCTTGCGTGGAACCTCCATGGCCGATATCGATCGGTTGCTTTCCTGCTACCGGATAGACAGTGTATCGCTGTGTGGAACGATGGAGTCTGTTGTGAGTTTTTCTTGCGGGCGACATGTACCTTTTATAGCAAAATGTGAAGCAACGGTGAAGAATAAACAAGAGTACGTCCACGTAAAGATCAGTCGGCACAGCTACTTACTTTACCCTACAGCTTATGCGAGTAGCTGATTGTGGCTACCACCTTTCTCCAAGCTATAGGCGAGGACTATTTTTTGGCGTGACTGCGTTGCCGACAGTTTGAGCTCTGACGGCGTCTGCTCACTTCGAGACCTGTGTGCATCAATCTCTGCTCGACACGCGTAGCTATAGTTCGACAACGTTTTTTGCCTGAAATTTCTCTTTTCTATGAAGTTTAAATAATAAAGTTTTTCTACGAAACTTTTGGCGCACGTCATGGTTTTTTGGTTACCGGTCAGCAAATCGGGTTACCGGTCGGTAACCGGATATCCCGAGCACCCCCAGGAAATGCTCATATTGGATGAAAAGTCTCGATTTTTGTAAAAAAAATTATGAAAACTTCCA
This sequence comes from Poa annua, assembly GCA_026929855.1. NCBI lineage: Eukaryota > Viridiplantae > Streptophyta > Magnoliopsida > Poales > Poaceae > Poa > Poa annua. Next base: position 12,126,685 of record CM049433.1, on the reverse strand, counting down.
GAAAATGGTCAAACCGGGAACCAACAAATTTGAATCTTCGAATTTTAGATTTTAAATTCGTCTTGTAACCGGTCGGGATTTTCCGGTAACCGCGGTAACTAGGAATCCCCCCCTCGGGAAATTTTTCCTGACAGTAACCAAAACCTTGGCGTACGTACAAACAGATGTGTATATGTAATTTATTTCAGATTATTTTAGACCTAGAAATATCGTTAGTGCTCACGAGCTACTACCACTTTTCATTTTGTTTCTCTTTCCTGAGGAATGCGCACTAATTACTCTTTCATTAGAAAAGTAAATAATTCTTGATACAAAAGCATATAACGAGCAAACCGTAGAGGCAGCAAAATTTATAAAGTGGATATTTGTGTCTGTAAGAGTACTTGTCAACGAAGTGCGGCTCCATTTCAAATAAAGAGATTTCGGGAATAAAGTGAAAATCAAAGAATATATACATGTCGGCAGGCACTCTTTTTAACAATTTTCAGATTTCCAAAGCGAAGCAAGCGAATCTACCAAGCATGCGTTATATTCTGCCTCCCATTCCTCTCCTCTCTAGCTGAAAGCTCTTTATTTCGTGCAGAGTCAGGTACGAATCTACCAACCATACGGCAGCTCTCAAGTCTGAATCAAGAGAGTAGGTTAATGGTCTTGGACTGTCATCCCATCAAGTGGTGCGAAGGCACACGACCAGATTTTGCAAGTTTTTCTTGGTCGGTTACTTCAAGTTTGTGTACCGGGCGTCGGGCGTCGGTAGCTGGGCGTCGGCGGCGGCTGCTGGGCGCCGGCGGCGGCTGGGCGTCGGCGGCAGGGCGTCGGCGGCAGGGCGCCGGCGGCTGGGCATGACGATGTCGCCTAAGCACCTCAAATGTGGTGCCTCCGAGTACTCGCACATATACGGAGCTTAACGACAACCCCCGGTCACTCAGGTCTAGCTGAGATCGCAGGAGTAGAACAATTGGTGGAATTCCGCGGTGCAACTGGGCACTGCGGTATAGCCTCGGTGGGAGGGAGAGAGAAAAGCGGGCGGAGAATTAACTCAGGCCGGCGTATACAACATTAATTGTATTTTAGATTGTATTTAAATCAATTAATATGCCCTTCTATATAAAGGGGTGAGGGGGTGTGCAAACACCTTGCCTCCCCCATGTGGGACTAAACAAAGGCAAAGGAAAAAGGAGGGGAGGGGAGGGCCGACCGAACCAGGGCTGGCCGTGGTGGCCATGGGCCCCACGCCTCCCTATGGCGCACCCCCCCACATGGGCCCAATTCGGCCCATTAAGGGCTGCCTCCTTTTTTTCTTCCTTTTTAATTGATTTTAATTAATATTAAATTAATATAAAATATATATAATTCATAATTAATATATTTATACATTAATTAATATTCTGTGACTCCGAAACAATTTCCGGACCACCCGAACTACCTTCGGTCATTCTCGGAACCCTTCCGATGTCCCCGGAACTTTTCCGGTTAATTTCTCTCTTCTCCTAAATCTATATTTATTCCAATAATAAATCATACCAACGTTCTCCACGTGTCGCTAAGACCTTAAGCGTGTTACCCTACGGTTCGAGAACACTCCAGACATGGCCGAGACCCTTCGCTCGCCAATGACCGCCAGGGAGACCTGGACATCTGTAACGGTCCCTGTGCATTCTACGAATATCGTCGTTGAACCATAAACATGATATCTATTCCTTTTGTTTCTTCGATACTACCTTGTCCGAGATATGATCGTAAACATCCGATGTCCTGTTGTATCTCGTTACCGACAAAGGTTTATTAACTCGTCTGTGGTATTACATCTCCATGACCTAGTCATTAGCTGCGCAGCTCTATAGATGTAATCTCACCGAGTGGGCCCAGAGTATCTTCCTATCACAAGGATGAACAAATCCCGCTCTTGATCCATACGCATTAACATACTCTTTCGAGATACACGAGGCACACCTTTATTGTCACACTAAATAAGACATGATGTTTGATGCACTCAGAGTAACCTACGGAGCAGCAATTGATATGATCTCACGGTCTGAGGAATAAGCTATCATATCACTTTCCTATTGCAAACGGCAAACATCGTGACACGATCCTGTTGCAATACTTTGGGTATGTCCATCACCTTATTCTACCAATAAGATGACCTCATTGTCAACCGACGCAATTGTCCATGACCGGGAATTCTCGATCAACTGTTGCCCAATGAACTAGTATATATAGAGGCTTACTAGGGACTCTGGTTTGTCTATGTACCACACGTGTATTAACAATTCCGATTAATACAGTTATAGCACGATACAAAAACATATTATAAACTTAATGGAATAATGCAATAAATACCACTTATTTATTTGCCTCTAGGGCATATTCCCTTCAGTCTCCCACTTGCACTAGAGTACAAATAAACCAGCTGCATTTCACTTAATCATACCACCTTATCCAATAAGTGTTCTATGATAATGCCTGCTCGTGGAAGAGTGTTACTACAACAATCTGTACCATACATGATTGTGTGTTCTTTGCGATTCACTGATATCACCTAGTTTGATATCATCCTGTTATCCTGATAACATATATGCACACATCGTAACTAAGTGAGACTTTTGTTTCCCAGCGCTTACTCTGATTCTGTTAATCAGACAATTGCTTTGCAAACGCCCTCAGCTGTAATATGTACAATCTCGCGATATCTATATGCCTTTCATATCTATGTAGAGTTACGACATTCCAATGTCAGTCTGGTGCCTAATGCTATTCTACTTCTAGTAAATTCCAAATTTACTTTGATAATTGTTCTTCTTCTAAGAACATGAGTCATACTTTATCGAGCTCATAATATGGTTTCTATATGATGTCTGTTATCATGATATAAGAGACCAACATATCTAGCAACCACTATTATCGTGTACCAATTACACTAAATGTTTTGACTGGATTTCCAAGGACCTTTCCATTGGCTTTATTCCATTCTAACACTTCAGAATCCAATCTAAACAGCTCGACCTTCTATTTAAAATTCCTGTTCTATTCGAAATAGACACAACCTTTTAAACCATTTCGTAACTTCATCTTTAATTCTAATTCTACTGGTACTATCCATGATATGTCATTCACATACGTGGATCTTAGCTCCCACTCAAAAATATGTCACTCACATATTAAATTGAGCAAACTAATTCAACTCCTACTTAAAGGATTTAAACTCCCACTCAAAAATATGTCTCTCACATATTTGAGTAAACTAATTCTAAGCTCCCACTTAAATTAGCAAATCCACAATTTCTTTCGATATTTTGGTCAAACCGAAATCATTGATCATTTATCAATTCGAATTTTAATTCGACTCCCAGTTAAATTCATAATTTCCTTCGATATTTTTGGTCAAACCAAAATCATTGATCATTTATCAATTCGAATTACAATACGATCTGACAGTATTCTACCAATACTCATTCCACAGACTTTAAGCATGTCTACACTTATGTAGTCAACAACTTTGATTTTGTCCAAGACACTTCTTGACAAAATTTGCTTCCAGCCTTTCTTACAGATACATTTCTTTCATATAACACTTTATATGATGATTAAATAACCTTATTCTCTTAATAAGATTCAGAGTAACATTTACTGTTTTAATCCTTCTAAATGTAACTTGGATTTTAAGACTCATAGCCTTAATTCGTATTCTGATATTTCCTCAACTTTCTTTGTATTTACAAGGTGTATCATGTTCTGACAACATGATCTAAAATACTGAATATCGAACTGTGACCTGACAGTAAATATTCTTAAATCAACATCTCATATAAAAGCTTCTTGTTTGAAAACACTATGATCTCTTATCATCAATTTTTCAATTCCATATGTAGAGATATTCTTCTCGGAACAGATTCCAATATTCTGCTCTTATGGAAACAAGGTCCAATACCTTATTTTAAGCTTCTACTTTTATTCCATCGACCTTAATTCGAGAAATCATATTTTCTCATGAATTACGCAGACAGTAATACAAATTTGCTTCTGTTGGTATTTGGAATAAAATCCCATCTAAATATGAGAATTCTACAAAGAACTATTCGTGTATATTCTGTATTATCATATAATCATCTATATCACGACACTTACTGTCGATCACACGAATTTTTGTTGAAAAATATCCTATTCCTAAAGTGGGTGACGACTACAATGCCAGAATATATTAAGAGATTCTAAAAGACCACACTTTATCTGAAATAGAGCATGATTATAATATATCACATATCACTATATCTGATATTATAATTTTGTGGAACAAACTTTCACAAGTCTTTTTGTGTTGAAACCATAATTCAAATAATGTCCCCTTTTAATCGAATCATATGGATACAACTTCCATCTATTTTTCTTCTGAAAAATTCCTTTGATCTTATATCAAATTATTTTCAGACTCATGTTCCCTTAGGCGAATACATTTATTCACTTGGAATCATAGAAAATTCGAATTGATGATATTCACCACTAATTAATTTAATAATCATCTAATATGACTTTCAATTAATTTCCTTGTATATTGACACTTCAATATCTAATGAAACTTAATCAATTCGGCACATGTAACTTGGATAGATCGAAGTATCTATTTTTTCTTACATTGCCTTTGTGATCAAATTCGGCGGTGTTTGTTCTTGTAACAAAATCATTTAATCTTTGGACATTTGATTTTACTATTTCTGCTTTTATAAATGTATATCGCGTTATCATTCAAACAATGTAATTGAGATGTGACTGCATAAAACTTTACTCATAAAATAAAACAACTGACTTGTTCTATTACATAAAACAACTGACTTGTTCTATTACATGTATGAATAACTTTGTCTTGTAACATTCAATACATAAAACAAAATCACACTCTCACTATTACAAAAGGTCTTATAAAAAACTGTTAATGATAACTATAATGATAACTTGAGGACGTGAACACCACTGGCCATCAACTCATTTGCTTGCCATCACTTGTGCACCGTCACATCATATATCTTCTCATACTTGTGACAATCGGGTCCTGTTTCATAAACAGAACAAGCATCAAATGCTTTTCATCAAGTATCACGCGAAGAATACATTTACAACTTTGTATATCAAATATACCTATAGCGTCGAAGATTTCTCCTTCGATGGGTTCAACCTTCACAGATCTGAACTGGCTTATGAACTGGAAGAAAGTCATCGTATCTCTTCTTATAGCATAGCCACGGACATGTTTCTCATAGCTGGGAGGTAAAGATGCCAACGCAGCAGCTATCGCACATGAATCCGCCATCCAGTAGTCGTAGACATTTGTGAGTTCAAGTAAATGTCATACATTTTCTTCAAATGAGTCTCCAAACAGGTATGTTCCTCCATCTGGAGTGAATGGAACTTCCTCAGCTGTTTGTATTGCTCATACTTAATCTCATCTATGAAATGCGCCTTGATCGAATCTATCATATCATAAGGTTCCATATGTTGAAACTGAACTTTCAACTCTGGTGCCAAGCTTATGACCATGATGCTTTGCACTTCTATGAAAATGTCACGACGCTAATGAAACTCTTCATCTTCTTCTTCACTAGCAGAATCATCTGGTTCATCTCCTAATCCCTCTTCTATGACATAGAGTATATTATTGTGCATGAGAGTTTCTCTTAGTTTATTGTACCAGCAGATGAAGTTTGACCCATCAGCCAACAAGGACCGACTCCTAAGGAAGTGATCGAAGTAGAGCACCATCTACAGATATAATCGCAAACAGGGTAAGGCTAAGTTTATGATAATATGAGTTTCAGTTTATAATCAAATTATTTAAACAAAATCCACTAAGATTATTATCCCTTCAATAATTTTAGCGATTACACGACCCCAATCCACTGTACCACCCCCGATCGTCACGGCCGGCAGCACAGCTTCAAAGGTGGACATCGAAATGTCGATCACAACAACTCTGTGACTCATGCTCGATCTTTCGACCATCCGTGTTCCGAGGCCATGTCTGTACATGCTAGGCTCGCCAATTAAACCTCGATGTTCTTGCGCGTGCAACATGGCTTACACCCACTGTATGCAAACGACGAAATGTGTGACACCCGATCATCACGGCCTGCCTCATAACGTAGAACTTTCTTGGTGGTGCACAACGAGGGAGAACACAATTTTGGTATTTATTAGGGATCATCCTATTATAGCTATCGTCGTATATCTAATATATATATATATATATAGCACTCAATAGGATATACACACAACAGCACACAATCAAATAATGTAATGAAGTGCGATATGACATGGTCGTGCGCCTGGACCTCCTTGGCGCCGTGCGCTTGGACCGGGCGTCCCGGCATGGCTCCGAGTCTACGGTGCCTCCTTTGCCTCCGACATTACGAATAATTCAAAACTTACCGTAACCATGTCATATTTCAATGCCTCTGCAAAACAAAGTTAGACGCCTCTACCTTTATCTAGTTTTGCAAGTTTTACGTGGCTTTATAGGCTTTCGCGAGAGAACCGTTCCGTACCTACGAACATGATGCCACAACGTCGATCCAATAATTGCATGTTTATGTATCCCTTTCGGGCCCTCCATTGAAAATGCAAAGTCAACTAAAGAGAGAGAAACAGACACCCACCAGCCACATATACGGTACCAGCCGTATGTCAGTAGTGGAACCAGTCTCGCGTAAGCGTACGCGTAAAGTCGGTCTGGGCCGCTTCATCAACTCAATGCTGCCGACAGTGCCAGTGCACGCGAGAGGGTAGCAAATATAAGAAAGACGTCCTCGTATTCAACACGAGTTCTAACCGTACCAGCATACTACGCATAGATCGGCTCTGATACCACTGAAGGGGTTCCGTAGCAGAAAACAATAATTTTTCCAACTAACGAATACCAAACATGCCAGGATCTATCTATCTAGTAATGCGGTAACGGTGGGCGGAACTGGTCACATACCTCTTGTAGACCAAATAGCGGGGATTACGCTCCCGCACAAGCGTTGCTGACGTAGACGCCGTAGCCGACCTCAAGGTCGCGAAGAACTTGGCGCGACGAAGTAGACGATGACGCAGCGATGTCGACGGCGTCGGGCGTCGGGCATCGGGCGTCGGACGCTGGGCGTCAGGTGCCGGGCGTCGGGCGTCGGTAGCTGCGCGTCGGCGGCGGCTGCTGGGCGCCGGCGGCGGCTGGGCGTCGGCGGCAGGGTGTCGGCGGCAGGGCGCCGGCGGCTGGGCATGACGATGTCGCCTAAGCACCTCAAATGTGGTGCCTCCGAGTACTCGCACACATACGGAGCTTAACGACACCCCCCGGTCACTCAGGTCTAGCTGAGATCGCAGGAGTAGAACAATTGGTGGAATTCCGCGGTGCAACTGGGCACTGCGGTATAGCCTCGGTGGGAGGGAGAGAGAAAAGCGGGCGGAGAATTAACTCAGGCCGGCGTATACAACATTAATTGTATTTTAGATTGTATTTAAATCAATTAATATGCCCTTCTATATAAAGGGGTGAGGGGGTGTGCAAACACCTTGCCTCCCCCATGTGGGACTAAACAAAGGCAAAGGAAAAAGGAGGGGAGGGGAGGGCCGGCCGAACCAGGGCTGGCCGTGGTGGCCATGGGCCCCACGCCTCCCTATGGCGCACCCCCCCACATGGGCCCAATTCGGCCCATTAAGGGCTGCCTCCTTTTTTTCTTCCTTTTTAATTGATTTTAATTAATATTAAATTAATATATAAATCTATATTTATTCCAATAATAAATCATACCAACGTTCTCCACGTGTCGCTAAGACCTTAAGCGTGTTACCCTACGGTTCGAGAACACTCCAGACATGGCCGAGACCCTTCGCTCGCCAATGACCGCCAGGGAGGCCTGGACATCTGTAACGGTCCCTGTGCATTCTACGAATATCGTCGTTGAACCATAAACATGATATCTATTCCTTTTGTTTCTTCGATACTACCTTGTCCGAGATATGATCGTAAACATCCGATGTCCTGTTGTATCTCGTTACCGACAAAGGTTTATTAACTCGTCTGTGGTATTACATCTCCATGACCTAGTCATTAGCTGCGCAGCTCTATAGATGTAATCTCACCGAGTGGGCCCAGAGTATTTTCCTATCACAAGGATGAACAAATCCCGCTCTTGATCCATACGCCTCAACATACTCTTTCGAGATACACGAGGCACACCTTTATTGTCACACTAAATAAGACATGACGTTTGATGCACTCAGAGTAACCTACGGAGCAGCAATTGATATGATCTCACGGTCTGAGGAATAAGCTATCATATCACTTTCCTATTGCAAACGGCAAACATCGTGACACGATCCTGTTGCAATACTTTGGGTATGTCCATCACCTTATTCTACCAATAAGATGACCTCATTGTCAACCGACGCAATTGTCCATGACCGGGAATTCTCGATCAACTGTTGCCCAATGAACTAGTATATATAGAGGCTTACTAGGGACTCTGGTTTGTCTATGTACCACACGTGTATTAACAATTCCGATTAATACAGTTATAGCACGATACAAAAACATATTATAAACTTAATGGAATAATGCAATAAATACCACTTATTTATTTGCCTCTAGGGCATATTCCCTTCAAAAGCGGAGCGTGTCTCTCTCTCCCACGAAGGAATGCTAGGATCCATTTTATTCAGAGAATGAAAATAACAAAAACAAAAACAAACCGACGCTTCAAGAAAAGCACATAAGAAGTGGCGGAATTAAAATATAGTTTCACTAGAAAGGACCTGATAGTTTGTTGATGAAGAAGGGGATGCCCAAGGCATCTCCAAGCTTTGACGCTTGAGTCTTCTTGAAATATGTTGGGGATGAACCACCGGGGCATCCCCAAGCTTTGGCTTTACTATCCTCTTGATCACATCATATCATCCTTCTCTCTTGATCCTTGAAAACTTCCTCCACACCAAACTTAGAGTAAACTTCATTAGAGGGTTAGTGCACGAAAAATTATGATATTCTGTAGGAACACAATTGCTACCAATGCTACTGGACATTAGATACAGCCACTGATACTTCATAGGATAAAAAGATCCAATCAAAATAGCAAAAGAGGCATTGCAAAATAAATGACAGAATCTGTCAAAAACAGAACAGTCCGTAAAGACGAATTTTTTCGAGGCACTTAACTTGCTCAGATCAGAAAACTCAAAGCTAATGAAAGTTGCATATATATCTGAGGATTACGCACAAAAAAGGGCAGATTATTTGGATTTTTCTGTGAGGAGTTATGAATTAAACGGTGGACAGCAGAAAACTGTTTCTGCGCAGGAATCCAAATTTAGCATGAACTTTCAACTAGAGGCTTATCTTGACACAACAATGCAATAAAATAAAGATACAAAGGAATTGCTACAGAGGTAGGACAAGTCCTTGACACAAACAAAATAAAATAACAGGAAATAAAAGTGGGTTGTCTCCCATAAGCGCTTTTGTTTAACGCCTTTCAGCTAGGCACAGAAAGCAAAACTCAAGTATTATCAAGAGATGAAGCATCAACACCAATAATTTCCTCCAAAACATGGTTGGTTGTAATAGGTGTTTTTGGTATCCATGAGTGTGTCCTATTATGTAAACCATCACTTTTAGGCATATTGGGAGGTTTGGGTTTGGGAATATAAATAAACTTTTGCTCTCTTCCTACAAAAGCCTTATCTTTCTTAGTTTTAATAGAGGCAAAGGTTGAACTTAAGGTCTCCATAGCATCTTCTAATTCATCAATTCTATGATTATGAGTATCAAGGGTGTTGCTAGTTTCTAAAGCAGTGATTCTTCCATTAATGTCATCTATTGATTCATTACCCTTGCTAGTATTATCAAGAAAAGTTTTCTCCATGGAATCCAACCTTTTAATAATATCTTCCAAAGTGATCTCAGTTTTAACTTCTTTAGTAAGGGGTGGTGCCCCTACCAAACTTTCAATTAAATTGCAGGCTTCAAAAGCAGGTGTACCAAGAAAGTTACCCCCCGTAAGAGTATCAAGAACATACCTATACCAACTAGAGATACCAACATAAAAATTCCTAAGGAGAATTAAAGTAGAGTGTTTTTTAGTGCATTTTTTATGAGCATCATTTATCCTATACCAAGCATCTTTTAAACTTTCTCCTCCTTGTTGTTTAAACGAACGAACTTCAACTTCAGGACTACCCATTTTCAGCAACTTAAATATCAAACCGAAATAACAAAAATAACAAAAACTGAAGAAAAAAAATAGCAAACCGAAATAAACAAAGTAATGCAAGTAACTAATTTTTTTGTATTTTTGATATTTAAGCAAACAAGACAATAAAATAAATTGCAAGTAACTATTTTTTTTTTGTATTTTTGATATTAAGCAAACAAGAAAATAATAAAAATAAACTAAGCAAGACAATAACAAAATAAAAAGATTGGAAGTGCGAAAACTCCCCTCGTAGAAGAATCTTCAAATCACCGGCAACGAAGTTGACGGAGGAGTGTGAAGGTCTTCAAAGGAATTCTTATTTCCCCGGCAACGGCGCCAGAAAAATTGCTTGATGCACACGATGGGTGTGTTGTTGGGAGACCCCAAGAGGAAGGTATGAAGTAGTGCAGCAGCAAGTTTCCCTCAGTTGTGAAACCAAGGTTATCGAACCAGTAGGAAATAATGAATTCCCCCGAGGTGTCAACGGCGCCAGAAAAGTCTGCGACGTAAGGGCGCCAGAGAATGCTTCCTGGGACGTAGGTGACGTGGAACCTGCACACAACACAATCAAGATACTTTGCCCCAACTTAACGGTGAGGTTGTCAATCTCACCGGCTTGCTGTAACAAAGGATTAAACGTATGTGTGGAAGAAATATGTTTGTTTACAGAAAGTAACAGGTTTGCAGTTTGTGGTTTATCAGATTAAAGAGAAGGACCGGGGTCCACAGTTCACTAGTGGTGTCTCTCCATAAATAATAATAATATTCATGCGGGTAAACAAATTACAGCTGGGCAATTGATAGAATAATGATGAGCAAACCAATGCATATACCAACGTTATGATGTCTAGTGTGAGATTTATTCGGGCATTACAACAATATACATAGACCGTTCCAACCGCATCTATGACTAATAATCCACCTTCCGGTTAGCGTCCGCACCCCTTTCAGTATTAAGTTGCATGCAACAGATTATCGCCTTAAGCACTGTGTGTAAAGTAAGTAAGTAACATCATCCTTAGATAAAGTACTACTGTTTTATCCCTAGTAGCAACAGTACATCTACAACCTTAGAGCTAGCTGTCACCACCCCAGATTTAATAGAGACATGAACCTACTATCGAGCATAAATACCCCCTCTTGGAGTCACAAGCATCTACTTGGCCAGAGCATACACAAGTAACGGAGAGCATGCAAGATCATTAAATACCACACACATGATATATTATGAAGCAATAACTTTAGTACTCAATATTCATCGGATCCCAGCAAACACAACATGAAGTATTACATAACGGTGATCTTGATCATGATAGGCAGCTCACAAGATCTAAACATGATAGCACAAGAGGAGAAGACAACCATCTAGCTACTGCTATGGACCCGTAGTCCAAGGGTAGACTACTCACGCATCAGTCCGGAGGCGGTCATGGCGACGTAGAGGCCTCCGGTGACGATTCCCCCTCCCGACAGGGTGCCGGGGAGGAGTTCTGATCTCTCCCGAATTGGTGTTGACGACGGCGGCGGCTCGGGACCCGTGGAGGAAAATATGAACACCCTGCTAGGGTTTTTGGTCTGGGGGGTATATGTAGGCGAAAGGGCGAAGTCGGTGGCGCCCCGAGGGGCCCACACCTGGTCCTCGCGCGGCCAGGGGGCCTGCCGCGCGAGCACGGGGTGGCGCCGCCTCGGTCGCCCACTTCGTCTCGTTTTCGGTTTTCTAGAACGTTCCCAAATAAAAACTGACTTCTGAAAAGAAATCGTCCAATTCCGAGAATATTTCCTTAAGTACTTTTCTGAAACCAAAAACAGCAGAAAACGGGGAACTGGCCCTGTGGCATCTTGTTAATAGGTTAGTCCTAGAAAATGCATAAAACTATATAAAATGCATATAAAACATGTAATAACTTGGTATAATATAGCATGGAACATAAGAAATTATAGATACGTTGGAGACGTATCAAGGCCCCAACAGGCAAGTGACGCAGAAGCGCCGCCATCGCCCGACCCCGTGTGGGGTCTAGGGTTTCCCCCGGAGAACCCGGCGTGGAGACGCAACAACACCACCTCGACAATGCCTTCAAGAAGGACGCGGCGTCCGAGGGCGTCGCCATCGTCGGTCAACCAGGGCAAGACTTTCGCCCGTCAGTGTGTCGCAAACCCCGCAACCGCCTGTCGAGGACCGGCCAGTCCGCCAAACCGCCTGCCACAGCCACCGCGACACCCCATGTCACGACAATCACCGCGCCGACCACGTCCTGGGGCCGCCGTCCCGACATCCTCTCGTCCGGCTCCTCAACACACCATCCCGACCTCCAAAGATGGAGGCGAAGAACCATCAATCTTCTAGCCGGAGCTCCGCACCACGCGGAGGCACCGAGAAAAAGCCGGACGGTACCTTCGAGCACCATGCCGGGAGGAGAACCGACGCCTCCAACTCCGGCCGCCACGCCGCCCCATAGCAGCCGCGCCGACCGCCGCACATCCGCAGTCCAGGGCCGCCGCCCCGGCTTCCTCCTCTCCGGCCACGCCCCCGTCGGAGCCAGGGGCGCATCACTATAGACGCACACGCGACCGCCTCGCCGTGCCAAGCGCCAGCCCGCGCGGCCCAGATGGGGCCCGCACGGGCCCAGTCATGATGGACACTGCCGCCAACGCGTGCCCCTTGGCCACGTCCCGCGCCGCCGGCCGCCGCAGGAACCGCGCCGAGGCCGACCGAGCACCGAGCTCGCGCCGCACAGACGCCGGCGACCCCGACCCACCATCCAAACAGCCAAGTCCAGGGCCGCCCCCTTCGAATCCGGGCGAGAGGACCCAGGATCCGCCGCCACCCGCAGCACCATGGGTCCCCGGAGCCGCCGCTCCGGCCTGCCACGCCGGCGAGCCGCCATTACCGTCCAGCCAGGTCCGACACTCGTCGAGCCGCTGCGTTGGAAGGACATCCCCGCGACCAGATTTTCTGGCAGCGGGGAGGCCGCCACCACCGCGGCGCGGAGGCCGGCGGTGGCAGCGGCGAGGGGAGGTGAGTGAAGGGGATCGCATGCAGAAAACAAAAAAATTCCTAACATCGATAACCTTAAACTAGCCAGAATCTACACTATGCAGATATAGTAATACGCAGGGGGTTCGGTGCACATACCCTTGTAGACCGAAAAGCGGGGATTACGCTCCCGCACAAGCGTTGTTGATGAAGCCGACGAAGACTTCGATGCCGTGTAGAGGAAGCAGACCTCTAGCACCACTAGCGTGGTGCCTCGCAGGGCGTCACACACGTACGGTGAAGCCGACGAACTCCGGGCTCCGATCCAAAGACGAAGCAGCGGAATACTGGGACCGGAAGACCAGCAGCGCGGCGGCGTGCGTATGGTGGAGAAAACTTATCCTTGGCGCAACTCCAAACTTGGGAGTCACGTGATCCAAGGAGAGAGAGAGAGAATATTTGGTGTGTCTTCAAAGGCCAGGGGTACCCCTCTATATAAAGGGGTCCAGGGGGCTGCCCACCTTGCCAGGCTGGCGGTGTGGGACTATTCCCACACCCCAGCCGGCCAGCCTTGGTGCGCCGGCCTAGGTGGGCCCCATGTGGCCCACCTAGGGCCGGCCGAACCAGCCCCTCCCTCATGGGGGGGACTTTCCCCCCCTCATGGGCCTCTTTGCCCAAAGAGGCCCATTAAGGGATTTTTGCCTTTAAAAATTCAGAAAAAATTAAAATAAAATATATTTAACTATTAATTACACTAATTAATATTAAATACATATTACATAATTTATTCTGGCTCCGAAAACTATTTCGTCGCTGCCCGATCTCCATCGGAACTTTCCCGGGACGTTCCCGGTGCTCTCTTTTCCTATTTTTCTCTTCCGGTAAAATGTCGACTCCCCTTAAGCGTGTTACCCTAGCGGTTCGATTATCTCACCAGACATGATCGAGACTCCTCTCCGATCAATGACTAATTCGTGGACCTTGGATACCCAGAATTAATCCCTGCGAGATAACGAATACTTTTCCCATCGAACCTGGACGTCCGAGTCTTAAACCTTTTGCCATGCGATACTTAGCATGTCCGAGACTCGTTCATAGATATCTCCATACCTAGCTTGATCTCGTTACCGACACCGCTAACTTCTACTCGTCCATGATCTTATGTCCTGGTGACCTAGTCACACGCTTGCAAGCTCTTTTGACATAATCTCACCGAGTGGGCCCTAGAGTATCTATCCTGCTATGGGACTGGCAAATCCCGCTCTTGACCCCCCGTCTCAACATACTCCTTTCCGACACCCGAGAGGGACACCTTTATTGTCACACTATGTAAGATATGACGTTTGATGCAATCAAAGTGTCTTCCAGGAATAGCAATAAGAGTAGGTCTCACGGTCGGAGGCGTAATGACTACGTCCTACAAATATTGGGTATGTCCATCACACCGTTCTACCAACGACATGACTTCATTGTCAAATAGACGCCATGTCACATGATCGGGAAACCTCGATCATCGATTGCACAATGAACCAGTCAAAAAGAGGCTACTGGGGACCTGGTTGTTTTACGTATCACACCTGTATTAATGTTTCCGCTTAATACAGTTATAGCATGACACAAAAACGCATTATGAACAAATGAGATATGATAAATAAAACTCTTTATTAAGTGCCTCTAGGGCATATCTCCTTCAGTGAGGAGGGGGCGGGGGCTAGCGGCAGCGTGATGGGATCTCCCCCGATGTCGCCACTGGGCGCGACACGGGGGGACACCTTCTTGTTCTTATGTAGAACTTAGTGGAGATGCTCCTAGACCTACATGGCATTCCCGAGCACGATTCAGGCCAAAAACACTATTCGTGCCATGTCATGCCGACTCATGTGACTCGATATGAAAAAGTGCTTCATGGCTTAGTTTCGTGCCGGCACAACATATCACATGCTTATGAGACCCGTCCGCACTGTGTTTTTTTTCCAAAAACTTAAGAAAAATCTAAAAAAGGAGGCAAAGTGTCGCATGAGTAAATAGTAGGGTTTATTAAGCCTGCATAATTAAAACCTTTCGGGTATAATTTCCTTAAAGATACCCTGATAAGAAAAAATAGGAAGGGTTTAAGATGGATGCATTAGTGGAACCAGAGGAATAGGAAGGAGGAGGCACATGAGGATTAGGATCGTATCCGGTACTCCCTCGTTCTATATTAGATTACTTTCATTTGCTCAAAAGTGGATATATCTAGACTTGTAACATGTCTAGATAAATTCGCTTTTGTATAAATGAAAGTCATCTAATTTAGAACGGAGCGAGTATGTATTAATACAGTGAAAATCGGCCGTGAGAAAGAAGCGTGGTTTGAGCGTGGAGAATGATGGATTGTGAAGCCCCCCTACTGAAAAAATGAGCTATTTTCGAACCATTTTGCCACGAATTTGGAAAAAATGGGCTCAAACAGTCCGGGCCGTGCTTCGGGCCGGGCACATTAGGCGAGACTGTTGGCCAACTCCTTCTTTTCGCTCGAACGAAAAAAAAAAACGCAGATGGAAACCCGCCTCCAGATCCCGTCTTTTTTCAGTTTGGTCCTTCTGCGTCTTCGCCGTTCCCCGTGCAGCGGCGGGTTCGTCGGTGTCCTCCATGGACCACGCGGATCTGGGCTAGGAGTGTGGTGGCAGCAACAGGCGGACCGATCTGTGCACTTCTGCAGCACGGGGATCGTTTTTCTCGGGGGGATTTCATCAGCATGGCGAGAGCTTGGAGATGGAGGCTGCTGTCAGCGCCACTGTGACGTCGGAATTCTCGCCTGCGCCTGCTCAGGGAAGCTTGAGTTGTTGCAATGTAGCCCCGCTGGGAGCGCCGATGTGCCCTCTGCTGCTCCAATCGGAGAAAGTGTTTTGCCGGACGACGCTTGTACAACCCATTCCTCAGCACTCAACAGGTAATCACATCATCTCTATGTTATAAAAAGTTGACATTTCTGATAAATTAACTGAAGGTAATGCTGCCGCTCATGTGCGAGATTAGGCAAATTACTACTAGTATGTTTAGTAGTGGAACTAAATATTTTTCTCTCCTTCGAAAGATTACAAACCTGAATCCTGAACAAGAGTGGGACATAAGTAGAGTTCCACTTTGACATCCTAGTTGCATGACTCCAACTCCTTTTATAAAAACCAAATAGGCCGCGATGCAACTAGGGTGGAGCAATTTAGAATTGTTTCATCATCATGGACATCCGAGCCTGTTTAATTGTCTATTCTCGCTACATGTAAAGTGGAAAAAGGCATGCAAGTCGGACTATTAGTGGGTAATATTTTGGAGACTCCTAATGGCTTTACAATCTCTTATACTACTATATTTGATCACTATATTTGATCGATTGCTTTCTTGCGTACAGCTCAAAGTAACCGGGTGCGATTGATAACAAACAAATTGAGTATATCTCCTGCAAACAGAGCATCTCCACCACCGGCACGCCCAATAGAGCGTCCGGCAAGTGTGCCGGACAAGTGCCTCGCCCCACCGGCACTCCCAATAGGTTTTTGGCGTTTTTTATGTAGTTATAGGTTTATAATTTCCATCATGTTTGTTTGCAATGTGGTCTTCCAGTTTTCTCAAACCTTTTTCTTTCTGCAGAGTTTAGCTTTGCACATTGATTCCCTACCTAGCTATATTGTGAGTTGATTCCTTTTTACGTGCTTATGCTTATGTGTTACGTCTATCTCAAATTCTAATGCCAGCATATGATCTGTTTTGCAAGTACCACGAGGATTGTCGAAATTGATGATCATTCAGTCATTGTGGACGTGAAAAGGCAACAAATGGCGCAGTATTTGGATCTCATCTTGCACATTCAATTATTCTGTCTTTATTACATGACATTTATTATTTTTATTCTATATGCACGCCGTATCGCGGTATTGCTGTTTTCTGAAATTGCCGTATCCCTTGTCGCCGTATCCGTCTCGCTGTATTGGTGCTTCGTAGCTACTGTACAACTTATTTTGTCGTGCACCTTCACATGTTGCTCCTCTTATGTTTCCTTGGTGAACTTTATCCTTAGGCCAGTAGATGATCTTTGGTAGTACATGTGATTAACCAAGCAAAAAAGAAATAGATCTAATATTATGTGCAAGAGTGTGAACTAACTGTGCATGTTAGTAATTATGCAGAATGGCTCTTGTTATAACCAGTATACTGTAGGTAAAATCCTTGCACGTGAAAGCACATGTATTACATTATGGGAAAAACCTGTAGAATTTTAGTCCTTCCATACGAATTACCTGCAGGATCACCGTCCTTTCATTCACGTATACTGAATCTGAAGTTCATACATGCCATGTTTAGATATCATGTCTGGGTTAGTTTTACTGGTTCGGACTGGAGATAGGCTGATCACATGGACTTTGGCTTCCTTCAGTTATTTTTACTTCTAAATTTGGTATAGGAGTGGGTTATGACTTGGAAACAACATAAAATCTAAAGTCTTTTGTATTTATAACTACATAAAGTATCGGTAAGAACAAACCTGAGAATTATATTAGGTTAGTGGATAACGCAAATAGAAAATCTAGGTACAGATAAGCTCTTTTTCAGTATGAACTCATCACAATCCCTATTTTAGGTCATGAAGAAAGAAGCTAGGAAATGGTACATCCACTAGATCTAAGTTCTGATTCATGTGAGCTCCCAACACACACACACATATATATTTATATTTAGCCTCGGGTAAGATAAATTAGTCCTTGCATGTATCTTAATTTACAGCACTTGGTTAGATCACTTAACATACAGTATAGTTGTTTTCATCTTTTAATGGTATGCCTGATTCAAGCATAGATATAGTACTACGGTAAAAAAAAGTCTCAGAGGAATACAAAATGGAATTGAACAATAATTTCTCAAGATCATATTTTTTTTACCTGATTTCCCTATGATGGCATTCAACAAATCGGCTGCGTTTGGTATCAAAATATTTTTGAAGTATTTCAGTAATAGTACAGTTTCTCAAAATACCACAGTTTCAAATACTTTGATGTGTTTGGCTGTGACTAAATACTGCAGTATTACAATACGTGATGTTTTTAAAGTATTGGAAAAACAACTCTGGACCTCCTTTTCTGAAACTGAAGTAATACTGCCCCAGACATGTAAATACTATGGTATTACAATACTTCGGTTTTATAAAAACTTTGCTGTCAAACTAGTACTTCTGAGTTATTTTATTTCTCCAACCCGGCTTCCGCCCATTTCCATTTTTATTAAACGGAAATCAACCAGTTTGTGTTACAATAAGAAAGAGTGTAGGGGAAGGACAAACGGAAACGGGTTGGTGTAATACCAGGAAACCCACTGCGAGTGTTCACCGTCGAGCACGCACTATGGGACAAAAAACCTGGTACCACATCACAACAAAGTTCGACACAACATAAGCATATTACAATCCAACATCCCGCTAAACAAGCAACTAACAAAAACATCTAAAAAACAGACTTCCAAGTCAAACACCAGCAGCACCCAAATGACAGCAGTCCACCCAAATCCTTTTATATCATTTGGAATCAATTGGCCATTGTCAATGCTGGCAAATGTTTGTGAAACTTCTTTTGCACATTGGACAGCCTCACATCTGGTTAATAGATCAGCATTTACAGAGAGCACATGACAAAGTATTAGGGAAAAAGCCCACGTTCCATGAATACATGTTCATAGAGACCTATAGGATAAGATCATTTGAAATAGTATCTTGTAATGCATTTATGATAGGGCAAAGTACGCATTCCGGCTGTAACGATTCTTGTGATTCTTATATTGAAATTCAACTCTCGTGGATGATTGTAAGCTGTTACTAACAAAATGCCCGTGCGTTGCTACGGGTTTATAAAATAATTTAATGATTTATTTTTCAAACCGAATAACTCTCTAGGTTCATCAAAGTATGGTTCGAGTAAGGTCAGTATCTTGTCAATAGGTGCATCTACAAATTCATACATTTCATACCGACCAGTAAAGAGAAATCAACAATACATGGATGACCTGGCATGGTATGCAAATTTCAGCGAGAGACAGATTCGAATTCATTGTCTGAGTGAAATTATAACAGTATTGCACTTTACCATTGATGGTACCAAACCCGTATATGCATGTTAAAATGGTCGATCAGCATGAGACCATGAACTGATTATATATGGTATCGTAATACATATACACACAACATAATGAACAAAGATGGGCAGTGGTGAGTTTTTTAGCTCGGTCAATTAATCAAAGCTGCTTCCGGTCGTCTCTACAAGTAGAACTTACACCAAATTCTCTCTACAAATTATCCAAGGCAGAACTAAAAAAGGACATATAAACACTGACATAACATTTGCAGTCAAAAGTCGGAAATTCAGTGGCCATATCTTACCTCGCCACACCTCACACATGCGTATGTGAATGGGGTATGGGGATGCAGAGACCGAAAAAATTCGAAACTTGCATACGACATTACAGTGAGAGGTAAAATACATCTATAAATAAACAATACTGAATTTATTAATGGCACAAACCAAGATTTTTTGTATTATAAGCAGAATGTGGTGTTGAAGAACCAAAGGTCCAAAATAAATTCTAGAAATTTGCAAATTTTGGTTCTGACAGCCACTTGACAAATTTGTCCATTTACAGAATTTAAGACCTGACAATAGAAAGCTATTGCTATAGTAAAAATGAACCATCTATGCTTCGGCTTACAAATACAAGGAGAGTAGGGCCGTAGGGAAGAGGGCCTCGTCCCGGACTCCTGGTGTTGAACTCCAGACTGCAGTGTATGTACACTCGACGACGGATGAACTGGCGATATGTATTTCGCCTTGCTGTCCAACACAGTGATGCAGCTTAGTTTTTGTCTCCAGCGATCGATTAGTGACTTTCAGAGGTTGCGACCCTGCTGCTTTCCCGGCGACTCGTCGGGCTGGAGCACCACCTCCCAACTCCGGTAAGCCCCGATTTCTCCACTCCACACCACATGTAAAGAGTCTGTCCTGAATAAATTCTTCGAGCAGATCAGACCAGCCAAGGAAGGCCTGACAACATGGAGTCCAAAGATCTGACGCAGGGGCTACCCGAGGACGTGCTGGCGGCCGTACTCCGCCGCCTCCCGCCGCACGGCCTCGCGGCGGCACGCTGCGTCTGCAAGACCTGGGCGCGAATAAGCGCACGCCGCCGCAGGTTGCCGTCGAGAAGCGGATAATGGTCGTAGCGCGCCGAACATGGGGCCGTCGCCTCGTCGACCTCCGGGACGGATCCGGCCGCCGCCGAAGAAGAAGCGCACGCCGCCGCTGGATCGTGCGGGTCGGGCCTTACACAAAAATATCGTTTCGTTGCTTGACTTTCCTGGAGTGCGGGTTGAGTAGCTAAAAACTGAGGGGCTAAAACGCAAAAACGCCACGACGTACCAGGACACCTTACGCCGTATTATATACTGTATATATATATATGTAGTAGACAGAGATGTGTATTTTTACTAAACGTTTTTCCTTCCAAATTTGCAGCTTTAGTTTTTCTGCTTATTTTGTCCACCAAATCTGGTGGTCATGGATTGTGACGTTAAATTGATTTGAGGATAAAGACCAGGCTTGCAAGGCTCAACTGAAGAGTAGTCACCAAATTAGTGCTGCAAAAGCATAAAAGTGGATCTAGCACCAGTGGTCTACATAAGACACCACGACAGTTGCCATTATGGGATGAAATTGGGTCGCAGAGCTTGGGTTGCCTCGGCCTTAGCTCTCCTTAGGAATAATTAGGGCATCTCAAACGGCCCGACGCATTTTGGGACCAAATCTGTTTCGATTTGATTCGTTTGCGTCGGGCCGCGGATATAAATTGGCCTTTGTCCTCCCCTTTGGCCGTTTGGATCGCGCGCTCTCCCATCAGCCCGACACATATTTTTTTACTTTTTTATTAATAGATTATATTACAAAACGAGACTAAAAAATAAAAACAGGAAATAGAAATATAAATAAAACCCTAATCTAGGGCTTTCTCGCCGCCGTGCCCTAGTCCTCGTCCTTGTTGTCGCCGGTGAGGTCGAGCACCACCGGCGGGTTCCAGGGGAATGGCCATGGCTCCATCGGCACCCCTGGGGCTGCCGGCGCGGAGCCTGTGGCGGAGGAGGAGGCGAAGGTGTCTGGGGCTCGCGCCAGGGCGCCCAATTGGCGTGCGTGGTAGGTGCGTGCGGCGGCGACTCCCAGGCCACCTCGTAGCCCCATGGCTCTTGTTTTGGAGGTGGCAGCGGCGGCGTGGTGCTGCTGGACGCATCGCTGCTTGCATACGCCGAGGCAGCGAGCTGCGACCCGAGACCTTCCCAAGCGGCTGAGCTCCTTGAGCTTGATCTCCTCGACCGCCTGCTGGATGGGCTCCTCCTCCGATAACTCCGGTGGCTGGTATTGCGCCACCGGAAGCGCGACCTCCTCCACCTCCATGGTCTCCTCCTCCTCTGGCGGTGGCGGCACCTAGTTGCCGCCCTGGCTGTAGTAGCCGTCGCCGAGGAGGCCCGAGCGCCGCCTCGGGTCTTGCTCGTACGCCAGACTATCCCACATGCGAGAGTCGTAGTCGAAGGCGTCGTCCGCGCGGAGGTCCTGCGGGAGGAGGGCGTGACGTCGTTGAATCTCGGCGGCGCGCGCCTCCCCGCGGAGGGGCACCGACGGGACCAGCATCCTCCCGGCATTAAGGAGCCAACCGTCGGGGAGGTGGACGTTGCCGAGTGGCACCGGCAGGTTGCGGTCGTAGAGGGTTTGCGCCCGACTTCTTCGGTGGCGGCGACCTCTTCTTGGAGGAGGATGAGGAAGCGCCGCCCTCCTTCTTGGCCTTCTGAATGGCCAGGCTCCGGTCATGGTGGCGGTGGTAGGAGAGAGTGGAAGGTTCGGGGAGAGAATGGAATGGCCGTGGGGTGGCCGCGACAGTTCCTTTCAAGGAGGACGAGGACGTGGTCTTACAAGCCATTAATGTCGGCGCAGAGTCGGAACGACGGTGGCTAGTGGCGCGTCGCCATTGATGGCGGCACAACATTTTGCTTTCGAGAAGTCACGACCTCAAGAGACGAAACGAAGGTCGCGGTCGCTGACGCGTGGGACCCGGTCAAAAGGGGAGGACACGCGCAAACGCACCGGTCAGTCCGCGGCGACGCAAACCGCGTCAAATTTGGGCCGCGTTTGCGTCGCCGCGGACTGCTTGACAAAAATGCGTCGAGCCGTTGGTGAACGGACAGATGTCGCCTAGAGGGGGGGGGGGGGGGGGGGGTGAATAGGCGATTAAAAACTTTTTCCGGGGAGCCGGAATTTCCGGTATAAGTGAGACTCGGAAATTCCGGTCAACCGGAAATTCCGAGTCAAGATGGACCGGAAATTCCGGTATGCTTGATAAAGGCGGAATAAAACTAGTGTTTTACTTTAGCAAGCATACAACCTAAATATACTAGGTTCACCTATGTGCACCAACAACTTATGCTAAGCAATACAAGTAACAAGGTGATAGTAAGATATATATATATGACTTCAAGCACGAAGGCTATCACAATGTAAAGTGCATAAGTAAAGAGCTCGGGTATAGAAGTAACCGAGGCACGCGGAGACGAGGATGTATTCCCGAGTTCCACCCAAAGGGTGTACGTCTCGTTGGAGAGGTGTGCGCAACCACAACAGGTTAGCCGCAACGCCACCAAGGCTCACCTTCTTCTCCTGATGAACTCAACCACAAAAGGTTGCGAGTTCACCTTCCACTATTGATCCCCTTTTGGGCGGAGATCGAATCCCTTACAACAATCTTGAGGCACACACCCACAACTTAATTGGGGGCTCCCAAGTCTTGAGGCACACACCCACAACTTAATTGGGGGCTCTCAAGTGACCACAAAAGGTCTTGACCACAAAAGGTCTTGGCCACAAAAGGCCGGCCACAAAAGGCGTCTAGGGTCCAATGACCCAAGAGTAACAAGCTCACAAGTAACACCACCACGAATCCTCGTGGAGGGCTCAAACCGATGCAAATGCAATGGCAAGAGCATACGAAGTGCTCAAGTCCTTCACTCTCAAATTCCAACAAAGCAACAAATGCTTATGGGGGAATAAGAGAGGAAGAACACAAGAAACCACAAAGGAGTCAAATCCTTCACTCCCAAATCCCACCAAAAGCAACTAATGCTTGTGGGGGGAGAAGAGAGGAAGAACAAAGAGAAGAACCACAAAGGAACTCCAAGATCTAGATCCACTAGGTTCCCCTCACTTAGAGGAGAGATGGATTGGTAGGATTGTAGATCTAGATCTCCTCTCAACTTTCCCTAAAGAATATGCAAGAATCTATGGAGGGATTGAGAGGGAAGTGAGCTTTCCAAGGTCAACAATGGAGTAGGAGAGAGGGGAAAGTCGTGCTGCCTTAGATGTCTCAAGGAAGAAGAAGGGGAGGGCTATTTATAGCTCTCCAGGAAATATAGCCGTTGGCTGTTTCGAAACTCGGAAATTCCGGTATAAGTGAGACTCGGAAATTCCGGTCAACCGGAAATTCCGAGTCCATGAAATTTCCGAGCTGAAATTCCGGCTGGAGTCAGAACCAAAACCAAACATTCCTTAGCCGTTTTCGCGAGGCTCTTTGAGGGCAACTCGGAAATTCCGGGTCATCAAAATATCCGACCACAATTTCCGGTTGAGTCCAGCACCTCTTTTCCTTCTTTCCTTAGCCGATTTCTTGGACGAGTTGGGGAACCGGAAATTCCGGTGGAACGAAATATCCGGCCCCAATAATCCGGTTCAGAACAGCCAAACTAAAACCGCTATAACTTTTGCAAATGAACTCCGAATGAGGTGAAACCAACTTTGTTGGAAAGATAGCGACGATAGGCACCCAACAAAAAGTGAAAATATTGCATCCCATAAATAGAGTAAAATCACCACACATGGCAAGGTGTGGGACTTTCCTCACGGTTGAACCGGCAATATTTCCGCCACCGAAAACCCAACAAGTTTTCCAAAGTAAAACTGTTTTCAATGAACAAGAGCTTCACATGAAGATGAACCAAGCTCTAGTTCCTCACCACCATAAAAGCCAAATAAGAACCAAGAAATATGATATGCCAAGTATGCAAAGGTTTGAGCTCTCCACAAAGATGCGATCAAGTTACTCACTCGAGAGCCCCTCTTGATAGTACGCCTATCTATCCTATAACCCGGTCTCCACAAACTACAAGAGACCGGTAGAATAGAAAACCTATCAAGATCATACCTTTGCCTTGAGCATTCCACTTGAGCTAGATGATGACTATCTTGATCTCTTCAAGTGGATCATCTTTCTTGATTGCGCGTCCAATCACATGCTTGATGAAGATTTCTCCAAATGCTCCCCCATACCATAATGGGAGAGACTCGCTTAGCTCCGTCTTCATGTATCCATCGCAAGCACCAAGCATAGGATATCTTCAAGAGTCTTCTCTTGGTCTTGCACATCTCAACTTCAACACATGACCATCCACCATATACATCATGGAATGGAACCTTGGTCATCAAATAAGCTTCAAGAGTCCAACACATGAACTCCACTATTCTCATGGACACGATCTATAATCTATCTTAATGCAAACATTAGTCCATAGAGATTGTCATTTAATTACCAAAACCACACATGAGGGAAAATGCTCTTTCAGTTGGGCTGAGCTTTTCCCGGCCCGGACATTGTAACATAATTGAAATGTCTAAGTCTAGTTGAATCCTATAGAAAGATTACTTTGTTTAAGATGGTAAAGGAAAAAGCAAAGGAATTGAAAAAGAAATATTCCTATAAAGACCAAAGGACCCCTTAAATATAAGAGGGTTGATACATGCGACAACTCTGCACATGTGAGCGGTGAACATTGCCAGCTTTTCTAAAAGGATAAGGGACATAATATAATTTAGAGGTGTGTGGGCCACATCCATATGCCGCAGCTTTACCGTGATCTGCCGTGATTTTTCAATCACCATAGATCGTTTCTCTGATAAGTTCCAAAAAAAAAATAGTTTCTCTGACACGTAGCTGTCCTGGAGTGGAGTACTTTGCGTCTTTCCACGACAAATGTGGCTATCATAACGAGGCAACCCGTAGACCAGAGTCATTTTCCTACTGACAGCCCTATATATTTTACTAATATGCATCTCAAGTTGGGCACTGAAGCACGAGTCTACATAACCCCACAAGTTTGAAAATGGGACCCCTTAACTTTTAAATTAGCACATTTTACCCCTCTAAGTTCGCAATACCGGACAATTGACCCCCAGCTGGTTTTGTGGTGTGGCATTGGAATAGTCCAAGATGCCTCTTATGAGCTCAAAGAAAAAACTTACACCCTCCGATCCATAAAAAATGTCACTCATCTAGTACAAAGTTTATACTAGTTAGTTTATACTCCCTCCGTTCTAAATTAATTGACTTCTATTTGCACACATGACATACACATACGTGGGCAAATAGAAGTCAATTAATTTGGAACGGAGGGAGTACTAGTTTAGTACAAAATGGACGACTTTTTTATGGATCGGAAGGAGTAGTTATCTTCTTCCTCACACCGCACGCGGTTCTTTCTCGACTGCTCTCACAAACCAAACGTCACCGGCCAGTCCCCGCTGCCGCTACCGGTGAGCACCGCCTCTATGTGCTTCCTTGCTTCCTCCATGGCCTTTCTCTTCCTTCCTAGCGCTCGCGAGGGTCAATCCCGTGCGCCACGTCGACCCGTTGCGTGCATCCGCGCCGGCTTGCCTCCATCCGCTTCTCACGGAATAAGCGCCTTCAGATCGCGCTCTCTGAATATCTCCTGTTACTCCAGACCGTGCGTCGCGTAAGCTAGCCGAGGTCGCCGCCATTGCAGCGTCATAGCGCCGTCGTTCCGGCCTCCCCCGCGTCCATCGGACCGTTAGGATATCTTCGCCTTGCCATCATGTTCCTCCTCGTAAAGAGGATCGACCTGGGACCCTGCTGTTTGTCACCACGGTGTCGTCTTCTCGAACGCCGGCCGCCGGTGATACTCACTCCAACGAGCTCCTCCACCTCTGATGGGTCCTCCATCGTCTACAAGATGGGCACATGGTCCACCAAGACATTTCCGCTCATTTCTTTGTGCTCCGTAGCACCCCTGCCTGTCCGTCGTTCGCCGCCCTTCTTCGCCGTGACCACGAGGTGACCGAGAGCGGAGAAGAGTCAAGCATGGGGGTTGACCGGTTTTTCATTGCCGCGTGTTCAAAACCACCAGCGAAAATAGCTTGCCGTGGGGTAGGGGGTCAATTGTCCGGTATTGCAAACTTAGGGGGGTTATGCTAGTTTGAAGTTAAGGGGGTGCTGCGTCTTTTTTGTGAAACTTGTGGGGGTTATGTAGACTTCTTCAAAATGTTGCACATTACTACTATATATATACGCGTTCCCTGCTGGCCTGCACATCTCGCCCTTCACCGCTGAATGCTCGTCTAGAAGATCTCCCCATAACTTGCTGCAAACTGAGGTGACCCTTGTGCTTTTTTTTTTTGCTTTTTATGATGCATCTACGTGCTCTTTGTGTGCAGCCTAAGTGGACGCCATTTTTGGAAAGTGCATTTGGAGGCTGAGCTACATGTAGCTTGGTATTCCAAAAATTGAAATCCACATTTTTATGTTTCAAAAAGTTGGAAACAAGTATTCTAGTTGTAGATAATATCGAGATCTACCACTGTGCAAATTTTCAATGCAAAATCCATATTAGTTTAGGCTACACAAAAATGAAAAATCTGGCAGATTTTCAAATATCTGAAACTGTGCATTGTTCATCGATCCAGATCTATATATTTGTCTTTTTCCCCAGGCCAGCTCCCATGCAGCCAATCCTCCTCTTAAGCTCTCCAAGAACAAGGAAATTTCTCCTTTTTTGTTTCTACCGAACAGCAAAATATTTGGACTTAAAATGTGCAGATCAACAACAAAATAATAGTATTATAATAGTGGTGGATGTGGGGTTTGATCATTGGGGGTGCCAGGTTAATAAATCCTACTTGGGCTTCGTATTTAGCATAGATGAGGTGCTGCAGTAGTTTGGAGCTTGACCACATATATTTGTCACTTCGCATTTTTGCACTTGGTATACACAGGTTTAGTCCAAATGATAGTAGTTAAACAATATTCTGTTATTTTGCCTCTGGTGCTCAATTACCATCCATGAATCTATGTGGTTTGCATGATTTACAGGAAGCCCGACTATGGCAGTTGCCCTGGATGCTTTGGCGCCCTATGTCAAGAAGATGATTGCGGACTTAGCAGAGGAAGAACTTATCATGCTGCTGGGCATTGAAGCAGAGATCAGGAAGCTGAACGGCAACTTGGTGTACCTCCAAGACTACCTCACTGATGCTGACAGGAAACGCATCACCGACAAGAGCGTGAAGGCGTGGGTGGGAAAGCTCAAGGACGTCATGTATGAGGCCACTGACATCCTTGAGCTCTGCCAGCTCGAGGCCATGGAACGACCCGAGGAGCGTCCCCCAGGTGGCGGTGCCTCCAACCGTTCAATTTCTCTTGGAGGGCACATGAAGAAGAAGCTGCAGGGCTGCTTCCAGCCGTTGCTGTTCTGCATTCGGAACCCCGTGTTTGCCCACGAGACGGGTAGTCGCATCAGGAAGCTCAACGAGGAGCTGGACACCATCCGCAAGGATGCCACTAAGCTTAATTTCATCAACCTCGGCTCCTACCAGGAAAAAAGGAAGCTGACAAATCCGGCACATCATCCCAGGAACAAGACGACGTCGGGGTTCAGTAAGTCGGAAGCCGTAGGGGAGAACATCGAGGAAGATGCAGAGCAGCTTGTGCAGAAGCTGATCGCCCACGATGACAAAGACTTTAAGGTGGTGGCCATTGTTGGCCAGGGAGGCATGGGCAAGAGCTTCCTCGCCAAGAAGATCTTCGCAAGCGAGGCCATCAAGGAAGAGTTCAAAACCAAGATATGGCTGAGTGTCACTCAGCACTTCGACAAGGTTGAGCTGCTAAGATCCGCCATCAGCCACGCCGGGGGGAAGCACAATAAGGAGAATGACGAATCCATCCTCGAGCAGACTCTCACAGAGGCCCTGACCGCCAACAAGTTTCTGCTCGTCTTGGATGATGTATGGAGCGACACAGCATGGAAGGACATGCTCCAAGTCCCCGTTGCTAACGCCAGTTGTACACAACCGGGGAGCCGAGTCCTGGTCACCTCTAGAAAGGATAATGCTGTTCGGAGGATGGGGGCCTCCAGGGGCGACCTGCTCCGTGTCAGAAAACTAGAAGATAAAGATGCTTGGTCCTTGCTCAAGAAACAGCTGCCACCACCAGAGGTCAGTAACTCAGTGCTACCACAGGAACGCTGTTAAACTAATAAATTTACTGTACTGCTTATTAATTTGGTGATACTAGCACTAATTTTCCACGTGCGTGCCACACATAAATGCATAAGAAAAAGAAATAAAATAAGTTGCTTAGTGGTTTTGTGATTCTACACCAATCTTTACTCGCAAAATATCTTTTGAGCCAAACTATCAAATCACGATGCATTTCACGGTCGTGCTAGTCGCATCGACCTATTCAAAACTAGATCTTATATTAATATGTTTTTACACAGACTTGAGTGCATACTTTGCATTGCACTATTTTTACTGTGAAGTGGATTTCCGCTGCACTGCATTTTGATGGGCTGCTCTAAGACTTGAGAGCATGTTTTGTCCAGTCCTCAGCTCATGTTTTCTAAATGACCCTTGAAATTCATTTGCCAGTTCTTTATATGTTCAGGGGTGATATATTTTATCTTTTTGCTATATTTGGCAGTGGTAATAAATTTTCAGGAAATTTCACTTTATAATTAATTTAAACACATTTTTGTTCAAAATTTGTAATATATTTATGCATACCACACATAATTTCAGAAGTAAGAGATTTTTTCTCATTTCACTAGCAATATCAGACTTTACCGCATTAGATATTAGTTTATCATAGTTTCGTTTTCAGCTTATGTAAATATGTATATGAAACTTCGCACAGAGAACTACATATATACCTGTAACAAAGTATTCTTATATTGTTTGCAGATTAGCAGTGAGAGTGCTTTTGATCATCTAAAAGATATTGGGATGAAGATTATTAGAAAATGTGATGGTTTACCACTTGCTATTAAAGTGATGGGAGGACTTTTAGGCACAAGGCCCCCAAGTGAACTTGAGTGGGAGAAAGTTCTGAAAAAGAATCTTGAATGGAAGGAAGATGGGTTGCATGAGGAACTGAACTTCTCAGTACACTTGAGCTACGATGATTTAACTCCAGAGTTGAAGCAATGCTTTCTGTACTACTCACTTTTTGCTAAGGGTTCAGCAAATGCCTTGGATGCAGTTGTTAGCATGTGGATAAGTGAAGGGTTTATTCAAGGTGACGGGAGGTCAGAATCAGATGAAGTAGATCTTCAAGAAATAGGAGAAGACTATCACCGCGAATTGGTCGCTAGGAATCTTTTGGAGGCTGATAATCCAATTTGGAACACATGGCGTTACAGCATGCATGATGTTGTCCGATCATTTGCTCTTTTTGTGGCTAGTGAAGAAGCACTTGTGGTTCGAAAGGAGCAAAATGACATTAACAATCTTCTTTTAGTTAACCAAAAAATACGACGTCTGTCTATAACACTACAAGGTTCAATACTAGAGTGGAGCATCCTAGAAAATCTTGAATCATTGAGAACATTGATGATAAACTGTGGCGATGTGCCTAGTGGTTCATTGGCTAGTTTTGTCGCTTTACGGGCATTGATTATAAAATCCGGCGTGTCTGATGCTATGATGGATTCCGTGTGTCAGTTGAGGCACTTAAGGTGCCTGATTCTCGAAGGGGCAGATATATCTAGACTACCAAAAGACATACATAAGATGAAGTTCCTTGAGCACATAGCACTCATCCGCTGTACAAGGCTGGACAAGCTTCCTGACAACATTACAGAACTACAATTCTTAAGATATTTGGCCTTGAATGAGTGCAATATTGATAATGTACCAAAGGGGTTTGGTGGCTTCAGAAATTTGAGGTCAGTGTTTTGGTTCCCAGCAAAGATGGATGGGGACTGGTGCAGTTTAGAAGAGCTCGGGCCTCTTTGTCATCTTTGGAGTCTTAACATACGTTATCTTGAAAATGTGCCTGATAGTTCAATTGCTGCAAGGGCCATGATGAGCAACAAGAAGAATCTAACATATTTCGTACTGAGTTGCTACAAAGATCCGGAGATAGAGATGGAAACAGGGGTGGAACAAATTGAGGAGGAAGAGGAGAAGAAAGACAGGGAGAAGCAATTTGGGGCAGAGGAGAAGGAAGGAGGAGAGGAAAAAACTACAATAGAGGAGGAAGAAGGGGAGGAACAATCCACAGAGGAGGAGGAGAAGAAGCAGCGAATTGAGACGGTATTCGATGAGCTCCGCCCTCCACCTTGCTTGGAGGATCTAATCGTGACAAGATACTTTGGTCGTCGACTACCAAATTGGATGCAAGCTCCAGCGGCGGCGGCCTTTAAGAGCTTGAGGAGTATTACACTAAAGGGCTTGACCTACTGCAACCAACTTCCCAATGGTTTGTGCGGGATGCTAAGTCTGGAAGAGATGGAAATCTCCTTCGCTCCAGCCATCAAGCTTATCGGGCCTGATTTTCAAAGCTTGGCAAGTAGAGATGGAGGTGCCCTTGTTACTAGCCCATTCCCAAAATTGAGAGTATTACACATGGCAGATTTGACTCGATGCAAGAAGTGGGACTGGGAGGAGGAGCAAGGCAAAGACATGGCCATGCCTGCCTTGGAGCATCTCACAGTTATAAATTGTAGGCTGACACATCTTCCCCTAGGACTTGCTAGCCACAACAGGAATAATCTGAGAACCTTGTATCTAAAAGGTCTCACTGTCCTGGAATCTGTGGAGAATTTCCCTTCGGTTGTGTACTTTGATGTGCTCTACTGCCCCAACCTGAAGAAGATCGGTGGCTTCTCCAAGTTACGGAAGATCTCAATCGAAGGTTGCCCAAAGGTAAAGTTGTTGGAGGGTGTCCCCGTGCTCTCTACCATGGTGCTGGATGATGAGCCATGGGAGATTACAGGTACACCTGCAAAGTGTACACCCAAGGTATGTCAAGTTGGAATGCAGTGTCAGCTTCCTGAAAATTTCAGTGTTACCAGATAGTTGCTCTGACGTCTGAAGCCGAAGGTCCGGTGTATCACAGTATGCGCCATACGGCTGTACTCGAGCAAAAGATATATAATAATAAGAGACTGGTACCTACCTCCTTATACCTTATGTAATTCACATCTTATAATCTTTTTATCTACTCAGATAGATCAATAATATTCGTTCAGGCTGGTTCTCAGACAATGAGCTCATTATATTCCGTATAAAAAATATGTAATGCCTAAGTGCCTAGTGATATTTTTGAAGAGTGTCAATCGTGTTGCCTCCATCAGTGCACCATTGAATTCTCTTATTTATCCTCCTTCAGATACATGCTTGTAGGTTTCTTTTTATCCAGCGATGGTTGCCTCCAGATTGCACATCTGCATTGCTACTTGATCCCAGCTGGAGGCTTGGAGCACAATACGGAAGAGAGCATACTAGCATATCATTTAGGGCTTCGGGCTCCCATCGCTAGCTTCTTCACCTGGTCGCCGGCCTGAATACAACAATTTTCAGTACAAGATACAGTTTTTAATTGTTGACTTGATTGTATGGAAGAACCGAAGAAGAAAATGTGTATTTCATTTTATACTGTGTTGTTCAGGATTTGTGTTGTGAGGGCGTGGGAGAGGCAGGCGAGCCATTAAATCCTCGCTGATGATGAGGTCGGCCATAGACATATCCATCGCCTTCATCATGGAATTCTCGGCCTCTCGGGGCGGAGCAGAGGAGGCGTGCATCCAGCACCATGGAAGTCTCGGCCTCTCCGTTCGATTCCTCATTCTTATAAGCAGCACATAATCAGAGGAGGCTGCATGATTATTCATATCCTCAAAACCCAACACCTGAATCACATCCCTGTATGCAACTAAATAACCCTATTGGGTGCGCAGGTGGAGATGCTTTGAGTGAGCTAATCTGTTATGTTATTTTCCTTTTAAGTATTGGGTAGGTTTACAATCTCAAGAGGGTAAGGACACGACTCTTTAGCTTTAGTTCTACGTTAGTTCAGTGAGCAGTAGTACCAAACTGCTAGTGGTAGTTTTTTCTAATTTCCTGCATGGTGGTGTAGTTATAGTATCCATGATGGGTGGACTATTACGTGTTTCAGTATGAAAGGTTCGATTGTATCCTTTGCTGTATTGGATAGGAGTCCCTGCAATAGGGAAAGGAACCGGTATCTCACCCTACTGGCGTACAGCAAAAGGTATGGAGATTCTTAACTTCTAGGTCCATGCGTGTGTGTCATGCACTAATGATACCTGCGGGTACTTGTCATATTTTGTTACGTACAAAGTGACACGTCGTATCTCATTCCTTTCTTGATTAAGGGCAACAAAACATGCAGTGCCCCTGCCAATATTTCTGAGCGAAAAGGGACATGGTCTCAAGTTGCTGGGTTAATACTTAGTAAAGTACTGACAATTCCTACCGTTTTCCTGACTGCCAGCCCCTATTTTCTTTTAATATGAACTAAGTTGATTGAAGTAGTACATTTAAGTCTCCGAAAGTTCCACATTGCTCCTATATATATACACGTTTCCGGTCGGCCTGTTCATCTCGCCCTTCACTGCTGAATACTGCTCTTGGAAAGAGCTGAAATTCCCCTCCGTTGCAACAAATTGAGGTGACAATTAGTTGCTTATTTTGTTTCTCTTTTTATGATGCATCTACCTGCTGTTTATGTGCAGCTTAAGTAGACGTCATTCATTTCCGAGCAGTCTACATATGTATCCATGAATCTATATATTAATCTGTATGATTAACCAGGAAGCACGAGCTATGGCAGTTGCCCTGGATGCTTTGGCGCCGTATGTCAAGAAGATGATCGCGGACTTAGCGGAGGAAGAACTTCGCATGCTGCTGGGCGTTGAAGCAGAGATCCGGAAGCTGAACGGCAACTTGGTGTACCTCCAAGACTACCTCACCGACGCCGACAGGAAACGCATCACTGACAAGAGCGTGAAGGCGTGGGTGGGGAAGCTCAAGGACGTCATGTACGAGGCCACCGATATCCTTGAGCTCTGCCAGCTCAAGGCCATGGAGCGACCGGAGAAGCGTCCCGCAGGCGGGGGTGCCTCCATCCGGTCAAGTTGTTTTGGAGGCCACTTGAAGAAGAAGCTGCAGGGCTGCTTCCAGCCGTTGCTGTTCTGCATTCGGAACCCCGTGTTCGCCCACGAGACGGGCAGCCGCATCAAGAAGCTCAACGAGGAACTGGACACCATCCGCAAGGATGCCACTAAGCTCAATTTTATCAACCTCGGCTCCTACCAGGAACAAAGGAAGCTGACAAATCAGGCACATCGTCTCAGGAGCAAGACGACTTCGGGGTTCAATAAGTCGGAAGCCGTGGGGGAGAACATCGAGGAGGATGCAGAGCAGCTTGTGCAGAAGCTGACCACCCGTGATGGCAGAGACTTTAAGGTGGTGGCCATCGTTGGCCAGGGTGGTATGGGCAAGAGCTTCCTCGCCAAGAAGATTTTCGCAAGCGAGGACATCAAGGAAGAGTTCAAAACCAAGATATGGCTGAGTGTCACTCAGCAGTTCGACAAGGTGGAGCTTCTAAGATCCGCCATCAGCCACGCCGGGGGGAAGCACAATGAGGAGAAGGACGAGTCCATCCTCGAGCGGACCCTCACTGAGGCCCTGTCAGCAAACAAGTTTCTGCTGGTCCTGGATGATGTATGGAACGACTCAGCATGGAAGGACACGCTCCAAGTTCCCGTTGCTAATGCCAGTTGTACACAACCGGGGAGCCGGGTTCTGGTCACCTCTAGAAAGGAAGATGCTGTTCGGAGGATGGGAGCCTCCAGCGGCAACCTACTCCGTGTCAGAAAACTAGAAGATGAAGATGCTTGGTCCTTGCTCAAGAAACAGCTGCCGTTGCCAGAGGTCAGTAACTCAGTGCGACTATAGAAACGCAGGCATACTGATTAATTCACTCTCCATGAGTCCACTGCCTATTAATTTGGTAATTCTAATACTAATTTTCCACGTGCGTGCCAGACACATAAGTGCATAGAAAAGTATAGGAAAGTGCATAGGAACGAACATTTGGTCTCCCTGGTTTTCAGATATTGTTAACTTAATTTCCAAGAGTAGACAAAATACATGGCTATCTAGATATATGTGACGTTTTCTAATGCATACAATAAACTGCCACAAAGAAAGATCAGTTGATTTGACATATAGTGGATTCACATGTCACCCACCCTGGAATTTTAGGAATTGACAATGCAAAACTATGGATTCACATGTCACACATATTCATGTTCATCCATATACTCGTTTCCAAAAAAAAAGGTTTGTCCATATAGCTTCCACAATAGATTCATCGTAGCAGTAGCCCATACATTCCAACACACTATCATCTGTTCAACCACCTCAGCGATCACTTCTCCCCACGATTGATCATTAGAGCATCTCTAGCGGCTCCTCTAAACGGGCGTGGAAAGCAAATTTACACGACTAGGAGCGAAAAGCCTCCCAGCGGCTCGTGTATATGGGCGTGTACCATTTCCACGCCCACCCACCTCGGTACCAGGCGTGGATACTTCCTTCCACGCCATATCCACGCCCACCCACCTCGGTACCAGGCGTGGATACTTCCACGACGCATCCACCTTCTCGGAAACGAAGGCGCGAAGAAATCCCCGTGCTCCTGGTTCCCGCGCCCGTCCGCCCGCGAAGAGATCCGCCCGTACGCACAGATTTAGGATGTTAGCATCGCGGTCATCTTTTGTAGATGATGCAACCCAAGAGCTCCACAAGCACTTCTTATTTGTATAAAATAACCATCATAGTCATGCTCAATTATACCTCGAGCTATGCGGCGTAAAAAGTAAATGAGACAGGGAGATGAAAAACAAGCAAACATGGAGAAGTGTTAGTTACGAACCTTCGCCCAAATAAGTGCTCAGGATAGCGAGGAGGTTCCTTGAAATAGTCACCCCATTAAAGGACAAATCCGACATCTCTTTCTCCATCAATTGTCTGACGTCCATGCTTGAAACCACCATGGCGTCAAGTGTTCATCTTCTCTTCCTCCTCCTGCTCGGCAATTGCTGCAATAATTAGTTCATCGTCGCCAGATGAAGACGAGTAAGAATTCATCATCATATCCCAAGAGGATGTGTTCATTGTGTCGTGTGAGAGAGGATAGATAAATTTAGGAGAGATCAGGCAAGACACAAGGAGGAATGCTGAGAGAGATGTGGGAGGGGGTGGTATATATAGATCAGAAATATAGCTGTTCAAAATATAGCCGTTGGAAAGATAGCTGTTCGAAATAGTCGTTGGAAATATAGTCGTTTGAAATTTGACCGTTGTAAATATACACGTCCTAATACACATGTTACACTGAAAATACAGGACGTGTAAAATTTGAGAAGGTGTATATGAAAATATACACGTCCAAGTTTCCACGAATTAGTACTGGTGTTAAGACTAAAATAATGAGAATTAAGCATCATAATCGCTATTAAATGGCTTAATTAACCTTTTAGCCCCTCTTATTTTTTGTTCAAGCTCCGCTACTGTTTTCATCCGTTCGCACCCCAGACGAATTGTGGATTCTGACGCTACAAGGATGGCGTGGCCGGGCTTGGGCATGGGCGTGGGCTGGAGGAAGAGGAAGGAACTTCTCCTTGCCGTCGCTGTGTGACCTGCGGCCGGCACCGGAGCCGACGAGGTCGCGGAGGTGGAAGCTGGGCACCACCGACGGCTGCCCCGTGGAGGCGCTCTCGGGAAGGCCGGTAGTTCACGGGGCAAGCGACCCCGGTGCGGATGGCGCCACCGTCGCAGAAGAAGTGTCGTCCTGGCGGCGTTGGAATACGGGGTAGGCCGAGATGTAAGGTGTCAAGTGGGATCCCACCATTGTCCCACTTTTAGTTCATTTGTGAATTTCTAGTATAAATTTTGGTCCGAATTTTTGAACTAAAAATCTCCAAATGAACTAGAAGTGGGATATTGGTGGGATACCACTTGACACCTTACCGAGATGATGCGGCCGTGGGGGAATAGGTCGTCGGCGAGGGCGTCCGCCTTGTGCGCCGTCACGAGGGTGCTCACGAAGGCAAACTCGAAGTTGTCATCGCTAGCGTCCGACGCCGGGTCGTCGTGTTGGTGTTGTTCGTCCGTGTAGTCCTCCTCTGGTTCTGGGACGGCGTCGGCGTGGTCGCCGAATCTGAGGATGGCGTCGAAGGCGCCCCATTGCTGTGGCTGAGCTTTTGCCCGTGATGGTAGTGTCTGTATCTGGAGGAACGAGAAGGTGAGGATGGTGTCGAGGCGTACCATTGCCTGCCTCTCCTCACCGTCGATCAAGTGCTGCTAGCACAGCGCTTCTTTTCTTCTCTGCGGCGTGGGACAGTGCAAAAACTGACGGAAGTGCAGTCCTACTGAATATTTTGTGATTAGGGCCGAACCTAGGATTACCCATTAACCTAGAATGGGAGGTGCGGGGCAAACCTAAACCCGCTATTTGCTTAATCGGTTCGGTGGTCCAACGCCAGGTCCCAACCCGACCGCACCTATCACATCTTGACCCATATTTCATTAGTGAAATCATTGTTCACTTTGTTACCAATACATGGTGTTAATATACCAGTTCAGTTTTAAACCTATGTATATATGAATATGAATTTATGCACATAAAACTACATATATGTATCTGTAACGAAGTAGTCTTATATTGTTTACAGGTTAGCAGTGAGAGTGCTTTTGATCATCTAAAAGATATTGGGATAAAGATTATTAAAAAATGTGATGGTTTACCACTTGCTATTAAAGTGATGGGAGGACTTTTAGGCACAAGGCGCCCAAGTGAACTTGAGTGGCAGAATGTTCTGAAAAAGAATCTTGAATGGAAAGAAGATGGGTTGCATGAGGAACTGAACTTCTCAGTACACTTGAGCTACGATGATTTAAGTCCGGAGTTAAAGCAATGCTTTCTGTACTACTCACTTTTTGCTAAGGGTTCAACACCTAGCTTGGATGTAGTTGTTAGCATGTGGATCAGTGAAGGGTTTATTCAAGGTGACGGGAGGTCAGAATCAAAAGAACTAGATCTACAAGAAATAGGAGAGGATTACCACCGAGAGTTGGTTGATAGGAATCTTTTGGAGGCCAATAATCCAGTTTGGAGAACATGGGTTTACCACATGCACGATGTTGTCCGTTCTTTTGCTTATTTCATGGCTAGTGAGGAAGCACTTGTGGTTCGAAAGGAGCAAAATGACATTAGAAGTCTTCTTTTAGTTAACAAAAAAATACGACGTCTGTCTATAACACTACAAGGATCCATACTAGAGTGGAGCATCCTCGAAAATCAAGAAACATTGAGAACATTAATGATAACCTGTAGCACTATGCCTAATGGTTCATTGGCTAGTTTCGTCGGTTTGAGGGTATTGATTATATCTTCTTACGTGTCTGATTTTATTGTGGATTCGGTGTGTCACTTGAGACACCTAAGGTACCTGAGTCTCACAGAGGCAAATATATCTAGACTGCCAAATGACATCCATAAGATGAAGTTCCTTGAGCACATAGGACTTGAGAGCTGTATAAGGCTGCACAAGCTTCCCGAGAACATTACAGAACTAGAGAGTTTAAGATATTTGATCTTAAGTGGGTCCAGTGTTGATATTGTACCAAGGGGGTTCGGTGGCTTCAAAAGGTTGAGGGCAGTTTTTGGGTTCCCAACAAAGATGGATGGGGATTGGTGCAGTTTAGAAGAGTTAGGGCCTCTTTGTCATATTAGGAAACTTACAATAAGGTATCTAGAAAATGTTCGTGATAGTTCAATTGCGACAAGGGCCGTTATGAGCAACAAGAAGCATCTAATATATTTGGAATTGAGCTGCTACAGAGACGAGGAGGTAGAGATGGAAGAAAGGGTGGAGCAAATTGAGGAGGAAGAGGAGAAGAAAGACAGAGAAAAGCAAATTGTGGAGGAGGAGAAGGAAGAAGGGGAGAAGCAAATTGAGGAGGAGGTGGAGAATGAAGAAGAAAAGGGAGAACAGTCTGTAGAGGAGGAGGAAGAAAAGGGAGAAGACCAATCTGCAGAGGAGGCGCAACAGCGAATTCAGGCAGTATTTGACGAGCTCTGCCCTCCACCTTGCTTGGAAGATCTGACCGTGGTAAGATACTTTGGTCGTGGACTACCAAATTGGATGCAAGCTCCAGTAGCCATCTCCTTTAAGAGCTTGAGGATTGTTCAGCTACGTTCCCTGACCTACTGCAACAAACTTCCCAATGGTTTGTGTTTGATGCTAAATTTGGAAGAATTGGATATCGACTCCCTTCCAGCCATCAAGCTTATCAGGCCTGATTTTCAAAGCATCGCAAGTGGAGATGGAGGCTCCATTGTTACTAGCCCATTCCCAAAACTGAGAGTATTACGCATGGCATATTTGTCTCGATGGAAGAAGTGGGACTGGGAGGAGGAGCAGGGCAAAGCCATGGCCATGCCTGCCTTGGAGTATCTCGATATCATAAACTGCAGGCTCACACATCTTCCCCTAGGACTTGCTAGCCACAACAGGTATAATCTGAGAACCCTGTATCTAGAAGATCTCACTGTCCTGGCATCTGTGGAGAATTTCCCTTCGGTTGTGTGTTTCGGTGTGCTCAACTGCCCCATGCTCAAGAAGATCAGTGGCTTCTCCAAGTTGCGGAAGGTCTCCATCGACGGTTGCCCGAAACTGAAGTTGCTGGAGGGTTTCCCCGTGCTCTCTACCATGGTGCTGGATGATGAGCCATGGGAGATTACTGGTACACCTGCGGAGTGTACACCCAAGGTATATGAAGTTGGAATGCAGCGCCAGCTTCCTGAAAATTTCACTGTCACCAGATAACAACTTTGGCCTCTGAAGACGACGAAGGTATGGCGTACTACAATATGCGCTATAGGGCTGTCCTCATGCTTAATATTATAAGAATAAGACTCTGTGATACCTTATCTCCCTGTTTAATGCTCATTCTAGAATCTGTTTTGCTAGTCACATATAGATCAATAATATTCGTTCAGTCTGATTCTCAATTCTCGGACAACCGGCTCAGATAGTTCGGCATGAAAAATATGTAATGCCTAACTACATAATGATATTTCTGAGGAGTGTCCGTCGTGTTGCCTGCATCCATATACCATTTAATTTTCTTCTTTATATCCTCTTTCAGATACACTAGCACAGGGGCCCGCGCAAATGCGCGGGCATCTAGTATATGTAATTTATTATTATTTTTCTATTTGTATTATAAATTTGGTGTATATTATTGTTTGAAGTTTGTTTTTATTTTTCTTTATTATTGTTATATTAGGATGATTACAAATATTGTTAGTAGTATTTTGTTGTATTATTCATTTTACTCCTAATACAAATAATTGAACATTTATTATGTTTTTTTGTCTTTATTATGTAGTGAAGACAATTAATCAAGAATATTTTCTCAAGAAGTGAAGAATATATGTTTTTTGAAAATTATATTTATTAGTTTGGGAAAAATGTTGCATGTTTTCAATAATGTATATGTCGACAGTGCTAAATTTCGCTTTGGATTTCTTTATATTTTGACGTACACAAAGTTAATAAATCGCTTATATTTAGTTATTTGTAAGTGTGTACATTTAGATCCATACATTTGTTAATTTTGTGTTGCTCGGAATACTGAGTATTAAAATTTTAGTTTTTGCCTTTTTGTGGGAAACATCATTGTCAACATGTCAGTTTATCTATTTAATTTTATGAAGTTAGTTTTTAAAATAAAGATTTGGTGTCCGTTAGTGAGAAATATGTACTTCTAGAACCTATTCTACCGAGTGAGGGGACTGGGGAGATGTGACTATTAATACTTGCCGGAAGCATTAAACAAAAAGCGTTACTACCTTTTCTCGCTCATATTCCCTAGGTAGCGTTACTTTCTCTCTCATCCTCCCTTGTGTGTGTCAGATCGTTATCCATCCCCAATATCCACTGTTCCACTTTGAAGCTCATATCTCTGGCTGCACTAAATCTGCTTACTCCGTCGATCCCCAAAACCAAATCGCCTTTCCTCTCGGTTTTCTCCCTCTCGCAGAAATGGAGCTTCAGGTGTAGCTGTACGTAGAATGCCCATGCGATTATTCGGAGGGCTGGTCCAGTCTCCTTGTATCCTGGCACCAAGCTTGGTTAGTGTTGCATCTGCCCATCCGAGCTGCCGGCGAACTGTGAGGCCTGTTCTTTGGAGGATACTAAGACGCTGGTGGCTGTTGTTTGTTGGAGTCGGTGAGTACATGGGCATCAATTGGTAGTGGTTGCATTTTTTTCTGTTTGTAATGCGTAGGTTGATCTATTTGGTCAACTCATAGCTATTTTCAGCTGCCGGATGTTTGGATTTGTTGGTCCCTTTTGTCTCTCGAATTTACACGGTGTATTCCATATTTTGGCCAGTTAATCTGGATGCAATAAATTGTTTGCAGATAGAGACGCTTTGAGCCTGGAACTTTGGGATTATCCATGATAGTCAGCATGGTGTGTGCGGTTTAGGAATGGCTGCATTTTCATATCTGTTGCCAGCCTTATAAAGATTGGCAGAAGTCGATCAGTATTGGAGGTTTTAAGAGGTGAAGCAATTGTCTTTACCGCTTGTATTGTACAATTTACTTTTAAATAATGTGTACTGTCGAAATGACTTTCAATTAGCCTTGTGCTTTATTCCTAATTTATAAGGGAAAAACCATATCCCTATGCAAACACGTATGAACTTTAATATCCATAAATTTAAGTACTTTTTGTGCTAATCTGAATCCTGGCCCCCTCCACTTTTTTCCGGGCTTGGGACCGGCATCGGCAGTGTTAGGCCCCCCCCCCTTCCCCCATTTATATCTATAAATTTAAGTACCCCGACATAGAAACCAAAAAGAAAGAACTGTGGACAGAATACATTGTAAATATAATAGCGTTTTGAGCATCAAATATATATATATGTAAGTAACTATAAGTTTAAAGTGTATTAAGCTCTTACTATTGTGTTATTAAATTAATAAATACTGATGCGTTTTCCAGTCCTTCCGTAGATTGTAGTATAGCATATTCATCCTGCCATATAGTGCAAAATAATGATGTTTAGAGTAGAAAAGTAAAAAAAATATAGAAAAAGTTTTCCCTGTGTGCATTAACATTATGTAGTCGAAGAAGCATAATAGAATTTTGTTATGTTCGTACCTTTAGAAAATTTCTTTGTAGACTATGTTCTTGACTTCATCATCCTCTTTGCTCTCTTCGTCATCTACCATTACCCTTAGTCCGTCCCTTCTTGTGACTCTTGAGAATGCTACATATAGTTGTCCGTGTGTGAAAACTTGTTTAGGTAGATACAGTCCTACCTTGTTTAGAGATTGCCCCTGACTTTTGTTTATTGTCATAGCAAAGCATACTGAAATTGGATATTGTCTTCTCTTTAGCAAGAATGGCCATGCTGATTCAGTTGGTGACATGATTATTCTTGGAATATATACCTTGTCACCTACGTGGGTTCCTGTTATTATTTG
This sequence comes from Poa annua, assembly GCA_026929855.1. Taxonomy (NCBI): domain Eukaryota; kingdom Viridiplantae; phylum Streptophyta; class Magnoliopsida; order Poales; family Poaceae; genus Poa; species Poa annua. The sequence goes on along the minus strand of CM049433.1, from coordinate 12,084,778 downwards.
GGCTTCGATGAATCTCCTTCCTAGCTGAGTTATTGTCATCCGTGTACCGTTGCATAACCCAGCACTCTGGTTAATGTTACGCATTAGCATGACCGGTAGTCCTATCTTCAGTCTGAGTTCATGATTTGGAATTCCAGGAATCTTCAGGTTGTTTAGGAATTCTTTTGAACATAACATATCTATATCATCACTTGACGTAACAGCTTTGCATACAGTGTCGCAACTTCTATAAATAGTGTCCTCACCTTCTAGTTGGTCCATTATATATTCATTGATCTCGCTGACTGTCTCATTCCTTGGACATAAGATTGCTCTTTCTTCCAAGTATTCTCGGTCACGATATCTTTGTTGAAAATTTGGATAGATGCTCTCCACTATAGTGTTCTTTGGATCATGTCCCTTCTTCAGTAGTATGTCATTTGGTATTTTTATCCACTCCTCGCCTTCAGATGATGTCGTTGTTCCATTCCCAATATTCAAAATCCAGTCTGCAAATTCTGCTACTTGTCTTTTCTCTGTCTTATTTTCTGTCATGCAAGTGAGTCGCATGTTTTTTTTGAGTTCCAATATTTTGAAGTGCCAAAGATAGGATCTTTTGATGGATGCATTGACTATGTTGTGTCTTCTTCCCTTTGACAGAACGGGGAGAATCTGGCGGAAGTCACCTCCTAGAACCATCGTCATGCCACCGAATGGCTTTTTGGTATTGTTCTCATTTTTATGTCTCAGTATATCTCTTAGGGTTCTATCCAGCGCCTCGAAACATAGCTTGTTTGCCATTGGAGCCTCGTCCCAAAGAATAAGCGATGTATTATTTATGAGCTCTGCTAAGTGTGTACCTTGTTTGATGTCACATGTTGACTCTTCTGTAAGTATTAGAGGGATACGAAACCTTGAGTGTGCTGTTCTGCCTCCCTGTAGAAGTAGCGCTGCAATACCACATGATGCGACTGCGAGGACTATCTTTCCTTCAGAACGCAATTTCGTTGTGATTGCCTTCCAGAGGTAAGTCTTCCCTGTTCCACCATATCCGTCCACAAAAATCTGTTTTCCCAAATCCTTGTCTACTGATTCCATTATGTTGTCAAATGCGTGTCGCTGTTCGGAGTTTAGATTCTGGAAGATACTTAGATGTTGTTCTTTTTGCTCCTGTTTGTTGTAGTTCATCTCTTCATTGAGTAGCCTGTTTCCAAGTTCCTTTAGACCTGCAGAGTTTGGTAGTTCAATTCCTGGGTATTCCTTAAGTGTTTTTCCAGTCTCTCTCATTAGCTTTTCGATTTCCACCAAGGCATGGTCTTTCTTTTGTTCTTCTGTTAGACGCAATGTAGGATAGTTCAATATTTTTCTCTGTCTGTACTCCATATCTTCACTTAGAACTTCCCAACAATTTTCCCACACATTTTTTGGATCTGTAACCTCACAATGGCATATGATTGTTGTGAATAGTTGTCGTAGTTGATTTCCAGTTGCCCAACTTGATGCCTCGCTGATGCAGTCAATCCACTCTTTGTCATCTTCCAGAAATCCTAATGCTTCACATGCTGCCTTGTTTGATGTGTGGACAACTCCATTTACAGTTCTTATGTCTTCGAAAGATGTGCATCCTTTGACGATGTTAAGTAGCATTCTCATGTAGTATCTTTCACCACTTGCTGGATGTGCATAATAAATCCTTCCAACAGATCTTCCCTTCTTCCGCTTGGTCCATTTTGATTTTTTTCTATTCCACACCCATTTTGAAGGGAAATCTGCATATGTCAAATTCCTTGCTTCTTCGCAGTGCATGTTTGTCTCCATCCACTGTGTAAACTTAGTGATTCCTGCCCTTTCCTTTGTTACTATCTTTGTTAAGTCTGTAGTGTCTGAGAAGATTACCTGCTGTTCATTTTGTAGGTGGAATGGTAGCCTTTCAACAGATGGGTCTCGGAAGTGCATTTCAAATTGAAATAGTCGCCAACACGCATCATGTCCTGAAATGTATGTACATTCAAGGTAACTTTTGATCTCATCGTTTTCAATCACAGCGGTAGCTTGGTCATCCCCCTTGTTTATGTATTTAAAGAGGTACTTTATTGAGAGTGATCTGTTGCAAATCTCAACATTTATGTGTGCTTGATACTTTACCAGTAGATCTCTATTATACGGGACCACGAATCTGTTGTCCAACTTCACTTCCCCCTTTTCTATGTATCTGTCATCTTGACGTCTTCTGTATGCTGGGTATCCATCTTCATCTATGGTTGTATTTTTGTTGAATTGCTTAGGGAATTTTCTTATGCATTTATTCTCAACCATGCATGGTGAGTTTGGTTTGGCCTGCCCACATGGTCCGTGCATCATGAAGTTCTCAACAGCTGCATAACCTTCGGGATCAACTTCCTTGTCTGGAATCTCCGCACTTGTTATCTTATCTACCTGTTCTGGTTCCATATATTTGAACTTCTTGTCTTTTTTGTCCAGGAATATGACTATGTGCGCATGCGGGAGGCCCCTCTTTTGGAACTCTATTGTGTATATAACTGCAAATAAGAATAGTTATAAGTTAGTTTATGTACAAAAACAATTAGAAATTTAGTAGTGTAAGTCATAGATAATTACTTGCGAGTGTTTTTCCAAAATATTCTCTTTCTTTTATGTCTTTCATGAACTCCTTTAGTTTTATGTGGAACACTCTGTCAACGATATCAGGTCTTTCTGAAGCTATTTGCCCTACCTCCTGTAGCATAGATTGTATTTCTGGCCAAGCTGCGTTGCACGTGAATGTCACAAATAGGTCTGGGTATCCGGCCCACCGACATATTGCCATTGCGTCTTGGAAGTTTTGTTTTTTGTACCTGGGGCTATCCGTGACAGTGGATGGAAGTAGTATTCTCTTTCCTACTTGGTCAGCTCTTGTATCTCCCCTTTCAACAGCATCCTGCAAGCCAGCATATAGATCTGTTCTTAGGTTTCCTTGATGATTTTTTATCCAGTCCAGCCTAAAGTGTAAAATGCATGCAAATGCGTCCACGAAGAATTGCAGTGTTAGCTTTTTGCAGCACAGCAAGTGCATCGACTGGTTCATGCGTTGTTGTACCCGGTATGCATAGTATTCTAGCATTGTAACATGCTTTCTCTTGCATGTTGCCCCTTCTTTCAATATGTACGGTATTTTCTCTCTGTACCCATCTTCACCATAGGGGAATAGTAACGGATATTGCATGGCCATGAATTTTGGATGATTCTCGGATATTCTTCTAGGCTTCATGTTTTTATACTCTACAATGATGTCGCGACCTTGTCTATTTTCCGATGTATCATTGACAATGAGTGCTGCCACTTCAGAAGCCGAAGGCATATTATACTGTCTGCCATCTCTTTGTCGTTTATTTATTATTTTCAACTTCACGTCATCATAGTCACCTTCTTTGAATCTATCCCTTGCCATTCTAAATGTTTTTGCTAGTACATTGTCTCTATCCAACATATTTTTCAGGCCTTCAACGATGTGTGGATCCAATGAGTTCCTCTTATCCGTGGAAGCTGTTGATGCTTCTATCCTATTAGTGACCTCGTTTTCTGTATCATAGATGTATAGCTGACACCATCGTGGCTTGTCTCCTTCTTCTTTTGGTAGCAGAGTTCCAATCCGATGGTAATTCAACCCATTCATTCTGAATACATAAGTCCCACTCCCTTTATTTATTTCTTTGTCAACCTTTCCTCCCATTGATGTGAAAGCGAACATGGAGTTGTACAATCTAATATTTTGCATGTAGTTTTTTTACCTTTTTCCATTTTCTTTCCTTAGCAACTTCGTAAGGTAAGCTGGTGGCTCCTTTAAGGGTGGCAGGTCAACCTTTCCATTCTGGCAACATAGTCCAAATGTTGGTTTGCTGTTCCCTTTACCCTTTGTTCTTTCTTCATACCAGAAAATTGCTCCACAGTTTTCACACTTGCAAGTCGGTTTCCCGAAGTTCCAAATTTTCATATCCATTCTTTTTGATGACCTGTTTCATTTTTAGCATCATACTGACATTAGAGATTGATTATTGAATATGCCGATTGTGCATTTTGAAATACCTTACCTCTTTCTCTTAGCAGTTTTTTTTTGGCCCTTGATCTGCATTGGTCAGAAGTTTTAGTTTTCTTTTCCGGATTGGCCTCTCTTCTGTAGTTAATTCCAGTGATTGACTTCTCCTGTGTAAGGTTGATAATTGAATAGGGAATTTTATTTTTTAAGGAATATAATTAGATTATGATATAATGAAGATTGTGTATAATATTTACCTCTCATTGTTCAATGATTGTTCATTGGTGACATCGGAATGTACTGTAGTCCGTCTCTTCTTCTTGTCCTGAAGTTTCTTTATCCTTGTCAATCTTGCCATATTGACGGTTTCACTACATTAGCATGAGTAATTCTGAAAATATCAGGTTTCTGTATGGATATTTTATCTGTCCAATAAACCAAGTAGGTTTTCTCTGTACATATACTTTCATATATCCCACTATGAGTGCCCGAAGTTGGATATTTGTGTACATATACTTTCATATATCTTACATATACAGGCATAGTAATTACCTTGACATATTGCATATTTTGTTGGTTTTGAGCATCTTGGCAGTATTCCGAGATGTCTTGCTGTGCGTGCCCCCTTTTATCTTCGTGTGTATCCTGTATGGCATTGAAATAATATATATGATTTTATTAGTTCATAATACAATATCAAGCTATCAACCCGACGTTTACTACCGGTCTAATTTTTTTTCCGCAGCAACATCTGTGCGCTAGAGTCATTTGCACTGTCCTATTCGGTATTGAGAACATCCATAGGTGGTCATCATTCTGATTCCTGAGTGTCTAAGCTAGCAGAATAAGCCATTAGGCATGCATACGTACACGCCAATGTGATTTGAAAGATTCGTGACCAAACAAAGTTAGTTGATTGATGTTTACTGTTACTAAGCAACATATCCAAATCGCCGACTAAAAGCACAGGTACGGAGCAGATCAAATCTGCAACTACCTATTGATTTGGTCGTGATACGTACAGCCCAGCTAGCCTGATGCAACCCATGCAAAGATTTTATACCTAATTGGTCTGATAGCGCTATGCAACTTGACTACCCAGGCTAGCTTGATCTAGCTTTGCTAGACGCGTATTTCCTATGCAAGGAATCAATCTACATCAGGAATTTGTGAATCTGGCATTAAGTATGGTGACGACAGTGTAATTGTGGATGACAACTTCATCGTGGCAAAGAAGTTCTTACCTTGGATGAATCTTCTGGGATTTCCCGTCCTGGTCTTTCAGGATCTGGACCGTACTCTCCAAATTATGTTGATCGCTTTATCTGTGTAGAAGATAAGGTAGTTTCCAAGTTATATACGACCTGTTCATTTTTTTATATAAAAATCTATCTCTAAAGCTGTTGGGATTCTGATAAGAAGTTTAATTTCGCTGGTTGACTGTCTTATCTTTTCTTAAGTTGACTTTTTGAAGAAAAAAATCAGCATGTAAAAAATATCATGCAATTCATATCATTATTTGACGCAAGTATGGAACTCTTTACAAATAAGATTATTCGTTTATACTATGTTCTTTTGCATTGGTCGAATCAGTATTATAACATGGTAATTCTTTTTCAGCAGTTTGAACTCATGTAGTTTTTCTTAAGTCCACGGTAGGCTATTGATTGAGACGCATATGCACTGGTTAGTGTACATAATATTTATAATTGACTGTACCATCAACCAAACTGCAAACAGACTGACCGACTTTCCGATGCCACTGTTTTCAAAAAAAAAGATTCTGGGGGCAGCTAGTGCACAACATTTTAATATATATCGTTTGTTTTATTCAAATCAAACTTTCCTCAAATCTTAAGCCTTCCGCACTGACGACCATGAGTGGGCTAGTGCTTGCCTTATCCTATTTTGTTCAGAGCACGACCAAATATTCATAGATTTCACAATGTATGTCTTGTATGGGCACACATGTCAAAAGTAAACTTCACGCTCTCATAGAGCTTACAATAATCACTACTAAGTATATAAGAGTAGAGTACGTCATCTAACTTTTAGCGAAGAAAAATATAATAGTAGTACTTCCTATCTGAATGCTGAATAACTTGCATTTGATTCTAGTATGTGAATCTATCAGGTGTTTTCCTAATCCTCTTGGGTCTATCGTGACTGATATCCGGTGCTTGTTTATTCTCTTTTTTGGCTGACACCTTCCTCTTAATTCCTCTGTCAACATTTTTCTTCTTTGTTGTCCTTGCTATTTCTTCATTTAGTTCTCCCGCAAGTTCATCTGTGATGATGCAGTCATTGTTCTCATCACCGGTGTTGTTGTTTATCTGTTAAAGTTTTAAAATCAGTGCTATTGTTGAAATGAAGAAACTATAGCTACATCATAGATATCAAAGTTGTACATGATGAGTTACCTTTCTCCTAATCCTCTTGGGTCTATCATGACTGATATCCGATGCTTGTTTATTCCCTTTTTTGGCTGACACCTTCCTTTTAATTCTGCCGTCAACATTTTTCTTCTTTGTTGTCCTTGCTATTTCTTCATTTATTTCTTCCGCACGTTCATCTGTGATGATGCAGTCATTGTTCTCAGCACCGCTGTTGTTGTTTATCTGTCAAAGTTGTAAAATCAGTGCTATTGTTGAAATGAAGAAACTATATATAGCTACATTATAGATATCAAAGTTGTACATCATGAGTTACCTTTCTGCAAATTTTACTTTGTTTCGTACTGATTTCATCCTTTTCCTGTTTCACCTGTAAGATAGAATACCTTAGTTAGAGAATAGGACAACATTTGTCTTGTATTAATATTCATTTAATAAATAAGCTCCCCATTAATGATTTATGTCACTTTCACAACCTTTTTGAATTTCTTCTGGGTAGGCTTAACCTTCTTGAATTTCTTCTGGGTAGGCTTTTGTAGATGTTTAAACTTTTCCAAGCGGTTAACATCATCAATGACTTCAGCATTTATACTGGTTTCCTCATTCACTTTGGTTTCTACCTGCAAGTTAGAACCAAACAATTTAGAATATAAGATAGATTTTTTTTGTATTAAGAATAATCTGTTAGAATATACACCTGTTGGCGATCTCATAAATAATAATGGACCATGATATAAAACTTAGTTCATACATACATGTAAATTACAATACCTCATCTTCTAGTAATTTCTTTTCCACAATTTGTTTTTTGCTTTTTCTTGAACGAACCCTTACCCTTTCTTTTTTACATATCGTGTTGCCTCTCCTTTTACCAGTATTCCCCGAATCATTTTTTGACTCCTGCATATTGTTGAAATATCGTAATACATAAATAATTATATTTTATTGAGCATTATTAGAAACGAATTAACAAACTTAGAAGCATTATTTTAATCAACAAATGATTTACCTCACTCTTGAGTTTCTTTGCCTTCGTAACCTTTCTGTTCTTGCATGCAGATTTTTTCACACGTGTATTTGTAGTATCACACTCTATATCTGAACCATCTATTATAATTAAATTTTCACCTGACGCCTCACAATTGCTTACTTTATCTTCAGATCTATTTGTTTTTACTGTAGTCTTCTCATCCTCTGTCAACTCCTCTGAATCTGACTTTTGTTCCTGCATATTTGTTGGTGTTGTATGACATAGAAAATAGATGTTAATATCAATATAAATATGAATTAATATTAGGCTACCTCATCATCTGGAATTTCCATTTCCATTTTTATAGTCTCCTCCTCTCTCAACTCCTCTGAATCTGACTTTGCTTCCTGCATATTTGTTCGTGTTGTATGACATCGAAAATAGAGCTTAATATCAATAAAAATAAGATTAAATATTATCATACCTCATCATAAGGAACTTCAATTTTTGTATAGGTTTTTTTATTTTTTTTGCCAGCGGTCGTTACTTTTCTGCCAGATCTCTTCATTGCTTTCTCATCTTTTCTCTCTTGATAAGACTTTGACTGTTTCTGCAATATTTTGTAATATGTTTAAATGCTAAAAAATATGCATGTTCAAAATGATGAGAAGTTTTCTTTAGGACATTACCTCATCATGGTGTCTCTTTCTGTTTGTGGCCTTCATAATAGTTTTTTTAGGTCTTCTGCTTGATTTCTCCTTTTTAATCTTCCGTATAACTTTCTTTTTGGTAGATGCATAGATTTGCTTTTCACTGGTATCACTTTTGTCATCTTCTGTTTCTTCTGTCACAGTATCGGAGGATAGATTTTCCTATAAAATAAAATATTTCAGTAAAAGTAAATCAAGACACTAATTTTCATACTGATAATGTGTATTACATGACCTGATTTCTGAAATCATGCATAATTGAAGTATTAGAGTTTCCATGTCCTTGGTAGTCTAGTATGCCCTGCAAAACATTTTCCATTACGACTTTGTATATCCTATGGTAGGAGAAGGAATGTACTTGTGCATACCTCTTCAGCCTTCTCATTTGAATATTCCATCTCTAGCTTGTAATTAGGCTCAAAAGCGTAATTCACTTTATAATTTTCCATGCACTCTTCCAAATTCCTTGAAGTTAACTTCAAACGGAATATGAGTGTTCTTCCACAAAGGTTTTGAATGGATTCTGGGATTGTCTCTGAGTATCCATCTTGCTCTAGCAAGGTATCAACAGACTTATTCCCCAAAAGTTTTTGTGCTACCTCGTTAAATAATGCACATGTTGTTGTTGCTGTGTCGTCACTTATCTTGATATTGATTATGTACCTAATATGATAACTTAGTTTATAAGAAACTCATATAGGTATGAAATTAATTTCAAAATTGGGTATGAAAGAATTCTCACCGTAGCTCTGAAGTTTCTGCTATTTTGTGACACACTTTGCAAACATAGTTATCTGATTCCTTTTTGGTTGCACAATAGCAACTTTTACATGCCATGTACCACCAACCTCTATCTGATATAATCTCATCTATTGTTGCTTTGGTTGTGCACATATATTCCTAATTTTTAAAAAGAGAAAAATATGAGAAAACATGGAAGAAAGGATGTAGAACATATTTGAATTAAGAACATATTTCAAATGAAGGGTCCAAAATTACCTTAGTCTTCACATCATTATACTGCAGTTCTTTTATTTCCCTTAATGTTTTTCTATTATAGAACATTTGTTGCTCTAAAGTTCCTTGTGTGCTTGCATCGACTTCGATCATTGTTGGGAAGACATCCACTGTACAATGCCTGCAATTTATTGGGAATGTCATCAAAATGCACTCTTGCGTGAATAGTTTGTATGTTATATACATCATACCTGTTGATGATTTCTCTTTTCTCTGGAATTTCAAAGTCCAGGTAAACTTTTGAAGCATTTGTTGTACGCAGTGATAAACCTATTTAAAAATGAATCAGTAAAATCATATTATGTATTATGTAAAAAGAAAAGAAAATGACTAAAGTTCTCACCATAGAAATCTTTGACCAGATTTGAAGTGACAATCACTATCGTTTGTTTTCCCAAGAGATCTTCGTTTACCATATTTGCTAGACTGTCCCCCCACAAAGTGACTTTGATTTTCTCACCACTTCATAAATATGAATATGTAAAAGTGATTTCAAATTAGATGAAAGCTTAAGTATGAAAAAGGAAGTTAAATAATGATAGAACTTAAATGACTTACTCCAACAAAAGGATTTCAATCTCCCGAATTTTTGAAGTTCGTTCCTTTGAAGTGTCCTTGGCTATTATTTTTTCTTGTATTGGTTTTATTCCTCTAAGCATGCCAATAACATCTGCATAGAGATGTTTTAATATAATTTAATTGATATATAATTTCTCTTTGATAGATAGTTTGGATCTACATACCTGAGCATTGTGCATCATTACTTTCCCTACTCCATAAGGTAGCGCTATCGGCAAACTCAAAGTAATAGTATAGAAAGTTCCGTGATTCTTCTAGAACTTCCTTTACTGTTGTATCCGATATGAATACAATTTTCATATTGTTCTTCAAAGGCCTATACTTGTCATATTCCCAAACTTTGAATGTCTTCAATATGTAGATTTGATTTTCTCTAAACTTTGACTTGAACTTGCTGATCAGTTTTGTTCCAATAGAAGCATGGATTGTATTTCCCTATGTAGAAAATAATATGTTAGGAAAATGTAAATACAGAATACTGTTTACATTATACACACTTAATAGATATATATATTTCCTTATGTACAAATAATGTGTTAGGAAAATGTAAAGACAGAATATTGTTTAGATTATACACACTTTATAGATATACCTTCTTATCTGCTAAAATCATATCAACACTAATGACTTCATTGGTTGATAGATTTATTGAATCCCAAAGTCTTAAAACCTTGACCTTGACTGTCCATGACTGGTCTCGTGTAGACAATGCACTTAGGAGTGTAGGCGACATATCTGGCCAATATAACATGTAGTAGAATGATCATGATATTAATTATTTACAGAAGCAATGATCATGAAATTTAATTTTACTTTAAATATAGAGTTATTGATAGAAGTAATCATCAGGATATTTACTTTACTTTTAACAGAGATTTGTGTAAATTTCGATCTCTTGCTGCCTGAAATTTTATCCATCTAATTGCATCTAATTGCAGTTTGTGCATGTATACAGAATACTGTTTACATTATACACACTTAATAGATATATATATTTCCTTATGTACAAATAATGTGTTAGGAAAATGTAAAGACAGAATATTGTTTAGATTATACACACTTTATAGATATACCTTCTTATCTGCTAAAATCATATCAACACTAATGACTTCATTGGTTGATAGATTTATTGAATCCCAAAGTCTTAAAACCTTGACCTTGACTGTCCATGACTGGTCTCGTGTAGACAATGCACTTAGGAGTGTAGGCGACATATCTGGCCAATATAACATGTAGTAGAATGATCATGATATTAATTATTTACAGAAGCAATGATCATGAAATTTAATTTTACTTTAAATATAGAGTTATTGATAGAAGCAATCATCAGGATATTTACTTTACTTTTAACAGAGATTTGTGTAAATTTCGATCTCTTGCTGCCTGAAATTTTATCCATCTAATTGCATCTAATTGCAGTTTGTGCATGTATTAAATCTATGCAGATGCAACATATTCCTAGCTGTACTTTTGAGGTGAAGAGAGAAAAGGATATTTAACCGAGATTTGTGTAAAATTCGATCTCTTTCTGCCTGAAATTTGTCCATCTAATTGCAGTTTGTGCATGTATTAAATCCATGCAGATGCAACATATTCCTAGCTGTACCTATTTCATTACTTTTGAGGTGAAGAGAGAAAAGGATATTTACCTGATCTCGGATGCACAGAATTGTTGATTCACTGCGAGCTGGCTGGGATCTGCCTTACCGAATTGCCGGAAGATGTGGTCCTATTAGAAGCGCCGAGTTGCTCCAACAGGCAAGAGGCAGAAGCGTGGACTCGCTGGAAGAATTTTTGGAGTTTCTGAAGACACGTAAAAACCCTCTAGGGGATAGGTAGGTGAACTTATATCGTGATTTTGGAAATCTTATCTGAGAGGGTCTCTCTTCACGTGATAAACTAACCACATATTTAAACGTCATGGTAATGATATTGATTTGGTTCGTTATTTTTGGGGGTAAGCTACCGATCAGTTACGATCTGCGTTACGGCTGCAGCCCTATATGGAAGAAACTAACGATCAGTTTTGATCTCTGGTTCGGCCGGCCGGCCGGACGAAGGTATTGGACTCTTGACTCTTCTTTTGTTACGTCAACGTGGCGTGTTCTGTTAACATGTTGCGCGTGTGTTACGTTAACGTGTTGCACATGTGTTACATTAATTCGCTCATTAAATCACAGCCTTAAATTTTAGATCTAACAGTCAATATAATTAAGATGGTGTGGCTTAACCTGGTGTCTCTAAAAACTCCCTTATATTGCTTTTAGTATATAATAGATAGATGCTTGTAAGGTTTGTTTTAATCTAGCTATGGTTGATTCCTTGCCTCCATGACCTGGGAATGCCAATCTGCATCGCTGCTTGATTGGAGTTGGAGGTTTGGAGCACAATATCGGAGATCGCATACTAGCACATCATTCGAGCTCTTCGCCTATAATCGCTAGCTTGTTCACCTGGTCGCTGGCCTGAAAATAACAGGTTTCAGTACAAGATACTTCTCGACTTGTATCGAAAAAGAATGTGTGTATTTGGTTCTATACTTTTTTTTGTTGTTGGCTGTGATTTCTTATCGAGCATGCCGCTCGATAATATTTTGTTTTATACCGTGCTGTTCAATGTTCAGTGACTTAAATCATCGGCAACCTTGACGTTGACCAGCGACATGGCCTCCGCCACCGAGGCAGCGGCTGGGGCTTCGTGTCATCTCGGGCCTCTCGGGGCGTAGAAAAGGAGGCTCGCTGTGAGCCAAGCATCCTGCGCGCCTCATCTGAGTTCCCGTTGAACTCCGGTGTGCTGCTGACCTGCTGCCTTGCTCAGTGGCGTTGTGGTTGCAGCGACTGCTGCTCATTCTTTTTCACTCTCTTTTATTTAAGATTTGGAAATTAATCCCTGACAGTACTATTGTTTACAAATCATAGTTCCAGTTGAAAATCACACAATCAGAGGAGGCTGCCTGATTCTTCTTATCATTCAAAATCGTCATACAAGTATAGCTGGACATCGGCTCCAGTTTTGTAGGTATTACAGAATTCTGAATTTAACACAAGCTGGGGGCAGATATTACAACAATGAGCAAGAGCAGCCAAGCACTAACATGCCATCTAGGATTTCGGGATCACGTAATTTCTAAACTGTTACTGCATCAGCAGCTATAAACCTGCCATCTTCCATTTGGCAATTAGCAGCACAAGGCCCCTTTTTCTTACTCCCTCTGTCCAATAAAAGATGTCACACTTTTTATCAAATTTGGATGTATCTATACAGTAAATCATGTCTACATACATCCAATTTTTAATCAAGTTGAGACATCCTTTATTGGACGGAGGGAGTACATGATTTTCGCTAGGCCACGATCAGTTGGTATTATCCATTTCCTGAAACTTCTGCTGGTCTTTTGGCACAGTCTTCGTCTTAGGATCACTTAAATTTATCACCTGTGTAAGCAATCTTGCGACTCACCAAGGCCACATTTGCAAAAGGGGGAAGCAGTGAAGCACCTTCATGGAAAAGCTTTCTTGTCACCCGTAGTTTTTTTTTTTTGAGAATTCAGAGAGAGAGAGAGAGAGAGAGTCTTTAACAATCCCCGGCTTTTCAGTTCTAATTCACATCACTGCCCATAATAAGCTAACTACTTTGATGTCAATTAGTAACTATTCCGCACTTCACTTAACACTGTAAGCTAAAGAAGTAGAGTAATTGACACAACTTAGTGAAGGGAGCACAACTGGAAAACTGTAGTAATTTTTGTAGATGATAAGCAAAATAAAGATCTGACAACCCATTAGTTGTCTGTAGATCCAATTGATAAGAGATAACTAGTCTTACATGAGCATCAATAGGATCTTTAAGTCAGATAATTCGAGATTGAACACTATCTCAGAAGTGTTACGTCAAGATATCCACGTTGGCGCCATGCAATATTCTTAAGATCAATTTCCATTAGACTTGTGGACTTACTTAAGTACGATAAAGATACTGCAGAGAGATGGAAAATGTGCAAATGTTGGACAAAATTCTCATAAATATCTCTTGTACATGAGAAAATTGCAACAAAAATCACGACAATTTAGAATATGGTTTTACAAAGACACCACTACACAAACTTTTCGATGCAAACCAGTATTTCGGCTTAACAGTTTTGCAGAAAGCACTGATATGTCTGCTAAGTGCCACCTAACACCATTTCTTACCAGTGGGTCCCATTGATAGGTGGTGATAGACAGATATTGAGATGTTAGACTGTCTAACTACTAGGGTCTTTGTTAACTTTTCGTGTGGGACCACTTGCCTGCCCTCTAGCTCGCAGCTCTCCGCCGCTGGTCAGGCTACCCCACGCTCCGCCAAACTTGCGGCAGAGCAGCCGCTCTGCCGCTCACCGCTTATCCCTGCTTGCGGCCAAGCCCCATATCTCCCCCTCCACTTGTAAATCATGTGGTCGTCCGTTGTTTGTAAGTTATCTAGGAGTTCGGGCTTTAGCGCATTTGCTTCGTCTCATCGCGACCGTCCTATCCCCCAAATATGAGCTTGCCCCCTTGAATGTTGGCATGCACCACCTTGCTGTTCTGCTTATCCCCTCCAATAGAATAGAGCGCTTGGCCGGAGTCGCGGTCATCTATTTCGAGTTTTCGACTCCAGCATCGAGTCGTCAAGACGTCGATCTCCTTCGACGCTTCGACCGGGTGTCCTCACGGTTAAAGTGTCGCAAGAGTAAATAGTAGGGTTTATTAAGCTTGCCTAATTAAAACCTTTCAGGTATAGTTTCCTTAACGATACCCTGATAAGAAAAAGTAGGAAGGGTTTAAGGTGGATGAAGTGAATCCAGTAGTGGAACCAAAGGAATAGGAAGGAGGAAGCACCCAAGCACATGAGGATTAGGATCAACAACGTTGTAGTTTGTATTTGTATTTGATTTCTTCATGGGTAAGGCCTATCCCCTACCATGAAGCTAAGGTATGTATTAACATGGTGAAGATCGTCCGTGAGAAAGAAGTGTGGAGAATGAGTGGAGTGTGAAGCCCTATTTATAGGAAAAAATGAGCTATTTTCAAACCATTTTGCCCCTCCAAAAGTTACGAATTTGAAAAAAACAAATGGGCTCAAACAGTCTGGGCCGTGCTTGGGGCCGGGCACCATTAGGCGAGACTGTTGGCCAACTCCTCCTTTTCGCTCGAACGAAGAAAAAGAACGCCGATGGACATCGATGGAAACCCGCCTCCAGATCCCGTCTTTTTTCAGCCCCATCTTCGCCGTTCCCCGTGCAGCGGCGGGTTCGTCGGTATCCTTACGGAAGCTGGGCTGCAAATCATGGTGGCTTGCCGCGCGCGCCGGTACAGCATGCCTGATTTGTGGAGTGAATTGTATTTTTCCAGAGCAATCTCTGATTCCGTTTTGCGGAATTGTCAGCGCCGGCGGTCCCGTTCCCAGGGGGTTGACTGCAGACGCCGCGTGACGAGCATGGTCCTCCATGGACCACGCGGATCTGGGCTAGGAGTGTGGTGGTGGCAGCAACAAGCGGACCGATCTGCGCTTCATCAGCATGGCGAGAGCTTGGAGATGGAGGCTGATGTCAGCGGCAGCGCCACTGTGACGTCAGAATTCTCGCCTGCGCCTGCTCAGGGAAGCTTGAATTTTGCAATGTAGCCCGCTGGGAGCGCCGATGTGCACTCTGCTGGTCCAATCGGAGAGAGTGTTTTGCTGGACGACGCTTGTACAACCCCCTTCCTCAGCACTCAGCAGGTAATCAATCATCTCTGTGTTATAAAAAGTTGACATTTTAATCTCCAAAAAAAAAGTTCACATTTTTGATAAATTAACTGAAGGTAATGCTGCCGCACATGTGCGAGATATGGCAAATTACTAGTATGTTTAGTAGTGCTAGTGCAGGCTAAATGGGAACTAAATAATTTTCTCTCCTTCGAAAGATTACAAACCTGAATCCTGAACAAAAGTGGGACATAAGTGGAATTCACTTGACATCCCTAGTTGCATGACTCCGACTCAGGGAAGAGAGGAACGTGTGGTGTGGTTATTGTTAAAGTATTAGGCATAATTTTCATGCTTAATTTCAGAATATAAAACATGATCACAAAAACTACTAACATGTTAATCTCTAAAATACTCAACGTGTTAAGCAACATGCATAGCAAGACATGTACAATCACAGCCATATTAAAACAGCACATCGGAACACAACACACGTACCAATCGGTGGTAGATGAAGAAGTCGTTGGAGCAGCGAGGGCAGCAGCTTCTTGGAGGAGGCGACGTTGGAGACGAGTCACCCGTTGACCCGGAGATCGTACAGGAAGACGAGTCATGATGACGAACTTGAGCAGTCGCGCAGAGCACTTCTCAAAAGCCTTATTCGCCCTCTCCCGTACAAAATTGCAAGGACGAGAGGTTTCGGAGACCTGCTGTCCCGTTCGCCGGTGCACACCGGCGCACGGGATGGAGTAGACTACGGTGGCCGCGCAAGTAGAGGAATTGGCAAAACCCTAGATTGGTTTCGGTTTGTTCCGCGGTGTTTTGCGGCCCACGCAGTGCAAGGCGGTGCGGCTCGGGAAAATCCTAACAAGTCCACGTCGCACACGTTTTAGGTCGGTTACAGTAGCCCGTGATCCGGGAGCGACCCGAACCGACTAACCGAGACGCGTCCATCAAAATCGTTTTCCAGAACTGTAAAAATAAATCTCGGCTCGGCGAGATTCCTCCAACCCGTGTCTGGCACGTCGTGACGGGACGGGCGGGCGGTGCGTGCGTGTGAGTGGTGGAGAAGGAGGAGCGCGCGTGAGAAAGCCTCCTGTTTTCACATGCTTACCAAGTAGCACAACACCCTAAGGTGGAGCCACTCCTTTTCAACTAGCAATGTGGGACTAAATTTTAGCTCTCACTCCACCACCAAAATAGTCTTTAAGATTTTCTGAAATTGTTTATTGGACTGCCCACTAGTGGGGCCAAATTCTAAAAGTTACCTTACCCTCTCATAAAAAACAAAATAGGCAGCAATGCAACTAGAGTGGAGCAATTTAGAATTGTGTCATCATCATGGGCAGCTGAGCCTGTCTAAGTGTCTGTAAAGTGGAAAAAGGCATGCAAGTGGGACTATTAGTGGGGAATATTTTGGAGACCCCTAATGGCTTTACAATCTCTTATACTACTATAGTACTATCTTTGATCATTGCTTTCTTGCGGACAGCTCAAAATAACCGGGTGCGATTCTTAGATCTTGCTTTGATAACAAACAAATTGGTGACCAACTTCTTGTGGATGGATGGCGGAGTAGTACGTTTAAGTACTGACCATCCCTACCATTTTCCTAACTGACAACCCCTATTTCCTTTAATATACTATATTAAGCTTGGCATTAAAGTACTACGTTTCAGTCAGCCAAAAGTTCCACATTGCTCCTATATATGTACACGTTCCCTGTTGGCCTGTTCATCTCACCTTTCACTGCTGAATACTGCCCTTGGAAAGAGCTGAAATTCCCCTCCCTTGCAGCAAACTGAGGTGAAAATTAGTTGCTTATTTTGATTCTCTTTTTATGATGCATCTACCTGCTGTTTATGTGCAGCTTAAGTAGACGTCATTCATTTTCCAGTAGTCGACATATGTATCTATTAATCTATATGTTAATCTGTATGATTATCCAGGAAGCACGAGCTATATATGGCTGTTGTCCTGGATGCTCTGGCGCCCTATGTCAAGAAGATGATCGCGGACTTAGCAGAGGAAGAACTTAGCATGCTGCTGGGCGTTAAAGCAGAGATCCAGAAGCTGAACGGCAACTTGGTGTACCTCCAAGACTACCTCACCGACGCCGACAGGAAACGCATCACTGACAAGAGCGTGAAGGCGTGGGTGGCGAAGCTCAAGGACGTCATGTACGAGGCCACTGATATCCTTGAGCTCTGCCAGCTCGAGGCCGTGGAACGACCCGAGGAGCGTCCCGCCCGTGCCTCTAACCGTTCAAGTTCTCTCGGAGGGCACATGAAGAAGAAGCTGCAGGGCTGCTTCCAGCCGTTGCTGTTCTGCATTCGGAACCCCGTGTTTGCCCACGCGACGGGTAGTCGCATCAGGAAGCTCAACGAGGAGCTGGACACCATCCGCAAAGATGCCACTAAGCTTAATTTCATCAACCTTGGCTCCTACCAGGAACAAAGGAAGCTGACAAATCCGGCACATCATCCCAGGAACAAGACGACGTCGGGGTTCAATAAGTCGGAAGCCGTGGGGGAGAACATCGAGGAAGATGCAGAGCAACTTGTGCAGAAGCTGATCGCCCACGATGACAAAGACTTTAAGGTGTTGGCCATTGTTGGCCAGGGAGGCATGGGCAAGAGCTTCCTCGCCAAGAAGATCTTCGCAAGCGAGGCCATCAAGGAAGACTTCAAAACCAAGATATGGCTGAGTGTCACTCAGCACTTCGACAAGGTTGAGCTGCTAAGATCCGCCATCAGCCACGCCGGGGGGAAGCACAATAAGGAGAATGACGAATCCATCCTCGAGCAGACTCTCGCAGAGGCCCTGTCCGCCAACAAGTTTCTGCTCGTGTTGGATGATGTATGGAGCGACACAGCATGAAAGGACATGCTCCAAGTCCCCGTTGCTAACGCCAGCTGTACACAACCGGGGAGCCGAGTCCTGGTCACCTCTAGAAAGGATAATGCTGTTCGGAGGATGGGGGCCTCCAGGGGCGACCTGCTCCGTGTCAGAAAACTAGAAGATAAAGATGCTTGGTCCTTGCTCAAGAAACAGCTGCCACCACCAGAGGTCAGTAACTCAGTGCTACCACAGGAACGTCGTCAAACTAATAAATTTACTGTCCACTGCTTATTAATTTGGTGATACTAGCACTAATTTCCCACGTGCGTGCCACACATAAATGCATAAGAAAAAGAAATAAAATAAGTTGCTTAGTGGTTTTGTGATTCTACACCAATCTTTACTCCCAAAATGCAAAATACCCATCAGTTCCGAAATGTACTTCTTTGTAAGATTGAGACGGTTTATGTGGTAATATTTTCACCATTAGTTTCTGTTAAGTATGCTAGCTACTTTGACTAAAATTTAAATGTCAAGAAAATATGCTCCATGATAGATTTTATTTTATCTATTTGATCCTGTTGATCTATTTATTACTCTTTAAAACTTTCTAAGTTAATCAGAGAAGAAATAAAGAACTAAGCCATATGACTGGTTGGACCAAGTTTACCTCATTCTGATATAAACATCTGATTTGTAATAGTACAAAAATCTGATCAAGCCCAATTCTAACAAATACAAGAAGTTTAAGGGAAAGGATATGTCAGCGTGCAAATGGGGCGTGGCAACCTGGGGTTGACAGTAGTGGCGTTGTTTAGTGTAATAAATCAGTTCCTTCAAAAAGTATTTATGCATGGCACCAACAGGCAGTTTCGAAAACCATAATTGTTGCATTTAACTTCCATTAAATGTTCAAATGAAAAATGGTTTATTAGTTTAAGGACGCCCTTTTAGGGAGGTTGATTTTTAGTCCTCCACGTTTGACAGGCACGCGGTGTGGAGCCTCTCACCTAAGGGTGAACCACAACACACCGCTTGTTATGTTATGGGTAACCCCCTAGTGGAGAGGACACGGGATGGATTGTGTGTGTGTGTGTGTGGAGCCTCTTTTACGTGGATTCGAACACAAAAAGAGATATCTTTTGAGCCAAACTATCAAATCACGATCCATTTCACGGTCGTGCTAGTCGCATCGAGCTATTCAAAACTAGATCTCATATAATATGTTTTGACACAGACTTGAGTCCATACTTTGCATTGCACTATTTTTACTCTGAAGTGGATTTCCGCTGCACTGCATTTTGATGCGCTGCTCTAAGACTTGAGAGCATGTTTTGTCCAGTCCTCAGCTCATGTTTTCTAAATGACCCTTGAAATTCATTTGCCAGTTCTTTATATGCTCAGGGGTTATATATTTTATCTTTTTGCTATATTTGGCAGTGGTAATAAATTTTCAGCAAATTGCACTTTATAATTATTTTAAACACATTTTTTTGTTGTGATATATTTATGTATCCCACACATTATTTCAGAAGTAAAAGTTTTTCTCTCATTTCACTAGCAATATCAGATACCGCATTAGATATTAGTTTATCATAGTTTTGTTTTCAGCTTATGTAAATATGTATATGAAACTTCGCACAGAGAACTACATATATACCTGTAACGAAGTAGTCTTATATTGTTGGCAGATTGGCAGTGAGAGTGCTTTTGATCATCTAAAAGATATTGGGATAAAGATTATTAGAAAATGTGATGGTTTACCACTTGCTATTAAAGTGATGGGAGGACTTTTAGGCACAAGGCCGCCAAGTGAACTTGAGTGGGAGAAAGTTCTGAAAAAGAATCTTGAATGGAAGGAAGATGGGTTGCATGAGGAACTGAACTTCTCAGTACACTTGAGCTACGATGATTTAACTCCAGAGTTGAAGCAATGCTTTCTGTACTACTCACTTTTTGCTAAGGGTTCAGCAAATGCCTTGGATGCAGTTGTTAGCATGTGGATCAGTGAAGGGTTTATTCAAGGTGACGGGAGGTCAGAATCAGATGAAGTAGATCTTCAAGAAATAGGAGAAGACTATCACCGCGAATTGGTCGCTAGGAATCTTTTGGAGGCTGATAATCCAATTTGGAACACATGGCGTTACAGCATGCATGATGTTGTCCGATCATTTGCTCTTTTTGTGGCTAGTGAAGAAACACTTGTGGTTCGAAAGGAGCGAAATGACATTAACAATCTTCTTTTAGTTAACCAAAAAATACGACGTCTGTCTATAACACTACAAGGTTCAATACTAGAGTGGAGCATCCTAGAAAATCTTGAATCATTGAGAACATTGATGATAAACTGTGGCGCTGTGCCTAGTGGTTCATTGGCTAGTTTTGTCGCTTTACGGGCATTGATTATAAAATTCGGCGTGTCTGATGCTATGATGGATTCCGTGTGTCAGTTGAGGCACTTAAGGTGCCTGATTCTCGAAGGGGCAGATATATCTAGACTACCAAAAGGCATACATAAGATGAAGTTCCTTGAGCACATATCACTCATCCGCTGTACAAGGCTGGACAAGCTTCCTGACAACATTACAGAACTACAGTTCTTAAGATATTTGGCCTTGAATGAGTGCAATATTGATAATGTACCAAAGGGGTTTGGTGGCTTCAAAAATTTGAGGTCAATGTTTTGGTTCCCAGCAAAGATGGATGGGGACTGGTGCAGTTTAGAAGAGCTTGGGCCTCTTTGTCATCTTTGGAGTCTTAACATACGTTATCTTGAAAATGTGCCTGATAGTTCAATTGCTGCAAGGGCCATGATGAGCAACAAGAAGAATCTAACATATATCGTACTGAGTTGCTACAAAGATCCGGAGGTAGAGATGGAAACAGGGGTGGAACAAATTGAGGAGGAAGAGGAGAAGAAAGACAGGGAGAAGCAAATTGGGGCAGAGGAGAAGGAAGGAGGAGAGGAAATAACTACAATAGAGGAGGAAGAAGGGGAGGCACAATCCACAGAGGAGGAGGAGGAGAAGAAGCAGCGAATTGAGACGGTATTCGATGAGCTCCGCCCTCCACCTTGCTGGGAGGATCTAATCTTGACAAGATACTTTGGTCGTCGACTACCAAATTGGATGCAAGCTCCAGCGGCGGCGGCCTTTAAGAGCTTGAGGAGTATTACACTAAAGGGCCTGACCTACTGCAACCAACTTCCCAATGGTTTGTGCGGGATGCTAAGTCTGGAAGAGATGGAAATCTCCTTCGCTCCAGCCATCAAGCTTATCGGGCCTGATTTTCAAAGCTTGGCAAGTAGAGATGGAGGTGCCCTTGTTACTAGCCCATTCCCAAAATTGAGAATATTACACATGGCAGATTTGACTCGATGCAAGAAGTGGGACTGGGAGGAGGAGCAAGGCAAAGACATGGCCATGCCTGCCTTGGAGCATCTCACAGTTATAAATTGTAGGCTGACACATCTTCCCCTAGGGCTTGCTAGCCACAACAGGAATAATCTGAGAACCTTGTATCTAAAAGGTCTCACTGTCCTGGCATCTGTGGAGAATTTCCCTTCGGTTGTGTACTTTGATGTGCTCTACTGCCCCAACCTGAAGAAGATCGGTGGCTTCTCCAAGTTACGGAAGATCTCAGTCAAAGGTTGCCCGAAGATAAAGTTGTTGGAGGGTGTCCCCGTGCTCTCTACCATGGTGCTGGATGATGAGCCATGGGAGATTACAGGTACACCTGCAAAGTGTACACCCAAGGTATGTCAAGTTGGAATGCAGTGTCAGCTTCCTGAAAATTTCAGTGTTACTCCCTCCGTTCCAAATTAATTGACTTCCATTTGTTCACATGACATACACATATGTGGGCAAATAGAAGTCAATTAATTTGGAACGGAGGGAGTACCAGATAGTTGCTCCGACCTCTGAAGCCGAAGGTCCGGCGTATCAAAGTATGCGCCATACGGCTGTACTCGAGCAAAAGATATATATCTATATGATAATAATAAGAGACTGTGGTACCTACCTCCTTCTGCAATTCACATTTTATAATCTTTTTATCTACTCAGATAGATCAATAATATTCGTTCAGGCTGGTTCTCAGACAACGAGCTCATGATAGTTCCCTATAAAAATATGTAATGCCTAACTGCCTAATGATATTTTTGAAGAGTGTCAATAGTGATGGTAGGATAGGCAGTCAGTTCTTGCTGGGTGCATGCATTGCTTTTTGTTCTAGCTAATTCTGCTGCAATGCCAAGGGTGCTTTGCATAAACTGAGATAACATGGTTAAGTATTTTTTAAAATTTTCCAGATTGTTGCAACAATTTCATGTTATAGCAAGTAACACCTGAATATGTGCCTGCATTCTTGGTTTGACATCCTTTGGTCTGTATGTATGTTTAGAAATGTATGATTTCCAACAGAATTTTTTCACTACCCAACTTTGAAAGGGTTCTGTCTAAGTGGTTAAGCTCCCCCGGCCGGCGAAATCTGATGTTAGTTCCAGCAAGGAGCTGCATTCTTCTCTGAAACTGGTTATCCATGTAGACGCACATACTACTGCAACTTCTTTGCTATGAAGCTTGTGCCCAATTATTCTAGAGTAGGCAAGTATCCCCGCCGCTCCACCTTCAAAAGAGATTTGGCTAGGGTACAATTTCTGTGTGGATGAGAACAGATCAATGGCTTAGAGACCAAAATTAAGATGTAGCGGTTCATACATGAGCTCAGGATTCAAGGTGTATTAAGGCTGTATATATGTAAAGATCGACGAAGTGCACATGTTAGTTGAAATAACTTTAGGCAGATTTATCATCGTTGTTTTATTGTCCCCAAGTTAACATGCCTTTTCACCTTCCCGTTCAATACTGAAAATTTATTGTTGTCATATTGTGTGCAAGATGTATGTCTTGCTTAAAACTAATAATAGTAACACTAGTGGAAAAAGGGCTACTAGTGGCGCACCAAAAAGCCTTTCTGTGGCGCACCCAGGAAAAAAGGGGGTGCGCCACAGATATCTCGCCACTAAATTATATTTCTGTGGCGCACCCCAACACCATGCGTCACAGAAACATATCTGTGGCGCACCCCTACTTAGGTGCGCCACTAATTGTTTTTTGAATTTCAAAAAAAAGGGCGGCCAGATCTAGATCTGGATTCTGGCCAGATCTAGATCTGGCCGCCCAAATTATCACCGGAGCACGTCGGAGGCGCCAATCGGAGCACGTCGGAGGCATCACCGAAGATGGCCGCAGGTGGGTGGAGAAGGGAGTCGTCGGAGGTTGGTGGAGGATGGTGGTTGTCGGAGGTCGCCGGAGTTGGAGCCGGATGTTGCGGGGTGGAGGACTCAGTTGCCGGAGGTGGAGAAGGTCGCCGGAGGAGGTCGTCGGAGGTGGAGAAGGTCGCCGGGTTGTGGAGGAGGAGGTGGAGGAGGAGAGAAGTGGAGGATGGAGGAGAAGGAGGATGTAGGATGGAGGAGAAGGGGAGTGGAGCAGAAGGGGAGTGGAGGAGAAGGGAAGTGGAGGAGAAGGGAAGTGGAGAGGAGAAGTGGAGAGGAGAAGTGGAGGAGAGGAGAAAGAGAAGTGGAGGAGAGGAGAAGGAGAAGGAAATGAGAGATAAGGTGAAAAGGGGAGAGGATAAGGGTAGCCAGCCTCCCATTTCAAATTTCGTTTCCCGCCCCCAACAATTCTGTGGCGCACCGGTAGGTGGTGCGCCACAGATTTTTTTTTCTTTTTTTTTTGATTTTGCTGAGAAAAACAATCTTTTTGAAATAACTTTTTTTCCTTTTGGAATTTGGGGAATCTGAAAAGGCCTAACCGGGCAAGCCCCGTTGTGGACAATTTTCTATTTTTGTCTACTTTTTTTTAAGGTATTAAACGCATTTTTTCGACGTCGTATGTAAAAGTTATGGCCGTTTCGACTTTTTTTACAGTAATTTTGCATAAAAGGTCTAAACTCATATTTCACATATGCTACACGAAGTAGACACTATATGCGCCACAAAAAGTCATATTTCCGTGGCGCACTTGAAACCATGCGCCACAGAAAGCCATATTTCTGTGGCGCACACGAAACCATGCGCCACAAAAAGACATATTTCTGTGGCGCACCCGAAACCATGCGCCACAAAGTGCTTTTCTGTGGCGCATTTAATTTGGTGCGCCACAAACAGGCATCCCACCTATAAGCCTTTTTCTACTAGTTTAATAATAGGTTTGGTTGCAAGGGCATTATCAGGATGGATTATGTCTAGATGTGTATTCCACTGAATACTATATTGTTTAGAAAGAATTTCCCTTGCATATTTGATGTAAACGGTGCCACAGCTAAGACGCATTTCTGTAAAGTATAGCCCCTTGCAATGTTTAGCTAACCAGGAGCCCTTCCATGCAAAAGTGTACTTATATTTCATGCTTTCGTGATGCAGATTTCTGCAACGGACATTATACCCGTTACAACACACATGTAATTATTCATATTCACATAAACCGACACTTGTCCGGTCTATGGTGGCTGCTATGAGCACTCCTCCCATTTCAATGCACCCGTAAATAGGCCAAAATTGAGGTGTCAAACAAAAATTTGGTTTATCTGGGTCCATCGACTTTGAGACCAAATTCATATCACGTTGACGTTTTTCCTATGAAAGTAGAATTTTTTTCTCCCGTAGCAACGCACGGGTATTTTGCTTGTAATAATAAGAGACTGTGGTACCTACCTCCTTCTGCAATTCACATTTTATAATCTTTTTATCTACTCAGATAGATCAATAATATTCGTTCAGGCTGGTCCTCAGACAACGAGCTCATGATAGTTCCCTATAAAAATATGTAATGCCTAACTGCCTAATGATATTTTTGAAGAGTTTCAATAGTGTTGCCTCCATCAATGCACCATTGAATTTTCTTCTTATATCCTCCTTCAGATACATGCTTGTCGGGTTTCTTTTTATCATACCATTGAATTTTCTTTTTAAAGACTGCCTAATGATACCGTCTCTGGCGGTGGGGGACCGGATCTCCCCCTAAAGGTTGTCGATGTCCACCTCGCAGGCCTAGCTCCGTTGCCGGCCTCACTAACTTGCTGTGTGGACCCTGTGACTTGGTGGCTCCTCGGGTGGAGGTTGCGGATGCCGGGGCGGCGGCCCTGGAAGGTGGTCTGCGCGTGCGACTCCACGGCGAGTGACGTGGTAGCGGTGATGGTCGTCTTCTCGGTCCACGTGGGTGGCGTGGAGTTGGCGGATGGAGTCCCTGGTGCTGGCTTCGCTTGGGCAATGGCGGTGCCCAGATCGTGTCCTGGTGGCCTGGCTCGAGACTCGTGGCGTTTCGTGGTATCGATGCGGTAGAATGGTGCTTCCGAGCGAAAGCTCGGCGCTTTTGCGCCAACAGCGACGACGCCTGCGCCTGCGGGTGTCGTAACCCTCTTGGGGGCGTTGTTGTGGGTGCCTTCTCCGCACTTAGTCGTAGAAAGTTGCTTCCGGGCGAAAGCTCTGTGCTTCAGCGCCAACAGCGACGACGCCTGCGGGTGTCATATCCCTCATGAGGGCGCAGTTTTGGTTGCCCTCTCCGCACTAGAGATCCGGGTGAAAACCTTGACCTCTTGGTCGAGACGACGGCGGCGCTTTGCCTCGTGACCCTGTTGGGGGTGTCGTTGTGGAGCCTCGATACTCCTCGATCCTGCGTCCGAGTCTTCGGTGGCAAGTTCGGTTTCCTTTTTTCTTTGTTGTTTATCTTTAATCTGCCATGTAAGAGGGGTTCCTCATCACCTTGTATCAGTTTGGCCGTTGGGCTTTATTTATAAAGCGGGGCGAAAGTCTGTTTCGTGGTGGAGGTTTCTTTTTATCCTGCGATGGTTACCTCCAGATTGCACATCTGCATTGCTACTTGATCCTAGCTGGAGGCTTGGAGCACAATACGGAAGAGAGCATACTAGCATATCATTTAGGGCTTCGGGCTCCCATCGTCGGCCTGAATACAACAATTTTCGGTACAAGATACAGGAGTAGTTGTTGACTTGATTGTATGGAAGAACCGAAGAAGAAAATGTGTATTTCGTTTTATACTGTGTTGATCAAGATTTGTGTTGTGAGGGCGTGGGAGAGGCAGGCAAGCCATTAAATCCTCGCCGATCGTGAGGTCGGCCAGAGCCCAGAGATTCCACCGCCTTCATCTGGTCTCGGCCTCTCGGGGCGGAGCAGAGAGGAGGCGTGCATCCAGCATCATGGACGTCTCATCAACTCTTTGTTGCGTAAGTTATGAATTTGTGTTTTTAAATCATCACTTATTTCATATTGTCAAATTGAGCATGTGTTGTTTCATACTACCTCCGTTTTTAATATAATATGTTTTAGCTATTGCACATGTTATCTAGATACATACACAAATAAGTGAATGTGGTCTAGATACAAGTTTGGACATGTGAATGTGAAAAAAGGCTAAAACATCTTATATTAAAAAACGGAGGGAGTATATTTAAGCGTAGGTTGGTCGTCGCATGCTGCATTTTAACGCGCCTGTTAGAGCGTTGTCCGCGGCGCACATCAATTTAACGCGGGAAAAACAATCGGGTGTCCGCACATTAAACATCAATTTCTATGTTGCAAAAAAGTTATGACGCATTTGTTGGAGATGCTCTAATAAAAATATTATAATTATAGATAAAAAGAACGTTGATACATTCAACCACTGTGCACATGTGGGCGGCGGCGCTAACATTGCCAGTTTTTCTTTTTCTAAGAAGACAAAGGGAGATAATCATCATTAGGAGGATAATTTAGAGGTGTGTGGCCACGCCCAGACGCCACAGCTTTGACCGTACGTGACCCGCCGCGATTTTTCTACTACCGGCCTATAATCGTTTCCCGGACATGGCTGTTCTGGAGTGATTCCTAACAAATGCGGCTAACCTAACAGGAGGCAGCCGGCCTGTAGCCCAGAATCATTTTCCTACCGACAGACCCTATATTGTTTCAATATGTATCAAGTTGGGTATTGAAGTACCGAAGCAGTACGTTTATAAGTTATAAAATGTTCCACATTGTTCCCTATATATACACATTGCCTGTCGGCCTGCACATCTCGCCCTTTACCGCTGAATACCCCGCGTGAGAAGAGCAGAAATCCCCATCCATTGCTGCAAACTGAGGTGAACAATTAACTGATTATTTTTTCGATCTCATTTTATGATGCAACTACCTGCTCTTTGTGGGCAGCTTAAGTAGAAGCCACTAATTTTCTAAGTAGTTTTGAGCTCCCATGCAGCTGCACCTCCGCTTAAAGCTCTCTCATATACCTATGAAAAATTCTCTTATTTTGATTCTACCAAACAACAAAATATTTCGACTTCAAACTATGCAGATCAACAAAACACTAGTATTACGTCATGCATACATGTTTTCAGATTTTTGATTAAACATATATCGGTTATTCTAATTAAGACAAGTACATGCTAGATTATCTCCCAGTTCCGCGGTTTCTTATATATCGTCACTTTAATTTCTATGTCCACTCAAAATGATTCGTTGGTTAAACCATTTTAGTTGCACCCATCATTTAATGAATTTAATCAGTTTAGAATAAAAATATTGTGTAAAAAGATTAAAAAACAGTTGCAGCCAGTATATGTATGCACTTGGAGAACATTCCGGTTATAGCAATAGTGCGACTAAAAACTTTATGTGCAACCACGGTACACCGGAAATTTTCATTTACAACCATGATGCAATTATTAGAGAAATCTCAGTTCCAACCATTGTGCAACTCAAGAAAATTCAGTTGTACCTAGACCATCATGAATCTTGGATGACATCTAACAGCTAAGGAGTTGACCAAGCTCTAAAATAATTCTCACTGAGAGAGAACTAGTAAACCTGATATCTAAAATAAATGATTAAGTTTTATTATGCAAGACATTTCTAGCGCACGAGTTTTATTTGTAGCCATAGTTTTACTAGTAGTATCTATTCATAAAAGGATAAACAAACATACGGGTAAACAAATTACAGATATGTGGAGGGAGGTAGAGATGATCTTCGTAAAAAAACATAAAACTGCGAGTCAAAAGTGAAGGAGATATGCCCTAGGGGCAATTAATAAAGTGTTTATTTATCATATCTCATTTGTTCATAATACGTTTTTGTGTCATGCTATAACTGTATTAAGCGGAAACATTAATACACGTGTGATACGTAAAACAACCAGGTCCCTAGTAGCCTCTATATGATTAGTTCATTGTGCAATCGATGATCGAGATTTCCCGATCATGTGACATGGTGTCAATTTGACAATGGAGTCATATCGTTGGTAGAACGATATGATGGACATACCCAATATTTATAGGACGTAGTCATTACGCCTTTGACCGTGAGACCAACTCTTATTGCTATTCCTGAAAGACACTTTGATTGCATCAAACGTCATATCTTAATAGTGTGACAATAAAGGTGTCCCTCTCGGGTGTCGGAAAGGAGTATGTTGAGACGAGGGGTCAAGAGCGGGATTTGCCAGTCCGCATAGCAGGATAGATACTCTAGGGCCCACTCGGTGAGATTATGTCAAATGAGCTTGCAAGCGTGTGACTAGGTCACCAGGACATAATATCATGAACGAGTAGAAGATAGCGATGTCGGTAACGAGATCAAGCTAGGTATCGTGATATCTATGAACGAGTCTCGGACACGCTAAGTATCGCCATGGCAAAAGGTTTAAGACTCAGACGTCCAGGTTCGAACGACAAAGTATTCATTATCTCGCAGTGATTAATTCTGGGTATTCTCGGTCCACGAATTAGTCATTGATCGGAGAGGATGTGTCGATCATGTCTGGTGAGATCTCGAACCGCTAGGGTAACACACTTAAGGGGAGTTGACAAGTTTAATAGACCGGAAGAGGAAGAGAAATTAATAGAGAGCACCGGGAGCGTCCCGGGAAAGGTCCGATGGAGATCGGGCAGCGACGAAATAGTTTTCGGAGCCGGAATAAATTATATAATATGTATTTAATATTAATTAATGTAATTAATAGTTAAATATATTTTTATTTAATATTTCCTGAATTTTTAAAGGCAAAATACCCTAAATGGGCCTTAGGGCCCATGAGGGGGGGAAGGATCCCCCCAAGGGAGGGAGGCTGGTTCGGCCGGCCCTAGGTGGGCCCGGCTGGGGTGTGGGAATAGTCCCACACTGCCAGGCTGGCAAGCTGGGCAGCCCCTGGCCCCCTTTATATAGAGGGGCACCCCTGGCCTTTAAATTACACCTAACTCTCTCTCTCTCTCCTTGGATCCCGTGACTCCCTAGTTTGGAGTTGCGCCAAGGATAAGTTTTCTACACCATACGCACGCCGCCGTGCTGCTGGTCTTCCGGTCCCAGTCTTCCACTGCTTCGTCCCTGGATCGGAGCCCGGAGTTCGTCGGCTTCACCGTACGTGTATAACGCCCTACGAGGTACCACGCTAGTGGTGCTAGAGGCCTACTTCCTCTACACGACCTCGAGGTCTTCGTCGGCTTCATCGACAACGCTTGTGCGGGAGCGTAATCCCCGCTTTTCGGTCTACAAGGATATGTATACCGATCTCCTCCGTATTACTATATCTGCATAGTATAGATCTTGGCTAGTTTAAGGTTATCGTTGTTAGAAAATTTTTTATTTTCTGCCTGCGATCCCCTTCAGTGGTATCAGAGCCGATCTATGCGTAGATATAGCTGTACGCTATTAGAACCCGTGTTTATCACGGGAGCATCGTTCTTTTAATTGCTACCCTCTCGCGTGCACTTGCACTGTCGGCAGCATTGAGTTGATGAAGCAGCCCGGACCGACTTTACGCGTATGCTTACGCGAGACTGGTTCCACTACTGACATACGGCTGGTACCGTATATGTGGCTTGGCGGGTGTCTGTCTCTCTCTCTTTAGTTGGCTTTGCATTTTCAATGGAGGGCCCAAAAGGGATGAATAAATATGCAATTATTTGATCGTTGTTGTGGTCATAGGTTCGTAGGTATGAAGCGGTTCTATCTACGACAGCCCCTAGCCACGTAAAATATGCAAAAGATAAAGTAGAACGCGTCTAACTTTATTTTGCAGGGGCAATGTGATATGGTCAAGGTAGGTTTATTAAATTGTTTATAAACTGCGGGCGGGAAGGAGACCATCGGCGCAAGGACCATATCACGTCGCATTACATATTGATGTTTTGAGTGCATCTTATATTGTGTGTGTATATATTAGTATATATGAGTTACACGGCGGTTGTAATATAAGATGATCCCTCCAAAATACCATTAGTGTTCTCCCTTCGACGTGCACCACCAAGAAAGTTCTACGTTATGAGGCAGGCCGTGACGATCGGGTGTCATACATATCGTCGTTCGCATATGATACGTCTCCAACGTATCTATAATTTCTTATGTTCCATGCTATATTATACCAAGTTATTACATGTTTTATATGCATTTTCTGGGACTAACCTATTAACAAGATGCCACAGTGCCAGTTCCCTGTTTTCTGCTGTTTTTGGTTTCAGAAAAGTACTTAAGGAAATATTCTCGGAATCGGATGATTTCTTTTCCAAAGTGCATATTTATTTGGGAACGTTCCAGAACACCGAAGACGAATCGAAGTGGGAGGCCGAGGCGCCGCCACCACGTGCTCGTGCGGCAGGGGGTGGACCCGCGCGAGCACCAGGTGTGGGGCCCTCGGGCCTCCACCGCCTTCGTCCTTTCGCCTACATATACCCCCCGGAACAAAAACCCTAGCACGGTGTTCATATTTTCCTCCACGGGTCCCGAGCCGCCGCCGTCGTCAACACCAATTCGGGAGAGATCAGAACTTCTCCCCGGCACCCTGCCGGGAGGGGGAATCGTCACCGGAGGCCTCTACGTCGCCATGACCGCCTCCGGACTGATGCGTGAGTAGTCTACACTTGGACTACGGGTCCATAGCAGTAGCTAGATGGTTGTCTTCTCCACTTGTGCTACCATGTTTAGATCTTGTGAGCTGCCTATCATGATCAAGATCACCGTTATGTAATACTTCATGTTGTGTTTGCTGGGATCCGATGAATATTGAGTACTAAAGTTATTGCTTCATAATATATCATGTGTGTGCTATTTAATGATCTTGCATGCTCGATAGTAGGTTCATGTCTCTATTAAATCTGGGGTGGTGACAGCTAGCTCTAAGGTTGTAGATGTACTGTTGCTACTAGGGATAAAACGGTAGTACTTTGTCTAAGGATGATGTTACTTACTTAGTTTACACACAGTGCTTAAGGCGATAATCTGTTGCATGCAACTTAATACTGAAAGGGGTGCGGACGCTAACCGGAAGGTGGATTATTAGTCATAGATGCGGTTGGAACGGTCTATGTATATTATTGTAATGCCCGAATGAATCTCACACTAGACATCATAACATTGGTATATGCATTTGTTTGCTCATCATTATTCTATCAATTGCCCAGCTGTAATTTGTTTACCCGCATGAATGTTATTATTATTTATGGAAAGACACCACTAGTGAACTGTGGACCCCGGTCCTTCTCTTTAATCTGATAAACCACAAACTGCAAACATGTTACTTTCTGCAAACAAACATCTTTCTTCCACACATACGTTTAATCCTTTGTTACAGCAAGCCGGTGAGATTGACAACCTCACCGTTAAGTTGGGGCAAAGTATCTTGATTGTGTTGTGTGCAGGTTCCACGTCACCTACGTCCCAGGAAGCATTTTCTGGCGCCGTTGACACCTCGGGGGAATTCATTATTTCCTACTGGTTCGATAACCTTGGTTTCACAACTGAGGGAAACTTGCTGCTGCACTACTTCATACCTTCCTCTTGGGGTCTCCCAACAACACACCCACCGTGTGCATCAGCATACAGTGGGTGTAAGACATGTTTGCACAAGCGTATACATTGAAGGTTATTATGGCGAGCCTAGCATGTGCAGACATGGCCTCGGAACACGGTGACCGAAAGGTAGAGCATGAGTCGCAAAGTTGTTGTGATTGACATATTGATGTCTACCTTTGAAGTTGTGTTGCCGGCTCTGACGATGAGGGGTTGCACAATGGATTAGGGTCGTGTAATCGCTAAAACGATGAGAGGGATATTCGTTTTGAGTGGGAGTTCTTATAGTTATTTTCTAAAACTAGAACTCAAAATATTATGAACAAAGTGTTATGTTTTGAAAATTCCATTGTAGATGTCTCATCCCACCTTCAACCTAGGCCTGTTCCTTGAGAAAGAAAAGCTTAAGACCAATGGGTCAAACTTCGTATCCTGGTTCCGCGATTTGAAGTCCCTTCTGAATACCCACAAGGTGGCTTACATCCTTGAAGCCCCCTTAGGTGATCAGCCAGCAAACACCGCCTCAGAAACTGTTAGGATCGTCCACGAGTTTAAGGCGGAGATTTCTTCTTTTGTCCAGAGTGGCATGCTCTTTGCCATGGAGTCTGACCTGCAAAACCATTTTGAGAACAAAAATGCTTATGAGATAATCACTGAACTCAAGGTTGTTTTTGCACGACAGGTCATGGATGAGAGGTTTGAAGCTACCAAGCTTTTCTTCTCAGCCCAGATGGAAGAGCACGGCAACATAAGCGAGCACTTAGCCAATATGTTTGGCAGCGTTCAGCTCCTGAATGATCTGTGATATATGATTCCAGAAGAGCTGGTTATAGATAGGGTGCTGTTTTCACTGCCCCCTAGCTATAAGGACGCTATCATGAACTACGGCATGAAAGGGACATCAAAATCCTTGTCGGAAATTCTGATGATGCTCAACATGGCCGAATTGGAAATCAAGATGGACAAGATGGTGGTGACCATCAGATCATTGGAAGCGCAACTGCCCAAGTGTCAAGAAGGCCGGCAAGATTGTCGGAAAAGAGAAAGGTATATTTGATATACATGTTATTGATGTGTACCTTACATGCGCCCGTAGCAACACCTGGGTATTTGATACCAGTTCTGTTGCTCATATTTGTAACTCTCAGGAGGAGTTACGGAATAAGCGGCGCTTGGCTAAGGATGAGGTGACGATGCGCGTCGGCAACGGATCAAGAGTTGACGTGGTGGCTGTCGGCACACTCCCTCTACATCTACCATCGGGATTAGTCTTGGTTTTAAATAAGTGTTATTTTGTACCAAGTTTGAGTGTAAACATTATAAGTGGTTCTTGCTTATTGCAAGACGGATATTCTTTAAATTTAGCATCAAGTGGTTGTGCTATTTCGATGAATGATATCTTTTATGTTGATGCTCCAATGAATAATGGTTTATTCTTGTTGAATCTCGATCGTAGTACTCACATCCATAACATTGATGCCAAGAGAATTAAACTTAGTAGCGATACCGCCATGTATATGTGGCATTGCCGTCTCGGTCATATTGGTATAAAACGCATGAAGAAACTCCATACCGATGGACTTTTGGACTCGTTGGATTTTGGATCCCTCGACACATGTGAACCATGCCTCATAGGCAAGATTACCAAGACACCGTTCAATGGTTTCATGGAACGGGCGTCGGACTTATTGGGAGTCATACATACAGATGTGTGTGGACCGATGAGCGTGTCGACACGCAATGGTTATCGTTATTTTGTCACCTTCACCGATGACTTGAGTAGATATGGGTATATCTATTTGATAAAACACAAGTCTGAAACATTTGAAAAGTTCAAAAAAATTCAAAGTGAAGTTGAAAATCAACTCAACAAGAAAATCAAGCACCCTCGATCCGATCGTGGTGGCGAGTATTTGAGTTTTGAGTTTGGCACACATCTAAAGGCCTGTGGCATCGTGCCGCAACTTACGCCAGCTGGAACGCCGCAACGCAACGGTGTGTCCGAGCGACGTAATCGTACCCTATTAGATAGCGTACGGTCTATGATGTCTCTTACCGACTTGCCCGTATCTTTTTGGTGATATGCGTTAGAAACAGCCGCATTCATTTTAAATAGTGCTCCGTCCAAATCCGTAGCAACGA
This sequence comes from Poa annua, assembly GCA_026929855.1. NCBI lineage: Eukaryota > Viridiplantae > Streptophyta > Magnoliopsida > Poales > Poaceae > Poa > Poa annua. The sequence goes on along the minus strand of CM049433.1, from coordinate 12,050,571 downwards.
CACCATATGAGATATGGCATGGAAAGAAGCCTAAGTTGTCGTTCCTGAAGGTCTGGGGTTGTGAGGCGTATGTTAAGAAACTACAGCCCGACAAACTCCAAGCGCGCAAGACCCTGTAACCCTCTATTGCGACAATACGGGTGCCATTGCTAACGCGAAAGAACCAAGGTCTCACTCAACTGCCAAACACATTCTCCGACGCTTCCATGTGATACGACAGTATGTACAGGAAGGCGACGTGAAGATTTGCAAAGTGCATACGGATCTGAATGTGGCAGATCCTTTGACGAAGCCTCTTCTACTTGACAAGCATGTAAAACACCAAAATGCTATGGGTGTTAGGCTTTTACCAAGTTGTAAACAAGATTAAATTATACTCTAGTGCAAGTGGGAGACTGAAGGAGATATGCCCTAGAGGCAATTAATAAAGTGTTTATTTATCATATCTCATTTGTTCATAGTACGTTTTTGTGTCGTGCTATAACTGTATTAAGCAGAAACATTAATACACGTGTGATACGTAAAACAACCAGGTCCCTAGTAGCCTCTATATGACTAGTTCATTGTGCAATCGATGATCGAGGTTTCCCGATCATGTGACATGGTGTCAATTTGACAATGGAGTCGTATCGTTGGTAGAACGATATGATGGACATACCCAATATTTATAGGACGTAGTCATTACGCCTTTGACCGTGAGACCAACTCTTATTGCTATTCCTGAAAGACACTTTGATTGCATCAAACGTCATATCTTAATAGTGTGACAATAAAGGTGTCCCTCTCGGGTGTCGGAAAGGAGTATGTTGAGACGAGGGGTCAAGAGCGGGATTTGCCAGTCCGCATATCAGGATAGATACTCTAGGGCCCACTCGGTGAGATTATGTCAAATGAGATTGCAAGCGTGTGACTAGGTCACCAGGACATAATTGAAGGGAATATGCCCTAGAGGCACTTAATAAAGATAGTTTATTAGTCATATCCCAATTGTTCATTATATGTTTTATACCATGCTATAACTGTATTAAGCGGAAACATTAATACACGTGTGGTAGATAAACAATCAGGTCCCTAGTAGCCTCTACTTGACTAGTTCATTGGGCAACTGATGATCGAGGTTTCACGATCATGTGACATTTATGTCAGTTGACAATGAAGTCATGTCGTTGGTAGAACGATGTGATGGACATACCCAATATTTGTAGGACGTAGTCATTACACCTTCGACCGTGAGATCTACTCTTATTGCTATTCCTGGAAGACACTTTGATTGCATCAAACGTCATATTTATATAGTGTGACAATAAAGATGTCCCTCTCGGGTGTTGGAGAGGAGTATGTTGAGACGGGGGGTCAAGAGCGGGATTTGCCAGTCCGCATAGCAGGATAGATACTCTAGGGCCCACTCGGTGAGATTATGTCAAATGAGTTTGCAAACATGTGACTAGGTCACCAGCTGACATAATATCATAGACGAGTAGAAGATAGTGTTGTCGGTAACGAGATCAAGCTAGGTATGGAGATATCTATGAACGAGTCTCGGACACGCTAAGTATCGCTGTGGCAAAAGGTTTAAGACTCAGACGTCCAGGTTCGATAGGTAAAGTATTCGTTATCTCGCACGGATTAATTCTGGGTATCCTCGGTCCACGAATTAGTCATTGATCGGAGAGGAGTCTCGATCATGTCTGGTGAGATAATCGAACCGCTAGGGTATCACACTTAAGGGGAGTCGACATTTTACCGGAAGAGAAAAATAGGAAAAGAGAGACCGGGAACGTCCCGGGAGAGGTCCGATGGAGATCGGGCAGCGACGAAATAGTTTTCGGAGCTAGAATAAATTATATATAATATGTTTGATATTAATTAGTGTAATTAATGTCCAAATATGTTTTTATATATTTATTTTCGAATTTGTTTAGGCTTATTTCTCTAAATGGGCCTTCTGGTGGAAAGAAGGCCCATGTGGGGGAAAATCCCCTAGGGAATTCGGTGGGGGGGGGGGGGGGTATTGGCCGGCCTAGGTGGGCCAAAAGAGGCCCACCAGGTGGCCGGCTGCTGTCTTGAGCCGAACCAGGCAATGGGGGATAGTCCCACATTGCCTGGCTGGCAAGGTTGGCTCCCCCCCGGGAGCCTATATAAGAAGGGGCACCCCTGGCCTTTTAATTCATCCAATTAATTCTCGATTTCTCCTCGATCTCGTGATTCCCTTTGTCGGAGTTGCGCCGAGGAGGATGAGAGTTCTCTCTCCACCATAGCCCGCCACCGTGCTGCTGGTCTTCCGGTCCCAGTCTTCCGCTGCTCGTCCCTGGATCGGGCCCGGAGTTCGTCGGCTTCACCGTATGTGTGTAACGCCCTGCGAGGTGCCACACTATTGGTGCTGGAGGTCTGCTTCCTCCATACGGCCTCAAGGTCGTCGTCGGTTTCACCGACATCGCCGCGTCATCGTCTTCTTCGTCGCGCCAAGTTCTCCGCGACCTTGAGGTCGGCTACGGCGTCTACGTCGTCAACGCTTGTGCGGGAGCGTAATCCCCGCTTTTCGGTCTACAAGGGTATGTATACCGACCCCCTGCGTACTACTATACCTGCATAGTATAGATCTTGGCTAGTTCTTGGTTATCGCGGTTAGGAAATTTTTTGTTTTCTGCCTACGATCCCCTTCAGTGGTATCAGAGCCGATCTATGCGTAGATATAGCTGTGCGCTAGCTGCACCCGTGTTTCTACACGGGGACATCGTTCTTATTATTTGCTACCCTCTCGCGTGCACTTGCACTGCCGGCAGCATCGAGTTGATGAAGCGGCCCGGACCGACCTTACGCGTACTCTTACGCGAGACTGGTTCCACAACTGACATACGGCTGGTTCCGTATATGTGGCTGGCAGGTGTCTGTCTCTCTCTCTTTAGTTGGCTTTGCATTTTCAATGAAGGGCCCGAAAGGGATACATAAATATGCAATTATTTGATCGTTGTTGTGGTCATAGGTTCGTAGGTATGAAGCGGTTCTATTTACGACAGCCCCAAGCCACGTAAAATATGCAAAAGATAAAGTAGAAGCGTCTAACTTTATTTTGCAGGGGGCAATGTGATATGGTCAAGGTAGGTTTATTAAATTGTTTATAAACTGTTGGCGCGAAGGAGACCACCGGCGCAAGGACCATATCACATCGCATTACATTTTGATGTTTTGTATGCATCTTATATTGTGTGATTATATATTAGTATATATTAGTTACACGGCGGTAGTAATATAAGATGATCCCTCCAAAATACCACTAGTGTTCTTCCTTCGACGTGCACCACCAAGAAAGTTCTACGTTATGAGGCAGGCTGTGACGATCGGGTGTCAGACATATCGTCGTTCGCATACAGTGGGTGTAAGCCATGTTGCACGCGCGTTCGTTGAAGGTTATTGTGGCGAGCCTAGCATATGCAGATATGGCCTCGGAACACGGAGGCCGAAAGGTCGAGCATGAGTCACAGAGTTGTTGTGATCGACATTTCGATGTCCACCTTTGAAGTTGTGTTGCCGGCTCTGACGATGAGGGGTTGCACAATGGATGGGGGTCGTGTAATCACTAAGACGATTAGAGGGATATCGTTTTGAGTGGGAGTTCTGATAGTTTTATTTTATTAAAACTTGAACCCTATTTTATAATGAACAAAGTCTGTTTTGCAAAACCTTTGTAGATATTAACCAGTGTAATAGCCTTCTTTGAAAATTAGGCACAATCCTGCGATTCAGAAACTTAAAAGGTTGGGTCCAAACTTCATAGTTTTATACTTTAGCTTGAGGATACTCCTTGTTTAAACCGTTAGCTCTTTGTGATACAATACCCGCTAGGAGATAAACCCGGAGATTCCGCTAACAAAAGATAATTTGGATTATCAGGTTTTGTGCGGATGATATCATCATAGTCCAGTGTATGCTATGATCTCTGCCATAGAGAACCAACGGTGGGTACGAGTTATTAGATCGCGAACATATGAGATGGTCGCTAAACTCGGGGTACCCCTAAAGTTGGGTTGATGAAGTTTATCAGTACGTTGACTGATTGTCTTCTCAACCAAGATGGAAGAGAATACACACATTGAAGGAGCACGTGGCAGTCATACTTGATAACATTGGTCATACTTGATGACATATGGTCATACTTGATGAACATTGAGACGCCTCGCTCAGCTCGATCACTGGATGACAGACGTCGTTGCCAAGTGCAAATGTATGTCATAGACTATGTCATGCAAGGGGAATCGTTCACCTTCATGGTTCTTGATTACGTTGGAAGTATCAAGAAGATGAAACAGATCGCCGGAAGTCATCAATGATGATGGTGTATATATGATATACATGTTATGAATGTTTTACCTAAGCAAGTACTCGCAGTAGTGACTAAGTTTTTGATACTAGTCATGTTTTATGAAAACCAGATTTACTACTTGAGTAGCTTGGAAGGATGAGGTGACATTGCGTGTTGATAATGGCAGACAAATTGTTGTGATGGCCATAGACACTCTCCCTCTAGATCTACCATTTTTACTAAATTCTTTTATGATCGCCTGTTAGTATGATCGTTATAAGTGTGTCTCCTCTAGCGAGACAATTGTTCATATATGTTAGTGACAAATTCGTTGTCCTATATTTATGAAGTAATGATCATATGCCGATTTGAATTTAGATGGTAGAAGCTCCCACATTCATAATATCAATGCCAAAGGATACAAACTTAATAAAGACACCACATATGTGTGGCACTGCCGTTTAATTCATGTCAATGTTATAGTCAATGAATTAGCTCCATATCGGATGGATCTACAAGTCTTTAGATTTGATCTTTTGACACTTGCAAGATAACTAAGACACCGTTTTCGGAAAACGGGCATATAACTTATTGATAGTCATGCATATAGATGTATGTGGTTCAATGAAGTAATTGACGGGTAGTGGAGACCTTTATTTCGTGAACTCCGCTGAACGTTTTGAGTATGACTTGTTGAGAATCGTGCATATGGGTGTATGTGAATCAATGAAGTACTTTAACGTGAAGTGGAAGTCTTTATTTCATAGACTTCATGAATATTCCAAGTAGATATATGAATATCCACTCAGGGAATGTTGGCCTGAAAATTTTGATTCGATCAAACAAGTTCAGAATGAAGTAGGAAATAAACTTAACAAGAAAATCAAATTCCCGCGATGCAGATCGAGGAAATGAAGATTTGAGTTATAATGTTGGCATATCATTGGAAGACTTGTGAGAAGAGTTCCACAAATTACGTCGCATGGAACACCATAGTGTTATGGTATGTTAGGACGTCGTAATCGCACCCTATCGGATAGTGTGTGGTAAATAAATCTCTTACCGAATTATTGTGATCATTGGAGTAGTATGGTAGAAACATAACATTCACGTTAGATAATAGGGAAACCATTTAAATCCATGAAGACAATACCATATGAGTGATGGCGTGGCTTTTAGCCTAGATTGTCGTTTTAACAATTTAGTGTTTTGATGTGATCAAACTTAAAATGGATTAATCTTTGTAGTGTACCGTACCTAAAGAATTAGTTGGGTACATGTCTCACGACATAGGCAAAAACGTTGTCGGAATATGCCTTGCAAAAGAAATAGTTTCTTGTCCAAGGGTATAAGTGGGAAAGAAAGTAGAGCAAGACGAAGTTAATGAACTTCCTCTCCAGACATCAGAGTGGCGCAGCGGAAAGTGTTTTCCGGTGTCATGCTCCTCAACTTGAAAGAAGCTGATGATGAAGATCATGATGCTCTGAGCTCATACTGAGAACGTAGGCGTACGAGGTTGTGTTCCACATTGTGTGGTACGACAATCTTGTTATGAAGGTCATATTAATGGAATATGACAGACCTACGAACTACGAAGAAGAGATGGTAAACCTAAGTCCAAGAAATGGCTATGAGTCATATATGATCCGATATAAAATCCATGTACGATTACCAGGTAATGACTTGGGAGATCTTCTTGATGGCATCTGGGCTGTTAATGGAATATGGAATTTTATGAGAGAGTAGACACTGATAAGGATCGATTTGTCGTAAAACAGTTCCGACAGATTCAAAAGTTGACCACAACGAGATTTGTCTCAAGTGGCGAAGCCTAAATCTATTCGGGTCGTTTAGCAATTACTATAATTTCAAATTGAGAAATTAATAGATGGATAAGGAAACCATGTTTCTTAATGGTCTGATTAAGAAAGAGTTGTAATTAGTACAATGAAATGGTTTGATGATCCTGAGGATGCTAAACATGTATGCAAACTTCAGATGTCCATTCATGGGCTGAAGTAAGCATATCGGAGCTGGAATCTTCACTTTGATGATGTGATCAAAGGATTTTTGGGGTTGTCCAAAATAGTTGAAAAAACTAGCATTTACAAAGAAGTGAGTGGGAGCAAAGTTGCTTTTCTTGATCTTATATGCGGAAGGCATATTTGAGTGGGAGCTAGGTGTCATTCGTGATTTTGTATGTAACGACAGATTGAATGACACAGATCCTCTAGTAGAGTATAAAGGATTATTTAAGTGATTAAATTTTCTATGAAAGAAGTTAGGAGTATTAGGCATCCAATCTATAATTGTATAGATCGTAAGGGGCTTAATAACATTAGGTCGGAATATTTCCTAAGTTAAGATTCTGAAGTGTTTCAGAATAGAACAAGCGAAGAAGATTGTTCTTGCTTGTATGACTAGGTAAAATATTAAGTTTATCTTGGCATTTTCAGTGATAGCAAATGATGTTCGACATTCTCTATGTATCAGACATAGATGCTATCAGATTGAAAGCTCGACTTAGTGTGACCCAAGTTCTTGGTTGAAGAACGGGTTCTAGAGTGATCCTTGTGTGGATCAATGAACAAATGTTAAGTATATTCTTCAGTGTCTATGAGAACTGAAGATATGTTTTCTGGTAAAGGGTAAGAGTGGAAAGACAACTTGCCGTAAATCGGTTACGATGATGCAAGTTATGACTCTGACCCATACGACTAGAAATCTCATATAGGAGATGGCCTTTGTTTTGAAGAAAGACATGGTTAGCTTGCGAAGTTGCATATGAATGCACTGTCGCATAATCTACATAATAGGTATAGAAATATATGGCAACTTCAGAAGTAGCAAGTGTGATTGGACTGAGTCTCACTCCATCGACTAAGATATATTTCGCCGTTATCGTGAGATACGGGATGATGTCAAACCAGGTGACATAGAAGTGTTGCAAAACACATATAGGTCTCAATGTGTGAGATCTGTTGACTGTATTCCTCTTCCATGAGACAAGCATGCACCAAGATGCTATGGGTGTTAAGCTTTTACCAAGTTGTAAACTAGATTAAGTGTTACTCTAGTGCAAGTGGCAGACTGAAGGGAATATGCCCTAGAGGCACTTAATAAAGATAGTTTATTAGTCATATCCCAATTGTTCATTATATGTTTTATACCATGCTATAACTGTATTAAGCGGAAACATTAATACACGTGTGGTAGATAAACAACCAGGTCCCTAGTAGCCTCTACTTGACTAGTTCATTGGGCAATTGATGATCGAGGTTTCACGATCATGTGACATTTATGTCAGTTGACAATGAAGTCATGTCGTTGGTAGAACGATGTGATGGACATACCCAATATTTGTAGGACGTAGTCATTACACCTTCGACCGTGAGATCTACTCTTATTGCTATTCCTGGAAGACACTTTGATTGCATCAAACGTCATATTTATATAGTGTGACAATAAAGATGTCCCTCTCGGGTGTTGGAGAGGAGTATGTTGAGACGGGGGGTCAAGAGCGGGATTTGCCAGTCCGCATAGCAGGATAGATACTCTAGGGCCCACTCGGTGAGATTATGTCAAATGAGTTTGCAAACATGTGACTAGGTCACCAGCTGACATAATATCATAGACGAGTAGAAGATAGTGTTGTCGGTAACGAGATCAAGCTAGGTATGGAGATATCTATGAACGAGTCTCGGACACGCTAAGTATCGCTGTGGCAAAAGGTTTAAGACTCAGACGTCCAGGTTCGATAGGTAAAGTATTCGTTATCTCGCACGGATTAATTCTGGGTATCCTCGGTCCACGAATTAGTCATTGATCGGAGAGGAGTCTCGATCATGTCTGGTGAGATAATCGAACCGCTAGGGTATCACACTTAAGGGGAGTCGACATTTTACCGGAAGAGAAAAATAGGAAAAGAGAGACCGGGAACGTCCCGGGAGAGGTCCGATGGAGATCGGGCAGCGACGAAATAGTTTTCGGAGCTAGAATAAATTATATATAATATGTTTGATATTAATTAGTGTAATTAATGTCCAAATATGTTTTTATATATTTATTTTCGAATTTGTTTAGGCTTATTTCTCTAAATGGGCCTTCTGGTGGAAAGAAGGCCCATGTGGGGGAAAATCCCCTAGGGAATTCGGTGGGGGGGGGGGGGGGTATTGGCCGGCCTAGGTGGGCCAAAAGAGGCCCACCAGGTGGCCGGCTGCTGTCTTGAGCCGAACCAGGCAATGGGGGATAGTCCCACATTGCCTGGCTGGCAAGGTTGGCTCCCCCCCGGGAGCCTATATAAGAAGGGGCACCCCTGGCCTTTTAATTCATCCAATTAATTCTCGATTTCTCCTCGATCTCGTGATTCCCTTTGTCGGAGTTGCGCCGAGGAGGATGAGAGTTCTCTCTCCACCATAGCCCGCCGTCGTGCTGCTGGTCTTCCGGTCCCAGTCTTCCGCTGCTCGTCCCTGGATCGGGCCCGGAGTTCGTCGGCTTCACCGTATGTGTGTAACGCCCTGCGAGGTGCCACACTATTGGTGCTGGAGGTCTGCTTCCTCCATACGGCCTCAAGGTCGTCGTCGGTTTCACCGACATCGCCGCGTCATCGTCTTCTTCGTCGCGCCAAGTTCTCCGCGACCTTGTGGTCGGCTACGGCGTCTACGTCGTCAATGCTTGTGCGGGAGCGTAATCCCCGCTTTTCGGTCTACAAGGGTATGTATACCGACCCCCTGCGTACTACTATATCTGCATAGTATAGATCTTGGCTAGTTCTTGGTTATCGCGGTTAGGAAAATTTTTGTTTTCTGCCTGCGATCCCCTTCAATAATATCATGGACGAGTAGAAAATAGCGATGTCGGTAACGAGATCAAGCTAGGTATCGTGATATCTATGAACGAGTCTCGGACACGCTAAGTATCGACATGGCAAAAGGTTTAAGACTCAGACGTCCAGATTGGAACGACAAAGTATTCGTTATCTCGCAGGGATTAATTCTGGGTATCCTCGGTCCATGAATTAGTCATTAATCGGAGTGAAGGGGATCGCAGGCAGAAAACAAAAATTTCCTAACAGCGATAACCTTAAACTAGCCAGAATCTATAGTGTGCAGATATAGTGGTACGAAGGGGTTCGGTGCACATACCTCTTGTAGACCGAAAAGCGGGGATTACGCTCCCGCACAAGTGTTGTCGATGAAGCCGACGAAGACTTCGATGCCGTGTAGAGGAAGCAGACCTCTAGCACCACTAGCGTGGTGCCTCGCAGGGCGTTACACACGTACGGTGAAGCCGACGAACTCCGGGCTCCGATCCAAGGACGAAGCAGCGGAAGACTGAGACCGGGAGACCAGCAGCATGGCGGTGTGCGTATGGTGGAGAAAACTAATCCTCGGCGCAACTCCAAACTGGGGAGTCACGGGATCCAAGGAGAGAGAGAGAGAGAGGAATTGGTGTGTTCTTCAAAGGTCAGGGGTGCCCCTCTATATATATGAGGCCAGGGGCTGCCCAACTTGCCAGGCTGGCGGTGTGGGACTAATCCCACACCCCAGCCGGCCATGGTTGGTGCGCCGGCCATGGGTGGGCCCCATGTGGCCCACCTAGGCCGGCCGAACCAAGCCCCTCCTCTTGGGGGGACTTCTCCCCCCTCATGGGCCTCTTTGCCAAAGAAGGCCCATTTAGCGATTTTTGTCTTTAAAAATTCAGGAAAAATTAAAATAAAATATATTTAACTATTAATTACACTAATTAATATTAAATACATATTACATAATTTATTCCGGCTCCGAAAACTATTTCGTCGCTGCCCGATCTCCATCGGAACTTTCCCGGGACGTTCCCGGTCTCTCTTTTCCTATTTTTCTCTTCCGGTAAAATGTCGACTCCCCTTAACTGTGTTACCCTAGCGGTTCGATTATCTCACCAGACATGATCGAGACTCCTCTCCAATCAATGACTAATTCGTGGACCTTGGATACCTAGAATTAATCCCTGCGAGATAACGAATACTTTACCGATCGAACCTAGACGTCTGAGTCTTAAACCTTTTGCCATGCGATACTTAGCGCGTCCGAGACTCGTTCATAGATATCTCCATACCTAGCTTGATCTCGTTACCAACACTGCTAACTTCTACTCGTCCATGATATTATGTCCTGGTGACCTAGTCACACGCTTGCAAGCTCGTTTGACATAATCTCACCGAGTGGGCCCTAGAGTATCTATCCTGCTATGGGACTGGCAAATCCCGCTCTTGATCCCCCGTCTCAACATACTCCTTTCCGACACCCGAGAGGGACACCTTTATTGTCACACTATGTAAGATATGACGTTTGATGCAATCAAAGTGTCTTCCAAGAATAGCAATAAGAGTAGATCTCACGGTCGAAGGCGTAATGACTACGTCCTACAAATATTGGGTATGTCCATCACATCGTTCTACCAACGACATGACTTCATTGTCAAATAGACGCCATGTCACATGATCGAGAAACCTCGATCATCGATTGCACAATGAACCAGTCAAATAGAGGCTACTGGGGACCTGGTTGTTTTACGTATCACACGTGTATTAATGTTTCCGCTTAATACAGTTATAGCATGACACAAAAACGTATTATGAACAAATGAGATATGATAAATAAAACTCTTTATTAATTGCCTCTAGGGCATATCTCCTACAGTCTCCCACTTGCACTAGAGTACAAATTAATCTAGTTTACAACTTGGTAAAAGCCGAACACCCATAGCATCTTGGTGTTTCACGTGCTTGTCAAGCAGGAGAGGCTTCGTCAAAGGATCTGCCACATTCAGATCCGTATGTATTTTGGAAATCTTCACTTCACCTCCTTGTACGTACTGTCGTATCACATGGAAGCGTCGGAGTATGTGTTTGGCAGTCGAGTGAGACCTTGGTTCCTTCGCGTTAGCAATGGCGCCCGTATTGTCGCGGTAGAGGGTCACGGGGTCTTGCGCGCTAGGGAACACTCCAAGCTCGATGATGAACTTCCTCAGCCACACAGCTTCATTCGCGGCTTCAGAAGCAGCAATGTACTCCGATTCCATTGTAGATTGGGCCACGATGGGTTGCTTCCCACTCCTCCATCATACAGCGCCTCCGTTCACCTTGAAAACATATCCTGTCTGTGACTTAGAGTCATCTGGGTCTGAGCAGAAACTTGCATCAACGTAACCTGTTACGCCAAGTTCTTCCTCACAGTCCCCATACACAAGGAACATTTCCTTTGTATGCTTGAGATTCTTAAGAATGCTTTTAACAGCTACCCAATGATCATTTTCAGGATTACTTTGGAATCGGCTCGTCAAACTAAGAGCCAATGCTACATCAGGTCGAGTACTTAACATGGCAAACATGATCGATCCTATGGCTGAAGCATAGGGATGTTTAGTCATCTCGACTTTATCATGTTCCGTCACCGGACACTGAGCCTTGCTCAATACCTTATTCTTGACAACCGGTAGAAAACCCTTCTTTGCCGTCTCCATACCGAACCGTTTCAGTATCTTGTCAATATAAGTACTCTGACTGAACGCTAATAGGCGTCTTGATGTATCACGATAGATTTTAATGCCTAAAACGTATGCAGCTTCTCCTAAGTCCTTCATTGAAAATTTACTGTTTAAATATTTCTTAACGCTATTCAGAAGTTCCACATTATCCCCTATTAGTACTATATCATCAACATATAGTACTAGGAACACAACTGAGCTCCCACTCATTTTCTTGTAAATGCAGGTCTCTTTGCTATTTTGGACAAATCCAAAATCTTTGATCACCTCATCAAAGTGAAGATTCCAGCTCCGAGATGCTTGCTTCAGTCCATAAATGGAACGCTGAAGCTTGCATACCTTGCCAGCATTTCCTGGAAGAAAAAACCTTCAGGTTGTACCATATACAACTCTTCCTCAATGTTACCATTTAGGAACGTTGTTTTGACATCCATTCGCCATATCTCATAGTCATAATATGCGGCAAGTGCTAGCAAAATCCGAATAGACTTTAGCATCGCTACTGGTGAAAATGTTGCATCGTAGTCAATCCCATGAACTTGTCGGAAACCCTTTGCGACAAGCCGAGCTTTATAGACGGTCACATTACCATCAGCATCAGTCTTCTTCTTAAAGATCCATTTATTCTCGACGGCCTTGCGCCCTTCGGGAATCTCCATCAAAGTCCATACTTTGTTATCATACATGGATCCTATTTCGGATTTCATGGCTTCAAGCCATTTCTCGGACTCAGGACTAGTCATAGCCTCTTTGTAGTTCGTAGGTTCGTCTTGTTCAATAAACATGACGGTGCAAACCATGTTGCCATACCATTCAGGTGCGATCCGAGATCTCCCTGACCTACGAGGTAGAATAGTACCCTCGACATCTTCTCCCACTCCATCTGTGGAGGACATTTCCGGAACAGCTTCCGTTGCGCCACTTGGAATTTCGAGTTCAGGATCAACAATCTCGTCGAGGTCTATTTTCCTCCCACTTACTCCTTTGGCGAGAAACTCTTTCTCCAGAAAGGTACCGTTCTTCGCGAGAAACATTTTGCCCTCAGCTTGGTTGTAGAAGGTGTATCCTATGGTTTCCCGCGGATACCCTACAAAGACGACTTTCTCCGATTTCGGTTCGAGTTTGTCGGGCTGTAGTTTCTTAACATACGCCTCACAACCCCAGACCTTCAGGAACGACAACTTAGGTTTCTGGCCATGCCATATCTCATACGGTGTCGTTGCTACGGATTTGGACGGAGCCCTATTTAAAATGAATGCGGCTGTTTCTAATGCATACCCCCAAAAAGATACGGGCAAGTCGGTAAGAGACATCATAGCTCGGACGCTATCTAATAGGGTACGATTACGTCACTCGGACACACCGTTGCGTTGCGGCGTTCCAGCTGGTGTAAGCTGCGGCACGATGCCACAGGCTTTCAGATGTGTGCCAAACTCAAAACTCAAATATTCGCCACCACGATCGGATCGAAGGTGCTTGATTTTCTTGTTGAGTTGATTTTCAACTTCACTTTGAAATTCTTTGAACTTTTCAAATGTTTCAGACTTGTGTTTCATCAAATAGATATACCCATATCTACTCAAGTCATCGGTGAAGGTGACAAAATAACGATAACCATTGCGTGTCGACACGCTCATTGGTCCACACACATCTGTATCTATGACTCCCAATAAGTCCGACGCCCGTTCCATGAAACCATTGAACGGTGTCTTGGTCATCTTGCCCATGAGGCATGGTTCGCATGTGTCGAGGGATCCAAAATCCAACGAGTCCAGAAGTCCATCAGCATGGAGTTTCTTCATGCGCTTTATACCAATATGACCGAGACGGCAATGCCATATATACATGGCGGTATCGCTACTAAGTTTAATCCTCTTGGCATCTATGCTATGGATGTGAGTACTACGATCGAGATTCAACAACAATAAACCATTATTTATAGGAGCATCAACATAAAAGATATCATTCATTGAAATAGCACAACCACTTGATACTGATTTGAACGAATATCCGTCTTGCAACAAGCAAGACCCACTGATAATGTTTACACTCAAGGACGGTACAAAATAACACTTATTCAGAACCAAAACTAATCCCGATGGTAGATGTAGAGGGAGTGTGCCGACAGCCACCACGTCAACTCTTGACCCGTTGCCGACGCGCATCGTCACCTCGTCCTTTGCCATGCGCCGCTTATTACGCAACTCCTCCTGAGAGTTACAAATATGAGCAACAGAACCAGTATCAAATACCTAGGTGTTGCTACGGGCGCAGGTAAGGTACACATCAATAACATGTATATCAAATATACCTTTCTCTTTTCCGACAATCTTGCCGGCCTTCTTATCTTCCAGATACTTGGGGCAGTTGCGCTTCCAGTGACCATCTCCTTTGCAGTAGAAGCATTCCACGCCAGCTTTGGGACCAGGTTTGTTAGTCTTAGGTTTGGCAACGTGCTTGCCATCCTTCTTAGACCTCCAGTTTCTCCTGCCCTTGCCGCCAGATTTCTTAAAATCGACGGTCTTGTTGACCATCAACAGCGTGTGCTCCTTCTTGATTTCCACCTCAGCAGTCTTGAGCATCACGAACACCTCACCCAGGGACTTAGCCATGCCCTGCATGTTATAGTTCATGACGAAGCTTTTGTAGCTAGGGGGCAACGATTGCAGCACCCTATCAATCGCCAGCTCATCAGGAATCTTGCATTCCAGAGCGTTTAGGCGTTGAACGTAGCCAGACATTTTGACCACGTGCTCGCTCACACTGCTGTGCTCTTCCATTTTGGCTGAGAAAAAGAGCTCAGAAGCTTCATATCTCTCAGCCTTAGACTGCGGCGCAAAGACAGCCTTGAGATCAGAAATTATCTCGAAGGTACTCATCTTCTCAAAGCGCTTCTGCAGGTCGGCTTCCATGGCATAGAGCATGCCACTCTGGACAAAGGAGGAATCATCCGACTTGGTCTGAAAGACCTTCTTCTCATCGTCGGAGGCATTATCTGCCGGAAGGTCACCCAGGGGGGCTTCAATCACGTAAGCCACCCTGTGGGGAGTGAGGAGGATCCTCAGGTTGCGGAACCAGGCCATGAAGTTTGACCCATTGGTCTTAAGCTTTTCTTTCTCAAGGAACATGCCTAGGTTAAAGGAGGGGCGAGACATCTACAATGGAATTTGCAAAACATAAGACTTTGTTCATAAAATTTTGAGTTCAAGTATTTTCGAAAATAACTATAAGAACTCCCACTCAAAACGAATATCCCTCTCATCGCTTTAGTGATTACACGACCCTAATCCATTGCGCAACCCCTCATCATCAGAGCCGGCAACACAACTTCAAAGGTAGACATCGGAATGTCAATCACAACAACTTTATGACTCATGCTCGACCTTTCGGTCACCTTGTTCCGAGGCCTTCTCTGTACATGCTAGGCTCGCCATAATAACCTCCAACGTAAATGCTTGTGCAACATGGCTTACACCCACTGTATGCGAACGACGATATATCTGACACCCGATCGTCACGGCCTGCCTCATAACGTAGAACTTTCTTGGTGGTGCACGTCGAAGGGAGAACACAAATGGTATTTTGGAGGGATCATCTTTTATAACTACCGCCGTGTAACTAATATATACTATATATATATATATATATACACACAATATAAGATGCACTCAAAACATCAAATGTAATGCGACGTGATATGGCCCTTGCGTCGATGGTCTCCTTCGCGCCAGCAGTTCATAAACAATTTAATAAACCTACCTTGACCATATCACATAGCCCCTGCAAAATAAAGTTAGACGCCTCTACTTTATCTTTTGCATATTTTACGTGGCTTGGGGCTGTCGTAAATAGAACCGCTTCATACCTACGAACCTATGACCACAACAACGATCAAATAATTGCATGTTTATTCATCCCTTTCGGGCCCTCCATTGAAAATGCAAAGCCAACTAAAGAGAGAGAGTCAGACACCCGCCAGCCACATATACGGAACCAGCCGTATGTCAGTTGTGGAACCAGTCTCGCGTAAGCGTACGCGTAAGGTCGGTCCGGGCCGCCTCATCAACTCGATGCTGCCGGCAGTGCAAGTGCACGCGAGAGGGTAGCAAATAATAAGAACGATGTCCCCGTGAAAAAAACGGGTGCAGCTAGCGCACAGCTATATCTACGCATAGATCGGCTCTGATACCACTGAAGGGGATTGCAGGCAGAAAATAAAAATTTCCTAACAGCGATAACCTTAAATTAGCCAGAATCTATACTATACAGATATAGTAGTACGAAGGGGTTCGGTGCACATACCTCTTGTAGACCGAAAAGCGGGGATTACGCTCCCGCACAAGCGTTGTCGATGAAGCCGACGAAGACTTCGATGCCGTGTAGAGGAAGCAGACCTCTAGCACCACTAGCGTGGTGCCTTGCAGGGCGTTACACACGTACGGTGAAGCCGACGAACTCCGGGCTCCGATCCAAGGACGAAGCAGCGGAAGACTGGGACCGGGAGACCAGCAGCACGACGGTGTGCGTATGGTGGAGAAAACTAATCCTCGGCGCAACTCCAAACTGGGGAGTCACGGGATCCAAGGAGAGAGAGAGAGGAATTGGTGTGTTCTTCAAAGGCCAGGGGTGCCCCTCTATATATAGGAGGCCAGGGGCTGCCCAACTTGCCAGGCTGGCGGTGTGGGACTAATCCCACACCCCAGCTGGCCATGGTTGGTGCGCCGGCCATGGGTGGGCCCCATGTGGCCCACCTAGGCCGGCCGAACCAAGCCCCTCCTCTTGGGGGGACTTCTCCCCCCCTCATGGGCCTCTTTGCCAAAGAAGGCCCATTTAGGGATTTTTGCCTTTAAAAATTCAGGAAAAATTAAAATAAAATATATTTAACTATTAATTACACTAATTAATATTAAATACATAATACATAATTTATTCCGGCTCCGAAAACTATTTCGTCGCTGCCCGATCTCCATCACAACTTTCCCGGGACGTTCCCGGTCTCTCTTTTCCTATTTTTCTCTTACGGTAAAATGTCGACTCCCCTTAAGTGTGTTACCCTAGCGGTTCGATTATCTCACCAGACATGATCGAGACTCCTCTCCGATCAATGACTAATTCGTGGACCTTGGATACCCAGAATTAATCCCTGCGAGATAACGAATACTTTACCGATCGAACCTAGACGTCTGAGTCTTAAACCTTTTGCCATGCGATACTTAGCGCGTCCGAGACTCGTTCATAGATATCTCCATACCTAGCTTGATCTCGTTACCGACACTTCTAACTTCTACTCGTCCATGATATTATGTCCTGGTGACCTAGTCACACGCTTGCAAGCTCGTTTGAGATAATCTCACCGAGTGGGCCCTAGAGTATCTATCCTGCTATGGGACTGGCAAATCCCGCTCTTGATCCCCCATCTCAACATACTCCTTTCCGACACCCGAGAGGGACACCTTTATTGTCACACTATGTAAGATATGACGTTTGATGCAATCAAAGTGTCTTCCAGGAATAGCAATAAGAGTAGATCTCACGGTCGAAGGCGTAATGACTACGTCCTACAAATATTGGGTATGTCCATCACATCGTTCTACCAACGACATGACTTCATTGTCAAATAGACGCCATGTCACATGATCGGGAAACCTCGATCATCGATTGCACAATGAACCAGTCAAATAGAGGCTACTGGGGACCTGGTTGTTTTACGTATCACACGTGTATTAATGTTTCCGCTTAATACAGTTATAGCATGACACAAAAACGTATTATGAACAAATGAGATATGATAAATAAAACTCTTTATTAATTGCCTCTAGGGCATATCTCCTACACGGAGAGGATGTCTCGATCATGTCTGGTGAGATCTCGAACCGCTAGGGTAACACACTTAAGGGGAGTCGACAAGTTTAATAGACCGGAAGAGGAAGAGAAATTAATAGAGAGCACCGGGAGCGTCCCGGGAAAGGTCCGATGGAGATCGGGCAGCGACGAAATAGTTTTCGGAGCCGGAATAAATTATATAATATGTATTTAATATTAATTAATGTAATTAATAGTTAAATATATTTTTATTTAATTTTTCCTGAAATTTTTAAGACAAAATACCCTAAATGGGCCTTAGGACCCATGAGGGGGGGAAGGATGCCCCCAAGGGAGGGAGGCTGGTTCGGTCGGCCCTAGGTGGGCCACATGGGGCCCACCTAGGCCGGCGCACCTGGCTTGGCCTGCTGGGGTGTGGGAATAGTCCCACACCGCCAGGCTGGCAAGCTGGGCAGCCCCTGGCCCCCTTTATATATATAGAGGGGCACCCCTGGCCTTTAAATTACACATAATTCTCTCTCTCCGTGACTCCCTAGTTTGGAGTTGCGCCAAGGATAAGTTTTCTACACCATACGCACGCCACCGTGCTGTTGTTCTTCCGGTCCCAGTCTTCCGCTGCTTCGTCCCTAGATCGGAGCCCGGAGTTCGTCGGCTTCACCGTACGTGTGTAACGCCTTGCGAGGTACCACGCTAGTGGTGCTAGAGGCCTACTTCCTCTACACGACCTCGAGGTCTTCGTCGGCTTCATCGACAACGCTTGTGCGAGAGCGTAATTCCCGCTTTTCGGTCTACAAGGGTATGTATACCGATCTCCTCCGTATTACTATATCTGCATAGTATAGATCTTGGCTAGTTTAAGGTTATCGTTGTTAGGAAATTTTTTGTTTTCTGCCTGCGATCCCCTTCAAAAAGGATATACTCCATCCATCTTGATTTATTAGGCACATTTGGAGTTTCTCTTCGACCAAGGCAAGGGAGGATTGACCGAGTTAATTAATTCTAAATCAGTCAATTAATAAGGAAAATCCAATAAGGTATAACTGGAGGTGCATGATTGGACTAATTAAATAGAGGATTGACTAAATCACATGCAGATTGGGGGACATAGCTGGGAGAATTTCTGGTAGATCAATAAATGCTAGTAATTGTGTCTAACCCTTGAGATTTCTTAGACTTAATATTATAGACTAGTCACAATGGGGAGTAACTTCAACTAGTAACACACACATATTACTAGACTATGTTAGTACCCTCACAGTGCAAAGTAACATAGATGTAGTGTCATATGTAGTCTCATTTATTACTCTATATACACATTTTGTCTCGAAAACTGTGATGTGATGGTAACTACTCCCTCCATACCGGTTTATAGGATGCAATTCCAAAACCAGATTTTTCCCAAGTATAGGATGTATTTAGGCAATTAATACCCATTTTAATTACGCATATTGCTTCCCTCCACCAATCATCATGTGTTTTATTTAAAACTCCAATTAATTAGGCTAATGCATGTGCTAGTCATTGGTCATTTGTACAATAAATATTGTATTTAAGACTTTTTCTCACTCAATAGACTCATGCCTTGGTTATAGAGAATTGCTAATTGCATCCTATAAACCGGAATGGAGGGAGTAGCTAAGTTACTCTATTTGCCTCTCTCCTCATTAATTACATGCCACATCATATTTTTTGTCTAGGTGGCATCTATGTTACCACCTTAGTTACTCCCAATATGACTGGTTTAATACTAGTCATAGTGGGAAGTAACATACGTAGTAACATAAGTATTCCCTCACATATAAATTATGCTCACATAAGATGGGTTTATAACCTAATAAATGCATGTTTATATGGTACTACACATATATTACCACTCACTATTGATATAGCAATCTCTACTGTATAATACGGCTTAGCCTTGGGGTCATCGTACGTCACGGACATTTTTGCAAAAAGCCCCCTGGAAAATATGGGATTCAACCCGCTGTCCAATATAATCGACACTTTTACATGTTTGCCCCTCCACCCTATCCATTCGCTTCCTCTCGCAGCACGCCCGCCGCCGCGGCATCCCCGCCGCCTCCACGCGCACCTCCGCCTCAACCGTCCCCGTCGCTCCCTCGTCCTCACCCCGCCGCCACACAGAACGCCCGCGCGCGTTCCTCCACCGCCTCAACTACTCCTCTCCGTCGCCGCCCCCGCACGCTCCTCTTACCGTCTCCCTTTGCGAGCAACCGCCTCGAGGTCGCAGCCGCGAGCACGACCACCACTGGCCAACGCGGGTCGTTATGGAGCAGGCCCCGAGACTACCGAGGCTGCCGAAGCTACCCAGGGCCCCAGGCGAGAAGGGCGGGAAGAGGAAGGGCAAGAAGCACGGGGGGCCCTTCCCGTGCTCATCGTCGAGCACCGTGCCGGCGTCAGGGAGCTGCAACTGTCGCGGTGGGACAGCAGCGCCGACACCGTCCCACCTGCTCCCACAACCGCTTGGCCGACACGGACTATGCATGAACTCTGCTCCGACATGAACTTGGCTAAACCGCTCCGACACCTGCTCCTACCCGGACTGTACTCGACCACGCGGCCATGGGGTGCTTGCATAAAAAGGACGCCAGTCCCTCGATCGTAATAGAGCTCGAAATCACGCCTGAATTTCACCAACAAGGTACGGGTACAACTCTTTCCATCCCCGCTATTTGTGTGTGTGTTGAAATCGAGTACCTCCTTGGCTGTGTCAAGATGCATAGGATGAAAAGTAAGATGAGCTTGCTATATCAAAGTAGTTAGTATGTTGCTAGGCATAAGGCGCAGAATATCGATTAACTGATTATTGATTTATTGCCGTCCATTGTTCTTCTGCTACAGTACATGTCCACGGAAAAATCTTACAGAAGTAATCTTCAAATCTGTTATGTTCTTTGAAACAGTAGCAGTTTTAGTTGGTGTTCATTGGCAATTTTTGTGTTCATAGTCAGATTAATTAGTACTGCAAGATTAAGGTTCCTTTCCTTTTTTTTACTTCAATTCTGATCTTTGTTGTCATATAATGTGATCTGTAGTTGTCAAACTTCTTTTGGAAAACGTAAATACTGGACATTATGATCTTCCGGCTCCCTATCTCTTAACTCTTTCTACTTTGATTCAGATCTTTGTTTGTGCATAACAATAGTTCTATTCTACAACATTGCATTTGTTTTATCCGTAGTCTTGTTGCAGAACTGGCATAGAAAATTACCTCCCTCCCGGCTTACTCCTTATTTCGTGACTGACAGTGAGAAAATGACCAGAGTACGAGAACTGCAAGGTAACCTGGAATGTGAGCAGCTATTTGTTTATTTTCTGTTGTTCATTGTCCTTATGGTCCAGATTATTGATATGATGTGATCTTCATTCAGCAGCTGCTTTTGGTGGACAAAAAGATCACCAACGCGAGGGATCTTATCAATGTTCTGGAGGAAGCCATCAAGGGTCAATACTCAATTCTGATCATTGCTGAGGATATTGAGCAGGAGCTTAGAGGATCTTTGAAGATTTGTGCTATCTAGGCCCCTGGTTTTGGAGAGCGCAAGACACGGTACCTTGATGATATTGCCATTCATCATTGGTGATGGCAGTACACAGGAAGAAGTGACTAAGAGGGTTGCACAGATCAAAAATCTCATTGAGGTATGCTATATTTTTTTCCTGTGTCTCACTTTACTCATAGTGTGCCTGGGGAGCGCTCCATTTCATCATTCTTGGTGATGGGCTTGGCTACAGCGCATCCATCTTGTTGTTCTTTGATTTTCCAGTGCCAATGATTCAGGGGCTGGAGACAACCTTGCGAGCTGGAGCTGCTCCCCAGCCTTCCCAATTTATGCATGCTCAGGCAGCAGCGATGCAAACACAGCCATCCTCAGATAGAATTCAGATCCAGTCGAAATCAATCGATGCCGACAAAACAGGAAAAAAACCTTCAGACCTGTGGGTGATGAATCTGAAGGACATGTAATTATCTCATCCTCTCATTAATTTGCAATCCCTCCTAAGGTTAGAATATTTGGATACTGATCAGGGAATTAACGTAAGCATCTTTACTTCTTGAAATGTGCTCGGTACAATTATTTTGTAATAAAACTGAATTGGAGATAACACATCAGGTTTGTTCCTCAAATGGAGGTGTCTGGATTCAGCTGGATCTTGTCTTAGGTTTCTGAATGCGATGGATTTTCCAATATAAGCTTTGCTGTAGAAGGATTAGCCTCTTGAATTACAAATAGGCTGGATCAGAATCAAAATTTTATGTTGTGCGTCATAAGTTCTTGACTAATGCAATTGTACTATTGTAGTGAACTCCTTATTTTGGTTATGACCTGAGAATATTATTCCATCGACCTAGATTTCAACTTTGTACTGACTAATGCATCGAAATCATTTTTGTTACTTAGATGTGATCTCAGACTTATATTTCTCTCCTCGTGTATTCGATCCCATCACCTTAGTACGTATATGGATCTATATATGTGTCATGAGTTTGGCGATATTTAATGAGTGGTGTAACACTTACAAAAAAAAATTACGTATGACACTTGCAAGTTACTACAGTGATTTTATTAAATGTGGAAGGAAAAAAACTAGAGTGATTTTATTAAATGTAGAAGGAAAGAAAGGATGGCACTCGAGGTAAATACGTACAGAAAAAGTTTTCATTGGGCCTTCCGTTATAAATACACACTTGGTAGACGAATAATTGCAGGTTTTCATTTTGTTCCATGTCGGTGACACTATTACTCCCCTATTGTTTAGAGGGAGTATCATTTTATTCCTCCCCTATTGTGTATTATATTTCTTAAAAGACACTTTGGAGGGAGGCTGGAGCCGGTAAGGGCACCACTGAACTTGCCATCTTATACAATTTTTTTACTGCATTCTTCGTACAGTTTACTGTAATATCTCAACTCTACTTTCAATTCTACAGTTCTTCTATGAACATGAGGATTGCTGACCTAGATGATACACGTTCATTCCAGGTAGGTAGGTTGTTCGCTACATACTATTTTGAAAATTTCTGTGACAACTTTAGCTTTTTTAATCATATCAGGAAAGGTTCACATACAGAAATAGGTGTTGAAATATTAGTAACTTCAGTCTGTAGGTTACACGTTCAACACTTCAGGATCGCTAGATTATTACATTCAACCTATTCAATGGTGATTTTTTTAATACCACAGCCACTCATCAGCATATATTTGCTTACAAATGACATTTATATTACGTCAAATAGATTTGTCTCCCGATGTTATTCTGGAATCTGGCTATGAATTTCATTTTAGCTCAATCGAAGCATGGTCATAGCAATATAGCTCTCGACGAAACAGTTTAACATGAACATGTATGAATTTGGAAGTATAAAAAACATGTTTTCGTCCATCATTTGCATTTAGTAAAATACATAGCTGAATATTCTGTCTACCTGTAGCAACGCATGGGTATTTTCCTAGTATAAAGTAGTATCATATGCATGATACAACTATATGCTACTCCCCACTATGACTAGTATCACTGTACTTCTGCTCAAATCGTTGGTCTCGAGGCTGATAAATGTTCTCTAGGGCAAGGTGATGAGTCAGAAAACATATATAAACACCGACACAGTTGTTTGAAATGGTAGATTTTGATCTTGGCCATGCGGCTCTAGGGATCTAAATAATGGTGAGAGTTCCCATAAATTAAAGGACCCGACTCTTCGTGGTTCTACAGGATCAGATTCTCAAGTTTTTGTCTTTTGTAACGTATTATACAATCTTATATCGCCCTAGTATGTCTTATCTACGTTTATACAATTTGAGGTTGTCCAGACATTGAACATGGTATTATGTTGCTGCCACTTGCGATACAATACAAATAACTGTTACTGTGTCTTTATATAAGGTGTGGGTCAAGCGATCTTTCAAAGTAACAAAAGCCACGCTTCCCTACCGAATACTCTATTACCTATAACAACGTTGATACAATCAACTACGGGCACGTGGGAGGCGGCGCGAACATTGCCAGTTAATGTTTCTATGATGACAAAGGAGATAATAGGTCGTTGTTTGAGAGGATAATTTAGATATATGGGCCACACCCATATGCCACAGCTTTGACCGTGAGCTGCCGCGGTTTTTCTATCACCGTACGATGACTAGGACATGGCTGGCTTAGAGATCTCTATCAGACACTGCATTTTTTACCCTGTAAACGCGATATACAGTTTGTGAAAAATGCGTATGCAGACCGAGTAGTGTCGCGCGCAGATCAGATACTGCAAATTGAAACTGCATATTCGAAATTCAAAATTCGCGGGGGGAATTTCATTTACATACAGAGCCTGCTTGCCGGAATACTCGTCGGAGTTCGCTCGATCAGCCAAAATCTACACGCTGCCCTAACCCTAAGGTCCAAAATGAGCTCACCGGAGCTCTCAAGGTGCGGCCGCACAGTCGCCGGGGCGCTTCACTCCTCGTCGGAGTCGTCGTCGTCGACGTAGACGACGACGGCCTTCCCCTTGCTCGAGCTGGCGCCGGCCTCCTGCTCGCGGTGGCGGCGGTCCTGCTCGAGGCCCTGGTCGAGCAGGAGCGCGTCGATGTCCTGCTCGCGGCGGCGGCGCTTGGCGTCGGCTTGGACCTCATCCGCGGAGCGCGCCTGGACGGCGCCGGTGACCGTTTCGAGGACCTCGTCGGGGACGAAGTCCTCGCGGGTCACCGCCGACTCGAAGGCGGCGGGATCGTAGAGCTGGAAACCCTCGTTGTCGACGGCGACCTCGCGCGCCTGCGACGTTGGAGTTTGCGCCGACGGCGCTCCCACGGCTATCCAGCTGCCAGAGGAGAAGGAGGTCACCAGCGACCAGGTGGTGGAGGGTGTGGCCGGCGCGGGCGGACTGGGCGGCGCGGCCAGAGCGGCCGGCGCGGGCGGCGGCGGGAGGGCGTGGTGCCCGTTGAGTCCGTGGAGGAGGTCGAACTCCTCTGTCTCCCGCCGCCAGAGCGACGGCGGCACCGGGAGGTTCCGGTAGATCCATTTCCGGGCCGAGCGCTTCCGCGCGGCGCCGCTCGGCTTGCAGGTGCGGCGGAAGGTGGTCCATGGCGGCGGGGATCGGCGACTGTAGAGAGGGAGGGAAGTGGCCGGCGGCGAGAAATGTGACAGATTGCGGCTAGGGTTTGGCGGCGGGGTGGAGGGTTTCGACCTGCATTTCGGCGACCGAACGGGTTAAATAAAGTTCGCGAGTGGACATTTACGGAGCCCCGCAAAAAATTTGCAGGCCGGGCCGCAAATGCGGTGTCTACTCTACGTTGCAAACTGGAGCCGGACCGCAAAGTCGCCGGGATTTTTCAGTTTTCGCGAAAATGCGGTGTCTGCTAGAAATGCTCTTAGCTTCTTCGTGACATATACGGCCAACCTAACGAGGTAGCCTGTCGCCCGGGATCATTATCTACATATGTGTGTGTGCTTGGATCCAACCTTTTTTAAAAACCTGGATCCAAGTTGTGTACGTGATAAGATTGGTGTACACGGACGTGGACTCTTACTTCCCCATCTTTTTCTTGTTGAAAAAATACGGATCAGTTTTTGAAGTGTACCACATTGACACGTACCTTGTGTACTATTTAATCTGAACCATCGTGTTACGCAACTATGAATTTAATCTCAACCATTAGTAATAGATCTAACTATCAAAAATAATTTAGATGATGTGGATTACCGTGGTGTCTCTATTTTAGAATCCCGTATTGTGCTTTTAGTATATAATAGATGTATTATACAATCTTATATCGCGCTAGTATGTCTTATCTATGTTTATACAATTTGAGGTTGTCAAGACATTGAACATGGTATTATGTTGCTGCCACTTGCGATACAATACAAATAACTGTTACTGTGTCTTTATATAAGGTGTGGGTCAAGCGATCTTTCAAAGTAACAAAAGCCACGCTTCCCTACCGAATACTGTATTACCTATAACAACGTTGATACAATCAACTACGGGCACGTGGGAGGCGGCGCGAACATTGCCAGTTAATGTTTCTATGATGACAAAGGAGATAATGGGTCGTTGTTTGAGAGGATAATTTAGATGTGTGGGCCACACCCATATGCCACAGCTTTGACCGTGAGCAGCCGCGATTTTTCTATCACCGTACGATGACTAGGACATGGCTGGCTTAGAGCATCTCTATCGGACACTGCATTTTTTATCCTGCAAACGCGATATACAGTGTGTGAAAAATGCGTATGAAGACCGAGTAGTGTCGCGCGCAGATCAGATACTGCAAATTGAAACTGCATATTCGAAATTCAAAGTTCGCGGGGGAATTTCATTTACATACGGAGTGCTCGCCGTAATACTCGCCGGGGCTCGCTCGATCAGCCAAAATCTACACGCGGCGCTAACCCTAAGGTCCAAAATGAGCTCACCGGATCTCTCAGGGTGCGGCCGCGCCGTCGTCGGGACGCTTCACTCCTCGTCGGAGGAGTCGTCGTCACCGTAGACGACGACGGCCTTCCCCTTGCTCGAGCTGGCGCCGGCCTCCTGCTCGCGGTGGCGGCGGTCCTGCTCGAGGCCCTGGTCGAGCAGGAGCGCGTCGATGTCCTGCTCGCGGCGGCGGCGCTTGGCGTCGGCTTGGACCTCATCCGCGGAGCACGCCTGGACGGCGCCGGTGACCGTTTCGAGGACCTCGTCGGGGACGAAGTCCTCGCGGGTCACCGCCGACTCGAAGGCGGCGGGATCGTAGAGCTGGAAACCCTCGTTGTCGACGGCGACCTCGCGCGCCTGCGATGTCGGAGTTCGCAGCGACGACGCTCCCGCGGATATCCAGCTGTCAGAGGAGGAGGAGGTCACCAGCGACCAGGTGGTGGAAGGTGTGGCCGGCGCGGGCGGACTGGGCGGCGCGGCCAAAGCGGCCGGCGCGGGCGGCGGCGGGAGGGCGTGGTGCCCGTTGAGGCCGTGGAGGAGGTCGAACTCCTCCGTCTCCCGCCGCCAGAGCGACGGCGGCACCGGGAGGTTCCGGTAGATCCATTTCCGGGCCGAGCGCTTCCGCGCGGCGCCGCTCGGCTTGCAGGTGCAGCGGGAGGTGGTCCATGGCGGCGGGGATCGGCGACTGGAGAGAGGGAGGGAAGTGGCCGGCGGCGAGAAATGTGACAGATTGCGGCTAGGGTTTGACGGCGGGGCGGAGGGTTTCGACCTGCATTTCGGCGACGGAACAGGTTAAATAAAGTTCGCGAGTGGGCATTTACGGAGCCCTGCAAAAAAATTGCAGGCCGGGCCGGAAATGCGATGTTTACCCTACGCTGCAAACTGGACCCGGCCCACAAAGTCGCCGGGATTTTTCAGTTTTCACGAAAATGCAGTGTCTGCTAGAGATGCTCTTAGCTTCTTTCTGACATATACGGCCAACCTAAGGAGGCTGCCTGTCGCCCAGGATCATTATCCAACTGACAGCCCCAATATTGATTCAATATGTATCAAGTTGGGCAATGAAGTAGTACGATTAAGTTACAAAATGTTCCACATTACTCCTATATATACAGGTTCCCTGGCTGGCCTGCACATCTCGCCCTTCACCGCTGAATACTTGTCCATAGAAGAGCCGATATCAACATCCCTTGCTGCAAACTGAGGTGACATAATCGCTTCTTTTTTTTGGCTTTTTATGATGCATCTACAGCTCTTAGTGTGCAGCCTAAGTAGTTTCAAGAAATTGAAAACATAATTCTAGGTGTAGCTAATATCGAGATCTACCACTAGGAAAAATTTCAATGCAAAATTCATTTTAATTAGTCTGCACAAAAATGAAAAATCTGGCAAATTTCAAATTTCCAAAACCATGCATCGTTAACCGATCTGGATCTACACATTTGTCTTTTTTCCTGGACAAAATATAACGAATCTTGCATCCATATATTGCACAGTGGTAGATCTCGACATTTTCTGGCCCCAAGATATTTTTGTAACAAAAAGTCGGTTTGGTTTTTGTTTTTCAAAAGCCAAGCTCCATTGAAATCGGAGGCCGAGCTACGGCATTCCAAAAAAAAGTCTGCATTTTTATGTTTGAAAATTTAAAAATAATTTGTCGGTGTAGATAATATCGATATCTACCATTGTGTAAATTTTTTATGCAAAACTATTTTTAATTTAGGCTACACAAAAATGATAGGTCTGGAAAAAATTAAATTTCTTAAACTGCAACGTTCACATCCAGATCTAGATATTTGTATTTTTCAGGATAAAAGACAACGAAGTTTTTATTGATATTTTGCACATTGATAGATATCCTCATTATCAACTCCTAGGAACTTTTTGTGAATTTTCCAAACAAAAATATTGATTTTGAATTTTTCAAAAACAGAGCTCCTTGGAGCTCGGCCTCCAAAACGCTTCATCATGCATATGAGCTGCACCTGCATGGGTGCTCAATTAGTAGTGCTTAAATAAATCCCACTTGGGCTTCGTATTTGGCAAGGAATAGATGACGAGCTTCGGTAGTTTTTTGAATCTTTGACCACATATATTGTTACTTCAGTATTTTGCACTTCGTATAAAGATAGGGTTAATCCAGAATATTCTGTTATTTTCCACTCCTGGTGCTCAATTACCCATCCATGAATCTATAAGTTAATCTGTATGATTATCCAGGAAGCTTGAGCTATGGCAGTTGCCCTGGATGCTTTGGCGCCCTATGTCAAGAAGATGATCGCGGACTTAGCGGAGGAAGAACTCCGCATGTTGCTGGGCGTTGAAGCAGAGATCCGGAAGCTGAACGGCAACTTGGTGTACCTCCAAGACTACCTCACCGACGCCGACAGGAAACGCATCACCGACAAGAGCGCGAAGGCGTGGGTGGGGAAGCTTAAGGACGTCATGTACGAGGCCACAGACATCCTTGAGCTCTGCCAGCTCGAGGCCATGGAACGACCCGAGGAGCGTCCTGCAGGAGGTGCCTCCAACCGTTCAAGTTCTTTTGGAGGTCACGTGAAGGAGAAGCTGTTGGGCTGCTTCCAGCCGTTGCTGTTCTGCATTCGGAACCCTGTTTTCGCCCACGAGACGGGCAGCCGCATCAAGAAGCTCAACGAGCAGCTGGACACCATCCGCACGGATGCCACTAAGCTCAATTTCATCAACCTCGGCTCCTACCAGGAACAAAGGAAGCTGACAAATCCGGCACATCATCTCAGGAACAAGACGACGTCGGGCTTCAGTAAGTCGGAAGCCGTGGGGGGAAACATCGAGGAGGATACAGAGCAACTTGTGCAGAAGCTGATCGCCCACGATGGCAGGGACTATAAGGTGTTGGCCATCGTTGGGCAGGGCGGCATGGGCAAGAGTTTCCTTGCCAAGAAGATCTTCGCAAGCGAGGCTATCAACGAAGAGTTCAAAACAAAGATATGGTTGAGTGTCACTCAGCATTTCGACAAGGTGGAGCTGCTAAGATCCGCCATCAGCCACGCCGGGGGGAAGCACAATGAGGAGAAAGACGAGTCCATCCTCGAGCGGACTCTCACCGAGGCCCTATCGGCGAACAAGTTTCTCCTGGTCTTGGATGATGTATGGAACGACACAGCATGGAAGGACATGCTACAGGTCCCCGTTGCTATCGCCAGTAGTAAACAACCGGGGAGCCGGGTCTTGGTCACCTCTAGAAAGGAAGATGCTGTTTGGAGGATGGGGGCCTCCAGCAGCGACCTGCTCCGTGTCAGAAAACTAGAAGATGAAGATGCTTGGTCCTTGCTCAAGAAACAGCTGCCGCTGCCAGAGGTCAGTAACTCAGTGCGGCCAAACTATTTAATTGCCTATTAATTAATTTGGTAACTCTAATTTTCGATGTGCGTGCCACACACATAAATGCATAGGAAAGTAAAGTAGTACGTAGTATATGTCTGCGTAGTTGCTTTGTGATTCTACACTAATCTTAAATCCAAAATGCAAAACAGCCATCAATTCCAAAATGCTTGTTCGTTAAAACATTGGTGCGGTTTATTCTGGTACTCACTCCGATCCGGTATAAGTGTCGGAGGGAGTGAGCTGGGTACGTGCAAATAAAAACACCGCCTCCGATAGTTATACCGGATTTTTTTTTGAAAAGAGACACTCCCAGCCACTGCATCGAAATGATACATACGGTCGCTTTATTAATGATAGTTATACCGGATGCGGAATAGTATTTTAACCATCAGTTTCTCTAAATTATGGTAGCTACTTTAACTAAATTAAATGTTGGGAAAATATGCTCCATGATAGATATTGTTTGTATCAATTCGAATGTCGCCTCCAACCCCCCGATTCCTCCTCCTCCTCGCAGCCGTCAGACGTAGCCTCGTCGGGCAAAGCCCGGGGGTAAGCTAGAGGCGGCGTGCTCTCCTCCCTCCCGTGGGTGTGTCCAGCTGGAGCAACGTGATGCCTTGGACAACGTGTTGCTGGAGGCAGACCTAGTGTGCTAGGCGGCGGCCTCGGGTTTCTTGTGTGGTGTTGGCGGCAGTGGTGGTTGTGAGGGTAGCACCACAGCCCGAGCGGGCGGTGGGCGCCATGGGCAAAGTGCCAACATGAGCTCGGTCGTGCAGGCCATATATGGGCCTAGCGGGACCGAGTAGCCATCGATATGGCGTGGGTGGTGGTCTGCTAGGAGTTTAGTGTGCACTATTCTGGCTGTCGTGGGGCAGTGGCCATGCGCTGGCTGCTGTCTTCGTTAGTCGAGCTCGGCGGCACAACAAATGATTGGGGTGTGCAGGTGTCGTCTTTGGTCGGCGTGCCCCTAGCTCGGAAGAAACCTGGGCGGCGGCCCCGGGCAGGTGGCGAGGTGCGAAGGGGGCAGCTCTAGCCTTCCTCGGCATGTCGTGGTCCTTGGTGTCATTCTCATTCTTTGAGTACGTCATTCAGAAGATATTTTCATGTTGGCAGCTTCATAGGATGATAGCGATCATTCTTTCCATGGAGCTCACCAGCGCCTCTGACTTTTTATGCAGTGTAATCTAATCTAACACGTCACCGATGTGACATTTCGGCCACACTGCATAAAATACTTATTTAAAAGGGTATTTTATGCAGTGCACCAAAACGTCACAAGTCGACAGGTTAATATGTATGGTGGGGTTTGAAAGGGAACAACTTGATATCCCTATTGAAATGTAAATAAGAACTGATGTTAATTCTAAGACTAGTCATAGTGGGAAGTATCATATAGTGGTACTATGCATATGATACTCCTCTATGTTACTATCGCAATAGTGGGTGGTAACATATGTGTGGTATCATATAATCATACATTTATTAGTCTATAGACTCATCTTGTCTCGAAATCCGTTATGTTGATAACACTATCACCTCTCTCCTTATTAAATACTTGCCACATCATCATTTTTACATATGTGATACCTATGTTACTCCCACTATGACTAGTCTAACACTACTAGAGCGAACTATTTAACACAATTAAATGAAGTAACACGTTGTGTATGGTGTGTACTGACCGGTGTATATTTTTTAGGCCATTATAGGAAAGTTAACAAACACTACTGTGTTGAGAAATGTTTGTTGTTTATTCTGTGGCTCCGACTTTTTTATGAAGTGTCACCAAACTAGACTCTTGTTTTCAAGTTAACTACACAAAAATGATCTAGACAGAAGTAGTGGATGTGAACTGATCTACTAAAAACAAGTTAGATAAACTAAACCAGTTACAAGTGGACAATAGGCAAGTTAACTATATCAAAAAATATCTAGACATAAGTAGTTGATGTGAACGGATCTAGTATAAACAAGTTAGCTAAACTAAACCGGTTGCAAGTGCACAATAGCCAAGTTAACTATATCAAAAAAAAAATCTAGACCAAAGTAGTGGATGTGAAGAGATGTAGTATGAACAAGTTAGCTAAACTATGCAAAATAAGCAAGTTAACTACATAAAAAAATGATCTAGAGAGAATTAGTGGATGTGAACAGATCTGGTCCAAACAGTTAGCTAAACTAAATCAGGTGCATAATAGGCAAGTTAGCGACATCAAATAGTGGATCTGATACCTTCGCGAGGTCTCCATTGGATCGATCTAGCGGAACCGTTAGCCCGCAAACAGATGCAGACGAGGTGGAGGCGGAGGAAGCGAAAGCAGCGAAGTAGAGCTGACTAGTCCTCGTCGTCTCGGGGGAGACGTGAAGGCGACGTCCTGCCTCGGTGTGTCGGGGGAGACAGCAGATAGCGAGTCCGGCGGTAGTCGTCGTCTTAGGGGAGACGGTAACGCCAACGATAGCCGCAACGATAGGAGCTGACGCCACGAACATATCTAGGGATACTGGGACGATGAGGAAGAAAGTGAGAGGGTTAGGCTATGACTTTTATGCCGGTATATATGTACCAATAGGTACAACATTGGAAACAGTTATTTCGTAAAACCGTTTCCTTTACGTATCTACCACTCACAATTGGGACCTACTTGCCGATGCTCTGGAATAATATTTTTAGGGGAAATCTATGTTTAGAACGGTCTGAGGATAGTCTTACGCGTAGAACGTGGTGGCGTCCGTTCGATCAACCTCCTGAGACCCATGCATGCTCAGCTTCAAGCACAAGACGACAAAAAAATCTGAGCTAGCGATCCTCTAGTACCAGAGAAATAGCAATGTTTTGCATGCATGCACTAAAATCCGAAATTGCTGACATCATCACACATTTAATGCAAAAATCGAAAATTTAAAATGTTTTGTAGCTCAAACCGTTTATCGGATTTATGATCTGTTTTCACCATTGGACTAGTCGTGCCAAGATCTTCGAAAGTAGATCCCATGTTGATATGTTTCGACGATATTTTTTTATGACCCAAAAGTTACCCACCCATTAACATGTAAGTTATCGGGCTATATTTATGTAAGTTACCCACCCAGGTAATGATTAATTTTCAGTTTTAAAGTATATCTCACTTTACTTGGTGTGTAATACTTCCTCCATTCCAAAATAAGTGTCTCAAGTTTGTCCAAATGTGAGTGCATCTAGACATGTTTCATATATAGATATATCAACTTTTGAGCAAACTTGAGACAGTTTTTTTTTGGACGGAGGGAGTAATTATTTAGAGGACATGGTAACTATATCGATTTTATGGTGGATAACTATGTCATGAATACATGTTTAACTTCATCGATGGGTAATTTTTATCGTGAGAACTATATCGTTTTTGTGGTGAATAACTATATCATGAACATATGGTTGACTCCATCAATATATTGTGGGTAACTTCATGAGTACATGGTGGTTAACTGTTTAGTACTGGATTGGTAACTATTATCGTTCGAGTCTATTAACTACGTCGATTATGTGGTGGATAACTATATCATGATCACATAGATAACTTCATGGTGGATAACTCCATCAGTACAGCGTGAGTAACTCTATCAATATTTGGTGGGTAAGTTTTATCGAGAGAGTATGGTAACTGCATCAATTTCGTTGTGGATAACACATGGAGCAGTACTGGATGGGTAACTTTATCAGTACTACGTGGATAAGTTTATAAGTACAAGGTGGGTACTCCGTTAATACTAGGTGGATAACTTTATCAGTAATATGTAGTTAACTTTATCAGTACAGAGTGGGTAATTTTTATCAGTATAAAGTGAGTGACTCCATCGATACTAGGAGGGTAACTCCATCGATACTAGGAGTGTAACTCCATTGGTACTAGGTTGGTAACTCAATCAGTACTAGGTTGGTACTCCATTGGTACTATGAAATCCACAATTATCATACTAATAATTATGCATGTATAATAAATTAACATCTTAAAGTAATGTGGTAACTTAAAAGCTCGTAAAGATCTAAAATAACAAGAAAAAATGGTTCATTTCAACCCGAAAGCTTATCGGTAATATGGTGGGTAACTTACGTGTACAAGACCGGGTAACTTATATGTTACGGGGTGGTAACTTCTGGGCGAAAAAAAAAGTTGTCAGAACATATCGACATGGGATCTAGTTTCGAAGATCTCGTCGCGACTAGTCTAACGCTGAAAACGGATTCTCAATCGGATAAACGGTTTGGGTCACAAAACTTTTTAAATTTTTGAGTCTCACATTTAATGCGGGATGACATCAGCTTTTCTGTTTGTTTGTGCATGCATGCAACAGGAGCCACTGAGGGAGGCGCGCAAGTTGGTGGTTGGGACCATGTGGGTTGTTGGGATCACGTTCTATGGATTTTGCTAAACGTAGAACGTTCTACGTGTAGTCGTTCCCTATTTTTAAATTATCTACTATTATAAGGAGAATTGATACCACACACATAATTATGAACCACTAAGATACATAAATTAATATTAGTGATTAGTACGTTACATATGGAGTACATATTAATAATAAAGTAAATTGCATATGCTCCTACTAGCTAGCTACGTCTTGTTTTTTCTTGCACCCTACTTCCGTGCAATCCTCCTCCTCATGGTGTCACTTGTTGGGGGTCATCGGAGGCGGTGGCGACATCATATCGTCGTCTTCGGGGGCGTAGTATTTCTTCTCTTCATCGGGGTTCCCTTCTTTGGGAGCGGCGCCTCCTCCTCGTCCTGGTCGTCGTCCTCCTCCTCCTACTACTCCTCGATTGAATCCTCCTCGGTTTACTCCTCATCAGAATCAACCTTTGGCGCCTTCATCTTTCTGGTCTCATCCATCTAGTCGGAGAGCATTTCATTGTGCTGGACCCGACTTAGGCATCTTGACTGATCACTAGTAGGGAGCGAGGGAGAAGGGAGCGGGAGGGAGGGAGAGAGAGAGGGGATTCTATGACATACTGAGATAGCAGGGATCAGGGTTTCTAAGGAGTAGTGGGCGGTTCCACACTTTGGCTCGCTTCCACGAAGATTGAAAGTGTCCACATTGCAAACGGTTACGGAAAAGTTTCCGTTGCCATAGAGTACAATATTGAAATGGAGGTAAAATTATGACCATGGACAATATCATGGGTGAGAGAGTTCATAAATTTTCCGTAACAAATGTTGATGGACCAACAACGGCCCCGTTCTATCAGGCCTCGTAGAAAAAGGTAAAATCACGATTTTTTCGTCGCCTAAGGGCATGTTCGGATGTAGTCCAGCTTCCCCAAATCCTCAGATTCTGCTCCACGAAGGCAAATCCAGCGTCTCGTTCGGAGCATAATACGTTCGGCACAGCTTCTTGAAATTTGGATTGGCTGGCAGCCCATTTAGCCAATCTGGCTCATTGAGAAAGGGAGTTGGCCAGTTTGTAGCAGCCCAAATCGATCAAGTCAACGAGTCCTCCGACCCCAACTAGTACGGCCATGGCGGCGCTCCGCAAGCTAGCCTGTACCTCGACGAGGATGGTGGCAGAGGAGGTTCTTGGTCCGGTCCGGAGCTCGTCGATCTGGAGTCGGGGAGGCCGGCGGATTTGGGCGGCGGAGGGCCTGGAGGTCGGCCGGAGTTGGGAGTGCCAACACCTGTTTTATTTTCTCGGTCATGGTGGTCTTCCCCAGCGCCACTCGTCCTGGTCGTCTTCACCACTCGCCCATGGGAACAGAGCTTGGGGACGGTGATGGATTGGACAACGCCAGCGCTACTGGATCTGGACGCCCGGCGAGTCGGGGAAGCAGGGCCGAGCGCAGCTGGTCGACGATGCTCCGGGCGGCGAGTCAAAGAAGAAGTGGGCGGCGGAGCTGCGGCGATTCGAAGAGGTTCCAGCGGGTGGAGAAGGACTTGTGTTGTGTCTGACGAGAGGTGTGTTGTTGTGTCCTCGGGATTGATAAGAGAGGAGCGAACCGTGCATTTCACTTGGCGGTGGCAGTTCATCCGTAATTAGCTGCTGCTCCATGCGACGCTGCTCCACGAAGCCACGAAACAGGTGCTCTAAAAATTACACCGCTATTGAGCCCCGCTTCGCGAATCTGGCTTCGCGGATCTGGGGTGTTCGGCACTGCTCCAACTCGGAGTGACGAGAATCTGGAAGCTAGTGGGTTGCCGAACACGCCCTAAATCTTGCTGTTTCCATAGAGGAGGATCTGATGTGTCGTTCTGTACTAGTGCCCACTGCGGCGCCCCCAAAACAAAATATTTTTTAGAGAATTCAAATTTAAACAATATTTTCAAATTATTCATTTTTATTATACATTATAAACATTTGAATGAAATTTGAGCGCCTCGGCTCCAAGCCGTAACCCTAGCCTGGTCCAGTAGAGGAAGTTGTCCTGGACCTCGAGCAACCCGTAGTTGGAGGAGGAGGTGGTGAGGCTGCTGGACGCGCGACTGGTGGAGGCGCCGCCGAACAAGGATGAAGTCATCATTTGCACGGAGCTCGCCAGTGTGGCCATGTGGCCCAGCGAGTCCCGCTCGAGCGTCGCCACCGAGTCGGCAATCGTCGCCGGGAACCCGGGGACATCACCATCTTGCTCGTTCTGCACTGGGGACGGCACATCATAGCCCACCAGGATGACCTTCACTGGCAGCGGCTCCGTCCTTGGGCGTCGAAGGTAGAGGCGGATGCGTATTGGCGAACGTCGTGCCTCACGGTGGTCGCGGATCCTCCGCGGCGCGGCGACTAGCGCGACTCCTCTTTCACCGCCGGCAGCTACGGCGTGGCGCATGGGCCTGGAGCTCTTGGCAGGGCCGGTGGTGGCAATGGCGGGAGCCACAATGGGGTAGTGTTCCCCGTTGCGGCAAGCTTGCGGGCGACCTGGATGGTGGAGGCGACCGGGCCGTCGTAGCGAGGGCCTCGTTGTACTCCTGCTGAAAGCGTTGGAGCCGACGGCTCTAGTTCTTATCGTCATACGTGGGACCAACCTATTGCTCCGGCGAGAGCCAGCTCCGGTGACGGGCGATGGCATGCAGTTTCTGGTCCTTCGTTTCGGGCAGCGGCGGCACGAGAGCAGCCCGTACCGGTAGAGGTCCCACACATCATCGACGTCGATGGTGGGCCTCCCTAGGGTGTCGAACTGGCTACCACGTTGTTCGCCAGTGCGAGCAAGCGGCAGCAAGGTATGCGATGCAGGCGAGGAGAGGTGGCGTGGTGAGGCGCGACAAGGGGTTTATATGCGCGGCGAGGGTGGTGGGATGAGCGCGCTGACTTAAATCCATTGCGCAGGCACTACTGCAGAATAGCCTACTAGTGACAGGCCTAAAAGGCCCACCAGTGACGGGCAAGGCGCCCGTCACTGGTAATTCGTCACTAGTAATAGGTTACTAGTGACGGGCAAGTGCCCGTCGCTAGTATTTGTTTACTAGTGACAGTCATTTATTTATGCCCGTCACTAATATATATTTGAAAAACAAAAAAAAAAATATATATTGCATTTGCACATCAATATCACAATATGATCAGAGACATTCATAGGTAACAAATTATTATCATAAGTACTACGAAGTGAAATTAGCATCGATAACAATATCCAACATAATTAGTTGAACAACCAACACCGCAAATATAAATGTCCAACTCTTGTTAAACGCCAAAGCTTCCACCAAATGCTTTTCAGGACTCATCGCTCCAGCTCTAGCTGCTACCCAGAAAAATCACATCCCAAACTAACTAACGCTTACATGCAGCAACCACCAATTTAGGTAGCAAATGAGCAGGCGTTAGCGGTAGCCGAAGAACACTTTAGTTCACGTCACAGCGTGCGCACGGAACCACCCAACTTGAGCTTTTTAACATTCAGCTACATGAGCGGAAAATAGAAGACTTAAACTTGAGCTTTTTAACATTCATCTACATGAGCGGAATAGAAGACTTAATCAGTAATAGAACACGTATGATAACGGAAAGTCTAGATACTATAAGAGAAAACTCGGATGCTAATTTGGTACATATAAACAAGGTTCAGGAAGCACAACCATGTACCAAAAACAAAGACCAGCTTTGCTAGAAAGGCAGATTATAATCACCTTAGGGATATAAGAGATATGAAGACACTTGCAAACTGATTCAAGCTTTATATAAATGGCCTAAGAGCTTGAGCAGCTTATTTAGTCTAATCCTATGAGTTTGGTTAGTGGGGATATGAACTAGAAGTTGATTCGTCAAAGCTTATTTCACAAGTTAATGCATCAGTTCTTCACAACAATATATTTTCACAACAGTCCCAAATAATTTATGGTTCCATTTGATATTCTCCATTCTAATAGATGCATGAGCGAATTTGAACAAATATAATTACTTAAGTATACCTGACACAATATCAATAGCTAAACTAGCCCCTGCTGCAATAAGAGTTGCAGATTTACCAATACCAACACTTGGCCCTAGAGTTCCTAAAGTAATTGCAGATTTGACGTCAATACCTTCCCACTGAGGTGATACGATTGCTTTATCTGCTCAAATATCTCCAGCAACCGATGCATCATACCATAACAAACCCACTAGACCTGAAATACCAAAAGAACAGGCGTCGTATTGATCAATCAAGAATAACTCACACAACCTTTTCAACAGCCAAGCACTCAAGCAGTAAGAAGAGTGTGCGGAGAAACACAGATCACATAAATCAGCAGTAAGAAGACAGTAAATAGCACAAACCACTGTGTAGCTTGTACATGAGTGTCGTACCATGCATGCCAATGTATATTCACATCCAAAACTCCAAATGTTCACTGGAAATTAAACAGACGCCACCCACCTGTATCATAGCAACAGATTTATGTAAATAATCACTTTACAAAAATGAGAGTAAATTTCATACGAGCAATAGCAAATGACAGGGGAAGTCAATGATGGTTCTGTGAGTAATTTTGTTAATTACACCTTGTATTCAAATGCTAACAAAAACAAGGTTATAATCTGTAAGATATACTCGTCTAATCAACAGAAGCATCTCCCTCTGTGATTCAATATGTTGCATGATTCTATTTAGATTTACTGGTTAAAACTAAAACCAGTGGTCACATGGCTCAACAAATCATGGGATCGATCTATACCTTGTATAAGCGGCCCGCAATCTAATTTATATAGCAAGACTCATTCCTAGTCGATTAGTGAACACGGCAACAGGGGGACAAACCAGATGTTCAAAGCTTCAGGAACCACTGCAGCAGTCCGTCGATGGCTGCAGAGCGACAACCAGCAAAGGTCCCGGGGACAGCAGCGGCAACCAGCATCAGCGCCGGCGACGGCGTCAACAGTTGGCTCGAACCCTAGGCGACGACGGCGGTGTAGGCGGCGGGGAGGAATGGCGGCGTGGGCGGCGTTGGGCCGTGCAACAACGGCGTGGGCAGCGAGAGGCCTTAGGGGAAGAAGCAGCGCGGCGTCGGCGGCGCCGATGCCTGGCGCCGTCGTCGGAGGGGAGGACTGGATTTGCCTTTTCTTTCCAAAGGAACGTCAGACTGACTCGATTGACCTAGCGAATAGCGATCCACGACCACGAGTAGGTTGTGCCGGGCGTTGGTGGAGATCGTGGTCTGGAGGTGGTCAATCGTAACTTCCTGATGCTAAATCTATGGCCAGCGATAGGAGATAAGGTTAGAGCAAGACGCTATGGCCAGCGATAGGAATAAATTCCCAGCAGTTACGGCATATTCCCTGTCAAGCGCGAAATCGTATCCAGCATGTAGCGTCCCTAATTAGCGTATACTACCTCTGTGGACTCGGCGCTTCAATGATTTTAAACTTTGTGACATTTATTTGCTTCTGTGTAGGAGTCCCACCAAGCGCCTACTAATGTACATGCTGTTAGCCAACGATAGATGTGTGCCGTTATTTGTTTCGAGATGTGCAGAACAAGAAATTTACATGCGCGCATGAGACGTGTATATATGGACATATGGTTATCAGTGACGCACATTTATAGATGCCCGTCACTAATTTTTTTTTTTCATTTCCACCCATCCTCACAGAGCATACTAGTGACAGTCATTTTTATCAGCCCGTCACTAGTGTTTCGTACTAGTGACGGTCTTATTTTTGCCTGTCACTGGTAGTATTTACTAGTGACGGGCACAGTTTTGTCCGTCACTAATCACTTGGCGGCTATAAGCCTTTCTGCAGTAGTGAGGCACATCGCAACACCTCCCCGTGGACTGCGCGTGCACGCTGTCGCCGTCGTTATTGTGACACGTGGTGGCAGGCGTGTCGGTGTCCCGTCGCCACGCCTCATTCCTCGTCACGTCGTTTTTGAGAAACCGCTCGGCAATTGTGCGCCATTAATTGGGTGGAACGGCCTCGTGCATGCTCTTATTAACACGGGTGCGGCATCATGTGTGTATGACGGGTGGAGCATGGGCAGTAAGAGTGCGTTATTGGGTAGTGTCCGGCACCACCGAGAGGGTCTGGGGGTGTCGGACAGAAATGGCTCAGCCTGAACAATTGGGGTGTCGCGGTGGAAAAGTTTTCCTCTGAACCCCTATTGTGCCTTCGGTAGATTGGGGGTCCGGTGGAAATGGTCTACATGTTTTATATCCTTTCTCGAGTGCATGCTTTTCATGTCGGGAACGCATGTTTTTACCGTGTCTTCTATATGACCTTTAAATTGATTTTTCCTTCCTTTTTATGTTTGTGGGTTATCAATTCTAGATTTTCGCTATATTTGGTGGCCAATTTTTTTTTAGAGGGTATCCAAACTGCATACCAGATTTTTATAGGAGTGAAACCATTACAACTCTTATTCAATTTAAACGCACTTTTTAAGCAATTGTAATACATTATGAATACCACATCTAAGTATGATTTCATTTTCAAAGTTAACTCTTATAAAAAAAAACCTAGATTTCCCCCACTATTTAACTAGCAAAATCATTGTTCACTACATTAGTAATACATGGTGTCAATTTATCATTTTTTCGTTAAGCTTATCTAAATGTGATATATGAAACTGTGCAGAGTGAACTACATATATACCTTTAACGAAGTAGTCTTATATTGCTGGCAGGTTAACAATGAGAGGGCTTTTGATCATCTAAAAGATATTGGGATAAATATTATTAGAAAATGTGATGGTTTACCACTTGCTATTAAAGTGATGGGGGGACTCTTAGGCACAAGGCGCCCAACTGAACTTGAGTGGGAGAGTATTCTGAAAAAGAATCTTGAATGGAAAGAAGATGGGTTGCATGAGGAACTGAACTTCTCAGTACACTTGAGCTACGATGATTTAACTCCAGAGTTGAAGCAATGCTTTTTATATTACTTACTTTTGCCTAAGGGTTCAGCCCCTAACTTGGATGCAGTTATTAGCATGTGGATCAGTGAAGGGTTTATTCAAGGTGACAGCAGGACAGGATCAAACCCACTAGATCTACAAGAAATAGGCAAAGACTATCACCGAGAGTTGGTCGCTAGGAATCTTTTGGAGGCCGATGATATAATTTGGAGCTTGTGGAGTTACAGCATGCATGATGTTGTCC
This sequence comes from Poa annua, assembly GCA_026929855.1. Classification (NCBI taxonomy): domain Eukaryota; kingdom Viridiplantae; phylum Streptophyta; class Magnoliopsida; order Poales; family Poaceae; genus Poa; species Poa annua. The sequence goes on along the minus strand of CM049433.1, from coordinate 12,009,596 downwards.
GTTCGTTTGCAGAGTTTGTGGCTAGTGAAGAAGCACTTGTGGTTCGACAGGAGCCAAATGACATTAAAAATCTTCTCCTAGTTAACCAAAAAATACGGCGTCTGTCAATAACAATACAAGATTCGGTACTAGAGTGGAGCATCCTTGAAAATCTAGAATCATTGAGAACATTAATGATAAACTGTAGGGCTATGCCTATTGGTTCATTGGCTAGTTTTGTCGGTTTACGGGTATTAAGTATAGAATCTGGCGTGTCTGATTTGCTCCTAGATACTGTGTGTCAGTTGAGGCACCTAAGGTACCTGAGACTTGAAGGGGCAAATATATCTAGCCTACCAAAAGACATGCATAAGATGAAGTTTCTTGAGCACTTAGCACTAATCCGCTGTACAAAGCTGGACAAGCTTCCCGACAACATTACAAAACTAGAGCTCTTAAGATATTTGGCCTTCTCTTCGTGCAAGGTTCATACTGTACCAAGGGGGTTTGGTGGTTTCAAAAAGTTGACGTCAATTTTTGGGTTCCCAGCAAAGATGGATGGGGATTGGTGCAGTTTACAAGAGTTGGGACCTCTTTGTCATCTCACGAATCTTACAATTCGATATCTAGAAAATGTACCTGATAGCTCAGTTGCCGCAAGAGCCATTATGAGAAATAAGAATCATCTAACATATTTGGATTTGGAGTGTTACAGTGATGAGGAGGAGGAGGAGGAGGAGGGGGAGGAGCCTATCGAGGAGGAGGAGGAAGAAGAAATGGAGGAACAATCTACAGAGGAGGAGGAGGAAGAAAAGAAGGAACAGTCTGCAAAGGAGGAGGAGGAGGAGGTGGAGGAAGAAAAGAATGAACAATCTGCAGAGCTGGAAGAGGAGGAAGAAAAGAAAGAGCAATCTGCAGAGGAGGAGGAACAAGAAAAGAAGGAACAATCGGCAGAGGAGGAGGAGGAACAAGAAAAGAAGGAACAATCGATAGAGGAGGAGGAGGAAGGTGAGGAGCAAACTGCGGAGGAAGACGAGGAGGAGGAGGAGGAGGAAGGAGAGGAGCAAACTACAGAGGAAGACGAGGAGGAGGAGGAGGATGAGGATGAGGAGGAGGATGAGGATGAGGAGGAGCAAGCTGCAGAGGAGGAGGTACGTCGAATTGAGGCAATATTCGATGAGCTATGCCCGCCACCTTGCTTGGAAGATCTAATCATGACAAGATACTTTGGTCGTCGACTACCAAATTGGATGCAAGCTCTAGAGGCTCCGGCCTTTAAAAGCTTGAGGACTATTAAGCTATGTGCCCTGACCTACTGCAATCAACTTCCCAATGGTTTGTGTGGGATGCTAAGTCTGGAAGAGATGCTAATCTCCTTCGCTCCAGCCATCAAGCTTATCGGGCCTGATTTTCAAAGCTTGGCAAGTAGAGATGGAGGTGCCATTGTTACTAGCCCATTCCCAAAATTGAGAGTATTACAAATGAGAGATTTGACTCGATGGAAGAAGTGGGACTGGGAGGAGGAGCAGGGCAAAGCCATGGCCATGCCTGCTCTGGAGTATCTCATGATTATAAACTGCAGGCTGACACGTCTTCCCCTAGGGCTTGCTAGCCACAACAGGTATAATCTGAGAACCCTGTATCTAGAAGATCTCACTGTCCTGACATCTGTGGAGAATTTCCCTTCGGTTGTGTGTTTCGATGTGCTCTACTGCCCCAAGCTCAAGAAGATCAGTGGCTTCTCCAAGTTGCGGAAGGTCTCCATCAACGGTTGCCCAAAACTGAAGTTGCTGGAGGGTTTCCCCGTGCTCTCTACCATGGTGCTGGATGATGAGCCATGGGAGATTACTGGTACACCTGCAGAGTGTACACCCAAGGTATATGAAGTTGGAATGCAGCGCCAGCTTCCTGAAAATTTCACTGTCACCAGATAACAGCTTTGGCCTCTCAAGACGACGAAGGTCCGGCGTGCTACAATATGCGCTATAGGACTGTCCTCAATCCTCATGCTTAAGATTATAAGAATAAAACACTGTGATACCTTATCTCCTTGTTTAATTCACATTTTATAATCTGTTTTGCTAGTCACATATAGATCAATAATATTCGTTCAGTCCGATTCTCAATTCTCAGACAACCAGCTCCGATGGTTCGGTATGAAAAATATGTAATGCCTAACTACCTAATGATATTTCTGAGGAGTGTATTGTTACAAAAGATAGCACGAAAACGATGAAGAGCGGAAAGATCAAACCAACGGGGACACGAGATTTAACGTGGAAAACCTCTCCAAACAAAGGAGAGGAAAAAACCACGGGCGCCAGGCAGCAATACTTTACTATATCGGGGTGAGGTTACAAACGCCGTGGGTTTACAATGTATGGCTAACCCCAACCGGCGGCTTACAAGATGTATTTATAGTGGGCAAAACCCTAAGTCGGTTGCGATCCGACTCGGACAAGCCTACCGGCGACGGGCCTCCAATTCGCTCCGAAGTTAGCCGCTCACTCCATATCGTCATATGAATTTGGATCACCATAAAACAACATGTATATCGCGTTGCCTCCATCCATGCACCATTGAATTTTCTTGTTCATATCCTCCTTCGGATACATGCTTGTAAGATTTCTTTTAATCTAGCTATGGTTGCTTCCTTTCCTCCATGACCTGGGAATGCACATCTGTATCGCTGCTTGATTGGAGTTGGAGGCTTGGAGCACAATATGGGAGAGCGCATACTAGCACATCATTCGGGCTCTTCGGCTCCAATAGCGAGCTTGTTCACCTGGTCGCTGGCCTGAAAATAATAGGTTTCAGTACAAGATACTTCTCAATTTGTATGGAAAAAAGAATTTATGTATTTGGTTCTATACTTTGTTTGTCGTTGGCTGAGATTTCTCATCGAGCTTGCCGCTCGATAATATTTTGTTTTATGCCGTGTTGTTCAATGTTCAGTGACTTAAATCCTCGACAACCTTGACGTTGGCCAGCGACATGGCCTCCGCCGCTGAGGCAGCGGCTGGGGCTTCGTCTCATCTCGGGCCTCTCGGGGCGTAGCAGAGGAGGCTTGCATTTGGGCTGTGAGCCAAGCATCGTGTTCGTGTGCGCCTCATCTGAGTTCCCGTTGAACTCCGGTGCCCTGCTGACCTGCTGCCTTGCTCAGTTGCGTTGTATGTCTCGCCGGTATGTAGGCCCCTTAAGGCATTAACACAGAATATGTACTCGCTCCGTTCCAAATTAATTGACTTCTATTTGTCCACGTGACATACACATATGTGGGCAAATAGAAGTCAATTAATTTAGAACGGAGGGAGTAACTAGCAAGGGTTGCAGCGACTGCTGCTCATTCTTTTTACTTTTATTTTTTATTGGAAATTAATCCCTAAACAGAATATATTAGGCGCCAACAATAACACTGTTTCTGTTGCGATGAAACCGTACTATTGTGTTTACAAAACATAGTTCCAGTTGAACAACACGGAATCAGAGGAGGCTATCTAATTCTTCTTATCATGCAAAATCGTCATACAAGTATAGCTGGACATCGGCTCCAGTTTTGTTAGGTATTATAGAATTCTGAATTTAACACAAGCTTAGCGCAGACAGCACAACCATGAGCAAGAGCAGCCAAGCACTAACAGGCTATCTATTTTTTCGCGAAAAGGACCTGATATTAAAGAAACATCAAACAATAAAAGAACACCAAACATGTAAAAACGAATTATATTGAGAACTAAGATGCCCTTCGTGTTCAACCTACAAACCGTGTCAACGACCCGTTGCCGCTGTCGCTCCTCCTAAAGTCGGCTTGAAGTTGTCGGTTGCGGTCGGGAAGTCGTCGAACGGGTCATCAAGACCACATCCACCCCGAAGCCGAAGAAGAAGGATGAACCGCCGATGGAACTTCGTCACAATCTGAAGAATGCCATCATCAGAAAAAGTCCTCAAGAATCACACCACTCCCACAAACTACTCGCTGTCGCAGTCGAGATGGGGCTGAAGTCGGGGAGACTATTGAAAAAGTGCCGCCGCCACCACCTGAGCGTCATCCCACCAAACCTTAACCATAAAACCAGGCGAACGGAGCCCTCCCACCGACGGGAGCCGAAATCCGCCAAGCCTCCATGGCCCAAAGGCTAAAGGAGTGAGGCAAAGCAGCAACGGAGCCAACATTAGGCGGAGGAAAGAGAGGAGCAAATTGAGGAGGAGGAGGCGCGGAAGGAGAGGAGCAACAACGAATTGAGGCAGTATTCGACGTGCTCTTACCTACCACTTGCTTGGATTATCTAGCCATGACAAGATACTTTGGTCGCTGAGCTGGGTCGTGGCAGACAGATTTTCGCTCCCATTTGTGGCCCCCAAATTCGTTTTCTGTCCGGCGCGGCCCAAATTTTTGTCTCGCACACCCAACCCACGCCCGCCGCTTGGGTGGTTGATGGGCTGCGCCGGAAGGAACGAAGCGCGACGCCACGTCGGCATACGACGTGCGGGCCACGCCTGTCATTGAGACCCGAATGGGACGCCACTGTTTCCCGCCACCCCTTCCCGCGTCTGTTTCCCGCGTCCGTTCCCACACCGGTCAGCTGAACTAATGGCGGGCGGCGTCTCGGTTTCCGAGCCGGGCGTGAAGCCTCGCTGCACCACTCTGCGCTCGGCGCCAGTAAGATGTCGCATCGTCTCCACTGTTCGGCGACGGCATCAATGTGGTGCACCTTTTAGAGCAGCGACGTTAATGCCACCGCACTCCGACCACCTTAAAAGGCCTCTCCCGCCGCCCCATACTCTCACACCTCGTTGATGACTGAGTTGAAAATTTTCTTCTCAGCAGTTGGGAAACCTCAAGGGGAAGGTATGAAGCAGTGCAGCAGCAAGTTTCCCTCAGTTATGAAATCAAGGTTATCGAACCAGTAGGAGATGAATGTTCTTCTGAAGGTGTCAACGGCGCCAAAAAAGTCTTGTGGCGTGTAGCTGACGTGGAACCTGCACACAACACAAACAAGATACTTTGCTCCAACTTGACAGTGAGGTTGTCAATCTTACCGGCTTGCTGTAACAAAGGATTAGACGTATGGTGTGGAAAATGGTGTTTGTTTGCAGAGAATGAAAGAACAGGATTGCAGTAGGTTGTATTATCAATTAAAAGAAAAAGGACCGGGGTCCACAGTTCACTTGTGGTGTCTCTCCATAAATAAATAATAACATACATGCGCGTAAACAAATTACAGCTGGGAAATTGACAAAATAAAGAACTGCATAATGATGCATATACTAAAGTCATGGTGTCTAGTATGAGATTCATTTGAGCATTACAACATGATACATAGACCGTTATCCAACTGCGTCTATGACTAATAATCCACCTTCCGGGATAGCATCCGCACACCTTTCAGTATTAAGTTGCAAGCAACAGATTATTGCATTAAGCAAAGTGTGTAATGTAAGTAGCACAATTATCCTTAAACAAATCACTACTGTTTTATCCCTAGTAGCAACAATAAATTCACAATCTTAGAGGTTGTTGTCACTCCCCCAGATTAAATGAAGACATGAACCCACTATCGAGCATAAATACCCCCTCTTGGAGTCACAAGCATCTACTTGGCCAGAGCATCTACTAGTAACGGAGAGCATGCAAGATCATAAATAACACACACGTAATATATTATGAAGCAAATAACATAGTACTCAATATTCATCGGATCCCATCAAACACAACATGTAGCATTACATAAAGATGATCTTGATCATGATAGGCAGCTCACAAGATCTAAACATGATGGCACAATAGGAGAAGACAACCATCTAGCTACTGCTATGGACCCGTAGTCTAAGGATGAACTACTCACGCATCAGTCCGGAGGCGGGCATGGTGATGTAGAGCCCTCCGGTGATGATTCCCCTCTCTGGCAGGGTGCCGGGAAGAGCTTCTGAACCCTCCCGAACTAGGGTTGACGACGGCGGCGGCTCCGTGATGTTTCGTGGAAAAGTGTTCGGGCACCAAGTCTTATTTCGTCGGGGGGTATTTGTATGCGAAAGGGCGAAGGAGGTGGAGCCCCGAGGGGCCCACACCATGTGGTGGCGCGGCCAGGGGGAGCCGCGCCTCCACCAGGTGTGGCCGCCTCGTGGCCCCCCTCCGTCTCCTCTTCGGTGTTCTGGATGCTTCCGGGGAAAATAGGGATATTGGCTTTTGTTTCGTGCAATTCCGAGAATATTTCCTTAACAGCTTTTCTGAAACCAAAAACAGCATAAAACATGGAACTGGGACTGTGGCATCTTGTTAATAGGTTGGGACAGGTGCTTCTGTGCCCCGGTTGGCTCTAGTTTATCCGTCTGTGCCATACCCGCGTAGTTTCTCTCGTCTGTGCCCTGGATGGCTCGCAAATCGGCCAAACGCTCCGTTGCCCTGTGGTCAACCGTCACTTGGCCTGAATGGTGGGGTCGGCCTGGCGCGGCTCGGTTGGGATTTCCTGGGGTCGGCTTGTGTGCGGCTCGGTTGGGATTTCCTGGGGTCGGCGTGGGGTCGGCGCGTGGGGTCGGCGTGGGGCCGGGGCACTTGTTTAATCAAGGGATACCGCCGATGGGGCCCACGTGGTCTTTCTTCCTGGCTCACTGCTGCCGCCGAGAGAACCCCCGAGGAACCCCCAAGAACAGAGCAATAGGAGTTGGATTGAGGGCGGAGAGCAGGGTGATTGAAGGCGCAAAGGAGCTCCATCGCCATCGCCATTGTCGTCGCCCGCCCGTCTCCCGTGGCCCGTCGAGAAGGAGGGACAAGAAAGGAGCTCCATCGTCATCGCCATTGTACGGCCGCCTTCGCTGTTTGGGGTTTTTTGGTCGCCGACGGTTCCAGCTGCAGTCCATCACCCCCATTTCGATGGTCAGTGCTATCTTCTCTACATGTTTCATTTTCTTGTTTGGTGCATTATATGTGAGTAGATTTGATTTTCTATTTGGCTTGCGGAATGGGGAAAAACCCCAGGTTCCGCCTGTTTTTCTGATTCTAAATTTCATTTGTTAAAATAGGATTCCGATAGCGATAGCGATGGCGTCGATTACTGTGCCTTTACGAAGCAACTTTCTGTCGCACACTAACTCGTCGTTCCAATACTTTCAAAGTCCCGATGGAACACGGTTACAAAACGGCCGTTGTACGTATTGCCTTTCAAATTCGAGGGAATGTCATTTGTTTTTCATTCAATGAGTGTCTTCATAGTTTCTCCGGTTTTCTATTACATTTAGATTATGCCATGCCCTTTAAGATATCTTCTAGAGAGCCGGGCAATTGGCCCTCGTAAGAACTGGATGGAGGCTATGTGTCCGAACGGAGACCAGTACTTCTTCTACCTGGATAGGTGGGTAATTCTACATGAAACAGATCAGAGCTATCTCTATAAGCGGCTAAGTGGTAGCCCGAACATCCATAAGTACACGGAGATCTGTGGAACGCAGTGGAGAACACTATGTGAATGCTACGGCATCGAGGAAGGCGATGTTGTCAAATTCACTTGGAATGAAGATCAGCATTTGTTCAATGTTGAAGTGACTAACGAGCACAATGCTGCAAAACCTTTTGTGCAACACACGGGTATGCTGGTTTGTGTTCTTTTTCTTACACATTGAGTAGTTTACAAGTTTTCTGAATGTATTCCTCTCTTTGATCAGAGTTTAAACAGATTGACGGATGCTGCAAGCCAGCCCTCCTGTCGAGCATATTTCACGAACCGAGAGATGTCACCTATTCAGAAATGAATGCGATATCTCTCGCTTTATTCAAAGATGCCACGGAGGAGTTGGAAGAGATCACTCAGTTCTACGTGCGTAGGATTGAGAATGATTCTCTAGATGTCGTTTCTCTGGTATTCTGATACGATGCTCATGTTCTGTCATTTGAATGATCCCTCAGTTCTGTCATTTGAACTATTTCAATATGATGCTCATGTTATTTTGATAGCATCTCAAGATTGAGTTACTAGATGGCTACGATGTTATTCCATCGCGTGATCTCATATTACGTCAAGTTCACGGAAATTCTCGTCTTTTGGCGAGAGACGATGTCGAGATCTTTGGATCATATCGAGTTGTCAGCGACGGGGTTTACATCGAGTTCATGGAGAACTGGGATCTATTCTGGGAGCAACTGCCGATTCGCTTTGGTGATCTCTATGTTATCAAGGTGATCTTTAAGGAGGAGTACATCGAGCTGACATTTGAGAAGGTCAGCGAAGACGTCGAGGGGCCCGACGAAGACATCGAGCAGTCGGACGAAGAGATCAGTCACCCCAGCAAAGAGATCGAGCAGTGGGCTGACGAGATGATGTCCGGCTTTGACGACGTCAAAGAAGAGACTGATTAATATTACTATGTGTTGTATTTTGGTCGGATGTATTTTGGTCGAACACCTTATGGGCGTGCTCTGGGCATGAACTGGCGCGCGCTGGGCGCGTTCTGTGCGCGCTCTATGCGTCACCGTAATTATATTATGATGAATAAGCTTGCCTCCGGTTATTTATTTCAAACTTTTATGTTGCAAATCCAAAACCACTTCTCTTTACTCTTGAGTTCATACAACATAGTTTGAGAAACACAATTGACACATGCATTTCTCGTTAGAATGTACGTAGATCTTGTTTATCAACTTGAGTCGTTAGTATATGACATAAGACGACTATGTGCGCATGATTTTCCTTTTTTTTTGGATGTTTTTGAATATTTGAAGTCATTTCAAATTTCTGTCAAACCTAAGTTTGACCGACATTTAAACAAGTTTAAAACAAGAAAATGAAAAACTAAGCATGGATCCTTCTTAGTTACTCCAAAATGAAGCTTTTGTGAGGTTTTTGAAATTTTCATGTTGCAATTCCAAAACCACTTCTCTTCAACCTTAGACCTCATCGTTTGAGTTTTGTGATATCACATGAGATCCATACCCTTCTCATTTTGAATGTATGTAGACCATGTTTTTCAACTTGAGTCATTAGTATATGACATATGAAGACTATGTGCGTCGGTTTTTCAATTTTTCGATAATTTTTGAATTTATTATGCTTATTTCAAATTCGATCAAACCTAAGTTTGAGCAACATTTAAACAAGTTTTTGACATGAAAATGAAAAACTAAGCATGGATCCTTTTTAGTCACTCCAAAATGAAGCTTTTGTGAGGTTTTTGAAAATTTCATGTTGTAATTCCAAAACCACTTCTCTTCAACCTTAGACCTCATCGTTTGAGTTTTGCGATATCACAAGATATACATGCCCTTCTCATTTTGAATGTATGTAGACCATGTTTTTCAACTTGAGTCGCTAGTATATGACATAAGACGACTATTTGCGCAATATTTTCCTTTTATTGTTTTTTTTTTATATTTGAAGCTCATTTCAAATTTCGGTAACAAGTTTAAAACATGAAATTTGAAAAACGAAGCATCGATCCTTCTTAGTCACTCGAAAATGAAACTTGGACAGTTTATCAAACTTTTCAAAACCCCGTTGAGTGCCTCCAAACCCCATTTGAACAATGATCGTCGATTTAACCCTAGCGCTGAACTGCAGCCGTTTGATCGTCCTCTAGAAGGAATCTGGCAGACTCGGGGCGATCTGCGAGAGGCTCGTTCTGCGATCTGATTGGCTGTAACCCGTGTGAGAAGCTCGTTCTGCTCAACCCGTTCGATGTGTTTCAAATGAGCTCCAAAGGTAGGGTAAACGGCCCCATTTCTAAGCAAAAAGGGTTGGTGGACTCGCAACAGCCGCACCACCGCATGGGACCGTTACACGATCACGGCGGACCCACCATTTTCCTCCTCTTCACAGACAGAGTATCCATCCTCTTTGGACCATCTTCTTCTTCCTCTTCATTCCTCCTCCTTACTCTTCCTTCCTCTTCTTCCTCTCCGGCGACAAAGGGCAGCAGCAATGTCGAGCTCCTGCAGTTCATTCCTTCGCCCCACTTGGCCAAAGCAGCCTGAGGTGCCGTTGCCGCCATGTTCTAAATGCTCACGCAAGGAGCCACTTCTTCGTAAGGCTAGTAAGGCGGAGACACCCAACAAGGGGCGAGAGTATTTGAAATGCCAGAGCCTGCCACATGATGTAAAGATCTTTCTCTCGCATTATTTTGTTTTGATTTCTTCAGTGTTTTCAATTTCTTGCTCAGATTTGGGATTTAGGGTTCAGGTTGACTTTTCCAGGGGTTGGAACCATGCAGCCATTTTCAGTGGATGGATGAATACGTTTCGCAGCTTAAACGGGATGGAAGGTGGCCCGCGCCCAGCGATCTTCCTCTGCCGTCTGATGTGGAGATTGCGCCCTCTGCTCCGCCGATGGGGTCTAACATGGTTGCTCCGCCGATGGGGCTTGAGGAAGTGAGAGGCGAACTGAAGAAGTTGAACAAGAACTTAAGACAGATAAATGATCTGAAGAAGCAGGCTAATCTGATAGCTGCAGGATTTTATCTCTGTATACTTGATTTAGGATTTGTTTATCTGCTGATTGTCAGTCGTAGTTAATTAATGCGATGTAAGCATAATTAATGCAATGTAACCTCTATGTTATTTGGACCAACCGCTTATGATAAACCAGTCGTCTCATTTGGACCAACCGCTTATTACTAATCATCTCTACCGAAACTATCTACAGTTTTAGGGTCAGATCTATACACCAACACGTATTTTACACCAGAAATTACATATATTTTTTGGGACAAATGACTAATCACCGAAACTATCTACAGTTTTAGGGGCAGATCTATACAGCAACACGTATTTTACACTCGAAATTGCTTATATTTTTTGGTAGAAATGACTAATCATCCGTACCAAAACTATCTTGGGCGGATCTATACAGCAACACGTGTTTTATTTTACACCAGAAATTGCTTATATTTGTTGGGACAAATGACTAATCATCCGTAAAAGCATTGAAAGAAGAGGGTCCGGGCCCGGTTAAACCCTGCTCATTTCAATGCTTAACAATAGTCTTGGAATGTTGTGGTATATAAAGAGGTCGCGCACACACCCAACTAGCGAGGTGGGACTAAAAATCAACTCAACAACACAGCGGGAGACGTGGTAAGTTTGAGCCGCACACAAGACGAGCCTAGGAAATCCCAAACGAGCCGCGCCAGGCCGACCCCACCAGTCAAGCCACGTGACGGTTGACTAGAGGGCAACGGAGCGTTTGGCCGATTTGCGAGCCATCCAGGGCACAGACGAGAGAAACTACGCGGGTATGGCACAGACGGATAAACTAGAGTCAACCGGGGCACAGAAGCAATTGTCCCTAATAGGTTAGTCTCAGAAAATGCATAAAAACCATGTAAAGTGTATATAAAACATATAGCAATGGGTATAATATAAGCATGGAACATAAGAAATTATAGATACGTTTGAGACGTATCAAGCATCCCCAAGCTTAGTTCTACTCGTCCCGAGTAGGTAAAACGATAACAAGAATAATTTCTGAAGTGACATGCTTTCACACAATCTTGATCATATAATAATGTAAAGCTCATGTTATGAATGAAATGACTCAAGGCAATGGTCTATAGTTTGCTAACAAATTGACAAGGAGTAAACAACTACATCATATAAGTAAAAACTTTTCATGGATAGTACTTTCAAACAAGCATCAAAAAGATTTGCATAAGAGTTAACTCATAAAGCAATAGTTTCTAAGTAAAAGAGCATTGAAGCAACACAAAGTAAGATATAAGTTTCAGCATTGGCTTTCAACTTTTGAACATGTATATCATATAGATAGTTGTTAACACAAAGAAATATAACAAGTGCAATAATAAGCATATAAGAATTGTTGCACACACAGTTGACACAAGTGTTTGCTTCGGGGATTGAAAGAAGTAGGTAAACTGACTCAACAATAAAGTAAAAGATAGACCCTTCACAGAGGGAAGCAGGGATACAAACATGTGCTAGAGCTTTTTAGTTTTTATAGGTTTTTGAAATCATATAGAGAGAATCAAAGTAAGTTTTTGAGTGGTGTTTGTCGTTGTCAACGAATGGTAATGGGCACTCTACCCCCCTTGCCAACCAGACTTTCTAAGGGCGGCTCCCATGAAGGACGTTATTTCTACCCAAGAGTAGATCATCCCTCTTATCTCTTTTGTTTACACATGTAGTTAAAAACTAGTATCATTGCTTGTCTGGTTAGATCAGTGCAAAAATGTGAAGAGAATGCAGCGGTTAAAGTTGTAATTAATTGGGACTAGGCACACCATTGCCAGCTCTTTTTGCAAAGTTAATCGATAGTCGGATGTATATGTCACTAATCCGGTTGTGAAAGTCTGTCTAAAAGAAAATGACAAGGTTGATATCGAAAACACCACATACTTCCTCATGAGCTAATAAATATTGACACAAATAAGGGATCATAAATTTTGAATAAAGGTAGCACATGAAGTATTTGCTTGGAATGGCAGGAAATACCATGTAGTAGGTAGGTATGGTGGACACATATGGCATGGGTTTTGGCTCAAGGTTTTGGATGCACGAGAAGCATTCCCTCTCAGTACAAGGGTTTGGCTAGCAAGGTTATTTGAAGCAAACACACTTATAAACTATGACAACAAGACGTATATAAAAACATATTGCAAGTATTATAAAACTCTACATTGTCTTTCTTGTTGTTCAAACACCTTTACTAGAAAATATCTAGACCTTAGAGATACCAAACATGCAAACCAAATTTCAACAAGCTTTACGGTAGTTCTTCACTAATAGGTTTTAACTACATGATGTAAAAGCTTAAACATGATCTACTTGAGAGCTCAAAACAATTGCCAAGCACCACAACATACAAGATAACAATCCATAAGAGCTTGTATATTTTTTTCATTATACCATCTACCACATTTAGCATTTTCTGTTTTCAACCAAACAGCAATCAACTTATTTAAACATAAACTCTCCAAGTAATTAACAATGAAACAAGAGAGTATAACCTAACTGTTACGGCTTTCAGCTTTCGCCATAAACATAAAACAATAAGTGCTGCGGCTTTTAGCTTTCGCCATAAACATAAAAGATAACTGCTGAGGCTTTCATCTTTGGGACAATTGCTTCTGTGCCCTGGTTCTCTCTAGTTTATCCGTATGTGCCATACCCGTGTAGTTTCTCTCGTCTGTGCCCTGGCTGGCTCGTAAATCGCCCAAACGCTGCGTTTCCCTCTGGTAACCGTCACTTGGCCTCACTGGTGGGGTCGGCCTGTCGCGGCTCGGCTGGAATTTCGTGGGGTCGGCTAGTGGGGTCGGACCTTTGACCTTAGATGTGGGCCCAGCGAAGTGGGGACAGGAAGGGACGAGTCTGACGCCCAGGTTGGGTATCTCGGCCCCAATTTACACGTGGTTAACACCGAATTAACTGAATTAACTGAGTTAACACTGAATTAACTGAATTAACACTGAATTAACTGACAATTTGTTGATTAGTACTGTTACTAATTGAAACTGCTATTACTAATTGAAACTGCTACTACTAATAATTGAAACTCGATTTATAACTCGAATTGATTTATAATATAGGATTCATAACTCGATTTGAAAACTCAAATTCGATTTATAACTCGAATTGAAACTGCTACTACTAATTGAAAATCGATTTATAACTCGAATAGGATTATATTAGGATTATATTCACAATTACAAAATATTAGCAGTGCATGCAGCACTGCTACTACGCCGGCGGCGGCCTAATACTAGTACTAATCAGTAGTGCAACTAATGCACTACTGCTACTACGCCGGCCTCGGCCTACACGCGCCGCTTCTTGGCCGGCGGTTCGTCGTCGTCGTCGTCGGAGTCGTCGGAGTCGACGTCGGAGTCGTCCTCCTCCTCCTCGTCGTCGTCGTCGTCCTCCTTGTCCTTGTCGTCGTCGTCGTCGTTGTCCTCCTCCTCGTCGTCCTTCACCAACTCCGGGTCCGAGTCCTCCTCCTCGGACCCGTCGTGGTCGTCGTCGTCGGAGTCGGGGTTGGAGTCGTCGGGGTCGGAGGCGCCGTCCTGGCTCTCCTCGTCGCCCTCGCCGTCATCGTCGGTGCCGGAGCCGCCTGCGTGGTGGTCCTCATCCCACCACGGGATCAGGTTCCCCTCGCCGTCGGAGTCGCTCGAGATGGGTTCGTTCTGCCACCAGTGATCCATTGGAGAGCAGGGGTGGTTGGGCTTTTTCGGAATGGGGAGAAGAGAGAAACTGCAGAAGAGCGAGTGAACCGCAATGCAATGGGATTGGAGTTTTTATTTGTGAAGGATAGTGATGAATTCTCTCCCGCCGGCGCGTAAATCGATAACCGCTTGGGGCACCGAACAGGCGCATCGCCTCGTTTTCTTACCAACGCAGTGTAACATGACAACACAATTTACAGATTATATTCGCAATGATGACATCGTGTGACCGCGCTTCACGTCTAGTCGAACTGACATGCCTGTAAATGTTTACCACGTCATCTGGTGGCCCTAGACGTGTCGAGTACAAGTGTCGAACAGTTGATGCGCGTCGTCGTTCTGGTCCAAGTTAATGCAGTTGGAGACGCTGTGAGACATCTACACGTATCAGAAGCATTTTTTGCGAGAACTGACGCGATTAATTTTCTTTTTACGTGCAAATATCCCGACACGAACTGGACGTGAACTACACGTATCGGTGCATCCGTGTCAACACACCAAGCGCAATCTGGACACGAACTGGACGTGAACTGGCACACACAATGCGCGCTATGTGTAGTTACGCGATCTGAACGTGTGTAGACCTTGTTTATCAACTTGAATCGTTTGTAATATTTGTTATTGTACTACTGTCGAACACCTTAAGTGCGCACTCTGGACGCGCTATGGCGTGCTCCGGACGCGCCACGGCGTGCTCTGGGAGCGCACTGGCGCACATTTGGGTGCGAACTAAGCCTAGGCCATTCTTAGTCACTCCAAAATGATACTTTCGTGAGTATTTTAAAATTATCATGTTGCAATTCCAAAACCACTTCTCTTCAACTTTAGACCTCATCGTTTGAGTTTTGCGATATCACATGAGACACATGCCCTTCTAATTTTAAATGTATGTAGACCATGTTTTTCAACTTGAGTCGTTAGTATATGACATATGAAGACTATTGTTGCCACGCAAAATTGCCGCGCGACAGCACGATACCCGTCGTACTTTCGTGACGACGAACGATTGCTTTCCGAGCAAAGCAACAAAGATCTCCTCACTTTCGTAGAAGAGGGACGACCGCTTTTCAGCGCAAAACGGCAAAGATCGACCAAACCCTAGGGCTGCTAAGGCTCGGCAAGAAAAGAAACGAAAAGTAAAACATAGGTAAAAAGATAGATTGATTTTGTTGTATATCGATTGATTGGGGCTTTCAATCGGCCATATACCTATATATATATAGGTAGCCTCTGGTCTTTGGCGTACAGGGTAAGGCACGGAGCTTTTCTTGATATGCAAGCCGAATCCAATCTAAGTATTCCTAATTTTAAATCAATCCGGCTAGCACTATTAACGATCGTAACAACCATGGAAACCTGAGGCAGTACGTGACTTCAAATATGCCTTCAGCTGTAGCACTTGACCGAGACCTGCTAGGACTTATCCTAAGCACCGGTAGTTTAGCTCCAAATATCCCAGAATCCACCAAAGGATTCACCATATCTTCTTGCTAATCCATGCAAAATTTCATATATTGGTCTTGAATTAATAGCTTCACACGCCTAATATGTCGCCAAGATATCTGTACTGGACTTTCATCAAACCTGCATTTTGAACTTAGAACGATGTTGAAAGTTTCACCGGCCATATGATTTCTTAGGGCGATGTCCAAGAACACATCGGCCAAATATTCAGCACTAGTTTGACTCGCGGAGAAATTATTTCCTTATATGCTCCTGTAGCTTTTGCAATTCACATTGGTCTCAGCCTGACATCCGAAGCTTGAAAGAAGTTGTCCTACGCAGCAGCGTTTTACTTCAGTCCCTCTCCAAATTTATCCAAGACTTGTACTCGGCAGCCTCTAGTCCAGAAAATAGTTAATATATTTGTCTGGGTCAAATAGCTTGTAAAACTCTGATTTGCTGCTGCAACATCTGTACTGGAGTATAATCAAAACTGCATTTTGAACTGAACAGCAAGCCCAAAATATATGTCAAATCAATAATCCGAGCCCCATTACTAAAACTAATTTGGCTTATGAAATATATCTAGCAGCCAAATTATACCTTCAACACATGCCCCCCTGTCTTTTGATACAATAGTATATTTATCAAAAACAATGTAACTGTACCTTAGAACGATGTCGTCGCTTCACCGACGCAATCATCACTTAGGGCTATGCCCAAAGAACGCATCGGCCAAATTTTCTCATCGAGATATTTTGAATAATAGACCGATCATATCTTCTTAGGACGATACTTGGAATAATATATCGGCCATATCACCTTTCAAACTTCAGATGTACGAAATTCAGCGGGCAATGCAAATACCATATTAAAATTCATATCATTCATATCAGTATGCATTTCCTCACTATTTTCTGAATTTTCGTCACCAATTGTGTCAACTGCAGGGTTAGCAGTTGTGTCATATGCAGGTTTAATCTTTTCCCTCCATATCATCTTCACCACCATTAGCTTTTCTTGATTGCACAGTTCATCACGCTTCTTCTTGGCTATGTCCTCCTTTATTTCTAAAGCTCGCAGTCGTTGTACACGCCGTTTCTGAGTATGTGTTAATCCCATTGGACACCACCGAGGTCCTGGTTTAGTCCCTGAGGCGCCGACTGACTTAATTCTGTTGCCCCCCGAGTCTCTCGGCTTGTACTGTTGTACTGTTGTCTCTGAAACAAATACTTTGCCTTTGGCCGGAATAATTTTCTGCTGATCATATACACCTCCGGCTGCTACTTTCTGACTTCCACTGCTCCTTGGATTTCCATGCTGATCAAACGTGCCAAAAACAATTGGAGACCAACCTGTGGATGTACGTGAGCTGCTGTTTCTCATGACTGGATCGGTATGCTTGTGAACTGATTCAGCTTTCTGACTCATAATGGAAGATGCAACAAGTGTATTACCAAAATATTTGTCTTGTGTAGCAGCATCTTTTTTCTGCACCGATTCACTCCCTACTGCATCAGCTATTTTTGCTTCTGTACTATCATCACCACCTTGATCTGATTGGCTTCTTCCAAGCTTTGGACCATGAGAAGCAACAGAATCATCTGATTTTTGTATAGGCCAAGTTTCGGCACGCCTCACTGGGACCCAAATAAGCTTGCGTCCACCCTTTAAATTCTTGTAATCTGCATTGCGTACCAGTGATCGGTTCCCTTGAATAATAGTTGCATTATGCGATCGAACTTCTTGATTAGATCGAGCTCTTTTCTTATGCATCGGTCCTCTGCACATATGTCCCGAGGGAATCCACTGTCGATGAAAATAATCTGCTGGCCCTGTATGGTACGGTGCAAAAGGATAAAAACCCCATGGAGGAAACTGTGGGTATACAGGAGGTGCACATCCCCAATATGCCGGCTCCATTGGAACATACGGCCCTTGATCATATGCATTTCTTTTCCATCGCTCCTGACCGTCAGGACTAGAAGAAGACCTATGACGCATAATGCCTCCAAGCCGATTAAACACGTTGTTGGCATTTCGTGAAGTGTATTTTTCCAACAACATGCTAACAGTCGGCTTTATCCTCGGAGCATGTTTTCTTTCTCCATTAACTTTCCACACTCCCACGTCTGGATTTTTTTGCTTGATCATCCTTGGCGCAGCACTATTATCAATGATGACATTTTTTCCTTTGGTAGACTCGGTCTGATCTGACCGAATAAGAATTTTCTTTTTGTCAAACTCGATCACATTGATAGGACAAGGATCATTATCGAGCTTCATTTTAGTACTTTGTGTAAATATCAATCGTCCGTCATCAATGGCCGATTGCACCTGTCTACGGAACACATTGCATTCGTTAGTAGAATGAGAAAATGAATTGTGTAATTTGCAGTAATCTCTTTTACCCAATTCTTCTCGAGGTGAAATTACATGACCTTCTCTCACTCGAATTAACTTTTCTTCTAGTAAAATATCAAAAATCTCATCACACTTGGTAACATCAAAAGTATACTTTATTTCCCCTCTCTTAGCAGGTGTAGGTTTCAAAGCGGGACATGCAAGAGGTTCTGACTTTGGCAGTGGTTGAACCCATTCGGCTACACACATGTTAGCGTCATTGTCACTAGCCGAATCACTACCATAATCCAAAGCATTAACCACGTTGCTCTCTTTATTTTTACTATCACTAAACCGGACATGTTGTTTAATTTCCTTTGACTTTTGATATGCCCCTGCTTTATCCTTAGGTGCTAAACCAAATTCACTAAGTATACTAGCAAGCTGATCGTCCCAACTATCGTTGGGCTGTAGAGAACTTGTTTGTGGAATAGATGAAACGCCAGCACGTGGTGAAATCTCCGGCAATGAAATTGGAGCATGTGATGTTTGCAACGGAGATCCACTAACATATGAATAGGGCGGCTCGTACTGAACCCCGGTACCGACATGCGGCAGCGGTGGCGTATTGTATGCTACCGTCTGATAACTAGCTTGCTGCAAATTAGAATTAAAGGTTCCACTTCGGTTATCGCTGTAGTAATTTTGTGGCACCAAAGTTGATATTGTAGAAGCGGCTACGCTAGACATATAATTATTAGCCGGACTGCTCACATAATTCCAGCCACCTACTATGGAATGATTTGGTGCAACCGAAGTTAAAATAGTAGGATGAACACCAGTATAAACAAAAGTATCGGCCGAAGTGCTATCATAGTTCCGGCCACCTGGATTACTATTCAAACCAACGTGAGGCTGGGTACCATTAGCCGATGCACCAGGCATGTGAATATCACTAGGCAACCTAATGAATCCATTATTTTCTACGGATATCGGCCTTTGCACAGAATACTCATTATCAGTTTGCACTAACGAACGAGCATGAGGAGCTAAACTATTTTCAAGACCTCTATTACGATGCGCCTTAAGTTCCCCAACTGTGCTATCAATTGCTTCAATTGCTTGAGCAATTGCGTGTGTCATATTTGCCATGTCAGATTCAAACTTTCTAGCTACCAGCACATCAGTTAAATAAGCAATATCTTCAGTTGGCTTTTTTACCTCAGCGCCGAGTGTATCGGAAGGACTCGGCGTAGATACCTTTTTGACGACGCCTTCTCTTGTCTTCTGGTATCCAGCCAACTTCAGTTTTATCATCTTACGTTTCTCTTCCTCGAGCTCTCGTTCAAGCTCACGCCGATCATCTTCCGACAGATCGTCGAGTGTAACGGCGATGACGTTGTCCGCGTCGATGTCGCTCCCGTTCTTGAGTACGGTGTTCATCGTGTGTATGTTCTTGTTCTTCGTCCCCAGCGGAGTCGCCAATTGTGTTGCCACGCAAAATTGCCGCGCGACAGCACGATACCCGTCGTACTTTCGTGACGACGAACGATTGCTTTCCGAGCAAAGCAACAAAGATCTCCTCACTTTCGTAGAAGAGGGACGACCGCTTTTCAGCGCAAAACGGCAAAGATCGACCAAACCCTAGGGCTGCTAAGGCTCGGCAAGAAAAGAAACGAAAAGTAAAACATAGGTAAAAAGATAGATTGATTTTGTTGTCTATCGATTGATTGGGGCTTTCAATCGGCCATATACCTATATATATATAGGTAGCCTCTGGTCTTTGGCGTACAGGGTAAGGCACGGAGCTTTTCTTGACATGCAAGCCGAATCCAATCTAAGTATTCCTAATTTTAAATCAATCCGGCTAGCACTATTAACGATCGTAACAACCATGGAAACCTGAGGCAGTACGTGACTTCAAATATGCCTTCAGCTGTAGCACTTGACCGAGACCTGCTAGGACTTATCCTAAGCACCGGTAGTTTAGCTCCAAATATCCCAGAATCCACCAAAGGATTCACCATATCTTCCTGCTAATCCATGCAAAATTTCATATATTGGTCTTGAATTAATAGCTTCACACGCCTAATATGTCGCCAAGATATCTGTACTGGACTTTCATCAAACCTGCATTTTGAACTTAGAACGATGTTGAAAGTTTCACCGGCCATATGATTTCTTAGGGCGATGTCCAAGAACACATCGGCCAAATATTCAGCACTAGTTTGACTCGCGGAGAAATTATTTCCTTATATGCTCCTGTAGCTTTTGCAATTCACATTGGTCTCAGCCTGACATCCGAAGCTTGAAAGAAGTTGTCCTACGCAGCAGCGTTTTACTTCAGTCCCTCTCCAAATTTATCCAAGACTTGTACTCGGCAGCCTCTAGTCCAGAAAATAGTTAATATATTTGTCTTGGTCAAATAGCTTGTAAAACTCTGATTTGCTGCTGCAACATCTGTACTGGAGTATAATCAAAACTGCATTTTGAACTGAACAGCAAGCCCAAAATATATGTCAAATCAATAATCCGAGCCCCATTACTAAAACTAATTTGGCTTATGAAATATATCTAGCAGCCAAATTATACCTTCAACAACTATGTGCGTCGGTTTTTCAATTTTTCGACAATTTTTGATTTTATTATGGTTATTTCAAGGTTTGACCAACATTTAAACAAGTTTAAAACGTGAAAATGAAAAACTAAGCATGGATCCTTTTTAGTCACTCCAAAATGAAGCTTTTGTGAGGTTTTTGAAAATTTCATGTTGCAATTCCAAAACCACTTCTCTCTAACCTTAGACCTCATAGTTTGAGTTATGCAATATCACATGAGATCCATGTCCTTCTCCTTTTGAATGTATATAGACCATGTTTTTCAACTTGAGTCGTTAGTATATGACATAATACGACTATGTGCACATGATTTTCCTTTTTTCTGATTTTTTTTTCAATATTTGAAGCTCATTTCAAATGTCGGTTAAACTGCAGCCGTCCGATTTCCTCTAGAAGAAATCTGCACGCATAGTCGGGGCGATCCGCGAAAAGCTCATTCTGCGATCTGATTGGACGCGCGCGTAGGACAAGGGTTGTACACCTGCTGACGAGTGGACCATGGCAGACCCAACGGGGATTTTGGCTCGCCCACCCCCATTTGCCTCAGTGACACAAAATGGGTATTTTGGCACACCAAATGCGGATTTTGGTTGTTACCCGTCATAGTAACTTAAATGGGAATTTTGGAAAACCAAATGAGGATAGCCATGAGCTTGCTCAAATCTAGCTTGAATCCATATAAATTTTCAAATGAGCTTGGACTCGCTAAAAAATGTGTTTCAAATGAGGTCCAAAGGTAGGGTAACCGGCCCCGTTTCTAAGCAAAAATGGTGGACTCGCTGAAAAATGTGTTTCAAATGAGCTCCAAAGGTAGGGTAAAAGGCCCCATTTCTAAGCAAAAATGGTGGACTCGCTGAAAAATGTGTTTCAAATGAGCTCCAAAGGTAGGGTAAAAGGCCCCATTTCTAAGCAAAAATGGTGGACTTGCTGAAAAATGTGTTTCAAATGAGCTCCAAAGGTCAGGGTGCTGGTGGGATCGTTGGCGGGAGGCCCGCACCCACCCCACATCTGTCGCATATGTTAAATGGGACACCCACTAAACCCCACATATTAATTACGTGGGTATGTGGGCTCCGTGGGATGCCCACCAAAATATTACATTGTATTACCGCCGCTGCAGGGCACGACGACGACCAAAATATTACATTGTATTACCGCCGCTGCAGGGCACGACGACGACGACGCCAATGACGGTGAAGCTGAGGTTGTGGCGGTCGTCGGTGAGGACCTCGAGCCACTCCGTGCTGGTGGAGGCCGGGAGGCCGGACACGACGCTGACCTCACGAACGCTGCCGACGTTGGCGCCGTCCCCGGCGGCGAGCGCACAGGTGTGCACGAAGTGCTTGCACCGCTGCTGGTTGCCGAAGCTTCGCACGATGGGCCAACACACGCGCGGACCGGCGCCACCACCCACTCGTGCGCCCGGGGAAGGTGTGGTGCGCACGCTCCGCCTCCGTCACCCCCTCCCGCAGCGCCTGCTCCATCTCTCTCCCGTCTCATCTCTCTCCAGGCGGCCAAGAAAGGAGCACGCCGCCGGCCAGATCGACGCCGCCGCCGGCCAAATCGACGCCGCCGGCCAGATCGACGCGGTGTACTCGAACTGACCCGCGCCCGCATCGCCTCCCAGCTCCCGACGGAGCTGCGCGTCCGCACCTCGAGCTCCTCCACCAACGGCCATTAGAGCCGCCTCCTCTTCTTCTCTGACCGTCCGTCTTCGAGCGCCCACCCGGCCTCCTCTTCAGTCTTCCCCATCTCTGACGCGATGTGGGGAACGGTGGGCTCGACATGGGCAACGTGAGCAGTCCCATGAACCCCACCTAGTTTTTCTGTTTACCCGTGGGGGTCCACCTAAGTTGTTACATGGGCTTGGGTAGTGGGCTCCGTGGGCAGCCCACTCCCACCTGCACCCTGATCCAAAGGTAGGGTAAACGGCCCCATTTCTAAGCAAAAATGGTAGACTCGCTGAAAAATGTGTTTCAAATGAGCTCCAAAGGTAGGGTAAACGGCCCCATTTCTAAGCAAACTTTGCAAACTGAAGTGGATTTACACACACAATTGGAAACGTCAAGCACAAGGCCATTGCCAAATTTCATGGTAGTACAAAATGGACTTGCTCTTGCTAAATTATAAAATAGATCAACAACTAATAACTAAATTGGCACTTGCCCTTAATAAAGCAACTAATAACTAAAATGGACTACCACTCGTCCTCGTCATCGGAAACCTGCACCGACTCGACCTTGCCCTTGCCCCTGCCCTTGCCCTTGGCATCGACCTCTTCTGAGGCGATGCTATTTGACGCCGACCACATGTCCTCCTTCTTCCCCTTGCTCTCCGAGTAGATATTGAGCCGTTGCTGCTCGGCGGCGGAATGCTTGGCCAGGTCCATGGCTTTCTGGTCGGCCATGGCCCAGGCCAAACCCGGGTCCAGGACCTCCGTGACCTCCTCCTTCCAGGCCATGGTCCAGTCCATACCCTGGTCGTCCTCGTCGGACAGATCGATGAAGGGAATGGGATCGGGAGCAATGGCCTTGCCCCTGCCCCTGCCCCTGCCCCTTGGAGACTCCCCGTCCCATGCCGCTTCCCTCGCTCGCCTCCTGCTCGAACTTGGAGGAGTACGCGCACGCCCACGCCCACGCCCACTCCCCATGCCGCTTCCCTCGCTCGCCTCAAGAAACCAAGGATAGGGGACGTGGCGGCGGCGGCGGTTCGAGCTAGGAGTGGAGCTGCCATCACCACGAGGCATGGAGAGATACGGGACCAGGCGAAGGTGTCTAGGAGAGGAAGAGGTCATTTGTGAGCGCAATGGGCAAGGAGATGGCTCCTTTTAATGGTAGGAGCGGTCTGGACGGGGTCGCGGGCTAGACGGCAGTAATGGCGACCGGGCATTGATTCGGCTCCAGACTGCTCATCTTGCAGCAGGATAGAGTAGGCAAGAGAGACGCGAGGCCGGCGGAGCAGATGCGCGTCCGGTCCGGCAGTGTAGGCGGCGAGGAAGCTTTTTGCCGGACAGGGGGGCACGCCATTGAAGGCGCGGCGAGCACAGGTGGAACGGCATGGACGCGCACGTACGGCCGCATGCATGCAAGTGGGACGGGGTGCATGCACTTCGCTGGGCCCACATCTAAGGTCAAAGGGCCGACCCCACTAGCCGAACCCAGGAAATCCCAACCGAGCCGTGACAGGCTGACCCCACCAGTGAGGCCAAGTGACGGTTACCAGAGGGAAACAGAGCGTTTGGGCGATTTCCGAGCCATCCAGGGCACAGACGAGAGAAACTACGCGGGTATGGCACAGACGGATAAACTAGAGCCAACCAGGGCACAGAAGCAATTGTCCCTTCAGCTTTCGCCATAAACATAAAAGAATGGTAGGATCCAATTTATTCAGAAAATTAAAATAACAAAGCAAAAATAAAAGCAAACTAACGCTTCAAGTAAAACACATAGGATGTGAAGGAATTAAAATATAGTTTCACTAGAGATGACCTGATAGTTTGTTGATGAAGAAGGGGATGCCTTGGGCATCCCCAAGCTTTGACGCTTGAGTCTTCTTGAAATATGCTTGGGTGACCCACGGGGGCATCCCCAAGCTTAGGCTTTTTCATCTTATTGATAACATCATATCATCCTCTCTCTTGATCCTTGAAAACTTCCTCCACACCAAACTCAAAGTAAACTTCATTAGAGGGTTAGTGCATAATAAAAAATTCTCATATTCTGCATGGACAAAATCATTACACATGCTACTGGACATTAGCTACAGCCACTGGTATTTTGTGCAGCAAAAAGATCCACTCAAAAATAGCAAAAGGAGCAATGCAAAATAGATGACAGAATTTGTTAAAAACAGAACAGTCCGTAAAGACGAATTTTTTCGAGGCACTTAACTTGCTCAAATCAGAAAACTCGAACTAATGAAAGTTTCGTACATATTTGAGGATCACGCACAAAAAATATCAGATTTTTTCGATTTTTCTGTAAGGAGTTATGAATTAAACGGTAGACAGAAGAAAACTGTTCATGCGCAGAAATCCAAATCTAGCGTCAACTTTCTACTAGTGGCTTAACTTGACACAACAATGCGATAAAATAAAGATACAAAAGAGTTGCTACAGAGGTAGACATGTTCCTTGACTCAATATAAAAATAAAATAACAGAAATAAAAAGTGTGTTGTCTCCCATAAGCACTTTTCTTTAACGCCTTTCAACTAGGCACAGAAAGTGATACTCAAGTGTTTTCAAAAGATGAAGCATCAACAGAATAATTTGTTCGAATGATAGAATCAAAAGGTAGCTTCATTATTTTTCTAGGGAAGTGTTCCATACCTTTCTTGAGTGGGAATTGGTATCTAATATTTCCTTCTTTCATATCAATAATAGCACCCACAGTTCTAAGAAAAGGTCTTCCCAACACAATTGGACAAGATGGGTTGCATTCAATATCCAAGACAATAAATCAATGGGGACAAGGTTATTGTTAACCATAATAAGAACATCATTAACTCTCCCCAGAGGTTTCTTTAAAGCATTATCAGCAAGAAAAATATCCAAATAACAATGTTCCAAAGGTGGCAAATCAAACATATCATAGAGCTTTTTAGGCATAACAGAGATACTTGCACCAAGGTCACATAAAGCATTGCAATCAAATTCACTCACCTTTATTTTAATGATGGGCTCCCAACCATCTTCTAACTTCCTAGGGATAGAAGCTTCAAGTTTTAATTTCTCTTCCCTAGCTTTAATGAGAGCATTTGTAATATGAGTAGTAAATACATTGTTTATGGCACTAGCATTAGGACTTGTAGCCTCCTGCAGCCGAATCCAATAAGTTTCTTGAAGAAAAGTTAAGTCCTGCATAAAAGGTTTGGATGATCATCCAAGCAGTCAGTCCATGGGTAGGGCAATTTTTAACCAAAGATTTCATTCTTTCCCAAGCTTGAGCAACATGTTCATTATCAAATTGTTTAAAGTTCATAATGCTACTTCTTAAGGAAATGATCTTAGCAGGAGGATAGTATTTTCCAATAAAAACATCTTTGCATTTAGTCCATGAATCAATACTATTCCTAGGCAATGAAAGCAACCATTCTTTAGCTCTTCCTCTCAAAGAGAAAGGAAATAATTTCAGTTTAATAATATCACCATCTATATCCTTATACTTATGCATTTCACAAAGTTCAACAAAATCATTAAGATGGGCAGCAGCATCATCAGTACTAACACCAGAAAATTGCTCTTTCATAACAAGATTTAGCAAAGCAGGTTTGATTTCAAAGAATTCTGCTTTACAAGCAGGTGGAGCAATTGGAGTGCATATAAAATCATTATTATTTGTGCTAGTGAAGTCACACAACTTAGTATTCTCAGCAGTACTCATTTTAGCAAATTTTTAACAAAACCGAAATAAAGAAATAAATGCAAGTAACTAATTTTTTTGTATTTTTGATAATAAGCAAACAAGACAGTAATAAAAATAAACTAAGCAAGACAATAACAAAATAAAAAGATTGGGTGTGAGAGACTCCCCTCGCAGAAGAGTGTAATACCCCGTAGTTATAGGATCCGAGAGGGGTAGAAATTAGAATTGTGCATTTTGCATTCATGCATGTTTGAAAAACCCGAATAATTTTCGCGCTTTTGTGCAAAAGGGAAAAGGAGTCGATACCGACAAACGTCAGCGATCCCCGGTATGATCTCTGACAAGTAGTCGAGTGTTGTCGATACCCTCAAACCCTGGAGTGCAAGAGAGGGGGATTTTAAATATCTGAATCTCTCGAACACTAAAAAAAAAAGAATCTCGAGATAATTAGGAGAAAACATTTCAAATCTTATCTTCTCTCTATTCATACATCAATTTGAACAACTCAAATAACCAGGAATTTAATCATGAACTTGTTTGCAAATAAATAGATGGAACATGACCATCTCAAAGTCACAAATTAAATACACCAATTCATGCATTACATAGTTACAAGTATTAAAGAATACAACTCACAAATAATCCCAAATTACATAATTCACACACACAAAATATGAAGCAAAACATCTTTATCCATTTTTACACAAACACATCTTAACTCAAGAATTTGAAATAAAAGAATAAGAATTACAAAGCAATTCCCAAAGGGAATTTAATCACTTATAATAATATGAAATCAAGGTACAAATACATAATTACAACATTGGAAATTTATTACAACTTACAAAGGCCTTTACATGGCCGAATACAAAAATAAACTAAATCCTAGAATCTCTAAGTGGAAGCCTTGAATTCTTTAAGTCTTGAACCTGCAAAATAAACAACTAAAACAAAAGAGAGTGTTGGTTAGGATTAAAATGTTGTCAACACTATTGTTAATAAAACCCTGACTTTACTTAACCAAAACTAAGGTTTGATTAAGTAACAGAAACCAAATGGAGTTGGAAATGCTTTAAGGCAACAAAAAGTGATCTGATTCCATTAGAGAAGGCAACAAATTGGGGCAAAGGCATTCCAGTGCTTAAATTAGCATACAAGAAAAAGGACAAGGCAACCTGCACTGGTTTTGAGATCATTTAGGAATCACAAGGGGCGAAGGCAGCAGCATTTCCAACTATTAGTAGCCAGGAATTTTAAAATAAAACCTGAGGCAACCAAAGAGCAGCAAATGGTATCACATTTGCCTATGAATTAGGCAAATGGACCCTGAAATCACTAAGCAATTTGTAATCTGCATAATAAGACACCAGCAAGGTTAATCAAGCCCATACCGACCTATTAAATTCCAAACTTCACAGCCAAGCAATCCAACACAAATATCTCAGAGGAGATAGGGGCAGTGACTCAGAACTTATCACCAAGGGGTGATGAACTGCGCAGCAATTCTTATCACCTAGGTGAGAATCAGTGCAAGTTCTATCAACAAGGTGAAACCAAGAGCAAGACTTAGTCAACAAGGGCAGCTCGAGGAGAAGGTCCACCAGCAGTGAGAGAGAACTCAAATGCATTTAACCTGGAGGTGAACATAGTCGGTTCAGAAGCTATTAAATAGACCCCAGCCGTAGGAGCAAACATCACACACAAACCTGAGCACAGCACAACCTCTGGAGATTATCCACACACTGTTCTTACTCAAGAACACACCAGACCATGTCTGGAACCTAAGCAATACAGCCACAAGCCTTTTCAGCTAGAACATACACCCTAGGAAATCTGAAGCAGCTAGGAGGTTGATGACCCACAAGTATAGGGGGTGTATCGCAGTACTTTCGATAAATAAGAGTGTCGAACCCAACGAGGAGCAGAAGGTGTTGACAAGTGGTTTTGATGAGGGTTTCACTGTAAACACTAGCAGACAAGTTTTCAGTAGACTTTGATATGACAGATAAATAAAGTGCGAGTAAATAGAGCGCGGCAATTATAATTGCAGCGAGTGGCCCAATCCTTTTTAGAGCAAAGGACAAGCCGGTTTGTTTACTTATGATGACCAAACGTTCTTGAGGACACACGGGAATTCTGTCTAGTGCTTTCGCTTCATATTGATGATTAATCTTTAGTGTTTGGATAAGTGTCGTGTGGGTGAACCTATGCTAATGCACCGCCCTTCCTAGGACTAATACACACTTATGATTATACCCCTTGCAAGCATCCGCAAATACAAGAAAGTAATTAAGATAAAGCTAACCATAGCTTTAAACTCTGAGATCCTGCCATCCCTCATGCATCGGAATATCAACGGGGGTTTAGGTTTCTGTCACTCCGGCAACCCCACAATTAATAACCGAGTACACGATGCATTCCCCTAGGCCCATAAAGGTGAAGTTTCATGTAGTCCACGTTCACATGACACCACTAGAAGAATGGCACCACAACTTAAATATCAAAACATTAAGTATTACTCAACATAGTTCACTACTAACATCTAGACTTCTCCCATGTCCTCAAGAACTTAACGAACTACTCACAACACATCATATGGTAACAAGAGTAATCAACACCGGGAGAGTTTCCCCTATCAAATACACAAGGTTTAGCCCTAGATGTTACAGCGGGAACGGAGTGGACCGATGGAGATGACGGCGTCGGCGGTGGAGATGGTGTTGTTGGCGATGGTGATGGAGTGCAGCTCGATGACGGTGACGATGGCGACGATTTCCCCCCTCCGGGAGGGAATTTCCCCGGCGGCAACGCAGCCTGCCGGAGAGCTTTTCTCTCTCTGTCTTCTCCGCCTCGTGGTGGCGGCGAAGAGGATTTCTGAACACCGTACAGGTCTTGGTCAGAGGACAATGAACATATTGAGCTTAGTTTGTAAAACAGCCCTCTTTATTAGTTGATAACTCCAAAAATCAAATTCATTAGATGCCAACAATGTGCTAAGCAAGAAAGAATAAAAGACATGGTCAACAATACTAATGTATAACTGGTTGAATCTCAATCAACTCAAATGCTTGCTTAAGATAGAAGGAGATAGGTTTACTGACTCAACATAAAGCAAAAGATAGGCCCTTCGCAGAGGGAAGCAGAGATACAAGCATGTGCTAGAGCTTTTGGTTTTATAGGTTTTCGAAGTCATATAGAGAGCATAAAAGTAAGTTTTTGAGCGGTGTTTGTTGTTGTCAACGAATGGTAATAGAGTTCTTGTCATCTTCCATACTAAACAAGTTGAGAGCGGTTCCGAATTGTTTAGTAACATGCATTTATAATATGCACTTTATTTATATAACTTGACACTCCTCCCAACCTTTGCTTTCACAAGCCATGGCTAACCGAATCCTCGGGTGCCCACCAATCAATCTCAAACCATGGAGGAGTGTCTATTTTTAACTTTCTCAACCTTTTGATATTATAGTGGTCTAACCAGCCCTTTGCAATATTAGTGACGAGCAGATGAAGCATGCAAGTCAAGGGTTACTTAATTAGTATGGAAGATAACAAACCCAACTATTATTTCCTCATGAGCTAGTGAACATTGACACAAATAAGGGATAATAATTTTGAATAAAGATAGCACAAGAAGTATTTACTTGGAGTGGCGCAAAATACCACATAGTAGGTAGATATGGTGGACACAAATGGCAGGGGTTTCGGTTCATGGTTTGGATGTATGAGAAGCATTCCCTCTCGATACAGGTCTTTGGCTAGCAAGGTTGGGTAGCAAGCATAAGAGTTGATGGATACAAACAAATATACATGCAGTAAGGGCAATCATGCAATTCTTACTTGAAGGCACACACAATTTTAAGTTTGTGAATACTAAGCTTATAATCTACAAGTGAGAAAGATTACTGAATTCTATATTCTACATGTAATTCCTTTTTCCACTTAAGTCTCAAAGTATTGTAGCTACTGACCAATGCTAAGTTTGCCAAAGCCAAAAGATTTACTATATGCTCCCAAAGTGATTACCAACACTAATGACAAGATCAATTATACGTGATAAAAGTTGCAACCTAAAATAAAGTGTGTGCAGAAAATAAATGATAACACTTCTCATTAATATTCCATAACGGCAACTCACACCAAGGGATACATAGACAGCCAACTAAAAGAGAGATACTTCCACACTGCAAACCATCATATAAGATAACTTCCCTACTCATGATATGACTCTACTAAAAGGTAAAAGATGAAAGATAATGGTGATACCGCGGCACTCCCCCCAAGCTTGGAACAAGCTAAGGGAGATGCCAATACCGATGATGAATTACTCCTTCGGTGGCGATGGTGATGAGTCCTCTTGATCAAGCTTCCAAGGTAAGGGCTCTCCATCAACACATGACTACTGGGTCTCGATAATCCTGAAACTCGCAGCAGCACTTATGCGTTTAAACCTGATTTCATACTCACAGTTCTGGTTCTGAACATCATAGAGTTGCGCCTGAAGAGTGTTGGTAGTCTTGTGGAGTGAGAGGATGTCCTCCCAGAGCTTCGAAGTCTCTTCTTTATGCTTAGCCATAAGTTCAGAGACGATCCGGTGAACAATGTCCACCTCACGCTCCGCCATCTTCTTGTACTTGAAAACTTCTTGCTCCAGACTCTTCATCATATCCTCTACGCTTCCTTCTCCTTGGGGGCCTTGAACATCTTCAACTTGTACCTTCCCTTGCTTGAGAGACAACTCTTTGGGATGCATCTTCAACTCGTTTAAGTACAGGTTGACGACGTTCACAAAGAAACTGTCCTTGGAGGGCTCGGATGAAGACATGATGGCTCTAGATCCACGGCTAAAATCTGGCAGAAACAGTTCCAAACAAGAACACGTCGAAAACACAATATACGGACCTCGGGGGCTCCGGGTGAATATATAGCAAAAATTTACGAAGTAAAAGGAAGGCAACAGGGCGAAACCGAGTAGGAGAGGAGCTCCGAGGCTCCCCCACCAGGTGCTCGCGCGGCCAGCAAGGGCCCCGCGCCACCACGTGGTGTGGGCGCCTCGGACTTCGTGTCCTGCTCGTTTTCGTCTCGTATTTTTCCATAACTTCCAAAAATAAATAATAGGTAGCTCAAAATTAAATTCGCGAACTTTTTCTTACCGAAACTGTACCTTTTCGAAATCAGGTTCTGCAGACTCAGAAATATTTTCCTTAATATAATCTTCCGGAGTAATTGCTTGAATAATATCAACATCTTCATTATAAGAATCTCCAGAAATATAATGCTTGAGTCTTTGTCCATTTACCACTTGTGTAGAGTCATCCTTGAGCGAAGCAATTTTTATCGCACCCGAACGAAACACCTCCACAATGACATATGGTCCTTCCCACTTGGAGAGCAATTTTCCTGCAAAGAATCTAAGACGAGAGCTATACAATAGAACTTTCTCACCAACATGAAACTCTCTCTTAAGGATTCTCCTATCATGCCATCTCTTAACTTTCTCTTTAAATAGTTTAGCATTTTCATAAGCTTCACTTCTCCATTCATCTAAAGAACTTAAATTAAGTAATCTTTTCTCACCAGCAAGTTTAAAATCTCTATTTAGTTCTCTCACTGCCCAATAAGCTTTGTGTTCTAATTCTAAAGGCAAGTGACAAGCTTTTCCATAAACCATTTTATAAGGAGACATACCCATGGGATTTTTATAAGCAGTTCTATAAGCCCACAATGCATCATTTAATTTACTAGCCCAATTCTTTCTCGTCCTATTAACAGTCTTTTGCAAGATAGATTTAATTTCTCTATTTGATAGTTCTACTTGCCCACTAGTTTGAGGATGATAAGCTGAAGCAATTCTATGATTAACACCATATTTAGCAAGAACTTTTCTAAACCCACCATGAATAAAATGAGAACCTCCATCAGTCATAAGATATCTAGGAACACCAAACCTAGGAAAAATAATATCTTGAAGCATTTTTAATGATGTCTCACCATCAGCACTTTTAGTAGGTATAGCCTCTACCCATTTAGTAACATAATCAACAGCAACAAGTATATGAGTATTACCTTCTGAAGAAGGGAAAGGACCCATGAAGTCAAATCCCCAACAATCAAACGGTTCAATAACAAGAGAATAATTCATAGGCATTTCATTACGTCTAGAGATATTACCAACTCTTTGACATTCATCACAAGATAAAATAAACTTTCTTGCATCTTTAAAAAGAGTAGGCCAATAAAAACCTGATTGTAAAACCTTTTGTGCGGTTCTATCTCCAGCGTGATGTCCTCCATAAGCACTACTATGGCACTTTCTCAATATCTCTTTTTGTTCATACTCCGGAACACATCTTCGCATAATACCATCAACTCCTTCTTTATATAAGTGTGGGTCATCCCAGAAATAATGCCTTAAGTCATAAAAGAATTTTCTTCTTTGTTGAGCTGAAAAGGTTGGAGGCAAATACTTCGAAACAATAAAGTTAGCATAATCTGCATACCAAGGACTATCTCGTGAACTCACCCTTATTGCAGCCAATTGTTCATTTGGAAAACTATCATTAACAGGTATAGGATCATAAGCAATGTTTTCCAATCTAGACAAATTATCAGCAACAGGATTTTCAGCACCCTTCCTATCCACAATATGCAAATCGAATTCTTGCAAAAGTAACACCCATCTGATAAGCCTAGGCTTTGCATCTTTCTTTTCCATAAGGTATCTAATTGCAGCATGATCAGTATGAATAATAACTTTAGAATCAACAATGTATTGTCTAAATTTATCACAAGCAAAGACAACAGCTAGAAATTCTTTTTCAGTTGTAGCATAGTTCTTTTGAGCAGCATCAAGAGTCTTACTAACATAATGAATAACATTTAACTTTTTATCCACTCTTTGCCCAAGGACAGCACCAACAGCAAAATCACTAGCATCACACATAATTTCAAATGGTAAATTCCAATCAGGTGGTTGGACAATAGGAGCAGTTATTAAATCTTTCTTAAGAGTTTCAAAAGCTTCCTTACAATCATCATAAAAAACAAATGGTATATCTTTTTGCAAGAGATTAGTAAGAGGCTTTGATACCTTAGCAAAGTCTTTGATAAACCTTCTATAGAAACCAGCATGACCAAGAATACTACGAATACCTTTAACATCTCTAGGGCAAGGCATTTTCTTAATTGCTTCCACTTTGGCTCTATCAACTTCAATACCTCTTTCAGAAATTTTATGTCCAAGAACAATCCCTTCATTAACCATAAAGTGGCATTTCTCCCAAATTAAGAACAAGATTAGTTTCTTCACATCTCTGCAAAACTTTATCAAGATTGTGCAAGCAATTATCAAAGGAAGTGCCATAGACGGAGAAATCGTCCATGAACACCTCCACAATTTCCTCACAAAAACCATGAAAGATAGCAGACATACATCTTTGAAAAGTAGCAGGAGCATTACATAAACCAAAAGGCATACGTCTATAAGCATAAGTACCATAAGGACAGGTAAATGTGGTTTTCTCTTGATCTTGAGTTTTAACAGCAATTTGAGAGAAATCAGAATAACCATCAAGAAAGCAAAAATGAGTTTTATTGGCTAATCTCTCCAACATTTGATCAATAAAAGGTAATGGATAATGATCTTTCTTAGTAACTTTATTAACCTTCCTAAAATCAATGCACATTCTATAACCAACAACTACTCTTTGAGTGATAAGCTCATCATGATCATTAGGTACAACAGTAATTCCACCTTTCTTAGGGACACAGTGCACAGGACTAACCCATCTACTATCAGCAACAGGATAAATAATACCAGCATCAAGAAGTTTTAATACCTCATTTCTTACCACTTCCTTCATCTTAGGTATTAAACGGCGTTGATGTTCAACAACTGGCTTTGCATCGGGCTCCATATTAATAGAATGTTGACATATAGTAGGAGAAATCCCTTTCAAAACATCCAAAGTATAACCCATAGCTCCACGGTGTTTCTTCAATACTTCCAACAATCTTTGTTCTTCTTTACCTGAAAGGTTAGCACTAATAATAACAGGATATATTTTCTTATCATCAAGATGAGCATACTTAAGATTATCAGGCAAAGGTTTTAAATCAAAGACAGGATCCTCTTTAGGTGGAAGTGTTTTACCCAAGTCTTCCACCTTTAAATTATGTTTAAGAATAGGTTGACGAAGGAATATGTCCTCAAGTTCATTCCTTTGTTCCATAAAATCTTCACTCTCATGATCTTCCATAAATTGCTGAATATAATTACTAGGCGCAAGAGCAATAGAAGAAAGTTGCTCTACTCTAAAATCCTCATTAGGCAATTCGGTTTCATAAGGAGTTTTAGCAAATTTCGAAAAATTGAATTCATATGAATCACCAGCAAATTTAGTAAGGATTTTCTCTTTCTTACAATCTATAACAGCACCACAAGTATTTAGAAAAGGTCTACCAAAAATGATAGGGCAAGTCTTACTAGCAGCAGAACCAAGTACGAGGAAATCAGCAGGATATTTAGTCTTACCACATAGAACTTCAACATCTCTGACAATACCAATGGGAGAGATGGTTTCTCTATTAGCAAGTTGAATAACCACATCAATCTCTTCAAGTTCACTAGGACCAATCTTATGCATAATTTCTTTATATAGATCATAAGGAATAGCACTTGAACTTGCACCAATATCACATAAACCATAATAGCAATGATCACCAATTTTAACAGATAAAACAGGAACACTAGCCTTCCTTGGCTTTGCAGGATGAGAAACAACATTAGAAGCATCATCACAAAATATAATATACTCTTCTCCCACATTTTCAGAAACAAGCTCTTTAACTATAGCCACAGAAGGTTCAACTTTAATTTGTTCATTAGGTTCCTTAGCTTTCTTATCACTTTTATTAACCACACTAGCCATAATAGAATGTTCTTTCACTGGCTCCCTACCTTTGTCGTTCTCCCATGCTTCAGTATTTTCTTCAATACGATTAAGAAGATCCCATTTAAACTCCTTCTTATTACGAGTGAATGATCCAGCACAAGAAGTATCCAATAATGTTTTATCTTCAAAGGAGAGTCTTGCATAGAAGTTATCAACGATAATGTTACCAGGAAGCTCATGAATGGGGCATTTGAGCATTAATGCCTTCAATCTCCCCCAAGCTTGGGCAGTACTTTCTCCATCATGAGGCCAGAAATTATATATAGAATTCCGATCTTGGTGAATTTCACTTGGAGGATAAAATTTAGAATAAAAGAGAGGTACAATTTCCTCCCATCCAAGAGAATCCCTGTTCTTCAGCAGTTTATACCAATGCGCAGCTCTCCCACCGAGTGATATGGAGAATAATTTCTTCCTGACTTCGTCCATTGTAATACCTGCACACTTGAACAACTCGCATAATTCATGTAAATACAGTAAATGATCACCGGGGTGGACAGTTCCATCTCCAACATAGCGGTTATTCATAACACGTTCAATAATTTTCATAGGTATTTTAAATGGCACAATATCATCAGGTGGCGCCTCATGTTCTTCCTCAGCAGCGGTAGAAGACTTCCCAAACAGGAAAGCAATGAATGGGGCATTTGAGCATTAATGCCTTCAATCTCCCCCAAGCTTGGGCAATACTTTCTCCATCATGAGGCCAGAAATTATATATAGAATTCCGATCTTGGTGAATTTCACTTGGAGGATAAAATTTAGAATAAAAGAGAGGTACAATTTCCTCCCATCCAAGAGAATCCCTGTTCTTCAGCAGTTTATACCAATGCGCAGCTCTCCCACCGAGTGATATGGAGAATAATTTCTTCCT
This sequence comes from Poa annua, assembly GCA_026929855.1. Lineage (NCBI taxonomy): Eukaryota > Viridiplantae > Streptophyta > Magnoliopsida > Poales > Poaceae > Poa > Poa annua. The sequence goes on along the minus strand of CM049433.1, from coordinate 11,973,860 downwards.
GACTTCGTCCATTGTAATACCTGCACACTTGAACAACTCGCATAATTCATGTAAATACAGTAAATGATCACCGGGGTGGACAGTTCCATCTCCAACATAGCGGTTATTCATAACACGTTCAATAATTTTCATAGGTATTTTAAATGGCACAATATCATCAGGTGGCGCCTCATGTTCTTCCTCAGCAGCGGTAGAAGACTTCCCAAACAGGAAAGCAACATTTCCTCTCTCCATTATTAAGCAAATAAGGAGACAGAAATAAAAACAGCACTTACAGCTAAAGTTTTCCTTACCAATTCCACTTACCAATAGCGCTTCACTCCCCGGCAACGGCGCCAGAAAATAGTCTTGATGACCCACAAGTATAGGGGGTGTATCGCAGTACTTTCGATAAATAAGAGTGTCGAACCCAACGAGGAGCAGAAGGTGTTGACAAGTGGTTTTGATGAGGGTTTCACTGTAAACACTAGCAGACAAGTTTTCAGTAGACTTTGATATGACAGATAAATAAAGTGCGAGTAAATAGAGCGCGGCAATTATAATTGCAGCGAGTGGCCCAATCCTTTTTAGAGCAAAGGACAAGCCGGTTTGTTTACTTATGATGACCAAACGTTCTTGAGGACACACGGGAATTCTGTCTAGTGCTTTCGCTTCATATTGATGATTAATCTTTAGTGTTTGGATAAGTGTCGTGTGGGTGAACCTATGCTAATGCACCGCCCTTCCTAGGACTAATACACACTTATGATTATACCCCTTGCAAGCATCCGCAAATACAAGAAAGTAATTAAGATAAATCTAACCATAGCTTTAAACTCTGAGATCCTGCCATCCCTCATGCATCGGAATATCAACGGGGGTTTAGGTTTCTGTCACTCCGGCAACCCCACAATTAATAACCGAGTACACGATGCATTCCCCTAGGCCCATAAAGGTGAAGTGTCATGTAGTCGACGTTCACATGACACCACTAGAAGAATGGCACCACAACTTAAATATCAAAACATTAAATATTACTCAACATAGTTCACTACTAACATTTAGACTTCTCCCATGTCCTCAAGAACTTAACGAACTACTCACAACACATCATATGGTAACAAGAGTAATCAACACCGGGAGAGTTTCCCCTATCAAATACACAAGGTTTAGCCCTAGATGTTACAGCGGGAACGGAGTGGACCGATGGAGATGACGGCGTCGGCGGTGGAGATGGTGTTGTTGGCGATGGTGATGGAGTGCAGCTCGATGACGGTAACGATGGCGACGATTTCCCCCCTCCGGGAGGGAATTTCCCCGGCGGCAACGCAGCCTGCCGGAGAGCTTTTCTCTCTCTGTCTTCTCCGCCTCGTGGTGGCGGCGAAGAGGATTTCTGAACACCGTACAGGTCTTAGGTTTTCGGGGCGATGAAGTACGCGAAAGGGCACGACCAGAGGCGGGCCAGGGCGGCCCCACCTGGTGCTCGCGCGGCAGCAACAGGAGCCGCGCCTGGGCATGGTGTGGGCCCCCTGGGCCCCACCTCAGGCTCCCCTTTTTGGCCTCCTTCGTGATCTGGTGAGAAAATACTTCCCAGGTGTTTCGTTTGATCTTCTGAGCTTCGCAAATATTGTATCTCGATGACGCTTTTTCCAGCAGAATTCAGACTCCGGAGTTCCATCCCCCAATGATCATCAATCATGCAAAATAGATGAAATAACATAAGTATCATCTCCAAATACGAAATATATCAATGAATAGCAGTAAATTACGATATAAAATAGTGATGCAAAATGGACGTATCAGAGGTGCAGGCACAACCCCTGGAGCAAGAACCAACCCTACAGCTGTGTACAACTACACTACAACAGCAGGTTGATTCTTTATATGTGTGCAAGCATCACTGCAACATGGCAGTGTTATGCTTAGCAATCTCAGCTGGGTGTTGTTCAGAGAGAGGGAGTTGGAGAGGGTTGATTCTGTATTCACAGAACCAACTAAGCAACAAGTGTTGCTTGTGAAAAAGAGAGAAAGATAAGTGCAGTATCTGTTCTTTTATTTTAACACACACAAGTGAACCAGAAGTGTTTCTGGATTAACTTGTGGATGCATATAGATGCACACAAAGCATCTATGTGTATGGAAGAAGCACAGGAAAGCATCAGAAAAATACACAACTAAAACACACATAAATAATGTGTAACTCCAATTAATGGAGGCATCATCATTAAAACCATGTATTAAGTCATGTGTGTTTATACATCATGGCTTGATGCTCTAAAGGAGCACAGCTCAGTAGATTAATTAGCATCATAGCTTGATTAAAATTCAAGCTGAGAGGAGAGCTAGACAGAAGGAAGAGAGGTAGTTGCTGCTTGGCAACAATTGCTCAACTACTAACATGATAGCAGGAGCAAGAAGAGAGAGTAAGGAAAAGAAGGAAAGCTTAGAAATGCAGCAGTGGTGTGATATACACACCAGAGCATCATCCACTGATGTTAATGCATTTTTAGCACCATAACAGTGTAGATGAACATCTAATTTGGACAAATGCCACACTGGCATGTCCAAAGAAGGTGCTAACTGGCATAAGGCACTGTAGTAGGAAGCAAGGAGCTTCAGCAGCAGCAAACAAGCACCAAAGTATGCTAGCAGAACACATATTAGTATCAAAGAAGCATCACAGAAGCACTAGGAGCACACTCATAGTAGTTGTATACCGTGGAGTGCAAATTGCACTCAATTCATGCGTTGGGCTATCAGTAATATCACTGCAGAGTCCAAAATCATAGGAACAACAAGAGGGAAACCCCAGAAATTAGGGGAACCCTAAATTGCTCACTGTTTGAGCATCGGAGGATCAACTAGGAGAGTAGAAAGATGAGGAGTAGACAGGAAGGTCACTAGAGCCACTAGGATTAGCAGGAGGAGAAGAACACTTACATGCGGCCATTGCCGTAGCTCCGAGGCGGCGAGGCAGTGCTCGTGCAACCTCTGGAGGGGGCAAGAGGCAGTAGAGGTACACAGCAACGCACCAGAGCACCGTGAGCAGCCCAGAGAAGCCGACAGCGCTGCACAGAACGGCGGCGAGCACCGTCACCGAAACCCTAGTTTCGGGGATCGAGTTGCGCAGGCCCTCATCTGGTGGAGAAAAGCAAATCGAGCGGGACAGGAAGAGAGAGGGGAGAGTGGGGAGCATTTTGCCCCACGGCACGGCGGCAGCGGCGGCCGGAACTGGCCGGAAGAGGCAGAGGCGCGGCGGCGGCGGCGGGTCGCCAGCGGAGTCGCGAGAGAAGGAAGGAGAGAGCACGAGAGAAAGAGAGCGAGGGGCTCGACCAGACTGGCTCGGTCGGAGCCAGGTCTGAGTCGTTTTGACTCGGTTAGACCGAGTCAGTCTAGGGGCATTTAAGTAATTTCACATTTTGTGAATTATACAAGGTAAAAACAATTGTTTCTCACTGAAATAAAACCCTAAAAATACAATAAAAATATCCACACACATCAAAAAAATCCAAGGAATTTGATTATGATTTTTATTGAATTTTTTGGAAAACTTTTGAGTGATGAAAAATTCAAGGTTCCTTAAGTGGATAATCCTTGAAATATTTTCCAAAATGTATTTTCTACAAGGAAATAAACTTGGGAAAATTATGGAACAAGTTCAAATGACATTTTGAACACCATCCACATTTCAAAATATGACTGTCCAGTCAGTCATCCTAGAATATAAAATACACCAAGAAATCATCTTTAAAATTGGGGAATTTTGGGAAAAACACCTCGAATGCATATCATTTATGCATAAAGGCATGCATTTGGATTTTTGAACATTGTCTCATATGAGCAATGATCTGGTTTTCAAAACACGAGGGTCTCAACTCGTCGGAAGCTTTAGACTGCACTACTTGTCAGTCTCAAGGCAAGTTTCATACTTGCATGTCCTGATTGATTATTTTACTACAAAGTATGTGCAAAATAATATCATTGCATTTCAAAAAGAAAAATTATTTTCGAATGATGTGAAGTGCTATAAATATTGTTTGGCGGGCAATGGAACCATGGATGGTACGGATATCATGGTGGAGGTTCCATTGTACGGAAAGTATATACCTAGGATTAATTACAAAAGTTCCAGTGATCCTAGCGCCGTGTTGAAGTATCGGCCAACAGATTCACTATGGATGGGCTAGCTAGAGGTTCTTTCCTTCGGATGTATATCCTCGGCAGGCTATTACCTGGTTGCGTCCGTTGCAGCGGCCAACAGCGTGGAACCGCATACGTTCCCACCTGACGGGGTGAATTGGAATAGTAGCTCGGGAGTGGTGGTGAGCTTGGTCTTAGTACCAGCTGGGCCATAAGGGGCGGATATGCATTGTGCCGGGGAAGGACTCCACATGGCTAGGTGCCCTGAGTCCTGGCTATAGCACAGATGGTGTGCAAAGAGAGCATTTAAGGGCCAGGCTGCTGTTGGGTAAAGCGATGCAGCTCTGCAGAGTGATAAAAAAAAACTGTGACTGTCACATCCTTGTTCCAGGAGGGAACCACAGACCGCAGCGGGAAAGGCATCCCAAGTGATGACTATGAACCCGTGGAGACTGGGAGCTTAGTTTTCTAAATTAAAACTTGACATTTCAAGAAATGTTTTCCAAAACCTGCATATTCATTTTGACTTTTTGGTCAAAATGGTAGATAGTGCATACCACTTATCTAAGCATAATGCTAAACTTGCTGAGTAACGCTGTTACTCATTCGTTCCCTCTTTTGATCCCTTGCTTAGATTGTGAGGGGAATTTGGAGGTGGGTTACGGACTGTACCATACTAGCGAGGTGGACTATGAAGAGCCGGACCTCTCCGGAGCAGTGGAAGGTGTCGACTACCTGATCGCCTATGGAGCTAGCGACGACGAGGAGGAGGAGCCCCAGAATTAGAAGTAGTTAAGGAACCGGGCCGAGCGATACTAGACTAGTACTACTTAGTGTTGAGCCCATAGTTCTTAGTTTGCTTTTATCAATAAGCCGAAGGTTGACACCTGTCACCTGGCCAGTAGTTGAATTTCCACCTTTACAGGAGGAAGACGTTGAATCTTTTATGCATTTCTGGCTTGTAATATTTAGCAGTGTGGAATAAAGTGGACCCGCAATGTTTCTGTTGTACTACTCTGTGTGATGTAACGTTTACGGATCAGTCCTTCCGTGGGTGTTATGTCGAGACTTGTACACTACAATATGCAGTGGTGTGCGGGGTCACTACAAAGAGCTTGATCTCCCCGGCAACGGCGCTAGAAAAAGTGCTTGATGACTGAGTTGAAGATCTTCTTCTCAGCAGTTGGGAAACCCCAAGAGGAAGGTATGAAGCAGTGCAGCAGTAAGTTTCCCTCAGTTATGAAACCAAGATTATCGAACCAGTAGGAGATGAATGTTTTTCTGAAGGTGTCAACGGCGCCAAAAAAGTCTTGTGGCGTGTAGCTGACGTGGAACCTGCACACAACACAACCAAGATACTTTGCCCCAACTTAACAGTGAGGTTGTCAATCTCACTGGCTTGCTGTAACAAAGGATTAACCGTATAGTGTGGAAAATGGTGTTTGTTTGCAGAGAATGAAAGAACAAGATTGCAGTAGGTTGTATTATCAATTAAAACAAAAAGGACCGGTGTCCATAGTTCACTAGTGGTGTCTCTCCATAAATAAACTAGATGACACCCCGCGCGTTGCTGCGGGAACATGTTATAGGAATGTATAAATAGGAGCTACAAAATAAATTTACTAATACAGAGGAAATGTAAAAATCATTGTTATGGATTTATATTTTAAAATACTAAAAAAAAGCATGTAACAAAAAGATGTACAACATCTCGATAACTTTCTGATCTTAGTTAAAAGAATTCCATTTTGTAACAAATTTGGGAAACATGAACGACAATTAAAATACTCTCCAAGTGTCCAACACAAACCATGCTCCCATGCCAACACAAAATGCAACGAAAATAATGTAACTTACGGTCTGTTACACTCAGTCTTAAATGAAACATTCATAATAAGTCAATAAAGCGACATCAGTCATAAACAGAAAATTCTCATCAAGTCTCATGTAACCTGTTTTATTATATTATATCAATCTGGTCAACCATCCTCAAGTTGTATCTCTTATGATTACAAACTCGACTGCTCTTTTTTGGTGTAAAATTAATCTGAAAATAGTGACATGTATTCTTATACAAAATATGTTAACAGTATATATCAACAAATTAGTGGGCTAAAAATATATGTAAAGTCATGGGCAGTTGCCGCTTCGGATGCCTACATGAAGATTCCTTCTTGACAACACCGTGGATGAAGTTCAGCCTGTGCACGGACATATATAGTGAATTAATTTCCATGTGTATATTTTGTTGATTGATGGATATGAATGTAGGATAACATTTGTCGCAAACATATCTATAGATACATCATACTAATCGTTTACTAACCTCTATTTCCTATTTGCATCCATCGGCTGTGTACGTTTGAGTTCAGTCTAAAAATAAGTCTGGTAGATATGAGCCTGCACTCAGAAGCAGCAAATAGGTATATTTCAAGCCTGCTTAGAGTAGGAAATGGCTGGCAGCGCAAAAGAAAACTTTAGAATATGACAACGCATATGAAGTTGCAGGATGCTAGTTTCACACTCTGATTGGAAGGAATCTCTAGACCAAATGAAGTATCAAATAAATTCCAGACTCAAGAAACATAGTCTCAGACTTGACAATCCTTTATGCATCTCCGTTGCCGTAGGCTGGCGAAATCTGGGAAGAAAATTTAGCCGCAGGCTGAGAAGATGCAAGAGATAACTAACCAATTGTCCGAATGGATAACTCGCTAGTCATCTGCTTGAGGTAGTCGGTCATCAGATATCAAGTTGCTGGGCGTTTGGGCGTTAATCTAAACAACAACGCCATATTGTGGTGTTGAGGACGTAATGAATGGATCAACTCATAGCCAGACATGTCTATTTAAAAGGGCATGGGTGACTGCTCGGCTGCCTCCGTCGGTTTATCCCATTACCTTCTTCAGTTTCTTATGTGTTTATGGTGGAGGATCCTTGAGGAGGTCAACGGGAAGTTCAACAGACATAGAAGAACATGGCGTAGAAAACTGCAGGGACGGTCGTTTTATACTTCCATACGGTTCTATAGGAAACACCAAAACTGGAAGCATTATGAGGTCGCAGTTTTTGGAACTGTCTTTTCATTAGAAAGGAAGGTAATGCGCCAGATTAATACAGAAGAGAAATCGCCGGTTTTGATTGAGGCTGGATGTTCGGTACTTCTGTGGCAATTGAAACCTGACAAAGATTAATATAGGCTGCATGCCTAGGTTTATGGCTGCATTTACACCATCGTTCAAGATGCTACTAAACAAAGGAAGGAAACGTGAGTGCAGCCTCAAAAATTAATAGTACAATGTTGTGGTTGGTGATTTGTTTCACGCAGGAAAACTGGGTAGTTAATAATAATTGTAATGACTTGGCATAAGTACATGCTTTGCATGACACATGGCGAGATGGGATTGCTGCGGAGTGTTTGATGAGGTGGATAGGCTGCATGTCAAGTGAATTTCTTGTAGTGGGTCATTGCTATTTAGATATAAAAGATAATAGCATACATTCGCGTAAACAAATTACAGCTGGCCAATTGACAAAATAAAGAACTGCATAATGATGCATATACTAAAGACATGGTGTCAACTATGAGATTCATTTAGGCATTACAACATGATACATAGACCGTTATCCAACTGCGTCTATGACTAATAATCCACCTTCCGGATAGCATCCGCACACCTTTTAGTATTAAGTTGCAAGCAACAGATTATTGCATTAAGCAAAGTGTGTAATGTAAGTAGCACAATTATTCTTAAACAAAGCACTACTGTTTTATCCCTAGTAGCAACAGTACATTCACAATCTTAGAGGTTGTTGTCACTCCCCCAGATTAAATGAAGACATGAACCCACTATCGAGCATAAGTACCCCCTCTTGGAGTCACAAGCATCTACGTGGCAGAGCATTTACTAGTAACGGAGAGCATGGAAGATCATAAATAACACACACATAATATATTATGAAGCAAATGACATATTACTCAATATTCATCGGATCCCAGCAAACACAACATGTAGCATTACATAAAGACGATCTTGATCATGATAGGCAGCTCACAAGATCTAAACATGATGGCACAATAGGAGAAGACAACCATGTAGCTACTGCTATGGACCCGTAGTCCAAGGATGAACTACTCATGCATCAGTCTGGAGGCGGGCATGGTGATGTAGAGCCCTCCGGTGATGATTCCCCTCTCCGGCAGGGTGCCGGGAAGAGCTTCTGAACCCTCCCGAACTAGGGTTGACGACGGCGGCGGCTCCGTGATGTTTCGTGGAAAAGTGTTCGGGCTCCAGGTCTTAATTCGTCGGGGGTATTTGTATGCGAAAGGGCGAAGGAGGTGGAGCCCCGAGGGGCCCACACCACGTGGTGGCGCGGTCAGGGGGAGCCGCGCCTCCACCAGGTGTGGCCGCCTCGTGGCCCCCCTCCGTCTCCTCTTCGGTGTTCTGGATGCTTCCGGGGAAAATAGGGATATTAGCTTTTGTTTCGTGCAATTCCGAGAATATTTCCTTAACAGCTTTTCTTAGACCAAAAACAGCAGAAAACAGGGAACTGGCACTGTGGCATCTTGTTAATAGGTTAGTCCCAGAAAATGCATAAAAACCATATAAAGTGTATATAAAACATGTAGCAATGGGTATAATATAAGCATGGAACATAAGAAATTATAGATACGTTTGAGACGTAGACTAGTGGAAAAATGCCTATCAGTGGCGCACGAATTAGGCTTTTTGTGGCGCACCAATTGGACATGGTGGGTGCGCCACTAAATTCTCGCCACTAATTTTTTTTCTGTGGCGCACCCCCACCGTGCGCCACAGAAATAACTAGCCTTTTTGTGGCGCACTAGGCAACCATGCGCCACAGAATGCCTATTTTAGTTTTTAAAAAAATACGGCTGCCCACTGCACCACCACGGTTGTGCTGGATGGCGTCGACGGGGGAGCGGTAGCTGCTGCGGCGGCCGACGGAGGAGGCCCACCGGAGAGGCGAGCGGCGTTCGTGGCTGCTGGAGAAGGCGCTGGACCACTCGGAGGCAGAAGAGGCGGCCGTCGCGGTGTTCTGCTCGGGCATCGAGGGCCTCACCGTGCTGGTCGATATGGACACCAGGGAGGTCGTGCACGTCTCCGACCGCGGTGCCGGCATCCCCATCCCGGCCGCCACCAACACGGACTACCGCCGCGCCGCAGCCTGCTCACGCGGCGCGCCTCGGAGGAGAAGGACACGACGCAGAGGCGGGGGAGGAGGAGGGCCTCCTCCGGCGGGCTCCTGCACGGGGACCTCCTGCTTCACATGGCCGCCTCGGAACAGGCCGGCTCGACCTTGGGGCGGCTGGAGGTCGGAGATGGAGGCGCGGACCAGCAGGGGAACGCGGGAGGACGGCCGGACCAGCAGGGGGCGTGGTCGCCGGAGTTGGACGGGCATCATCAGGGGGCCGCGCTCGGCGCTGGGGCAAGGGCGCGAGGACGGGGCTCGCGGCGGCGGGCACGTCGGAGAGGCCTGGCGGCGCGCGGTGGCTGGGCCCGGGGACGAGGGAGCGCAGGCGTGTGATGTCTACGCACGCTTCTATTCTCGTAGACAGTGTTGGGCCTCCAAGAGCAGAGGTTTGTAGGACAGCAGCAAGTTTCCCTTAAGTGAATCACCCAAGGTTTATCGAACTCAGAGAGGTAGAGGTCAACGATAACCCTCTCAAGCAACCCTGCAATTAAGATACAAGAAGTCTCTTGTGTCCCCAACACACCCAATACACTTGTCAGATGTATGGGCGCACTAGTTCGGCGAAGAGATAGTGAAATACAAGTAATATGGATGATTATAAGTAGTAATTGCAATCTGAAATAAAAATGGCAGCAAGCAAACATGTAGCAGAACTTGTTGTAAACGGTGTTTCGATGCTTAGAAACAAGGCCTAGGGATCATACTTTCACAAGTGGACACTCTCAACAATGACATCAAAGCTGAATAATAAATACTACTCTTAAACACTCTCTTGTTGGATGATAAACACCATTCATTGTGTAGGGCTACAAGAGCACCCCCAAAGTCAGAGTAAACTAACACCACAGCGTCATAAAGGAATCACACACGGTGCACACACTGTCACCTTTACAACCGTGAATAACCCCGGAGTTCATATTAAAGTAACCTCTAGAGTGCATAATAGATAAAGAGTAACATCACATATTCAACTAGATTACAAAGCTCATGATCACATAAAGATCACACCATGGGAGAGAGAGATAAACCACATAGCTACCGGTAGAGCCCACAGCCCCGGAGGAGAACTACTCACTCCTCATCGTAGGAGTCAGCAACGGCGATGGAGATGGCGGTGGAGTTGATGGAGATGGCTCCGGGGGCAATTCCCCGTCCCGGCAGGGTGCCGGAACAGAGACTTCTGTCCCCCGAATTAGGGTTTTTGGTGGCGGCGGCGCAGCGGAACTCTTCTCGGGAAAAGGACTCCGTATGAAGGGTTTTCGCGTCGGGGGGGGGGGGGGGGGGGGGGGGTATATGGGCGAAAGGGCGATGTCGGTGGGCGCCCGAGGGCCCACACCACATGGCCGCGCGGCCAGGACGGGAGCCGCGCCACCACATAGTGTGGCTGCCTCGTGGCCCCTCTCTGTCTCCTCTTCGGTGTTCTGGAACGTTCCGGGAAAAATAATAACTTTGGCGTTTGATTTGTCCAATTCCGAGAATATTTCCTTAACAGTTTTTCTGAAACCAAAAACAGCAGAAAACAGGGAACTGGCACTGTGACATCTTGTTAATAGGTTAGTCCCAGAAAATGCATAAAATGATATAAAAGTGTATATAAAACATGTAGCAATTGGTATAATATAAGCATGGAACATAAGAAATTATAGATACGTTGGAGACGTATCAGCATCCCCAAGCTTAGTTCTACTCGTCCCGAGTAGGTAAAACGATAACAAGAATAATTTCTAAAGTGACATGCTTTCACACAATCTTGATCATATAATATTGTAAGGCTCATGTTATGAATGAAGTGACTCAAGGCAATGATCTATAGTTTGCTAACAAATAGAAAAGGAGTAAACAACTACATCATATAAGTAAAAAAAAATCATGGATAGTACTTTCAAACAAGCATCAAAAAGATTAGCATAAGAGTTAACTCATAAGGCAACAGTTTCTAAGTAAAAGAGCATTGAAGCAACACAAATAAGGAAGATATAAGTTTCAGCATTGGCTTTCAACTTTGAACACGTATATCATATAGTTAATTGTCAACACAAAGAAATATAACAAGTGCAATAAGTAAGCATATAAGAGTTGTTGCACACAGTTCACACAAGTGTTTGCTTCTAAGACAGAAAGAAGTAGGTAAACTGACTCAACATAAAGTAAAAAAAAAGGCCCTTCGCAGAGGGAAGCAGGGATACAAGCATGTGCTAGAGCTTTTTAGTTTTTATAAGTTTTTGAAATCATATAGAGAGCATAAAAGTAACTTTTGAGTGGTGTTTGTTGTTGTCAACGAATGGTAATGGGCACTCTACCCCCCTTGTCAACCAGACTTCCTAAGAGCGGCTCCCATGAAGGACGTTATTTCTACCCAAGAGTAGATCATCCCTCTTATTCTCTTTTGTTTACAGATGTATATTTTTAAAAACTGGTTTGACACTCCTCCCCACCAATGCATACACAATCCATGGCTAACCGAATCCTCGGGTGCCTTCCAACAATCACATACCATGGAGGAGTGTCTATATTAAATTGTATAACACTTTGAAGCATAATAAATTTTTGCAAAACCATGTGAAGAGAATGATGATGAAAGTTGTAATTAATTGGGACTGGGCACCCCATTTGCCAGCTCTTTTTGCAAAGTTAATGGATAAGCGGATGTATATGCCACTAGTCTGGTTGTGAAAGTCTGGCTAAAAGCAAATGACAAGGTTGATATCCGTAACACCACATATTTCCTCATGAGCTAATAAACATTGACACAAATACGGGATAATAAGTTTTGAATAAAAGGTAGCACACGAAGTACTTGCTTGGAATGGCAGGAAATACCATGTAGTAGGCAGGTATGGTGGACACAAATGGCATGGGTTTTGGCTCAAGGTTTTGGATGCACGAGAAGCACTCCCTCTCAGTACAAGGCTTTGGCTAGCAAGGTTGTTTGAAGCAAACACAAGTATAAACTACGACAACAAGACGTATATAAAAACATATTGCAAGTATTATAAAACTCTACATTGTCTTCCTTGTTGTTCAAACACCATTACTAGAAAATATCTAGACCTTAGAGATACCAAACATGCAAACCAAATTTCAACCTGTTTTACGGTAGTTCTTCACTAATGGGTTTTAACTACATGATGTAAAAGCTTAAACATGATCTACTTGAGAGCTCAAAACAATTGCCAAGTACCACAACATACAAGATAACAATCCATAAGAGCATGTATATCTTTTCATTATACCATCTACCACATTTAGCATTTTCTGTTTCCAACCAAACACCAATCAACTTATTTAAAACATAAACTCTCCAAGTATTTAACAATGAAGCAAGAGTGTATAACATATGAGAACTAACAGCTCTGAACAAGAGATGCATGAAAAACAAGAACTGAAAGCATTGAAGTAACATAGAAGAATACTCAACAAATATAAGTGAAGAATACGAGTATTCATAAGAAAAAGCGGAGCGTGTCTCTCTCCCACAAAGGAATGCTAGGATGCATTTTATTCAGAGAATGAAAATAACAAAGCAAAAATAAAAACAAACAGACGCTTCAAGTAAAGCACATAAGATGTGTCAGAATTAAAATATAGTTTCACTAGAGAGGACCTGATAGTTTATTGATGAAGAAGGGGATGATTTGGGCATCCCCAAGCTTAGACGCTTGAGTCTTCTTGAAATATGCTTGGGTGTGACCCACGGGGGCATCCCCAAGCTTAGGCTTTTTCATCTTCTTGATCACATCATATCATCCTTCTCTCTTGATCCTTGAAAACTTCCTCCACACACCAAACTCAAAGTAGACTTCATTAGAGGGTTAGTGCATAATCAAAAATTCTCATATTCTGCATGAACACAATTGGTACCAATGCTACTGGATATTAGCTACAGCCACTTATACTTTATGGAACAAAAATATCCATTCAAAATAGCTAAAGAGGCATTGCAAAATAAATGGAAGAATCTGTCAAAAATAGAACAGTCCGCAAAGACGAATTTTTTTCGAGGCACTTAACTTGCTCAGATCAGAAAACTCAAAACTAATGAAAGTTGCGTACGTATCTGAGGATCCCGCACAAAAAATATCAGGTCATTTTGATTTTTCTGTGAATTCTTACGAATTAAACGGTGGACAGCAGAAAACTGTTCCTGCGCAGAAATCCAAATCTAGTATCAACTTCCTACTAGAGGCTTTACTTGACACAACAATGCGATAAAATAAAGATACAAAGGAGTTGCTACAGAGGTAGAAAAGTTCCTTGACACAACAAAATAAAATAACAGAAAAAACGTGGGTTGTCTCCCATAAGGGCTTTTCTTTAAAGCCTTTTAGCTAGGCAAGTAGATTTTTATGATGCTCTCATAAAGATGAGAGTTGAAAAACAAAGGAGAGCATCAAGAGGTAAAACATTAAACACATTTAAGTCTAACCCACTTCCTATCCAAAGGAATCTTGTAAAGAAACAAGTCATGAAGGCACAAAGCAACAAACATAACAAAGCAAAACAAGTGCAACTTCAAAAATTTCAACATAAAGAGAGGTGTTTTAGTACCATGAAAACTTCTACAACCATATTCTCCTCTCTCATAGTAGTTGCAAGTAGTACAAATAAATTCAACCATATAACCACAAGAATCATTCAACTTAGATAATATAGGCACATAAAGAGGATCATTAAATTTATTTTGAAATTCATTAGCATGCTTCCCTCTTTCAAAATAATTATTAAGATCAATATCAAGTTTAAGATCATGGTTGCAACAAAGATTTGGAACTAGAGACAATTGCAAACCACATAAGTATTTTTCAACATAAGCAAATTTCTCCTCCATGGTCTAACTAGGAGAATTCAAGAACAAAGTAGGACTCTCATGAGTAAGAGTACCATCACAAGCAGCAATTATATCTGTTTTATCCTCACATAAATAAGTAATAACTTCTAAACATAGAGGATTATCAATAAGCATAGGACCATCATCTAAAGCATTATCATATAACATATTTAAGCAACACTCCTCATTATCATCTATAAGTTCACTAGTAGCATCATGAATAAAATTAACAATATAACTATGAGACAAAATATTCTTATCACGAGCCACATGCATGAAATAATTATTACTCTCCACATAAGCATAGTCATTCTTATTAATTGTAGTGGGAGCAAATTCAACATAATAGCTATCATTATTTTGGCATATAAGTGGCATATTGTAATCATAATCATCAAATATAGGTGGCATATTGTAATCATAATTAATTTTCTCTTCAATAGTAGGTGGACTGGAAATATCATATTCATCATTGTAATCATCATATATTGGAGGCATAGTATCATCAAAGCAAATTTCCTCCTCTAAAGCTGGGGAGCTAAAAAGATCATTTTCATAGAAACTAGCTTCCCCAAGCTTAGACTTTTCCATAGCATTAGCAATAATGGTGTTCAAAGAGTTCATACTAATAACATTGCTACTAGCATGCAAATAAAGTTCCATAGTTTTTTAATTTTCTCTTCAAACACTTCATGTCCTAACTCAAGATAAATACTATAAAGCTCTCTAATATTTTTGTTGTTTTCCATTTAGCCTAACTAGTGAAATAAAAACAAGACACAAAAAGTAATAACTGCAGGATCTAAAGGAGATACCTTCCAACGCTTACCTCCCCGGCAACGGCGCCAAAAAATAGCTTGATGTCTACGCACGCTTCTATTCTCGTAGACAGTGTTGGGCCTCCAAGAGCAGAGGTTTGTAGGACAGCAACAAGTTTCCCTTAAGTGAATCACCCAAGGTTTATCGAACTCAGAGAGGTAGAGGTCAAAGATAACCCTCTCAAGCAACCCTGCAATTAAGATACAAGAAGTCTCTTGTGTCCCCAACACACCCAATACACTTGTCAGATGTATGGGCGCACTAGTTCGGCGAAGAGATAGTGAAATACAAGTAATATGGATGATTATAAGTAGTAATTGCAATCTGAAATAAAAATGGCAGCAAGCAAACATGTAGCAGAACTTGTTGTAAACGGTGTTTCGATGCTTAGAAACAAGGCCTAGGGATCATACTTTCACAAGTGGACACTCACAACAATGACATCAAAGCTGAATAATAAATACTACTCTTAAACACTCTCTTGTTGGATGATAAACACCATTCATTGTGTAGGGCTACAAGAGCACCCCCAAAGTCAGAGTAAACTAACACCACAGCGTCATAAAGGAATCACACACGGTGCACACACTGTCACCTTTACAACCGTGAATAACCCCGGAGTTCATATTAAAGTAACCTCTAGAGTGCATAATAGATAAAGAGTAACATAACATATTCAACTAGATTACAAAGCTCATGATCACATAAAGATCACACCATGGGAGAGAGAGATAAACCACATAGCTACCGGTAGAGCCCGCAGCCCCGGGGGAGAACTACTCACTCCTCATCGTAGGAGTCAGCAACGGCGATGGAGATGGCGGTGGAGTTGATGGAGATGGCTCCGGGGGCAATTCCCCGTCCCGACAGGGTGCCGAAACAGAGACTTCTGTCCCCCGAATTAGGGTTTTTGGTGGCGGCGGCGCAGCGGAACTCTTCTCGGGAAAAGGACTCCGTACGAAGGGTTTTCACGTCGGGGGGAATATATGGGCGAAAGGGCGATGTCGGTGGGCGCCCGAGGGGCCCACACCACGTGGCCGCGCGGCCGGGAAGGGAGCTGCGCCACCACATGGTGTGGCTGCCTTGTGGCCCCTCTCCGTCTCCTCTTCGGTGTTCTGGAACGTTCCGGGAAAAATAATAACTTTGGCGTTTGATTTGTCCAATTCTGAGAATATTTCCTTAACAGTTTTTCTGAAACCAAAAACAGCAGAAAACAGGGAAGTGGCACTGTGGCATCTTGTTAATAGGTTAGTCCCCGAAAATGCATAAAATGATATAAAAGCGTATATAAAACATGTAGCAATTGGTATAATATAAGCATGGAACATAAGAAATTATAGATACGTTGGAGACGTATCAGCGTGCGGGGATCGAGTGAGCTAGGAAGAAGAATAGGTGCGGGGGGAGAGAGAGAGAAGAATAGGTGCGGAGAGAGAGAGAGCAGAGGCGTGCGGGGAGAGAGAGAGGCTGACTTTTCTGTGGCTGTGCGTGGTCACACGTCGTGAGAGGATAGGATAGGATAGGGTAGAGAGAGAATATAGATCTAGATCTGAGATCTGATTTTTCTGTGGCATTTTCTATGGTGCATGTAGCTGTATGCGCCACAGAAATCCTGACTTTTGTGGCGCATGCAGCCACATGCGCAACAGAAATTTGACTTTCTGTGGCGCATGTGGCTGCATGCGCCACAGAAAGACATATTTTTGTGGCGCGTGTAACTTTAGTGCGCCACAGAATTTCAAAATTCTGTGGCCCATGTAAAACAATGCGCCACAAAAATAATTTATGTGGCGCACGCTTTTTGGTGCGCCACAAAAAGGGGTTCACCTATAAGTGTTTTCCTACTAGTGGTATCACTCGCCCTCGCAGCCGCAAAACAGCACCCTATCGCCTCCCACTAGCGCCGCCGCGACACGATCCAACGACATGGCCGGAAGCTGGAGGCGCACCGAAAACGTGGCGGCGAACGGCTTCGCGCCGCGCACCCTCCTTGTCGAGTAGGCGGAAGCAATCCGGGAAAACGGCTACCCGGTGTCTCCCGACATATGGGCCTCGGGGCGCTGGGCTATATACATGGGCGGCATCTCGGTACCACGGCCGCTGGTGCCGAAGAACCAGTTCTTCCACGCCCGCGCCATCTAGAACTTCTACAACGTGTTCATGTTGGAGCAACGCAAGGACCCGCCATGGGACCCGAACCAGACGACGAGCAACGAGAGCTACGAGACGGTGTTTCAGCATCTCTTCGAGGAGGACATAACAGTTGGGACGGCTCTGGAGCGCCGCCGTGGAACAACAACGCCGTCGGGCGCGACGCGTTTTGGGGCGTGCTCGGGCGCACGCTCGACGCCGTCATGGAACACATCCGCAACGACGGATCCCTGCTCCCGACGGCCACGGTTACTCCTCCTCCGCCGGTCTGAGCACCGCGCACTCGGGCGCCTTCTGTCTCCTCCCGCTCGGCGTCGTCTTCATTGCGCTCTGGAGCCTCCTCCTACTCCCCTCCCGCACGATCCCTCTACTCATGTCAAAGCCGACGCAGATGAATGTGAAGGTGTGATGCTCTCGCAACGTTGGGCTACCCCAAGAGGAAGGTGTGATGATGTAGTAGCAGCAAGATTTCCCTCAGTTGTGAAACCAAGGTTATCAATCCAGTAGGAAACTAGGATTCTTCAGGAGGTTGTTCGTGGCGCCGTTTACGATTACCAACGCGGAACCTGCACACAACACAAACAAGAAATTTTGCCCCAACTTGACAGTGAGGTTGTCAATCTCACTGGCTTGCTGTAACAAAGGATTAAACGTATGGTGTGGAAAAGGATGTTTGTTTGAAGAGAATGAAAGAGGGTCCACAGTTCACTAGTGGTGTCTCTCCATAAATAATAATAACATACATGCGGGTAAACAAATTACAGCTGGGCAATTGACAGAATAAAGAAGTGCATAATGATGCATATACTATAGTTATGATGTCTAGTGTGAAATTCATTTGGGCATTACAACAATATACATAGACCGTTCCAGCCGCATCTATGACTAATAATCCACCTTCCGGTTAGCATCCGCACCCCTTTCAGTATTAAGTTGCAAGCAACAGATTATTGCATTAGGCAATGTGTGTAATGTAAGTAATACAAATATCCTTAGACAAAGTACTACTGTTTTATCCCTAGTAGCAACAGTACATCTACAATCTTAGAGGTTGCTGTCACTCCCCCAGATTAAATAGAGACATGAACCCACTATCGAGCATAAATACCCCCTCTTGGAGTCACAAGCATCTACTTGGCCAGAGCATCTACTAGTAACGAAGAGCATGCGAGATCATAAATAACGCACTCACAAGATAAATTATGAAGAAATAACATAGTACTCAATATTCATCGGATCCCAGCAAACACAACATGTAGTATTACATAAAGATGATCTTGATCATGATAGGCAGCTCACAAGATCTAAACATGGTAGCACAAGAGGAGAAGACAACCATCTAGCTACTGCTATGGACTCGTAGTCCAAGGATGAACTACTCACGCATCAGTCCGGAAGCGGGCATGGTGATGTAGAGCCCTCCGGTTATGATTCCCCTCTCCGGCAGGGTGCCGGGAAGAGGTTCTGAACCCTCCCGAACTAGGGTTGACGACGGCGGCGGCTCTGGACTTCGTGGAGGAAAAAGGTTCGCGTCCTAGGTCTTGTATTTCAGGGGGGTATTTGTAGGCGAAAGGGCGAAGGCGGTGGAGGCTCGAGGGCCCCACACCATGTGGCCGCGCGGCCAGGGGGACCCGCGCCGGGACATGGTGTGGGCCCCTTGTGGCCCTCCTCAGTGTCCTATTCGGTGTTCTGGAAGCTCCCGAGAAAAATAGGGACTTTGGCTTTTGTTTCGTCCAATTCCGAGAATATTTCCTTAACAGTTTTTCTGAAACAAAAAACAGCAGAAAACAGGGAACTGGCACTGTGGCATCTTGTTAATAGGTTAGTCCCAGAAAATGCATAAAATGATATAAAAATGTATATAAAATATGTAGCAAGTGGCATAACATAAGCATGGAACATAAGAAATTATAGATACGTTGGAGACGTATCAAGGTGGAGCCGGGGCCGTCGACGCTCCTCGCCGAGCTCATCGTGGCGCAGGCAGGCGTCGACGACGACGCCATCGCGCAGGCCGTCACCGCCGCGTCCATCGACGATGTGCCGCCACTCGACCTTGCCTCTACCTGCGCGTGGTCGGCGCTCGAGCACGCCAAGTCCAAGGGCGTGCCCCTATGTCGACCTCACCGATGACAGCCCCGGCGCAGGACCTAGCCGCCGCGTCAAGGAGGAGGACAACGGCGCAGAGACCAGCAGCAGCGCCGGTGCCGGCTTCAGGAAGGAGAAGGACCCTTACGTGGTCTTCAACTACCGCTGCTATTAGATATAGGTTTAGTTTAAATTTCGTTAAATTTTATTCTTATTCAAATATGTAAAAATATACTAAGTTTTGAAAGAAATCTTTCAAGTTTATATTTTACAAAAGAAAATGTACGCCACGAGTGGGGAGCAACGACGTCCATATGCAAAATGTCGTCTGGACGGTGCCATTGGATGCCACGAGTGGAGAGGCTCTAAGACCTTGAGAAGTGTTGTGCTAAATGACCTTACACTAGTAGAAAACAGGTTAACAGTCCCGGTTGGTAAGGGCCTTTAGTCCCGGTTTACCAACCGAGACTGCGGAATCGGGATTAAAGGCCCCAACCTATAGTCGCGGTACGTTCTGCAACCGGGACAAATAGGCATCCACGTGGGCGCGCAGGCGAGCTGCTCGGCGATGACCTTTTATCCCGGTTTGTATAACAAACCGGGACTAAAATTTCGAGGGGTTTTAGGTTTTAGGATTTTTTATTTTGTTTTCTGTTTTATTTATGATTTAAACTATTATTTGAACGCTACAATTACACACATCGATGCATATATTATATGAAGTGTCTAACGAGAATAGATCCATATATTACATATACAACGAGACTCGTATCAAGTTAAACATGTATCATATATATACATGAGTGTCGTCCCAACACGATCATTACATCAAAATCATTATTTACGTTTTATATTGTATTCTCCTGTTGGGGCTATGACCTCGTCAAGCAGAAATCCACAAAATTCCTCTTGAATTCCTCTAGAGCGTTGATATGCAGTGAGATGCTCTCGTTGATTCATTTGCTGGATATATCAAGAGAAGACGGTCAATATAAATACATCAAGAGTTAAATTGTGAATTGATATGTAAATGCTTTAGGTACCACCATATCCAGCCGCTTATTGACATAGATGCGCATATACTCGCAAACGTAATATCCACATAGATTTGTCGCCGGTGGCTGTCTCTCGCACTTTACGAAAATAGAGTTCATCAAGTAATAATCAAGCATGACAATCCGATATTGAAACTAGAACTAAACAGAGTACTCTACTTACGTCGATTAGCTGAAAGGTCAGCTCTGGTTTAAATTGACCTTCTCCGGCACGTTTTATGAACCGCTTCCATACCCTGCCCCGGCAAAGAAAATGAATAAAGAATATATTCATAACTGGAACTCAGGAAATGAAGAAAAGAGGCCAATATATATAGTACCTCTGGAGCATTTCAATAATGTTCCAGTACTCCGTCATGGGTCAATGTAATGAGTCCTCGATCTGAACTTTCCCCAAGTCAATTTCAATGTTGAAGAGAATCCAGTGGTAGCTGCACACATCAGCACATAGAAGAGAATTCAGTAAATATTAAGTCTCTAGCTAACTCATCAACATCGAGTACGAGGAAAAATGAACGTGTAACACTCTAACATGAAGTTGTACGGAAACAATATGCTCTTCTTGAAATGTTGTTTCTCCAAAAAATTGATCAAGTTCTTCTCCGTTTCCTCCGGCTTTGTTTTTAAGGTATGTATATGAACTCGATCTGGGTCAACGACTTTCCTCCTACACCGAGAATCTTCATTCTGCATAGTAGCGTACAAAAGAATGTAGTGAGGACAATTATATTATAGGAAAATGATACGAGATTAGGTTTAGAGATAAATTAATCACTTACAAACAATAGCAGCTGACGATAGATTTGTCGAGGGCCCTCTGGTTGAATAACTGAAAGAGTTCGTCAAAGTCAATATGGATCGTCTGTTTTCACATGAAGTAATGCTCATCTCTAACTTGAACAGACAGTATCTCATCCCCGTCTGCTAAGGCATCCTTATACCATTTATGTAATGCTCGCATTCTTGTAGGTAGGTTGGCCCAGTCCTCCTTCGTGACCAGATCCTTCCCAAGGCGAAATTGCAATGCCTCGGGAGCCACGTCGACCTCTACCAAACCCACCATTTCTTCGTAGGTCAGACCAGGAATCTCATACCCTTCTGGTATCACAATCTTGGATGCCACCTTCAGCGGAGCGATCGATTGTTCTTTCTGTTGTCCAAGCTGCGCAACGTCGCGTCTCTTCTGCTTTCTTTCCTCCAGCCCCTTATTATATGCCTTGTCAATAACACGATCATAGTCCGATAGTAAGTTTAAAACATATTGTGGTGGTTGACAAAGGTTTTTCCTAAAGTACTCTCTTGTTTTCGGATCAATTGGTACGTCTGGCACGATTTCCACGGGGATCTTATGGTAAGAAAACTTGGGAGGACTCTTGGGGACCTTTGGAAGCGGCGACAATTTCGCCTTAGTAGGCGGAGGCGGGCACTTAGTCAAGTTACCCCACTTGACTTGACTGATCTTCCGCTTTCCCTCCCCGTACTTATTGGGCGGAGGCGAAGATTCATGTGGCGAAGGTTCAGGCTGCTGACGCGGCGGCGAAGATCGAGGTGGAGTCATGTAGGTGTCGTCGTCGTCCCTATCGAAGTTCAATGCGTCGAGCCTGGAAATATGATGTATTTCTTTTTCCATAAAATGATTCCATGCCTGACTTCTCCCAGGGTCGCCTCCCCTTCAGGGCCAGGGTGGTCAATCTCCAATGTCTCGCATCCAGGTACAATTTCATCCACCCTGACACGAGCATACCCAGCTGGAACCTCAGGATCAACTTTTAAAGCAAAGCCGACGGCCACCTTCACGGATATGTTCTTCATTGGCTGGTGCAGCTCACAATCAGTCTTATCTTTGATATTATCCACGGGGTAGCGATCCATCGGTGACGCATCGACTTCTCCATCATCGTCATGCAACCCCGTGGAAGCCACACTGCTTCTCCGGTTAGATGGGCCGTCAGCTGCAGGATCTATGTAAATCTGATTGCCCTCTGGACAGCTTGAAAATTGCTCCTGCATCTTCGTATACATCGCAAAGAGCAGCTCGTTCCTTTCTTCCACCTTCTTCAGTCGGTCTGCCACCTGTTGCTCCTTCCTCTTCGTTGCTCTCGCTCGGCTTCTATAAGTCTTATAGTCCTCATGAAACCCCATCTTCCAAGGAACACCTCCATAGCCTCGTGTTCGTCCTCCCTTCTCAGGATTTCCGAGTGCCTTTGTCAGCTCGTCGTACTCTCTATCCGGAATGAACGTTCCCGCCTCCACCTCGGCTACTGCTTTTTTAAGATCATCGAAGGGAGTCAACACTGCTTTCTTCATCGTATCACGAAGAACCAACTCCCCTGTTTCCTTCTCCAACGTCATACCATGCGCCATTAGGAAATTTCCTGCTCTCTCGGCCACTTTCTCCGTTGCTGGAGTTAGACATTTTGCCTTAATTTCAGCCTTAAGTTTATCCCACTTAGGCACGGCAGTCCTGTAGCCACCTGGCCCCAAATTATGATGGTATACCTTTTTCTTGGCATTATCCGCATTCTTTTTAGACCTATCAAGAGCTTCTTCCGATTCCTTGTACGTCTTGAAATCATCCCAGTGAGCACGTAACCTCTATTCTGTTTCCTTAAACTCTAGAGTAATTTTCCCACTCTTGACATACTTCGCCCACAATCTTTTCTTGTGGTTCTGGAATTGTTTGGCCATCTTCTTCAGGATCCACACCTTGACTTTGGCCTTCAAGGCTGTTGTTTGCTCCTCGGTGTCCATCTTCGGCAGAGTGAAATGTGATATCAGCTTGTCCCAAATAGAATTTTTTAATTCGTTAGAGACAAAACTTATTCCATCAGCTCTTGGCTTCTTCCATTCTCGACAGGTGATCGGGATCATGTCCCTAACAAGAACTCCTGCTTGATTATAAATGCCGTCACGCTGTTTTTGGGCTCCAAAGGTTCCCCATCGGCACTGACTATGTCAATAATCATATGTGTCTTCTCGTCCCACTTTTTGGTCGGGCCCCGTAACCTTGAAGTGGAGGACTAAAAAACATTCATTAAATATATGCTCAATGTGGAGGTCTATATATATAATGAGCAGAGACTTAAATATATACATCGGAGGACTTGGTTGAGGGCCCAGCGCTAGCATCGACATCAATACTTGTTTGCGGGTTGCGTATGTTTTGTTCTTCTAACTGATCATCCCACAACCCATAACCATCTTCATTCAGATACTGTGAGCCGTCATCTACCTGATGATCTTCTTGGCCTTCCCGATCATCTCTACCGCTGTGGTCTAAGCAATACTAAACAATATTTATAGTAAGCTATACTAGCAATACTAAAACATTATTTATACTAAAACCTATACTAGCAATACTAAAATAATATTTATACTAAGCTATACTAGCTATACTAGCAATACTAAAACAATATTTATACTAAGCTATACTAGCAATACTAAAACAATATTTATACTAAAGCTATACTATACAAATACTAAATACTAAACCTAATTGGGACTAAATTGAACAAATTAGTCCTAATTGCTAAATTTACCACCTTTCCTAACACATCACTATGTCCATTTAACTAAAATTCAACCTAAAGCAACTAATTCAACCTAATCAACTAAAATTCAACCTAATTAAACAACTAAAATTTAACCTAATCAACTAAAATTCAACCTAATGAACTAAAATTCAACCTAACAACTAACTCAACGTGCTCACCGTGGGGGGCTCGGTGTTCGCCGGTGAGGGAGCTACGTCGAGCGGCGAGCTCGGTGGCGGCGGTGAGGGAGAGGAAGAGCGGGCGCGGCGGCCTCCTCGACAACGGTGAGGAAGAGCGGCGCGCGGCGGCGACTCCTCGTGCGGCAGCGGACGGCGAAGGGAGCAGACGGCTGATGCACACGGTGGGTGTGTTGTTGGGAGACCCCAAGAGGAAGGTATGAAGTAGTGCAGCAGCAAGTTTCCCTCAGTTGTGAAACCAAGGTTATCGAACCAGTAGGAAATAATGAATTCCCCCGAGGTGTCAACGGCGCCAGAAAAGTCTGCGACGTAGGTGACGTGGAACCTGCACACAACACAATCAAGATACTTTGCCCCAACTTAACGGTGAGGTTGTCAATCTCACCGGCTTGCTGTAACAAAGGATTAAACGTATGTGTGGAAGAAAGATGTTTGTTTGCAGAAAGTAACAGGTTTGCAGTTTGTGGTTTATCGGATTAAAGAGAAGGACCGGGGTCCACAGTTCACTAGTGGTGTCTCTCCATAAATAATAATAACATTCATGCGGGTAAACAAATTACAGCTGGGCAATTGATAGAATAATGATGAGCAAACCAATGCATATACCAACGTTATGATGTCTAGTGTGAGATTCATTCGGGCATTACAACAATATACATAGACCGTTCCAACCGCATCTATGACTAATAATCCACCTTCCAGTTAGCGTCCGCACCCCTTTCAGTATTAAGTTGCATGCAACAGATTATCGCCTTAAGCACTGTGTGTAAAGTAAGTAAGTAACATCATCCTTAGACAAAGTACTACTGTTTTATCCCTAGTAGCAACAGTACATCTACAACCTTAGAGCTAGCTGTCACCACCCCAGATTTAATAGAGACATGAACCTACTATCGAGCATAAATACCCCCTCTTGGAGTCACAAGCATATACTTGGCCAGAGCATACACAAGTAACGGAGAGCATGCAAGATCATTAAATAACACACACATGATATATTATGAAGCAATAACTTTAGTACTCAATATTCATCGGATCCCAGCAAACACAACATGAAGTATTACATAACGGTGATCTTGATCATGATAGGCAGCTCACAAGATCTAAACATGATAGCACAAGAGGAGAAGACAACCATCTAGCTACTGCTATGGACCCGCAGTCCAAGGGTAGACTACTCACGCATCAGTCCGGAGGCGGTCATGGCGACGTAGAGGCCTCCGGTAACGATTCCCCCTCCCGGCAGGGTGCCGGGGAGGAGTTCTGATCTCTCCCGAATTGGTGTTGACGACGGCGGCGGCTCGGGACCCGTGGAGGAAAATATGAACACCGTACTAGGGTTTTTGGTCGAAGGGGTATTTGTAGGCGAAAGGGCGAAGGCGGTGGAGCTCCGTGGGCCCCACACCACCTCCTCGCGCGGCCAGGGGGGCTCCCGCGCCTGGGGGTGGTGTGGGCCCCTCGGGCTCCGTCTTCGACTCCTCTTCGGTGCTCTGGAACGTTCCCAAATAAAAACTGACTTCTAAAAAGAAATCGTCCAATTCCGAGAATATTTCCTTAAGTACTTTTCTGAAACCAAAAACAGCAGAAAACAGGGAACTGGCACTGTGGCATCTTGTTAATAGGTTAGTCCCAGAAAATGCATAAAACTATATAAAATGCATATAAAACATGTAATAACTTGGTATAATATAGCATGGAACATAAGAAATTATAGATACGTTGGAGACGTATCAACGGCGGCGCGAGAATCCGGCAGCCTGGCGGCGTCGAGAGTCTCCTTAGCGCTAGGTCCCGGTTGGTGGCTCCAACCGGGATCAAAATCTGGGCATTTATACCCCAGGACCTTTAGTCGCGGTTCGTGGCTCGCACCGCGACTAAAGGGGGGCCTATAGTCCCGGTTGGAGGATCAAACCGCGACCCAGGGAATTTTTCAACCGCTCCGCTTTCGCGCGCAGTGCTACCACTTTAGTCGAGGTTCGTGGCACCACCCGCGACCTAAGGTGTGTTTTTTTGCGCCAAAACTCATTTTTTTTTCATTTTGCACGTTCAAAAGAGTTTAAATATACATTTTGAATAACTTCTGAATATATTTTAGAATTTGACAAAACTTTCAATATGAAATGTGTTTGAATTTGACTAACTAATATAAAACTATTTTCTGTTTTCTATAATAATTATTTTAACTATTTTAAAAACAGTTTGGATATGAATTTGAAGAACTTATGTATATTATGGAATTTGATAAAACTTTCAATATGAAATGTGTTTGAATTTGACTAACTAATATAAAACTATTTTCTGTTTTCTATAATAATTATTTTAACTATTTTAAAAACAGTTTGGATATGAATTTGAAGAACTTTTGTATATTTTGGAATTTGAC
Source organism: Poa annua (assembly GCA_026929855.1). Taxonomy (NCBI): domain Eukaryota; kingdom Viridiplantae; phylum Streptophyta; class Magnoliopsida; order Poales; family Poaceae; genus Poa; species Poa annua. Next base: position 11,947,470 of record CM049433.1, on the reverse strand, counting down.
AAAACTTTCAATATGAAATGTGTTTAAATTTGACTAACTAATATAAAACTATTTTATGTTTTCTATAATAATTATTTTAACTATTTTAAAAACAGTTTGGATATGAATTTGAAGAACTTTTGTATATTTTGGAATTTGACAAAACTTTCAATATGAAATGTGTTTGAATTTGACTAACTAATATAAAACTATTTTTTCTTTTCTATAATAATTATTTTAACTATTTTAAAAACAGTTTGGATATGAATTTGACTAACTAATATAAAATATTTTAAAAATAGTTTGGAGTTGTTGGATCAGCATTATCACTTTCAAACCGGGACTAGAGAAGCACATGGATCGTGTGTTTCTTTCAAGCACTTGTGAGCCGTTAGATCAGGGGTGTGTTTCTTTTGAGGGCTTGTGAGCTGTTGGAACAACACTATCACTTCCGAACCGGGACTAAAGAAGCACACGTACGGATCGTGTGTTTCTTTCAAGCAATTGTGAGCCGTTGGATCAGGCTACGAAGAGATATCCTTTTGTGGATGGCAAAGGTCAGGATGCCCTTTTGTGGGTGACAGTGGCCAAGATGCCTCCCCTGGTGATGCTATAAATAGGCGCCCAGACCTTCTGTACAATCCAGGCAAAGGCAGAGGACTCCTCTAGGAACCAGCTTCTCGAAGATGTCCTTGTGAGCATACTTAGGACATCTTCGAGAGGCTGGACTTAGAAGCATTCTCTTGTGACGTAGGAGGAGGAAGCAGACATGTCTAAGCTAGCTATGTCCCGAAGTGGACCGAGGTGATCTAAGACCGACATATGCCTATGTCGGGAGGAACTGACATATATATGCCTATGTCTTGTGATCTGTTTTTCTCTTGTGTGCAGGGAGAACCATCTACCGAGGATAATGCGGCATAGTCATGCCGGGTCATGAAGGAGCATCCGGCATATCCATGTCGGGTAAGAAGAGAGGCCGACATATCATATGTCGAAGCGGAAGTCAAGGGCAGGGTCACATCCCGCCTGACACGGAGACGTGACCGAGCGGATGTCGCGGGTACGATGGGACTATTCCCACCTAACCGCTAACCACCAATGGTCATGAGGAGGTACCAGGGATGATTCCGGTGCTTGGCAATATCTAGAGAAGAAGAGAAGAGAGAAGAGAGTGTTCATCATCTCGTAGCTCCAAACTTCCTCGATCGTGAGTTCATCTCCCTAGGAGATTCATACAGCTCAAGGAGCATCTTGTAACACTTATGGTATACATCTATAGAGAGACACAAGCAGGAGTAGGGGTTTTTTGAATGCATTGGGTCAATGTCACATACATATGATTTTTTGAATTCTAAACCTATATTAACAACGATATTAAAATTTAAGCAATAATAATTGTTAACAAATAACAAAAAAAATGAATTTTGTTTCTGTACGTATTAGCGCTGTGCATAACCAAATTTGCGGTTTTTTCAGTTAGTGGGTTAAGGTTTAGGTTAGCAAAAATGCTAACCGTATGGCAGTCGGTTATTTCGGTTTTAAACCCAAAAAACCATTGGTTTAACCGAAATAACCGAAAGCACAAACACAATAAAGAATTACACTCTGGACGGCCTCATATAAACTGCTATATATGATATAAGATGGATATTAGCAAAAGACCATAGCGACCATACTGGTTACGAAGCGTACGCTAATGTTTCAAGCCCTTAGGTGTTGAGTTCAAGTCCCAGTTTTGCGCTTTTCTTTTACAATGGTTGAAATTTTATTGTTTTTTATCTCTTATATTTTTCAACACGTCAAATTTTATCATATAAAATATAAAATTTAAATATTTGACCATAGAAGTTATTTGTTAATCTAAAATTTGCGTCAACTTTGGTTAGTTGGTTATTACCGAACGCGCAGCCGGAGTACGTATGATCCATATAAATCGGATGGAAAATAAAATCCATAAAATCATATTAATCTCTATAATTCATAAAGATTAATTAGAAATGGAAATATTTATATTAATAAACCGGTAACCGGTAAGAATCCAAACATTTCGAATACATGCTGATCAACCGAATTGACCGAATATATGAGATCGAATAGAAACGGGAGCACACGCACAACGGTTTACTAATTATACCACTTCTGTGCAATCTCAAAACCGAGGCGAGCGTCCAGAGCGGCATACACGATTTTATCGTCGCTCAATGGAACCTTGCCCCATCCAGAATTCATGTCTTCATCTTCGTCGTCGCCCTTGATATTTTTCTTGTCCTTCTTTTTCTTCTTCATCTCAAGTTTGGTCCCAAGTACAGCATTGAAGAGAGCATACAGGCTCGGAATAGGATTGCCGGTTGTATTCCGCTGGCTATCCCTCTTGAGGTCGACCGCGGACGGAATTGTTATTCCGTAGTAGCGCAGCATCCGCACATCATTGTGGATAGCCGCGCCAAAGAAGTTGATGGTATGGTCACCTAAGAAATCCACAAGGAGCTTCGGGACCCGATCAGCCCTGCAAATCTGGAAAACAAGAACTTCATCCGCCACCGAGAGTTGAATTACGGCGGCGCGCTGCTTATCCTCGAGTGCAAGATCTCTCTGGCGCCCTGGAAGTGGGTCGGTGAACTCGCAGTCGAATCCGACTCTCTTGGTTGGTGAGGCGTCGAGAATCTTCTTCACGTTGCGGATCCACCACTTCACGCGCCATGCACGGAGGGTGAACCATATCTTCAACTCCATGTCCATGTCTTGATTGGTGATGTGGTAGAACCGGGAAGAAGGGACGCGCGCGAGTGGCTCCATTTGAAGAGAGAGGGATTAGAATAGATTGTGTGTGTTTAGGCCATGGATTACTGTAGCTTTTATAGGATGGAGAGGGAGGCCGACGGTCGGAGCAGGGAAACCGGCGGCGGCGGTGCATCGTCTTCGACTTCCAGCGGGATTAATTCCGCCGTGTATCAACGCTTTGAACGATCAACTTCCAAAGCGCATTATCGCCACGATCGATCAACTTCCAGTGCGCGATCACACGCTGCACATTAGTCCCGGTTTTAGCCACGAACCGGGACAAATACCTTTAGTCCCGGTTGGTATTAGAAACCGGGACTAAAGGTTCCTCTGGAACCGGGACTAAAGGGTTCCGTGCACGTGATGCCGTCCCAGCGGTTCGAACCGCGACTATTGGGGTCATTAGTCGCGGTTCCAGCCTTGACCGGGACTAAATGTGCCCAGAGCTCAAAACCGAAGGCACGTTTTCTACTAGTGTGACCAACTGCAACAAAGTTCCAAAGGTTTGTGTTTGATGCTAAATTTGGAACAGATGGGTATTGACTTCGTTCCATCCATCAAGCTTATCGACCCTGATTTTCAAAGCTTGGCAAGTAGAGATGGAGGTGCCGTTGTTACTTACCCATTCCCAAAACAAGAGTCTTAAGGTTGGCAAATATGTCTAGATGGAGTAAGTGGGACCGGGAGGAGGAGCAGGACAAAGCCATGGCCTTACCTGCTTTGGCGGATCTCACAATTATAAAGTCCAGGCTGACATATCTGCCCTCAGGACTTGCCAGACACAACAGGTATAATCTGAGAACTTTGTCTCTATGGGGTCTCACTGTCCTGGCATCTGTAGATAATTTATCTGCAGTCGGGAGTTTCGATGTGCTCTACTGCCCCAAGCTCAAGAAGATCAGTAGCTTCTCCAAGTTGCGGAAGATCTCAATCAGGCCTCTTTTGGTAAAAGTGTATTAGAGAGTATTTGGGTGTATTTTCCCAAGGGGTTTGGGTGAAAACACTTCTATCACCCAAAACACTTTGTCACACCACAATCCTCTTCCTCATCAATACTCTCCATTTTTTCATCTATTTGGAAGGCATTAATAATTCCGACTCCCACTTTACCCACCTTGTTTGTTCACGCGGGCAAGAACCACAAAAACATGAAGCGCATAATGACCTTTCTTCTTTTAATTAGTACGATTAGATCCACTGCTCCTTCAATTGTATCGCTCTAATTTCAAGGCGTCCGCCATGGCCGGACCAACGAGCTCAGGCGGGCTCAATTTTGGCCGCCATGGCCGCGACCTTGAGTTACCTTCACTAGACATGGCATGATTTCGAGCAGATAGTGCCTATCGTAGCCGCGACCGAGATGGGGGATTGGGGGCGACCGTTGATACGTCTCAAACGTATCTATAATTTCTTTTGTTCCATCCTTATATTATATTAATTGCTACATGTTTTATATACACTTTATATCATTTTTATGCATTTTCTGGGACTAACCTATTAACAAGATGCCACAGTGCCAGTTCTCGTTTTCTGCTGTTTTTTATTTCAGAAAAGTTGTTCTTGAAATATTCTCGGAATTGGACGAAACAAATTGAAAGTCCCTATTTTTTCCGACACGTTCCAGAAGTCCGAAGAGGAAACGAAGGAGGGCACCGAGGCGGCCACACCACATGGTGGCGCGGCTCCCCCCTCTTCCGCCCCACCACATGGTGTGGACCCCTCGGGCGCCCACCGACATCGCCCTTTCGCCTATATATTTCCCCCGACGTGAAAACCCTAAATGAATCCGTCATATTCCACGAAAAGTTCCGCAGCGCCGCCGCCATCGAAGACAAGTTTCGGGGGTCAGAAGTTCCTGTTCCGGCACCCTGCCGGGCCGGGGATTGATCCCCGAAGCCATCTCCATCGACTCCACCGCCTCCACTTCGTCTCCATGATGGTTTGTGAGTAGTTCCCCCATGGACTGGGTTCTTGGCTGTAACTTGTTGGTACTCTCTCTCCCATGTACTTCAATACAATGATCTCATGAGCTGCCTTACATGATTGAGATCCATATGATGTAATCGGTGTTGTGTTTGTTGGGATCCGATATATTGTTATATTATGATCAGTCTATGCATCAAAGTTTGTGAAGTTATTGTTGCTGCAATCTTGTTGTGTTTAATGCTTGTCACTAGTGCACGAGTGGCATGATCTTAGATTTAAGCTCTATAATTGTTGCTTAGATTGTATCTACAAGTTGTTTGCACATGTCCTTGTCCGGAACCCGAGGTCCCAAAGTGACAGAAATTGGGATAACCAGAGGGGATGGCTTTGATATGAGGATCACATGTTTTCACCAAGTGTTAATGCTTTGCTCCGGTGCTCTATTAAAAGGAGTACCTTAATTACCAGTAGTTTCCCTTGAGACCTCGCTGCAAACGGGCTGGTAGGACAAAAGATGTTATGCAAGTTTCTCATTGCGAGCACGTATGACTATATATGGAAAACATGTCTATATGATTAATAGATTGGATGTTCTATCTTAATGCTATTTCAATTCTGTCAATTGCCCAACTGTAATTTGTTCACCCAACACTTGTTCTTCGAGAGTTACCACTAGTGTAGATAGCTGGGAACCCCGGTCCTTCAGTCATCATCATTGCTCTACAGTCAACTACGCACTTGAATATTTTCTTGTGTCATTGCCTCTGTGTTACTGCTATTGCTACTGTGTTACTATTACTATTACTCTCATATTAGTGCTGCTTTCACATCACCCCTGTTACTATTGCTTTTCCAGGTGCAGCTGAATTGACAACTCCACTGTTAAGGCTTATAAGTATTCTTTGTCTCCCCTTGTATCGAATCAATAAATTTGGGTTTTACTTCCCTCGAAGACTGTTGCGATACCCTATACTTGTGGGTTATCAAGACTATTTTCTGGTGTTGTTGCCGGGGAGCATAGCTCTACTCATAAGTTCACCTGGGGAGTACACTCTACCTCTCTCTGTGTTTTTATTTTATTTTGTCTTGTCTAGTTTATTTGTGGTTAGTTTATTTTCGTTTAGTTGTGTTTTGTTTAGTTTACTTTTTGTCTAGTTTATTTTCTTCTTATTTTTTTCTTATATACCCGAAAAACCATAAACATTTAAAAAACTGAAAATCTAAAAAACTGTTGTTATGGAAGAACATGCTAGAACCTCTATGGAACTTAAAGAATTATTTATAAAGTATAGAGAATCATATAAGGGGAAAGTCATGAGAGGCGTGTTAAAAAAGTTGAATACAATTGCTGAAATTTTGCTTAAACGCCATGATATAAATTGCTGCTCTGAACAGGATACTAAACATCTTAAATTCCAATGTGGCTTTAGTAAAGAAGCTTTAATTGTGAACTATCATTGGAATAACTATATTCATCTTGGATTTGAAGAAGTAGAACAACTGGTTTTATTTATGGGAGCTTCTGAAATAGAATCCTTCATGTCTAAAAATTATGAAACCTGTGTTGCTTGTAATAACCTTAAAGATTATGTCTCTTCTATACTTGATTATTGCATAGAAAATTTCAGCAATAATTGTTATATCATTGATTATAAAGAGAGACTCAGTCATGCACAAGAATGTATCCGCAATTTGCAGGACCTGTGGAAGAAGAGATTGCTGAACCTGAAAGCTCATTAGATGAAAAAGAGGAGGAGAGTGATGAACAAAAGGAGGAAGAATGGATTAGCTACACATGCCTACCTTCTAATGAGAGTAACTCTTTATCTCTTACACTATTTGATTGTCCCCCAAGCTTACCAAAGGAGGATGAATGTTATGTTCCTATGGACTCTCTTGAAATATTCCCTATGAGTAAAACTTGTGAGAATAATTATGTTACTGTTATCTATGATAATCCATGCTATTTTGATAAATCTTATGATAATCCTTTATTTGTGCCTAATTTCGAAATGCATGGTAATAAGAAAGTTTGTTTAGAAAATGTTTATGATAAAGCTCTAGATGATGGTCATATACTTATTGATAATCCTCTATATTTAGAAGTTGTTACTTATTTATGTGAGGATAAAAATGATATAATTGCTGCTTGTGATGGTACTCTTACTCATGAGAGTCCTACTTTGTTCTTGAATTCTCCTAATTACACCATGGAGGAGAAATTTGCTTATGTTGAGAAATAATTATGTGGTTTCCAATTGTCTCTAGTTCCAAATCTATGTTGCAGCCATGGTCTTAAACTTGATATTGATCTTAATAACTATTTTGATATAGGGAAGCATGCTAATGAATTCCAAAATAAACTTAATGATCCTCTTTATGTGCCTATATTATCTAAATTGAATGATTCTTGTGGCTATATGATTGAATTTATTTCTACTACTTGCAACTATTATGAGAGAGGAGAATATGGTTGTAGAAGTTTTCATGGTACTAAAACACCTCTCTATATGCTAAAAGCTTTGAAGTTATTCTTGTTTTATCTTCCTATGCTTGTCAGTTTGTTCTTTGTGAATTTATTTGTGTACAAGATTCCTATGCATAGGAAGTGGGTTAGACTTAAATGTGTTTTGAATTTACTTCTTGATGCTCCTTTTGCTTCATTTTTTTATTTTCATGACAGCATCATTAAAACTATCAAGCCTAGCTAAAAGACATTAAAGAAAAGCGCTCCTGGAAGACAACCCGTGTTTTATTTCTGTATTTTTCCTTTTATTTGAGTAAAGGAGCTTTCTTACTTCTGTAACAACTCCTTTGTATCTTTATTTTACCGCATTTTTGTGCCAAGTAAAGTCTCTGGTAGAAAGTTGATGCTAGATTTGGATTTCTGCACAGGAACAGATTTTTGCTGACCACCGTTTAATTCATAATAAATTCCAGAAAAATCGAAATGTCCTGAAATCTTTTGTGTGTGATCCTCAGATATGTACGCAACTTTCATTAGTCTGAGTTTTCTGATTTGAGCAAGTTAAGTGGCTCGAAAAATTCATCTTTACTTGCTGTTCTGTTTTGATAGATTCTATCTCTGTTTTTTTTTTCATTGTCTCTTGTGGACTTTAAGCAAGGTTCTCTATCATGGAGGGCTGTAGCTAATGTTTTATTGAGTTCTTGCAATGTGTCACAACAGAACCAAAGTGGATTAATTTTTTTGAGTACTAACCCCTCTAATGAAGTTTATGAGAAGTTTGGTGTGAAGGAAGTTTTCAAGGATCAAGAGAGGAGAATGATATAATGTGATCAAGAAGAGTGAAAAGCCTAAGCTTGGGGATGCCCCCGTGGGTCACCCAAACATATTTCAAGAAGACTCAAGCGTCTAAGCTTGGGGATGCCCAAGGCATCCCCTTCTTCATCAACAACTTATCAGGTCATCTCTAGTGGAACTATATTTTAATTCTCTCACATCTTATGTGCTTTACTTGGAGCGTCTGTTTGTTTTTATTTTTGCTTTGTTATTTTTGTTTTCTGATTAAATTGGATCCTAGTATTGTTTTATGTTTATGGCGAAAGCTGAAAGCCGCAGCAGTTATGAAATACTCTCTTGTCTCATTGTTAAATACTTGGAGAGTTTATGTTTAAATAAGTTGATTGGTGTTTGGTTGGAAAAAAATGCTACATGTGGTAGATGGTATAATGAAAGATATACATGCTCTTATAGATTAGTATCTTGTATGTTGTGGTGCTTGGCAATTGTTTTGAGCTCTCAAGTTTAAGCTCTTGCATCACGTAGTTAAAAACCTATTAGTGAAGAACTACCGTAGAGCTTGTTGAAATTTGGTTTGCATGTTTTGTATCTCTAAGGTCTAGATATTTTCTAGTAAAAGTGTTTGAACCACAAGGAAGACAATGTAGAGTTCTATAATGCTTGCAATATGTTTTTATGTACGTCTTGTTGTCCCAGTTTATACTTGTGTTTGCTTCAAACAACCTTGCTAGCCTAAAACTCTGTACTGAGAGGGAATGCTTCTCGTGCATCCAAAACCTTGAGCCAAAACTCATGCCATTTGTGTCCACCATACCTACCTACTACATGGTATTTTCTGTCATTTCAAGAAAATACATCGTGTGCCACCTTTATTCAAAACTTATTATCCTTTATTTGTGTCAATGTTTATTAGCTCATGAGGAAGTATGTGGAGTTTTCGATATCAACCTTGTCATTTGCTTATGACAGACTTTGACCAACTGGACTAGTGGCACATCCACTTATCCAATAATTTTGTAAAAAGAGCTGGCAAATGGGGTGCCCAGTCCCAATTAATTACAACTTTAACCACTTAATTCTCTTCACATTTTTGTCTTGATCCAATCAGTCAAGCAATAATACCAGTTCCTAAAACTGCATGTGTAAACAAAAGAGAAAAAGAGGGATGATATCGTCCTTCAATGGGATCCGCTCTTGAAAGTATGGTTCACAAGGGGGTAGAGTGCCCATTGCCATTCGTTGACAACAACAAACACATCTCAAAAACTTACTTTTATGCTCTCTATATGATTTCAAAAACCTATTAAAACTAAAAAGCTCTAGCACATGCTTGTATCCCTGCTTCCCTCTGCGAAGGGCCTTTCTTTTACTTTATGTTGAGTCAATTTACCTACTTCTTTCTATCTTAGAAGCAAACACTTGTGTCAACTTTGTGTGCAACAATTCTTATATGCTTACTTATTGCACTTGTTATATTTCTTTGTGTTGACAACTATCTTTATGATATACATGTTACAAGTTGAAAGCCAATGCTGAAACTTAAATCTTCATATGTGGTGCGTCAATACCCTTTTACTTAGAAACTATTGCTTTATAAGTTAACTCCTATGCAAAGCTTTATGATGCTTGTTTGAAAGTACTATCCATGAATTTTTTTTGCTTATATGATTCAGTTGTTTACTCGTTGTCTATTTGTTAGCAAATAGACCATTGCCTTAAGTCACTTCATTCATAACATGAGCCTTACAATATTTTTTGATCAAGATTGTGTGGTAGCATGTCACTACAGAAATTATTTTGTTTTTATCGTTTTACCTACTCGGTACGAGTAGAACTAAGCTTGGGGATGCTTGATACGTCTAAAACGTATCTATAATTTATTTTGTTCCATGCTTATATTATATCAATTGCTACATGTTTTATATACACTTTATATCATTTTTATGCATTTTCTGGGACTAACCTATTAACAAGATGTCATAGTGCCAGTTCCTGTTTTCTGCTGTTTTTTATTTCAGAAAAGTTGTCAAGGAAATATTCTAGGAATTGGACGAAACAAATTGCAAAGTCCCTATTTTTTCCGACATGTTCCAGAAGTCCGAAGAGGAAACGAAGGAGGGCACCGAGGCGGCCACACCACATGGTGGCGCGGCTCCCCCCTCTACCGCCCCACCACATGGTGTGGGCCCCTCGGGCGCCCCGACGTGAAAACCCTAAAGAAATCCGTCATATTCCCTGAAAAGTTCCGCAGCGCCGCCGCCATCGAAGACAAGTTTCAAGGGTCAGAAGTTCCTGTTACGGCACCCTGCCGGGACGGAGATTGACCCCCGGAGCCATCTCCATCGACTCCACCGCCTCCACTTCGTCTCCATGATGGTTTGTGAGTAGTCCCCCCATGGACTACGGGTTCTTGGCTGTAGCTAGTTGGTACTCTCTCTCCCATGTACTTCAATACAATGATCTCATGAGCTGCCATATCCGATATATTGTTACATTATGATCAGTCTATCCATCAAAGTTTGTGAAGTTATTGTTGCTGCAATCTTGTTGTGTTTAATGCTTGTCACTAGTGCACGAGTGGCATGATCTTAGATTTAAGCTCTATAATTGTTGCTTAGATTGTATCTACAAGTTGTTTGCACATGTCCTTATCCGGAACCCGAGGCCCCAAAGTGAAAGAAATTAGGATAACCGGAGGGGATGGCTTTGATATGAGGATCACATGTTTTCACTAAGTGTTAATGCTTTGCTCCGGTGCTATATTAAAAGGAGTACCTTAATTACTAGTAGTTTCACCTGAGGCCCCGCTACAAACGGGCTGATAGGACAAAAGATGTTATGCAAGTTTCTCATTGCGAGCACATATGACTATATATGGAAAACATGCCTAACTGGATGTTCTATCTTAATGCTATTTCAATTTTGTCAATTTCCCAACTGTAATTTATTCACCCAACACTTGTTCTTGGAGAGTTACCACTAGTGTAGATAGCTGGGAACCCCGGTCCTTCTGTTATCATCATTGCTCTACAGTAAACTACGCACTTGAATATTTTCTAGTGCCATTGCCTCTGTGTTACTGCTACTGCTACTGTGTTACTATTACTATTGCTCTCATATTACTGCTGCTTTCACATCACCCCTGTTACTAGTGCTTTTCCAGGTGCAGCTGAATTGACAACTCCACTGTTAAGTCTTATAAGTATTCTTTATCTCCCCTTGTGTCGAATCAATAAATTTGGGGTTTACTTCACTCGAATATTGTTGCGATCCTCTATACTCCCTATACTTGTGGGTTATCAACCGTCGTGGACGTGCCAGACTCAGCCTTTAGATGCCAGATCGGCTGCGTCTGTGGTCTCTCTGCCCTTAGTGACCTCGCGGAAGCGCCGACGAAGCGACACACGGCGCGGTGCTGGAGCTCGCACGGGGAGAACAATCCAGTCCTTGTCGGCGAGGCTGGGTTGCGGCCGTGGGGGCGAACGCCGGCGAGCAGTCAGCAGCGGCATCATAGGAAAGAAAACGGGGGCAGAGAAGAAATCGGCATCGACGAACTGAAAAACGCTAGGGGACCCAGGTGTCTTGAATCCACTTCTACCCGACGTGTTTTCTGGAGTTTGCTGGGTTTCGCCCAACCAAAACCGGACCACCAAACAATCCGAGAGTGTTTCTGAGGATATTTTTCTGGGCTGGGAAAAGACACAAAAAACACCTCAAAACCGCCTTGCCAAACAAGGCCTCAAGGATTGCCCGAAGCTGATCGAAGTTGCTGAAGGGTGTCCCCGGTCTCTCTAGCCTGGGGCTGGATGATGCGCCATGCGAGATGTACCAGGTAGAAGCTCCAACCTCTTTTTTTTGTTTTGAGAAACACAGTACAACGCAAGCGCTCATATACACGCGCACACACTCACCCCTATGAACGCACGCACGCACACCCTACCCCTATGAGCACCTCCGAGAGACTGAGCCGGCGGATCAGGTCTTGAGATTGACGAAGTCACCACAGGCGCCTCGCTGTCGACGAGAACATCGCCTCCCACTGAAGAATATTCCGCCTAAATGAGAAACACCTGCGTCAAATCTGGAATTTGAACTCTGGTGGGCTGGGGGCACAACCACCCTCCTAACCATCTTGCCACATGCAAGTTCAAGTTCTCAAGCTCTAACCTCTCTGAAAACGAAGGTCTAGCACATTGCAATATGTGCACATTGCAATATGTGACATGCGGGAGTGGGATCCTCTAACTTTATAATCCCCTAACTTTCTTAACTTTGGGTTATTGACATGCGGAGCACACATGAGACCTACTGTCACTAACTCAAAGTCAAGAAAGTCGAGATTTGCCAAAGTCATCCGGCTCGCGTTAAGGTACAACCTAAAATGTGTACATATGGGTATATGTCACAGAAGTAAAAAGGGAAACTTATATGTGGCTATAATTCTTCAGGTAGTTAGACTTTATCGGAAGGATATACGGTCCCTTTTAAGATTAGCAGATGCGTTTGAATAGCATGCGATCCGGCCAGGTAACCAATTGGATTACGTATTGCATGTGAAGACATCGTGAGTGACGTCACCGCAATCAATATCAAACCAGCTGGCTGTGTCCGGTTAAACAAAAAAAAAACTACTCGTACGTACCTAGCTAGAACGTGGTGATTTTTTGAGACTCATCGTGTATGCATGTACGAGTCATGGTGAATATGAAATTAACTATCATATATCTTTCAACTATGAAAATATTCACAACTTATATATATTTTCTAATTTTCCTATCACCTCTATCGTCTCACGCGGAGACGTATTAGGTCAGTCGATTCTCTCGTAACGCCATGGTGATTTGAGAAATGCGAGAAGACTAGATCGGTCGATTTTGTGGCCAAACGAGTCGTCGTCATGAATCAAATTTTCTCCTCTATGCCCCCATCTGGAGCTTCGAGGGCGGACCATTGATTGCCACCGGAAGAGATAGGGACAAGAATCAGAAGCTAACAATGCAATTCCATCTATGGTGAAGGCCAACAAGCAGCTACGTAATGGGCCAGATGCATGTATGCATATGCAATGATCTGGAAGGATGCATGTATGCATGGCCGCTGAACCGAATAAACTCAAGCAACCTAAAACCAGACTGAGTATTCTTACTATTTTTAGTGTTAACTAATTCGAGCACAAGTTATCATGTTGGATAATACTCAGTGTCTTGAGGTTTTTGTAGATTTACAGTTTTATGAATTCAATTGCACCATATTAATTTTGCATGAAACCATAGAGCTGGCGGGGATAGGAGCGGTGGATGATTTACCTTGCCTTGCAACTTTTTTGTTACTTAAAGTGTTATCGGAGTACATTAGTATAACAAAAGTAAAACTAGATCGTAAAATTATACATGCCTCAGAAGCCAAGGGGAATACAAAAAAAAAATACCACAAGCATGATAAAAATTCCGAAATAATAGTGTGAATGAGTGATTGTTCACAAATGAGTAAGGAGAATCGTCCAGAGATCGTAGAAAACGAGATTGCCAATAATCTAGCTAGGGACAATGTTTTAATAAAAAGAGGTGGTAAGAGGCAAATCATGTCAAGTATTTAATAAGATGTTTTAGTTGCTAAAACAATATTACTTAGTGTGGAAACAACAATGGCACACAAAAAATCACAGTCACATAGAGTGTGGATGTTATCGTAACATTAAATATTTATAAAATAATAAATGTAATAGTCTGGATCGATAGTCAAGCGACATAGGTAACCAAAACACATTGAAGCAATAAAACATGATTTTTTCCAAACTATAGAACTCCTTCTTTAAATACAATCAATGACAAGTTGGCTATACCAAGAGGACTAAATGTTCAACTAAGAGCGATGACTCAAAATATTCAGTTTTTTATTCTTATTATTTTCTTTTTCAAAATTTCAGTTGAGGGGAGATAGTAGCAAGCTATATGAGGAAAGATAGACATTGAAGGGCATTTCATGGAAGTGGAAACTTTTATAAAATTATATAACTAACTCAGTATGGTAGACAAACTAAGTTTCTGATAAATCTACCCACGCAAATGTGTGGACACCACGCTAATCTAGGTCACTGGAATTATTTAGACAGTTGAACCCGTAATTAATTAGTGAGATTATAATAGATATATGGTAATCAATATCTACACGTATAGGCTCCGAGTCCAATAAATAGATGGAACTAAAAGGTAAAGGTTTTCACTAGAGCTCAGAGATATGAAATTTCATTTATGTTAACGTGTTAGAGTGAGCAAGTAGACCACCTAGATAGAAAGACGACAGATAGTAGGAACAAATTACAAATACCAAAATAGCACTACTGATATCTCAAGATAGATGAAGTTCTAAAACATGTGACGTGATATTTTAAAAATGTCAAAATATCCACTCGATCCAAATTAGAATGAATCCAAGACATGCGCTAATTTAACTAACATAATATTCTTATAAGCTATATAATCATGTGAGTTAGTATTCCATGTTCTAGGTATCTATTAAATTGTTGCATGAATAGATTCAACGTGAAGAAGACCATGCCCTCGCAAATCACCTTGCTAGTTATAATAATAAGAGACTGTGATATCTACCTCCTCGTGTAATTCACATTTTAGAATATGTTTCGCTAGTCACACATATAGGTTAATAATATTCGTTCAGACTGGTTCACAGACTACCAGCTTGAAGGAGATATGCCCTAGAGGCACTTAATAAAGAGTTTTATTTATCATATCTCATTTGTTCATAATGCGTTTTTGTGTCATGCTATAACTGTATTAAGCGGAAACATTAATACAGGTGTGATACGTAAAACAACCAGGTCCCAGTAGCCTCTTTTTGACTGGTTCATTGTGCAATCGATGATCGAGGTTTCCCGATCATGTGACATGGCGTCTATTTGACAATGAAGTCGTGTCGCTGGTAGAACGATGTGATGGACATACCCGATATTTGTAGGACGTAGTCATTACGCCTTTGACCGTGAGACCTACTCTTATTGCTATTCCTGGAAGACACTTTGATTGCATCAAACGTCATATCTTACATAGTGTGACAATAAAGGTGTCCCTCTCGGGTGTCGGAAAGGAGTATGTTGAGACGGGGGGTCAAGAGCGGGATTTGCCAGTCCCATAGCAGGATAGATACTCTAGGGCCCACTCGGTGAGATTATGTCGAAAGAGCTTGCAAGCGTGTGACTAGGTCACCAGGACATAAGATCATGGACGAGTAGAAGTTAGCGGTGTCGGTAACGAGATCAAGCTGGGTATGGAGATATCTATGAACGAGTCTCGGACACGCTAAGTATCGCATGGCAAAAGGTTTAAGACTCGGACGTCCAGGTTCGATAGGAAAAGTATTCGTTATCTCGCAGGGATTAATTCTGGGTATCCAAGGTCCACGAATTAGTCATTGATAGGAGAGGAGTCTCGATCATGTCTGGTGAGATAATCGAACCGCTAGGGTAACACGCTTAAGGGGAGTCGACATTTTACCGGAAGAGAAAAATAGGAAAAGAGAGACCGGGAACGTCCCGGGAAAGTTCCGATGGAGATCGGGCAGCGACGAAATAGTTTTCGGAGCCAGAACAAATTATGTAATATGTATTTAATATTAATTAGTGTAATTAATAGTTAAATATATTTTATTTTAATTTTTCCTGAATTTTTAAAGGCTGCATACCTTAAATGGGCCTTCTGGTGGAAAGAAGGCCCATGAGGGGGGGAAGCCCCCCTCCTTGGTGCGCATGGGGGAGGGGCCGGCCTAGGTGGGCCAAGTGGGGCCCACCTAGGGCCGGCGCACCACCTTGGCCGGCTGGGGTGTGGGATTAGTCCCACACCGCCAGCCTGGCAGGTTGGGCACCCCCCCGGGCTCCTATATATAGATGGGTACCCCTGGCCTTTGAAAATACACACCAATTTCTCTCTTTCTCTCTCTCCTTGGATCCCGTGACTCCCCAGTTTGGAGTTGCGCCAAGGATAAGTTTTCTCCACCATACGCACGCCGCCGCGCTGCTGGTCTTCCGGTCCCAGTCTTCCGCTGCTTCGTCTTTGGATCGGAGCCCGGAGTTCGTCGGCTTCACCGTACGTGTGTGACGCCCTGCGAGGCACCACGCTAGTGGTGCTAGAGGTCCGCTTCCTCTACACGGCATCGAAGTCTTCGTCGGCTTCATCGACAACGCTTGTGCGGGAGCGTAATCCCCGCTTTTCGGTCTACAAGGGTATGTGCACCGAACCCCCTGCGTACTACTATATCTGCATAGTATAGATTCTGGCTAGTTTAAGGTTATCCGTGTTAGGAAATTTTTTGTTTTCTTCATGCGATCCCCTTCAGTGGTATCAGAGCCGATCTATGCGTAGATATAGCTGTGCGCTAGCTGCACCCGTGTTTTTCACGGGGGCAACGTTCTTATTATTTGCTACCCTCTCGCGTGCACTTGCACTGCCGGCAGCATCGAGCTGATAAAGCGGCCCGGACCGACCTTACGCGTACGCTTACGCGAGACTGGTTCCACAACTGACATACGGCTGGTTCCGTATATGTGGCTGGCGGGTGTCTGTCTCTCTCTCTTTAGTTGGCTTTGCATTTTCAATGGAGGGCCCGAAAGGGATGAATAAATATGCAATTATTTGATCGTTGTTGTGGTCATAGGTTCGTAGGTATGAAGCGGTTCTATTTACGAAAGCCCCAAGCCACGTAAAATATGCAAAAGATAAAGTAGAGGCGTCTAACTTTATTTTGCAGGGGCTGTGTGATATGGTCAAGGTAAGTTTATTAAATTGTTTATGAACTGTTGGCGCGAAGGAGACCACCGGCGCAAGGACCATATCACGTCGCATTACATTTGATGTTTTGAGTGCATCTTATATTGTGTGTATATATATATAGTATATATTAGTTACACGGCGGTAGTTATATAAGATGATCCCTCCAAAATACCATTTGTGTTCTCCCTTCAACGTGCACCACCAAGAAAGTTCTACGTTATGAGGCAGGCCGTGATGATCGGGTGTCAGACATATCGTCGTTCGCATACAGTGGGTGTAAGCCACGTTGCACAAGCACTTTCGCTGAAGGTTATTATGGCGAGCCTAGCATGTACAGACATGGCCTCGGAACAAGGTGACCGAAAGGTCGAGCATGAGTCACAGAGTTGTTGTGATTGACATTCCGATGTCTACCTTTGAAGTTGTGTTGCCGGCTCTGATGATGAGGGGTTGCACAATGGATTAGGGTCGTGTAATCACTAAAACGATGAGAGGGATACTCGTTTTGAGTGGGAGTTCTTATAGTAATTTTCGAAAATACTTGAACTCAAAATTTTATGAACAAAGTCTTATGTTTTGCAAATTCCATTGTAGATGTCTCGCCCCTCCTTTAACCTAGGTCTGTTCCTTGAGAAAGAAAAGCTTAAGACCAATAGGTCAAACTTCATGGCCTGGTTCCGCAACCTGATGATCCTCCTCACTCCCCACAGGGTGGCTTACGTGATTGAAGCCCCCCTGGGTGACCCTCCGGCAGACAATGCCTCCGACGATGAGAAGAAGGTCTTCCAGACCAGGTCGGAGGATTCCTCTTTTGTCCAGAGTGGCATGCTCTATGCCATGGAAGCCGACCTGCAGAAGCGCTTTGAGAAGATGAGTGCCTTCGAGATAATTTCTGATCTCAAGGCTGTCTTTGCGCCGCAGGCTAAGGCTGAGAGATATGAAGCTTCTGAGCTTTTCTTCTCAGCCAAGATGGAAGAGCACAGCAGTGTGAGCGAGCACGTGGTCAAAATGTCTGGCTACGTTCAACGCCTGAACGCTCTGGAATGCAAGATTCCTGATGAGCTGGCGATTGATAGGGTGCTGCAATCGTTGCCTCCTAGCTACAAAGGCTTCGTCATGAACTATAACATGCAGGGCATGGCTAAATCCCTGGGTGAGGTGTTTGTGATGCTCAAGACTGCTGAGGTGGAAATCAAGAAGGAGCACACGCTGTTGATGGTCAACAAGACCGTCGATTTTAAGAAATCCGGTGGCAAGGGCAGGAGAAACTGGAGGTCTAGGAAGGATGGCAAGCACGTTGCCAAGCCTAAGACTAACAAACCTGGTCCCAAAGCTGGCGTGGAATGCTTCTACTGCAAGGGAGAAGGTCACTGGAAGCGCAACTGCCCCAAGTATCTGGAAGATAAGAAGGCCGGCAAGATTGTCGGAAAGGAGAAAGGTATATTTGATATACATGTTATTGATGTGTACCTTACCTGCGCCCGTAGCAACACCTGGGTATTTGATACTGGCTCTGTTGCTCATATATGTAACTCTCAGGAGGAGTTGCGGAATAAGCGGCGCCTGGCAAAGGACGAGGTGACGATGCGCGTCGGCAACGGATCAAGAGTTGACGTGGTGGCTGTCGGCACACTCCCTCTACATCTACCATCGGGATTAGTTTTGGTTCTGAATAAATGTTATTTTGTACCGACCTTGAGTGTAAACATTATCAGTGGGTCTTGCTTGTTGCAAGACGGATATTCATTCAAATCAGTATCAAGTGGTTGTGCTATTTCTATGAATGATATCTTTTATGTTAATGCTCTCGAGAATAATGGCCTATTCTTGTTGAATCTCGATCGTAGTACTCACATCCATAGCATAGATGCCAAGAGGATTAAACTTAGTAGCGATACCGCCATGTATATATGGCATTGCCGTCTCGGTCATATTGGTATAAAGCGCATGAAGAAACTCCATGCCGATGGACTTCTGGACTCGTTGGATTTTGGATCCCTCGACACATGCGAACCATGCCTCATGGGCAAGATGACCAAGACACCGTTCAATGGTTTCATGGAACGGGCGTCGGACTTATTGGGAGTCATACATACAGATGTGTGTGGACCAATGAGCGTGTCGACACGCAATGGTTATCGTTACTTTGTCACCTTCACCGATGACTTGAGTAGATATGGGTATATCTATTTGATGAAACACAAGTCTGAAACATTTGAAAAGTTCAAAGAATTTCAAAGTGAAGTTGAAAATCAACTCAACAAGAAAATCAAGCACCTTCGATACGATCGTGGTGGCAAATATTTGAGTTTTGAGTTTGGCACACATCTGAAGGCCTGTGGCATCGTGCCGCAGCTTACGCCAGCTGGAACGCCGCAACGCAACGGTGTGTCCGAGCGACGTAATCGTACCCTATTAGATAGCGTCCGATCTATGATGTCTCTTACCGACTTGCCCGTGTCTTTTTGGGGGTATGCGTTAGAAACAGCCGCATTCATTTTAAATAGGGCTCCGTCCAAATCCGTAGCAACGACACCGTATGAGGTATGGCATGGCCAGAAACCTAAGCTGTCGTTCCTGAAGGTCTGGGGTTGTGAGGCGTATGTTAAGAAACTACAGCCCGACAAACTCGAACCGAAGTCGGAGAAAGTCGTCTTTGTAGGGTATCCGCGGGAAACCATAGGATACACCTTCTACAACCAAGCTGAGGGCAAAACGTTTGTCGCGAAGAACGGTACCTTTCTGGAGAAAGAGTTTCTCGCCAAAGGAGTGAGTGGGAGGAAAATAGACCTCGACGAGATCGTTGAACCTGAACTCGAAATTCCGAGTGGCGCAACGGAAGCTGTTCCGGAAACGTCCTCCACAGATGGAGTGGGAGAAGATGTCGAAGGTGCTATTCTACCTCGTAGGTCAGGGAGATCTCGGATCGCCCCTGAATGGTATGGCAACATGGTTTGCACCGTCATGTTGATTGAACAAGACGAACCTACGAACTACAAAGAGGCTATGGCTAGTACTGAGTCCGAGAAATGTCTTGAAGCCGGATCCATGTATGATAACAAAGTGTGGACTTTGATGGAGATTCCCGAAGGGCGCAAGGCCGTCGAGAATAAATGGATCTTTAAGAAGAAGACTGATGCTGATGGTAATGTGACCGCTTGTCGCAAAGGGTTTCCGACAAGTTCATGGGATTGACTACGATGAAACGTTTTCACCGGTAGCGATGCTAAAGTCTATTCGGATTTTGCTAGCAGTTGCCGCATATTATGACTATGAGATATGGCAAATGGATGTCAAAACAGCGTTCCTAAATGGTAACATTGAGAAAGAGTTGTATATGGTACAACCTGAAGGTTTTGTCGATCCAGAAAATGCTGGCAAGGTATGCAAGCTTCAGCGTTCCATTTATGGACTGAAGCAAGCATCTCGGAGATGGAATCTTCGCTTTGACGAGGTGATCAAAGATTTTGGATTTGTCCAAAATAGCGAAGAGATCTGCATTTATAAGAAAATGAGTGGGAGCTCAGTTGTGTTCCTAGTACTATATGTTGATGATATACTACTAATAGGGGACAATGTGGAACTTCTGAATAGCGTCAAGAAATATTTAAACAGTAAATTTTCGATGAAGGACTTAGGAGAAGCTGCATACGTTTTTAGGCATTAAGATCTATCGTGATAGATCAAGACGTCTATTAGCGTTAAGTCAGAGTACTTATATTGACAAGATACTGAAACGGTTCGGTATGGAGACGGCAAAGAAGGGTTTTCTGCCGGTTGTCAAGAATAAGGTATTGAGCAAGGCACAGTGTCCGGTGACGGAACATGATAAAGTCGAGATGACTAAACATCCCTATGCTTCAGCCATAGGATCGATCATGTATGCCATGTTAAGTACTCGACCTGATGTAGCATTGGCTCTTAGTTTGACGAGCCGGTTCCAAAGTAATCCTGGAAAGGATCATTGGGTAGCTGTTAAAAGCATTCTTAAGAATCTCAAGCATACAAAGGAAATGTTCCTTGTGTATGGGGACTGTGAGGAAGAACTTGGCGTAACAGGTTACGTTGATGCAAGTTTCTGCTCAGACCCAGATGACTCTAAGTCACAGACAGGATATGTGTTCAAGGTGAACGGAGGCGCTGTATGCTGGAGGAGTGGGAAGCAACCCATCGTGGCCCAATCTACAATGGAATCGGAGTACATTGCCGCTTCTGAAGCCGCGAATGAAGCTGTGTGGCTGAGGAAGTTCATCGTCGAGCTTGGAGTGTTCCCTAGCGCGCAAGACCCCGTGACCCTTTACTGCGACAATACGGGCGCCATTGCTAACGCGAAGGAACCGAGGTCTCACTCAACTGCCAAACACATACTCCGACGCTTCCATGTGATACGACAGTACGTACAAGGAGGTGAAGTGAAGATTTGCAAAATACATACGGATCTGAATGTGGCAGATCCATTGACAAAGCCTCTCCTGCTTGACAAGCACGTGAAACACCAAGATGCTATGGGTGTCCGGCTTTTACCAAGTTGTAAACTAGATTAAGTTGTACTCTAGTGCAAGTGGGAGACTGAAGGAGATATGCCCTAGAGGCACTTAATAAAGAGTTTTATTTATCATATCTCATTTGTTCATAATGCGTTTTTGTGTCATGCTATAACTGTATTAAGCGGAAACATTAATACAGGTGTGATACGTAAAACAACCAGGTCCCAGTAGCCTCTTTTTGACTGGTTCATTGTGCAATCGATGATCGAGGTTTCCCGATCATGTGACATGGCGTCTATTTGACAATGAAGTCGTGTCGCTGGTAGAACGATGTGATGGACATACCCGATATTTGTAGGACGTAGTCATTACGCCTTTGACCGTGAGACCTACTCTTATTGCTATTCCTGGAAGACACTTTGATTGCATCAAACGTCATATCTTACATAGTGTGACAATAAAGGTGTCCCTCTCGGGTGTCGGAAAGGAGTATGTTGAGACGGGGGGTCAAGAGCGGGATTTGCCAGTCCCATAGCAGGATAGATACTCTAGGGCCCACTCGGTGAGATTATGTCGAAAGAGCTTGCAAGCGTGTGACTAGGTCACCAGGACATAAGATCATGGACGAGTAGAAGTTAGCGGTGTCGGTAACGAGATCAAGCTGGGTATGGAGATATCTATGAACGAGTCTCGGACACGCTAAGTATCGCATGGCAAAAGGTTTAAGACTCGGACGTCCAGGTTCGATAGGAAAAGTATTCGTTATCTCGCAGGGATTAATTCTGGGTATCCAAGGTCCACGAATTAGTCATTGATAGGAGAGGAGTCTCGATCATGTCTGGTGAGATAATCGAACCGCTAGGGTAACACGCTTAAGGGGAGTCGACATTTTACCGGAAGAGAAAAATAGGAAAAGAGAGACCGGGAACGTCCCGGGAAAGTTCCGATGGAGATCGGGCAGCGACGAAATAGTTTTCGGAGCCAGAACAAATTATGTAATATGTATTTAATATTAATTAGTGTAATTAATAGTTAAATATATTTTATTTTAATTTTTCCTGAATTTTTAAAGGCTGCATACCTTAAATGGGCCTTCTGGTGGAAAGAAGACCCATGAGGGGGGGAAGCCCCCCTCCTTGGTGCGCATGGGGGAGGGGCCGGCCTAGGTGGGCCAAGTGGGGCCCACCTAGGGCCGGCGCACCACCTTGGCCGGCTGGGGTGTGGGATTAGTCCCACACCGCCAGCCTGGCAGGTTGGGCACCCCCCCGGGCTCCTATATATAGATGGGTACCCCTGGCCTTTGAAAATACACACCAATTTCTCTCTTTCTCTCTCTCCTTGGATCCCGTGACTCCCCAGTTTGGAGTTGCGCCAAGGATAAGTTTTCTCCACCATACGCACGCCGCCGCGCTGCTGGTCTTCCGGTCCCAGTCTTCCGCTGCTTCGTCTTTGGATCGGAGCCCGGAGTTCGTCGGCTTCACCGTACGTGTGTGACGCCCTGCGAGGCACCACGCTAGTGGTGCTAGAGGTCTGCTTCCTGTACACGGCATCAAAGTCTTCGTCGGCTTCATCGACAACGCTTGTGTGGGAGCGTAATCCCCGCTTTTCGGTCTACATGGGTATGTGCACCGAACCCCCTGCGTACTACTATATCTGCATAGTATAGATTCTGGCTAGTTTAAGGTTATCCGTGTTAGGAAATTTTTTGTTTTCTGCATGCGATCCCCTTCACAGCTTATGATAGTCGCGCATAAAATTATGTAATGCCTAACTATCTAAGAGCAACTCTAATTAATGGTTGTCCTATAATCTGATGTTGCCCAATAAACCGGCATATAGGGTTCGAAAACGCGAAAAACAGCTCTTCAGTGATAGCCCCAAAACGCAACTGTCATAAAAAAATACTATCAAAAATAGATTGGAAGTCATTGCAAGAGAATACCGCCCATTCTATCTAGGATAGTGTCTACCAATAGGGATATTGATTCGATTTGAGTATTGAAAACGACCAGGCTAAGATGTCAAAAAATTACGCCAAGCGCTAAAAAACACCCCTTCAAGATGTAAATATAGTGCAGGCGAGCGGTGCCGCAAACGCAAAACACCGCGCGTGCGCCTGAACAACCGCCAACCTGAAACTTCACCTGCGCTTCCTGCCACCGCGATTTGGCCACCGCCGACCACTGAGGGCAGAAATTAGGGCTCGCCGCTGGCAAGCAGCCACGCGCACAGCCATTCCACCCTCCCCTGCTAGGTGTCATGGCGCCGTCAGCCTCTCTCCGGTGTGCATCAGGCCCCGACGGCACCGCTGCTGCGGAGGTCCCTTCCACCTCGCCGCCGGTCAATTGGGCTTGGGCCCGGTGGTTTCTACCTCCCAGACGTCATGGAGGAGTGGTGGAAGTGGAATGGCGCACAAACGATTTGGTGAACTTGTTAAATTGTATTGTAATAAATTAAGTACAATTTATATTTCACTTTTAAATTTCATTTACTATCAAATTTTGATCGTATATGTTGCACATATATGAAAAAACAGCGGCAGCCTCGCGGCAGCCACGCCCTATTATAGGGCAGCCGCTGAGGCCGGCCTGCCCTATAATGGGGCAACCAGGAAACCTGCGCTGCCCTATAAAAGCAAAAAACTTTTAGAACATCTGTTTTGTATTTATAGGGCACTAGTATTTTAGGGCAACCATTAGAGTTGCTCTAAAGATATATCTGAGGAGTGTCTATGTCATTGCCTCAGTCCATGCACTATTGAATTTGGTAGCCTCCAGATTGCTGAATGTTGACCTGGGAGTGCACATTTGCATCACTTATTGATCGGAGTTGGAGGCTTGGAGCACATGGGAATGGGAGGTAGAGAGAGCATACTAGCATATCATTCGGGGCTTCGGGCTCCCATTGCTATCTTCTTCACCTGCTCACCGGCCTGAAAATAACAATTTTCAGTACAAGATACTTGTTGATTTGTACTGTGCTGTTCAGGATTTGTGTTGTGAGGGCGTGAGAGAGGATCTAGAGCCATTAAATCCTCGCCGATCATGACGTCGGCCAGAGACATAGCGGCGGCTGGGGTTTCATTTGGTCTTGGGCTCTCGGGGCGGAGCAGAGGAGGCGTGCATTTGGGGTGTGTTCGTTTTTAGGATTGGGTGAAACGGAATGGAATCGTTCCATTCCACCGGATGGAACCGTGTTTCATCCTCATGTTTGGTGGACAATTTTTTTGGAATGGAACGGTTCTATTTATGTGTTTGGTTGGAGAATTGAAAAGCGGAATGGAACGGTGATATTGCAAAATCAGAGATGAACGAGCCCAAAATCGGAGATGAAATAGGTCAAATTGGACTGGAAAGATCACACGAGACCAAATCCCACCGCTGCCGCGTCTGATTTCCACCGCCGCCGCCCGATTCGAGCCGCATAGGCCGTTGCGAGCTGCTTCCTGGCCGTCGACGCGTCCTGGTTCCTGGCCGCCACCGCCTCGCGCGTGGGCCGCCGTGCCTCTGGCTGGATGGACGCCGGCGCGCCTCGAGCCGCCGCGCCTATGGCCGGCCGCCACGCCTCGGGCCGGCACGCCTCGGGCCGCCGCGCCTCAGGCCGGCCGCCACGCCTCAGGCCGCCACGCCTGGGGCCGGCGCGCCTCGAGGCGCGGCGCCGCTAGCTGGCTGCCGCCGGTGCTCGCCTGGGGCCAGCGTCGCACGTTGCTCCGGCCGCCGCGCCTTGCCACCGACTGGAGAGACGAACGAGCGACCTAGGAGAGGAGACTGGTTAGCGTGCGGTTAAGGAGAGGAGCGTGGTTAGCGAGGATGGTTAGCGATCGACTCCACCTCGTCCGGCCGAATCGGCCGGACGGGTGTATTCCGGATCTGCAGCGAATATTCGGTTTCAAGGAACGAGCTCGTTCCATTCCGCTCCACAACCGAACGCCAGAATTCTTTATCGGAATGGGACGGTGCCATCCCATTCCACTTGATTCTACAAACAGACCCTTGGTCCCTACTTCTATGCTTATGTATCAGAGATTCAGAGGAGGCTGCCTGATTATTCATATCATCAAAAAAAAAAGATTGAAAGAAGGCAAAAGCTTTGCCTTATATTTATTAAGAAGAAGGTGCCCGGTTTATTAGTGGAAGAAACCGGGCGAAAACCATACAACGAACATCAACACCATGAACCCACACAAACACAAAGACCAACACCTATGGCAACATCGAGAAGCAACCCGACCGCCCACAAACTCGCCCAACAATTTCCAACCATGAATCGACTACCTGACTACCCCAAAAGGTCTCAACAATCAAGTAGAAACAGCCGCAGACGCCTTGCCAATGGCGCCACTCTTCATTCCTATGCTCCTAAGAGCCTTCTTCACCTTCTTGATCTTGCCAATAGGAGCCTCCTCTGCTAGGAGGCAAACAATCGCCTTGCCAGACCCAGTGCTAGCTGCCTCAAAGGAAGCGAGCAAACCACCAAGTTTCTCCAGGAAGACCGCCTCCGCAATACTTGCCAACATACCATCACAATCAAACAAGGGTGACCGGATGGACTTTAACACTTCAGAATTAGGTGCCAAAGCACCTAACTCATCAACCTCATCCTCCATAGACGCCACCTCCAACAACCATGGGTGAGGGAGCAACACCCACACCGGGCGTCGAGGCCATCGTCAAAACCTCCACCGAGCTGAACTCCGTCGGAGACATAATAGATGAATCCTCGCATGACTCCTGAAGCACTGGAGCCAAGATCTCGCCTATGTCCTCGCCCTTAGGGGCGGACATGGCAACAAGCTGCGGCGACGAGCAAGGACTACCACGAGGAGAGAAAAAACCAAACTGAAGTGCTTCCTCAACCACAGACGACTGCATAGTGGAGTCAAGCGGAACCGGAGCCTGCACAAGGGCGAGCCCTAGGCCACCAGAGGTACATGTCTCCATCGGCTGCAAAGAATCACCATCGCGTGTCAACAACAGATTGAGAGTTGCAATCTCTTCACGAAGGGGGCGAGACGCCTCTTCAACACGGTCAGCCACCAGCTGACGAAGCTCCATACGCAGCAAGGCAAAGTGCGACTGAAAAACATAGTCATCGAACTCCTCGCAACACCTAGGAGAGGGCCTTGGCTCCACCGGAGCACCTCGCAGGCAGGGAGCACGAGTGTCCGGTGAACGAGCCCGAGCATCCGGAGAGCGAGAGCGAGCAACGGGAGAGCGTGCACGACAGAAACGCTCCCGATGACCAGGACGACGACATCGGATGCATCTGAAGGGCCCTCGACATGTGCTGACCAGGTGACCACGCTCAAGGCACCGAAAACATCTCCCTCGAGCCCAACGCTTAAAGGCGAGACCACGGTCGATACCTTCATCCCAAAGCGGAGACGATGGCGCGCGGACGGGACGGCCGCCCCGACCAACTTGCAACCAGCCCTTCTCATCACCTGGAGCGGCAGCTGCAGCACATAGGGCGTCACAGAGCTGCGCAGGGGCCTTCTCATCATGGTGCACACCGGCAGCCCCCACAGTTTCGACGGAGGTAGACGGCGCCGAAACAGCAGTCTTCGTGGCTGCAGGCCGGAGGAGGTGCCGGCGACGGGAGCAGGCATCAAAAATCGTCATATAGCATTAGAAGCACATCTGGACGTCGGCTCCAGTTCTGTAGGACATGAAAGCAATCTGCTAAGATAAGCTTGGCGCAGAAAGCACAACCATGGGCAAGCACTAAAATCCCTCTAACATGCTATTGCCTCTAGGATCTACTGCATTAATTTGCAGCTAAAACCATGGAAACTTCTGCTTGTCTTTTGTCCCAGTCTTCCTCCTATGATCAGTTAAATTTATCACACGTGTAAGCAATTCTTGAGTCACCGAGGCCACAGTTGCAGAAGAGGAAATCACCTTCATGGAAAAGCTTTCTTCTGGCCGCCCACAGTTTTTTATAAAGAAAATCTTGCTGCCTATAGTCTAACTAGACAATTCCCCTTTGATGCGAATTGCATCACTACCCATAATAAGCTATCTACTTTGGCGTCTTTGGCTGAGAAGATATGCAAGTTATGTGGCAAAATTTCACTGATTACGAAAACATTCCATACTTCAGTTAAAAGACTGTAAGCTAAAGAGGTAGACTAATTGACACATCTTAGTGAAGACAACGCAATTGGAGTAAGTATTCTTGTAGATTATAAGAAAAATAAACATCTAACAACTACTTAGCTTTTTGTACATCCAGTGGAGAACATAACTTGTTACAGTAAACTACGGAAGTTTGTACCGTCGATGCCAGGGACGAAGCTAGAAAAAAATATCACCGGGGTCAGCCCTATATTTGCTCTAATTCATTGGTGTCATCTTGTCTAAAATATGTCTAATTTGTACTACTTAGTGAAGCATTCACCAAAAATCATTGGGGTCAGCTGACACCAATGGCACTAAGGCAGCTCCGTCCCTAGTCGATGCGGATACGACAATTACCAAAAAATCTTTCTGCACAGGCATGAACTTGGTGTAGGACCTGTCACTGCATATGAAGTATAGCTGATAATACTGTATCAGACTACTAAAAAAACGGATGCCTCTTCTTGCGATTTTCAGGGAATTAGTAGAAGGTGTTTTTTTTGTTTTGAAAGGAAATTAGTAGAAGGTGTAATAATGCTGCTCATAAGCTTGCTCCTCTTGCCCAACTCAATAGGACTAGTGATTTATGGCTGTGGCCTGTCCCATATTTCATCACTGATCTATCTTGTAAAGAATTCGTAAACCATTTTGGTTTTGAGTATAATACATACTCCCTTACTGTAAAAAGAAGAAGCTGAAGACAAAACAAGAAGTGGTTTACAAAAAGCATTGCGAGTTGGAGCAAGGTAACTTTAGAACGGAACAAGTAGTGCCACAAACTTACCAAACTACTGTGGCAGAACAGTTAACTTTATTTTGCGGAGAAAGTACCGCGAGGAAGTTTACATTTACCCCGTCACGTGCTGCGAGATCTCTCTGCCCCTCACACACGGACATCAGAAAATGCCTGAAAGCTTTTGTATACATTCTGCGTGCTACTATGCTAGAGCTTCACGTAATATGACTAGGGCGAAAATAGACAAGATTCAGCCGGCCATCAGCATGCATATAAGTATATAACGATGTGTCATGTGATTGTACTGCCTCCTTGTTGAGAGCAATCTTTTTACCTCAACTTTGTATCTGAATGAACTGTTAATGAAGTTTCCTTTCTCTCTTGGGTGGCTCGAGTGCGTGTCGCCGGAGTGATTACTGAAGTCTGAAAAATGATTGCAAGATATATGGCAGGTAATGTATCACCACTCTGCAATCATGTGTTATCGCCCCCACAGTAAAAAGAGATGGTAATCCGCAATCATGATGTGAATTTACATTAGTTTAGAAGGAACATCAGGTATGCGTGCATACTAATTTATCATGACAAAGACATTTATTTAACATGATGATGATTGCAAAGAGATAGAAAAATTACACCATTTTTGGTCTTAATCCTGCCTTATGCACTATTACAAAGTACACAAACACCAGAGATGTACTACGAATCTCACAAGTTTTTAACCTCAGCAGGTAGAAGCCCTGCCTTGACAACTCCACCCACCTTGCTAGTAGGTGGTCCTCTTCAACACATTCAGTCTGGCTTAAACCATTTTTCTTCGACAAACAGTTTACAATTAAACTGCAAGTATATTCATTGCAGATTCTCCGCGGCATAAACGCCAGATAGAAACCCCAAAACAGATTAATCACCATCAGTTTGTTATGGCACCAGCCAAAAGCTAAGCCCCTCACCTCACTCCTCCAAACGGTGGTCCTCGTCCACACGGAAAATAGCCCCAACCTGAAAGGACCCCTGCTCCAACTCGCCACTTGTACGTAGCAGGTATAGAACGGGCAGATAGAAGAGAAATCTACACATTATAATATACATTTTTTCTACAAATACAGTTTTTTATACTGATACCTTGCACCTAATCTTCTCTCTGATTTGTAAACAAAAAACTTTCACAGAAAGAAACCTGCTCTATGGTTGAGTGTCTCCTACTCTCTGCCTAAACCTCCCCGGCTCACGCGATGCCAAGGATCAAGTCTCGGGAAACGTATAGATACTTTACACTCCATGCTGCGTTGTTAACGATCCGTCTGAACTTTATCCTATTTTTTAGATTCACCGAACTGTTATCTTATGTGCAGTGTCATTACGATCGTCGATCATTGGATACTTTGTTGCTACTAATACGGCATGATATTGGACGGGATTGGGCTGTGCGGCGAAATTTATTGAACCGTACTCTGCCAATTTATTCGGCCGCGTACGTAGACAGAGTTGTCATCCCCATGATACTGTTTGCGTGCATCCCACCTACCAGATACGAGTACGATACGAGCCTTGATGGCCATTTTAGAAGAGAGATAGAGAGAGGAATGAATCGAGCTGATCTCTACTGTGCGTTTGGAACCTAAAAAAAGCTCGGCTGTTTTAGCTCCAAGAATCAAATCCGTGTAGCGCATCGCACGTCTCCGTGATTAGACGACCGAACCCTAAAAATGTTTTCGTGTACACACAGGGCCAGCATAAGCAGGCCGGCGTGGTCACTGCGGCTTGACCCTGAGGTGCGATTCTTTGTGACAATATGGGTGGTCGCGATGGTACGGTGTGAGACGCCGACGAGAGGAAAAAGAAGGACATGGCGGAGGCAAATGAATCAGGTCGCGCCGACCCTGTGTATATAACGGACGGGTCACCCCTGTCGGAGGGCATGTCTGGCAGCTTCGAGAGGATCTCTGAACTTGGGGGCCCTTTCGGGGGGTGCAACACGCAAATTGGCTCGGTGCAGTCATTTGGGGTGCCGTTGTGGACCTTTTCTTTTTGCCTCCGGAACCCATTGGGCCTTTGAAGTCGTTTGAGGGGGTGTTGGTGGAGATGCTCTAAGTCTTTTTAGAACATCTCTAATATACCCCTTAAAATAGCCACATTTCCCCCACTTCCGTCGCGCTCCAGCCCAACTCCGGCGAGCAATCCGTAGCAGATCTGACGATGTCAGGTGTTGGAGGTAGACGCATCGGCACGGTGGACGCAACAGAGGCGGAGGAGGGCCACTATGACGCCCCGGGCCGACGAACCCTAGTGCGGAGGCGGAGGCGAAGCGACGCCGCTCCGACGGCATGAAGTAGTGCTCAACGCGGCGTTGGACCAACTACGGGCTGACGCCGCCGCCGCTCGCTCTGTATGCGCCGGAGGCGTCCAGATCTTGTTCTCCGTCGCCGAGGTACGGTATGACTCCAACTTTTCGTCTCGCGCTCCGGCGTCTCCGCTTCCCCGTTTCTCCGTCGACAGCGACACGCGATAGACACCGATGAGGAAGAGCTCGCCCTTGAGCGGAGTCAGGACTCCGTCCAGTGCGCGAGGCGGAGATCCTCCACGAGCAGACGGAGAGGCGCCACGCCGTCCAGCTCGTGGCGACGCACTAGGCGATGGAGAGGGAGTAACACAGGGCGGCGACGCTGTCGTCGAGCTCAGGGGCGGATACGGGGGGACCAGCAAGGCCCTGCCCCCCCCCTAACACCATTGATTTACTCCTAAACATCATGTGAACAGTGCATTTTTTTTTTTACACTAACCGGCCCCCTTAACATCCAGATTTAGGCAATCCTACCTCCGCCACTGGTCGAGCTCGAGCGCTTGGAGCTGGTCGACCTCACCGAGTCCGACGAGGCCTCATTCCCTAAACCTCTTCTCTTTTCAAATTATGCAGGATGGGTTATTTCTAGTGTGTTCATCACGCCGGATTTTCTAACCGTAGCTCTTTTGAAATATACACACGAGCATGACAAACAGGATGGTCCATTTCCAGGGGACTGGGTAGTAGTGGGTGTACCGTGTCACGTAGCCTAACTACTCCGTATTTCCGAGATAAACAAAGGAGACGATGATCCTGTTTGTTTAAGGGCAAGATCCAGCCAGCCCAGAGGGTAAGGTAGAAAGGTTAAACTAAAAGTAAGCAAGGACAGCGCACAGCAGCTGAGACTGAGAGAGAAAGCTTTCGGATAGGGATGGCACCCGCAGGGTATGGGTAAGGGTGGAGCCACCCCATACCCTTACCCGTCGCTCTCAGCCTTACCCGTCACCCGTACCCATACCCTTGTGCGGGTATAACTTTTTCCCATATCCTTCACCCGACAGGGTAAAGGGTTACCCGCAGGTAAAAATACCCTCTTTTGCAACATAATAGATTGAGTAGAAAATTGTTGTTAAGAACACCGTATAAACATATACCTTTAATCAACGACATATTTTAAACCACAACATAGAATTGAATGACAAAACATTGTCGAAAGCAACACATTGTAAACAACATCACATATACTTATAAACAACAACACTTACAGATAAGCAACACATGTAAACAACATCACTTACGCATAAACAACAACACATTTTAATGATAAATGACAACACATAGTCATAAAACAACAACACGTAGTCGTACATTTTAAGTTCACAAACTCATGACAAAGTGCATAGTAATTTTGACATACACAAAGGCATAAAATAATCATTACAATAGTTATTAGGAGGGTACATGGGTATACGGGTATGGGTTATATGAACCCATACCCGTACCCTCCCCACCCGATGGGTCTAGGATTTTCCCATTTATATACTCATGGGTATTTTGTTTCCCCAAACCCTTACCTCAACAGGGTTTTTACCCACAGGGTACGCGGGTAATGGGTACCCATTGGCATCCCTACTTTCGGAGCAAAGCAAAGCCAAGCCCCCACACAAGTAGACTCGCGGCAGGCAGCCGGAGCTCGGAGGAGAGAGAGAGGTCGCGGCGGGGAGCTCGTGTGTGTGCGCGCGCGTGCGGTCGCGTAATCGCTGTCGCATTCGCGGCAGCGGCCACCGCACCACCACCACCACCTCCAAAAACCCAGAGAGGAAGTAGTACCACCACCAAATCCTAACCACCGCCTAATCCCGTTCCCATCCACCACACCACCGCCCCCCACTCACGCTACCGCGTTGCGTTGCGGCGCTTCCACCGCACGCCAGATCGCTGGCCGCGCACCCCGCCGGCGGGGCCTGGATGGATCCAATGCGGCTGCTGGTGGTGCTTCTTCTGTGGTTGTAGCTGCAGCTGCAGCTGCAGCTGCTGTGGTGGCGGCGCTGTCTCGTTTCTTGCTGGCTGATGCGGACGATCTGAGGAGGAGGAGGAGGAGGCGCGGCGGGGATGGCGGCGGCGGCGGCGCCGAGCGGTGGCGCGGTGAGTGGCCTTTCTCTCTCTCCTCCCGTGCTCTCTCGCTCCCCGATTCCTCGCTTGCGTTTGGGGGACCTGAGGCTGGAGTTTGCTGTTTCTTATGCCTGCATTGCGCGGCCGAGAGATGCTCTGCTTATCAGATGCGTTTTCTTTTACCGGTCTTGTGTTTTTATCTAGCTAGGGAGTGCCAGTTGAGGACTTTTAATCATTTGGGATAGCATTTCACGTCTTCTCTAAAATCTTTTATTTGTGTATTCACTGCTATGATGATTAATTCGTTATAACATTTCTGACACCCATAACCAGGTATTTAAGAGTGGCCCTCTCTTCATATCATCCAAAGGTAAATAAAATCTGATTCACAGTATCTATCTTCTATCCTTCTGGATTTTCGCTATGTCAAATTGTCAATAGGAAAAAAAAAAGGATTGGACTTGACCTTGTCGAGTTGCCTGAATTGAATTCTCTCCCCCTTGACCTTGCATTTGTAGAAACAAGTGTTCATAATTACAAGCATAACACCGACACAGCACCGCAGAATACTGCCACACCTATTAGGATCTGCCGCAACCCTGCTGCACCAGCCACCAGCTGTAGCCCAAGGCCTTGCTTCCGCCTGAATATGTAATGTATGAACAAGTGCGCAATAGTAAGCTGGGAATTCTGATGCTTCCAGATGAACCATATGGTCAGCTGGATCATGGTTGCCATTCCATCACTTTCAGCCGAGTTGACTGCCAGCCACCACCACTCATAAATGTCAAGCTGCTTGTATGGACATCATGAATCCGCTCTTCTTAATTGGAATAGGTTGGAAATGTAGATAAAAATGTATCAGTTAAGAGGATAAATAACACTACTACAGTATAGTTAGGTCTGTTTCCTGTCCATGTCAGAAAGTCCCACATGGGATCCATTATCTTTTTTTCAATACGCTTCCACAATCACAGCCATCCATTTTCATTACAGGCCAAAAGCAACAGAGGGATAGTTTCCTTTTAATATTTTTCCTCTTGAGACTTCAAGTCTGCCGTAAGATTTTGGTCCCAGTTTAGATCTTTCCTGATATGTGGCAGGAGTTCAGTTGTAGATCATCAAATTCATAATAAAAATTTAGCAAATCTTCTCTTGGTTATTATTCAGAAAGTGTACGCTGAATCTTGTCTAGGGTAGTTCTTATACAGTTCATCTCTCGTTCTAGTAACATTTTTTGCTTGATCCCCTCTACTAAGGTCCATGGCATGAATTTTGTCGAGTTACTATACATCTCCTATAAGGATTTTAATTGGTGGCGGTGGTCCATTCACTTCGAACTATAGCGACCATCACATCATCAAACGACAGTCCTTAACTCATTATTATTTTCTGTATTTTGGCCCCTAGAGAGAGACTGACATATTCAGCACTACCAATAAGGCAATATACAAAAACTAATGCTATCATGTTTTTTAATGTACTAGCATTTTTCTTTGACAAAATCACTAGAGCTTTCTATGTTGGAGCCAGTGACTCGACAATCAATCTAACATTTCAAATCTCTTGACATGTTTCAACAATCTTTTCAACTAAATTTATTGTGGTTCTGTAGCAGCAGACTGGCTCCTAGCTAGTTGTTAACATTGAAAGGAAAACAAGAATTTTCCCTACTTATATTTTGTTTTTCTTCTATCTGAAAAATAACCTTTGCTTTATATGATTTCCAGGAATTGGATGGAAATCTTGGAAGAAGCGTTGGTTCATCCTCACTCGAACATCGCTGATTTTCTTCAAGAGTGATCCTGTTAGTGTTTTCATTATTGTGGTCATAATATGAATATTACATATTACTGGAAAGCACAGAAATAGACTGTTCAGACCTGTTGTTGTTTATCGCTTCAGCTTATTGATGCTTCAATCGTGTCTCTTGCTCACTGCCAATATATAATTGTTTGGTTTGATGTTATAACATTTTTCACATTCATGACATTTATGCGTGTCTGCTAGGATCAATATCATATGTGAATATACAGTGTTTTTATTCTAGCGCTGAGCAGAACTATTACTTAAAATTGGCTCTTTTCAATTCAAAGCTCAGTTAGAATTGGTTGCTTGGGGTAGTTGCAGCTTCTATTTTTTCTTCCAGTTCCGACCAACTTTACATGTTCCTTTACTTTAAAAGTTCAAACACCGAGTTATGTTCAGTGCTTGAACTTTAGCTATATAAACTTGCTTATTCTTGCCCTTCCCCTATGTTATACCGCTATTGAGGTTTTGTGGAATACTCATATAATTTTTTGTTTTCCATTCATGGTTCATGTACAACTTAGTTCCCAGTTCATTGACAAATGCTTGTTCTTGACATTGTAGAATACATTGCCCCAGAGAGGTGGTGAAGTGAACCTTACCTTGGGGGGAATTGACTTGAACAATTCTGGGAGGTATGTGTCTCATACACATTTCTCTGGTTAATCATTTGGTGCATTTTACACCAATATTGTTGTATTAAATGTTTTTCATGAGAAGTGAAAAATGGCTGTTGGTTCTTCCTTTTTAGTGTATCTTGCATGATTTCATACTAACATTGTTTCTTGTTCTCAGTGTAGTGGTCAGGGAAGACAAGAAGTTGTTGACTGTTCTATTTCCAGATGGCCGTGATGGTCGTGCTTTCACCTTGAAGGTACTTTTTCCTTTTGACATAGTAGACATACTTGAGCAAATGCAAGCTTTATGCCTTTTAATGCTCCTTCAAGAGGTAATAAAAGCACCATTCTTAACACAGGCAGAAACATCTGAAGATCTACTTGAGTGGAAAAAAGCATTGGAAGAAGCTCTTGCACAGGCTCCAAATGCAGCTCTCGTGATAGGGCATAATGGAATTTTTCGTAATGACACAGCAGATCCATATGAAGGAGCCGCTCCAAATTGTTGGTTCCATACACTATGATATGATTTACTATTTGTCATCACAAACTCAATATGTGATTGTTCCTTTTTCATACCTTCCTTTGATGGCTGTAGGGAGAGAGAAGAGGCCTGTCAAATCCTTGGTTGTTGGTAGGCCAATTCTTCTTGCACTAGAAGATATTGATGGCAGCCCCTCTTTTCTGGAAAAAGCTTTGTGTTTTCTTGAGAAACATGGTAGGGCTAAAGAGATTTTAGTAGCACCAATGCTTGGATCTGGATGCATTTTACATTTTGTATGGCAGCATGCTGCCTCGCCGCCCAATCTATACATTTAACCACAAATGTGAACATTTTCTTGCAGGGATAAAGGTAGAGGGAATTTTACGTCAGGCTGCAGATGTGGAGGAGGTTGACAGAAGAATGAACGAATACGAGCAAGGTTTTGCAGTTATTCGTATTTTAGAGTGTGATTTTCAATTGGTGGTGTTTCTGGTTTGGAAGTTTTCATGTCGTTGGATACTTGGACCAACTTTTGCACCTATTTTTATTTTACCTCAGGAAGGACCGAGTTTGCACCGGATGAGGATGCTCATGTAGTCGGTGACTGTGTGAAGGTACCTTGCTGTGATTCCTGTTGTGTTGTTTCATCAAGTATTCACTAAGCCATGTTTTGTTTGCCAACTGTATTAATGTGAACATGCATCTGCAGCATGTTCTGCGTGAGCTACCATCTTCTCCAGTGCCTGCTTCCTGCTGCACAGCATTATTGGAAGCTTTCCGTAAGTGCTCTATTCGGGTTAGCCTATTAGGGGAGTCAATGAAGTTTATCCTTTTTAACAGAGCTGACAAAATAAGCTTCTGTAGTATGTTAATGCATTTAACCATGGATATATCAATTTAAGAATATCTGCAGCATTTACTGCTTTGCACACCTGTAGGTAACTATACGATCATATAGTTGACTGAGTTACCAAGTATTATCTTCTTACAAAGAAGGATGGTCTTTCTTCTGTGCACCTTTCTATTTTATGAAAGATATAGATCCAGCGACTGTATTGGTGTTGCAAGCTAAGAGCCAAACATAGAGAGTACATCTGGATTCCTAGACTGAACAAACCTTTGTTTATAAACCTAAGCTATTAGAACATCCGACTGCCATCTTGTAACATTTGGTAACTAGAATGTAGCATGGTTGTATTAGAGACATTTTTTTCTAAGGCTTATTAGAAGTTGCAGTTTAGCGGGTATAGTATGAAATTTCACGATGCTATTGGTTTTAAAAATGTCCGCAGAAAATGGACATTCAGTGTTGACTTAGTTACCTAGCTGCCTAAGTTTTGTTTGCTTCCATATTCTGTTTTTATCAGTTCTTTTCACTTCATCCCTTTGTAGGTCTGGAAAGTAAGGAATCTCGGATAAATTCTATGCGTGCCGCCATATCTGAGACATTTCCTGAGCCTAATAGGCGGCTGCTACAAAGGTTTGTTTTTTGTAAGAGGGAAATATTTTGTGTCTGAGTTAGCTTTTGACCTGCTGAGATATCATGATGGATAATACATTCTAAATCTCATTCGTTCCATGATCGAGCATTTGGTGAGCTGTCTTAATTAAAAGTATGCAACTGGAAACCATAAAATTGAATATTTCATTGCAGGCTGTGACATTTTCTTATCAAGTACATACTACCAAGTAAAATCTTCATTTACCTCATAAATCTGATGTTTGCAGAATTCTGAGAATGATGCACACTGTTGCTTCTCATACTGCTGAGAATCGAATGACTCCATCAGCAGTTGCTGCTTGTATGGCTCCTCTCTTGCTGCGACCACTTCTGGCTGGTGAATGTGAGATGGAAGATGACATTGACATAAATGGTGACAATTCTGCTCAGCTTATTGCTGCTGCAATTGCTGCTAACAGTGCTCAAGGCATTGTCACAATTCTATTAGAAGAATATGAGGGCATATTTGATGTAAGTTTTCTGATACTATGCTGGTAGTTCATTGCTCTGATGACGCTTT
Source organism: Poa annua (assembly GCA_026929855.1). Classification (NCBI taxonomy): domain Eukaryota; kingdom Viridiplantae; phylum Streptophyta; class Magnoliopsida; order Poales; family Poaceae; genus Poa; species Poa annua. Next base: position 11,910,067 of record CM049433.1, on the reverse strand, counting down.
TCTGGACAATATAGGCCGATGCAGTCGCTATTTGTTCTTCCACTTACCGTAAAACTTTTTAATCACCCTGTTTTTCACCTTTACAGGATGAACACCCTAGGTGTTCCCTGTCACCTGATTCTCGAATTCAAGACAGTGGCAGTGAAGAATCTACAGATGATGAAACTGTGGATGCCAAAGATAATGGGTTTCACGATGCAGAGAATGATGCAGATCAAGAACTAGATGAACGTTTACTGAGCGGAAAATTGAGTGAAAGCAGTGTATGTACTGGTGGCGACCTTTATGATTACCAGGTTTGATATGCTTTGCAATTCTGAATTTTCTGTTCTGTAGTAATTTATGGCTTGCTACCAGTTGTATTTTAGAGTAAATTGCACTACACCTGTAGAATGCTCCTAGTTGCACATTACACCACTGAAAAAATAAACAATTTACACTAGATCAAGAAAATTAGTATTGCACATTGTAACACATCCCGTTACTCCCCGTTCCCTTCAACAAAACCTGCAATAAGGATCCTACGTGTCAATATAGCAGAAATGATAGCTCTGATCCCACCTGTAAGGATTTGATCCCGCTCATCCGACAAGGGTGCCACGTCCTCCAGTCCGTGATGCTTATGAGCAGAGCGAGGTTTTGGCATGCAGAAATTTGGTAGTTGAAGGTTTAGGTGGAAGAGAGATATCAATTAAGTGACCGTCACACTGGCTGCTCCTGTTCTCCATGCGGAAACAAACGTGAGTGCCCTCCCTTGCATCTGTTCTGCTCCTCGTCAGCAGATCCATCAACCTCAAGCACTTGTAACAGATCCACCAGCCTCCAAGTCTTACTCCTGAGTTTGCTGCTTTCCTATTTTCGGTGGCTACCGAAGAGCTTGTTCAACAGGCATGTGGAGGTCGAGCCGCATGAGGGAAAGAGAGAAAACAGAGAGGATGGAGAGAGGTGTAAAACATACATGACATGTTGGGCCAATACAACCCTTACATTGACTGGTGAGACCAAATTAATTGTAACAGAGCTGGCAAAGGAGAGTAACGGGAGGTGGTGCGATGTGCAATATTATTCCCGAACCTGGTGTAAACTGCTTGTTTTTCAATGTTTGTGGTGCAAAGCATTCCGAGTAGTCCAATCAGAACCTGACTTGATTTTCATTTTTTTGTTCAGTTAGCAATCTTGTTTATGTGACAATGTCATGATGTGTTTTTTTCCCTTTCTTACTCACTGTAATGTGGCACAACAGGCAGATCATGGGGATTCAGAAGCCGAACCATCTGTCGAAGATAAGGCTTTGGAATCAAAGTTGAATTTAAAGGATGCTCCGCATAGCCATTTAACCCAAAATGGCACAGTAAATGTCAAGAGACCACTGAATGAAAGGGATCCAACAAATCTGGTGTGCAGTCATGATTCTCCATTTTCAATGGGAGAGATTCTTTCTTCTTTGGATGCAGGAGTTCCTTTACCTAGTCCTGGAGCTGAATATTCTGTAGATAGGGACTCCATAAAATCCAATCAAACTCAGCCTCATGTGAAGCGTTCTAACATCTGGGGACGGAATCATGTAAGTGAGGAGTTACCTTTTGTTGTCTTCACTTGTAGATTCATGTTAGTTCAGGGAGAGTCATAAACATTGACTTCTAGTTTTTTGATTTTATTAAAATACTACCTCCGTTCCTAAATGTAAGCCTTTTTAGTCTGTTCTAGATTTATACATATCTAAACGTATTTAGACACACTTTAGTGTGTAGGTTCACTCATTTGGTTCCGCATATAGTCCACCTTGACATATACCTTAAAGGTCTTATATTACGGAACGAAGGGAGTAGTAGTTATTGCTTTATCAGGGAAACCATCACTGCAGATACACTCTAGTTATTCTTGAAGAAGCTTCTTTAACTGTATTGTAGCTTTTGTTTTGACCATGCGGAGTTAAACATGTGGTTTATGCAGGCAAGAAAGAGCCAACAGTCGGAATCTGTTGATTCATCAGGTGAAGAAGAGTAAGTTCCTAGTCATTTCAAGTACTGTTTCTTAAAATTAGGTATTACAAGTCTGTTTTCTATAAATGTTTAGAATTGCCATGTTTAGTTAGTTATCTCTAAGTTGTTTCATTACTAATAACTAGGCGTGTTCAACCACGGGTTGTATCGAACCCGGCCTAAACCAGCTAACACCTGCTAATTTGCAACCTATGAGGCTAGCTGTGTATGATAGAGATTATCGTAGACCTATGGACAAAGTTGTTTATCTGGAATTAGAAGAAATGATTCTTTTCTGTGCTAGCTTTATGGGTTGTTTCTGTGCTAGTTTATGGCCTGTGTTACGGTTGATGTGCGATGACATATAACTGGATTAATTATACCGACAGCATCATTGGTAGGATGATTTCGTACTAACTATTTAACTATGCAAACAAACCTTTCAGGCTTGCTATCCAAAGACTTGAGATTGCAAAGAATGATCTACAGATCAGGATTGCAAAAGAGGTACGCAGAGAATATGTGCACTTGTTCAATATAGGGCCTGTTATTTGTGGGGATCTTGCAAACTAATGGTAACTCTTCTCAGACTAGAGGTAATGCAATCTTACAGGCGAGTTTAGAAAGAAGAAAGCAAGCACTCCATGAGCGCCGTTTGGTGCTGGAACAGGATGTATGCCACCTTCTCTTACTATATATATGAGTCACCACTTCATTGTACACTGTCAAAATATAAAGGGAATCTACCCATATTATCTATTAGACTTTTTAATTTTTTTTGTATTCAACTGTTTCCCATTAAATATCCGAAAGTTCCCGAGGATTTTAGATACTTTGCTTGATTGCAATTGTTTGTACCTGTAGGTATCAAGGTTGCAAGAGCAGCTACAGGCTGAAAGGGATCTGAGAGCTGCATTGGAAGTTGGATTGAGCATGTCTTCTGCACAGTTTTGTAGTACACGTGCTATGGATTCAAAGGTACTGAATTTCTTAGCTAGTTGGTCACCAATAATCATGCTTCCAGTCATTTTGGTGTCTAATTATTTGGCTCAAGACAAAGGCAGAGCTTGAGGAGATTGCTCTCGCAGAAGCTGATGTTGCAAGGTTAAAGCAAAAGGTTGCAGAGCTGCATCTCCAACTTAGTCAACAGCGCCAACACCAGTACGGCTCTTACGCAGACGAGAATGATAGTTATCAGCATCGTCCAAGTCATTTCCCACAGTAAGACAATGGTTAATGTGTTTTTCATAATCAATATTTAGTTTATCTGTCTTTTCAAGTGAATTCAGCAAGGGCGTAACCGTGCAATACCACCAACTGTTATTATATCAAATGAAGTCAACATATCAGGTCAACCCCGTCTTAGGGTGTAATTTGGTAACGTGGCTTCAATCACGCCAGGGCATTAAGGATGTGTTTGGTTTTAGGATGGGGTGGAATGGAATGGAACGGTTCCCCACCTGTGACAGATTTCTGTGTTTGGTTGTGTAGAGGAACGGAACCAAGTGGTTCCTCCAAAAGGAATATACCTTCAATATGCGGAATACACCGGTTCCACCAAATCGGTCGAACGCGGTGGAACGGGAGGCTAACCATCATCCTAAACAGCATCTGAGGAAAAAAAAAACTCTAATCTCACCCCACGGCTCAAACCATAACCTCTCCCCTCGTTCATCCACGCAAAGACTTGCCCGAGCGACGGCACACCCGATACCCAGGCACGCGAACAGCGGCGGATCTACCAGATCGGTGGCTGCAGTGGAAGTGGCCGGCGGCGCGGCGCGGCAGCAGATCTACCGGGGAGCGGCATCGACGGAGAAAGCAAGCAGTATAGCAGCGACGGCGGCGGCTGAACAGCAAGCATGGCAGCGGCAGCTGCGACGACCAAGCTGATTGCGGCAAGACAACAAGCAGCACAGCGCGGCGTCGACCAATCAGGCGACGGCTGGACAAGAAGCTGGGCAGCGTCAGCGGCGGAAGGCCAGCAAGCAGCGTTGTTTGATTTTGTCTATTTCAACTACATCTTGGGTGTTAAGCTCAAGATTAGCACATGATAGAGGTTAGGTGAAGTCAATTCTAGTCACTCCATTCTCCCAACCCAACACGGAACGCAACCATTCCATGATGCTTCTTTAGTCCAAACCAAACGCAAGAATAGAACGGTCCATTCTAGTGGAATGGACTAGAATGGAACGGTTCCATTACATTCCACCCCATCCAAAAACCAAACACACCCTAAGCTAACATGAAAAGCAAAAGGAGGAAATAAATGATGGTGCAATCTAGAGAATAGACAGTTGTAGCAAATTTTAGAATTTGAACTTCAAAGTGTATTAGAAGGGGAAAATGCAAGTTATTGATTGTGACAGGTGTCAGTGTCTTTTCTATTATCCTTTTTTATTTTTACTCTTAACAAAAAACGAGTTTAAATTGACGACGCTAAACTCAGAAGTACATGCACTTTGTTGTTTTTGGGTATTTTCATATTGAGTTTGGGCCTCAACTGGCCAGGTTGGATTGATATACCTTAGAGTGGGTTGCGTTTGCGCCTGATACCTGCCCTTAAACTAATATATACAATAACCTTCAAAATTAACATACTGGTTGGTACTAAATGTCCACCAAATTTTGTGCTGCGTATTTTAGTAACAAAAGCAGGATGGTTCTGTAGTAAGGTAACATATCAGCTTAGAACACATCACTTAAGGTATCATATCAGCTTAGAACACATGATTTATCAGTTGGACGTGTTTCATCCTCGAATTGTCCTTCAGACTGTAATATAGTAACAATTGTAAATATTTTACTGCCAACAGGAACTTTGTTCAACCAGGGTTTGATATGAAACTTGCTTTCTGTAATCAAGAGAAGAAGCAGAGGAACGAGGTTTGAAAACACCCCCCTCTCCCTCCCTAGTCTGCTACCCTTCAGAAATCTTCGAACCAATTAGTTGAATAACTTTCTGCTATTCATTGCACTTTCATAATAATTTGCAAATCTCAATATGTTCAGTTGTAAAATATTAAGTATGCATAATTTATGTGACGTGAAACTGGCGTTGCATGAGAATGATACAAAGTCACCTATTGTTCTGACAGGGGAGCTTGTCGGGCACATCACACTGGAGAAGTATCAAGCAGCACGTGCTGACTCAGGCTTCTTCGAAGCCCTTCTCCCGCAAGCACTCCATGGACGCCTCTTCGAGCGATTCAAGGGAGGTATCGACAAGCATGCCAGCAGAGAACGGCTCAATGTCTACAAACAACCCGAGAGTAACCGAGGTAAGGAAAAACACTGCACCTTAGGTTCATAGTCCTTACTTTCAAGGCGACCAAGGTGTTTGACTCTCTGGGTGTATAAACGCAGTCTGTCGAGTATGGGAGGCAACTGCCCGTGCCGTCATCCACTCTGGTTGAGCTAACGACCAGACTAGATTTCTTTAAAGAACGGAGGTCGCAGTTGATGGAACAGCTCCATAGTCTTGATTTAGGACATGGATCTGCGCCGCAAGGTTTTCCGTACAAGTCTTCGTCCCCTTGGAACAGTCCGAGATAGGAGGTTTTCATTTCTTCTAGTTTAACGTCTGTATATTCTGGGTAAAGCATGTTTTCTCTTCTTCCGTTAGTCGTAGCAGCTGCTAGCGAGCATGTATATGCCTTTTCTTGTTTTTTTTTTGGAGTGTGATTTTGTAATGGTTTTGTTATCTATTGTATGTAACGAGTATAAAGAGAGCCAGAAAGTTATTTTTGTACCAGAGCACAACCCAAATCGTTTTTCCTTTTGACAAGGACCCAAATCTAATGAGTACTTTTACGGAGCAAAGAAACATTTGTTTAGCTCACCGAAGTTTGAGCATAATGTCATTCAGATTTCAGAGGGAGTCGATGCAGTTGAAAGTAAGAAGGGTGCTGTGAGTTCGACAATCTCGTTCTTCTACTACTCATGTGTGCGTGGCCTGCGCATGTGTATGTACATATATGTTGTATTTAAGTTCTTCAAAAATATATTCCAACATCAACAAAATGTTCTAGTGTAGTTCAGAGAATGTTCAACAAACTTGATTGATCCATATACATGAAGTGTACATGCTTGTTGCCCTTGTATGTCGGTGAGACAAATTCTCGTCAGCAGCAAGATGTCTAGATATAAGAGCGTGCACGTGTGGTGTCTAGTGTGCGCATAGGCTGATAAAAAACACACCAAAAGATGAAAATGCAGAAGGAAAAAGAAGCTCAAAATTATAAAATAAAATAAAAATAGAAGGAAAAGATAAATAACGAAATAAATATAAATAACGTGCCCATATAGATGAAAAAAAAAGGAGGAACTTGAATTTGAATATCATACGAATCGACCCCAAATCGTTTCCACCGTTTCCGTTTCGCACCGGACCTCAGCCGCCGCCGTCGCCCCTCCTATTCAGCCGGTTGCTGTGATCTGTCCCCTGCGTTCACTGAGCAGGCTGTGCGAGCTACCGTTGCCGTCCTCATCCCCGGGCAGGCCACGTCCACCGCCCTTCCTGTCCGCGGCGAACGGCCGCGCGCCTCTGCTCCTCCCCCGTCCCTCTAGTCAGCCGCGGCCGGCGGCTTCACGCCCCACAGCCGCTGCTCTTCCCCATCACCTCCGCCACCGCAGGCTCCTGCCCGCCGCCCTGCTGTCGCCATCTTCACCAGCCACCGTGCCGTGCCGCACCCCCGCCGGCCATGAGCAAAAAGGTAGGTAAGTACTGCAGTAGGCAAAATATCCCCATTTTATGGGTGATCCTGATCTGTTCACTTCAGGGCTCTAATTTGAAATTTCCGAGTTAAAAGTTGACAATACAAAAGCTTCATGTTGCTAGTCTACTAATTCATAGCTAGCTTTGTACTAGTTTGGGTTGATTTCGCTAGTTAAAAATCCAGTATTGTGACCTGAAACCTACTGCTCGTGGAGTTCAAAGCTCAGTTTTTTTTTCATGGTAGAAAAGTTTGTATTCTGTCAGAAGGAAGCTGAAATCATTTCAGTTTAAAAGATTTGACTTCACATAGTTGAATGTGTTTGGTGTTGAAATCTGTTCTTCACTGAGTTAAAAGTTGTCACGTTTAGGGTTTTCTTTTTGTTCCTCAACTTCGATAGTGGCGCCGCCACTAGCCGGTACTAGTGGTGGCAGATCGCAGGAGACAGAAGGGGATGGGATCACACCTTTTCAGTTTTGAGCCTGAACCATTGAGTTTGAGCGCTTCCGAAAAACCCAAAAGATGTCGGAAATCATTTGTTAGGTCATTGTTCACAAATTAGTCTGCTCGTTTCTCACTCTGTCGCATCCTCTGTTGAATTACTGCGTGCTATTTCTTCGTCTACGGAATGCTCTTTATGCTTTTGCTAACACAGTAGTCGCTTTGGTAATTAGGTTACTTGACAACATCAACAAATACTCAGACTCGGTGACCATCTCATCAGCTCCTAGAGTTTGCTACAGTGTCCTCCTCCAACCCATCAATGGCTTCCTCCTCATCCTCAGATCTACTCGAGCCTGTTGCTGACCTCCCATTGTCCTGCAGTCAGGCATCTATAAATCATCCTCTAAAGTTTATAACTGGTAAGGCCTCAAGCTGATTATACTTGTGTCTAATGTCTGTAGATGTATTCTAATTGCATCGATCCTTGGTCATTCTCCTGTTCTATATCGTGACCTTGTTGATCTCCGTACTACAGCTGTTGGATTAACTAACTGTCATGCTGAGAGCAAGGTTTCACCTTGCAAACAGGCTGATGGTTCTCCAAGTGCTGAAGTAATGGAGCCAGAGGTTACCCTCCCAGAGGTATGATGTAACTGCAAATAAAATTGTAAACGCCCCCACAGGGTTTACAATTCATCTCCACTAGTAATGTAGAGCAAGTAGTCATCATTGCCAACACTACTTCAATACTTAATTCTTGTACCATGCTTCTGCAGGATATCCTTTGGAAGATACACACACTGATGCCAATGCAAGATGCTGCTCGTGCTGCCTGCGTGTCTCCTGGTTTTTTTCATTCTTGGAGATGCTATCCCAAGCTCATATTTGATATGAGAGCCTTACGCAAACAAACAAGGGATTTTATCAGCAGAGTTGACCATATCATGTCGAATCACTCTGGCGTTGGGGTGGAGACATTTAAATTGCAAACTCGTAATGATTTCAATGTACATCCAAGTTATCTTGATCGCTGGCTTCAAGTTGGAATTACACCTGGGATCAAAGAATTTGTGCTATGGCTCCCCAGAGGAAACAAGATGAAGTATAAGTTTCCTGGTTCACTTTTATCTCGCGAGCGGGGGCACACTCAATTCAGCATTTTCACCTCAGTAGCTGCACTTTTGATTCTGTAAACAAAGTTGGTTGCTTGAGTAGTTTGAAGACTGTCCGTCTGCATGATGTTGGTATAACTGAGGAGGAGTTATGTCTTTTTCTGTCCAATTCCTTCGCTTTAGAGCACCTGGACCTCCATTCCTGCGATGATATACGTTGCTTAAAGATACCATATCTTTTGCCGAAGCTTAATAGACTGGACGTGCAAAGTTGTGAAATGTTGCAGATGATTGAATGCAGTGCTCCAGACGTCTCCATCTTCAATTATGATGGGTCCCCAATACATATGTCGCTTGGAGGTTCATTGCAATTGAAGACAATGCAGATGACTTGTGGCATTGTGCCTAACCTGCTCCATTATGCTAGTACCAAGCTTTTATCGATTGCACCAAATGTCCAAACTCTTTTCCTACACTCACTTTATGAGGTTAGCTTTTATTGTTCAGTTTCAGTAATCTATTGATGTAAGCTATGAACAAGTCATAATTTTTGGACATTCTTTTTCAGACAATCAATACACCAATGGTGCTGGGTAAATTCCTGCACCTTAGGTATTTGGACATAAAGCTTTTCATACCAAGTCGTTCTCCAGATTATGACTTCTGTTCTTTGGTTTCTTTTCTTGATGCTTCTCCCATCTTGAAAACTTTCGTCTTGCGTGTAAGTCATTATTTTTTCCAAATACTTATTTTCTGTGAAATAGTTATTACTAGATCATACCTTGTCTTGACTATAACTAGACAGATTAATTTGGCTCATCTTGGTTTTTATTTGGCGAAATATCCTGTACCTGTTCCTTACAATTCTGTTGTTACATCACTGTTATGCCATAGATACAACTAATTACGACATTAACTGTGATTTTATACCTATTTTCCGGTATACTCATTTTTGCAAAAATCACTTAATCGTGGTGTTACTTTTCTCTGTTGGATGTCTTTCGCCTGAACTCTTACGGTCAATTTATTTACAATGCGTACTTAAAAATAATCTTAAGAATATTATGTGACCACAAGAACCTGACATGCAGGTAGAGGCTCCAACCGTAGAACTTGGTTTGATTCCTGAAGTCAAAATTGGCGAAGACTCGTCATTGGCAAGTTGCACTCAGAAACACCGCCATCGCAAGCTCAAAAGTGTGATCGTCACTGGCTTTTGCCCTTGGAAGACCATGATTGAGCTAACGAGATGTATTCTTCATTATGCGGTGTCACTAAAGCACCTTGTCCTGGACACCACTGAAGGGTGTCATAGGAGGAGGAGGTTTGCCAAGTGCTACTCTTTGGATAAGGATACACTAATCCAAGCCCAAAAGGCTCTTGTGGCTATTAGGACATATATTGAGGGGAAAGTACCTTTAAAGGTCAACTTTAAGGTTCTTGAGCCCTGCAACTGCAATAAGTGTCAAGAAGTTTGAGTTACGTTATATGGCTTATGTCTAGGACTTCAATTATCTGCATTATCACTATAGCTTAGAGCTCCTGAATATTGTGTAATCTGTTCTATGACATATATCTGAAATCTCTAATGCTTTAAAGCGGTACTATTGTTATTATGCTCCTATTTATTTACCTGGTTTGATACTCCAACTTTTAAACAGAAGGTGCCAAGTTAATGTTTCTCTTTAGTTTTCTTCATGCTGCTAGAACTTATTTCCATTCTATCAAATAGAATTTCTCTTGTCCCTATATAAATAAGTTCCCCGTGGAAACATTAATAATGCATCAGTATTCTTCTGATTGGGATTTTGTTACTGTTACAAGATTTAGGTCATGCATGTTCTAAATACTTCCTCCGTTCCAAAATATAAGCTTTTCTAACCTACATGCATGCAGAAAAATGCTAGTACAAATGCTTATATTGTGGAACTAGGTCATTTCTCGTGTGCTCAAGCAGTTTACTCGTGCTAGAGTTTTGTTTTTATTTTTAAAACATTACTTGTGTTACTGTACATACATTGCCTTTATTACAAAAAAAGTGACCTTAGGTATAAGTTGTTCCTGATGGCAAGCCACCCTTCCTGTGGACAATGTTTCGTGTTCCGAGCCTGAGGCACCATCAGAGCTTTCCTTCAACGGTTAGATTCCCTAATAGTCGATCAAGAGTTTTTACTCCCTCTGTTCAAAATCTAAATTAGATGACTTCCATTTATCCAAAAATATGTGTATCTGACCTGTAACATTTATAGATAGATCTACTTTTTTTTACATGATAATATGTTTCTCATTTCTGTACACATTGACCTTACAGATCTAAAACAATAGGATAAACATATGAAAAAAACAACGCCTACCCCCTCCTTTAATAGTACCGAAGTGACCACCAAAAGGACGGTAGATAGATCACCTCTTCACCCGAGCTCAGCGGTCAACAGGTTTAGATAGTGGTGAAACTAGAACGCAATACGGTTGGGTTCAACTCTATTGGTTATGGTAGAATCTTTCTCTAAAATTCTATGGCACGACTAATTTAGTGAAGGATTTGACAAAATTTAGTGAAGGATTTGACAAAACCCGTTGGGTTCACTTGAACCCAATCCATCTATACCAGCTCCACCACTACTTTTACTAATTTAGAATGGAGGGAGTACATGATAGAGGTACATGACTATGACGATTAAAGACTAAATATTCAAACCCTTTCAACACACGAGAACTTGTCTGTGGCAAAATGGTTAGAAGGATGGTTGTACCCCCCCAGCTCATCAGAGTTCAAACCCCAGATTTGACATTGGTGTTTCTCATTTAGGCGGAATATTCTTTAGTGGGAAGGCGACGTTCCCGTCAACAGCGAGGCGTTAGTGGTGAATTCGTCAATCTCAAGACCTGACCCGCCGGCTTAGTCTTTCAAAGGTGCTCATAGGGTTAGGGTGTGCGTGTGTGCCTTCATCGGGGTGATTGTATGCGCGTGTATATGAGCGCGTGCGTTGTACCGTGTTTCTCAAAAAAAAAAAAACCTTTCGACACACACTTATACTCACTCCGTTTCAAATTAGATGACTTCTATTTAAAAAAGTGTATGTATCTAGATATGTTATAAATTTAGATACATCTACTTTTTGATAAAAAGAAGTCATAAACGATATGAAACGGAGTGAGCACTTTTCTGAGCTCAGCAGTATAGTATAGTACTATAGTAGGATGAAAGCTCTAATAAAAGAACCGGCAGTTAGCAGCTCCACCGAAGTGGGCTGTGTCGCCGCAGGCATAGCCCATAGCCCCAGGCCAGGTGGGCTTGTAGAAACTTGGGCCCGTTGTAGATTCCGTGCTCCGTGGCCATTCCTCTTAGGGTTGACGACCACAGTCCACAAGACAGCACTCGAGACCACGCCTCCCTCGTTTCCGGTACCGGCGCATGTCGCCGACCACGATGTCGCCGACCACTCCTACCGCCGCCGCCGCCGCCTCTCCCTCCTCCGTGGCGCTCATCCTCTCCTCCATGGACGACACCGCGACAGACGCCGACGCCGACGCCGCCGCTGCCGCTGCGGCCTCTTCATCCCCCTCCCTCTCATCCGCTGCAGCGGCCTTAGCCTCGATGTCGCTCATCTCCTCCTCTACCTCCGCCACCGCTATTTCATCCCCGGAGGCCGTCGGTTCCAAGTCGCTCATGAGGTCCTCCCCTACCACCGCCACCGCTATTTCATCCCCGGAGGCCGTCGGTTCCAAGTCGTTCATCTCCTGGCCCTCTAGATTTGCACCCTCTTCCTTGTCCCCCATCTACTCGCCTAGCGCTGCATCAACAGCTACAGCCTCCTCTCCCGGCTCCTCCACCTCCTCTCTAGGCTCCTCCACCTCCTCTGCTGGATCCTCTGTTTCGTCAACCGAGTCTTCTCCAGACTCCACAAGGACAGGGTCGTCCTCTTCGTCTATCCGCTCACTCGGGGCCGCCACCTTTACCTCCATCGAGTCCTCCTCTCCGGATACTCCATCGCCACGTACTCCCACGAAGATTCGTGTGTACATATGGTCTGTTGCTGGTATGCAGAACGCCCACAACGAGCATGTCGGGGATCTTGAGAATGTCATCGAGATCGAGATCGTTGCCATCGAGCGCTTGGATGTTTCAGTGCAAATGCAAGCCCTTCTGGACCTCCAGCCCCCGAATTGGGTCTGCAAGAAGAAGGCGAGACTGGCAAATCTGAAGCGGGTTGCCAGCGCGCTGATGGGGATATGCATGGCAGCTGCTCACCAACGTGATCACAGACGGCGGCGCCTCAGTCAGCGATCCAGTTCGGCTACGATGACATGGACATGATGCGCGAGGAGCTTGAGGCGCTGGGTGAAGCCGAATCAGCCACTGAAATGGTGAACCAGATAGCCGACAAGGCGGAGACTATCCTTGCTATGGGTCGCGCACTCATGGATGGGCACAAGTTTGAGCTTGACACAGCCTCCGACACCCTTCAGAACTTGACCAAGGCGCCCATGGATGTGCAGGAGCATGGGCCTGATGCCGGCAGAGTCTGTGACACCTTGAAGGCGCCCACGGATGAGCAGGAGGTTCAGTCTGACACTGACGGAGTCTGCCACACTCTTCAGGACGTGATGAAGACGACAATGATGGAGATCGAGAAGGTTTTGACTTCTGTAGTTTGCTTCATTTAGTGGTGTGTTCGGGGGATCAAGATTTCATTCTCTCGTGGAATTTTAATGTAGGAATGTGTGATACTGCTTCCGTTTTCAGTATAGTGTCATGGTTGAGGGTAACCACTCATGCATCCAGGAGCTGTAGAGGGTCCAATGACATTTCAGAACGGCAGTCCGTGTATCGATGTGATTTTGCAGCTGCTACATTGCATGTCAACAGTACACTGCTTGTAGAGATATGTTCGTTAACACAGGCATAGACCTGTACATATTAATCATTCTCAAGTAATTGCAAGATAGGGCCTGGGAGGCTGGGACATACGATGTATACCCACAGTCCCACACAGCATCTGGAATGTCTCCAACCTTAATAAACAACAAGCATTTCATCAGTCGTGAACAAAATATTAATGAGTAAGCTAATGGCTTTGATAAGGCACCAAGACTTAGGCTCTCCAGGATCACTGCATCCGCATGAGCTTCTTTAGAGCGGATCATCTCGAGCTGATCAGGATCCGTTGTTTCATCTAAAGGAACCCAACTATCTTCTAGGACCTCTTCTGTCACCTGTGTATTCGCAACAGAACAAACCAAATGACGTATTCACATCGAGAGACAAGAGAGCATCATAAGAAGAGTTTGGAATAGAAGAGTTTGGAATCTTACAACAGAAAAAACCACATGACGTATTCACATCGAGAGACAAGAGAGCATCATAAGAAGAGTTTGGAATAGAAGAGTTTGGAATCTTACAAAAGATTGGCTTGGTCTCCACAACGTCAACACCGGAGCTTGGTTAAACCTCAACTTTAATGAGTGGTGGCTTTTGATGACCAACGTTACTCCAAACCGCAAGGCCGTCGCTTCTCTCACCTTACTCGTCACTTGGGAAGTATGGAACGAGCGCAATGCTAGGGTGTTTCACAACAAGTGCACGCCGCCGTTCATTCTCTTAGATAAAATAAAAAATGAGCCCCGCTTGTGGGTTCTCGCGGGTGCCAAATGTTTGGGCAACTTGATGCTGCGAGAGTAACCGCATTGTAGTTCGGTCTCAAAACTTGCTTTCTTGCATTTCCCCTCTTAATTAATATACGGGGCCAAGCTTTTGCCCCTCGTTTCTAAAAAAAATGGCATTGAGAACATAAACTACTTATTAACTCGGCATACACAAATGGCATGAATCAAATTACATCATCATGTGGATTTCCTAATGGTGAATTCTCAGGAATAATTTCAGCCAGCCGAGGAGGATCCTCAAAGGATCATCCAAGATATAGAGTGAAATGCATCCACCATTCTCCAACTTGTCGATCATGTCTAAAACGGCACTTAAATTGGCCAGCCGAGAGCCAGAGTTGTGGAGCACTTGGTGCTGGAATTTTAGTGTAGGTGGGCCAAGGTCCAACTAAAATTTGAAATTCTCAAGGTTCATCATGGGTGGTTAGTTATGTTACATGACTAATATTTAGTCCAATACTTCTAGTTTGGAGTGAGCTACACCACTTTATATAGTGAAATGTTCTACCACTAGTAAGAGCATGAGATACACCACTTTATATATCGGGGCTGGTCGGCTCAACATTATCATCTCTGGTCAAGTACGTTATGGGCTAGACACTGTTATTTTATCTGGTCATGCCCTGCAGGGTTTCAGGCTGCGGTTGTGGATCCCAACCGGCGGGGCAGCTGCACGCGCGGCCGTAGTCTATGGCGCGGGTGAGTCTCCGACCATGGGCGTTATGGTCATAGTGGTGGCCGGCGCGTTGCAGTCAAGAGTAGGCACCTCGGCGGTGGTTGCCAACGAGTATGGCGATTCGGCCTCTGGCGGCGTTTGCACCGCTTCGGGAGGTGCCCGTAAGCATGTGGTTGCGGTGTCGCGGACCTCTACTTTGGCGGACGGGAGGCCGATGCGTGCGAGCTGGCTGCCGCGGTCACGGTCAAGCTTGCTCTATCGACCATTCTCGGAGGCGCGACAATGCTCATCGCACGGAGGGCAGATTTTGTGGCTTGTGCCACGAGGTCCAGCGACTCGACGGCGGCCTTGATCTCGGCTGCCTTGATCTCCGCCTTCAATTTGTGCCTTCTCGCACCCCGCTTCCATCTCTCCTCGGCCCTCCTCGCCGCTGAGACCTCTTTCTTTGGCCTCTTAAGGGGCAGCTCATCGAGAAGGGCTAGGTCGGCGGCGGCAGCGGCGGGTGCGTCGGGCATGGGTAGGGCTGGAGTGGAGTGGGGTTTTTTTGGAAGAGGAAAGACTGGAGTGGAGAATGCCTCTGATGCGTGGGCTAGGGGCGGACTAGAGAAGGACACAGAGACGGTCTACGCGCGTCCGCGTCGACGCAAACGAGGCTCAAATTTGGACCGAGAATGAGTCACGACGGACAGAAAAACAGCCCGCTGTCCGTTTATGTTGCACCGTTAGAAACTTATGCCGTATCCTGAATTGGTCTTCGGTTGGAGATGCTTTAAAGATTCGATGCTGTTGATCCGGTCAGGGTGCCGTATTCCGAAAAATCTGATGTGCGGCAGCTACGGCCAGTCGCCGGCGTTGATCGATCCAGTCTCGATCGTTCAGCTAGCTAGCCTAACTATCTACCAAAATCAACAGTCGTCTCTACTAGCTAGCTAGGCGAGTTGTGCATCCTTGACCCAAGCTGCTAGCTAGCGACAGCTCAACGACTTATATTCAATGCGCTTCTGATTCCATCTCAATAGCATAGTAATAAGTGATGTATAAAATAGATTTTAACCCTTTTAGTCACGAGGGACAACAGGAGGCCTCCGGTCAACTTCTGCTTTTGATATAAATTTTGCAACGTTTTTAAATATAGATCAGTTGGCGTCATGCCCACTCAAAGCAACACATGAGCGAGGATAACGGCCCATTGAAGGTCACGACGGCCATCCTCCATTGGGTCTACCACACATGCCCACCCTTCCCACCAATGTCGCACCCATCCCTAGCCCTATTCCCGTCGTCGATGTGACCCCTCCCGCCGCCACCGCCATTGTCGAAAGTGGTAGGCGTGGAGCGTAGTGGGTTTGCACCTCCATAGCCAACCACCTCGGCCAGGCAGAGCAGGAAGAAGGCCCCGTGCAACTCCTCCGCACCGGTCTCATCGTCATCCAAGAAGGGCAACCCACGTGCTTTTTGCTGTTGCGGGCCACCTCATGTGCAGGTGACTCCACCCCCCCCCCCCCCCCGCGCGCCATCGTAGAAGAGGAGCCGTTAATACTTGCGGCAAATATCACGGTCAACGACGTAAGGTAAGGGTATACAATTTAACAGCTATCCCTCTGCTTCATATTAGTTGTTACAGATGTTTTTTTTCGAGGTAATTACACCCACGGTACCACAACTTACCATGGATGTGTAAAATTGTCCCACAAGTTGCAAAATGTGATCCCGCCGTCCCACACGTGGCATGCAGATTGGTTTAGGTAAACAACGGTTCTGGTGCGGACAAGCGTGACGCCACGCTGTTGGCAACAGACACACGCCTATGTCTTGTAATTTTGCAGATAGCCCCTCGTAGTCTTTTCCCATTATGTTTAGGGTCCATCGCAATTGCCCAATCCCAAATCGAAATCTAGGTCATCGGGCGGTGACGACGGCTGACCACCGAGTTTGTCGTTGCGCGTCCAGGGCGGAGTTTGAAAGAGAGCGCGGAGGTCAGAGAGGAGCGTGGGGTGCACCGATGGGATCGATTCGAAGCGAGGTAGGCCGGGAGGAAGCAGCGGCGGCGGTTGCGCAAGCAGCAGCATCGACGAGGATGGATGGGCGAAGGTGACAAGCGAGGCGTACTGGAGTCCTCCTCGGAGGGAGACGGCGATGGCGAAAGCGAATGCATCAGAGCAGCGTCGCGTCGGTTTTGCCAAGGTAATCCGTTGCAGCATCAAAGCAACCTCGTGTGTTCGTGTTGGTTTCCTGCTTCATTTGTTGTTATCTTTATGTAGGCAAAATTAGAGATTGCTGGTTTTGATCAATGGCAGTATGAAAACCACTGGAAGAAGCATTACGTTAGTACCAGCAATTCCAGAGAAGATGAGAAACTGAAGATGTTGAGCAGGATTGTAGAACTGAAATTGAACTGCAGAGAGAGAAGGCAGAGAAGAGGAGAATGCATAAGAATCACATCGAGGAGATGGGGTACAGAGATAGGAAGGAGATGGTGCCGTTGGGTGTAGTAGTAAGATCAGTAGTGATGTATGCATGTATTGCTCCAGTTTTTAGGGGTTTTGTGTGAGTGAATTGTGTAACATGTTATCTGACAGAGAATTGTTGAAATAAAGTTATTATCTGACAGAGAGAATTGTTGCTTTTGAATTTGACTGAATTTTGAATTTGTACAGAGAATGTTGCTCCATATGTAGAATGCATAAGGTGTCCTCGACACAAAAAAGGGTGTAAGCATGTGGACAACAAAATAACACGAGCATGTGCTTTACATATCTATAACAAAAGGGCAACTGATTACTGATTATTGATCCAGTTTATCAGCAAAATAACACATCATTTTGAATACTGATTACATATCCTGTTTAGTAGCAAAATAACCCAAATTACTAGATTCTTTAGTACAGGAACACTAGATCATTTCATCAGGAGGTGGTGCATTTTGACCGGAAGCCATTTCCTGCTCATTCAGATCAGGAAGCACTTGTTCATTGAGATTTAGATTGTTTGTTGGCATTGTTTTCTTGTTAGGACCAAAGAGCAGGTGGTGAAAACTGCCAGGGGTAGTGTTATAGCATCTCTTCCTTGTTTGTGCTCTCCCACTAGCTTCTGGAGGTTCCTCTTGTCCATTCTAGTTCTAGTAGCCTGATGTGTTATATTATCTCTAGCAGACACAACAAAAGAATTTTGATATGTTTCAATTGGCACATTATCTATGTCCTGTAAATAGACAAATAAAAATGGTTAGCAAGGTTTAGGCCTTTAGGGTATGAAAATTGCAGGAACTAGTAAATGTAGTCACCTTTTGTGCTATCATGTACATCATGTTGTCAACCTGATGTCCAGAGCAGGATCTGGTGTGTGTGGGATTATGTGTTGCACAATAAATTAATAATTATGTGAATAAAAAATTAATAATTGCAGTACAATAAATTAGTTTACAACGAGATGTTGGTCACATTACCTGGAGAATATATGGAATGTCGTCTTCTTCATCTCGCCTCACATTTTGTTGCCTCTATTCTAGATGAGATCGGACATACCTGTCATGACCCTTTTTTATTGGGATTAGCTTTTCCATATTTGGAGCGGTGGATCGTGACTCCAGCCTTTATGAAAACCTCGACACCCTTTTTAATTTTCTCCGCTGGTGCCTTTCTTCTGTTTCTTCTTGGCCTCCCCATAACCTTTGTGTACAAAGGTGGATGAATAGGAATTGCATTCATGTTTTCCCAGAATAATCTACCTCTAAGTGGAAACAAAGTATGGGCATAAGCTTTCATGTGTGTGTCAATGGTGTAACAAATGTGCACTAGGTTTTCAGGGTTGATTCTATCACCTCTACAACAAGCAATGACATGGTGACAAGGAATGCTTGTTAATTGCCACCTTTTGCAATCACACGTTCTAGTTTGAAATCAACACAATAATATTTTTCCATCTCATGTGAGCTAACATAGTAGAAGTTGTTACTAGCTAGTTTAACACCGCATTCTTTGCTCCATTTAGTAAATTTGTCCAGTTTTTCTTTATTTTGGGACAAATTCTTCCTGTCCACTTCTCACTTTCCATTTGTTTTCCTTCCATTATCTGCATCAGCTTGTAAAATATTGTTTCCAACACTGACAAGAAGGGAAGCTCTCTGACTTCTAAGATGTAACTGCAAGCAAAATTCAGTTAAGAATTTTCAGTAAATCAGAGTTACAGTGAATTTGAATTAACAAAATTCAGTGAACTACTTGTTGAACACTTTAGAATGGTTATTAAGTAGCATATCACATTTAGGAAAACCATTGAAGAAAGCTTTTGTCCATGTCTTTGGCACAAGCTTTTCAATCCAATCAAATTCTTCCTCACTTTCAGACTTTAGCTTGTCCATACTTCTCTGTCACTTAGGAATACTAGTTCATCTAGCAACTGCCCATAAGTCATTCTTCAATGTCTCTCCTTTATGCCGTGCTTTCTGGAAAATTTGAAGCAAATGTCTGACACAGAACCTGTGTTCTGCATCTGGCCAGATCTTCTGCACAACATTGATGAGCCCATACAAGAAATGAAACATTGTTGTCATGTACTCCCTCTTTTCTGAATTAATTGACTCGGATTTAGTTCATGTTGTACTAAATCTGAGTCAATTAATTCAGAACGGAGGGAGTAGTTGTTGTCTAAGAGTAGCTTTCATTTTAATAGAAGCCTAATAGTTGTCGTCGAATAGTCGACTAGTCGACGACAACTTTCTGTTATTTCAATACAAGTTCTCTGTCATTTCAATAGAAGTTTACAAGTTGTCGTGGAATATTCGTCGACTAGTCGACGACAACTTCTGTCATTGCAATAAAATAACATATGGTGCAGGGAAATGTATGTAGGAGACATGTCTAATACCTTTTGTTTATCACTCATTATGGTCCAGGGAGATATATTGGTTATGTTCAAATCATCCTTGAGGTTACTGAGAAACCACTCCCAAGAACTAGTACACTCAACTTCAACTAAACCAAATACAATTGGAATTATACAGTCATTTGGGTTTATTCCTACAACTGTCAGTAATTGCCCTTTGTACCTAGTTTTAATGTGGCATCCATCTAAGCATATAACTGGCCTGCAACCTGCTAAGAACCCCCTCTTGGAAGCATCATAACTCTAATAAAGAGTTGCCAAATGCTTCTTATGTTCTGGACTGCCCGGATCATCCTGGATTGATTCTCCTTAACTCTCGCCCATAATCATGTAGCTATTTGAATTGTGCTTCCTCATCCCCATGGATATGTCGCAATGCTGCTTTCCTTGCTCTACTAAGGTTCCAGCTGTCAGGACACACATTGAACTCCCCTGTAACCTTTTCAGCAAAGCCTTTCAGGTCTAGGTTCTGGTTATCTCTATATTCATGCATAAATCTTTCGGGTAAGCATTTTTGTAGTCAGGGCTTCCATTGCCCAAACTTTGTCACATATGTGCTTGTCCACATATGTTGTAATTAGAAATCCACCTGACCGACTGTCCTTTGAGGATTTGAACATCCATGGGCAGCCATCATCACACACTGCATCTAGCCTTCTCAAATCATTTTTGGTTTTTGCTATTTTCACTCTATTCCTCACAGTGTGCTTTAGCTGCTCTCTATCTTGTTCTTCTAGATTAAGCTCAACATCCTTCGGGGCTTGTTCATCTTCATTTTCAGGACCAATTTCCTTCTTATTACGATCATTCAAGCTTGTGTTCACATTATCGGCAAAGAGATCATCATCTCCTTCGTCCGTCACAGAAATCTAAGTCACTCTCACTCTCAGTGCCTTCATCTGCATCTTCTTCTTCAGCATTTCCCTGTTATGAAATAACCACTGAACTTCATTTATCTGCATCTGATCTAGATGGTCCTGGCAACTTCTTAGGACCGATCACATGAGGGAGACTAGGACCTCCTGTCACTGTGATCCAGGAATAAGACAAGTGTCTTCTGTGATCCATGGCTATGCTCATCTCGGCACACACGGTAAATCGGTGTCAGTTGGTGCTAAACCATAAATAATATCTTTGCCAGGCATACACCGATAAACATGCAGTTTGCCATCCCTCTCATAGTCCAACAACTTCAAAATTTCATCAACCACAACAATTGACAAATTCTTAGCACTGCAATAGTCAATACTAGCACCGGACGATGACACATACACCAAGCTCTCTCGCAAACCATAGAAAATCCATCGTGGATCACTTCAACCGTGAACAGATCAGTTTCAGTACCTGCAACGCAAACTGTACCGAAAATTCAGAATTAGTTGGCTGCAAAGAAGCAAAATTAAGGCGTAATCGGCTACAAACTGGTTCAATCCATGAAAATAAACACAATCCATCACTAAAGTTGCCTACTTTATTAATCCACTTTGTGCAATTTGGCGCCCAAACCTACGGCGGGCAACAGAGGACAAACAAAGCACACAATCCACGAAATAGAAAGAACATGCGCTGGGCAACGGCTGCTATCATCCTTACCCTGCCCGTATGATGCCTACTAAGTTCCTAAATAGGTACCGATCATCCCCAGAACATGAAACCTAGCAAAACCACACCGACGGCTCCTAAATCAGACAAAGAGGGTCGCCGGAGAAGCTTTCAGCCTTACTGTAATCCGGCGGGTCTTAATTCCACATGCGGTAATGCAGGGCAGGTGGCATCGTCACGTAAATCGACGACGACGTGCCGTCGAACTGCTCGAGGAGGTGCACCGGAGAGCTTGAGGTGGGCTTCGACGAAAAAGCGATATGTCTTGCAACTAATCAGGAAGGGCAATAAATAAAATTTCAGAAAACACGGGTCGTTTCGACATATTAATCCAGGCGAACTGTGCGGGAGGACCCGTCCGTGTGAATCCGGCTTTAACCGGACGAAAATGCAAATTTCCTGACCAGGACAGCATCCACGTGGCAGGTTTTGGACTAAATTAATTACTATGTCTCTGTCACAGCTAACCAAGTTGTGGGACGGTGAGATCACACATTTTGCAACTTGTGTGACGATTTTGTGCGTTCATGGCAAGTTGTGGGATCACGGGTGTAATTATCTCGTTTTATTTTTTCGGACAACTAGTTGTTGCTGATCGATGTATTAGAAAGTTGTACTATATCGCGGCCAATAATATGGATATGTGATTTGAACGGAATTGAAACATGAGTGTTTGACTGGCACGCTATATTCGCATGATTTGGACGGGCCTGGATGGAAGCAGGCAGGCAGCTGCTGCCCGGCCAATCGGCCATGCATTCTCGTTTTCCGTTTGACCGTAGCTATCGATCGCGCTCGTGCTATGGCTTGCGACATTTCAATTCAATGCACCCGTGAAGCTAGTCGCCCGTTGATTAGTGTACTAGTAGTAGTATATGCATGGATCCTTGAACAAGTAGTCTCGCACGACCTGGCTATCCGGCCAGAGGAGTAGAAGATCGGATGGAAGCTGCCTCTGCCGGTCATATTCATATACTCCTCACCATAACCGTATGCATGGAAGTCTTTGCCATTCTCATATGTCGACAATAACGGACGCGGATGGCGACTTTGACTAGTAGTCGGAGTGAGGTTCAAGGAAGCTCGGCTGGTAGTACCTCGGTTGCATCTAGAAGATCGTCTCAGTTTGAATATTGAAGCAGCCATTCATGCATCTAGAAGATCATCTCATGTCTCATGTCTCATGTCTCATGTCTCATGTCTCATGTCTCATGTCTCATGCGTGGAAGCCGCCATGCAGCAGCCATATCCTATGTACTAGGAGTACGTCCTTACCACTATAATACTCTCCTCCTCCCCCCAAGTCCTACGACCCAGGATCTCTAAGACACACAGACACACAGACACACAGACAGATAGCAGTCTCCTACGACCCAGGATCTCTAAGCCAGACACACAGACAGACAGATAGCAAACACTGCCATGGAGCCACCACCGCCGACCGGCGGCCCCCTGTCTCGCAGCCGCCGGAGCAACCGGAGCTGGGGCAGCAACATCTCCCACTCCCTGCGCCAGCCCGACACGGACGACCCGTTCCGGCGCGGCTCGGCCAACTCCTCGCAGCGGCGCCATGACGACGACGAGGAGAACCTGCGGTGGGCGGCGCTGGAGAAGCTGCCCACGTACAGCCGCATGCGCCGGGCCATCCTCCTCAAGAACCACGACCTCCACGAGTTCGCCGGCGCCGAGGGGCTGGTGGAGATCGAGCACCTGGCCAGCGGCGACGGCGGCCGCGCGCTGCTGGAGAGGGTTTTCCAGGACGACAGCGAGCGCTTCTTGAGGAGCTTGAAGGATCGGGTTGATCGGGTGGGCATCGAGATGCCGTCGATCGAGGTGCGGTATCAGGACCTGTCCATCGAGGTGGATGCGATCGTTGGGAGCGCCGCCTTGCCCACGCTCTGGAACGCCGCCGCCAACTTCATCCAGGTACTGTCCACGCCATGGATGCTCTGCTTCTGCTTTGCTCTGACTGCAATTCTGCATGCTCCATGGAATGGATGCTCTGCTTTGGTCTTAACTAATAATACTAAGTTCATGTTGAGACTAGCTATTATTTTTTTTTTTCAAAAAGAAGACGAGTTTCAACTACAAACATGTTGGTGTTCAGCTTTATTTGTTGACAAAAATCCAAAAAACTACCTTGTAATCTATTCCCGGGAAACATGCTCCTCCTTTTCCTTCTCACTTTACAGTTTACACTAGTACTCGGCGACATAGACAACATAGCCGCTCCGTCACCCACTCTGCTTCTCCTTCTTCCTCCTCCTCCTCCCACTCTATCCACCCTGTTCATACATCCTACACCACCATGGATAACTCCTTCCCACCGCCGGTCGGGGGGGTGTTCGATGAAGAACGGACATATTGGTCTGCTAATGGTTCTACCCGGCGGCGGCGGAAGCTAAGGAGATACCACATGTTCAGCGGCCTGAGTCCAAATCGTGGTCCACCATTCCGCAAGACAACAGCAGGTCTATGTTTATTGCCACACCGATTGAATCAACGCCGGAGACGCCCTGGAGGTGTTCGACCAATTGTCTAGCACAAAACACCCAGCTTTGATTCATACCCTGATTCCACCAAACGTTCTGTATTGCCAACATCCGTTATGTTTCCCTTCTGTATATGAGTCCTCATGGCTGAATTCGATATTGCGAGTTGCTTACACGATGCCCCATGCAGAGTCTTGTCGGACGCCTCGCCTCCACCAACAAGAAGACCGTGAAGATACTCCAGAACGTCAACGGCATCATCAAACCATCAAGGTATATAATCATAACCCTCTTCTTCCTGCTACTACTGTTTCTTTGTAACGATTGTGCTGCCGCCAGCCACTTAATTAGCACTTCCTCACATGTCTCGCGTCCACCCTGAGCCAATATCAGTTTGTTATACATGTTTTTTAGATAGGCAGGGATTTCCCTGAGTCAGTTACCACTCAACCTTACCTTCCTCTAAGAAAATCCACTTGGTACTTCCCTCTACATGTGTAGAATAATCTGAAATTCTACATGTTTGTTACTTTTTCAGGATGACTCTTCTTCTTGGACCTCCTTCTTCAGGAAAGAGCACGCTTATGCGAGCCCTTACCGGCAAGCTTGACAAAAGCCTCAAGGTTTTCATTCGTGTGTCATGTTATTTTATTTTTCTGGCTTATGCTTTATGGCCGCACATCTCCATAAAAATTAATCTCCATCTCTTTGAAATCGCAGGTAACTGGCAACATTACTTACTGTGGCCACACATTTGCGGAGTTCTACCCCGAGAGGACCAGTGCGTATGTCAGCCAATATGACCTCCACAACGCGGAGATGACCGTGAGAGAGACGCTCGATTTCTCCAGACGCTGCTTAGGCGTCGGCCCCAGATACGACATGCTTGCGGAGCTCGCCAAGAGGGAGCGCGCTGCGGGCATCAAGCCGGATCCTGAGATTGACGCCTACATGAAAGCTACCGCGGTGCAGGGACAGGAGAGTAACATTATAACGGATCTTACTCTCAAGGTGAGGTTTCTGACCTGCTATCTACTTCGTTGCACCGAAGTACTGAACTACCTTACGAAATTGGAGTCTAACAGCAACCACCTCGCTTTCAGGTCCTCGGGCTTGACGTATGTGCTGATACCATGATCGGTGATGACATGATCAGAGGGATCTCCGGTGGGCAAAAGAAGCGTGTCACAACTGGTATGCAACGCACACGGCACAGCCGCTCGATTCCTTCCAAAAAAACAATTTCTCATTTTTAATTATGTTATGCTTATCTGAATTTTTACTATTGATGTTTTCAGGGGAAATGTTAACAGGACCCGCAAGGGCTTTGTTCATGGATGAGATTTCCACTGGTTTGGATAGCTCTAGCACATTTCAGATTGTAAAATATGTGAAGCAGTTGGTCCATGTGATGAATGAGACTGTCATGATCTCCCTCCTACAACCACCGCCCGAGACATACAACTTGTTTGATGACATTATTTTGCTATCGGAAGGATACGTAGTGTACCATGGGCCACGCGAGAACATTTTGGAGTTCTTCCAATCTTTTGGATTTCGGTGCCCTGAAAGAAAAGGAGTTGCTGACTTCCTGCAGGAGGTCACTTCCAAGAAAGACCAGCAACAATACTGGTACCGTGAACAGGAACAATATCGTCCCGTGTCAGTCCCAGAGTTCGCTCAACGGTTCAAGTCATTCCATGTAGGCCAGCAGATGCTCAAGGAGCTGCAAGTCCCTTATGAAAAATCAAAAACCCATCCTGCCGCGCTGACCACCAAGAAATATGGCATATCCAGCAAGGAGTCGTTCAAGGCAGTTTTTTCGAGACAGGTCTTATTAATGAAGCGCAACTCATTCATCTACATCTTCAAAGTAACCCAGTTGATCATCCTTGGGCTCATGGCGATGACTGTGTTCTTGAGAACAAAGATGCCTAGTGGGCAGATTGCTGACAGTGGAAAATTCTTTGGAGCTCTGACTTTCGGTTTAATCACCATCTTGTTCAACGGGTTAGCTGAGATGTCCCTGACCATAAAGATGCTTCCTACCTTCTACAAACAAAGGGATTTCTTGTTCTTCCCCCCATGGACCTTGGGACTGGTAGACATAATCTTAAAAATTCCTATTTCTCTTACGGAGTCTGTGGTATGGGTCGTCCTTACATACTATGTGATGGGTTTTGCACCTGCTGCAGGAAGGTAGGCATTTGTGTATTATCCTTGTGCCCTCCTAGCCGTTTGCATTTTTGGAATTCAAATTGATTACTCCATTGTTCATCTATCTGCTCATTACAGGTTCTTCCGTCAGATCTTAGTTTTCTTCGCTACTCACCAAATGGCATTGGCTTTGTTCCGATTTATTGGTGCTGTTTTGAAGACAATGGTTGTGGCCAACAATTTTGGGTTGTTTGTGATCCTTCTTGTTTTCATATTTGGAGGATTTCTCATCCCAAGAGGTAAGAATGCTATCATGAAAAAATCATTTATATGTAGCTAGTTAGGCACCCGAATCAGCTATCTGCACCTCATTTGCATGGATGGAAGTAACCTTCGTCATCCCTAAATTTGATGTGGACAGGTGACATCAGACCATGGTGGATCTGGGCTTACTGGTCATCTCCTCTGATGTACAGTCAGAATGCCATATGTGCCAATGAATTCCTTGCCACTAGGTGGGCCACTGTAAGTTTTTTGAAAAGACCCTATATTTTCTTGGTTCAGTTTCTCTAAACTTGGACACCATTATATCCTAGTGTTGCAAAGATGACAACATCTCAACTGTGCGGGTCTTTCAATGTTATTACAGCCATATACCGACAATTCTACTGGTGCAATAACAACAGTAGGCAAGTATGTACTTAAATCCAAAGGGCTTTTTACTACGAACGGGGGCTTCTGGCTTTCAATAGGAGCCGTTGCAGCATTTGCTGTTTTGCTCAACATCTTGTACCTTTTGGCCCTTACATACCTGAGCCGTAAGTACCATTGTTTTTTCTTTTGGCTGAGATTTTTGTTTCGTGGATTTAAGAACGAGCTACTTACACTACATATATTATGTTCTCTTCCAGCTAGCAACAGCTCAAGCACACTAGTTCCAGATGAAGAGAGCGAGTCAGAAGCCAATACGACATCTTCAATACCTATGGGTGAGTATCTATGTTAGACTATTGCAACATTTATAATATTTTTAAGTTCATTTCATATTTATCAAGTCAATTGATGCCTTAATAGTAGTACTAATTATCCAATGTTTGCACTTGCAGTTTCTATTGGTACTAATGGAGCCACAAATAGGCCAACTCAGTCAGGAATTGTCTTGCCTTTCCAGCCTCTTGCACTTTCTTTCAACCATGTAAACTATTACGTGGACATGCCTGCGGTAAGCCTACCTACCTCCTACTCACACATATTGTGTTAGGACATAAGTTTTTCACTTGTATGATAAACGTATATGCAGATTTGGACAAATATTTATTTTGGGTCTAGCATTAAAATGCCTCATTTTTGTGTTTCAGGAAATGAAGGAGCAAGGATTTGCAGAAAGTCGTCTCCAGTTGCTCACTGATATCAGTGGTACTTTTAGGCCAGGTGTTCTAACAGCATTAGTTGGTATGAGTGGAGCTGGAAAGACCACTCTAATGGATGTCCTGGCAGGAAGGAAAACTAGTGGGTCTATTGAAGGAAGTATCACCGTCTCTGGTTACCCTAAAAAACAGGATACTTTTGCCCGCATTAGCGGTTATTGTGAACAGAATGATATCCATTCACCAAATGTTACTGTATACGAATCCATTCTCTTCTCTGCCTGGCTGCGTCTTTCATCAGATGTTGATGAAAAAACTAGAAAGGTACATATTCAAGCCATATTTCAGACTCAAGTATAGAAGCAGTGTTACGTATATTTGAAAGTTCAAACTTTAATTGTTTTTTATTAAACAAAAATTCTCCCCCCCACAAAGATGTTTGTGGAGGAAGTGATGACCCTTGTAGAGCTTGATCCGTTGCGTAATGCTATGGTTGGTCTCCCTGGAGTTGACGGGTTATCGACTGAACAAAGGAAGAGACTTACGATTGCCGTGGAGCTGGTATCAAATCCTTCAATCATATTCATGGATGAGCCAACTTCTGGTCTTGATGCTAGAGCAGCAGCAATTGTCATGAGGGCGGTGCGAAATACAGTCAACACTGGCCGTACTGTGGTTTGCACAATCCATCAACCCAGCATTGATATATTTGAGTCCTTTGATGAGGTACCCTCTCTCTCTATTTTTATTTATCTATGTCTATCTCCATATATTGATTTTTTATAACTACTTTAGTTCTGGAAATGTAAATAACTCACAACTGGTTCTTTTTGCAGCTTCTACTTTTGAAAAGAGGAGGGCAAGTTATTTATGCTGGTGATCTTGGTCGCCACTCTCATAAACTGGTTGCATATTTCGAGGTGAGTTACTTCGTTACATGTTTTGGTGTGGAGGTAGCCAAGATTTCACTCATTCTGAGTTGAAAACCTGCTTACAAATATGAGCAGTGGGCTTACAAAAGCCAATAAAAACCAAACATGCTTTGAATTGGTTGCCTCTGTAGCAAAAGTAAAAGGAACTAACCATTGGGTTTATCATTGCATTGCAGGCAATTCCAGGTGTCGAAAAGATCACAGAAGGATATAATCCTGCAACATGGATGTTGGAAATTAGCTCCCCTCTAGCCGAGGCTCGCTTGGAAGTAAATTTTGCTGAAATTTATGCTAATTCTACTCTTTATAGGTAAGTGCCTTGGTCATTGATGTCATTTCGGTTACAGTAAATACATATTCTCTTGAAACGAGGGTAAAACATTGCAGAGACATACTGAGTTCCTGTTTGTTAAATATGACCAGGGAAAACCAAGAACTCATTAAGGAATTGAGCGTTCCCCTGCCAGGCTCTGAGGATCTCTCATTTCCTACGAAGTATGCTCAGAATTTCTATAACCAGTGTGTTGCAAACCTCTGGAAGCAATACAAATCTTATTGGAAGAATCCACCACACAATGCCATGCGCTATCTTATGACTTTTCTCAATGGTCTTGTATTTGGCACGGTGTTTTGGCAGAAAGGAACGAAACTGTATGATCCCATTTTCTTGCTATAGTTGAGAGCAGTGATGTTTAAAGATGATTTAATGTTAGATTTTTACCGAGGCACTAATTTTTTTTGTGTGTGTGTGTGGGCAGAGAGTCACAACAAGATTTCTTCAATCTACTTGGAGCCACTTATGCTTGTGTCTTCTTCCTTGGGGCTTCCAATTGCATCACAGTTCAGCCTGTTGTGGCAATTGAGCGAACGGTTTTCTACCGTGAAAAGGCGGCGGGGATGTATTCTCCATTAGCCTATGCGTTAGCTCAGGTAATTTCTTCTTAATCTGGTACCCATTTTGATTGAAATTTCATTGTTTGGATGCATTAGCTCAGATTCAAGTAGTTTTTTTTAATGCGGCGGTTTGCTAAACATTTTGGATATCAGTAAATTTAAACATTGTGTGATTGTGCAGACAAGCGTGGAGATCGTGTACAACACCGTGCAAGGGTGTATATACACCATCCTCATCTATTCGATGATTGGATATGAGTGGAAAGCCAGCAAGTTCTTCTATTTCCTGTTCTTCATCATTCAAAGCTTCAACTACTTCACATTGTTTGGCATGATGTTGGTGGCTCTGACCCCATCTGGCTTGCTCGCAAACATACTGATATCCTTTGCAATGCCTCTGTGGAATCTGTTTGCTGGGTTCCTCATCTTCAGAACGGTAAGCAGAGCTTAGATTAACCATATTTCACGTCGAGTGACCAGGTTCCGTGATTGACTGACCGACGATGGTTGTGATGTTATTGTTGCAGTTGATACCGATCTGGTGGAGGTGGTACTATTGGCTCAACCCGGTTTCCTGGACCATATATGGCGTCATCGCGTCGCAGTTTGGCGACAACAACAGTCCTATTCAGGTTCTTGGCGCCGCGGAATCTGTTTCAGTGAAGAAGTATCTGGACGATAATTTGGGGATAAAGCACGATTTCCTTGGCTACATTGTGCTAGGCCACTTCGCCTACATCATCGTCTTCTTCTTTGTGTTTGCCTATTCCATCAAGGTGTTGAACTTCCAGAAGCGTTAGGCACACAGGAAGGCGGTGTGCATTCTTTGTAGTTGCTAACGAGCAGTACATATAGTGGGTGTGTATATTACAAGCAGAACGAGAGACATGGAATTACATGCTATGTGGTAATGTCATGTAAATGAGATTTAGTAGCGATACGCCTTGTTGATTTGTACTATATTTCTCGTCACCACACCTCCCTCCTCCGCTCGATGTCGCGACCCAGAGACAGTAAAACCATTGTCTGGAGGCTACTTGGAAGAGTAATTACGAAAGGTAGTGTCCAGATTCTCCACTCGTATTGATGGATTATGTGCACAACGTGGGCTGCATCCATTCTTCACATGCTCCTTTTGGCCGAGCTGCGTGATTTCGATCTGCTTCTCTATCCACCTCCTCCATGCCGGCTCCGGGAACCGCAATCAGTTCTGATCTTTTTGGTTGCAGGTCCAAAAGTACACTGCCAGTTGGAGTTACATGTTGGCTGGGTCTGATTTTCGAGGCAGCAGGCAATGCTTCACTGCACACACCCATCAACTGAGCCCTTACCAACCCTCTGGCTCTCCTGATCGAGAAGCTGCAGTCACAAACGCTAAAAAAAATAAAAATAAAAGGAGGGCTGGGTAATTACACTGGTGCAATCAGCGTTATTATGGGACTAATTACTCTACCGATTGGGCTGCTCCGTTCCGTATATAGCTTAGGGATATATATATAGCATACGAGTTCGCTCGGGCATTATGTTCACAAGTTGCTAGGTACTCCTTCCGTTCTAAATTAGATGACTTTCATTTATCAAAAAGAGCATGTATCTAGACAAACGGAGGGGGTAGTCGCTATTGCTAGTGCAAACATTATGGTCTATGGTCCATCTATCTTCTTCAAACTAACATTATTATACAGAATACACGTCCCGTAACTAAAATCTATGTAACAGTAGGTGTCTCTTGGAAAGAGGACTAATGAGAGTGAAAGGAAGTTCCAATAAGAGCTCGTTTAGCATCAATCATTTCAATTTCCCTTTCCAGAAATGAAATCAAAAAACAATTATGACATCATTTCATTTCATTTGACGGAAATAAAATGAGAGGGTTTATGTATAAGAATCAATTTAACATACACTAGGGATTCGCTGGATTTCTAAATGAAATGACGTATACAATTACATGACAACCAAACAAGTTGAGTATGAAATTTCAATTGAATCGAATCTATGATTCCGGCTCAGAATAATGGCTACTGGAGGGTTGAAGTAGGACACATGTGTCGAATATTTAAGTATTTAATTCATGACTATCAAATAAGAATTAATTCAGCTCTCAAGTAGCCATTGTTTCGAGTCGGAATCATACAAGCTTTTTTAAATGAACCAAAACACAGTCGCATGCGAGCGCATGCGATATACAGCCGCTGCCTCGGGCGACAGGCGACCAGGGAGAAAAATTACCACCGATCTCCACCGGCGGCCGAGTTGGCCCCCTCTTCCTCCGCTTGCTGCTTCGGCGGCAGGAGGGAGGGGGGCCCGTCTTTTTTGTTTTTGCATGGTGCTTAGGGTTTGGATAGTTTTTGCATGGTGCATCGTTGGGGTGGTGGGAGCGGCGTCCAGGCAAATAAATCTGCCTCAACTCTACTCCCACACTGGCGTTCTCCTTCATGGTGGCGTCTCGGAGTTGGTGGCATCGTGTGCTTGCCGATCTTCTAGATCGGTGGTTTTAGTGTTGATGGATGGTGTCGGTGAGGCGGTGGCGGCGTCCCCATCAGGTGTGTCTCTCTTTCTGCTCTGTCCCCGTTGCTGTGGCGTTGTCTCCGACGTCATGGTTGAGCAAGCAGAATGTGTCGTTCAGGAGTACGCGTAGACTAGTGTCGGCTCATGTGACAGCTGGAAGATGGTGTATCCTGTGCTGGATTTGTGGTTGGAGGTTGACAGTTTTGGCTCACTCGTTCGACGTCGTAGTCGTGCGGCGGTGCCAGTTCTGGAGTTCGATGACGTGTTCGGGGACATGATGCCCCGGTCTGATTCTTTCAACGATAATGGTTTTGCTTCTGGCAAACTAATTTGGAGCTCCGTAAAGCTGCTGATCAGCGATGGAGCCGCTTCGAGCTCATGTGTAGAGGTGATCTGTGTTTTGTTCTTTTGGTGGTCACTTCGATGCTGACGAAGGAGGGGGACTGGCGCTGGGTTTTTTGCATAGGTTTATCCTATCTATTCAGATGTGTAATGTCAGCGTGTACGTGTCTTGTTGGTTATCTTTACTATACAAATGAGAAGCGTATTACCATGAAAAAAAACATGCGATATACTATAAGGATATTAAAAAACTAATATTGATAGGTAAACAAAGCGTGCAATCTAGATGGATGGATCTTCTAGCTAGATACTCTATACTCCCTCCCTTACACAATATAAAGATGTTTTACCCTTTTCTAGATTCATATATATATATATACACACATATATCTAGGTTAAATGGTTTCTACTCCCGGGTGTAACTACACGCACGTCTCATATACCACCATACGGAAGTATTTGTAATACTTTATCGGTTTGAGTACCTCAAAATAAGTTTAATGAAAAAATTACAAATGTCCTAATATTTTACACTATATACTCGAAATACCGTCATATGTGCATATAAAAGAGAATGTAGAAATTTTCTACATACTACCTAAACAGAAGTATCTATACTACTAAAATAGCATTATATACTCCATACTACATGTTACATACCTCCCGTTATGATAGATACTCCATATATATGTGAAGCACATGTGGGTGTAGTTACACCCGGGAGTAGTACGAATACTATCTAGAAACACATGTTACTAAACATATTTTACTATATGTGTATACTTATTTTAGTGTAAATCTAAATACCTAATATATAATAGACGCCAAGATTCAGCCTCAGTCCTGCCTCCACGTTGCCCACCATCCCCTGACCGTCCGATCGCGGCAACCAACGGCTGACATTAGGCCACGCCTCCCCATTTGCACTGACACCGTTCATTCTCTATTTTCTACCAATAGAAACGCGCCACGTCGCCCGGTTACCAGCCGGTTGCAGCCTGTAACCCCGGTCACCGCGTCTCTTTTGCGAAAAAACCACTGGAAAAACAGAAAATCAACCAGCAGTCCATCTTTCAGAACTATGCAGGACCTATTCGCAAATCTGGAAAACTTCAGAAGCTTTTTTCCAAAAAAAACCACAGACGCCCCCTCCCCTTCCTTCCTCTCCCGCGACCCGGAGGTCGCCGGCGCCGCCGCCTCCCTGTGCCTCCCCGGCCAAATCGAAGGGCACGGGGAGCTCCGCCGCCCCTTCCTCCCTCACCTCGCCGGAGATCAGGTGTCGTAACGTCACGGAGCCGCCGGAATCGTCCGCGCGCCGCAGGCGACGCTCCGGCGACCTCCAGACGGCGGCGCCGCCACCGGCGGGTGCGCCGTGTTGGTGCGCGTCGAACGCGCCCAGCCGCGCGTCCCAGCTCGCGCTGGTTCGTCGCCGGCGGGGTCAGCGCTGCCGCCGCCGCGTCTGCCCTAGCTGGCCGTCGGTGACGTCAGCCGACGTCACGCGGGTCCCACATGTCAGCGGCTATACCATTTTCTAGAAAAACAGAAAATGAATAATAATGAATTATTAATAACTTCAAATATATACATCAGAAAAATATGAAAAAAATATCAAAATGACCACAATAAAGAAACCTAATTACTTATGGCAAGAAAGCAAAACATTTTATAGTTTCAAAACGTTTTAAATTTGGCCAAATTTCAAATCTATTTCTTTTAAATGTAGACCATAAAATATCAAAATAACCACATCAAAAAAACTATTTGCATCTGGCTAAATACAAGAAAATTTGAAAGTTCCTACACGGTGTCAATTTAGGAAAATTTAAAATCCATTTCCAAACCGAATTTGAATTTGGAAACGCCCCAACTTAAGTAATTCCCTCAAACTAAACAATTTTTAGATGCAAGCTTCTTTTGATTCCAGTAGTATTCGAGCCTACAATTTTTTCTAAGTGTACACACTACCGAGTTTACATTTTGTTTAATAGGCAAGTGACATTTTCAAACATACATAACTAAAAATTGTTCAAATTACCAAATTTAAACATCATTTACCACACTCCACTAGTAACATGTATAATACTTATAACATCTTATATTGTGGAAACGTAAGGAATAATATATTTTAGGAGTTTCTATGATATTCAGGGGCAACTGCAGGGCATGGCAGAGTCGCCGACCCGACTTCGCTTGCAGTCGGATGCCGACAAGTAGGCCTCCCCGTTTCGCCTCGTGGCCGGGGCGAGCAGTCTCAAGTCGAACAACGCTGCGCCCCGCACCATCTCCGCGGCGAGGCTATCCAGCGCGCCGCCCACCGGCGTCATGGTCGCCCTCGCCACGACCGGCAGCTCCGCCACGTTCCGTGGTCTGGCGCACGTCCGCCGCGCCTCGGCGCCGTTGCTGGCGGCGACCTGGACGCCATGGTAGGACACCACGACGAACATGCCCGGCTCGATGCAGGCCTTGGCGCCGTGGCTCCGCGAGGCGACGCCGAGGGTGAGGTTGAAGGAGACGCCCGTCCTGGGGTCGACTAGCGCCGAGGCCGAGTCTATGGCGACAGAGTAATGCGCGTCGACCCCGTAGTAGAACACCAGGGCCGATATGGACGCTACGATGGGGACGACGATGAGGACGCTGATGAGCAACGGGATCCAGGAAGCTTTGGTGGCCTTGGCATTGTTCTCCGGATCTCCATGGGATGCCTGCCTCTCGATCTCGACGCCGTCGTCCATCACGCCCATCGGATGCCTTTCCATGGGTATAGAACTATAGATAGTTGGACGATCTAGCTCTCGCTTTCTTGGACGTATGTATATACTAGTAAAAATGCCCGTGCGTTGCACCGGGAGAGAACCTACAACACTGTCGATGTGGTGTCGATGAAGAGATGGCGAATGTCGAAAAAAAGAGTGGAATGAATCTTCTTCCCTCTATTTTCTTCTTCATGCTCGTGTACCCACATACTATTTCATTCAATTCAAATCTACTTGATAGTAAGAAGTTGACAACTTTTACATATATTAAGTATAAATATACCTATGAATTTTTAGTTCACTATTTCAAATAGTCAGTCAAAAAGTTATAAAAACTATTAGTAGTCTGGAAATTCTATAAAATCTTAATATATGCTCATAAAACTGCATATGAACCTCCCTCCTCCTATTTGTACAGACTACGGATTGATTGGTATTTTTCTAAATTTTCTTCCTCTTAGTGAAAACACTCACGCGTGGAAGTGTTTGACTTCTCTCCTTGGATCATGTCCAACGAAAGCGGTAAATGGCTTTCCCTCTCTCAATGAACTATAATCTCGCTCTATATATATTTCACCATATATATTTTATTAATTTCTTGTAACTACCAATGAATACACAGAAATATTTTTAATTCATATATGCAATAAATACCCGTGCGTTGTAACGGGAGAGTAAAAACGACGCCGACTTCATTATATGGAAACAAAATGCTATACATAACTTAGGATTTATTTTTTCATCCACTTTGCAATAACCACATGCAGTTGCAAGAAGATTTATAACTTAGGCACTGAAAGCAAAGCCATTTGCCCAAAAGCCTCCATAATTTAGGCGCTGCCGGTAATACAAATCATAAGTCACGTTGCTGTAACCCTCAATAGAAGCTGAAAATGAACTCAAGAAATTGAATCCGTGCCTCTGAATATAATTCAGCAACAACATACGGAAGCAGTCCACCAACCAAGTGATCGACGCATGCACCCATCTTAATCAAGATACACAGAGAGAACTGCTTCTGCCGCTTATCCCCACAGTTGCGCCATGTTCACTGGTGCCGTCGTAGATCATGCTCGATGTTTCTCTGCACACGGTTTGGTTAAGCGTGGCCTGCGTTTCAGATATGTATCGGCTGTTGCCGGATGGACGGCCGGAAGCAGTAGTCCGGTCGCACGCCCCAGAGTCCCACGACCAGTACGCGATCCATCTCCAGCGTTTTTAAATCGGCGCCGTCAACCTTTTCATACGCCAAGTCGCCAATCACTCATTTGCTAACTAACCGCTGTGCCTCTTAGTCGAGTGGAGACGCTGCTTTGCTCACAATCAATCCAGCTTCCCAAGAAAAGTTCAGAACAACAACACATAAGCTCCTCGCCACCAATACGCGGACGGTGCCATGAGAGCGCCGGCCCGACGGGCCTGGACCGGACGTGCAACTGCTGGCCGCTAGGCTCGACGTATAGATTGGCCGCCAAAAGCTCTCTCACGCTGGGACACGACTAAGGGCATGTACATTGGGAGTCGCTTAGGTAGCCTCTTAGCGAAATAAAAATAAATCAGAAAAAACACATATATCGCTAGCGTCCCTGGTGCACATCGACCGACGCTTATTCCAGTCGCTAGCGAGAGAAAAGAAAATCGCTAGCGTCTTGATTCCCCATCGGGAGACGCTTGTGGTGGTCGCTATCCTGTACCGACAGGAACCCGTCGTCCTCACTTCCCAGCTGCTCCAGCTCCTGTTGGCCACCGACGGCCACGCCATGGCCGGCCTCCTCCCTCCGTGCTGCTCCCACCACGCATCTCTCTTAATCCCCACCCCACAAACTACAGCTCCATGCCCTTTCCATTGGTCGTCGATTTCCGTCGCCGGAGAGGCCTGGCCGGGAGCGATTCAGGTGGCCGAGGAGAAGCTCTCGGGAGCGATTCGCTCGCATGGCGGGGATTCCGCGGATGTGGAGGCGGGCTTGAGGAACAACTTGGGCGGGGACGGAGCTCCTCGTCGTCGGAGCTGTGGGCGGGATCCGTGAGCTCGACCGTCTCCGGCACGAGCCCATGAGCAGCAGCTTCGGCGACCTCCCAGCTCTAGTTGGTGAGCGAATTTCCTCTTCACCTTCATACCAAATCCTAGATGCGCGGGGGCAAAACTGCTCCCTCGACCTCACTTCACTACTCTGTAGATTTGAATTGAACTCGGTTGGGAACAGCTTTGCCTATGGCTATGGATGTAGTAGTATCATATTCTGGAGAGGTAGGTTGCGATTGACAAATGACGAGATTAGTACGATGATAAGGCGGGAGTGAACTGTCAACCTCCCTCCATGAATCTGATCTCGGATGGAGTAGAGATTTGCGGTTCATGAGGGCCATTTCTGCTGGATCCGTTAATTCTGGTAGGGACGGGACAGGCTGTACGATAAAAAAAAGAAGACCGCTAGCGCCCGATGCTCCTAATTTCCGATCGAGCGAGAGAAAAAAAGTCCAAGCGCCCGACTCAAATAGTTGAGTCGACGCAAGCCAGATTCCCAGACTCGGCCAGGATTTACATGTAACTGCCGGGATTCCAATCCTAGCGTCCATCTAAGAGTCGCCCAATGTACGTGCCCTAATTGAGATGGGCGGCCAGGCGCAGCAAAATCGAACACCGAAACTTGCAATTGATCTGGGTATTGCCGTATTAGTCGAGAGACTTGTCCTTTTTATACAGGCCTTCGGCAAGCCGAACGGGCAAAGTGCAGTCCATATCGGCATCCCATGGGAGCGTTCTCGAGTTCGTGTCGGAGCAAAGCACGGACATCGATGAAACTTGAAAGGGTGTTGGAGTTCATGTCAGAAAATATCTCGTGCTTGAGTAGGTGACGGCCAGATGCGGCCGCGCCTTGCTGGAGGAGGCGGCTCTCTCTCTGGAGGATCGCCGGAGAGGAGGAGGAGGCGGTTGATGGGCTGGACCGGCCAAAGAGCGAGGAGGACGTGGCCAAAGGCCAAAGCAACGAAAGGTAAGATACGAACCGTTTTTCACTTAACCGTGGCAAGGATGTGGCAAGGATGTAATTCTGATTAAAATTTTAGGCAAATCTAATGACGACCGCAAGAAAGCTTACTCTTTATTATTAGGTATAGATGCACGCAGCACAGGCTATGTTATGGAATCTCAGGAGAACGTGATTGCTAGCTGATGCTAGGGAACTATTTCCAAATATTGAGAAAGTTGATTTCTAGGAAAGCGCAATTAAGGCATTGGCTTCCCAATTTCAGGGGACCTTCCTTGCTAGTATGAAGGAGCCGGAGCAGCGAGAAACCGGCCGAGTCGGTGGCGGCCAGCAGGCGCTGGAGGCGGCCACGACTAGCAAGCGCAGCGGGGGCAGGCCCGGCGGCGGGATGCAACTATGCAAGAGGCTGCCTCCATTGTGTACAGATTTAACCATGTGTGACTGATTGTGGCTCCATTCAAACTGAGTTTGCCTCAGTCGCTCCGATTGATGAGAATATTATATGTGCTTCCCTTTCTTTCTCTGACTTGCCTCTGTCAACTCCGAATTTGAGACAAAAAATTAAGTTGGGATTAAATTAATGGATTGTTTTACACAAAACAGAGTAATTCCATTCCATTTTTGCAATTCTTAACCAAACACGAGAATGGAACGGTTCCACTATAGTGCAATGGAACCATGACATTCCATTTCACTTTATTCCAAAACTAAATACATCCTAATGCTAGGAAACTATTTCCAAATATTGAGAAAGTTTATTTCTAGGAAAGCACGATTAATTAATGCATTGGCTTTCCCATTTCAGGGGACCTTCCTTGCTAGTATGAAGGAGCCGGAACGTTACCGTTCCCGGGAGATTTCGCTCACGCTGCAGCAAGAGCAGCTCGATCGTTGTCAGGCAGAGTGGGAGTCTGACGATAGGACACCACGACGAACATGCCCGGCTCGATGCAGGCCCTGGCGCCGTGGCTCCGCGAGGCCACGCCGAGGGTGAGGTTGAAGGAGACGCCCGTCCTGGGGTCGACTAGCGCCGAGGCCGAGTCTATGGCGACAGAGTAATGCGCGTCGACCCCGTAGTAGAACACCAGGGCCGCTATGGACGCTATGATGGGGACGACGATGAGGACGCTGACGAGCAACGGGATCCAGCTGAAAGGTTTGGTGGCCTTGGCATTGTTCTCCGGATCTCCATGGGATGCCTGCAGCCTCTCGATCTCGACGTCGTCGTCCATCCCGCCCGCCGTCGGACGCCTGTCCATGGCTGGTATATAGATAGTTTGACGATCTAGCTCTCGCTTTCTTGGACGTATGTATATATGCACGCAGCACAGGCTATGTTATGGAATCTCAGGAGAACGTTGATTTTTTGGAAAGCACAATTAATTAATGCATTGGCTTCCCAATTTCAGGGGACCTTCCTTGCTAGTATGAAGGAGCCGGAGCAGCGAGAAACCGGCCGAGTCGGTGGCGGCCAGCAGGCGCTGGAGGCGGCCACCACTAGCAAGCGCAGCGGGGCGAGAAACAGGCCCGGCGGCGGGATGCAACTATGCAAGAGGCTGCCTCCATCGTGTACAGATTTAACCATGTGTGACTGATTGTGGCTCCATTCAAACTGAGTTTGCCTCAGTCGCTCTGATTGATGAGAATATTATATGTGCTTCCCTTTCTTTCTCTGACTTGCCTCTGTCAACTCCGAATTTGAGACAAAAAATTAAGTTGGGATCAAATTAATGGATTGTTTTACACAAAACAGAGTAATTCCATTCCATTTTTGCAATTCTTAACCAAACACGAGAATGGAACGGTTCCACTATGATGCAATGGAACCATGACATTTCATTCCACTTTATTTCAAAACTAAATACATCCTAAGATCCTCCCCGTACACATGTTGTAATACCTCCGGTATTTAAGGTGCATAAATAGAAAAATTAAAATAATAAACTGAGTTATGCTAATAGTTTAAATTTTTATTTCTAGAGCAAAATCTTTGGTTGCTTATGGGGTAAGCGTAGCAGCCCATACACCTAGTCAAACTGAGGGTGGGCCCTCAATTAGTTCTCTTGTCTTTAGATATTCTCCTGTTGTCTCATTTGACCGTGGTGTGGAAGAAGAGAGTGATTACGGAGTGTACCGTGCATTTAGCATTACGGAGCTGACTCACCTGCATGCAGAATCGACGTGTTGCGTCACTAGGGCAGGAGAGGCTTACGCGTCAGTTCAATAAAAAGCGCAGCTGTTTACCCGTAGGAGAAAAAGGAAATAGAGGTGCGGATAACTCTCTAGATATTTCTGCCGCATTGCTTAAGCGGTCCGTAGGTGCTCAGCTATAAATAGGATGAGTCCTAGCAGCCAGATCACACCTTCTCTTTCACTAATTAAAGTAGACTACGGCGGAGTAGAGCGTGAAGCAGTGCGTATCAGCAGAGAGATTCTGCTTCGGAGTTGACAAGAAGAGCCGAAGGCAAGCATGCGTCTCTTTCCAAAATTCTCTCTCTCTCCTAGTACAGTATCATACTGTTGCCATGTCTAGCTTATTGATTCTTACACACTACCTCCTGTCAATTCATGTGAGCTATGCGGGACTAGCTCCTCTCCATGTCGATGGTAGCCCTGTGGCCATGTTTCCCTAGCAGCTATTTATTTAAGTGGTGCATTATTCCTTTGATTATTTGGTCCATGCATGTACTGCCACTATTTGGATCTGTACCTCACTTAGCAGGATGCGCACCATAATTAAGTGAGGAGCTCTTGGTAAAATCTTGATCAATGATTAGCACTTGCATCTCTCTGACGCCATGTTCTTGCTGTAATTTCATGTGCACTACTAGCTGCTGCTTATTTGTTGCACAATCTCTACTTAAATTTCCTTACTCTTTCTGGCATGAGAAGCCTGTCCTTGAGATACCTTCTGGCGATGGCAAAGGCCATGCATATCTTTAGCATATTCGGTGGAATAGCTAGAGATTGTGGTTTCCTAAGGTTTGGGGATTTTTAAGAAATACCATGTTTTCTTTTCATGTTGTCTTAGCTATTAACTCTCCTTTTAAATTCCTTGAAAATGCTGGTATCACGACGGCAAACATATTGTACCGGTCGCAGTACGGGCATGGGACTGTCTGGGTTCTCCGGTAGGAACGGCCCTCGTTCTGGAACGTGTCGGTGATGGATCCGTAGGAGCGACTGACACTAGTATGTCGAGGTGTTCGGGTCTTAGCGGGTAAAAGGACCTTGCCCGACTGGTGTCCTGTGTGGTGTTGGTCGGGGCTGCCGATGTCGGAGTACCCCTCTGCAGAGCGTAAAAGCGTGAATATTCACCCCTGTGATTCCCGGGTCGGGAAACTTGCTGTCACGTGTGATACCAATTATTTTAACTCCATTTTTACTTCGGGTTTATCTTACCATTACTATATCCTTGTGTTTTCGCTAATCAGCTCTTTTATTTTGACCCCGTGTTGTCTAGTGCATCCTTGTTCCTGTATGCTTGCTGAGTATGTCATCATACTCATTCTTGTTGTTTATCTATGTCTTTGCAGAAGTGAGCACTGTTGGTGTTGATGGTAACCAGTAGGAGTAGAGCTACGGGAAGGGATATGAATAAAAGTAGCTACATGCAAATCGTACTTGTGTAGCAGATCTTGTGTACCACCTAAGCTCAACAATAAATAAAGTGTCTCCTTGGTGCTAGCTTATGAAATGAATCAGAGTTTATTTAGCCTCACATGTTTATAATCTTCATGTTTATAGACATGCGGCGGTTGTTGCGACTAGGCCCGTTTCTGGGGCGTGACAACTTTAGTGGTATCAGAGCCAGGCTGAGATAAAAAAAAAATCTAATTGGTGTAAATAATGTGGGTTTAAATTAATGGGTAGTGTAGGAGCGTAGGTAGAAACGAATTTGTTTGATTAATATGATTTCTTGCACTACTAATTTGTTTTTTTTTGTCTAATTGATTGTTGCATTTGGTATTAACTCATGTGATAAAAAAAAACAGGGATGGATCCGCCTGATATTCTCCATCTCAATTTTGTGGGACTCCTCGAGGAGGTGTCCGAGCACTTCCATCTAGATTTTCCTGTGTTTTCTGCTTCCCAGCTTGTAGAAGGTGTAGGCTTCCTGGGTGCTGTGCATGCTCAATTCAAGCCCAATGATGACAGTTCTTATCAAACCATCTATGGCTATGGAGCCGAGGCTGCCGAGGCATGCAGCAACGCGGCTCGTGAAGCGCTGAAATGTCTTCAGTTTACTGCAAACTTTACTCTGGTAGACCTGCACTCGTTTGAGTATTGGGGTCTATTCATTGTAATGGCGCAGAAAGAGCAGCAACACGGCATGGAGATGACCCAGCTCCATGAGTATCATGAGGCCCGCAGGCATCAGGAGTTGGAGAATCTCAAGCAGGAGAAGCAGCAGGAGTTGGAGGACCTCAAGCAGGAGCATGATGACTGTGTTTATGAGATCAAGCATGATCTTGAAATGCAGATAGAAGACAGGGATCAGTGGGTCGAGCTGGAGGAAGAGAAGAACAAGAAGCTGAAAAGGGAGCGCGACCTGTTCGAGGACATTGCTAGCCAGCAGGCGAGCCAGATCAACGAGCTGATGGCAGAAAACAGGAATCTTCGTCTAAAACTTGCAGAGAAGGAGTCGGAGGAGGGGGCGAACAGTGCCACCTAAAGTCATCCATGCATACATGAATGCTAGTATCTAGCTCTAGAAATAAATGGTAGAAGTGGATCGTGACTTGTGATGATGTGACCCAGCTAGTACGTGATAGGAGTAGTAGACTTTGGTAGTGAAAGCTAGCTAGTACTTGTTCATGTTCAGGTGAGGGGAGTAGTGCATGTGCATGATCGATGGCAGGAACACATCTAGTTGTCAGGATGTGTGATGTTGGTTGTACTTACTGCCATCCCTTATATAAGAAAATAAACTGAGTACGGAATAATGTATGTTCTCATGTATTAATTTTGTTTGTTTTTCGTCATTACCTAGATGAGTCACAACGGAGATTTTTCGGCAACTCATACTGGGGTTAGTAGGGACTCTCTCGGAGCTGCAGCAGCCCCACCTATTCCCCCTAATGAGCTGCTACTGAACCTTCTGCATCAACAACAACAAACCCAGATAAAACAAAATGAAATACTAGGACATCTGGTGCAGCAA
This sequence comes from Poa annua, assembly GCA_026929855.1. Lineage (NCBI taxonomy): Eukaryota > Viridiplantae > Streptophyta > Magnoliopsida > Poales > Poaceae > Poa > Poa annua. Next base: position 11,867,389 of record CM049433.1, on the reverse strand, counting down.
TCAACCAAAGGGAGAGAAGAATCTGATGGAGAACATCGTGGTGGCATACGCAAATTTCTGCGACTAAATCCTCCCATTTTCTGCGGCAGTGCAAATCCGCTTGAAGCCGAGGATTGGCTGACGGAAATAGAGAAAATTTTCACTGCCATGCATTGTCCTGATGATGAGAAGGTCACCTTAGCTACATTCATGTTGCAAGGTGGGGCCTTTGACTGGTGGTCAGTACATACGAAGAAGTACCCCGAGAATCAGGTTTTCACATGGGATTCGTTCAAAGGAGAGTTCAATAGAAAATATTTTCCAGAAAGTGTCCAGAGGAAAATGGAGCTAGCCTTTTTACAGTTAAAGCAAAATAATAAGTCGGTCTCGGAATATGAAATAGAATTCTCCAGACTTGCCCGTTATGCTTCTGTGTATGTCCAGGACGATGAGGCGAAGGCTCGGCGTTTCACGCAAGGACTTCGCCAACCTATTAAGGCACGTGTAGAAGTGTTCGAACTCAAGGCTTTCCGAGATGTCGCTAACAAAGCTTTGACCGTGGAGCAAGCATATGTAGAAGAGCAAGAGGAAGGTGAGCAGCAACGAAAGAAGGTCAAGGTCGATCATCGAGGTCAAGGGAGTATGCAAAAGAAGCCATACCAGAACTGGCGGCCGAATAACCGTCCGACACCACAGCCAAGAGGTAACATTTGTGTCATTTGTCAGGGAAACCACACTGCATTTCAGTGTGAGCATCGACGAGGAAAATGTTTTGGTTGTGGGAAAGAGGGACATATGATCGGGGAGTGTCGCAACTCTCAGAAACAAAATGTACTCAAATCAGCAACACCTAAACAACTGCCTGCACCGCCAACTCAGCTGTATTTACCAGCTCCACCTCCTAGAACAAGTGGATATGCTCAACGACCAAACAATGGTTCCGGAAGGAAGTCGGCAGCTGGACGTGCCAAGGTGAATCACTTGACCCAGCATGAAGCAGATGAGGACAACAACGTGGTGACAGGTACCATTCAAGTCTGCTTAAAAAATGCATTCACTTTATTTGATACTGGTGCTACACATTCGTTTGTGTCCACACTATTTGTCCATATGCACGGAATAAAAAGTGTTCCTCTTAAAAGAAGGATATGTGTAGAATCCCCTCTGGCAGAGGTAACAGTTAGAAGCATATGCCCTGATTGTTCTCTGGTAATAAAAGGGCACAGCTTTGTGGCAGATCTGATAGTACTAGATATGCATGACTTTGATATTATTTTAGGCATGGATTGGTTAGCAGAAAATCAAGCGTTAATTGATTGTCAAAAGAAAAGAGTGATACTACACGTACCAGGTCAGCGTAAGATAGTATATCAAGCAAGGCATAAAACTGAACGCTCTTCGGTAATGAATTTAGAGGTGAGAGGAAGGAATATCGAAGAGATTCCGATAGTTAAGAAATTTCCAGATGTTTTTCCAGATGAACTCCCAGGACTTCCGCCAGACCGAGAGATTGAGTTCAGTATAGATTTAGTCCCTGGCACTGGTCCTATTTCTAAAACTCCATACAGAATGGCACCGGCAGAATTAAAGGAATTGAAAAGGCAGCTCAAGGAATTGGAAGAAAAACATTTTATTCGCCCAAGCATGTCACCTTGGGGAGCTCCAGTATTATTTGCAGAAAAGAAAGACCACACATTACGACTATGCACTGATTTTCGAGAGATTAACAAGGTGACTATCAAAAACAAATACCCGTTACCCAGAATTGATGATTTATTCGATCAACTACAAGGTTCCCGGGTGTTTTCAAAAATAGATTTACAGTCAGGATATCATCAGCTAAAAATTAAAGAAGGAGATATTCCGAAGACAGCTTTCCGTACGAGGTATGGACATTATGAATACGTTGTTATGCCATTTGGACTAACAAATGCTCCCGCGGCCTTCATGGATTTAATGAATCGTGTATTCAAGCCATTTTTGGATCAGTTTGTGGTTGTTTTTATTGATGATATACTGATTTATTCAAAGACAGAAGAAGAACATGCAGAACACTTGGAAATAGTTCTTCAAACTTTAAGAGATCATAAATTATATGCCAAACTGAAGAAATGTGACTTCTGGTTGAAAGAGGTGGCATTCTTAGGTCATGTTATTTCAGGAGAAGGTATATCAGCTGATCCAGCAAAGATTGAGGCAGTAGTAAACTGGAAGAGACCGACAACTATTACTGAGATAAGGAGTTTTCTCGGCCTAGCCGGATATTATAGGAGATTTATTGAGGGATTTGCCCAGTTGGCATTGCCTCTTACACAGCTCACACGTAAAGGGACAAAATTTATTTGGACCGAGAAATGCGAAGAAAACTTTCAAGAACTGAAGCGTCGCTTAGTAACCGCACCAGTGTTAGCAGTACCAAATTCTGGAATTGGATTTACCATTTACTGTGATGCTTCAAATATTGGTTTGGGTTGTGTACTCATGCAGAATAATAAGGTAATTGCTTACGCATCTCGACAGTTGAAGCCACATGAGAAAAATTATCCAACACATGATTTAGAATTGGGAGCCGTTGTTTTTGCTCTGAAAATATGGAGGCATTATTTGTATGGTGAACATTGTGAAATCTTTACGGATCACAAAAGTTTGAAATATATATTCACTCAGAAGGAATTAAATATGCGGCAGCGAAGATGGCTCGAATTGCTAAAAGACTATGATCTCAACATAAATTACCATCCAGGTAAAGCAAACTCTGTCGCTGATGCACTAAGTCGGAAGGGTGATTGCAGTCTAGCACACTTAATTAGCACTCAAAGAGATATCTTGAGAGACCTGGAGAAGTTGGGCATAGAGTTGAAGGTACGTGGATGTCCTAGCACTATCATGGCACTACAAGTCAAGCCTGATTTGCAGGATAGGATACGGGTACAACAAAGAGATGATCCTTTTCTTACGAGGCTTCAACAGGAAATAGGACACGGCAAGCCATCAGAATTTGAGGTACGATTGGATGGGTCCTTGTGGTTGAAGAACCGCATATGTGTACCTGACCATCCCGGGCTAAAGTTAGAAATTTTGAGTGAGGCTCACTCCACACCATACACAGTGCACCCAGGCAGTACAAAAATGTACCGTGACATTAAAGGAAATTTTTGGTGGCCCAATATGAAGAGGGAAATAGCAAGGTTTGTCCTGGAATGCCCAATCTGTCAGCAGGTAAAGGTGGATCATCAGAAACCGGCAGGACTTCTACAGCCGTTGGAAATTCCCTCCTGGAAATGGGAAGGAGTTAGCATGGATTTTGTTACTGGACTACCCCGTACTTCCGCAGGTTATGATGCCATATGGGTAGTGGTAGATAGACTGACCAAGGTGGCGGCATTTATACCAGTAAAGAAGACATTTTCGCTTGAAAGGTTAGCCAAATTATATATCAGAGAGATAGTAGCTAACTACGGCACTCCACTTTCCATCGTATCTGATCGAGACCCAAGGTTTGTTTCTAGATTTTGGAAGAGTTTGCATAGTGCACTAGGAACAAAGTTAAATTTCAGTACAGCATACCATCCTCAATCCGACGGTCAGTCAGAGCGAGTTATACAGATATTAGAGGATATGTTGCGAGCAAGTGTACTGGACTTTAATAAAAAATGGGATGAAGCACTTCCTTTGGTTAAGTTTGCATATAATAATAGTTACCAGTCAAGCATTAAAATGGCTCCCTATGAGGCTCTGTATGGTAGGAGATGTTGCTCTCCAGTATGTTGGGAAGAAATTGGTGAGAGAAAATACCTTGGTCCGGAATTAGTTCAACAAGCAGAGGAGAAACTGCGTATTGTTCGTGAGCATCTGAAAGCAGCACAAAATCGGCAAAAGAAACAAGCGGATCTCAAGCGTAGAGAAGTAGAACTAAAGCCAGGTGATTTTGTCTACTTAAAAGTCTCTCCTAAGAAAGGAACAAGACGTTTTGGCCTACGTGGAAAATTAAGCCCAAGGTATGTCGGGCCATTTCAGATCACCGACAAAGTTGGGGCAGTAGCTTATCGTCTGGATCTACCTCCAAATTTATCTGGAGTGCATAACGTTTTTCATGTATCAACACTAAAGAGATGCGAGAATCTGCCAGAGACAGTAAAAGTACCCTTAGTAGAACTTCGTCCTAATTTATCTTATGAGGAGTATCCAATAAAAATTCTGGATTATAAAGACAGAGTGATGAGAAAACGAACAATCAGATTTTTGAAAGTACAATGGAGTAATCACACCGAAGAGGAGGCGACTTGGGAAAAAGAAGACGACCTACATGCATGTTTTCCACATCTTCATATTACGGGTAACTAAATTTCGAGGACGAAATATTTTTCTAAGTAGGGGAGGATGTAATACCTCCGGTATTTAAGGTGCATAAATAGAAAAATTAAAATAATAAACTGAGTTATGCTAATAGTTTAAATTTTTATTTCTAGAGCAAAATCTTTGGTTGCTTATGGGGTAAGCGTAGCAGCCCATACACCTAGTCAAACTGAGGGTGGGCCCTCAATTAGTTCTCTTGTCTTTAGATATTCTCCTGTTGTCTCATTTGACCGTGGTGTGGAAGAAGAGAGTGATTACGGAGTGTACCGTGCATTTAGCATTACGGAGCTGACTCACCTGCATGCAGAATCGACGTGTTGCGTCACTAGGGCAGGAGAGGCTTACGCGTCAGTTCAATAAAAAGCGCAGCTGTTTACCCGTAGGAGAAAAAGGAAATAGAGGTGCGGATAACTCTCTAGATATTTCTGCCGCATTGCTTAAGCGGTCCGTAGGTGCTCAGCTATAAATAGGATGAGTCCTAGCAGCCAGATCACACCTTCTCTTTCACTAATTAAAGTAGACTACGGCGGAGTAGAGCGTGAAGCAGTGCGTATCAGCAGAGAGATTCTGCTTCGGAGTTGACAAGAAGAGCCGAAGGCAAGCATGCGTCTCTTTCCAAAATTCTCTCTCTCTCCTAGTACAGTATCATACTGTTGCCATGTCTAGCTTATTGATTCTTACACACTACCTCCTGTCAATTCATGTGAGCTATGCGGGACTAGCTCCTCTCCATGTCGATGGTAGCCCTGTGGCCATGTTTCCCTAGCAGCTATTTATTTAAGTGGTGCATTATTCCTTTGATTATTTGGTCCATGCATGTACTGCCACTATTTGGATCTGTACCTCACTTAGCAGGATGCGCACCATAATTAAGTGAGGAGCTCTTGGTAAAATCTTGATCAATGATTAGCACTTGCATCTCTCTGACGCCATGTTCTTGCTGTAATTTCATGTGCACTACTAGCTGCTGCTTATTTGTTGCACAATCTCTACTTAAATTTCCTTACTCTTTCTGGCATGAGAAGCCTGTCCTTGAGATACCTTCTGGCGATGGCAAAGGCCATGCATATCTTTAGCATATTCAGTGGAATAGCTAGAGATTGTGGTTTCCTAAGGTTTGGGGATTTTTAAGAAATACCATGTTTTCTTTTCATGTTGTCTTAGCTATTAACTCTCCTTTTAAATTCCTTGAAAATGCTGGTATCACGACGGCAAACATATTGTACCGGTCGCAGTACGGGCATGGGACTGTCTGGGTTCTCCGGTAGGAACGGCCCTCGTTCTGGAACGTGTCGGTGATGGATCCGTAGGAGCGACTGACTCTAGTATGTCGAGGTGTTCGGGTCTTAGCGGGTAAAAGGACCTTGCCCGACTGGTGTCCTGTGTGGTGTTGGTCGGGGCTGCCGATGTCGGAGTACCCCTCTGCAGAGCGTAAAAGCGTGAATATTCACCCCTGTGATTCCCGGGTCGGGAAACTTGCTGTCACGTGTGATACCAATTATTTTAACTCCATTTTTACTTCGGGTTTATCTTACCATTACTATATCCTTGTGTTTTCGCTAATCAGCTCTTTTATTTTGACCCCGTGTTGTCTAGTGCATCCTTGTTCCTGTATGCTTGCTGAGTATGTCATCATACTCATTCTTGTTGTTTATCTATGTCTTTGCAGAAGTGAGCACTGTTGGTGTTGATGGTAACCAGTAGGAGTAGAGCTACGGGAAGGGATATGAATAAAAGTAGCTACATGCAAATCGTACTTGTGTAGCAGATCTTGTGTACCACCTAAGCTCAACAATAAATAAAGTGTCTCCTTGGTGCTAGCTTATGAAATGAATCAGAGTTTATTTAGCCTCACATGTTTATAATCTTCATGTTTATAGACATGCGGCGGTTGTTGCGACTAGGCCCGTTTCTGGGGCGTGACACATGTCGCGCAACAGTCACCATGGGCACCTCGTCTTGAATCATAGCGGCAAGGGACACTGTAGTCATGGTTATTCGTTTTGTCTCGCTTTTTTTTAAAAAAGTAATCGCCTTGCAAAACTCTTCTTTTACGCCCCTTCCGAGAAGCTGCGATGGACCCGTTTTTTGGGCAGTTTCCCGAGCTTAGGCGAATAGGTATAGCACTTTACTCATTTTGTTGTTTTTATTTGCAGCAGAATGGCACTCCCTATGATTTCCGTTACATGGACGTATCTAGCGGGTGGCAGGGGTACCGTGGAATCTAGAATTTTCAGAATTTTCTGGCCACCAAATATAAGGACATGTTTGTAAAGCATAATGTTTAGAATTGATGATTTATGTTTGTAAATGAAAAGAAAAACTGCCCTCGGTTTAGAAAAATGTCGCATGAAAACAACGTAGGCAGTGCAACTCGTACGTGTAGCATGCGACTCTTTTATTTGGATTGGAGGTAGTAGCTTATATGTGTTGTTGCGAATTGAAATAATATTTGTGTAGAGTTATCGTAGTTTCTTGTTTATGTTATATTTCATCATGTAAAACTTTGTTTATGATTTTAAGTATTTGTATTGGAATCTTGCTCATATTAAACGTAAATATTAAATTACAATTTTGTGAATTGATCTTTTATTTATAAATTTGACTAAAAAATCACGGTGCGGAATTTTAATTGCATTGCTCTCACCTTCCATTTTTTTTCTAGATTCCCCACAGTTCCGTTCGCTTGCGTCGGTGGCAATCTGGCGTCACGTCGTTCTCTAGATGTTTTCTAGTACATGGAACGCATGCAAATGGCCAGCTAATTACCCCTCATTGTTTGTTAATCATGTAACAATCCCGCCTAATACGTGCATGGACGTACAATGACGCTTAAAACTCAGAATGCAAGCGACAATCATAAAAATAGTCATGTTTCTGATCGCTCGTTACCCCTGATCTATAAAAAAATTATGAAGCAAAACCGCGCTAACTGTAATTAATGTTTCATCACCTACTCCATTAGCCAATTAAATGTTAACATCATCCCACTAACATGAGTTATTAATAATTTATCTTTACATGAAGTTATCCACGTGGCCTATCTTTTTCATCTAATTTTCCACAACACAAATTTATATGCAACAAATATATTCCCTCCGTCCCAAAATAAGTGTCTCACAACTTTGATAGAAAATGGATGTATGTAGACATTTTATGTCTACATACATCAACTTTCTATCAAAGTTGTGACACTTATTTTGGAACGGAGGGAGTATAAGAATTACACATCAAATAAATTTAGCATCTGGACTACTTCGATAACTACATGTTTTATGTGTATTATACCTTTACATTTATACAATATAGTTTTTACAAAATTCCAACGATGTCGCCAAATCCATGCATGTACATACTATAACGCCTAAAACTCATATTGCTAGCAACAATCAGATTGCTCGCTTGATGTTTTATATTATTTATTTTATGTCTAGTTCACTTTTTACTAAAAACTAGCATATGTAATATAATATAGTACTATCTATTTACTGTGTGCACATTACCTACAACCTTAAGCCCGGCTAGCAGGTAGCAATCTGAGGCCATCTGCCGTGTTTGTGTCAGACCTGTTGACGCTGTCACGTGGGCCCGTGCTCCGGCTCTGCATCGCATATTCGCAAGCTGGTGGCCAAAGAGAACTTGGGCTCCTCTTCTGTCGTCCACGCGCAAAGATTAAAATGGGATCGAAGCCCAGAAAAGCAAGTTTCTCGCCGTCCTCACGCTCCTCCTCGACGCCGCCGCGCCGGCCGCCGTAGGCGGCGGTCCGCGGCCGTGAACGGCGACCGCCTCCGCGCATAGCAGATCTGGAAGCAGGCCTCAGAGGCTGCCGCCGCGCTCACCACGGCCTTCGCTGCCTCCACCTCTACCGTGTCTCAACTCCTCCTATCCCCTCCCGCGTCCCCTTTCTCCTTGCGTCGCCGCCGTGCGCCGTACCTCGCGCCCTCGCTCTTCACCCGTCCCGCTTCCCAGCGAGGCCTCCTCTCTCCCGCTCCCGTGCCCTCCCCAGCCTCTTCTCCTCCAAAATAGCCCTTGTGAGCGCCTTCAGCGCGGCGAGGGAACGAAGCCGAACAAGAGGTCCGGTGGGCGGCAGGAGTAGTTGCAGAAGCTCGTCCCGGAGGACTGGAGGAGGGCGACGACACATACGGAGCCAACATGCTGTCCGGGGGCGTCGGTGGTGGATGGAGTAGCGGCTTGGGGTGGAGGCGGAGGGGGCGCTGGCCTAGAGGAGGAGCTGCAGCCATAGGAGGTTCAGTCCCTGCTCCCTTTCCTCTCTCCCTACTCCCAAGATTCCCTGTGATGTTGTGGTACTATTCAAAAATCTATTTTCTGATGATTTACAAAATAAGGTTAATTTGAAGATACCACTACATTATCTGAAGATAAAATGGTGTGTGTTTGCAGAATTAATATGCTAAGGTTATAAGTCAATTGTACTATTTTTCCTATGGATTGACTTCATTATATAACTGGTAATGTTCTAAATAGTACTGTATCTTTCTATTGGACTGAATAGCAAGTCCTTTTTTACATCAAAAGCAGGTCCTTTATATTTTTATTGTTGTACAAACTAGCCACTCTCTTTAAACTACACACATGAGTGAATAAGTATATCTGTATTGACGATCTGCATATATCTAGGCTAGAATCCGGTATCTTTTGGATTTCTGTGGCATCTTCGCAGCGAAGCGGATAAAAGAGATTTTATACATTATGGTTTTCGCTAGACGTAAGAATAGATAAATGTGTGAAACTTAGCAGTAAGCTATGCTCATCTATAAAGATTGTAGCGCATTGTAAGTCAGTCGGTACCAGTTTAGGTTTATCTAATGGTTAGAAAAGTGGCATAAATCGAACAATTTTGATTACTTCGGGCATGCTACCAGTGGCCTGTAAGACTGGATTTAGAAATGTCATTTTATTGCGAGTCTAAGACATTCCATGCTTACTCCTGCTGCTGCTGCATATTGTGTCATGTGTCTTTGTTCAGATCTAAATATAGATGTGCAGATAGGCGCTGCTTATATGGGTTTTTGGGAAGCAGTTGTTATACATTTTTATATTGACACCATTAATAGGTAAAATTGATTACTTTTTACATGGACAATCACTATGTGTTGAATGATTATTGGAGGGTGTCTTTTGTTTTCCAAATGCTGCGTATATGCATTGTCAATTGTGTGCCGTAATCTAAATAAACTAATTTGCTTACCATTTATATTTGTATGATTTCAGTAGAATGAATATCACACGTCTTATTGTTTAGGTTTTTTTCCTGAAGGCAGCTATCATTTTTGTTTTGTTTTTCCTGTATAAATGAGTTTTTCCCGGATATAAAGTACATTTATTTAGGTTTACTTGCAAGCTTTGGTTCACTGGGAACAACAGTTTCATAGTTTTCGGTTCAGAAACAGGGTAGCAGCAAAATAGAATGTCATATGCTGTTTTGGGTTCAAGAATAGGGTAGCCGTAAAACACTGTCATATGCTAGCTTCTGACATAAGAATTTTTTATGCAACAACTGGGGAACAGATGTTACAAGGATTAGCCATTCATTCAGTGTCTAATAGTGATTTTACGCGTAATAATAATAGGTCGTCTCTGAGTTTCAGTTTGGTCTACATAAAGTAGTCTTTTTTTCAAAAGGATGTCACAAATGGAAGCATTGCTTGTGTTTTTTTTTGATTTCCTGTCTTTGTTGAGCCGCATAATAGGCTTGGCTAATGGATATGCTTATGTTTCTGTCCACTGAATTGATTGGATATCAAATAATATATTTGTGCTCTAGATTAAATGCAGACTGAGTTGTGTAAGAGTTGAATTTCAGTCATATTTTGCTATATTTAAGCTCAGGAGGTTATTCAATGGTAATACTATATAGCGATCCAGTTAATTCAGTGAGACGCAAGAGGTTACATTTTAGCTTGCACCACAAATTATATATTTGGGTGATCCCTATGATGTTTTAGGGAAGAATATATTACAATTTTTCCTTCAAAATATAGGTCTGTATACGTCAGGTACACACTAGAAAACATAAACCATATAGGTTGGATTCAGTCAAATTTAATGTTGTTTACGTGCATGATCTTTGACTTGTTTCTTTAGATGTGCTATTAATATTTCGGGAACTTACTTCGAGTCAAAATTCATGCTATGGTAGTGATTATTACTCCCTCCGTTCCATATTAGATGACTTCATTTTGTCAAAAAGTGGATGTATCTAGACTTATAGCATATATAAATACATCCATTTTTGTCTAAATAGAAGTCATCTAATTTAGAACGGAGGGAGTAGTTGATAACTGAAGCGCAACAGTGGGTGTGCACTATTGTTCCATCATCCTACTTTTCTTCCTTAGCAAAGCGTTGGTATTTTCATACGTTTTCTTTTCTTATTTCATAATTTCTCTAATCACCAAACAAACATTTTATTTATAAATTGAAAGTACAATGATGTATGGAGGTGCAAACAGTAAGGATACTACTGTAATAAGAGAGATGCACCTCTTTTATTTCCCCAACAATTAGTCCTAAGGTCATTTACATAATTGTACTTTCACTTTTACATTTGAAGAGGCTTATCTTTCATTAAATATATTTGTTCATTTGACTCATCAAATTGACATGGTATTCCTTTGAACCGATGCACAAGGTGAAAAGAATTATTAGTTGTGCTAATTGCTTACTTTAGTTGCTAAACCAACTCACCGGGGACAACTTGGTGCACATTTGCCTTTTCTGCATAAATATACTTTTCAATGATATTGATTCGTCTTTCTATCTGCATTCCTGTGATTTCAATGTTGCAGCCTTCATTTACATCTCAATAGTTTGCTTTTATTGTTTGTTGCAGCCATGCTTAGTGAAGAACCGGGTGACAACCAGGAATGCCAAGAAATCTGCAGCATCTAGGGTGCAGTCACTTAGTGGACCTCATCTAGGAATATAGTGGATGCCAGGTTGATTAAATTAACCTGATACTGCTTTCATGTTATTGCAATGCATCGGGGATATAATGTCCACAGTTTGATTTCCCGCCTGTTTCCATGACTGAAACGTCAGATTGTGTGAAATTTGATAATGTTAAAGGAAAGGTGATGTGCTAATTTGCTCAAGAAAATTAAATGTGCTCCTAAGTTTTCCGATGGAAAGCAAATTCACTGCTTCCAAGTTGCTTATGATGTCGTTTACTTCTACTTGAAAGACAACAATATCGTGTATCATACCAGATTAGTATGTTCAATCATTCAATGTCATTAGGGCAAAATATAGTGAAAGTGTTTATTATTTGCATGAGTTTTCAGTTCCATTGAAATATTGTCCGATGACTTCCTCTTATAATTAGAAACAAAGTCAGCACTTTTAATTACTCTGCATTGTAACTGACAGATATATATTTTCCTAACTATAGTGTGCAACAATCCTATTTTCTCTCTCTAGATTCTATCTACACTTGCATTAATCGAATTTCTACAGTATCCTCTCTCACAACTAGAAGTACAAGTGTGCATTGCCATTTTCTCCTATTACTCTAGACTAATCCTGGCTAGCTGTCAACTTTTCTAGGCCATCTGCCGTCTCTATGATGCTATCTACATTCCAAAGTGTGCAACATATGTCAAGCTAACTCCATATGGTGCGGCAAAGCGTGACCAAAAGACTTCAAAACTTAGATTTCACCTGGTGCAGCAGAGCATGCCTAAAAATTTATTTTGTTTATATCAGTACTCAAACTGCATTAAAACAAAAGAACTCAACAAGTTGCAAATGAACAGTCACATGTTTAAAAACACCGATGAGACTCATAGTGCTAAAATGCAATGTAGACGGCAAACCCGCCACACCTATCATGTAGTGTCAAATCATAATATAGGCGGCGAGGCGAAGCTCGCATATCCGTCTAGTATCAAATTAATTTAGGGGTGTCACAGTCTCACAGACATCTCACGGCTCAATAAGCACAAATTTCAGAAGCCCAAAAAAATATCACAAATAATTTTTAGAAACTTTCCCCATCACAGTTTCTCTCACTGAAATCCATAAGTCTGCTTATACTTCAATACAAGCTCAAAAAAGTCACCCTAAATACCTTAGGGGAGGACAATAGTCATTTCAGCGATGTTTAAGGCAATCTGATCCAGCACCTCGTGTAGCTCTATGGATAGTTGACCAGCTGGGGTGGGGAGCCACGCGGGGACGAGACCTCTTCTTTGACAGGCAATGACGAGCGTGTGGGCGTGGCGAAAGGTCATGAGGAGCTTCTGCAGGGCGCCCCGGATAGCCGGATTGTCCAACAACTTTGTATCCCCCTTCTTATCCTCGAGCTGCGGCAGAAGGGTGCTGACTTTGTTCGCACGCTTGCCAATCTCAACACAATCGTTCTTGTTCTGGAGAACCGTCTCCACTGCCTCTTTGATGTCGCGCGTAAGTTCAGCAATTGTGCGTATCAGGAATCTACGCGGTTCGCCGGTCATCTCACCAGCAGAGCCAGCTGCACACTCGTCCCTGTACTGGAGAATGAGACCAAAGCGTATCACAGAATGAACGGTCCGTAAAACTATTTCACAGTTTAACCATTTCGAATAACGCTCTACAATCAGACGTTACACTCTACACAATATAGCGCCTCATAATCAAGCGCTACAAACCTTGTCAGCGTGACGGTTGAGGGGCTAACGGGTCCCATCCGTGGTCATGCAGCGCCTTTCAGCTAGGTGTAGCGCCTTGTCGTAAGGCGCTATACTCCCAGTTAGGGTTAAGTCACGCGGGAGCCTTCCCCAGCCCCATTTCCTCTCTCTCCCCATTACCAGATGGTGACGGCTCGGGCGGCGGCATTTCCTCCCCTCCCCATCTAACCCTCTATCGAGCTGAACCTCGCCTCCTCCCGCAGTCCTCACGCCCAAAGCCCGCTCGTCGCCCCGAAGCCCTGGCCCTGGAGCTCCGGCTTGCTGCTCGCGCCCGAGCTAGATCTGTCGCGCCGTGAGCTTCCTCGCTGCATTTCCTTCCCTCTCCAGTTGTGGCTCCATCTTCTCCGCCCCTGCTCCGGCTCCACATCAATTTTGAAGTAAGAAATCGAAAATCCAAACCGTGAGCAAGAATTGTTTGTGTTTATGTGATTGTTAGCTTAGGGGTATGGTGGATTTGGTATGTTTGGTTAGTAGGAATTTGTTTTACTTTCGGTTAGTAGGATTTTGTTCGATTAGTAGAAATCATGTGGACTTTAGAGATGGCAATAATAGAAACCATGTGGAATTTGATTTACTTTGCTATGTTCGGTTAGTAGAATTGTGCATGTTGTTGTTGCTGATGCTGTTGTTGTTGTTTCTATTTTAGAGATGGCAATAATTGTTCATGTTCATCATGTGGACAAGGACACCTTTTTGATAGGCAATATGGAACCAGACCCGCAGGAGTTAGGTTTGGTGTTCGAGCATAGTCCTAGCTACGTTGAGGTTCTGAATCAAGTGGAGATTGATTTGAATTGGATGAATTGAAATGATGTTGTAGAGTTGGAGGGAATACATAATGCGGGTCATGGGTTGCACCTTCGTTGGAAGTTCTTGCGTATCAACTTCGAACTCCATTGGAGTGCATATAAGAAGACCATGGTTGGCTCACTTGACAAGTCTATCGAGTTATTTGCCACTAGTGGATGCTCGTGTGAACTTGGAATTGAATGGAAGTGCTTCCCCATTTGCTAGCTAGTAGGAGTCCAGCACAACTAATGATCCAAGATGAAGTGGTTTCTTCTCCTTTGATCGAACATGAAGTCCAGCCAATTTTGATCCCCATTAGAAATGATGATTATGGGGATGATGAGTATGAAGGCGATGGGGTGGACCGCCACGACAACAAGAACAACGTTCAAGATTGGGACCTATTTGTTGCGGAAGAGACCATGGATCCCGACATTCCTTATACTTGATCGTACGTATTGGACTCGGATGTCGATGTACGTGATGAAGACGTTGATGAGGATGGGTTCACGGTGAAGGAGGCTGGAGCTTACAAGAAAGTATTTGGGAAAGATCATCGGATTTCATTGTTTTATGATCTTAGTCTCGCTGATGAAGCCATGGTTGACGACGACAAGGGTATAGTGGTTGGACCAAGACCAACTTCTTACCGGGATATGAATCATAAGGAAAATGGGATAACTCCTAGCTTGAAGTTTGCAACTTTGTTGGAATTTAAGGTATGGATCAAGCAGTTCGCGGTCAAGTATTTCCGTCCGTTTAGGGTGGTTCACTCGGACAAGAAAAATAAATACATGGTGAGATGCATGGAGGAAAGTTGTCCATGGATTGTGCGTGCAACACCATCGGACAAAAGGACCGAATGGCACATATCAAGTTGTGTAGAAACTCACATGTGCCGAGGCAAGAAGGTTGATGGGAAGAATGTGAAACAAGATCATCGACAACTCACCTCGAGTTCATCGCTTATAGGCTTTCCAACTCCATCTCGTCACTTCCAACGATGAGCATTAAGAGCGTCATCAAACTTGTGGAAACATATTTCACTACAAGGTGAAGTATGGGAATGCATGGAAGGCGAAACAAATCCGTTTTCAGGATGTTGTACGGTGACCGGGACGAAGCATACAACCGAATCCCTGTCTTGTTGAGAGCCATGGCTGCCACTAACCCAGGGATGGTTCATGTGGTCGAGCCGTATGGGAAAAAAAGGACTGGCGGAAAGGTTGTCCGACTGTTAGGCTGCGCACTTTGGGCATTCTGGCAATGTGTGAGTGCTTTGGAACATTGTAGGCCGGTCATCGCCGTGGATGGCATGTTTTTGACCTGTCCATACAAGGGCACTCTGTTGGTTGCAATTGGAAATGATGTCAATAATCGGTTGGTGCCATTAGCTTTTGCTTTGGTTGAGGCGGAGAACTTGGTTAACTGGGAGTGGTTCTTTCATCTACTGAGAACCAAGGTATTACCGCCTCAAAAGAAATTTTGTGTCATCTCAGATCAGCATCATGGAATTCTCAACGCGGTGGAGATTTACATTCCCGGGCATCTTCGTTTGCACCACTGATGGTGTATGAGGCATTTCTGTTCAAACTACTATAGGGCATGTGGGAACAAATAGTTTTCAAATGATCTTTAAGATTCTTGTATGGCTTTCTCCGATCAGCGCTTTGCAAACTTGTACAATAGATTGCTCGCTAACAAAGCACTCAACCTAGGAGGACATGAGTTTCTCAATAGGCACATTCAACTTAGAAATGTGGGCAAGAGCTTATGATGAGGATGGTCGGAGGTATGGTCAAATGACAAGCAACATGGCTGAATGCTTCAACAAGATGCTCAAGTGTGTGCGTGCATTTCCCGCGACTGCGATAATTCAATACACATTCATTAAGTTGAATGAGTATGTTTGAAGTACTCTATTGAAACGAATAAGCAGATTGCATGAGATAACAAGCACAAATACCAATATAAGTTTCCAACAAAGGTTGACGATTTCAGAGAATTTGAATCAAGGAAGGCAGACCCTCAAGTTGCCACACTTTACAATAACGAGGAGTTGATTTATAAAGTGACCGATCCCGGAGGAACCACCGCAGGTGGTGTCCAACACAGATGCCGGGCGTTCAAGGTCTCTCTCAAAAATTGTGATTGCACATGAGGGAGGCCCCTATTTCTTCATCTCGTGTACTCGCATTTGTTGGTGGCGACGCATACTTGAAATGTGGATGCTAATCAACCGCAAACCGTAAGAGAGTCCGAGTACTCTATCGTGATGACCAAGAAGACATGAGCTCCAAGATTTCACCCCTACCTTGACCGATCACAATGGCCAGAGTATCACGGAATTTAACTACGGCATGATCCATCATGGAAGGTGATCAAAAAGGGAAGACAGAAGACAAAGCGATTTAGAGGCGACATGGACGGTTGGGACCATGGTGGGCGAGAATGTCGCAATAAAACGTTTCAATAATCTGTTGACATAGCTCGATGTGGCAAGTGCAATGCAAGAAAATGCCCACAAAAGTAGATAACAGAGATAAATGAAGCAAGTACAAGCCAGGTTGGTAGTAGTCATGTTGTTCCTAGCCAAGAAAGTCATATCAGCCAAGGGGCTACACCGCAACAAATAGTGAGCCATCGACCTCCTAGCCAATAAGCTCCTAGGAAACAATAAGTTAGTCAACAAGCTCCTAGGCAAAAAGGTGTGAGCCCACAAGTTCCACCGCAACAGAGTGAGCCAACAAAGAGGGAGGCGACTTGGTCACACAAGAGGCCTTGCTGATTATAGAGGTCGTGCTGGTTATAGAGGTCGTGGCGGTGGTTCAGGGAATAGTATGACAAATTACCTATGTGGACCCTATCCGTACGTAACTCTTTTTTGCTAGTTCTATTCACATTGTCTCGGAACAAAGTTGAGCCCCCCCCCCCCCCCCCCCCGCCGGCACTGTCGTCATGGAGGTAGTCATTGTCGTAGGCACGCCAATGAACCAACACGACGCCCCCGGCCGAGACGCCCTGCATTGCCCTGCAGTGAGAGGGAAGAGAGCGCCCCCCCCCCCCCCCCCCCCCCCACAACCGGGCCGAGGCGGCTAGGATTTCGCCGGGAGCGGCCAGGACGAAAGTACCTTGGGTGTTAGAGAACAGTTCCACAAATTCTATTGGAAACAAGTTGGTAATAGTTTGAATACACATTTTTGGGAAGATACCTGGATAGGTGATTAACCTCTTAGTGTTAGACGATCTGAAAGGCTTTACAAACTAACTTTCAGCACGGGCATTAAAAAAACTAAAGTTTATACAGAAGGTTGGTCATGTATCATTTTTTCTGATAGAGAAGGAAGTATTGACCATATTTTTGTGCACTGCTCTTTAGCGAAATATGCTTGGGGAGTTGCTCGATGTGCTTTTGATGTTAGAACAAATTTTACTTCAGTTTGGATATTGTCAGCTGGGTGTATGGTTTTACTGCTACTATAGTACGAGACATGTGGCAGCTGTAGGATTAATGGTTGTTAATTGTTATCTGGTCTTTGTTTCAATATAACTAGTGTAATCGCTTAAGCTTCTCTCTGTTTCAATGTGTGGGCTGACCTACAGATTCGAGTGCGATGAGGCTTACACCGCAGTGGGGCAACAATGCTACTACGAGTGGTAGCTGAAATCTTCAGTAAGAAGAGAGGTTGGTCGCCTCTGATTCCCAGGATTGCAGGGTGCCAAACTCTCTCCGAAGAAAATAGAAGGGAGATGTAGTTAAAGTAAAATGATGATGTTGTTCTAGTTGTTTGGTTTCAGTAATTTTTATGAACTATGTTGTTCTTCATCATGGATATATATGAACGAAAGAACGTTCTTTTCTACACATATAAATGATGAGAGGACAAGCCGGTGGAGAGAGACGAGGAAGAGGCATAAAAGACTTACGTTTTGTTTCAGCTAGGCCTCCATATACTAGGGCCTTGTTCTTTTATTGTATTTAATGCGTACTCATGAAATCAGATGAGATTATTATAACCCAATAATTCGTTACCAAGCCGATAATTGGATGGGATAATCCCAAAATATTACCACAAATCTAGTGGCGGAGCCAAGACAACAAAGTTGTGATCACAATTTAAATTGCGTTGTCAAATACGTGCATTTGTATGAATTTTGTAGTATTATTTTGTACGAAAGGGTATTTGAGGAAATTCGATGAAACATGGTCTGACGAAGTCTCCTTCAACCCCGAATCACCTTGAGAATTAAATTGTGCCCGTACCAAAAATGGTATAGAGGAAACACATGAGTGATTGGAAGAATATGTCGCCTGCAACACACCGATACCACGGTGTGGATGATCTTACCGTATCCCGGGAGTGCTTGACACGGTCAAATTGTACCGTAAAGCCTGTGTTTGTGTGCTCATTATCGTCCCATGCTCCAAACTTGGGAACCTAAAATTTCAAAAGTTCCATGTCATTTGTTATGGAAATGGGAACATGCATAAGTATATGCACATACAAGTGATGTACTCATGATTTTTGGGGCGAGCTCATCCACTGTATAAAATGTGTGCATAGTTGGCAATTAATATGTGCATACCATGTTAACTTATAGCCATCTCGTTGGTCAGAGGAAAATTAAAACTAAGCAGTGGTAATTAAGCCCCCCCCCCCCCCCCCCCCCCCCCCTCGGGAAATAGAGATGTCTCCTATGTTACCCATAATATTTGAAAGTATCGATATAATTACATAATCATTCGATCTGAATGCTACATGAAGAATATAAGCTCGAAGACGGAACGCAGAGACCTAGGATGTAAAAGATCATAACATGAGCGATTCCTATATATGCACTCATGTGGTATTTCATCATATGATTTATATAAGATCAATCTGTCTAGAGATTGTCATACACATCTAGAAAGTTGTATGCTTTGGAAGATGCTTGTACAGTTTGGCTTGTATATGTATGCATATGTGTGTCGCACCCAAATGGGTTTCTAGCTATGTATGCAAACGTACATTACTATCTAACATATGATACTTACCTTATATAAACACACGTGGAGGCATATTGATGTAACATTAGTAAGTAGGTTGTACATATTCAGTAGAGTACAGTCATATATACCGGTGATCTCAGACTCTGATCTTTTTTCTTTGCTTTATCTTGACTTTGTTTCGATGTCTGGTTATTATTTACACACGTAGATATTTCACACTAAAACACACATTTAACGACTGTAACGGTTAACAATTTTCTGTTTACAACTTAGAAGATTGTAATACATAACTCATACTCTTGGGTAATGACTAACACCAGTCGTAATCGCGACGATTAGTTTTGTCCACTGAAAATCTAACTCACGGGGAAAACATGAAGGATGAGCTAATCTGAGCTCGTCTTAACATATGTTGTTACACCCACGTCTTATAATTAAGGTTGGGTATCGATTAATCTAGTAAATATCATTCAACATAATATTTTCAATTAGATATCATTGTTACAGCGTACATTTTGCGGCCGACTTGGTGGTTGCCGTGGCGCGTGTGTACCAAGACGATAGTTCTGACGATAGTTCTGAAAATCCAAGCGCACCTGTCATGCACGGTGACAAAACAAAATGTATACATAAGTCATTTGAACTAAACTTATTTATTTTAAGTATGTAGAACAAAACGGTTCACTTCAAAAAAAAAAGGGCTGTTTTACAGCACCTTTTACTACCCATAACAGTGAGTAGTATGGTCTTGCGTCGGCCAATATGCCCTAATAAAGTTATGTTTTCTCTCAAAAAACGTGAGTAGTATGAATTAAATCTTAGTCGTTGATTTATAGGTGCCAAACGACTTCTGCTAAATATATCCCGTTATTTTAGTCTAAAATCTTTGTAATCAAATCCTGATTTTTGATTTCGCAATCTTCTCTAAGTAATGCAGTCTGGATTTGTCTGGTCCTTACCGAGAGTCCATGTACAGACGTACTTATGGCTGTGAGCCGGCGGCCAGGTAGAACGACGACATGTTTTGATTTTTGAACAGTTTCTACGGAGTTCAGGCACGCATAGCGGCCGGCCTGCTGGGCAGAATTTTTTTAGAACAACATCGACGAAGTTCATGTAGGCATGGCGGTAGTCGGCCGCCGGGCAACACAACGACAACCTCGACGGAATTCATTACGCCTCGAAGCTGCCAAGGTCTGACAGTTCATGTACGCCGTGAAGTAGCCAACCTCGACGGAGTTCATGCATGATGCAGACAGTTATAGCAGGCATTGCAGACCTTCCGTTTATAATGGATATACCCGGTTTTATTGTTGACAATTTCCAATTTTAACTCTACATGCATTTCAACTACTCTAGTTTTATGGACTAGTATGTTTTGTACTACTCACACACTAGTATGAATTAATACAAGCGATTAGATCCACCAAAATAAACGGCCAATATTATTTAGTTGGGGCCTTGTGGGTACCATAACGCCATGTGGTCTGAGCTATCGCGATTACAGTAAAAAGATGTGCAGTGATGAACTTTGACCTCTATTATAGTAACCAGACCTGTGGGGGCGGATGTGGAGCACCTTCTTGAAATTTCCTAAGCAGTTGGTAGCTCATGATGGTCAACATTACGTCCGAGCTTAGGTAAGATATCCGTTGCTCCACCTTGCTTAATTGCCGGGACAGATTCCCAGCGGTGTAATAGACGCAAATGATGGTCCTCGGCTTCTGGCACTTAGTGATGACCTCAAGCGCCTCAGCGAGTATGCCCTCGAGCGCCTCAAGCGCAGCCATCACCGCGGAGTCCTGCACCAATTCGGTGTTACGCTCGTGGTGCGAAAGTGTTCTGTTGAGGATGTCAACGCGGCTCTTAATGTGATGGCAATCCTTCTTATTCTGGTGAACCGTGTTGGCCGCCTCCTTGATCTTGAGCGCAACTCCGACGATCTTGGCTACGCCGCCCACTGCATCGACCATGGTGATCTCTCTGCAGATCTAACAAAATTAAACGAATAAGCTGATGCAATGGGGAGAAGCTGTTCTGATTCTCTTTCTACGAACAAAGAAAAAAGCAGCAAGCTTAACCTACCTTCTTGGATCCTCGTTTTAATCGCTCCGAGTCTCTTCCTCCAAGCTCAGCGGCAAGCCTGCTCACCGGAAGAACGAGCTAATCCAATTATGAGACAAATGACGCGCTTATGAGAGAGAGAGAGAGAGAGTAGCACAAAGTCAATAATGCTGCCCCTCCTGGACGGACCCTCTAATATATCATCCGATGTTAACACTAATAATGCGGTACACGTTGTGTTCTCACAAGACAGACAGGCTTATGTACCTTCTAAAGTCTCGTCCCCTGTGTCTTGAGTGGGCATCCAGCGCAATCTTCCTTTGATGTCCTCATCCACAGACCACATGGGCAGGCTACATATGCCGTCATTCACTACTCAGAGTAGTTGCACACTAATTCTGTTGTTTCCCATTCACCATTTATAGGTAGATATGTATATGAAGTATCTTGCAACTTTAAAGCAGCGAATGTGCCCTTCTGTACTCTAGAGCTGTTTTGATCATCAAATGCGTTTGTGCAAGAGATTCCTTCTTGAGCAACTATGTCTTTAAACTTCTTCTTTCGAGGTGTTGAGGTTCTAATAAATTTGATGCTTTCGCGGATGTTATCCACCGCCATGCAAGTAATTGCCAGCTCATCTTGAGCAGTAAGATTGATCATGTGGGCTGCACATTGACCATGTAAGAGATCACCTTGGCAAGGCAGCAAACCCTTTCCTAGCAAATTGGACTATGAAGAATGAGCAGGATCTGAGTAACAAGAGTTAGTTATTCAATAAAGAACATTCCAAGATCCTGATGTTTCTTTACTTCTACAGTCCTACCTACCTATCCAAGAAACTAAAATAACCGCAAACGTCTCCCAGATAGCAAACAATCGCCACACATTTGCCCCCATGCTGCGTGACCTGAACCACGAAGTACAAGAAATAATACGAAGTACCAAGGGCGGGGATGAAACCGTATTGGGTATCTCAAGAGTGAATTTTCTCATCAGCTTTGTCTTTCCTTTTAAAGGAATCCTCGCGACAAACTGCGCAGTAGCTCCAAGATTGGGGGGAGGGGGGGGGAATGTGTGGTTACCTTCGGTTGCGACAGGGGAATGGGCGTGGGGCAGGGAAGAAGCATTGACGATGATTGGCGGCGTGGGAAGCGTCAGAGAAAATCCAGCATGGTTGGGGACTGGAGGTGGTGTGGGGAGTGGCGGCAAAGGACGGCGAGTGGCGGCGATTGACAACGAGTGGCGTCGAGGGACGGAGAGGGGCATGGGCTCTGCCGTTGACCACAATATCTCCGCCTGGAGCCCCGTCGCCGCCATCAGGAGGAGGTCGGCAAGCCCGTGGCCGCCGGTAACAGTGGCGGGGAGGATCTCCTACTCTCCCTGCTACGATTCGTTTGCTCCTCTCGTCGTGGCGATGCAGGTCTGCGGCTGCTGTGTGGTAGGGTCGCGAGATCGGCCCGCTAGGTTTCACGCGGCTGGCCCGCTAGGCACTTTGCGGGCTCACTTTGCAGGACGGCGTCGCGGGCGCTGCGGGAGGCCCGCACCACTTGAAACCTGAACTACTCTCCTGCACATGTCTTCTTCGTACCCACGATCCCATCTACATCTAGGCATAAAAAACCGGTGGCTTCAAGAAGCAATGAGCTTCTCCAATTTATGTCATGCTATAACTCGTATCTCTTGGCCATTTATTTTTCACGATTGAACGATCCAGATTTATCTTTGAACAAGTTGACGGTCCAAATATGGGTGATGCGTCATATGAGGGGGGGGGGGGGGGGGGGGGGGGGGGGGGGAATGTGTGGTTACCTTCGGTTGCGACAGGGGAATGGGCGTGGGGCAGGGAAGAAGCATTGACGATGATTGGCGGCGTGGGAAGCGTCAGAGAAAATCCAGCATGGTTGGGGACTGGAGGTGGTGTGGGGAGTGGCGGCAAAGGACGGCGAGTGGCGGCGATTGACAACGAGTGGCGTCGAGGGACGGAGAGGGGCATGGGCTCTGCCGTTGACCACAATATCTCCGCATGGAGCCCCGTCGCCGCCATCAGGAGGAGGGTCGGCAAGCCCGTGGCCGCCGGTAACAGTGGCGGGGAGGATCTCCTACTCTCCCTGCTACGATTCGTTTGCTCCTCTCGTCGTGGCGATGCAGGTCTGCGGCTGTGTGGTAGGTCGCGAGATCGGCCCGCTAGGTTTCACGCGGCTGGCCCGCTAGGCACTTTGCGGGCTCACTTTGCAGGACGGCGTCGCGGCGCTGCGGGAGGCCCGCACCACTTGAAACCTGAACTACTCTCCTGCACATGTCTTCTTCGTACCCACGATCCCATCTACATCTAGGCATAAAAAACCGGTGGCTTCAAGAAGCAATGAGCTTCTCCAATTTATGTCATGCTATAACTCGTATCTCTTGGCCATTTATTTTTCACGATTGAACGATCCAGATTTATCTTTGAACAAGTTGACGGTCCAAATATGGGTGATGCGTCATATGAGTGAGAGAAAATACCCCACCGCCACTGCCCTTCCCCATCACCGCAGTTGATCCTGCCCGTCGCCTCAACCATGTTGATCTTCGTCGAAGTCAGGTCGCCACTTGTTGGGACCAATCGATCACTGCCACTAATCAATATTTTAAAACAAAGCAAGACATAAAACAGTGATATGTAAGCACAAAAACATCCTCCCACTGCACACCTGTCTGCCTCGCCACGCGTTACAGACTTACAGTGGGTGAAATGTGGCCCGGTCCAGCCCAGGGACGTCCTCGAAGCTTCCTTACGAAGGGATGTGATATTACTTGCAATGCTTTCAAGAGAGAGCGGCTGCCAAAGGCGTTGTCATCACCGACCCCGGCCACCAAAGATTGATGAAGTCACAACATGTGCTTCATTTGAGGGAACATTGCGGAGCCCTTGTTAGTCGTTTCTCTAGCGCGGATGTAAATGAAATTTCACGAAAACCCTGGATAATCCTATCCAAATATTGAGTGGATGAAATTACACTGATTTAACGAATATACGTATATACAGTAGCTCCGTGATTTGTTTCATTACAATAAGCTCTTAGGGAATAACCATTCGGCTAGCGTTATTGATTACCAAAACTTACATGTATGCATCGTTTATCATCCTAGGCAGACTAAAGCTAAGGGGGAACATCGTCTTGAATACAGTAAATAGCGGTTGAAAACTATCCGTGTTAAGCTCCCGAGAGCAACCGAGTTTGCCTTCACTGGGCATTTATTCAAATGTGCCGGTCAGACGTTTAGAATTGTGCGTCTCGGTATTTATATGTATGTATACACGTTTTAGTGTGTCGTTTATACACTCGTTTAAATCCGTATGTAGTTTACATTGCAATATCTAAAACATCGTATGATTAGTAACAGAGCAAGTAACACACCAACAGACACTTGCATAACATGTACAGAGTAGCAATATGGGTGCGACGAAATATATACATCTTTTCTCCTTTTTTATTCAGTACCACAATCGGGGAATTTACAGGAAACTGACTGGACCTTTTCTTGCGCAGCCCTCCCGTGGGTACGATCGTGCCATCCTACGATCACGGAAGGAGCGGCGCCAGCAAGTGGCCGCGAAAATGGACGCATTTATGTAACGAGTTCCCACCCTGCTTGTTCCCTGGCGCTGTGCACCGGCCGGATCCAAGCTTAAGGTGACTAACCAAAAAATAAAATCCCGGGGAACTCGTTCGGGAACGGTGAATGGCATAATATGTTGGCGTCGTTAACGGGCGGGAGCTGCGTAAAGATGATGTCCTGATAGTGATTCCTCATGGCTTCCCCCACATGCGTCGCCAGTATCTTCGAAGACAATATCGAAGCGAGGTAGCACTGCGAACCAAATAAGAGAAGATGTATACGCTGTCAGTGAATAAAGATCAAATGCTCCTGGATGAGTACGTACACAATGCGAGAATTGAGGAGATATCTCAAGGTACCGCACCCTGTCCACGCTGTGGGCATAGGGGTATTGCCCCATGTTTTCGCTGTGAGCGAGGGCCGCTGATAAATCGGGGTGTACATAACCGAAGCTCATAAAGTAGTTGACGAATACCTCCTCGGTCGTCCGCGCAGTTACCCTTTTGCATTCGAAGGACATGTACGCGAGCTCGATGAGACGGTGCACACCACCAATCATGGCTCGCACGAGATCCATCTTGCGGAGCGGATCTCCATTGGAGGCCGCAGCAACGATCTCACGGAAGAAATTTTCGAGTTCAGCCTTAGCACCTGTCTCTTCATCTGGCACCTCAAATGTCGAGAGCATTATCCCGTACTTTTTAGCCCAGAAGGCCAGGACCTGGTACACCATATCCTGTGACTACAGTATGAAAAAAAAGAATAAGGAAGAAGGTCATGGACACACACAAAAAAAGCGCACACAAGATGGGAGACAATAATTTTACGGAAGCACGTGTCCAATCTACAAAGAAAAGATTGGGGGAATAATACTCCCTTCGTCTATCTATATATGTAAGTAGGCGCGTTTTATTGCATGTTCACTTATTTCAGTCCGTACCTAGTCCGTATTAAAATACTCCCTCCGTCCCAAAATAACTGTCTCAACTTTGTTATTTTGGGACGGAGGGAGTATGTAAAATATCCTATATAATTAAAAGCAGAGAGAGTGATTGTTTGGTTGTACCGTACCAAAAGATCTTCTCTAAAGAATTTGTCATACTTAACTTAAAATACTTTTTTGTAAGTATAGGCTCTCCTTGGAATTTGCATCGATATTAAGTATAAAATAGGAAAATATATATATGGTAAAATCATATAAGACAAGTAAATCTAAAAGATTTTCTCTAAGAAACTGAATCCTCCAACAACTTTTCTAAAGTTTGTCATTTCTATAGCTCCTAAACAAATTTGAATTTCCATTTGCAAATTTGTATGTCTCGAATTCTACCTTCCCACATAATGCATTTTTGTCAAGAAATTTTTAAAACTTTTAAAAATGATTATTTCGTGGTTTTCCCCTCTTTCCACTAGAAATTGGCATCCACATATACTTTCTCGATCTAGTACTGCCTCTCTTTTTAACTCATCTAATACTACCTCTGGTTGTAATATAATAGTCTAGCAAAACGTGTTATATTTAGGAATTTAGGTAGTAGCATATACACTTATTCGGGTTGTGCTAGTTTATGGGCATCTATTTCCCAGTTAACTCAGACACATGACGTAGCTTTGTCAGGAGGAGGGGTGTGGATGCCTAAGAAAAGAGATAAGAGGAGGGAGTCTAAAGAATGTCGTCACTGCACAACGGCCCCAAACCCGAGCGGCCTCACCTAAGAATGTCGTCATCGCAGGGCCTCCTTGCTGCCCCCCATCCTTCTTAAAGCTCCGCCTCCGTCGGTCCATCCCCCCCGGTTTTGCCTTGATGGTCCGGCGCCGCCGGTTCCTCTCCGCCGTTGATCGCCCAGGCTAGTGAGATTGGTGGGGGGATCAGGTGGAGGGGAGGTGAGCGACGGGGTCGGGTGGAGGAGAGGTGTGTGACGGGATCAAACTCCCTATCTCTTCTCCTTTCTCTCAGGATGCTACCGATGCTACTGTTGGTAATTTAGGGAAAAATCTAACAAGGAAATGGAATAAGGAAGATCGTGGTTAAGTCCTACTAACGGCCGTGAGTCAAGGCGTCATATTTGACACGGTCACCAGTGTATGAGTGTTTCGGCACTTATACATGAGTAGCCATAAATGTAAGTATCTAATATAGGCTATATAGCGCAGTGCGAGGTAAACAAACGGATGAGGTAGAGTTGCAATTAATGAAGAAATTGCGAGAGAGAGGTATAGTAGTCTCACATCTATCCCAAAATATGATGTGACCTTGATTTTTTTGTCAACAACTTACAATTTTGACTATAATTTACACTTGTAGTATGCCCAGTTGCCCACAAAGCTAGTATAAAAATATGTGAAACGAAATAATTTAAGAAAACATTTGCAACGATAAAACTTAGAAAAACTGGAATTTACTCCCAAAAAATTATTGGGTTGATGCATGTAGTCTATTGTACGCACATATTTGCAGGATCGTGTTACTTGTGTCGACGACCATTTCATTTCGAGTTAATTAGAACAGCCTTGAAGCAAAACCGTATGTGATATCTCTTTATCATTTTTTATCACGGTCAACTCTACATGCATCTAATTAGATAACAAGATCAACCAAAAGACCGATACTCCAGTGAAAAAGTACAAGCATTGGATCTAGAATGCACGAAAAGAAAGATCATACATAGCAACTGCATGACCAAGCAAGAAATAAACTATGAACCGACAAGAAAAAGAAGAAAACAAGAAGAAAAACAACAACAACAAAAAGAAGAAGAACTGGCATGAACATGCAAGAAATGTACACTCCCCACCTCTTTCTGCTCTCCATCGGTGGCTTCCCCGGCCGCCTTGCTCTTGGCCCGGTGTGGGAGCGGTGAGACGCGGCCTGCAGCCGACAAACGGAGCGGGAACGATGCGATACCCTGATCAGCAACGTGGACAACGAATCCGGCCGGGGGAGTGGACCGTTGGAGCCGGGAAAACGCCGTCACTTGCCACCCAACGGCGGCAAGCTTGGCGCCGGCAGAACCCATCATGTTCGAAGCCATTAGGTTCTCTTTTATACTCTCTCTAATTCTTACGCGTGTGTGTGGCTGGGTGATTGGGTGCCGGGGTGCTGCATCCTCTCAAGGATGCGGGTGGCTTTATATAGAGCACGGTCGAGCGAGAGACACCCTAGCTACGTTCCGTTCCTTTGGATGTAACTGGATTTTCTTTTGTCCGTATACCTCTGATATGTAGAAACTGTTGCGAGCTGTATAGTAACTTTTTTTAGAACTTAGGAGGGATGAATCCGTGCGACATGGGGCAGTTGTATAGTAACTTTGTACTAGGACAGTACTCTCTCCGCTACAATTAAGTCGGACCGGCGGTATAGTACTTATTTCCATGAGCTAGCATTCGTTCAATTTAACGCACAATCTAACACCGCATATGATTTTTTTCGGGAAAACAAACTAGTATGCCTTATTGTCGATGCAAATAAAATGAAGTCTCTTTAGGAAATACTGTAGTGGACAACACTGTTGAGGTGTTTAGATGCAAAAAAAAAAACATAGTTTTGTAATCTATGCTTTTTCTTCTGTACTAGGAGAAAAAGCTACTAGCAACTTCCTTTTTTATGAACCGAGAAACGCAGTTGAATAAATCTTAGCTGTTGAGTTCGTTAGGGCATCTCCAGTCGTTCCCCCCCCCCCCCCCCCCCGCTCAAAACGCCGCTTTTTTCGGCCGCCGCGGCGCCAAACTAATCAGGAACCTGGGGGGGGGGGGGGGGGGGGTGGGGGGCGTGAGTTTCACGCCTGGACCACATTTCGACAAAAACAAAGGCCGACCCTTTTTGTCATACAAATTCACACATAGAAATAGTTTTACATACAAATTTACACACAAATAAATAGTTTAATAATGCAAACAAATAAAAAAAATCATAATAGGAATTGTCATCGTCATTATCAACATTGCCGCATTTGCCCTTGCGCGCCCACAAGTGCGGCACCAGATCATTCTGTAGAGCTAGATTTGTTGCAGCATCTCGAATCTCCTGGCGCGTGGCGAGCAAGTTTGCCCATGATGCCGACACCTGGTGATCAACATCTGCAAGAGGACCCTGACGGTAGTATGGTGCCCTTGCCTCACTCTCAGGCACCGGGTCATCCCGCTCACTCTCAATGATCATGTTGTGCAAGATCACACAACACTGCATCACCTCCCACATGTTGGACTTCGACCAAGTCATAGCTGGGTACCGGACAACAGCGAATCGAGATTGCAGCGCGCCAAATGCTCGCTCAACATCCTTCCTGCAAGCCTCCTGGCACTTGGAAAACCAAACTTTCGCGCTTCCTGGCACAGGGTTGGTGATGCTCTTCACAAATGTTGCCCACTTCGGGTAGATGCCATCTGCAAGATAGTAGCCCTTTGTGTACTGGTGTCCATTGATCTCATAGCTCACAGGGGGAGCATGGCCTTCGACAAGCTCCGCAAAGACATCCAAGCACTGCAAGACATTGATGTCGTTGTGAGTTCCTGGCATACCAAAGAATGAATGCCAAATCCATAGATCATATGAAGCCACGGCCTCGAGAATCACCGAGCACTCTCCTTCCTTTACCTTCACTAGTGGAAAACGGCTCTTTAGTACCGGTCGGGGAGGGGCATCAGTACCGGTTTCGCAACCGGTACTGCGCAATCGGGACTGATGCCCCCCAGCATCAGTACCGGTTGCTTATCGTCCGGTACTAAAAGGCCTCCACGTGGGCGCGGGGCAGGGGCTCGTGCGGAGAACCTTTAGTACCGGTCGGTAACACCGACCGGTACTAAAGGGTTTAGGTTTTAAGGGTTTTGCAATTTATTTTTCGTTTCCTTTTTTTTCTGTTATCTGTTTTCTTTTCTTCACTGCAATTTTATTTTATGTTTTCCTTTTCATCTACTGTTTTACATTCATACGGTATTATATATATACACGGTACACGTTGATGCATACGTAATATACTTTCGTATATGTATTCTACGCTACTACATACGGTAAACGTTGATATATAATATAATTTAGATATAGGACATATTCATACTACGCTATTACATACATATATACATATATACAATCCGGTGTATAGAGATCGCAATAATGTCATACATCCTCCTCTTTCATGTGGCATAGCTATATTTAGGATTATGGTATTCTCCCTTTGGATGCATGACCTCCTCAAGGATAAATCCCGCTATCTCCTCTTGAATTGCTTCTACGCGCTGATGTGGTAGGATGGCGTTCCGCTTGTCGTTAAGCTTTAAACGAGATCAATATGAATATATTAGTTGTGTGTGTGTGTGTGTGTATATATATATATATATATATATATATATATATATATCAAATCATAATAAGATTGAAATATAGTACAAGACAGTCACACTCACATCCATTCTTTTTTCACGCGACGCCTGCTCAACGCTCAAGGTCCTCATGAACTCGCAGACGTAGAATCCACATAATTCATTTCCCGGAGGCTGCTTCAAGGTCTTTACGAGAATATAAATTAATTAAATAATAATTCAAAATGATGATGAATTAAAGAGACTATGTTTAATAGTAGCACACTTACATCAATATGTTTAATAGTCAGCTCTGGTTTCCATTCACCCCTCTCTCTCTTGATGAATATTTTCCAAACCCTACTCACAAAAGCAAATGAATAAATGAGTTATGATTACTTGATATCATGAAATGGGGTTAATGGTTGAAATTACCTCTGAAGCATGTCAATCAAGTCCTGGTACTCTGATTGTGGTTTGCGTAATGAGTCAAAGATTTCAACTAATCCCTTGTCAATGATAATGTCCAGTAGAATCCAATGGTAGCTGCACACGTTTATATAGTGAGGCATGCATATAACTCATCAATTAAACTTAACATCTAGTAATTAGCAATATAGAAATGTGTTCAAGACAGTCACACTCATTTGAAGTTGTAAGGAACAAGTATATCTGCCGCATGTGTTTGGCTCAATAGCCACCTCAACAATGCCTCCTCGCAGTCCTCGGGCTTCCGCTCTAAGTTTTTGCAGTTAATGATAGATGGGTCAATGAACCCAACTTCCCTTGATAAGCATCCATCTGCATATATAATAGCATACGAAAGAATATAGTGAGGATAATTACAGGCTCAATTAGTGAGGATAATTACATGCTCAGCTAGACACTTAGAAAAAATCACTTACATAACATAGCAACTCATGATAGTTGCGTCGAGAGCACGCCGGTTATATAACTGACATAATTCTTCAAATTCGACACATATCTCGTGGTTGACGAAGAATTGGTCTTCTCGGTATGTCACGTAAAACACGAGTTGCTTGTCCTTTGCAACCTTCATGTACCAGTCATGCAATTTCCGCATTTGAAAAGCTAGACGCACCATCTCATCACTAGGGAGAAGATCTTTCCCGTAGACAAACCTCCGTGCTATCTCAGTCGACTTGGGGAAAAGTGCGTCAAATGCAGCATCGTCCATGTCCATGTAGTCAGTAGCAGGAACATTTGTCCCAACGCTGGGACTCTTGTATGTCTGAACCTTCAGCGGGGCGATCGACTATACTTTCTGTTCTCCGAGCTGGGGAACCTGTTTCGCCTTCTTCTTCTTCTGTGCAGCGACCCTTTTCTTTTTATTCTCCTCTTGCGTGTCAAAACTCTTCGAGATAGAGCGGTCATAGTTATCAGGCAAAGTTCTACGGTGAGGATCACAGACGATGTCTAAAAAGTGTTTAACACCCTTAGGGTTTAGTACCTGTTTTGCCTCGGGCACTTTCTTCGCAAAGTGTGCGGCATTGTGAGCTTTGACCAAGGGAGCATTCTCCTCAACGGTCCGGTGGTAAGTTAACACCGGAAGATCCTTCAACGATGGCCCGTACTTGTAGGTGTCTTTGGAGCACCACTCGACGCACCGGCAAGCATCTTCTGCCTCATTGAGAAGGTCCTATTGCCGGTGGGCGGACTCTTTGCAAGCTCCGGGGTGGACTCCCGCTGGAGTGGACTCTTTGCAAGCTCCGAGTTGGACTCCCGCTGGAGTGGACTCTTTGCAAGCTCCGAGTTGGACTCCCGCTGGAGTGGACTCTTTGCACGCTCCGGGGTGGACTCCCGCTGGGTTGGACTCGCGCACCGGGGAGATGGAGTCGCGCTGGGTTCCCTCTCGGTGTCCATATTTTCAATGTGGGGTGGACTTGGAGGTTGATTGCTACTCGGAGGGGTTGGTGGCCTACGCGTCGATTCTCCTGGAAACACGATGTGTTCCTTTCTCCATAGAATGACTCCGCGCAACACTTCTCCCAGTGTCGTCTCCCCTTCAGCTCCAGGAAAGTCAAGCTCTAGGTCCTCGAATCCCTTCATAATTTCGTGCACCCCGACTCGCGCGTAGCCAGCTGGAATCTGACCGCCATGAAGGGTTGCTCCGGGTATATTCTCTAAAGAAAAGCCGACCGCCACCTTTATGGATAGGTTCCTCATCTTGATGTGTAGCTCACAGTTTGTTCGCCCCTGAATCTGATCCACGGGGTATGTTGCGTCATCAGGCTGGACATTTTGTGTGGAAGCCACGCTGCTTTTCCGCTGAGATGCCATATCAAGTTGGTCCTCCTGCGGCTCAGATGCCCTTTTCTGCCTCATTTCATGTCGTAGGTCTAATATCATGTCTTCCAACCGCTGATATTTCTCTGCCTCCTGTTTCTTCTTCCTGTCGCGGCTCCTGTAAGTGTCCCTATGCTCGGGAAACCCAACCTTCCAAGGGATGACGCCCACGCCTCGTACTCACCCAGTGTGTTCAGGATTCCCGAGGGCGAGTGACAGCTCGTCCTTCTCTCTATTGGGCGCGAACCTTCCCTGCCGAGCGGCAACTACTGCATCATCAAGTTCTTTGACTTTATTCCGAATTTTTTCTCTTTCGGGCTCTCCCTCGGGGCCTGGTTTAACCTTTTCCTTCAACACAAGATTCCCTGTCTGTGGGTCGGGCTCCAGCCCGACGCTGTACGCCCAATGTCTTGCCCTTGTGGGATAGCTTGATGTACTTGGAGTGACCCCGGCAGCAATTAACTTGGCGTCCCTTTCTTCCCACTTAGGAATGGCGGTCTTATAGCCACCTGGCCCCAAACGTTGGAAATATTGCTTTTTGTCGGCATTCAACTTATTTTTCGCCGACTTTTCCATAGCTTCTTCTGATTCCTTGTAGTCCTTGAATTCTCGCCACTGATCTCTTATCCTCCTGTACTGTACATCTTCAAAATTAGGGGTTTTCTTTATCTTGATGAATTGGTGGTATAACCTTTTCTTGTAGTTCATGAATTGTTCGGCCATTTTCTTTAGAGTCCACTGGAAGACTTTCTTTTTCTCGGCATCTCTGAGGCCTGTCGGTAGGGCGAAATTGTGGAAAACGGACTTCAGAAGTTCCTTCTTGCAAATATTTGACACAAAACTCTCTCCTCCACCCTTCGGCTTGTGCCATTCTCGGATGGTGATCGGAATGTTGTCCCGAACAATAACTCCGCACTGACTCACAAATTTACGTGCGTGCTCTTTCGGAGTAATCGGTTCGCCAATTTCAGAGATTTCTTCGATATCAAATCTTTCATCTTTTAACTTTTTGGTCGGGTCTCGTTTTCTTTTACCAGACTTGCTCGATCCCGATCCGGAGGGCTAAAAGAAGAAATATTATGTTAAAACATGTATATGTACACATATCAAATCATTAATTTATCACCAGAAGCTATGTATACCTCGTCGGTATTCTGCGCTACATTCTCATCGGCATTATTGTTCGAGGCGGATGGAGGAGCTTCTAAGTTATAAATCTCCTCGTCCTCCATTTGATCACCGGACATGTTAGGATATTGCGATCCATCATCTTCACCATCTCTGATGATGTCGAACAATTGCTCTTCATCTGCTCTGCCGTCCATAGCTTAACTAATACAAAAAA
This sequence comes from Poa annua, assembly GCA_026929855.1. Taxonomy (NCBI): domain Eukaryota; kingdom Viridiplantae; phylum Streptophyta; class Magnoliopsida; order Poales; family Poaceae; genus Poa; species Poa annua. The sequence goes on along the minus strand of CM049433.1, from coordinate 11,833,977 downwards.
AAGGATAGAACAATTTAGTGCCAAATCGGGCGGCGGCATTATTGTAAAGAAATAACATGTGCGCACGGTAGAGGCTCACCGCGGGGGAGGGCACGAGGGGATGCTCGGGAACGACGGTGAGGCGCGGGATCAACGAGACTCGGGAAGGTCACAGACAGGACGACGGTGAGGCGAGGGATAGACGGCGAGATTCCTACATGATGTCAAGTTATAACGGTGAGGCGAGGGATCGACGAAATCAAGTACTTTGCATTGGGGAAATTGTGGTTGCATTCCCCGCGCGTTGCCGCGGGAAATTGTGGTTGCATTTTCACAATAATATTTCACAAATTCTAACACTTTCATTCACAAATTTCAACACTTGAATCCACACTATTTATTACATTGTAGCATTTTAATCTTTGCATCAAATAAAATTACATAGTAGCATCTATAAAATTACCCTAAATTACACAAGTACTTTGCACAACTACTTTGCATTCACACTATTAATCCAAATTTACAAACTTCCTAACATTGCAAAACAGACAGCAAGGCCTCATATAGAATTGCTTCAGTGATGGTGTCAGCGAACAACGTGGAATGAACATTGCATATATGTTCAGACAACATGGTTCACTCACACCTCCCTGAAGATGCAACCATCTAATCATCGGCCAAAAGTAGTCATGCTGACGTCAGCATGACAATGGAGCTTAACAGTAGCAATTCACTTAACATTGCATCACAAATTAATCAACACATTGCATAAAAACACATTGTCACAAATAGCATTTTCACAAATATTAATCAACACATTGCACAAATATTAATCAACACATTGCACATAACTCTAGCAACTAAAGAACAATAGCATTTTCCTAACAATAATTCTAAGACACTACCCTTTGCACATTTCACAAATATTAATCAACACATTGCACAAATATTAATCAACTAAATAGTACTAAAGCAATAGCAATTCATCTAAAACAGTAGCATTTCCTATAGCAATTTAAAAAACAGTAACATTTCTATCAATTTCCTACCAATTCCTAGCAATTCTAAAATGATTAACTAAAAAAATTCACATTTAAACATCTTCTCATTTACATTCCTAGCAACTTAATTGACATTTGAACTAGGAATTAGAAAACAGTAGCATTTGAACTAATTTCAACGAATCTAAACGGTAGCATTTGAACCCTAATTCAAAGAATACCTAATTTTTTCTCCTAATTCGAAAAATAGCCTAACTACATAACGATGACGTCACCACGGCCACCACACCACGGCCGGTGTCGCACGGCTCCAGCGACCACGGCTTCGGTGAGGAGTTGCTCATGGTCGCCCACGACCAAACCATAGCGACGCCGCCCTGAAATGGACGCGCAACATCTCCGGCGACGAGCTCGGGCAACGGCCTAAGAGGGGAACACCGCGGCCCGACCAACTGCACCAAGAGGAGGAGAAAGGAGGGGGTCCACGAGGACCAGTGTGCTCACCTGAATATGCCGGAGGGGTCGGGGACGCTCGGCGAGGTCGGAGATGGCCGGAATCAATGGAGGCGCCGCGGCGGACTCGAGGGAGAAGACAGAGACAATGGGCGGCGTGGCACGGCGGCGCGGCGTCGGGGAGCGATGTCGGGGAGCGGCGCGTTGATTCGTCGAGGAGCCGCACGGCGTCAGGGCGGCACGGCGGCGCTGTGTCGTCTTCGTCGTCGAGGGTTCGGGGTACGTCTGTGTGTGGGAGATGAACTGCCCGATCTGGGCAAGTCTTGCATTTAAGGCACACACCTTTAGTACCGGTCGATGGCATGGACCGGTACTAAAGGTCCTTCAGTACCGGTTGCTGGTTGCAACCCGTACTAAAGGTTTGTCGATTCGCCGCCCAGAAAACTGGCGCGAAACAAAAACCTTTAGTACCGGTTGCAACCAGCAATCGGTACTGAAGGTGTTTTTTGTATTTTATTTCCCTTTTCTATTTACTGTTTTCTGTTTTTGTATATCTACTGATGTAATTGTCTAAAACTAGTAAAATTAGTTTCTAATAATTTGTAAAAAATATATTTATATTCAAGAACATGTTTTCAACAAATTACAAAGAATATTGACATTTTAAAAATGTAACATTTAAAATAAAAGGTATTTTATATCTATTTTCTTTTAACTAATTAGTTTCTAAAACTTTGTACAAATCTCTATTCCACAAAAAGTGCATATTGGTATAAGAAACAGTCTTGCCAAAGGAATTCTTGAAATTATTTTCATAAATATTATTTTCCATTTTAACAAATTATTTTCATAAATATCATTTTCCATTTTAATATCCGGTGATAAATTAATGATTTGATATGTGTACATATACATGTTTTAACATAATATTTCTTCTTTTAGCCCTCCGGATCGGGATCGAGCAAGTCTGGTAAAAGAAAACGAGTCCCGGCCAAAAAGTTAAAAGAAGAAAGATTTGATATCAAAGAAATCTCTGAAATTGGCGAACCGATTGCTCCGAAAGAGCACGCACGTAAATTTATGAGTCAGTGCGGAGTTATTGCTCCGAAAGAGCTCCGAAGATGCTTGCCGATGCGTCGAGTGGTGCTCCAAAGGACACCTACAAGTACGGGCCGTCGTTGAAGGATCTTCCGGTGTTAACTTACCACCGGACCGTTGAGGAGAATGCTCCCTTGGTCAAAGCTCACAATGCCGCACACTTTGCGAAGAAAGTGCCCGAGGCAAAACAGGTACTAAACCCTAAGGGTGTTAAACACTTTTTAGACATCGTCTGTGATCCTCACCGTAGAACTTTGCCTGATAACTATGACCGCTCTATCTCGAAGAGTTTTGACACGCAAGAGGAGAATAAAAAGAAAAGGATCGCTGCACAGCAGAAGAAGAAGGCGAAACAGGTTTCCCAGCTCGGAGAACAGAAAGTAAAAGTTTCAAGACAAATGACCAAGTTATGGTCATTTCAACAACATAGTTTGTGATAAAGACCTCATATTCCACAACATAGTTTGTGATAAAGACCTCATATTTCATAAATATCATTCCTGGATTACACATCACCAATATTCTCATCTGTTCTATTATTCCTCCTTTTCTTCGATTGCTTAACTTTGCGCCGGAACCATGGAGAATCTTCATTACTTAACGTGATGCTTGGGTCAGTGTTGACTTTGAAGGGCGGAATTTCATCAAACTTATCATAATCTTCTGACATGTCTGTCTTGTCCTCCACTCCCACGATGTTTCTTTTCCCTGAAAGAACTATGTGGCGTTTTGCCTCGTCTGATGTATTCGCTTCCATGTTTTTTCTTTTCTTCGGTTTGGTAGACATGTCTTTCACGTAGAAAACTTGAGCTACATCATTTGCTAGGACGAACGGTTCGTCTTTGTAATCAAGATTGTTCAGATCCACCGTTGTCATTCCGTACATCGGGTCTACCTTTACCCCGCCTGCATTCAGCTTGACCCATTTGCACCGAAACAAAGGGACCTTAAAAGAAGGTCCATACTCAAGTTCCCATATCTCCTCTACGTAACCATAATATGTGTCCTTTTGCCCATTGCTGTTTGTTGCGTCAAAGAGGACACCACTGTTTTGGTTGGTGCTCTTTTTATCTTGAGCGATCGTGTAAAATGTATTCCCAATTATCTCGTACCCTTTGAAAGTGACTATAGTCGAAGATGGTGTCCTGGCCAACAAGTACAGCTGAACATCAACTTCGGTGTTACTCATGAGATGTGTTTGCAACCAACCGCTGAATTTCGCCGTGTGTTGATCTTTAATCCAGAATTCATCCTCCACCGGGTTCTCAGATCGTAAAATATTCATGTGTTCCTCGATATACGGAGCTGCCAACGAGGAATTTTGTAGAACTGTGTAGTGCGCTTGACTGAAAGAAGGTCCGTCCCTACATACAAATACTTTTTTCCCTAGAGTGCCTTTTCCACTCAGTCTCCCCTCATGTCGCGACTGTGGAACACCAATCGGATTAATGTCAGGAATAAAGTCAACACAGAACTCAATGACCTCCTCGGTTCCATAGCCCTTGGAGATGCTTCCTTCTGGCCTAGCACGGTTATGAACATATTTCTTTAAGACTCCCATGAACCTCTCAAATGGGAACATATTGTGTAGAAATACGGGACCGAGAATTTGAATCTCTTCGACTAGGTGAACCAAGACATGCGTCATAACATCAAAAAAGGATGGGGGGAACACCAACTCAAAGCTGACAAGACACTAGACCACATCATTCTGTAATCTTGGTAGGATCATTGGATCGATTACCTTCTGAGATATTGCATTGAGGAATGCACAAAGCTTCACAATGGGTACTCGAACATTTTCCGGTAGAAGCCCCCTCAATGCAATCGGAAGCAATTGCGTCATAATCACATGGCAGTCATGAGACTTTAGGTTTTGAAATTTTTGTTGTGCCACATTTATTATTCCCTTTATATTCGACGAGAAGCCAGACGGGACCTTGATACTGCTCAGACATTCAAAAAATATCACTTTCTGTTGTTTGGTTAGAGCGTAGCTGGCAGGACCGTCATAATGTTCTGGAAGCAGGCCGTCTCGTTCTTTCAAACGTTTCTGGTCCTCCCGTGCTGCCTCTGTGTTTTTTTTCTTCCCATACACGCCCAAATGGCCTAGCAGGTTCACACAAATATTCTTCGTCACGTGCATCACGTCGATTGCAGATCGGACCTCTAGGACTTTCCAATATGGTAGCTCCCAAAATATAGATTTCTTCTTCCACATGGGTGTGTGCCCGTTTGCGTCATCCGGAACCTTTAGTCCTCCAGGACCCTTTCCAAAGATTACTTTTAGATCCTTGACCATATCAAATATTTGTTCACCAGTACGGTCCATAGGCCTCCTACGCTGATCTGCCTCACCTTTAAAATACTTGCCTTGCTTCCGGACGTTATGCCTGACCGGAAGAAATCGACGATGCCCCAAGTACACACACTTCTTACAATTATCCAAGTATATACATTCAGTATCATCCAAACAGTGTGTGCATGCATGGTATCCCTTAGTTGTCTGTCCTGAGATGTTACTAAGAGCAGGCCAATCATTGATCGTTACGAAAAGCAACCCTCGAAGGTCAAAATCCTCCTGTTTGTGCTCATCCCACACACATACACCTTCTTCCCGTCACAACTCTAAAAGTTCGTCAACTAGTCCTTGGATGAGCACTGGCATCATAATGAACTTTCGCTTCATGCACAACCAAGGAGGAAGGTTGTAAATACATAGAGTAACAGGCCAGGTGCTATGACTGCTGATTTGCTCTCCAAAAGGATTGAAGCCGTCCGTACTTAGACCAAATCTTAAGTTTCTTGCGTCATCTGCAAAGTCCGGGAACTCTCTCTCGATTTTTCTCCACTAGGATCCATCAGCGGGGTGTCTGAACATCGCGTCTTTCTTCCGGTCCTCTTTGTGCCATCGCAACATCTTGGCATGCTCTCTGTTGCTGAACAAACGTTTCAACCGTGGTATTATAGGAGCATACCACATCACCTTGGCAGGAACCCTCTTTTTGGGGCGCTCGCCCTCAACGTCACCAGGGTCATCTCGCCTTATCTTATACCGCAATGCACCGCATACCGGGCATGCATTCAGATTCTCGTACTCCTCACCGCGGTAGAGTATGCAGTCATTAATGCATGCATGTATCTTTTGCACCTCTAATCCTATAGGACAGACGATCTTCTTTGCCTCGTACGTACTGTCGGGTAATTCGTTATCATTTGAAAGCATCTTCTTTATCTTTTTCAACAACTTTTCGAACCCCTTGTCCGATACACCATTCTCAGCCTTCCATTGCAGCAAATCCAGCGTCGTACCCAGCTTTTTCTGGTCATCTTCGACACCTGAGTACAATTTTTTTTTGTGATCCTCTAACATGCGCTCCAACTTGAGCCACTCACTCTGATTTACGCTGTTTCTCTCTGCATCAGCAATGGCCCGAGAAAGATCATCTGCGGGCTCATCCGACGCCTCTTCGTCAGGCGCGTATTCTCCAGTTTCCCCCATTGTAGTACCGTCGTATTCAGTAAATTCAGGATAGTTGTCATCGTCCTCTTCTTTTTCATTGTCTTCCATTATGACCCCTGTTTCTCCGTGTTTGGTCCAACAATTATAGCCGGACATGAAACCGGACTGAAACAGGTGGATGTGAATGGTTTTTGAGTTGGAGTAACTCCTGATATTGTTACAAGCACAATATGGACAATACATAAAACCATCCCGCTTATTTGCCTCAGCAACACGGATAAAATCCAGCACGCCGGTCATGAACTCCGGAGTGCGTTGGTCAACATACATCCATTGTCGATTCATCTGCATTATGTAAATATATACAAAACCATTACACAATAGTTATATATATATATATCAAAGCGGATTTTCTGCCCACGGTGGTAACTGCGCATAGACAGTGGGCCGTTGGATTTGGAGTGGAGATGTGGCTTGATAAGCAGTGCATAGGAGGCAAACGGACCAGCGAGTTTTGTTGGCGGCAGCGTCCGTGTGTATCCTAACGTCTACACAAACAAAGGCACCGTGATGCTCGATGCTTGATGTCTCACGTGATATACGACGGGCAGCGGGCGTCAGTGGTATCCTCATTTGCCACGAGAATGACGCACACCACCGCGTGATTCTCTATGACGTCCATCAGATATCAAAAGGGATTGGTAGCCCGATACATCACAAAGGTTTACCTAGTGCGTAGCATCTGTGCTTGTACACCCAACCTTACGCAGCCATTCCGCTTATCTCGGCTGTGAGTCCATATCATTCTTGTTCTTTCAGTTTGTCCATGGCTGCAGAAAAGGGAGCTGGATGGGTAATCCTACTTCATATCTGACATCAAATATGCTATGTGCCACCTTCCCCCGGATCCGAACACACCAAAACTCTTTACTGACATGTTGTGGACTGTTTTTATTGGCTGCGTTGACGGCCAAAACTACATGTAGGATAACTTTTTGTGGCTAGTCTGTCCGTTACAGTTTCTCCAGAATGGCAAGCCCGACTTCGCGCGATTGACGTGCGATCTCCCGCGACATCTAAGTTGGGGCGAGGTGGTCGCTGTCAACAGTAGTGTACAGCTCAGCCTTCACGCGCGAGTTCTTCCACCATTTCCCTGAGGCAGACGTTAGCACGGGCGACCGGCGACAGCAACGTAGTAGTCCCAACTCATGCTGATCGAAAACTATGAAGTACGTGGCGTGGTCTGCGTGCCCACGGCGGGTCTAAGCAGACGTTAGCACCGGCGATCGGCGACAACAACGTAGTAGTCTGTAGTCCCACACCCATGCTGATCGAAAACTATGAAGTAGTTGGTGCTTCGCTGGCAAGCTCAGGGCACGTTCCTTTCTGCTGCTTGCCGTGGTCAGTTCGCCGGCGCCGGCGGGTGAGCGCTACCTAGCACACCCCGTCTGTAGACGAGCTGATGATGTTTCGAACCTGATGATCAAAACGAAGGAGCTTGTGATTCAGATTAAAAAATTACATGTGAAAGAAGAAAACACCCAGCTTGTACACCACACAAAGTTAGATTTTTTGTTGGCCATAATGCACACGAAACACGGTCCCATCTTGCCGGCTCCAAAAATCCTGCTTGGTGTTTGGCCACGCAATCCAATCGTCTCAGCCAGGATTTGCTTTGCCAAGGTTCGATCATCAAAGAAACCCATTCGTGGTGTCTCGCGGGTGTGAACCGTGGCCGTAGCATAATCCATGTTGTCGAGGAAGAAAATCTGATAAGTTCATCAACATGCAATCATTTTAGATAGGGTGGTCTTGTGAGCTCAAAGATCCCTGTGACATGCTCTCATGTACCGTGAGAAAAGTCTAGAGAGCAAAATGTACGTTATGGTACCGGCCGGGGGTGAGTACGCTGTGTTCGTCCGTGTTGCCATCTTTAGCAGATGAACAAGCGGAGAACACTGCCTCCAAAACATAGGAAGCCCAGTTGAACGTGTGGATGATTGCGCCTGGGCTGGCCAGTAGTTCGTTGATTCACTGTCTCCCAGGTTTGTGTTGTCGCACAGCATTCCGACAACGAACATGGCAAAAGAGACCTTGGAAACAACTTCTTCCTCAGAAAGCTCACGACCAACCAGCAAGCGTGCGGAGTGTGTGACCCGCTAGCTGCCATGGCGGATTCTTCCTGGTCATCTAATCCGATTTTGTCTCTGATCGACTCCCGCATGCTCTCAGACTTGTCCAGCGCTGCGTCCAAACCTCCTTCCCTGCGCACGGTAGGCCGAACACACTTGCTGCATCTTCCTGGAAAATCATAAACCTCTTGCCGACCCCATTGCCAAGGTTCTGGTCATCGTGTCGACCTTGGGGATGAGCCACACTGTAAACTGTTTGTCAAACTTGATCGCGTGTACAGGCTTTGAAAAAGCTTTGAAACCCGTTGACGCCCCAAGTCTTGACTGCTGCACCGTAAACTTGCCGACAATGGCGTTCAGTTCTTTAAAAAGATGGTTGTTGCCATATGCTGGTTGTTTGATCCACCCTCTCGTGCTGGACACCTTTGGTTCCGTGTACTCTCTTGCGGTCCGTCCCTTCCGTATCGGCCAGGAACGGCCGGCGCTTGACATTGCAGGGGACCCTTCTCAGCTGTTCACTGCATGAAAAGCAAAAATGGTGAGCCGCCGAGCAAAGCCTTAGTACGAAAAACAACCCGCTTGTTCTCCGTGAGATCGGTTTACTAACCGGTGGAGTGGATGCTCGGCAATCAGTCGCCGGCGGCTTGATCCAGTGCAATGTCTTCTGCGGCGCTTGAGCACGGTGTTCAAACTCTAGTATCGTGGGAGCGGTTCCTCAGCGTGAACGATAATGCTACTATGCATGCATGCGCATTTCATTATGCGCGCCTTTTTTGACCAGACCGCGTTAGCCGTAGTCTGCTGCGGCCATCACCTGAAATGCATACCGCTCTCGGTGGTTTTGAAAACGTCTACGGCGTGGGCTGATATCCTCTCGTTACGACGTCGATCCGTTAGCTGCGTCAGTTTTCATTACCATGTAATATGCTCCCTATATCGGAAATTGATGGTCGGATGCGGGTGCGCAGCTACCTCCGTGGGCAGCCAGCTATTTTGCATATACATATATATATATATATATATATATATATATATATATATATATATATATATATATATATATATATCATGAATAGATAGATACGTTACCAATTCATTAATACAAGTTCACCATATTTAAACAAATCTAATACATAGTTCTCATAAAACATTCATTAATTGAAACTAACATAGAACTAGCTAAAGAATTTAAATCCAACGACAAATGCGATCAAAATCGCAACTAAGGTAATTATTGAACCAACAGTATAATGATACCAAGCCTATTAACTAATGACATATTTTCTAAACTTTTTAAGTTTCAAGCGCATTGCTTTCATCTTGATCTTGTGATCCAAGCGCATTGCCTCCATCTTGATCTCGTTATCATCGACGACGTCGGCAATATTCAACTCCCATTTCATCTTCTATTCGAGACGAAGATCTTCACTTCTTTTCAATTTAGCTTTCAAATCATTGTTTTCTTCTATTAAAAACTCGACAATAGGGTCGGGCTCATTTTTCGGTTCAACTACTTCCTAGATAAAAATATATCTACGTTAAGTTGGTCAGTATAATTTTTATAAACACGAAATTAAACAACATATACTTATAACAAACAATCGTACCACATCCGAATAATAGAGCGGGCGAGAGCCAGTGTGGACAGATGTCAAAAACAGACACTATATATAACAAAAAGTTACACAAATAAGAAAATTATACAATTAATAATTCTATAAACAATTAATTACGTAATTATAGCATAAAATGAGCTAAACTAGGACTAAATGAGCTAAACTAGCACAAAGTAAATGATGAAACTAGCACTAAATAAGCTACATTTCTATATTTCCTAAATTTTTCTATCTAGGTCAAACTAACAATACATTTCTATATTTTCCTACATTTTTCTATCTAGGTCAAACTAACACTAAATGAGCTCAAACTAGCACTAAATGAACTAAAGTTTCCAATTAAATGTAAGAGAAACAAGTTTCTAACCTTTTTGACCAAAAATTGTGCCACCAAATTGGACAAATCGCCGGATCGCCACCGAGCTCGAGCAAGAACAGAGAGAAATAAATGAGGAGGCAGAGAGTGAAGTGAGCTCGGGCTGGAGGAAGCAGATGGAATTTATAGCGAAATGATTTAGTACCGGCTGGTGTCACAAACCGGTATCAAATGTCCATCTTTAGTACCGGTTTGTAACACAGACCGGTACTAAAGGTTCTCGCCGTGGGGCCCCCCGCTGCAGCGCCAGCCCCAAACCCTTTAGTTCCGGTTGGTTACACCAACCGGTACTGAAGGTTGCTTCCCGACCGGTACTGCTGCCCCTCGCCTGTCCGGCCGCCTGGACCGGTACTAATGTCATATTAGTACCGGCCGCAAACGCGTGCGGGACTAAAAGTCTGAACCAAAAGTCCATTTTCTACTAGTGCTTGTACATCCCCTGTCAATCAAATGGACAGTTCTTCCATGCCCAGTGCATGCAGTCGATACTACCAAGCATCCCAGTAAAGCCTCTTGCTCCATTCTCTGCGAGGAGGCGAGCAGTGTCGTGCGCATTGGGTGATCGCAAGTACGTTGGGCCAAATACTGCAACCACTGCCCGACAGAACTTGTTCAACCACTTAATGGACGTGGACTCGCTCATGCGCAGATAGTCATCCTGTGCATCTGCGGGAGCACCGTATGCAAGCAACCTCATGGCCATCATGCACTTCTGAATAGAGGTAAAGCATACCATGCCGGTGCAGTCCTTCTTCAATTTGAATTAGGTGTCGAACTCCCGGATGGCATGCATGATCTTGGGAAGAGCTTGCGGTTCATCCTGAAATGGTGCCGGAACACCTTCTCGTCCTAGGTGGGATCATCGGCGAAGTAGTCGGAGTAGAGGATGCAGTACCCCTCGTACCGCTGCCTCGGCTTGCTCTTGCGGCGACCGCGCGTTGATCCAACACGCCGCGGTCCCGCGTCGTGGGCGAGCAAGCCGGCGAGGGAGGCCAGTATCAGCAGGTGTTCTTCGTCGTCGATGGCGGCCTGATCTTCCTCGTCGAAGAGCTCGGTGAGCATCTCCTCGGCATCGAAGTCCATGGCTCGGGTGAAACGCCGAACACCTTGCGGGCGGGGTGGACATGTTTCGCCCGAGAATCTCCCCGGGAGGCTATATCGCGGCGGAGGGGAATGGGCGGCGCCGCCGGCGTGGCGGGGGTAGACGGCGGGTTTCGTAGCTGCTGGTGTGCGGCAGCGCAAGGAGGGGTGGTGGCGGCGACGGCGTGGCGATAGCGAGACGAGCAGAGGAAAAGGCGAGCAGGATGGGGAAAAGCGTTGTCTCGCCGGCAGCGCTGGCCCACGCGTGCTTTTCCTTCCGCCCCCTCCCCCAGGCCGAACCCAGTGGGCTGGGTTTCGCCTGGGTGCGCCGGCGCTAATTTCCGCGGATACGGCGCTATTAGGACTTCTGGAGGGCCGGCTGGTAAAAAAACGGCGCAATTCACCCAAAACGACGCTATTTAGCGTCCGTTTAGTCTAGCAAGCCTTTAGGACCGTGTCAGCAGACAACTGCATAGAGGAGGTCTGTGCGTCATGGGGAATTAGTTGGATCGCCTTGATGTCACATTCGATCGTGGGATAGCACGGTCAAGTAAGAACATGCTCGTTTTGCTTAAGAATAAAAGGCAGAAACAGAAAAGCGACAAGCTGTACGGTGCACCAAAATATCTATCCCCTACGTTCTTCAGGTTTCAGAGAAACTGAGTGTTTTGTGCTGTCATTGACCTTGTATACGTACCTACTCTACGACTCCCTCCGTTCGGATTTAGGTGTCGCTGCTATAAGCTCACGATGGCTTGTTTTTGTATTATCCCCGCGTCATGTAAAACAGAACGGAGGGGGTACTTACTACTTGAGATGCCGTGGTTTGCAAAGGCTATGAGATTTAAGTGGAAGTACCTTCTGTTATGTTATCCTGTTCAACAACATCAAGCTTACTGGCCTTCTTTGTTGTTTATAATTAATTCATATATGTTTTTGCGTGTGTTGACTGCTCTTGTATCAAAGTCTACCTATATTAAGAACTCTTTTACGTGTTCCTGATAATATACATAATCAGGATTGAATTAATCAAAGTACTTAGCTCCGTTTTTCATTTGCATATATACTTTGTCATCATAAAATTTTATTTTTGACTAATCCCATATGCTTATGATAGTTGACGTTTGTGAATAAATAAGGATTAACTAATTGGACAGCTCGCTGGTGCGGTACTTTTGCCATTGCACCGACAAGCCAAATTATAACTAGATAGCAACCAGACAACTACTATAAGTTGAGCGGTAGCATCCCAGTTGCATTCAAAGATCAAGTAAGGACAGCTACTATATGATAGAAAATAATAGGAAAGCCAAAAAAATAATAGAAAAGACATGGAAAAGCTTCATTTTCAAGAAGCCAAGCGGCCGATTAACAGCCATGCCGCGCCCGTGGAGTAAATAGAATTTAAATTTGGTAATGGTGACATTTAATAATTATTTAGATTTGAAGATTGGTGAAATTTAAAGAAGTTCGCTTCGAAAGTTGTTTAGATTACGAAAGTTGTTAAAGTTGGGGTGCATTGAGTTATATTAGTTCTTGTAATTATTATTTTTAACTGTATCAGAATTTGTTGTTCTCCGTGTATCCGAATATTCGACAATCCTACAGTTAATATAAGAAGCTGTAATGTTTATTGTAACTATTTTTGAGAAAAAAATGTTTAAACATGCATGGAGACGTATTAGTTGTTCAGTCATCTTTGTACTGAATTTTATTTATTTATTTTTTGTGAATTATAGTTTGGAAGTTACAAATTTTACAGTTCCAAATATTTCCTGTAGTTATTTAAAATAAATAGTGAGTTGTATTGAAAAGTTATATTTAGTTCTTGTATCTGTTTTTTTAACTGAACTAGAATTTGCTGCTTATATTTTTGTGAATTACGGTTTGGAAGTTACACATTTCAGAGTTACAAATATTAGTTTTAGTTATTTAAAACCAACAATGAGTTGTACTAAAAAGTTATATTAGTTATTGCAATTGTTTTTTTAATTGGATTAGAATTTGTTTATCTGTGTGTCTCCAAATATTCGAGATGATTCTATATAAGCTATATAATTAATATAGAAAGTTATAATGTTAACATAATTAATATAGGAGCTCTTTTACGGTGCTTGTGAAAACTACCAGGTAGTTTCAGGTAGCTTCCCTTCTAAAAAAATCAGCCGTTGATTTAGTCTATTCCATCTCTAAATTATATTAGCCGTTCAACCACTCATCAGTTTTTTTGGTCAAAACAAGCTCCACGTCGTTCGTTGACTAATCCAACTGAGGCGTGGATGCACGTCCGCGCTGCGGCGGCGGCCGTCTCCTGCATGCTTGCCGCGCATGAGTTCAGCCTGACTATGGGCTCTTGTCTGGCCGGCGGTGACGCGCGGTGCGATCTTAGCGGCCGCATGGCGAGCCGACGGGAGTAAAGCTGACATGGGGACGCCGGCGACGGATACAAGATGTGATGGGAGCAGCGAGCATGTACACGCTGGGGCCGTGTCAAATGAGTGCGCGTCGCCATCGATGAGGTGGCCCAGACTGAGTCTTGCCGTGGCATTGCATTAGTGCACCACGCTCTTCGCGTCGTGGACGTCCGAGGAGCATAGCGTCCGTGTCGCAAGCGTGCATGTGCGTCGTGCCAGTGTTGTTCCTCGTACAGCGTGACGCGTGTGCGCTCCGTTTGTCGTCCAGACGCCAGACCGCCGGCGTCGAAGACATGGCCGGAGCCAGGTCTCGCCGCGTCGAGCGCGCAATCTCTGGTCGTGCCCGCGTGTGCCCATGTCATGTCTCTGGTGACCACGACCATCAGCGTTCGTCGCACTGGAGCGGCCACGCGTGTTGCCGGTCACCGGTTCGTCCCGCACTGGTGCAGCGACCGAAAGAGCGACGACATGCTCCTCCGCGCGTTCAAGAACATGGCGGACTACTGCCGCGTCCACGCGCATCTCCGGCCGTTCTCGGTTACGTCCGTCGTCGTCGTCCTATTTCTCCGATGCCGATGTCGGTAAGCTGGCAGAGAAGGTCGGCGGCGTTCGCTACTACCTAGAGGGAGCACTCTAACATGGCGGTGCGGCTGCAGGACAGAGTGCCGCTACGGAACGTCAAGATGGCCTGTCTCAGCGAGAAGCAAGCAGGCAAAGAGGAAAGTCAAGGCTGACGCCCTCGCTCGGCTCGGCACCTTCCACCTCCGCAAGTGCCGCCTCCACCGCCAGTCCGTCGAAGCCGCCCTCCCGAGCACCGCCCATCTCGTGCTACTTCTCCCACTCCACCTTCCGCGCGTCTGCGTCACGCTCTGGAGCTCGGCGCTAGAGCCGTGGGGATATCCCCACCGCCGTCGGCGAGCAGCGTGTCCGCCGCATGCCGCCCTCACTTGTTGCCAGCACACTGTCCCACTAGGCTCAGACCGTGGAGGGTTGTAACTAGCAGTCCGCCACAACCATCGTCGCCCTCACAATGTGGTGGCTCCACGTGAAGAGGATACAAGGCGAGTTGCTGGCTTGCCGCCGCCTCGGGTGACACACATGCCGCTCATGACACGGTCGAGCTTCATATCCTATGTGGGACGCTGCCGCGCTCACCCACGTGAGAAGTCAGCTCCCATTACGTTGCATGCTTGACCAGACCCACACGACGGATAACGCCGGCGAGGTGCGCGTTCACGGCCGCCTTGCGGCGGCCAGCGCAAGCCCCACATTACCAGCCGAGTAGCCGACGCCGGGCGGCATATAGACCTGCGCGAGCCCCGTGTACATGAGCAGCGTCTCGAATACGCACATCCTGACATTGATGTGCCCCCACCTCCGCATGGACATCACCGGCAGACCGGCTCCAGAGAAAGAATCGATTTCTTTTCTTTTCTACCGGAAGGGAAACTGGACCACGCTTTAGAAGAAATATAACTTCAAGGGGCGCTCTGTAAATTTGCAGCGGTCAAAACGCCACATAGGTTGGTCAGCTCCGTCAGCCATTAGATAAAAAGTAAATAATTTTGGTAGTTTCAGGTAGTTTTAATTTAGTAGTTTCAGGTAGCTCTAATTTTATCACCGTTCGATTAGAGGGGATGGACGGTTGTTAAAAATACCAAGTACTATAAAACTTGTATTAATATAGAAAGCTATAATGTTTGTTGTAATTAATGTTTGAAAACGTTGTTTAAACATGCATGGTGATGTGTTAGTTGTAAAGATGTATTTTTTCTGCAAACTTTGGTATTTTATTTGTATTTTTCTGAGTTGTATATCAAAAGATATGAATTGTTTGATTTTTAACATTTTCTGAAAATGGAAAAGGACTGACAGGCGGGACCCGCATGGCAGCGCATCGCGGTGACGTCAGCCCTTAGCGTCAGGCGCCGGCGGCGCTTGGCTCGCGGTGGCGCAACGACGCACGCGCTCGGGACGTGGAGGCGCCGATTCGTTGGAGGACGCCGAGACGCGCCGCACCGACGACCGGTCCCGCGGTGGCGCACGCAGTGAACGGCGGCGGCAGCCCGTGGTGGTCTGACGCCGACTACGGCCGTCCGAGGACGATTCCTCCGGTGAGGAGGTAGAGGGCGCGGTGGCGGAGGCCATCGTCTCCGTCGATTCGAGCGGGGAGGAGCACAGCGGCGGCGGCGATTTCGGCCGCGCTCGCGGAAGAGGAAGGGAGGGGGGAGAATGCGGGGGTAATTTTGCAAAAAAGCATGTGGAGTTTTGCAAATTATCGAAAAGGTCCTTCGCAGTTCTGGGGAATGGACTGCAGGGCATGGTGTGGATTTTTCGGACGCTTTTCTGCAAAGTTGCCATGGTGACCGGCGGGACGGGAGGCGACCGGCGAGTGACCGGGCGAGGTGGCGGCTTCCTATTGGTAGAAAATAGGAAATAAACCATACCCGGACGGGGAGCGCGGATGTGGCCTAATCTGGACCGTCCATCGGAGCGATCGGACGGCCAGCGGTTTGGGGGCGACGTGGAGGCAGGACGGAGGGTGAATCGTTTGAGTCATTATATATTAGGTATATCACGATCTAGAACAAAATAAACCGTGCCTCACCTACGCAGTTCACTCTGCCCGCTCGTCCTTGACACCTCATGACATCTATTCGTGCTCATGACAACTGGAGTACTAGCCATTAAGCTTTGATCTTCTCCATTGCTCTACCTCCTCATGGGTCTGTCCAATCACTAGTGTCGTCGAAACCTTCACGCCGTTGCACACCGCGTCATTTCGGTGCGTCCAAATGCACCACATGACTAGAATGAACACTGACTAGATGTCTCTCAGCTGACTCCTCACGGTCGGCTGCGCCGTCCACCACTCCTCCAGCGTGAATCAGGCTCACACATCTTTTCCTGCATGTGCCACTCTTCCAGCACAGCATGCCAAATCTCCCTGGCCACCACACAACCAATGAGGAGGTGCTCAGTCGTCCCCTCGACATGATCGCACACATGACATCTTGGAGGGTGCTGCAATCCTCCGCTTCCTCAATTTATCCGTCATCCAACACCTATTATTCGCCACCAGCTAGGCAAAGAATTTAAGGGTGAGGGGAGCCCACAACCTCCACACTTGCTCACTCGTGGCTCCGTCGTCATACCACCAAAAAAAGGCTTTGTAAGCCGATCTTGCGAAGTACGCTCCATCCTTCTCCCAACACCATTCCAACATGTCCTCCACCTCAGCGAGTACCACATTGGCAGTGAGCTCACACAGCGCAAAGAACTCCTGCATCTCGTGCTCTATCATGTCCGGCCCCACATCGGCAAGCCAAGTCCCACAGACAAGCCTCCTCCATGGTGCGCCGCTAAAGTACCTTCTTCCGCACCCGACTGGTAAGCCACGGAAATCGATCCATGATCCGCTCTCCTTCCAACAATTTGTCCATCCAGAAGAGGGTACTTCGACCATCACCAACATGTGACCTAGTTGACGCCTCAAAAATTAACGTAACCTCAGGCGGGACTTTGATGTCAAACTCTTTCCACACTTTCAAGATTCAAGTGAACCTGGTTCTTGCTTGTTGCATTATTCACAACTGAATCTTAGGTTGGGGCGAGGATGACTATTTCCAAGTTGTTGCGAACCTTGATAAAGTTGCGACCGGCCATGGCATGGAGGCAGGCGACGGTGAAGTCTGGAAGGAGAAGAGCCTCGAGTGGGCAAATGCTATGTGGGAGGTCAGAGGCGATACAACCATTTGAGAAGAAGAAGTGAAGAAGAATAAGAAGAACCCCTCGTTGATCCTCCTAATTATAAACGACTGTTCGTTAAACTATCATTCGTAGTAGTTAGGGATAAGTTAATAAACTGTTAGTTTCGTAAGCGTGCAACTATGACCATTCGTAGTAGTTAGGGATAAATTCGTGAAATGCTATCTAATTCCCTTTACATCTGCTATCTAATTCCCTTTGCTATCTGATGCACTGCACCACTGAGTCCAAAAACCAGCCCAGACTACCAAACACGCCCATAGCAATGCCTCGCAAGCGTGTGGCCGGCTGAGCTTCTCGCTGTCGGCGGACGCGCCGTTGTGCCATATGCTGAGCTCTTCGCTGTTGACAAACGCCCGCGCAATTACTCAAACTTCATGTGGCCCGAGATCCTTACGTCCACGCAGGTTTCTGCTACAGCCTAAGATTAAGTACTAGGCAGTGATCCTAGTTTTTTCTAATACCTTCACGAGCATTTTCAAAAAAGATGTGATATCGATATCAATGTAAAATAGTTGCATGATTAAGGTTTATTTTCTAGCATATGGCAATCAAAAAACTTCATATTGTTCTGAAGTTGTATGTAGGGCTAGAAAACAACTTCATTTGAAATCCTTCATTTGTCATGTGTTTTATATGATCTTACTGATTTGTTAATAATTGTCGGTAGGAATGCAGAAAGCCAGTGTGCATTTGAAGTTCATCGGCAATGGTTGTGCTTCCAATTCTAGTACTTTGACATCCAAGTCACTGCATAAATTTATTTTGTCCAGGAGACATTACCATATGGTCATATGGAAGTTCATCGGCAATGGTTATGCCTTAAATTTTAGGAAAATATACAAGTATGTTGCTCCAAATTCAACAAAGCTCTGCCACCCTGTCCAATTCAGCAGAATTTACACACGAACGGAATCGCAAAAGGACCAATGGTCAGAGTTACACACGAACAGAACCACAAGGACCAATGGTACGAATGTACGATGGACCAGAGTTAGACATGATTTGGTGTAACTTAGTGTTAGATGCAGCCCTTTTTATTTACTTGGTAACTTGAATATAATAGGTTTTAGGAACCAGGGCACCAGGCTACTGCTGGGAGTTGAACATTGTAATGGATGTCTTCCCGGTTCTATTAATTGTGTTCCTAAATGAGTGATCTTCAGTCTCCTTAGTGGCCCCCTCGCCAACAATTGGATGAAATCGGATCACCTGAACGGCGTCTAAATTTTCAGGTGTAGACTTCAAATTCAACATTGTTAACATTGCTGACAAAATACAGAACCAGTCATCACACGGGGACAGTTTGTGTGATGAAATTGTAACTTCACGACCCCCATGTTCTCTCCCTGTTTTCCATACGTTCTTTTGTGAGATGAAATTAATGTAGCACATATCTCATATCATGACTCACTGAACATTGTAATCTTCAATAAGCATCAGTAATCGCATAGGATTGAACAAAAGGATAAATCTTGTGGCAGAGTTTACGCTTTTCTTTCCGATGCAGCTAAGCCTTATTCTACTCGACGAGTTGGTCATCATCCTAATCACTGTACTATAGTCTGTTGCGGGTGCCAACCAACCTAGAATCCAATGTTGACTAGCTGCTATAGAAATTAATACAAGCTCCCAGAAAAGGGAGTTGATGCTAACACAGATGATAGCCCATAGATAAAAATCAAATGATGGAGGCACGATCAAGCTCGACACAAAACAAATACTACTTCCTCAGTAAAACATGCAGCAGCAGCAGTTGGGGTAGTACCAGCGCGTATGAAAAGGCCACATATCACATGCAAGAGCCAAATTCTCTGAGCTGAGATCATTAGTCGTAAGTTAAGAGAAGAGACCATGCCACAGATACTTTCATCTCACAGGAGCCGACCTTCAGATCAAGATGGCTCCTACCGGATACTTTGGGTGTGAAAAACTGCTCATCACTCAACTCGTCCTTGTTGCTACCACTAGGCAGCAGTGCCTTCACCCCGACATACAGCGCTCCATCAACTTCAACGCCGACAACACGGCGAGACAGTCTTACCTTTCTTCCATCATCTTCAAGAGGCAATCCATCATCTCCAAAAGAAAGCAGCACGATTTTCATGTTGTGCATGCTAGCAGTACTGACCGTACATACACCTCCATAACCAGATGGCCATTTTCCACTACTGACCTCCACACTGACTGTAGCCTCCACAGAGTTGACAATGTGCCCAGCCGTCAACTCCAGAGTGCTAAGCCTGCTAAACAGAACATCTTTTGTGATGAACGACTTGCACGGGGCGATCTTTATGTACCCGTTAGCTAGGTAGCTGAAATCTTTATCATCAGAATCACTAGAACTGTCCTTGATTTTCAGTTCAGCCTCAATGTACGAATGATGCACTGACAACACAGCAGCACGGGAAGGACCGATCAGAGTTAAATATGGATCCTGCACGCCACACACCATATATATGATTAGAAGCTACACTAATACAGTCAATTGATGCCAATGAATTACATAAATGATGATAGACTATAGCTCATACCAAGTGACATGCCATAAAAATAAATTTAATATGTCAAGCATGCATGCAGCATTCAAAAGACTGTTCTGCTATGGCTTGCAAACAACCATTTACATGCACAACTTGACAAGACAAAACATAAGAAACTATGAAGATAAAGTGAATGAGAATTCAAACTCAAGTAGACTTGGTGGGTCATGGCTCAACAATCTACCTACCCATTACGGAAATGCATATAAAAAGACTTAATTTTCAAGGGCAAAGCCAGGATTATGGTAAAGAGTTACAGACCCTACAGACCTAATTAAGACGAAGTTGAGGCCAGAAGCCCAGAACAATGCATTATCCTCAATAATCAAAATTTTACATTGACAAAACGATACAGAAACAAAAGATGAACAAGCACCAATTCT
This sequence comes from Poa annua, assembly GCA_026929855.1. NCBI lineage: Eukaryota > Viridiplantae > Streptophyta > Magnoliopsida > Poales > Poaceae > Poa > Poa annua. The sequence goes on along the minus strand of CM049433.1, from coordinate 11,813,671 downwards.
AGTCAAATTATAACAGATCAACAGCAATGCATGTGATCTAACTGCAGGATTATTTATTACTCCATCCGTCCATAAAAGGATATCTTAAGTTTGTCCAAACTTGCATGTATCATGTCTAGATACATGCAAGTTTGGACAAACTTGAGACATCCTTTTATAAACGGAGTACAAGCCACAGCTTTTTCTAACCTCAGTCATTAGAACAACAAACTCATGAAAATTGAGATTTCCTGCTCAATTTGTGTAATTATTCTGACAAGTTACGAGGCATGTTTTCCAGGAATAGTTAATAACTTATATAAACTCTAGTTAATGTTAGTCAAAAAAAATTAAGCCGGATTCAATCTGCAATCAGTTTTACTGCAGTAGTTTTGGTTAGAAGAAATACTATTATACGAGTAAATATTTACACTCTCTGCATTAATTGAAAAATATGTAGATTCAATAAATCAAGATAAAGCCCAAGAAAGTGACGAGGCATAATGTACTGGTGTTAATTGTATTACATTAACAGAGATAGGAAAAAACAATGGTATTCATGAGTAAGAATATATATGAGTGAACCTGCTTGGTGATGGTTTGAAAGTTCTCTCTTTCGCGATCAAAGATGACATTACGCTTACGGTCGACCGTGTCGCGTACCGCAAGCTTGCCGTACACATATAGTGGCCAATCAACACCCTTCTTTGTTCCGACAACTTTGACAGAGAAGATCTGCAGAGTTTCACACGGGCTGGCAGAGCGATACACACAGTCCGTGAAACGCATGGGAGGGATAGAAGCTGCAACAACATTGTAACTAGTTAAATAGTGATTGCAAGAGATCTAGGTTTAACATGCATGATAGTCTGAGCAAATTGAGAGTGTAACTAAGAGCATATGTATTACTGATGGTGTCGTAGGTGTGACCGCGACGAACAGCGGAGGATTTGCTCCAGGAATCGCGAAGTTGACGAGCTTGGTAAGCGTGCCAGTCCTTGCTGGCTTCTAATTCCTCTTCTAACTCCCTCTCCTTTTCCCGCGCCAAGTCCGCTGCCTCTTTATCGTCAAGCAGCTCGACCTTCTCCGTTGCAATTTTCCTGCGAGTCATTCTGCTTTTGCGACTTTGTTTCTTGCTTTGTTTCTGTTGCTGATTTTCATGTTTCTCTGGCTGATTTTCTTGTTTCAGTGGCTGATTTTCTTCATGTTTCAGCAGCTTGGCCAGTATCTCGTTCTTTGTGGCTGGCGGTATATTATGCATCAGAATCTGGGACACTTTCTGCGGCTGAATTTCTTGATTCTTTGGCTGTTTTCCTAATTCATATTCCAGCCTCGCCCTCGGATCTTCTAACTCGCTCTCCAGCCCCATCAGATTCTGCATCATCTCAGATATCATCACAGCGTCCTCAGGTCTCTGCCCCGCTGTATGCAACTGCGGTCCTTCATCAGACACACAGTTGCTCTGCATCTCCATCCCCTCCACCGAATCCCCCACTTGTACCTCAGGTCTCTTCCCCGCCGCATGGAACTGCCTCTCATCAGATCTCAGGTTGCTCGGCATCCACTCCGAAACCACCCATTGTATCGCGGGCATCACCTCCTCCGAATCCACCGCTTGTATCGCGCGCATCACCTCCTCCGAATCCCACCTTTGTACTGCGGGCATCACCTCCTCCGACTCCCCCCCTTGTATGCGGGCATCACCTCCTCCGAATCCTCCCCTTGTACTGACGGCATCACCTCCTCCGAATCCTCCCCTTGTATCGCGGGCACCTTCCCCGCCGATCTCTTCTCTTCTCACAAGCGAGCCGCAGCTCTGGTTTCTGTACCGAAAGAAAGGAAAGGAAACCCTAGATCGATGTGTTGATTCGGGTAGTATAAATAGTAGCTCCGCTGAGGCCTTGTGTACTTTGTCCGGTTCGGAAGGGAATTGTTCGAGGCCGGTTACCTCCGGTGTATTTTCGATTCTCTTTCTGGCCCGTCCCGAGAAATCCCACGAAGGCCCTACGTCATTTCCTATTCTATACTCTATAATAAAGGGAGGAAGGTTTTTTCCTCCCGTTTTTTCGTCCGTTTGTGTTTACGTTTTCGTCCGTCATGTATTTACGTTTTCGTCGCTAGCTAATATATGTTTTGTCGCTGATGAAAATTTGTTTGAGATACGATCGATCCAATGTGTCTTCCTCCCATGTTTCGTCCGTCGCGTGTGTCCTTAACCCCGCGATCTCACAATCGAATACGACTCAAATTCCTGATGCCATACGGCAAATTCTTTTTCCGTTTTTATAAGCTCTCAAGACTTGGGGGAGGAGAAGAATCCAGAGCATAGTTTTAGTTTAGAGACCTGCCCCATCGTCGGCGCCTCGGCGGCGGCACACGCAGCGGCACCATGGCCATCGGCAAACCAGCACGTCGCCGCGACACCGCCCTCTAGAGAGCGCGCCTATTGGAGCCTAGAGGTCCATGTTGGGGGAAAGCTTGGGACTCGACGACTATGGCAGCGTGCTAGCAGGACGAGCGGCACCGGGCAGCTGGACGCGGAGGTCGGGCATACGAATTTCTCCCGGTTGCTTCGGCCTTCTGCGCCGCATCTCGAGTCGCCGCCTCGATATGGCTAGCCTTCGTCTCACGAGGTGGCGCAAAAGAAGAGCATGAGGCTCGAAGGAGTTGGAGGTGAGGAGCCAGGAGAGGGACTACGACTTCAGGTCTCCATGGAAGCCGCTAGGACGGCCACACTTCTGACCTGATGAAGGTGCTCGTCAGGGAGATGCGTTGGGAAGTGCCAAGGCATGGTGCAGTCGTTTATCAAGAATATATGTTTCAATACCTGCTCGCTGGGGAAAGCACAGGTTCCCTGCACCAATGCAGTGCGTCGACGAGGCTGCATCTGCTAAAATTTGTTTTTTTCTTTTTACCACGGGAGTCGCGAACGTCGGGATTTATGTCAACTGCCTCAGTGCACCAAGGGAACTAGGGAAGCCATGTATGCAAGATGATTATCACTTCGACGGTAGCAGCCAGCCTATCCCTATAAGCTGATGATCCCAGGCCATCCGCAGACAGTGCGCCTCGGTGCATGCGGCCACTTCGATGGCCGTCGTGACATTCCCCAGCCATATGACATGTCGGCTGTCGTGGTCCAAGGTTGCCATCGTGACGCCCCTATCATAGACCGTGAGACAGTCGACTGGGCGCAGCGCGCGTGTCAGCGGACGTTGGCGATGCGGACGAGATCTTAGAGTCCATCTTCGTGCCCGGAAGTATGAACGTGTTCCTGCTTGTTGGCTATGAACTACACGGCCGAGGTGAGCATAGTGATCACAACAGGTATTGAGCTTCTCCAGGCCGTGAACAGCTTTCATGGCAGGTTGTCGTCCTGATCTACGCCGTTCGTAAGAATAGAAGCTAGACAGGAGGAGTCCAACTCGACGCCGTTGGCATCGTGGTTGACGCTCCAAATTCAGTCCGCCCGCACGTGAGTGCCGTTGTGGTGGTGCTAATTCGTACCTTGTCACGTCAGGTTGGACGAGTTTGGCGGATGAACGTGGCGTTCAAAGCCGGAGTTTGCAACAGAATATTTCAGAGATAACTAATTGTCTAATTTACCTTGCCCCTGATATGGTAAAATTGTAGTATGTTATGCGTACCGGCTACATTTTGCAATAGGTAGAAGGATGTTCACTATTAAGCAACGAGTAGTTCCCCGTACTTTATGTTTTTCAGTTTTTTTTTTTGAATTTCCTTTGGTAATTTTGAGTACTTTGTGCTCCTTGTTAAATTGTTTGAGTGGTAATTAAACTATTATTTTTCCTTTTTAAAGTGCAAATTTATTTATTTTATACAGTGAACAATTTTTGAATGTGAACAATTTTAGACAGTGAGGACTGAGGAGTTTGTGCTCTGGATCTTTGCAGCTATGGAGTCCAGAGTCAGATCTTATGGCAAAATCTTTTAACTAACTATTTTTGCACCGCTGCTAGATTTTTCCCTCTTCCAGATTTGGCCACGAGTTATGATTCACACTTGTTTTTGTAAGGGCATCTCCAACGGCCCGACGCATTTTGGACCCAAATCGTGTCCGATTTGGTCCGTTTGCGTCGGGCCGCGGACAGGAAATCGGTGATGTCTGCCCCATTGTCCGTTTGGGTCGCGCCCCAGCCCAGCGGCCTGACGCATTTTGGCCGCTCTGTTTTTTTTCAAACCGGATGAGAAATAGCATATAATTGCATATAAATGAATGTAAAATTTATCAACTCGAACATTCAAATAATAAATAGAGGGAAAGATAAAACTAGTTGTCTCCGGGGATAATTCCTGCCAATGCCCACTGGTGTTCATCAAATCCCTCTACAGCTGCTGGTGAGTACCACGATCACGGAACTCCTCGTGCATATGGAGGAAGTTCTCAAATGTAGCAGCTCCTGGATGTGCTTCAACCAACTCACCCTGAAACCGCCACCCTTTGCCATGGAGGTCATCGCCGCGCTCATTCTCGACGATCATGTTATGCATGATCACACAAGCAGTTATGACCTCCCACATCACCTTTGTACTCCAAGTCCTCGCAGGGTGGCAAACAATAGCCCACCTAGATTGGAGCACACTGAATGCACGCTCCTCATCCTTCATGCATGCTTCCCGGCGTTTGGCAAACCTCCTGTTTTTCTCCTCCACTAGCTAACGAATTGTCTTCACAAAAGTGGACCACTCAGGATAGATGCCATCAGCTAGGTAGTAGCACTTGTCATATGGATGGCCATTGATCTCATAGTTATACACTGGAGCATATCCCTCCGCTAGCCTAGCAAAGAAAGGAGAACGCTGGAGCACATTGATGTCATTGTGTGAGCCTGCCATGCCAAACAAAGAGTGCCAGATCCGAAGATCTTGTGATGCCACAGCCTCAAGGATGATAGTGCAACCCTCGGCATGCCCACTATATTGTCCTTGTCATGTAAATGGACAGTTCTTCTACTCCCAATGCATGCAGTCAATACTTCCTATCATCCCCGGAAACCCTCTTTCCTCGTTGATCGACAACAGCCTAGCGGTGTCCTCAACTATGGGCTCTCTAAGGTAGACATCGCCAAAAAAATCTATGACAGCTCTGCAAAATCTGTACATGGACTCAAGGCAGGTGGACTCGCTTATTCGCAGATACTCATCTACAAGATCACCGGCCACTCCATATGCAAGCATGTGAATAGCAGCAGAACATTTCTGATAGGAGGTGAAGCCAAGCATACCGGTGGCATCGCGCCTAGCGATGAAGTAGCTGCCCTGGGCCTTCGCCCCGCTCATAATCCGCAATAACAGTGTCCTTGACATCCGGAAGCGGCGTCAGAATCTTTGTGCATCAAAGACTGGCCTTGTAGGGTGGAAATAGTCGCGGTAGAGCTGATAGTGTCCCCGCTCTCGGTTGCGCAAGAGATTGGGCGCGCGACCCTTCATCGAGCCCCTATACACCGGCTCCGAGTAGGTATACTCGTTAATCACCATTGCCGTGGCCACCAAGAGCTCGGTATCATCGTCGGAGTCCTCGTCCGACGATGGCTCGATGAAGGTCTCGTAGAACTTTCAGATTCGCTTGCTCAGCTCCATCTACGATAATATAGGCATGATAAATGAATATTTGCGCCATTCATCACTTGTAAAATGGCTTAGGTGGCCGAGCTGTCTGGGATCTTACCTAAAAACGGGCGGCGCAAATGGCCGAACACCTCGGGGCGCGGAAGAAGACCCCCCCGGACAAAGCCTTCGACGGTTCGGAATGGTGGCCTATCCGCCGGGAAGTGAGAGCAAAGGCTACCGGCGGGGTGGTGACGGCGATGGCGAGGCGGAGGCGACAGGCGGGCGGTGGAATCGGCGGCGTCCGGGGGTGGCGGCGGAGTCGCGGAAAGGACGCGGGAAGGATGAAAAAGAGTGGAAGGACAGACGTCGCCTGGAGGGCGAGTGAATAGGCGATTTGAAACTTTTTCCGAGGAGCCGGATTATCCAGTCCGAGAAGGACCCGAATATTCCGGTATGCTTGATAAAGGCGGAATAAAACTAGTGTTTTATTTTAACAAGCATACAACCTAAATATACTATGTTCTCCTAAGTGCACCAACAACTTATGCTAAGCAATACAAGTAACAAGGTGATAGCAAGATGGATGACTTCAAGCACGAAGGCTGTCACAATGTAAAGTGCATAAGTAAAGAGCTCGGGTATAGAAATAACCGAGGCACGCGGAGACGAAGATGTATTCCCGAGTTCCTCCTTGTTAGGGGAGTACGTCTCACTGGAGAGGTGTGTGAGACCACCACAGGTCAATCTCAACGCCACAACAGGCTCACCTTATTCTCCGATGAACCCACCACAAAAAGTTGGTTCACCTTCCATTATTGATCCCCTTTTGGGCGGAGATCGAATCCCTTACAACAATCTTGAGGCACACACCCACAATCGAATTGGGGGCTCCCAAGTGAGCACAATAGGTCTTGACCACAAAAGGTCTTGGCCACAAAAGGCGTCTAGGGTCCAATGACCCAAGAGTAACAAGCTCACAATCTTTCACTTCCACGAAACTCGTGAAGGGCACAAACCGATGCAAGATGCAATGGCAAGAGCACACAAAGTGCTCAAGTCCTTCACTCTCAAATTCCAACAGAGCAACAAATGCTTATGGAGAAATAAGAGAGGAAGAACCAAGAAGGAGAAACACCAAGAGCTCCAAGATCTAGATCCACTAGGTTCCCCTCGCTTGAAGGAGAGATGGATTGGTGGGTTTGTAGATCTAGATCTCCTCTTACTTTTCCCTCAAAGATATGCAAAAATCATGGGAGGGATTGAGAGGGGGCAAGCTTTCCAAAGGTCAACAATGGCAGGAGAGAAATATGACCGTTTTTTTGCCCGTTTGGTCGGAACTTCCGGAACTTAACCTGGAACTTCCGGTCACCCGGAAAGTTCCGGACAAAGTTTCGGCCAAAGTTCCGGTTTGGCCAGAGCGCGGGTACTTCCAGACTTAGCGAAATTCTCAGCTATTCAGATGCGGAACTTCCGGTCGTAGGGCCGGAATTTCCGGTCACCCGGAAAGATCCGGCCAAAATTCCGGCTAAAGTTCCGGCTTTGCCCGAGCGTGGGCATTTTCTGACTTAGCGAAAATTTCGCTTGGGTCAGGACCAGAACTTCCGGTCGCTAGGCCGGAACTTCCGGTCACCCGGAAAGTTCCGGTCTAACTAGCGGACAAGGTTCCGCACACGTCATGAGGCAACACGAAAACTGAAATATCTTTTGCAAATGAACTCCGAATGAGGTGAGGCCAACTCCGTTGGAAATATTGCAAACCATAAATAGAGCAAAGTCACCACACATGGGAAGGTGTGGAGCTTTCCTCGCGGTTGAACCGGTAATATTTCCGCCACCGAAAACGCAAGAAGTTTCCCAAAGTAAAACCGTTTTCGAAGCACTTGGGCTTTTTATGAGGATTACAACAAGCACCAAAACCCAACATCCAAAACGCAACAAGATGAACGAATGAAATCCGATTTGGATGAGCTAGAGCTTGGCATGATGATGAACCAAGCTATAATTCCTCACAAGGATAAAAGCCAAATAAGAACCAAGAAATATGATATGCCAAGTATGCAAAGGTTTGAGATCTCCACAAAGATGCGATCAAGTTACTCATTTGAGAGCCCCTTTTGATAGTACGCCTATCTATCCTATAAACCGGTAGAAGAGAAAACCTATCAAGATCATACCTTTGCCTTGAGCATTCCACTTGAGCTAGATGATGACTATCGTGATCTCTTCAAGTGGATCATCTTTCTTGATTGCGCGTGCAAGCACATGCTTGATGAAGACTTCTCCAAATACTCCCCCATACCCCATGATGGGAGAGTCTCGCTTAGCTCCGTCTACATGTATCCATTGCAAGCTTCCAAGCATAGGATCTCTTCGAGAAGCTTCTCTTGGTCTTGCACATCTCAACCTCAACACATGACCATCCATCATATACATCGTTGAATGGCACCTTGGTCATCAAATAAGCTTCAAGCGTCCAACACATGAACTCCACTATTCCCATGGACAAGATAAATAAGGATATCACAATGCAACCATTAGTCCATAGAGTGTCGTGGTGGTATCACGGCAGATGCCATAGGATGGCTAATTGTGTGGGGCCGATGGACGCTGGTGGATCCGGGGAGGGCTAGCGAGCTAAAGAGCTCACACGAAAGATGACAAAGAATCACCAAAACCGACCTGAGTAGGGAAGAAACCGCAAGAACACACGAAGAACACACTCAAAACCACAAGTAACCACAAACGCGCACGATGTACCCAGGTTCGGGGCCCTCGTGAGGAGGTAACACCCCTACTCCTGCCTTGCCTCTCTCTATATGTGTCTCACAAGATCTACAAGGTGCTCCTTGAGCTGTTTTGGTAAGAACTAGGATGAACTACCGAGGGAGGAGGAGTAAATGCCCTAGCAATGAATGAGACTATAGTTTTGGCTCTCTGGTTGGTGTCCCCCTCACAGGAGGAGTTATGGCGCTATTTATAGAAGTCCGGCCGAGTTGCCCGGAAACCCTAGCTCCTCCGGGCCCCACCGGACAACAGCTACAGTCCAACGGTGATGTCGACATCCCTACCACGACCTAGCAGCCAAGCTATCCGACATAGGTCGAGGTAGGCCATGATGACTCTTGCCGTAGCCGCCGCCGGCCTAGGTGATGATGCTTCCCCTGTCAGAGACAGGACGTGTCTTCTCCATGCCTTGTCTCCTGTCAGTCAGTTGCTAGTACAGTGGAATAGTCACGTCGCCCTTGTCTTGTGCCTTTTGTCCCGCACCCGTGTCAGACGGGAGGTGACCTAGCTTCCGTGTCAGACGGGACAGTGTCCTTGCCATGTACCTGCCCTTGACTTCCTGCCCGACATAGGATATGTCGGATGGTTTCGCCTATCCCGGCATGGTTATGCCGGGCTCTCCTCCGTGTCCCGGTAGGAGCATGCCGGGCCCGGTCATCCGGTACACCTTCCTGAGTCCCGGCATGGCTATGCCGGAGTCTCTCTCCTGCACACCACAGATACACAGACAACCTCGACAAGGAAATGTCGGTTAGAACATGTCGGCTACTTCCGACATAAGCTTAAGTCGGCCAAGCATACAACTTGGTCTAGCCAGGACCCTGCTCACCAGCACCGGTTTCTGACGTTGCACAAGAGAATGCCCCTAGGCCCAGCTACACAAAGATGTCTTAGGCTTGCTCCCAAAGACATCTTCGAGAAGCTGGTTCTTAGGAGAAATCTCTGCCTCTGCCTGAATGAGAGTAAGGGGCTGGGGGTCTATTTATAGTATCACCAGGGGAGACAGCCGGGCCCCTGCGTCCCCCAAAGGGCACCTCGTGACCTTTCCCAAGAGCCACCTCCTGTGTACCTCCAAAAGGCGCCCCTTCACCTCCCGAAGAGTCACATGACCTTTGGCGTCAGGCAAAGGATAGTTACCACAGTAAACACGAGTATTTTACCCTCGCCTTTACCCTACCCGGGGGTAGCCCCCGACACTAGTCCCCGAAGCTGGTGTAGTCCTGCAGCCTTGGATGAAGGGCTGCATCAGTTTTAACCAAATAACTGCCTTGAACCAGTAGCCGACAGTACTATGTCGGGTAAACCAATTGCTCCGACTTGCTCAAGTCGGTCACTTTTAAGGCCCTCCGACACCACCATGTCGGCATGATAAGAAAACTCCGGCATGCCTATTCCGACATACTATAAAATCCTCCGATATTGCCATCTTGATTTGATATTGAGCTCTCAACCATTCTTGGTTCTTGTTCCGGTATCTCCGACATCAACAAATCTTTTCTCAGATCTTCTCCCGAGACGTGTCACACACACGCTGCACCATCCCGAGAAATGCGCCACGCGGTCTGACAAGCCGTCGCGCAGGCCCCACCAGTCGTCACATCCTGCAAACACTCGAGTAGTTTGACCCCGAGGCGCCTCCTCGATTCCTGGGTTGACAACCGCATCCGATCCCGCCGCGGATGGTTCCTACTCGGTAACCTACGGTGTGGCCGATCGTGCGGCCAAAACCGCTCCATCCGCGCCAACCGCCGCAGACACGATCCCACGATCCGTTCGAAACGAACGGGCGGGAAAAACGGTAACCGCATCTCCTTCTTTCCTCTTAAATACGGTGGTGAGATCATCTTTCTTTCTTCCTCCGCATCATCTTCTTCTTCCCTGTTTCACTCCTGCTCCCGAGCGAACCGCCGCCGCGACGCACGCAGCGCACGCCTCGCACGCCGGCGACCAGAAACTGCCCCGCCATCATCGGGACGAGAACTTCTCGCGCCGCGCCTCCACCTTCTCCGGTGAGTTTCTTCTTGATCCCCGCTAGATTCATCTCACGCTCGGCCATGGCGACCCTTCTCCTATGTTCTTCTCGAGGATGAACTACGCCCCATGGTACCTCACCCACAGATCTTCATACTCGTTTTTTGCCGTGGTACCTTTGATTTTTCCTGGCCAGATCTGGTTGTAGACTCCACCTTCACATTCCCGTAGCATTGCCAGGGTTCTTCTTCATTAGAACCATTTACTTTTCTTTTACATGGCCCTGTCAGATCTTGGTTGTTTTATCCCGGTTATAGACTCGAGTTATTGACCGTGCTCTTTCTTTGCCGACAAGTCACATGCTTCTTCTCGGTGCACCCGACTTAACACATTGCTTATGCCGCAGGCCAGCTCCGACATGTCTTCTGAAATCGCCGACATGAGTACCGAGGGAGTTCGGGGAGGATGGGAAGGTTCCGACGCGAGCCAAGACGACATCGACTGGCTGGGCCGGACTCACCGCATCCCGGAGGATGTCATTTGCCGACTTCCCGAGGGAGAGAACGAACCGCAAGCCGAACCCGGGGAGCGGGTAGTCTTCGTCACGCATTTCGAGCGTGGCTTTGCCCTCCCGGCGAGCCCTTTCTTCCGCTCTTTCCTCGACTACTACGGCCTTCAACCCCACCATCTTCCGGCTAATGCCATCACCCTTGTCTCCGGCTTTGTGTCCTTCTCGGAGGGATATCTCGGCCTCTGGCCGGTTGTCAAGCTTTGGTCCAAATATTTCCAACTCCGGAAGCAGAGCATACCCAATAAAGGCGTCAAGGACAAGGAGATGACTACCTGTGGGGCCGCCATCGTAGTTCCTCGGCGAGAGTCCGACTTCCCTCGGATCTCGGGCCTGGAGTCCTGCCGCAAATGGCAACGGAGTTTCTTCTATGTGAGGAACCCCGACTCGGCTGAAGGCAACGAGGAGGAGGAGGCCGAGTTCCTCAATCTGCCCGAGTTCAACATTGCCCCTCCCACTGCTCAGCTTCACTGGAGCTCCGACCAGAAGACGTCGGACCCGGAGGTCGATGAGATTCATGAATACCTTCTGTCGATCAAGGATGAGTTCACGGCCGAGGACCTGCTATGTACGTTCGTCAGCCGCCGGGTTTGCCCCCTCTAGGCCCGGGTTCACAAGATCTGCCATATTAGCGGCCGATACGACCCGACTCGGGTCAGCATCTTCACGCTCACCCAGGCGCAAGTATATCGGCGGGTCCAAGCCATCGCCCAGGCCGAGATGGACGAAGATTGGACCTGGGGGCTGAGGCCCTACTCGCGCTCTCGTCCTCCACCACAAGTAAGCTCGCTCACTTAACCGACCTAAGCAAATTTCCGACAAACTCATGCCGCAACCATCTTTTTACTGATATGATATTCCTTCTCTTCTCTCGCAGAGGTTTGCCCGGCAGCTCATTGCAGATCAGAGTCATGCCGCGGGAGAGTGGCACCTGGACCTTCCCGTCCCGGAGGTTCTACCGAGAGAGGACCCGGATGACGAGGATCATCTGTCCATCCCGCTGGCCCGTGCCCCTGCTCCGGGTAAGCCTCGTGCCCCCATTCCCATCAACGAGTGGTCCGACGACGACGAGGATGAATGTCGGATCCTTGATGTTATTGACGCTACTCCTCTAAACTTCGCGCCTCCAGCGCCTCCGACAGCCACTACCTCCACGAAGCAAGCCAAAACTCGCAAACGAGCCGGCACCGGTACGTCGGATGCTGGCGGCTCTGAAGCTGGGGCCAAGAGGGCCAAGATCGGCAAGAAGCCGGCAACCAAGCCGCCCAAGAAGAAGAAGGGTCCTCCGACTTCCATCGGGTAAGCCGGTCTCCCGACCCTACTTGCATTGTGTTACTCTAATTTCTCTAACAGCGCCTTCCGAGTTAACACACAATTGTCCCGACACAGCGCCCCACTGAAGCTGAACCCGGCCGGACCCCAAGGTCGGAGAAACACTGAGGATATCGGGTCGACCCGCGCAGAAGGCTCCCCGACACGCTGCAGCCGGGCTGCCACACCGTCACGGACCGCCAGCGCCGCGCCCGGGAGAGATAGAGGGGCCTCTGACCGGGACGTCGGATCCGGTGGGGACGTCCATTCCCCCACACCGGGACGACCTCAAGCTGCGGCGTCTTCACCCCAGCCGGGAGGGTCCCGACAGCCGCCGACACAACGCCCCCCGCAGCAGCAACAACAGCAACCACCGCAGCAACGGCAACAACAACAACCGCAGCCGTAGCCACAGCAACAACAGCAACAGCCACCGATCCGGCCTCAGCAATAGAGGCGCCCGCAGCCCTCAGGCGCTAACACTTCCAAGGTGATTATCACGCATTCCGGGTCGGCCGCCTCGGGCCAGCGTGAAGGGAAATCTGCGGCTACCGGCAAGACCACGGACCATAAGAGAGGTGAGGTTCCTCCGGGTAAAATCCTAGTGGTACCTCCTCCTCGCGTGGCAGTCAAGACAGCCGCGTTGCAAACGCTAGAGGCCACTGCCGGCCAAGCTCCTCCTGCTGCCGAGTTGCTCATCCTGGGTGATGACTGTTCAGGTTCGCTGGAGCAGTTCAACCTGGACTGGAATGCTGCCGACACCAGCGAAGTATCCTCCTCGAACCCGAATGTCCGAAATCCTGCCGGCCCCAGGAAAATCGCCCAATCTTTGCACACTCTACAGTGCGCAGTTCTCCGGATGACCCGGGATGCCGAGGTAAGTCCCTTAAATATACATCCCCACTAGTCCCCGAGATTCGTGTTGAGTAATCGAAACTCGACCGAGCGAAGATTACTCGGCGGGAATCTTCTTATAAACGTGTTAACGCCTTGCCTCATTCCAGGCCTGCAACAAGGAGCGGACCAAGTTGTTTCAAAAGCTGCTCGTCAAGCACAGTGCCCTCCGGAAGAAGTACAAGACTCTTTAGGCGGCACAAGGTACTCCCCATTCTTTACCGACATACTTTTATTTTTTCCGGCTTCCTTTTCTAATACCATCAATCCACCGACCTTGCCAGCAGATAAACAGGCCCAAGTTGCTGCTGCGCATAAGTCTGCACTTGAAAAGGTGCAGACCGAGGTAAACCGGCTTCGCCAAGAACTCGCGCAGTCCCACCAGGAGAAGGCCGAGATGACGAAGGCCATGGATGAGGTCCTTGTGTCTCAGGAGGAGGTTGTTACGGATCTCCAATCTCACGCCGCCTTGGCCGAGGAAAAATTGTCCCTCCTGACGGCCAAGTGCGACATCTGGCTGGGTGAGCTGCAACGGATCAATCAGCAAATGGACAGTAAGTCTCCTTCCTTTTCTGTCTTGCTTATTCGGTTTCCAACATGACTTCACTAATGCCGGTTTGCCTTCTAACCCGACAATAGCTTTTTTCTCGTCAGAGTACTTCTCGCTGTAGCGGACCTGCACTTAGAAAATGGCAAGTCCCTGTGTATAGTGCAAATCCCTGGATCGATTCGTTTGCACACACAGTTTACGATGTAATATCACAACAAGTATCAATTTTATTAAATCGATGATCCAGACTTACAAAATATTCATTACAAATTGCATAGCATAAAGCTAGCTTTGAAGAGTAAAGCAGCGGAAATACAATAACAGTGAGTCTCCATCATCTTCATGTTGCCACAGGCGAAAACATGTTGGTTGCAGACTCGAAACCTTTAAACGACACCTCACTCGTCATCTTAACAATCTGCAATAAGAAAAATATTGCAACAATGTGGGTCAGATTCCATTAAAAATGGATCTGGCAAGTGACACTATGGTGGACACTTAATGGAAAAACTCTAATAACCTATATGCATATTTGGCTGGTGGAGTTCAAGGCTATTTTGCGGAAAGCAATTTTTTCCTAACTCTTTGGAAACACTTTTCTTTTGATCGAGACATCCGTGGCATGAAATCCACTGTCTCATTTCACCCTTGTTCACCCATCAAGTTTTAACTTAGAAAATTGGAATGGTGGGATCCTCCGTTGACATTCCTTGATCAGCTGCTCAAATTGTCCGTACCGGGGACACGGCTAAGTACTTAGATTTTACACTCTGCAGAGGTTGTGCACGTTCACCATTGTACCCATTCAGCCCAAACTATCCTCTACACTCTGGAAGTGATAAGGAAAAGGAGAAGAATGAGACGAGATCTTTCAGAAGCATTTTCCCTCCCCATACTGGCTTGACCCGTTCCACCTAACACCCTCTACATCTGCTTGTCAAGCCGGGGCGAGTCCACGCAACTTAGTTGATCAAGCCAGAGCCCATATTGGCAATGGCTGCACTGGAAGCAATCTTCACTTGGAGTAACTTCAAATCCCTTTGTTCCTGGGTGGCAATCCACAAGTGCACTTTTGGGTGAAAACCACCGTGCTCATGGCCCTAAGTAGAATTAAATTCACCCTAGGCGAAGACAACCACAAGCACAGTCCCAAATAGCCACTCAACATAAACCATACCAACCAATCCACCCAGGTGTTTCATTAACTTAGTGGATGTGTACCCTCAGGTGAAAACCACCATGCTCACGGCCCTAAGTATAGTAGAAACTACCTTAGGCGAAGACAACCACGAGCACAGCCCTGAGTAGCCACTTAACAATTTGTAAAACTTTTCATCAATTGCATAGCATCAATATTTCTACTAAGTTATTTCATAGGTACCTAGACACATAGGAATAAGGATGCTACTCTAAACAGTCTTTGCATAGCATTACTATCCAACACATGCTTATAGAAAAATACTCTAAGTCATGCATATTGAAAATAGTAGGAGGTTTATGAATGTGCCACTTGCCTTTGGAAGTTGTCAGTGCTCACAACTCTTTTCAACGTTACTCAGAGCTCTCCGTTCAATCTATACATAGCAATGATAAACAATCACACAACAACACAATACATAATGAACAAACAAGTTTCATAAAACTTCTAAGGAAAAATATGTCATGCATGATGTGCAAAATATTTCTAAGGACTAGAGATGCATGTCATGCCATGAAAATATTCTAAGTTAAGTGCAAGGCAAGAATTTGGTCAAAAATGACTAAGGACCCAAAGTCATAGCACCTGGGGTCGAATTTTAACTAAGGACTAGATGCTAACACATCAAGTCAAAATAATTTCTAAGAAGTTGATACCCCTTTTTCTAAGGACTTGGTCATGATGTGCATAAATTCTTAGAGAAAAGTACTAAGTCTATTCTTCAAGGTGATCAACAATTATTAACAACTCTTTGTAAATTGGATATTCACTATAGTGAGAGAGACAGACACCCGGCCAGCCACTTATGATTGTGGAACAGGTCTCATGTACGTGGACATGTAAGGTTAGTCTCCGGGCCGCTTCATCTCACTATGCCGCTAGGATCCAACATACTTCAAAGGTGGTAATATCATGATCAAAAAGGTGTTTATGTCTAAAGTGAAAGACAAGATTAGGAAAGAGGGAAAAGATAGAAAGAAGGATGTAGTTGGTCTTCAAGGAATCTTCTCCTTGCTTCCTTGTAGCTTTCTCCTTGATGTGATGGCTTCATTGCAATTTGTAGAGTTGATGGTTCGGAAGACTTGAAGGTGTTGACAGCATCCAGGTTGGTCTTGAATATAACTTAGTCACCATGAGGTCTAAGAGAAGAAGGGAGAAAAGAGAGAAAGGAAGCAAGACTAAGAAAATGTAGCTGGTTGGTCTTCATGAACTTCTTCTTCATTTTCTTCTAAGTGCTTCTACTCCTTGGAGATGCTTCTGAAGTCTTGTTTTCGTGGCTAAGTACTTCATTGGCCTTCTAGCTCCATGTTGAAAATCTCAAGTATGACAAGGACAACTTTTTTAAAACCACTATGTCGAAAAATAAACCTAAACAAATTACTTAGAGAAAACTAAGGGATAAGTTTTCCTATGAGGAGTATAACTATACAATAAAATATGCTATGCATGAAATGCAACTTTTTAATCACAAGAAACATCATCCTAACTTTTGTGATTTTTATAAAGTATGCATGAAGCTATAAATGCAATTTAATTTATTTCTATTATGGCAAAATATAATAAAAGAGGTAAATGCAAGATTAAAGTTTCCCGTGATTAAATTTTCATAACAAAATTTTATAAACAGTGTTAATGGACAGAGGGGATTTAAATAAATTTATATCAATTGGATTTACTTAAAAATAATGTTTCTATCAAAAGTTATATCAAAATTGCTCCAGCTATTCAAATTAAACCTATAATTGTTAAATCGCCAAAATAATGCTCAAAAATATTATCTAACAGAGGCAACATATTACAAATATTCTGAGGTTTCTAAAACAATTTTATTTGCAATTTTTGGAATTATAGATTTAAAGTTATGACAAATATACTCAAATCAACCATTTGAAATTTGAATACTTTAAACTAAGTCAAAACAGAAAACTAACAGTGCTAAACTATTCTACAAGTCAAGAGGTTTAATTTGATATAAAATTTGTATAATTTGGAAATGTGGTATAAAAGTTATAACAATTCTAAGATGAAGGGGCTTTTCTGCAAAACTGCCAATTAAAAGAAATATGAAAATTCGCAGAATTTCTTGGGCCACGTGGCAAGATGTGATTCGCTGGGCTCGGGCTCGGCTTCGGCTAGGCTTAAGCCGCAATACAGCTCGGCTCCGCTTGGCTCAACGCGATCTGGATCGTCAGATCCAGATCTGGCGGTCGAGATTGGATCCTACCGATTCGCTTGAACAAACTAATCGCGGCCATGGATTTCAGATCGAACGGCGAGGAGAGGGCGTTGACCATACCTGCCGGAGATGCTCGCCGGAGAGGAAGGAGACGGCGGCGCTGGCGTCGGGCGTTGACGCTCCGGTGGCTCCTGTGCCTCCCCGACCTCGAGGAAACGACGCCGAGGTGCGGTGAGTCGTGGGGAAGTCGAAGGCGGCGTCGTCGTCGAGCGGCGCGTCTTGCTGCGGTGGCCGCGGGGGACAGAACTGTGCTGGCCGCCGACGTGCTTTTGCTGAGCTTGTGCTCGATGATTTCGTCACGGAGAAGATCGGGGAAGGGGTCTGGGGCTTGTTCACGAGGGCCGCGAGGAAGCAAGGATGGTTCTCGGGTTCGGGGGTGGTTCAACTCGCCGGAAAACAATGAAATTGCGGCGGCGGCTTCGGTTACTCCGGCGACCAATACGGGCGGCCTGGGGGCACGAAATCGGAGGGCGCAAGAGGGGAAAGAGAGAGGGGACTGGGCTTTTAAAGGGGAGGGTCTAGGGCGACCGGGGGTCACGCAAGGGCGAGGATTGGGAGCGTGATTTGCGCCGGACGTTTTCGGCAGTAATTTCCGGCGAGACGTTGAAGACGACCTGACGTCAGCAGTGACGTCAGCAAATTTTCTTTTTCCTTTTTCTGTTTTTTCTTATTTATTTCATATCTTTTGTTTTAAGTGTCCAAAAGAAGTCAAATAAATTTCTAAGAATTTGTAAAAGCAATATCTTTGTGTTAAACCAGTTGTGGGCATGATTTGAACACTTTAAAAAATCAAAATTTTGAAATATGGGTTAAATACAAATTTGACACTTTATGTCAAATTTGAAATTAGGGATTTAATAAATTTATTTGGGGCTAAATAAAATTGATGTAAATACCACAATCATATATGTTTGATATTAAGTAATTTTCAGCTCATTTTCAATAACCAATAATACTTTGTGCAAAATTAAATTTTAAAAAGTTATACATTATTTGAAACTCTCTAAAATACATTTGGGGAAACATTTCATTCTTTATGTTGACTATATTCATGAAAACCATTTTACCAATTAGGCATACTTTTAAATAACTTTAAGGCACTTTGCAAATATGGTTTTTGATTTTAATAAATAACCAAAAGTTAAATATTGAAAATCAACTATTTGGAATGAAACATTTTATAAGATGAATGTGTCTTTGAAATTTTTTGAATCACCTTGCCAAATAAATTGATTTCTATTATAATTTTAGTATTTTATTTTAATAAAAACAAAAGTTTCAAATTTTAGTGATTTTCAAACATTCCAAAATATTGGGATGTTACACTCGCACTCGCAACTTGCTGCTGTCCAGGCTGTCAACAAGGCCCGGGGTAAGAGAGTGCATCTCGGTCCCATCTCGACTGAGTGGGACGTCGAGGATCATCTGATAGCCCTTAACGCGCGCCTCGTCCCCCTGAAAAGCATCGGCCTAGGACTGCTTGATGCCGGCATTGCGGTCTTCCGGCAATTGTGGCCCGGCATCGAGCCTCCCAAAGATATTCCCGGGTTGGCCGAAGAACTGAAGAAGGCCGAGTTAAGACTCCGGGAGTGGAGATCCTCTGCTGCTCGCGCCGGGGCGGATCAGGCCTTGTCCTTTGTACTATCCTGGTACGAAGAGATTGACCTGGACCAAGTCAAGACGCAGCGCGAGAACTCTGCCTGGACCACCGAGCCGGCCAAGATCCAGCGCCGTCGAGAGGCCGCCGACTACATGGCCAAGTACTCGTGTGATACGTCTCCAACGTATCTATAATTTATTATGTTCCATGCTATATTATACCAACTTATTACATGTTTTATATGCATTTTATATAGTTTTATGCATTTTCTGGGACTAACCTATTAACAAGATGCCACAGTGCCAGTTCCCTGTTTTCTGCTGTTTTTGGTTTCAGAAAAGTACTTAAGGAAATATTCTCGGAATTGGACGATTTCTTTTCAGAAGTCAGTTTTTATTTGGGATAGTTCCAGAAAACCGAAGACGAGACGAAGTGGGCGACCGAGGCGGCCACACCACCTCGTGGCGCGGTAGGAGCCTGGGCCGCGCCAGCAGGTGATGTGGGCCCCTCGGGGCGCCACCGACCTCGCCCTTTCGCCTACATATACCCCCCAGACTAAAAACCCTAGCACAGTGTTCGATATTTCCTCCACGGGTCCAGAGTGCCGCCGCCATCGAAGACAAGATTCGAGGGACAGAAGTCTCTGTTCCGGCACCCTGCCGGGACGGGGAATTGCCCCCGGAGCCATCTCCATCGACTCCACCGCCATCTCCATCACCGTCGCTGACTCCTATGATGAGGAGTGAGTAGTTCTCCCCCGGGGCTGCGGGATCTACGGTAGCTATGTGGTCTATCTCTCTCTCCCATGATGTGATCTTTTATGTGATCATGAGCTTTGTAATCTAGTTGAATATGTGATGCTACTCTTTATCTATTATGCACTCTAGAGGTTACTTTAATATGAACTCCGGGGTTATTCACGGTTGTAACGGTGACAGTGTGTGCACCGTGTGTGATTCCTTTATGACGTTGTTGGTGTTAGTTTACTCTGACTTTGAGGGTGCTCTTGTAGCCCTACACAATGAATGGTGTTTGTTATCCAACATGAGAGTGTTTGAGAGTAGTGTTTATTTATTTAACTTTGATGTCATTGTTGAGAATGTCCACTGGTGAAAGTAGGATCCCTAGGCCTTGTTTCTAAGCATTGAAACACCGTTTCCAACAAGTTTTGCTACATGTTTGCTTGCTGCCATTTTTATTACAGATTGCAATTACTACTTATAATCATCCATATTACTTGTATTTCACTATCTCTTCGCATAACTAGTGCACCTATACATCTGACAAGTGTATTGGGTGTGTTGGGGACACAAGAGACTTTTTGTATCTTAACTGCAGGGTTGTTTGAGAGGGTTATCTTTGACCTCTACCTCCCTGAGTTCGATATACCTTGGGTGATTCACTTAAGGGAAACTTGCTGCTGTTCTACAAACCTCTGCTCTTGGAGGCCCAACACCGTCTACGAGAATAGAAGCGTGCGTAGACATCAAGCTATTTTCTGGCGCCGTTGCTGGGGAGGTGAGCGCTTGAAGGTATCTCCTTTAGATTCTGCAGTTATTACTTTTTGTTTCTTGTTTTTATTTTCACTAGTTAGGTTAATGGAAAACAACAAAAATATTAGAGAGCTTTATAATATTTATCTTGAGTTAGGACATGAAGTGTTTGAAGAGAAAATTAAAAAACCTATGGAACTTTATTTGCATGCTAGTAGCAATGTTATTAGTATGAATTCTTTGAACACTATTATTGCTAATGCTATGGAAAAGTCTAAGCTTGCGGGAGTTGGTTTTGATGAGCATGATATTTTTAGTCCCCCAAGCACGGAGGAGAAAATTTTCTTTGATGATACCTTGCCTCCAATATATGATAATTATAATCATTGTGATATTTTCGGTCCACCTACTGTTGAGGATATATTTTATGTTGATTACAATATGCCTACTATATTTGATGATTATGGTGATGAGAATAATAATGATAGCTATTTTGTTGAATTTGCTCCCACTACAATTAATAAGAATGACTATGCTTATGTGGAGAGTATTAATTCTTTCATGCACGTGGCTCATGATAAGAATGTTTTATGTGATAGTTATGTTGTAAATTTTATTCATGATGCTACTTGTGAACTTATAGATGATAATGATGAGTGTTGCTTAAATATACTATATGATAATGCTTTAGATGATGGTCCTATGCTTATTGATAATCCTCTATGTTTAGAAGTTGAGGATAAAAATGATATAATTGCTGCTTGTGATGGTACTCTTACTCATGAGAGTCCTACTTTGTTCTTGAATTCTCCTAATTACACCATGGAGGAGAAATTTGCTTATGTTGAGAAATACTTATGTGGTTTGCAATTGTCTCTAGTTCCAAATCTTTGTTGCAACCATGATCTTAAACTTGATATTGATCTTAATAACTATTTTTAAAGAGGGAAGCATGCTAATGAATTCCAAAATAAATTTAATGATCCTCTTTATGTGCCTATGTTATCTAAGTTGAATGATTCTTGTGGTTATATGGTTGAATTTATTTCTACTACTGAAAGTTATTATGAGAGAGGGAAACATGGTTTTATGTATCTCAACAATATTAAGTTTCCCCTCTTTATGTTGAAAATTTTAAAGTTGCACTTGTTTTGCTCTCCTATGTTTGTTGCTTTGTGCTTTCATGACTTGTTTCTTTACAAGATTATTTTTCATAGTAAGAGGGTTAGACTTAAATGTGTTTGATATTTGCCTCTTGATGCTCTCTTCGGTTTTCAACTCTCATTTTATGAGAGCATCATAAATATCACTATGCCTATCTTAATGGCTATAAAGAAAGAGCTTTTGGGAGACAACCCAATATTTTATTTCTGTTATTTTTCTTTTATTTGAGTCAAGGAGCATGCTTACCTCTGTAACAACTCCTTTGTATCTTTATTTTATTGCAAAGTTTTTCTGCTGTTCACCGTTAAATTCATAACTCTCTGCAGAAAAATTAAAAAAATCTTACATTTGCTGAGCGTGATCCTCAGATATGTACGCAACTTTCATTAGTTTTGAGTTTTCTGATTTGAGCAAGTTAAGAGCCTCGAAAAAATTCGTCTTCACAGACTGTTCTGTTTTTGACAGATTCTGCCATTTATTTTGCAATGCCTCTTTTGCTATTTTGATTGGATCTTTTTGTTCCATGAAGTATCAGTGGCTGTAGCTAATATCCAGTAGCATTGGTAGCAATTGTGTTCATACAGAATATAAGAATTTTTTGATTATGCACTAACCCTCTAATGAAGTTTACTCTAAGTTTGGTGTGGAGAAAGTTTTCATGGATCAAGAGAGAGGATGATATGATGTGATCAAGGAGATGAAAGAGCCTAAGCTTGGGGATGCCCCCGTGGGTCGCCCAAGCATATTTCAAGAAGACTCAAGCGTCAAAGCTTGGGGATGCCCAAGGCATCCCCTTCTTCATCAACAGCATATCAGGTTATCTCTAATGAAACTATATTTTAATTCGGCCACATCTTATGTGCTTTACTTGGAGCGTCTGTTTGTTTTTGTTTTTGCTTTTGTTATTTTTGTTTTCTGAATAAAATGGATCCTAGCATTCTTGTGTGGGAGAGAGACACGCTCCGCTTTTTCATTTGAATACTCCTATTCTTCACTTATACTTGTTGAGTATTCTTTTATAGCTACTGCAATACTTTCAGCTCTTGTTTTTCATGCATCTCTTGTTCAGAGCTGTTAGTTCTCATATGTTATACTCTCTTGCTTCATTGTTAAATACTTGGAGAGTTTATGTTTAAATAAGTTGATTGGTGTTTGGTTAAGAACAGAAAATGTAATGTGGTAGATGGTGTAACTAAATGATACATAATCTTGTAGATCATTAAATTGTGTCACTTGAATCATTGATGTTGTTTTGAGATATTAATTTTCTTAATGGTAAACATGATGGTTTAGTAAAGTGGAATGATTAATGGTTGGTCTAGAAAAACTTGAAGCTGTGCCACACTTAAATTTCCAGTTGATAGCATAATGATATATGACTTCTATTTGCTAATGGCAACCGTAATGACTTTGTGTTATGCGCTATGGTCGGGTCCCCAACAGTGACTTGTTCATTTGCCACAGCACCTCTTGGAGTGATTTTCATTATGCCTTGTAAGATCATATTTTTATTTGGAATCTTTTTACTTGTGAGTTCTAAAGCTGCGGTTTTCATGGCACTTCTACCACCATATTGCTAGCCTCTTCGGTACTTTGCATTGCCCTTTCTCACATTGAGAGTTGGTGCATACTTCGTGGGTACATCCAAACTCGTGGGAGATCTTCATCTTGTTCTCCTACACATAAGCCAAATATCTTCCTCAAAACATCCACCATACCTACCTACTATAGCATTTCCATAGCTGTTCCGAGATATATTGCCATGCAACATCCATCTTACATTACATGACTTGTTGTCATTCATTACTCATATATTGCTTTGCATGATTCTATAAAGCTGATGTGTGGTTTTACCCATGTTACGCTAGATCATTGCATAACCTGCTACACTGGCAGAGGCACCGTTGTCATATACATATTATGTCTCATTCATATTAGCTACTTGTATCATTAGTATGTTGTCATATCATCATTAGTGTGTTGTCATATCATCATATTAGGATGCTTGCCCCTAAAAGTGAAAAGAGCCATGGAGGCCATCGAAAAGAGAAACAGAAAAAGAAAGAAAAATAGAAAAAAAGAGAAAAATAAAAAAATAAAAAAATAAAAAGGGGGCAGCATTACTATTCTTTATCACACACTTGTGCTCATGTTATAGCACCATATCATTTATAGTCATCACTTGTGCTCATGTTATAGCACCATGTCATTTATGATCATCATTTGTGCTCATGTTTAGCACCTTTACTCCATATGAGAGAGTTTTCATGTCTTACTTGCATAACTATGTGGGGAACTTTACACTATAGAACTTGGCTTGTATATTCCAATGATGAGCCTCCTCAAAAGTGCTCTAGGTCTTCGTGAGCAAGCAAGTTGGATGCACCCCCACTAGTTCCATTGGAGAGCTTTCATATACTTATAGCTCCATGTGCATCCGTTGTGTGGCAGTCACTACTCCTTGCATAGCTTCGATTATAAGACTTCCTCTTGTCTAATGATCACTTGCAGCTTTGTGAGACTTTCTTCCGTTGGCCTTCCAAACCCCCCTTAACATTCTCTTAGCCAAAACATCCTGGTGCCAGGAACCAACGTTGAACGCTTGCTTGTTTCTTTTGAACAAATAAAGAGTTGATCTTCTACGTGCATATTGATATTGCTTGACTTGATCCTTTCACAAAGTTGTCATGTTTGTTGGAAGCATTAGATGATTATATTGTTGTGCTTGAAGCTTAAATCATCTCTAATATCTACTTTGCACAGTTGATTGCTATCTAGTACTATATCATTGAAAGCTTTACTTTGCTTTGCCTACTTGTTTATTTATTACTCATTTGATATCAATATAAACTACAGCCCTTATTCATTTGATCTCAGTTTACATGCCTTACATTATTATGTGATCAAGATTGTGTGAAAGCATGTCACTTCAGAAATTATTCTTCTTTTATCGTTCTTGCCTACTCGGGACGAGTAGAACTAAGCTTGGGGATGTTGATACGTCTCCAACGTATCTATAATTTCTTATGTTCCATGCTATATTATACCAACTTATTACATGTTTTATATGCATTTTATATAGTTTTATGCATTTTCTGGGACTAACCTATTAACAAGATGCCACAGTGCCAGTTCCCTGTTTTCTGCTGTTTTTGGTTTCAGAAAAGTACTTAAGGAAATATTCTCGGAATTGGACGATTTCTTTTCAGAAGTCAGTTTTTATTTGGGAACGTTCCAGAAAACCGAAGACGAGACGAAGTGGGCGACCGAGGCGGCCACACCACCTCGTGGCGCGGCAGGAGCCTGGGCCACGCCAGCAGGTGATGTGGGCCCCTCGGGGCGCCACCGACCTCGCCCTTTCGCCTACATATACACCCCAGACTAAAAACCCTAGCACGGTGTTCGATATTTCCTCCACGGGTCCAGAGCGCCGCCGCCATCGAAGACAAGATTCGGGGGACAGAAGTCTCTGTTCCGGCACCCTGCCGGGACGGGGAATTGCCCCCGGAGCCATCTCCATCGACTCCACCGCCATCTCCATCACCGTCGCTGACTCCTATGATGAGGAGTGAGTAGTTCTCCCCCGGGGCTGCGGGATCTACGGTAGCTATGTGGTCTATCTCTCTCTCCCATGATGTGATCTTTTATGTGATCATGAGCTTTGTAATCTAGTTGAATATGTGATGCTACTCTTTATCTATTATGCACTCTAGAGGTTACTTTAATATGAACTCCGGGGCTATTCACGGTTGTAACGGTGACAGTGTGTGCACCGTGTGTGATTCCTTTATGACGTTGTTGGTGTTAGTTTACTCTGACTTTGAGGGTGCTCTTGTAGCCCTACACAATGAATGGTGTTTGTTATCCAACATGAGAGTGTTTGAGAGTAGTGTTTATTTATTTAACTTTGATGTCATTGTTGAGAATGTCCACTGGTGAAAGTAGGATCCCTCGGCCTTGTTTCTAAGCATTGAAACACCGTTTCCAACAAGTTCTGCTACATTTTTGCTTGCTGCCATTTTTATTACAGATTGCAATTACTACTTATAATCATCCATATTACTTGTATTTCACTATCTCTTCGCATAACTAGTGCACCTATACATCTGACAAGTGTATTGGGTGTGTTGGGGACAAAAGAGACTTTTTGTATCTTAACTGCAGGGTTGCTTGAGAGGGTTATCTTTGACCTCTACCTCCCTGAGTTCGATATACCTTGGGTGATTCACTTAAGGGAAACTTGCTGCTGTTCTACAAACCTCTGCTCTTGGAGGCCCAACACTGTCTACGAGAATAGAAGCGTGCGTAGACATCATCGCGCCCTCATGAATTCGTCGCCGGCGTCGTCTACTCTGACGATGACGAGTCCGAGACCGAAGCCGGCGAAGACGAAGATGAAGAGGAGGCCAATTCGGAGGAGACCGCCGACATGGACACCGAGGAGGGAGTCCCCGAGTCCACTGCGCAGACCCCGGAGTCTGGGACCGCGGCTACCAACACTGAGGAGCCTACTGCCGCCATCTCCACGTCCGCCGCCGCCGACACCACTGCGCCGGGAGCAACCGACGTCACCAAGTTGGCCACCACCGACACCGGTCACCCGGAAGCGACCGGCTCCGCTGTGCCACCTGCGCCCGAGACTCCCTCCGAGCAACCCTCTTCTGCCGCCTCTGCATCGGTTTCCACTCCTGCTGCCGAGACCACTTAGGAAAATTCATTAAATCCCCGGAATGCCGGATGCACATGTAACATATACCATTTTAAGTAAGAAACTCTGCTACTCTGCCTTATTGAATCGAACAAGGATGCTGTCATGTCGGATCTCTTTACACCGAGTCCCCGGGTTTACTTTCTCGTTTACTATACTTAGCGATTTTTGCTCTTGTCTACCATACAGGCGTTCGACAGTCGAGTCACAAAATCACGACTATAGCATACGGTACTCGAAAATGCCCGAGTAACGGTTTAAAGGTATTCGACATAACGAAACAATAATTAAAAACAGGGTTAGCACACAACATGTGCCGAATTGCTTTTATACCGAGTCCCCGAGTTCGTTTTCGTGTTTACCATCTTCCACTATCTTTGCTCTTGACTACCACTTTGGGCGTTGGTCAGTTGAGTCACAAGATCATTTCACATAGCATACATTACTTAACTTAGAAGCAATGTTGAAAGCTTATTCGGCACATGGACAATACACATAAAACATACACGGCAGTCCCCGAGTCTCACTTGGAGACACCGGCACACAGATAATAAGGGAACAACTGAAATAAAATACCAGTAAAGACAGGGCAGTCCCCGAGTTCGCTCCGGGGTGCCGACATGGAAAAGACATTAGGAGGGAACAATCATGTGGACAAGGCAGTCCCCGAGTATCATTTCGGGGTGCCGGCATTTTATTCATAAGAGACCGAGATACATACACTGTGCCCTTAAGTGTGAAAGGGACGAAGTAAAGCTACATTCCATGGCCGTTTGGTCTCCTCTCCGGCTTTATCCATTACACCCTTTCTGGCTTCCTGTGCATCTACAAGATAATAAGAGTCGTTGTGCAGAGCTCTGCTCACAATGAAGGGTCCTTCCCATGGCGGTGACAACTTGTGCATGCCGGCAGTGCGCTGTATCAGCCTCAGCACTAGATCTCCTTCTTTAAACACCCCGGGGTGCACCTTCCGGCTATGATAGCGTCGGAGGTTTTGCTGGTATATTGCTGACCGAGATAGGGCCAATTCTCTTGCTTCCTCAAGCAAGTCGACATCGTTCTCTCAGGCCTCTCTTGCCTCGGTCTCTGTAAACATCGCCACTCTGGGCGAGTCATACTGTATGTCGGTCGGTAACACTGCCTCTGCGCCATACACCATAAAGAATGGTGTGTACCCGGTGGATCTATTGGGTGTGGTCCGGAGACCCCATAGCACTACCGGTATCTCTTCTATCCAGCATCCCGGAGTCCGCAGGAGTGGTTCTACCAGTCGGGCTTTTATGTTGGCAAGCACCAATGCATTGGCCCTTTCGACTTGTCCGTTCGCCTCCGGGTGCGCCACCGATGCCACATCAAGCCGGATTCTCTTTTCAGCACAGAACCAAGCAAACTCCCCTACTGCAAAATTGGTGCCATTGTCGGTGATAATGCTATGGGGGTAACCATATCTCAGTATGATATCCTTCAAAAATGAGACGGCAGTAGCTCCATCACACTTCCGAATCGGCTTCACCTCGATCCACTTGGTGAACTTGTCCACCATGACTAGTATATGAGTCATGTTACCTCGCGCCGGCTTGAATGCACCCACCATATCCAAGCACCATACTGCAAACGGCCAAGTGATGGGGATTGTTTTCAACGCTGCCGCCGGCGTGTGTATTCTGTGGGCAAATCTCTGGCAACCTCCACACTTCCGGACGATATCCTCCGCTTGCTGCAGAGCCGTGAGCCAGTAAAACCCATGCCGGAAAACTTTAGCCACCAATGCCCTTGAGGAAGCATGGTGACCGCACTCCCCTTGATGTATCTCGAGGAGCATCTCCTGCCCTTCTTCTGGCTTGACGCATCGCTGTAACACCTCGGTGACACTCCTTTTGTACAGCTCTTGGTTGATAACCATGTAGGCCTTGGATCTTCTTACCACTTGCCGAGCTTCAACCTCATTGTCGGGCATGGTCCCATCCACAATATATGCCATAATGGGCTGCGCCCAACCCGGCACCGGCCTCTCAGGGAAGATTGGGGCGTCTATCTCCATAGGTTCGGCCGACATCACCTCTGCCGACATATCCTGCGCAGTCCCCGGGTTTAGCCAAATGCTCCCGACATCAACCTCCATGGGCACAGCCTCTGCTTCCGAGCTCTTCGGGATAAAGATGGACTCTGACTCAGGTGATGGCTTGATTGACGGTTTCCTCAAGTGCTCCAAAGCTATGCCGGGTGGGACCGCGTCCCGTGATGACCCCAACTTGGACAGTACATCCGCAGCCTCGTTCTCTCCCCGGGGTATGTGCTTGAACTCGCATCCTTCAAAAAACCCGGAAATCTTCTGCACATGGAACCGATATGACGCCATGTTGGCATCCGAAGCATCCCAATTCCCCGACACTTGCTGCACTACCAAGTCTGAGTCGCCATAGCACTCTATCCGACGAATGCCAATCTCCTTGGCGACCTTGAGCCCATGCACGAGTGCCTCATACTCGGCTACATTATTGGATGCCGAGAAGTGAATCTGGAGCACATACTTCAGCACATCTTGCTTCGGTGAGGTGAGGACTAGCCCGGCACCCAATCCGATCTTGGCCTTGGACCCATCAAAATGCATTTTCCAGAAGTTGAAGTCGGGCAAGGGAGGCTCATACTGCATCTCGGCCCAGTCCACCAAAAAGTCCGGCAGCGCCTGCGACTTAATGGCGTCTCTCCTCTCGTAAATCGGGGCGTACGGAGATAACTGGATAGCCCACTTGGCAATTCGGCCGCTGGCATCTTTGCACCCGATGATCTCGGACAGGGGGGCCTCGCTCAGCACTGTGACCGGATGTTCTTGAAAGTAGTGCTTTAACTTGGTGACCGCCAGGTATACGCCATAGGCCATCTTATGGTAGTGCGGGTAATTCTGCTTGGAGAGGGAGAGCACCTCACTCAGATAATACACGGGCCTCTGCACCACCTTATCACCTTCTTCTCGTTCCACCACCATTACCACGCTTACAACCCGGTTTGTAGCCGCGATATAGAGAAACATCGGCTCCTTGGGTAATGGGGACGCCAACACCGGTGCATTTGAGAGTGTTTTCTTCAACTCATTAAAAGCTGCATCGGCTTGCGGGGTCCATACAAAAGTTTTGCTCTTTTTCATGAGCTGATACAGAGGCAAAGCTTTCTCTCCCAATCGGCTTACAAACCGACTCAGGGATGCCAAGCACCCGGTGAACTTTTGTACATCTTTAAGACGGGTGGGCAGTTTCATGCTCTCGATGGCACGGATCTTACCCGGGTTAACCTCAATACCCCGGCTAGACACAAGGAATCCGAGTAACTTTCCGGCTGGCACACCGAAAGTACATTTATCCGGGTTAAGTTTCATTCGAAATTTTCTCAGATTAGCGAATGTTTCTCTCAGATCATCGATTAGAGTGGATTTTTCCTTTGTTTTTATGACTATGTCATCGACATACACCTCGGCATTCCGACCTATTTGATCGTGCAAGCATTTCTGCATGCACCTCTGATATGTGGCACCAGCATTTCTTAACCCGAAGGTCATGACACGATAGCAATAAGCCCTGTACGGGGTAATAAAAGCAGTCTTTAATTGATCAGCCGGGTTCAAAGGTATCTGGTGAAAACCAGAATACGCATCTACAAAAGACAAAAGCTCACGCCCGGCGGTGGAGTCAATCACTCGATCTATCCGGGGGAGCGGGAAGGGATCCTTCGGGCATGCCTTGTTGAGGTTGGTGAAGTCGATACACATACGCCACACCTTGGCCAGGAGAGGGTCATCCTTTTTCTTCTCTACCAGGACCGGGTTAGACAACCAGTCCGGGTGCAGCACTTCTATCACAAATCCAGCCGCAAGCAGTACGGCTAGGTGTTCCATGATCGCAGCTCTTCTTTCGTCCGAGAGACGTCTTGTTGGTTGCTTCACCGGCTTTGCATCCGGCCTGACGAATAAAGAGTGCTCAGCCAACTCCCTCGGAACTCCTTGAAGGTCATCATTTGACCAAGCAAAGACATCCCGATTCTCACTGAGGAAGTCGGTGAGCTCGCCTTCCTATTTGCTGTTCAGACTGGTGCCAATGATTACCCCGGAGCTCTGGGTTAGCCGGGTCCACCACGACCTTCTTGGTCTCCTTTGGCGGCTGGAAGGAAGCATGCTGCTCCGGGTTCGCCATCCCTGGCATGCCGAGTTGTGAGGCTTGGGCCAGCGTCACCACCTGCTGGATTCTCTTCTTCTCCTCAGCTATGACCAAGGACTCGGCCAAGCATGAGCCGACAGTAGCACACTCGATAGAGCGCTTGTAGTCGCCCGAGATGGTGATTATGCCATTCGGACCCGGCATCTTCATCTTCAAGTAGCCCATGTGAGTCGAGATCATGAACTTGGCCAGAGCAGGTCGACCAATCAGGGCATGGTATGGACTTTCGAGGTCCACCACCTCGAACTCAAGGTTCTCAGTCCGGCAGTTCTCCCGAGTTCCGAACAGCACATCTACCCAGATTTTGCCCATAGGCGAACAAGAAACCCCCGGCACAATGCCATGGAAGGTCATGCTAGTCGGCAGCAGCGTGTTCAGGGACACTCCCAACTTCAACATTGTGTCCTCGTACATGATGTTGATGGCACTGCCATTGTCGATCAGGACTCTGCTGAACCGGACGTTGAGGCTTGGCCCAATGAATGTCGGGTCCACTACTAGGGCGTTGCCTCCCGGATTCGGCATGACTCGGGGGTGATCCTTCCGACCCCATGTGATCTCCATCTCGGACCAGTGCATGAACTTGGGCACCTCCGGCATTACTGCATTCACCTCCAGAGCGCGCTGGCGCAGACTTTTCTTGTCCGTGGGCTCGGTCACAAAGACCACATAGCTCTGATGAGCTTCCTGATAGTCGCCCTACGGGTACCCGCCCTGGTTGCTAGGACCGGCATTGTTGTTACCCCGGACGCTCACCATATTTACCGGCCTTGCCGGTGGTCGCCTCTGGGCTGGCGGATTAACCCGGATAGCATTGGCCCCACTTACTGCTGCCGGCGGTCTTGGAGCTGCTGGCCTTTCTGGGGCAGTTACCAGAGATCCCCCTGGTGCGCCTTCTCGCCGCATGCGCTGGTACCAGCTGCACTGCCGAGTTGTGTGGTTAGCCGGTCAGTTGGGCTCTAAGGTGTGATAGCAGCAGGGCTTGTCCAGCATCTCCTCGTAAATTAAGGGCTTCCTCTGCTCGGCCCAAGTCTTCTTCACCTCCTGGTTCTGGCCCCAAACCTGGCCGCCGGTTTTCTGACGCTGGTTGCTGCCGACATCTCCCTGCTCCCGGGTTACCTCCGCCACCTGGTGCGAGGCAAAACGAAATTCGGGCTCCCTCCTTTTCTGGCCAAAATCCTGGCGGTCATTGTTCCTGCCCGGCCCGGATCTGTTGTTTCCCGGGTTCCTCCTACTCGGTTCGCCCGAGTCCAGCAGAGGCTGCATTGGGTCACCGAGAGCATAACTGTCGGCAATCCTCATAGTCTCGGCCAAGGTGGCCGGCATTTCCCTCTGCAGCTTCTGCCAAAGCATGGAGCCATGTCGGCATCCCTGCGCAAACCATGAGATGGCTTGGGCCTCCACAACTCCTTCGCAGGAGTTGCGGATAGTGCTCCACCGAGTCAAGTACTCTCGGTCTGTCTCATTGTCCCTCTGCCTGCACATCGCAAGCTGCTGAGGTCGGTTGGGCCTCCTGTAGGTGCTGGAGAAGTTGCTAACAAAGGCTTCCTCGAAGTCTAGCCAGCTGTTGACACTTCCTTCTCTCAGGTTATTGAGCCAGATCCGGGCAGGCCCCTCCAGCATCTGCGGGATGTACCTTACCGCCCATCGGCGATTTCCCCCCGCGATGTGTACTGCGGTCACATAGTCAGTCAGCCAGTCCTCCGGCTTGGTGCTGCCGTCATAGGTCTTGGCTCCTCTGTTCAGCTGAAAGTGTCGGACCGGTGGCTCCGACATGATTCTGGGCCCGAAACAAGCAGGACCGGGTGGGCCTTGCTCCTCCATCAGTTCGGACCGGTATATTCAATCTAGCTTGTAACGGGCATCATTTGGATCCAACTGGCGAGTTCCCAGTCGTGATCCCAGAGCACTCTCCAAGGCATGGTACCCAGCCCTGGCCATCGCCGAGTTGCCGTCATCATACCGGCTGACGTCTTGTCCTCCGGCTTGCCGCTGCGGCATTGCTCCAACAGCTTGATTTCCCGGCATCCGATTCTACGCCGGGTATCGCGGTGGGTGTTCTTGTCTAGCCGAGTTGACGTTGCCAACATTCTGATTATCCGGAGCTTGCCTGCCTCTACTCTGGGCCTGCCCAACGTTGCCCTGCTCAGCTATCTGTTTCCCGGCATAGGCCGGGTCGTATGTCTGCATCTGGAGCTGCTGATTCCCTCTGGAGTTCCTACTCCGGCTCTGACTTCCCCCGACATGCGGAGAGGAGGCTTTTCCTCTGGACCTACCGCTGGCCGCTCTGGTTGAGTGAACGACTTGAGATCCACCCACAGCCGTATGGACCCTCTTGAAGGCCTCATTCTGCCGGGTTGCCACCTCCACCAGCTCGTTGACTCGGTCCTGCTGTTTGCGGCGGGCCTCTCTGGTCAGACCGGATAACTCGGCCCTCGCTGCCTCGGCAGCCCTGAGAGTCTTGGCCGGAGAGCTGTAACTTGGCCTGGCCGCCGACAGTACGCTGGGAGTCACACTGGATGCCGCTCTGCCATCCCTATCTATCTCGGCATTGAGGCCCTTGCCTCTTCTGCGTACCTCAGCCTCACGGTTCGGCCGGCCTCCTACCGGCGATAAACCATGAGTCGCGTCATACTCACGCATGACCCGGTCGAAATCCCTCCGGACCTCGGCTAACTTCTCGGCCTCCTCCAGCAAGCTCAGCCGCTCTGCCTCTAACTCGGCCGCCCCCGGCACAGTCAGCCTCTCTACTGTCTCTCTAAGAGGTTCAGTCCTTACCAGGACACGAGACGTCTCGGCGCCATCATGGACCTGCCTCTCCAGTACTTGCTTGGCTCTCCGGGTCGACCTCTCCACGGGCGCGATGACAGGTTCCTCTGCCGGAGGAGCCGTCACGCCAGCCATCATGACTGCCTAGCTCTCGGGGCGAGTGGTATGCCGGCCGCGAGCCGCACAAACAGCTGGGGGATCCTCGGCCACGAGCACCTGTTCCGGGTACTCGCAGACGAACTCGGTGGTGACATAGGTGGCGAAGGCGCCGAACTCGATGACGCAGCCATTGGCCGGGAACGGCCTGCCGCGGAAGCTGCCGGCGTTGTCGCTGACGAACTCCATCTCGCCGAACTTGACGACGAGGCCGGAGAGGACCCTCGTGTCGGAGTGGATGACGGAACCTGTCCGGATGAGTACACCAGCCAGCGCCTCTACCTGCCCCACGGTGGGCGCCAACTGTCGTGGTGGTATCACGGCAGATGCCATAGGATGGCTAATTGTGTGGGGCCGATGGACGCTGGTGGATCCGGGGAGGGCTAGCGAGCTAAAGAGCTCACACGAAAGATGACAAAGAATCACCAAAACCGACTTGAGTAGGGAAGAAACCGCAAGAACACACGAAGAACACACTCAAAACCACAAGTAACCACAAACGCGCACGATGTACCCAGGTTCGGGGCCCTCGTGAGGAGGTAACACCCCTACTCCTGCCTTGCCTCTCTCTATATGTGTCTCACAAGATCTACAAGGTGCTCCTTGAGCTGTTTTGGTAAGAACTAGGATGAACTACCGAGGGAGGAGGAGTAAATGCCCTAGCAATGAATGAGACTATAGTTTTGGCTCTATGGTTGGTGTCCCCCTCACAGGAGGAGTTATGGCGCTATTTATAGAAGTCCGGCCGAGTTGCCCGGAAACCCTAGCTCCTCCGGGCCCCACCGGACAACAGATACAGTCCAACGGTGATGTCGACATCCCTACCACGACCTAGCAGCCGAGCTATCCGACATAGGTCAAGGTAGGCCATGATGACTCTTGCCGTAGCCGCCGCCGGCCTAGGTGATGATGCTTCCCCTGTCAGAGACAGGACGTGTCTTCTCCATGCCTTGTCTCCTGTCAGTCAGTTGCCAGTACAGTGGAATAGTCACGTCGCCCTTGTCTTGTGCCTTTTATCCCGCACCCGTGTCAGACGGGAGGTGACCTAGCTTCCGTGTCAGACGGGACAGTGTCCTTGCCATGTACCTGCCCTTGACTTCCTGCCCGACATAGGATATGTCGGATGGTTTCTCCTATCCCGGCATGGTTATGCCGGGCTCTCCTCCGTGTCCCGGCAGGAGCATGCCGGGCCCGGTCATCCGGTACACCTTCCTGAGTCCCGGCATGGCTATGCTGGAGTCTCTCTCCTGCACACCACAGATACACAGACAACCTCGACAAGGAAATGTCGGTTAGAACATGTCGGCTACTTCCGACATAAGCTTAAGTCGGCCAAGCATACAACTTGGTCTAGCCAGGACCCTGCTCACCAGCACCGGTTTCTGACGTTGCACAAGAGAATGCCCCTAGGCCCAGCTACACGAAGATGTCTTAGGCTTGCTCCCAAAGACATCTTCGAGAAGCTGGTTCTTAGGAGAAATCTCTGCCTCTGCCTGAATGAGAGTAAGGGGCTGGGGGTCTATTTATAGTATCACCAGGGGAGACAGCCGGGCCCCTGCGTCCCCCAAAGGGCACCTCGTGACCTTTCCCAAGAGCCACCTCCTGTGTACCTCCAAAAGGCGCCCCTTCACCTCCCGAAGAGTCACATGACCTTTGGCGTCAGGCAAAGGATAGTTACCACGGTAAACACGAGTATTTTACCCTCGCCTTTACCCTACCCGGGGGTAGCCCCCCGACATAGAGATTGTCATTTAATTACCAAAACCACACATGAGGGAAAATGCTCTTTCAAAGAGGAGGGAAGAGATTTGGGGGGCGGAGTCACTGGCGCGCGAGGCCAAGTCAAAGAGGGGGGGACACGCGCGAACACAGCGTACAGTCTGCGGCGATGCAAACCGTGCCCAAATTTGGGTCGCGTTTGCGTCGCCGCGGACAGCTCGGACATTTTGTGTCGGGCCGTTGGGCCGGGTCGGGCCGCTGGAGATGCCCTAAGGGTTCTAGTACCGGTAAATCTTCTACCATGTTGATCCATTTGTCCACGAGTTGTGATTCATTGCCAGCTCTATTGATCCATTTGTACAAATCTACAAATTGCTAGTTTGTTCCTGTCAGCAAAGGTTCAGTTTGTTAGTTTCTAACTAAAAATCAGTGTTAGTATGCAGAGAACTGGCCATTGGGATTCAAGTACTCATGAACTTTACACTCACCGGAGTAGATGTTGCTTGTTGAGATACCTATGTTGTTTCAAGTACTCATGAACTTAACATGCTTAGAAGTACTTTTTTGCTTGATGCATCATTGGAGTAGCAGGGGCACCTGTTCATGACAGGAGTATTTGCTGAATATTTCGACAAGAGTGTTTCCCAAGTTTTGAAATGGGTAAACATTTAGTTAGTTAATGGACCGGTCAGGTTATTTTTTTTAAGGAGGCAAAAACATTGCCTGTTATATTGATAGAGAAGAAGGTTTTGCAAGATAAAACCATGAAGAGGTTCGTAGCAGAAAACAATAATTTTTCTAACTAACGAAAACCGAAACAAGTCAGGATCTATCTATCTAGTAATGCAGTAACGGGGCGGAACTGGTCACATACCTCTTGTAGACCGAATAGCGGGGATTATGCTCCCGCACAAGCGTTGCCGACGAAGACGACGCAGCCGACCTCAAGGTCGCGAAGAACTTGGCGCGACGAAGAAGACGATGACGCAGCAATGTCGATGGAGACACGGCGTCGAGGAGGAGGGGCGTCGGTGGCGGTGGTGTCGGCGGCGGCAAGACGACGTCGCCCTGTCACATCAAGTGTGGCGCCTCCGAGTACTCGCACACATACGGAGCTTGACGACAACCCCCGGTCACTCAGATCCAGCTGAGATCGCAGGGGTAGAACTTTGGTGGAATCCCGCAGTATGATGGCGCACTGCGGTATAGCTCTTGTGGGAGAGAGAAAGAGAAGCGGGCGGAGATTTAACTCATGCCGGCATATACAACATTAATTGTACTTTTTAGAGATATTAAAACAATTAATATGCCCCTCTTTATATAGGGGGGAGGGGGTGTGCAACACACCTTGCCTCCCCCATATGGTGCGTGGTGGCCACGGGCCCCATGCCATGCATGGTGCCCCCCCCCCCCCCCATATGGGCCCTTCTTGGCCCATTAAGTGGGCTGCCCCTTTTTTCTTTTCTTTTAATTAATATTAAATTAATATAAAATATATTTAATTCATAATTAATATATTTACATATTATTTAATCTCCCGTGGCTCCGAAACAATTTCCGGACCACCCGAACTACCTTCGGACATTCCCGGAACCCTTCCGAAACTACCGGAACCTTTCCGGGTTATTTCTCTCTCTCCTTTATCTCTATTATTCCAATGATCTATCATTCCAATGATCTCCATGTGTCGCCAATACCTTAAGCGTGTTACTCTACGGTTCGAGAATGCTCCAGACATGGCCGAGACCCCTCGCTCGCCAATGACCGCCAGGGAGACCTGGACGCCTGTGACGGTCCCTGTGCATTCTACGAATATCGTCGTTGAACCATAAACATGATATTCATTCCTTTTGTTCCTTTGATACTACCTTATCCGAGATATGATCGTAAACATCCGATGTCCTGTTTTATCTCGTTACCGACAAGGGTGAATTAACTCGTCTGTGATATTACATCTCCATGACCTAGTCATATGCTGTGCAGCTTTATAGACGTAATCTCACCGAGTGGGCCTAGAGTATCTTTCCATCACGCGAATGGACAAATCCCGCTCTTGATCCATATGCCTCAACGTACTCTTTCGAGATACACAAGATACACCTTTATAGTCACCCATTTATGAACTGACGTTTGATGCACTTAGAGTATCCTACGGAGCAGCAATTAATATGATCTCACGATCTGAGGAATAAGCTATCATATTACTTTCCTATTGCAAATGATGAACATTGTGATACGATCCTATTGCAATACTTTGTTGGGTATGTCCATCACCTTATTCTACTAATAAGATGACCTCATTGTCCACCGACGTGAATGTCCATGATCGGGAAATCTCGATCAACAGTTGCCCAATGAACTAGTTTATATAGAGGCTTACTAGGGACCCTGGTTCGTCTATGTATCACACGTGTATTAACAATTCCGATTAATACAGTTATAGCATGATACAAAAACATATTATAAACTTAATGAGATAATGCGATAAATACTATATATTTATTTGCCTCTAGGGCATATCTCCTTCAGTCTCCCACTTGCACTAGAGTACAAATAAACCAGCTGCATTTTACTTTCAATCATACCACCTTATCTAATAAGCGTTCTATGATAATGCCTGCTTGTGGAAGAGTGTTACTTCAACAATCTGTACCATACAGAATTGTATGTTCTTTGCGATTCATTGATATCACCTTGTTTGATATTATCCTGATAACATATATACACATACCGTAACTAAGTGAGACTTTTGTTTCCCAGCGCTTACTCTGATTCTGTTAATCAGACAATTGCATTGTAAACACACTCAGTTATAGAGAACTCTTTGTAACATGTACAATCTCGCGATATCTATATACCTTTCATATCTATGTAGAGTTTCGACATTTCAATGTCAATCTAGTGCCTAACGCTTTTCTACTTCTATTAAATTCTAAATTTACTTTGATAATTGTTCTACTTTTAAGAACATGAGTTATACTTTATCGAGCACATAATATGGTTCCTATATGATGTCTATTATCATAATATAAGAGACCAACATATCTTGTAACCACTATTATCGTGTAGTAAATACACTTAATGTTTTAATTGGATTTCCAAGGACCTTTCCATTGGTTTTATTCCATTCTGACCTTTCAGAATCCAATCTAAATAAAACAACTCGACCTTCTATTTAAAATTCCTGTTTTATTCGAAATAGACACTACCTTTTAAATCGTTTCACAACTTCATCTTTCTAATTAACTCTACTGGTACTATCCAAGATATGTCATTTACATATGAGGATTCAAGCTCCCACTCAAAAATATGTCACTCACATATTAAATTTGAGTAAACTAATTCGACTCCTACTTCGAGGATTTAAGCTCCCACTCAAAAATATGTCACTCACATATTAAATTTGAGTAAATTAATTCGACTCCCACTTAAATTAGTAAATTCATAATTTCTTTCGATATTTTGGTCAAACCAAAATCATTGATCATTTATCAATTCGAGTTTCAATACGATCTGACAATATTCTATTAATACATATCCCACAGACATTAAGCATGTCTACATTTATGTAGTCAACAATTTTGATTTTGTCCAAAACACTTTTCTTGACAAAATTTGCTTCTATGTCTTTCTTATAGTTGCATTTCTTTCATATAACATTTTATATGATGATTAAGTGATCTTATGCTCTTAATAAGATTTAGAGTAACATTTACTGTTTTAATCCTTTTAAATGTAACTTGGATTTTAAGACTCAAAGTCTTTATTCGTATTTTGGTATTTCCTCAACTTTGTTTGTACTTTCAAGGTGTATCTTGTTCAGTCAACATGATCTAAAATACTGAATATTAAACTGTGACCTGTCAGCAAATATTCTTAAAACACCCCATTTAAAAGCTTCTTATTTGAAAACACTATGATCACTTATCATCAAATTTTCAATTCCATTTGCAGAGATATTCCTTTCGGAACATATTCCAATATTCTACTTTTATGGAAAAAGGTCCAATACCTCATTTTAAGCTTCTACTTTTATTCCATTAACCTTCATTCGAAAAATCATATTTTCTTTTGAATTACGCAGACATCAATACAAGTTTTTGCTTCTGTTGGTGTTTGGAATATATTCTCATCTTAATATGAGTCTTCTACAAAGAACTATTCGTTTATATTCTGTATTATCATATAATCATCTACATCACGACACTTACTGTCGATTTACACGAATCATCGTTGAAAAATATCTTATTCATTCCTAAAGTGGATGTCGACTATAATGTTTGAACATATTAAGAGATTCTAAAAGACCACACTTTATCTAAAATAGAGTATGATTATAATATTTCATATATCACTATATCTGATATTATAATTTGTGTAACGAATTTTCACAAGTCCTTTTGTGTTGAAACCATAATTCAAAATTATTATCCTGTTTGATCGAATCCTGTGGATATAATTTCCATCCGCCTTTCTTCTGAAAAATTCCTTTGATGTTTTATCAAATTGTTTTCAGACTCATGTTTCCTTAGGCAAATACATTTATTTACTTAGAATCATAGAAAAATTCGAAACAATGATATTCACCACTTATTTAATTTAATAATCATCTAGTATGACTTTCAATCAATATCTAATGTAATTTAATCAATTCGGCACATGTAACTTTGATAGATCGAAGTATCTATATTTCTTACACTGCTTTTATGATCAAATTCGGTGGTGTTTGTTCTTGTAACAAAATCATTTAATCTTTGGACATTTAATTTTATCATTCCTGCTTTTATAAATGTATATCATGTTATCATTCGAATAATGTAATCGAGATGTGATTGCATGAAAACTTTACTCATAATATAAAACAACTGACTTGTTCCACGACATAAAACAACCGGTTTGTTCTATTACAGATATGAATAACTTTGTCTTGTAACATTCAAGACATAAAGAAAAATCACACTCTCACTGTTACAAAAAGGTCTTATCAAAAACTATTAATGATAACTCGAGGACGTGAACACCACTGGCCATCAACTCCTTTGCTTGCCATCACTTGCACACTGTCACATCATATTTCTTCGCGTACTTGTGATAATCAGGATCTGTTTCATAAACAGAATAAGCATTAAATACTTTTCATCAAGTATCATGAGAAGAATACATTTATAACTTTGTATATCAAATATACCTATGGCGTCGAAGATTTCGCCTTCGATGGGTTCAACCTTTACAGATTTGAACTGGCTTATGAACTCGAAAAAAGACATCGTATCTCTTCTTATAGCATAGCCACAGACATGTTTCTCATAGCTGGGAGGTAAAGACATCAACGCAGCAGCTATCGCACATGAATCCGCCATCCAGTAGTCGTAGACATTCGTAAGTTTCAAGTAAATGTCATACATTTTCTTCAAATGAGTTTCCAAACAGGTATGTTCCTCCATCTGGAGTGAATGGAACTTCCTCAGCTGTCTGTATTGCTCATACTTAATTTCATCTATGAAATGCGCCTTGATCGAATCTATCATATCATAAGGTTCTATTTGTTGAAACTGCTCTTTCAACTCCGGCACCATGCTTATGACCATGATGGTTTTCACTTCTATGAAAACGTCACGACGCTGACTAAATTCCTCATCTTCTTCTTCGCTAGCAGAATCTTCTGGTTCCTTTCCTAATCCTTGTTCTATGACATAGAGTATATTATTGTGTTTGAGAGCTTCTCTTAGTTTCTTGTACCAATAGATGAAGTTAGACCCATTAGCCAACAAGGGCGGGTTTCTAAGGAAGTATTCGAAGTAGAACTTGTTGCGAGGGTAGAGCACCATCTACAGATATGATCGCAAAAAAGGTAAGGCTAAGTTTATAATAATATGAGTTTTAGTTTATAATCAATTTTTTTAAACATACTCCACTAAGATTATTACCCCTACAATAATTTTAGCGATTACACGACCCCAATTCACTGTACCACCCCCGATCGTCACAGACGGCGACACAGTTTCAAAGGTGGACATCGAAATGTCGATCACAACAATCATGTGACTCATGATCGATCTTTCGATCTTCCCGTGTTCCGAGACTATGTCTGTACATACTAGGCTCGCCAATTAAACCTCGGTGTTTTTGCGCGTGCAACATGGCTTACACCCACTGTATGTGAACGACGAAATGTGTGACACCCGATCGTCACGGCCTGCCTCATAACGTAGAACTTTCTTGGTGGTGCACAACGAGGGAGAACACAATTTTGGTATTTATTAGGGATCATCCTATTATAGCTACCGTCGTATATCTAATATATATAAGCACTCAATAGGATGTACACACAACAACACAAGATCAAATAATGTAATGAAGTGCGATATGACATGGCCGTGCGCCTGGACCTCCATGGCGTCGTGCGCCTGGACCGGGCGTCCCGGCATGGCTCCGAGTCTACGGTGCCTCCTTTGCCTCCGACAGTACGAATAATTCAAAACTTACCGTAACCATGTCATATTTAAACGCCTCTGCAAAACAAAGTTAGACGCTTCTACCTTTATCTAGTTTTGCAAGTTTTACGTGGCTTCTAAGGCTTTCGCGAGAGAACCGTTCCCTACCTACGAACATTGTACCACAACGTCGATCCAACAATTGCATGTTTATCTATCCCTTTCGGGCCCTCTATTGAAAATGCCAAGCCGACTAAAGAGAGAGAGACAGACACCCGCCAGCCACAAATACGGTGCAAACCGTATGTCAGGTGTGGAACCAGTCTCGCATAAGCGTATGCGTAAAGTCGGTCCGGGCTGCTTCATCAACTCAATGCTGAAGGCAAAGCAAGTGCACGCGAGAGGGTAGCAAATATAAGAAAGACGTTCTCGTATTCAACACGAGTTCTAACCGTACCAGCAAAACTACGCATAGATCGGCTCTGATACCACTGAAGGGGTTCGTAGCAGAAAACAATAATTTTTCTAACTAACGAAAACCGAAACAAGCCAGGATCTATCTATCTAGTAATGCGGTAACGGGGCGGAACTGGTCACATACCTCTTGTAGACCGAATAGCGGGGATTACGCTCCCGCACAAGCGTTGCCGACGAAGACGACGCAGCCGACCTCAAGGTCGCGAAGAACTTGGCGCGACGAAGAAGACGATGACGCAGCAATGTCGATGGAGACACGGCGTCGAGGAGGAGGGGCGTCGGTGGCAGTGGTGTCGGCGGCGGCAGCGGCGGCGAGACGACGTCGCCCTGGCACCTCAAGTGTGGCGCCTCCGAGTAGTCGCACACATACGAAGCTTGACGACAACCCCCGGTCACTCAGATCCAGCTGAGATCGCAGGGGTAGAACTTTGGTGGAATCCCGCAGTACGATGGCGCACTGCGGTATAGCTCTTGTGGGAGAGAGAAAGAGAAGCGGCCGGAGATTTAACTCAGGCCGGCATATACAACATTAATTGTACTTTTTAGAGATATTAAAACAATTAATATGCCCCTCTTTATATAGGGGGGAGGGGGTGTGCAACACACCTTGCCCCCCCCCCCCCCATGTGGGACTAAACAAAAGAGCAAGGGAGGGGGGCCGGCCGGCCGCACCATGTATGGTGCGTGGTGGCCATGGGCCCCATGCCCTGCATGGTGCGCCCCCCCATATGGGCCCTTCTTGGCCCATTAAGTGGGCTGCCCCTTTTTTCTTTTCTTTTAATTAATATTAAATTAATATAAAATATATTTAATTCATAATTAATATATTTACATATTGTTTAATCTCCCGTGACTCCGAAACAATTTCCGGACCACCCGAACTACCTTCGGACATTCCCGGAACCCTTCCGAAACTACCGGAACCTTTCCGGGTTATTTCTCTCTCTCCTTTATCTCTATTATTCCAATGATCTATCATTCCAATGATCTCCATGTGTCGCCAATACCTTAAGCGTGTTACCCTACGGTTCGAGAATGCTCCATACATGGTCGAGACCTCTCGCTCGCCAATGACCGCCAGGGACACCTGGACGCCTGTGACGGTCCCTGTGCATTCTACGAATATCGTCATTGAACCATAAACATGATATTCATTCCTTTTGTTCCTTCGATACTACCTTATCCGAGATATGATCGTAAACATCCGATGTCCTGTTTTATCTCGTTACCTACAAGGGTGAATTAACTCGTCTGTGATATTACATCTCCATGACCTAGTCATATGCTACGCAGCTTTATAGACGTAATGTCACCGAGTGGGCCCAGAGTATCTTTCCATCACGCGAATGGACAAATCCCGCTCTTGATCCATATGCCTCAACGTACTCTTTCGAGATACACAAGATACACCTTTATAGTCACCCATTTATGAACTGACGTTTGATGCACTTAGAGTATCCTACGGAGCAGCAATTAATATGATCTCACGATCTGAGGAATAAGCTATCATATTACTTTCCTATTGCAAATGATGAACATTGTGATACGATCCTATTGCAATACTTTGTTGGGTATGTCCATCACCTTATTCTACTAATAAGATGACCTCATTGTCAACCGACGTGACTATCCATGATCGGGAAATCTCGATCAACAGTTGCCCAATGAACTAGTTTATATAGAGGCTTACTAGGGACCCTGGTTTGTCTATGTATCACACGTGTATTAACAATTCCGATTAATACAGTTATAGCACGATACAAAAACATATTATAAACTTAATGAGATAATGCGATAAATACTATATATTTATTTGCCTCTAGGGCATATCTCCTTCACACCAAACGGTCGAGGCCATCTGTCCAGGGAAATCCCTGCCAATTACATTACAGAGGGGATAAAACTGGCTAAAAGCGAGGCGCCCGCTGTGCCCCAAGCCCGAGCCTCGTGTCGGACGCGCTCCACGATGATTGGAGGAGGAACCTCCTTTTTTTTTTGGAAAATACGCAAAATTCTTTCCTTTCAGAGCTCCCACATAACAAGAGTGGTGAGAGAATGCAGTCCTTTTCCCTTTAAGTTTCCCAAGGATGTCATCAAGGTCCAACAGTCCGAGACCGAAGCTGGGCCTACTGATGACTCCCAAGTGCAGGATATCAATTGTAGTAACTTTCGAATAGAAAAGGCTGTCGAACCCACGAGGAGCTGAAGGTATTGGTTAGTAAGAATGATAAATAAAACAATGGAAGATGCAAGTGTTTTGGGGATTTTTGGTTGTATGGTTGCAATAAAAGTAAAAGTGCAGAAAGTAAATAGTAACATTTTAAAGCTCTCAATGAGAGAAAAGACCAATCCTCTATGTGGCAAGAGGACAAGCTCAAGTGATGTGTGTGTTATATTACGAAAACGTTCCCGAGGGCGGCATGGATATAACTAGGCATATAGATTTATTAAACAACACGTTGAATATCTTGTCAAGTTTTAATCTTCTTTGGACGGAGCCATTATTATGTACAGCTAAATAAATAAACTAAACCACTTATGTTGGATCATGTGGACAAATAAATGACTACACAAGAGTTATTAAGACATAAAGTCCCACCATAGCATTACACTCTAAGGTCCCCAATATTAATACCCCATAATAATAACTTCATGACCCGGTCTCAGGTTACTTGTCCTCCCAAGTCTTCCTCATTTTATTATACTATGGTGTTCTCCTATGAGCCCATATAGGCGAAGTGTTGTGCAGTCGACGTTCGCACAACACCATCATAGAATCACATAAAAAGATAAACACTAGACAAAATACCAACACGTGTCATATATAAATCATTGCCAATTCATCCTATGCCCTCAGAAACATACGGGAACTACTCGCAGCATGCAAACATGATCATATTCAATGGCATAAGTGGTACAACACAATCTGAAAATATAACTTCACCTCCAAATAATGACAAGTA
This sequence comes from Poa annua, assembly GCA_026929855.1. NCBI lineage: Eukaryota > Viridiplantae > Streptophyta > Magnoliopsida > Poales > Poaceae > Poa > Poa annua. The sequence goes on along the minus strand of CM049433.1, from coordinate 11,768,918 downwards.
CTCAATCACAAACATGAATAGGAGCACAAAACAAGTATCTAGGGTATAACAACTCTCAAACTACGAGGGGGACGGAGTGGATAACGGAGATGATTATGGAGATGGTGCTGGTGGTGATGGTGATGATGGAGAGGCCTCCTCCCACGCGAAGGAGGAGAGGTGGTGACGGTGACGATGATTTCCCCCTTCTTCGTAGCTCCGGAGCAGCGGGATCTGAACCCCCTCGGAGGGTATCAGGAGTTTCCCCGCCGCGGCCACGGATGGTCTTGGGAAAATTAGGGCGTAGCTTTTCGGGGAAGAGGGAGTGCGTGATAAAAAGCCCCGAGCGAGGAAGTGCCCGAGGCTCCACTTGGTGGGCCTGATACGTCTCAAACGTATCTATAATTTCTTATGTTCCATGCTTATATTATACCAATTGATACATGTTTTATATACACTTTATATGGTTTTTATGCATTTTCAGGGACTAACCTATTAACAAGATGCCACAGTGCCAGTTCCCTGTTTTCTGCTGTTTTTGGTTTCAGAAATGTTGTTAAGGAAATATTCTCGGAATCAGACGAAACAAAAACAGAAACCCTATTTTTCCCGGAAGCATCCAGAAAACCGAAGAGGACACGGAGGGGGGCCACGAGGCAGCCACACCATGTGGCGGCGCGGCAGCCCGCTTGGCCGCGCCACCAACAGGTGTGGGCCGCTCGGGGCTCCACCGACCTTGCCCTTTCGCCTATAAATACACCCCGACGGGAAAACCCTTGGTACCCTAACAGAAATCCACGAAAAGTTCCAGAGCCGCCGCCGTCGTCAACCCTAGTTCGGGAGGGTTCAGAAGCTCTTCACGGCACCCTGCCGGAGAGGGGAATCATCACCGGAGGGCTCTACATCACCATGCCCGCCTCCGGACTGATGCGTGAGTAGTTCATCCTTGGACTACGGGTCCATAGCAGTAGCTAGATGGTTGTCTTATCCTATTGTGCCATCATGTTTAGATCTTGTGAGCTGCCTATCACGATCAAGATCATCTTTATGTAATGCTACATGTTGTGTTTGCTGGGATCCGATGGATATTGAAATTTATGTCATTTGCTTCATAATATATCATGTTATGTGTTGTTTATGATCTTGCATGCTCTCCGTTGCTAGTAGATGCTCTGGCCAAGTAGATGCTTGTGACTCCAAGAGAGAGTATTTATGCTCGATAGTGGGTTCATGTCTCTATTTAATTTGGGGCAGTGACAGAAAGCTCTAAGGTTGTAGATGTACAGTTGCTACTAGGGATAAAACGGTCACTAGTAGAAAAAGGCTTATAGGTTGAGGCCTTTTTGTGGCGCACCAAACATCATGCGCCACAGAAAAGCATTTTTGTGGCGCATCTTTTTGCATGCGCCACAGAATGTCCAATTTCTGTGGCGCACCCCACCTGATGCGCCACAGAAATATGACTTTCTCTGGCGCATGGGTTCGGGTGCGCCACAGAAATATGACTTCTGTGGCGCATCAGGCCACATGCGCCACAGAAATTCGAATTTCTGTGGCGCATCAGGTGGGCTGCGCCACAGAAATTAGACATTCTGTGGCGCATCAGGTGGGGTGCGCCACAGAATTTATGCACTTTTTGTGGCACATGGGGACCCATGCGCCACAGAATTGCTGCAATCAGATCCCACCCCCCCCCCCCCCGGTGGATCGCCTTTTTATGTTTGCGGAAAAAAGAAGAAAATGAAAAAATGTTCAAAAAATTCCATCCTTTAAGAGATGGTTAGGTATTACTGTCTACTTCGTGTAGAATATTTGAAATATGAATTTTGACCTTTTATGCAAAATCACTGTAAAAAAAGTCGAAACGGTTAGGATTTTTCAGATTCTCCAAATTCCAAAAGGAAAAAAAGTTATTTAAAATTGATTGTTTTTCTCAGCAAAATCAAAAAAAGAAAAAAAATTATGTGGCGCACCGGGAGGGGGTGCGCCACAGAATTGTTGGGCGGGAAAAAATTTCGAAACGGAGCAGCTAGCTCCCCCTTATCCTCTCCTCCTTCTCTCATTTCCTTCTCCTCTTCTCCACTTCTCCACTTCTCCACCACCACTCCTCCTTTCCCTCCTCTTCTCCACTTCTCCTCTCCCCTTCTCCACCACCACTCCTCCTCTCCTCTCCTCTACTTCTCCTCTCCCCTTCTCCTTCCTCCTCCTTCTCAACATACTCCGGCGACCTCCTCCTCCTACTACTACTCCGGCGACCACCTCCACCTCCTCCTACTCCGGCGACCACCTCCACCTCCTCCTACTCCGGCGACCACCTCCACCTCCTCCTACTCTGGGACCACCTCCGACGACGACTTCCACCGGCGACCACCGACGACGACGACTTCCTTCGGCGACCACCACCACCTCCTCCTCCTCCTCCTACTCCTACGGCGACCTCCTCCTCCTCCGACCACGGGCTCCGACGAAACTCCGGCGACCTACTTCGGCGACCTCCTACACCCACCTCCGGCGACCTCCTCCACCCACTCCGGCGACGACCTCCTCCTCCTCCAATCACGGGCTCCGACGAAATTCCGGCGAAAAACGGACGGCTCCAGATCCAGATTTGGATCTGGCCGCTTTTTTTTTTAATTCAAAAAAATAATTTATTGGCGCACCTAGGTGGGGTGCGCCACAGAAATATTTCTGTGGCGCATGGTGATGGGTGCGCCACAGAAATTTTGGATTTTTCTGTGGCGCACCGGCGGGGTGCGCCACAGAAATATATTTTAGTGGCGAGAATTCTGTGGCGCACCCCCCATTTCCCTGGGTGCGCCACAGAAAGGCTTTTTGGTGCGCCACTAGTAGCCCTTTTTCCACTAGTGGGTAGTACTTTGTCTAAGGATAATGCTATTACTTACTTTACACACTTTGCTTAATGCAATAATCTGTTGCTTGCTACTTAATACTGAAAGGGGTGCGGACGCTAACCGGAAGGTGGATTATTATTCATAGATGCGGTTGGAACGGTATATGTATATTGTTGTAATGCCCAAATGAATCTCATACTAGACATCATGACATTAGTATATGCATCATTATGCAGCTCTTTATTCTGTCAATTGCCAGCTGTAATTTGTTTACCCGCATGTATGCTATTATTATTTATGGAGAGACACCACTAGTGAACCGTGGACCCCGGTCCTTTTCTTTAAACTGATAATACAACCAACTGCAAACTGCTCACTTTCATTCTCTGCAAACAAACATCATTTTCCACACATACGTTTAATCCTTTGTTACAGCAAGCCGGTGAGATTGACAACCTCACTATTTCGTTGGGGCAAAGTAGTTTGATTGCGTTGTGTGCAGGTTCCCAGTCAACCGTCAGGATCACCCCTTCGACGCAAGCACTTTTCTGGCACCGTTGACACCTTCAGACGTGTTCTTCATCTCCTACTGGTTCGATAACCTTGGTTTCATAACTGAGGGAAACTTGCTACTTTGCTCATCACACCTTCCTCTTGGGGTCTCCCAACTCCTCACACTCGTGAGCATCAAACACTATTCTGGCGCCGTTGCCGGGGAGCTGAAGTACTTCTGTAAGGGGAGTCTCTCACTTCCCAATCTCTTTACTTCGTTTCTGTCTTGCTTAGTTTATTTTTATTTCCTGTTTTGTTTGCTATTAAATATCGAAAACACAAACAAATTAGTTACTTGCATTATATTTACTTTGTATTATCTTGTTTGTTTCTTATTATTAAAAATACAAAAAATAGTTACTTGCTCTAAAATATTTATTTCAGTTTTGCCTTTAATATTGCTAAAATGGGAAGTCCTGAAGTTGAAGTACGTTCGTTTAGGCAACAAGGAGGAGAGAATTTGAAAGATGCTTGGTATAGGATAAATGGTGCTCATCATAGGTGCACAAAAAAATATTCCACCTTAATCCTTCTTAGGAATTTTTATGTTGGTATCACTAGTTGGTATATGTATGTTCTTGACACTCTTACAGGAGGTAACTTTCTGGGTACTCCTGCTTTGGAAGCTTGCAATTTAATTGAAAGTTTGGTAGGATCACCATCACCTACTAAAGATATTAAAACTGAGATCACCCTTGAAGATATTATTAAAAAGTTGGATTCTATGAGGAAAATTTAGCAAATTTCATTGATAATTCTAGCAAGGTTAATGAATCAATAGAGGATATTAATGATAGAATCACTGTTTTAGAGGCTAGCAACACCCATGATACTCACAACAATAGGATTGGTGAGTTAGAGGAAGCTATGGAAACTTTAAGTTCAACTTTTTCCTATCTCAAAACTAAGAAAGAGAAAGCTTTTGTGGAAAAGAGCAGAAATTTATTTGTATTCCTAAGGTACCTAAACCAAAACCCCCTAACGTGTTTAATATTGATAAAACTGTTGGTAAAACATCTTCATGGATACCTAAAGTACGTAATGGAACAAGTCATGTTTTAGAGGGAATTATTGATGTTGATGCTTCTTCTCTTGGAAACACTTGAGTTTTGCTTTCTGTGCCTAACTCAAAGGCGTTAAAGAAAAGCCCTTATGGAAGACAACCCACTTTTTATTTCTGTTATTTTCTTTTATTGTGTCAAGGAACATGCCTACCTCTGTAGAAATTCCTTTGTATCTTTATTTTATTGGATTGTTGTGCCAAGTAAAGTCTCTAGTATAAAATTGATGCTAGATTTGGATTTCTGCGCAGGAACAGTATCTTTAATTCATAACTTTTTACAGAAAATAGAAATGACCTGATATTTTCTGAGCGTAATCCCCAGATATGTACGCAACTTTCATTAGTTTTGAGTTTTCTGATTTGAGCAAGTTTAGTGCCTCGAAAAAATTCGTCTTTACGGACTGTTCTGTTTTTGACAAATTATGCCATTTATTTTGCATTGCTTCTTTTGCTGTTTTTCAGTGGATATTTTTGTTCCATAAAATTCCAGTGCCTGTAGCTAATGTCCAGTACCATCATAATGATTGTCTCCATACAGAATATGAGAATTTTTGATTATGCACTAACCCTCTAATGAAGTTTACTTTGAGTTTGGTGTGGAGGAAGTTTACAAAGATCAAGAGAGAGGATGATATGATGTGATCAAGAAGATGAAAGAGGCTAAGCTTGGGGATGCCCCCATGGGTCACCCAAGCATATTTCAAGAAGACTCAAGCGTCTAAGCTTGGGATGCCCAAGGCATCCCCTTCTTCATCAATAATTTATCAGGTTATCTCTAGTGAAACTATATTTTAATTTCGCCATATCTTATGTGCTTTACTTGGAGCGTCTGTTTATTTTTTATGTTTGCTTTGTTATTTTCTTTCTCTGAATAAAAATGGATCCTAGCATTCTTGTGTGGGAGAGAGACACGCTCCACTTTTTCTTTTGAATAGTCCTATTCTTCACTTATATTTGTTGAGTATTCTTCTATAGCTACTGCAATGCTTTCAGCTCTTGTTTTTCATGCACCTCTTCTTCAGAGCTGTTAGTTCTCATATGTTATACTCTCCTGCTTCATTGTTAAATACTTGGAGAGTTTATGTTTAAATAAGTTGATTGGTGTTTGGTTGGAAACAGAAAATGCTAAATGTGGTAGATGGTATAAAGAAAAGATATACATGCTCTTATGAATTGTTATCTTGCATGTTGTGGTACTTGGTAATTGTTTTGAGCTCTCAAGTAGATCATGTTTAAGCTTTTGCATCATGTAGTTTAAACCCATTAGTGGAGAACTACCGTAGAGCTTGTTGAAATTTGGTTTGCATGTTTGGTATCTCTAAAGGTCTAGATATTTTCTAGTAAAGGTGTTTGAACAACAAGGAAGACAATGTAGAGTTTTATAATGCTTGCAATATGTTTTTATATACGTCTTGTTGTCATAGTTTATACTTGTGTTTGCTTCAAACAACCTTGCTAGCCAAAGCCTTGTACTTAGAGGGAATGCTTCTCGTGCATCCAAAATCCTTGAGCCAAAACCCATGCCATTTGTGTCCACCATACCTACCTACTACATGGTATTTATTATCACTTATTTGTGTCAATGTTTATTAGCTCATGAGGAAGTATGTGGTGTTACAGATATCAACCTTGTCATTTGCCTTTAGACAGACTTTCTCCAACCGGACTAGTGGCATATACACCGCTTATCCATTAATTTTGCAAAAAGAGCTCACAAATGGGGTGCCCAATCCCAATTAATTACAACTTTAACCGCTGCAATCTCTTCACATTTTTGCCCTGATCTAATCAGCCAAGCAATGGTACTAGTTTTTAACTACATGTGTAAACAAAAGAGAATAAGAGGGATGATCTACCTTTCTGGTAGAAATAACGTCCTTCAATGGGAGCCGCTCTTAAGAAAGTCTGGTTGACAAGGGGGTTGAGTGCCCATTACCATTTGTTGACAACGACAAACACCACTCAAAAACTTACTTTTATGCTCTCTATATGATTTCAAAAACCTATAAACCAAGAAGCTCTAGCACATGTTTGTATCCCTGCTTCCCTCTACGAAGAGTCTATCTTTTACTTTATGTGGGTGAACCTATGATAATGCACCGCCCTTCCTAGGACTAATACATACTTGTGATTATACCCCTTGCAAGCATCCGCAAATACAAGAAAGTAATTAAGATAAATCTAACCATAGCTTTAAACTCTGAGATCCTGCCATCCCTCATGCATCGGAATATCAACGGGGGTTTAGGTTTCTGTCACTCCGGCAACCCCACAATTAATATTCGAATACACAATGCATTCCCCTAGACCCATAAAGGTGAAGTGTCATGTAGTTCACATGACACCAATAGAAGAATAGCACCACAACTTAAATATCAAACCATTAAATATTACTCAACATAATTCACTACTAACATCTAGACTTCTCCCATGTCCTCAAGAACTTAACGAACTACTCACAACACATCATATGGAACATGATCAGAGATGATATAATGATGGAGAACAATTTGAACATAAAGCTTAATTCAACGGTTCCACCCAATAGCATCAATAACAAGAGTAATCAACACCGGGAGAGTTTCCCCCTATCAAACACACAAGATTTAGTCCTAGATGTTACAGCGGGAACGGAGTGGAGCGGTGGAGATGACAGTGTCGGCGGTGTAGATGATGGTGATGATGATCCCAATGAAGTGCAGCTCGATGACGGTGACGATGACGACGATTTCCCCCCTCCGGGAAGGGATTTCCCCGGCAGATTTCAGCCTGCCGGAGAGCTTTTCTCTCTCTAGTGTTCTGCGCCTCGTGGAGGCGGCGGATGTCTTCCTGATCGATCCCCCGAGTCTTAGGTTTTCGGGGGGGGGGGGGGGGAGTAAGTACGCGAAAGGGCTCGGCCAGAGGTGGGCCAGGGTGGCCTCACCACCTGGTGGCGCGGCAGCAAGGGGGGTCGCGCCACCACATGGTGTGGGCCTCCTGTGGCCCCCCCTGTGGGTCCCCTTTTGGCTCCGTCCGGCATCTTGCAAAATAGTAACTTCTGTCTGGTTGCTTTTGATTTCTGATCTTCGCAAATATTGTATCTTGACGGTGCTTTTTCCAGCAGAATCCAGACTCCGGTGATCCATTCTCCAATAATCATCAAACATGCAAAATAGATGAAATAACATAAGTATCATCTCTAAATATGAAATATATAAATGAATAACAGTAAATTATGATATAAAATAGTGATGCGAAATGGACGTATCAAGTCCCCCCAAGCTTAGACCTCGCTTGTCCCCAAGCGAAAGCTGAACTCAGTAAACATGACCACAGGTTTATGGAGTCAAATGTAGATAAAAAATATACTGACAAGAAGCATCACATTTATTAATACACAAGTCATCTTAGATAACAACTCCATTCATATAACTCAACTTGTAACAAGTAAAGGTAAATCACAATAAGGTGCATAGAGACAATCTTAGTTGGTGTTGGCAAACTTCATTCTTGGTCAGAGAACAATGATCATATTGAACTTAATCTACAAAACAACCCTCTTAAGTAGTTGCTAACTCCCATGGTCATACTTATTAGATAACAACATTTGTCTAAATAAGGAAGAATAAAAGACATGATTAACAATACAAATGTATAAATGGTTGAATCACAATCAACTCAAATGCTTGCTTAAGATAGAAGGAGATAGGTTTACTGACTCAACATAAAGTAAAAGATAGGCCCTTCGCAGAGGGAAGCAGGGATACAAGAATGTGCTAGAGCTTTTTAGTTTTATAGGTTTTGAAATCATATAGAGAGCATAAAAGTAATTTTTTGAGTAGTGTTTGTCGTTGTCAACGAATGATAATAGAGTTCTTGTCATCTTCCATACTAAGCAAGTTGAGACCGGTTCTGAATTATTTAGTAACAAGCATTTAAAATATGCACTTTATTTATATAACTTGACACTCCTCCCAACCTTTACTTTTCACAAACCATGGCTAACCGAATCCTCGGGTGCCCACCAAATAATCTCAAACCATGGAGGAGTGTCTATTTTTAACTTTCTCAAGCCTTTTGATATTAGAGTGGTCTAACCAGCTCTTTGCAATATTAATGACGAGCAGATGGAGCATGCAAGTCAAGGGTTACTTAATTAGTATGGAAGATAACAAACTCAACTATTATTTCCTCATGAGCTAATAAACATTGACATAAATAAGGGATAGTAGTTTTTAATAAAGGTAGCACACGAAGTATTTACTTGGAGGGGCGCAAAATACCACATAATAGGTAGGTATGGTGGACACAAGTGGCAAGGGTTTTGGCTCAAGGTTTGGATGTATGAGAAGCATCCCCTCTCGATACAGGTCTTTGGCTAGCAAGGTTGGGTAGCAAGCATAAGAATTGAGGGATACAAACAAACATACATGTAGTAAAAAAACAATCATGCAATTCTTACTTGGAAGCACAAACAATTTTAATTTGTGAATACTGAACTTATTAGCTACAAGTGAGAAAGATCATTGAATAATATATCTACATGTAATTCTTTTTTCCCTTTAAGCCTCAAAGTATTGTAGCTACTGACCAATGCTAAGTTTACCAAAACCAAAAATTTTACTATATGTTCCCAAAGTAATACCAATACTAATGACAGGCTCAATCATATATGATAGAAGTTGCAAACTAAAATAAAGTGTGCAGAAAGTAAATGATAAAACTTCTCATTAATATTCCATAACGGCAACTCACACCAAGGGATACATAGATAGATAACCAACTAAAAGAGAGATACTTCCACATTGAAAACCATCATATAAGATAACTTCCCTACTCATGATATGACACTACTAAAAGATAAAGATAAAAGATAATGGTGTGATACCGCGGCACTCCCCCCAAGCTTGGAACAAGCCAAGGGAGATGCCAATACCAATGATGAATTACTCCTTCGGTGGTGATGGAGGCTCCTCGTCATCGGACTTCCAAGGTAGAGGCCCCCCATCATAAAATGACGTCTTGGTCTCAAGTATCCTGAAACTGGCAGCATCACTCATGCATTCAAATCTGGTTTCATACTCACAGTTTTGATTCTAAACATCGTAAAGTTGCGCCTGAAGCTTGCTGGGGGTCTTGTGGAGCGAGAAGATGTCTTCCCAAAGTTTCACGGTCTCCTTCTCATGTTTGTCCACAAGTTCAGCTACTATCCGGTGGACGATATCCACCTCACGTTCCGCCATCTTCTTGTGTTTGAAAACTTCTTGCTCCAAACTCTTCATCCTGTCCTCCATGCTTCCTTCTCCTTGAGGGCCTTGGACGTCGTCTACCTGCACCTACCCACCTTTTATCGTCAACTCCTTCGGGTGCATCCTCAGCTCGTGCATGCATGTACGGGTTGATGACGTTCACGAAGAAACTGTCCTTGGAAGCCTCGGGCGAAGACATGATTGCTCTAGAAGTCTGGCAGAAACATGTCGAAACAAAAATGCAGCGAAAACACGATATACAGGCCTCGGGGCATCTGGGGGATTATATAGCGAAAAGTTTTACAACAAAAGGAAAGGAACGAGAAGAAACCCGAGCGGAGACGGACTCCGAGGTGGCCACACCATATGGTGGCGCGGCCAGCATGGGGCCCGCGCCACCACGTGGTGATGGCGCCTCGGGCACCGTCTCGTGCTCGTTTCCGTCCCTTATTTTTCCATATTCTCTAAAAACAAATATAGTATCTTCCAAAAATCAAAACGCGGACTTTTTCTTACCGAAACCATACCTTTTCGAATTCAGCTTCTGCAGACTCAGAAATTTTCTCTTTAATAAAAGCTTCCAGAGTAATAACTTGAATAATATCAACTTCTTAATTATAAGAATCTCCAGAAATATAATGTTTAAGTCTTTGTCCATTTACCACTTGTGTAGAGTCATCCTTGAGTGAAGCAATTTTTATTGCACCAGAACGAAATACCTCCACAATAACATATGGCCCTTCCCATTTGGAGAGTAATTTTCTTGCAAAGAATCTAAGACGAGAGCTATACAATAGAACTTTCTCACCAACATGAAACTCTTGCTTAAGAATTCTCCTATCATGCCATTTCTTAACTTTTTTCCTTAAAGAGTTTAGCATTTTCATAAGCTTCACTTCTCCATTCATCTAAGGAACTCAAATTAAGTAATATTTTCTCGCCCGCAAGTTTAAAATCTCTATTTAGTTCTCTCACTGCCCAATAAGGTTTGTGTTCTAATTCTAAAGGCAAGTGACAAGCTTTTCCATAAACCATTTTATAAGGAGACATACCCATGGGATTTTTATAAGCAGTTCTATAAGCCCACAAAGCATCATTTAACTTACTAGCCCAATTTTTCCTAGTTCTATTAACAGTCTTTGGCAATATAGATTTAATTTCTCTGTTTGATAATTCTACATGCCCACTAGTTTGAGGATGATAAGCTGAAGCAATTCTATGATTAACACCATATTTAGCAAGAACTTTTCTGAAACCACCATGAATAAAATGAGAACCTCCATCGGTAATAAGATATCTAGGAACACCAAACCTAGGGAAAATAATATTTTGAAGCATTTTTAATGAGCTCTCACCATCAGCACTTTTGGTAGGTATAGCTTCTACCCATTTAGTAACAGAATCAACATCAACAAGTATATGAGTATTACCTTCTGAAGAAGGGAAAGGACACATAAAGTCAAATCCCCAACAATCAAACGGATCAATAACAAGAGAGTAATTCATAGGCATTTCATTACGTCTAGAGATATTACCAACTATTTGACATTCATCACAAGATAAAATAAATCATCTTGCATCTTTAAAGAGAGTAGGCCAATAGAAACCTGATTGTAGAACCTTTTGTGTAGTTCTATCTCCAGCGTGATGTCCTCCATAAGCACTACTATGGCATTTCCTCAATATCTCTTTCTGTTCATATTCCGGAACATATTTTCATATAATACCATCCACTCCTTCTTTATATAAGTGTGGGTCAGCCCAAAAATAATGCCTCAAATCATAAAAGAATTTCCTTCTTTGTTGAGCTGAAAAGGTTGGAGGTAAATACTTCGAAACAATAAAGTTAGCATAATCATCATACCAAGGACTATCTCGTGAACTCACCCTTATTGCAGCCAGTTGTTCATTTGGAAAACTATCATTAACAGGAATAGGATCATAAGCAATGTTTTCCAATCTAGACAAATTATCTGCAAGAGGATTTTCAGCACCTTTCCTATCTACAATGTGCAAATCGAATTCTTGTAAAAGTAATACCCATCTAATAAGCCTAGGCTTTGCATCTTTCTTTTCCATAAGGTATCTAATAGCAGCATGATCAGTATGAATAGTAACTTTAGAATCAACAATATAAGGTCTAAATTTATCACAAGAAAATTCAACAGCTAGAATTTTTTCTTCGGTTGTAGCATAATTCTTTTTAGCAGAATCAACAGTCTTACTAGCATAATGAATAACATTTAATTTTTTATCTATTCTTTGTCCAAGAACAACACCAACAGCAAAATCACTAGCATCACACATAATTTCAAATGGTAAATTCCAATCAGGCGGTTGAACAATAGGAGCACTTATTAAAGATTTCTTTAGAGTTTCAAAAGCTTCCTTACAATCATCATCAAAAACAAATGGTACATCTTTTTGTAAGAGATTAGTAAGAGGCTTTGATACCTTAGCAAAATCTTTAATAAACCTTCTATAGGAACCAGCGTGACCAAGAATACTACGAATACATCTAACATCTCTGGGGCAAGGCATTTTCTCAATTGACTCCACTTTAGCTCTATCAACTTCAATACCTCTTTCAGAAATTTTATGTCCAAGAATAATCCCTTCATTAACCATAAAGTGGCATTTCTCCCAATTAAGAACAAGGTTAGTTCCTTCGCATCTCTGCAAAACTTTATCAAGATTGTGCAAGCAATTATCAAAGGAAGTTCCATAGATAGAGAAATCGTCCATGAACACTTCCACAAGTTCCTCACAAAAACCATGAAAAATAGCAAACATACATCTTTGAAAAGTAGCAGCAACATTACATAAACCAAAAGGCATACGTCTATAAGCATAAGTACCACAAGGACAAGTAAAGGTGGTTTTTTCTTGATCCTGAGCTTTAACAGCAATTTGAGAGAACCCAGAATAACCATCAAGAAAGCAAAAATGAGTTTTCTTAAACAATCTCTCTAGCATTTGATCAATAAAGGGTAAAGGATAATGATCTTTCTTAGAGCTTTAACAGCAATTTGAGAGAACCCAGAATAACCATCAAGAAAGCAAAAATGAGTTTTCTTAAACAATCTCTCTAGCATTTGATCAATAAAGGGTAAAGGATAATGATCTTTCTTAGTAACTTTATTAACCTTTCTGAAATCAATGCACATTCTATAGCCAACTACTACTCTTTGAGGAATAAGCTCATCATTATCATTAGCCACAACAGTAATTCCACCTTTCTTAGGGACACAGTGCACATGACTAACCCATCTACTATCAGCAATAGGATAAATAATGCCAACATCAAGAAGTTTTAATACCTCATTTCTTACCACTTCCTTCATCTTGGGTATTAAACGGCGTCGATGTTCAACAACTGGCTTTGCATCAGGCTCCATATTAATAGAATGTTGACATATAGTAGGAGAAATCCCCTTTAAACCATCAAGAGTATAACCAATAGCTCCACGGTGTTTCTTCAATACTTCCAATAATCTTTTTTCTTCTTTACCCGAAAGGTTAGCACTAATAATAACAGGATATGTTTTCTTATCATCTATATGTGCATATTTAAGAGTATCAGGCAAAGGTTTTGAATCAAAGACAGGTTCCTCCTTAGGTGGAAGTGTTTTACCCAAATCTTCCACCGGTAAATTATGTTTAAGTATAGGTAGATGGAGGAATATTTCATCAAGTTCATTCCTTTCTTCTCTAAAGACTTCACTTTCATGATCTTCCATATATTGCTGCAAAACATTGTAAGGAGCAAGAGCAATAGAGGCAAGTTGTTCAATTTTAAAGTCTTCGTTAGGCATTTCGGTTTCATAAGGAGTTTTAACAAAATTCAAAAAATTAAATTCATACAAATAACCAGCAAACTTAGAAAAGATTTTCACTTTCTTACAATCTATAACAGCACCACAAGTATTTAGAAAAGGTCTACCGAAAATGATAGGACAAGTCTTACTAGCAACGAAACCAAGTACGAGAAAATCAGCAGGATATTTAGTCTTACCACATAAAACTTCAACATCTCTAACAATACCAATTGGTGAGATAGTTTCTCTATTAGCAAGTAGAATAACCACATCAATTTCTTCAAGTTCACAAGGACCAATCTCATGCATAATTTCTTTATAAAGCTCATAAGGAATAGTATTTGAACTTGCACCAATATCACATAAACCATAATAGCAATGATCACCAATTCTAACAGAAAGCACAGGAACACTAGTTTTCCTTGAACTTTTAGGATGAGAGACAACATTAGAAGCATCCTCACAAAATATAATGTACTCATCTTCCACATTTCCAGTAACAAGATCTTTTACTATAGCTACAGAAGGCTCAATATTAATTTGTTCATCGGGTTCTATAGCTTTCTTTGTACTTTTATTAACCACACTAGCCACAATAGAATGTTCTTTCATTTTAACAGGAAAAGGAATTTTTTCAATATAAGGCTCAGGGATAATATGATCAACAATATTAACTTCAATGCTTTTAGCTATAGGAGAAATAGATTTATCTTTATAAGGGTCATGATATTTCTCAAAACCATCCTTAGGCAAACCGAAATAAGGAGCAAAAGTTTTGTAATAATTTGCAACAACTTGAGAGTCAAGACCATAAGCATTACTAATATTTCGAAATGCATCAGTATTTATGAAAGTTTTAATGCATTCAAAGTCAAATTTTATACCTGACTCCCTACCTTTGTCGTTCTCCCATGCTTCAGTATTCTCCTTAATACGATCAAGAAGATCCCATTTAAAATTTTCTTTATTACGCGTGAATGATCCAGAACAGGCAGTATCCAATAATGTTTTATCTTCAAAAGAGAGTCTTGCATAGAAGTTGTCAACAATAATATTACCAGGAAGCTCATGAATGGGGCATTTGAGCATTAGTGACTTCAATCTCCCCCACGCTTGGGAAATATTTTCTCCATCATGAGGCCAGCAATTATATATAGAATTCCGATCTTGGTGAATCTCACTTGGAGGATAGAATTTAGAATAAAAGAGAGGTACAATTTCCTCCCATCCAAGAGAACTCCTGTTCTTCAACAATTTATACCAATGCGCAGCTCTTCCAGTAAGTGATATAGAGAATAATTTCTTCCTTACTTTGTCCATTGTAATACCTGCACACTTGAACAACTCGCATAATTCATGTAAAAATAGCAAATGATCACCAGGATGGACAGTTCCATCCCCTTCATAGCGGTTATCCATAACACGATCAACAATTTTCATAGGTATTTTAAATGACACTATTTCTTCAGGTGGCGCCTCTTCTACTACCTCAGCAGCGGCAGTAGTTCTTCCAAACAGGAAGTCAATCGATGATTTCTCCATAATTAAGTAAATTAGGAGACAGAAATAAAAACAACACTTACAGCTAAAGTTTTCCTTACCAATTCCACTTACCAATAGCGCTTCACTCCCCTGCAACGGCGCCATAAAATAGTCTTGATGACCCACAAGTATAGGGGATGTATCGTAGTACTTTCGATAAATAAGAGTGGCGAACCCAACGAGGAGCAGAAGGTAATGACAAGCAGTTTTGATGAGGATTCCACCGTAAATACTAGCAGACATGTTTTTAGGAATTTTTGATATTACAGATAAATAAAGTGCGAGTAAATAAAGTGCAACAATAATAATTGCAGCGAGTGGCCCAATCCTTTCTAGAGCAAAGGACAAGCCGGTTTGTTTACTTATGATGACCAAACGTTCTTGAGGACACACGGGATTTATGTCTAGTGCTTTCGCTTCATATAGATGATTAATCTTTAGTGTTTCGATAAGTGTTGTGTGGGTGAACCTATGCTAATGCACCGCCCTTCCTAGGACTAATACATACTTGTGATTATACCCCTTGCAAGTATCCGCAAATACAAGAAAGTAATTAAGATAAATCTAACCACAACCTTAAACTCTGAGATCCTACCATCCCTCATGCATCGAGATACCAACGGGGGTTTAGGATTCTGTCACTCCGGCAACCCCACAATTAATATTCGAATACACAATGCATCCCCCTAGGCCCATAAAGGTGAAGTGTCATGTAGTCGACGTTCACATGACACCACTAGAAGAATAGCACCACAACTTAAATTATCAAACCATTAAATATTACTCAACAAAGTTCACTTCTAATATCTAGAGTTCTCCCATGTCCTCAAGAACTTAACGAACTACTCACAACACATCATATGAAACATGATCAGAGATGATATAATGATGGGTAACAATCTGAACATAAGCCTTAATTCAATGGTTCCACCCAATAGCATCAATAACAAGAGTAATCAACACCGGTAGAGTTTCCCCTATCAAACACACAAGATTTAGCCCTAGATGTTACAGCGGGAACGGAGTGGAGCGGCGAAGATGACGGTGTCGGCGGTGGAAATGATGGTGATGATGATCCCAATGAAGTGCAGCTCGATGACGGTGACGATGGCGACGATTCCCCCCCCCCTCCGGGAAGGGATTTCCCCAGCAGATTTCAGCCTGTCGGAGAGCTTTTCTCTCTCTGTTGTTCTCCGCCTCGTGGAGGCGGCGGATGTCTTTCTGGTCGATCCCCCGAGTCTTAGGTTTTCGGGGGGAGTAAGTACGCGAAAGGGATCGGCCAGAGGTGGCCAGGGTGGCCTCACCACCCAGTGGCGCCGCAGCAAGGGGGCCGCTGAAAGAGCAAACGGAGTCGGCTAGAGGGGGGGGGGGGTGAATAGGCGACTAACAAATTTTATTTTTTTCCCTTTTAATTGAGGCTTTGCAAGATATAAGAAGGTGAACTAGATGTGCAACTAGGTTATGACATCCTAAGTGATACAAGCACAAGCATGCAATAGACAAATATAGCAACGGAAGCAAGTAAGTAAAGGATAACCGCAAGGTGGACACGAGGGTTTGTTTTCCGTAGTTCCTTCCCAAGGCAAGTACGTCTACGTTGGAGAGGTGTGGAGCCACCTAGGCACTCCAATAGCACGGATGTGCTTCACCTTAATCTCCGAGAGCCGTTCCCGCACCGGGAAAAGCTCGTTCCACTATGAGGTCGACTTCTTAGGCGTTGACCAAGCCTTTACAACAAGTGTGAGGCTCTCCACAATGGTATTGGAGACTCTCACCAACGTCCCGGAGCTCCTTACACCAAGATGAAGCTCCAAGACCCAACAAGCCTCTTAGGGTTACAAGCAACCCAAGAGGAAACACGAATCGGTGGGGAAACGTGGATGGATTTGAAATTCCTTCGGTGGAGTCGTAGATCTAGGCCTCCTCCGACACTCCTCAAAAGATCAAGTCGATTGGATGAAAGGAGTGGGAGATCTAGTAGGATGTAGCTTCTGGCATCAATGGGGCATTTAATTTCATGTAGCTCAAAGTGTCCAAAGGTAGGAGAAGGGAATAAATACCCCCCTCCTCCTTCTGCCCGTTGGGGACAGAATTCCCCACTCCAGCGGTACTACCGCTGGGTTTGGCGGTAGTACCGCTCGCTCCTTCGTCGAAAGAAATGGACCAGTCAACGGACTGGTCACGACCTTCGCGATCCCACGCTCGCGGTACCGCCCGGTACCGCTCCTGGTGTGATACCCCGAATTAATTTTGATGCTAGCCGGTTATTCTTATTCAACTTCTTAAAAGAATAAATAATTTGGACCGTGATGTCATTTAAAGATGATTTTGAATTAGAGATATAGAGGACAAAAATATATAAAAGAAACAAAGATAGTATGTGGTAGCACTTGATCTCTTGACCTTCTATTTGGTAACCTGTAGCAGCGACCAGTTCGCTGTGTGCAGTTTTATGTTTTATTGAAACGCTTGCTGACTTTATTTGGTACCTCATCGTGAGGAAGGTGAAAGCTATGGGCTTGGCCCAAAGCCCTATCAGACTTGATGCTTGTGCCTTACCTGCCTCTTCTTAATAGCATCTAGGGCTGCGGCGCTGCGCCGTCTCGTTTTCATCTCCTCCTATCTCAACCTCGCTAGTTACCGGGATCAAGGGAGCTGCCATGCTGCTAGAGTTTAGATCGCCGCCGCCCACGACATCACTTACAGCTGCAAGGCCTCTGGACTTCCTGCTACCGGATCAGGTCCTTGTCGCCGTTGTCTATGGGCCGCAGCAGTGTGTTAATTCGTTTCCTTGATTTGTTTCCTTGTTCCATCTTCAACGTTATTTGGTATTTTGTCGGTTGGGTTATCTTTAGGGCTAAAACTAGGTTAATCTGTTGTTGTTAGAATTCCCTGTTCTTGTCCTCAATCGATGGTTAGAGAAACAAGATGTTTACCAGCATCAACGTTTGACATGAGACCTAATAATTCTGCAGTTTGCTATCTCCCTCTTAGCCTGAACTTGTGATGTTCTGAACTGTATTAGAAGGTTCAGGTAGAGAAAATACTCTAGTTGATGAAAAATACTTAAATCCTGGGTAGATCTGTCCTTATTTTCGAGATACAATCTGAATGAAACTTGTATACCATGTTTTAGGCTTTCTATAGAGTATTCATTTATGTAATTTGGTTGAATGGTTTGCTCCCAGCGACCAGATTAGTTTACTGTCAAGAACTGAATCTTTTCACCACGTAGTGATCTTCTTTGCAATATTAAGCCTTTCTAACATTCAATTTAAATAAAGAGTTAAATATGAAAATTACCGAGAATGTTTCTGTGATGTTAAAACTCATAGTACTTCGTGTAGAACATTAATTCTTATGAAATAGTTAAGCGATCTGCTCTATGGTGGACATAATGGCAATAATAATGAGATGAGATGTCAATATCAAGATTTTGTCAATAGACGAATGTGTGATTTGTGGGTGCTGAAATTTAAATTGGTTGAGATTTGGTTATAACATTTGTGGTCACCGTTGTTGAGAAGGCTAAACATGACACTTAAGGGTCCTCGCATGTAGGAACGTTGTAAATTTGAAATGTCTTTGTTATGAAGTCATGCTTTTTATTGAGTGTTATATATGTTTGAATAACAGGTGTTGGTACTTCCAGTTTGGAACCCTACAGTATAGTTGGTACCCCACGTTTGAGGCAAGTCCATAAGGGGATAATACTTTGCATGATTCCCCTCACTCAACTTTTATTTTCTAACACTTGTTATTTATTTGAGTGGCTGGATATTATTTTTATGTGATGAGATGAAGTGGCTATGGCAAAGGATATAGTGCGATTGCATCATGCATCGCATCTTAAAGACACTGCATAGTGAGGTCCCCGCATTGTGGGCAAAGGTCCCCATATTATGGGATATCTCCACAAGTTGGAGTGAGTGGATGCCGACGGGCATCCACTCAAGCGATACCGGTATACGCAAAGAAAGTGAAAGTAAAGATCATGAAGGCATATAGTAGCATCATTGCGCTATGACAAATGTTAAAGGATAATCGTTGGTGTTGTGTTTTTATGCATTGCTTACTATTTCTTTATGTACTTGTTGAGTACTTTGTACTCACCCTTGTGGCTTCTATGTTTTTTAGGTACTTATGAGGACGACATGCATGGGACCGAGTAGCACCTCTACATTTTTGCACGCACCACTTTCACACATTGCAATACTCCATACATAGATTAGTTTAACCACACTGAAGTTTGATCTTGATTATTCTTTAGTGTAAGGTTTGACTTGTTTTGTGGCTCCCGAGTGGGTCGATTCAAGACATCTTGGATATGAAATTCCACTTGGTCATTTTGGAACCGTTAAGTTGTGTGTATTGATAAATGTTTTGGTGTATCATTATATTTTTGTCGTGGATGACTCTATAAACAAAGGAGACTCTGCTGAAATTTATAGAAATTGGTTTGGTCTTGTGTAGTGTTTAGTGTTCGTGTAGCACTGCCAGATAGGGTGGATATCTGGGGTGTTACACCTGGTACCGCGGCAGGTACCGCAACCTCTCCTCCGAACGCCGCTGGGGCGGTACCCCCAGCGGTAACGCGCGCGGCAGCGCCTTCTGCCAGGGCAGCTCCTTCTGCCAGGGCAGCTCCTCCAGCGTCGATCCCACGCCAGCGGTAGTGGTAGGTACCGCTTGCGGTACCGCTCCAGGTACCGCAACATGCCTCCGAACGCCGAATCAGCGGCACCGCGGGCGGTACCGAGCGCGGCATCAGGGCTGGGGCGGTAGTACCGCTTAACCCAGCGGTACTACCGCTGCCAGGAACTTTCTTGCCAAATGAATATTCAGAGCATGCGATTTCATCAGAGCAAGTCTCTCAGCCTGTAGCAAACTCAATATAGCAGTTAGATGCAAACTTTATATTGTCATTATCATCAAAATATGATTAAGAGCAACAATGCTCTTTCAATCTCCCCCTTTTTGATGATTGATGACAATATAAAGATTTGCGCAACAATGGTTTCGAAAATTTAGACGGAGCTCCCCCTAGATATGTGCACTACTTTAGAAGTAGTCTTTGAGAAACAAAAATGCACATCCACTACGATCAACACCCCCCCCCCCCCCCCCTAGATTTTTGAAACCATACAAGATAATAATAATAATATAGCAAAGAACCTCACAAATGTTAACTCACAACAATAGTTTACATGACATTGGTAGTTCAAGGAAAGTTTAGACATGTCTTACACCATGCATAATAGGCTAGGAGGGCGATAAATAAAGACAAGTTCACAAGCTTAGAAGAATCAAAGCAAAAGCAAAGAGCTTGTGACTAAACCCATGCACAAGCTTAAAAGAATCAAAGCAAAAGCAAAGAGCTTGTGACTAAACCCATGCAAATCCCCGGAAATCTAATAGATATCTCTCCCCCTTTGGCATCAAGACACCAAAAAGGGGAGAAGTCGATGCTAGCGTTCCAACCCTTAGTCCGAGAAGCCCATGAGAGAGAAGCTTGAACCCTTGGGATACCAAAGACCGTAGTTTGGGGTATGAAGTAAATATCGAAAGATGCGCTTAACCGCCATCATATGGCTATCCTTAGGAGCCGCTTGATACCTTGCACACTTACCCACACTAAACATGATATCCGGTCTAGATGCACAAAGATAAAGAAGTGAACCGATCATAGAGCGATAGAGAGTTTGATCGACATTTTTACCCTCGGTGTCGGTGTAGAGATCAACCGTAGTGGACATAGGAGTCTTTTGAGGCTTGGTATCCGCCAACTTGAATCTCTTGAGCATGTCTTGGGTATATTTAGCTTGGTTGATGAAAGTTCCTTCTCCATATTGTTTTACTTGAAAGCCAAGAAAGAATTCCAATTCCCCCATCATAGACATCACGAACTTGCTAGTCATAAGCTTAGAAAACTCATCGTTAAATGCATCATTAGTAGAACCAAAGATGATATCATCCACATAAAGTTGACAAATGAACAAGTTACCATCTACCTTTTTAGTAAAGAGAGTGGGGTCAATTAGCCCAACTTGGAATCCACGGTCTACAAGAAACTCACGAAGATGCTCGTACCAAGCACGAGGGGCTTGTTTGAGCCCATAAAGGGCTTTGTCGAGTTTGTAGACGTGTGATACGTCTCCAACGTATCTATAATTTCTTATGTTCCATGCTATATTATACCAAGTTATCACATGTTTTATATGCATTTTATATAGTTTTATGCATTTTCTGGGACTAACCTATTAACAAGATGCCACAGTGCCAGTTCCCTGTTTTCTGCTGTTTTTGGTTTCAGAAAAGTACTTAAGGAAATATTCTCGGAATTGGACGATTTCTTTTCTGAAGTCAGTTTTTCATCGGGAACGTTCCAGAAAGCCGAACACGAGACGAAGTGGACCACCGAGGCGGCGCCACCACGTGCTCGCGCGGCAGCACCCCTGGCCGCGCGAGGACCAGGTGTGGGCCCCTCGGGGCGCCACCGACTTCGCCCTTTCGCCTACAAATACCCCCCAGACTAAAAACCCTAACACGGTGTTCATATTTTCCTCCACGGGTCCCGAGCCGCCGCCGTCGTCAACACCAATTCGGGAGAGATCAGAACTTCTCCCCGGCACCCTGCCGGGAGGGGGAATCGTCACCGGAGGCCTCTACGTCGCCATGACCGCCTCCGGACTGATGCGTGAGTAGTCTACCCTTGGACTACGGGTCCATAACAGTAGCTAGATGGTTGTCTTCTCCTCGTGTGCTATCATGTTTAGATCCTGTGAGCTGCCTATCATGATCAAGATCACCGTTATGTAATACTTCATGTTGTGTTTGCTGGGATCCGATGAATATTGAGTACTAAAGTTATTGATTCATAATATATCATGTGTGTGCTATTTAATGATCTTGCATGCTCTCCGTTACTTGTGTATGCTCTGGCCAAGTAGATGCTTGTGACTCCAAGAGGGGGTATTTATGCTCGATAGTAGGTTCATGTCTCTATTAAATCTGGGGTGGTGACAGCTAGCTCTAAGGTTGTAGATGTACTGTTGCTACTAGGGATAAAACAGTAGTACTTTGTCTAAGGATGATGTTACTTACTTACTTTACACACAGTGCTTAAGGCGATAATCTGTTGCATGCAACTTAATACTGAAAGGGGTGCGGACGCTAACCGGAAGGTGGATTATTAGTTATAGATGCGGTTGGAACGGTCTATGTATATTGTTGTAATGCCCGAATGAATCTCACACTAGACATCATAACATGCATTGGTATATGCATTGGTTTGCTCATCATTATTCTATCAATTGCCCAGCTGTAATTTGTTTACCCGCATGAATGTTATTATTATTTATGGAGAGACACCACTAGTGAACTGTGGACCCCGGTCCTTCTCTTTAATCTGATAAACCACAAACTGCAAACCTGTTACTTTCTGCAAACAAACATCTTTCTTCCACACATACGTTTAATCCTTTGTTACAGCAAGCCGGTGAGATTGACAACCTCACCATTAAGTTGGGGCAAAGTATCTTGATTGTGTTGTGTGCAGGTTCCACGTCACCTACGTCCCAGGAAGCATTTTCTGGCGCCTCTACGTCGCAGATTTTTCTGGCGCCGTTGACACCTCGGGGGAATTCATTATTTCCTACTGGTTCGATAACCTTGGTTTCACAACTGAGGGAAACTTGCTGCTGCACTACTTCATACCTTCCTCTTGGGGTCTCCCAACAACACACCCACCGTGTGCATCAACGTGGTCCGGGTAGTCGGGATCCTCAAACCCCGAGGGTTGCTTAACATAAACTAGTTCATTTAGTGGACCATTCAAGAAGGAACTTTTAACATCCATTTGTTGAAGTTTAAAGTTAGCGGTACTACCGCTTAACCCAGCGGTACTACCGTCCGCAGGTTTTTCGGCAGCCCAAGGGAAGGGTTGCTTCCCTATCAACGTGCTTTCGCACGATGATAGAAAGGCAACCCAAAATGAGATGGCAACACCTGCCCCTAGGTGGCATCGCGTTGTGAGCGTCCTTGCGGACAATCACAATGCCATGTCCCCGGTGCCGACTTTCTAAGCGCCAAGAACATGAAATCAAAATGCATTTTTTAGAAAGAAGTGGCTTTTTGAGAGAGAATGCTTGGGATAGATCTCAAACTGGTATGGATGGTCAAACACTCATCTTTGTAAGAATCAAACACGAAAGGCCAAGGATGAATGTTTTTACACAAAAGAAAGCAACAAGGGTCTAAACACCCAAATAACACCAAATAAGCTCCAAGTCCTCAAAGTGAGGAGGGCGGTGGCCGAGGCCACCATGTATGAGCAAATATCAACTCGGAACCGCGAAGATATATCTTGGGTCCAAAGTCAAAACTCATCATTTAAGCACAAGTTGTCATATCAATGACCATGTGAAGCACGAATTGTCAATGTTTGCATAAATAGGGTTAGGTTAGACTCATGAATTGGGTTACGCTCCCCCTATGTCCATGCATGCATCTAAACTAGTTAGCAAGTCTACTATGGGTAGTTGTGCAAGGTGATCAAGCAAATTACTCGCATCAATGACATTTAGTTCATTCCTCAACTCGCGAAATCTTGGTTCATCAAGGGCCTTGGTGAAGATATCGGCGAGTTGATCCTTGGTGCCAACATAAGAGAGGTCTATATCGCCTTTCTCCACATGCTCTCTTATGAAGTGATGCCGTATCTCAATATGCTTCGTCTTGGAATGTTGAACGGGGTTGTAGGCGATCTTGATGGCACTCTTGAAGGGGATCGCAGGCAGAAAACAAAAAAATTCCTAACAACGATAACCTTAATCTAGCCAGGATCTATACTATCCAGATATAGTAATGTGAAGGAGATCGGTATACATACCCTTGTAGACCGAAAAGCGGGGATTACGCTCCCGCACAAGCGTTGTCGATGAAGCCGACGAAGACGACCTCGAGGTCGTGTAGAGGAAGTAGACCTCCGAGCACCACTAGTGTGGCACCTCGCAGGGATTTACACACGTACGGTGAAGCCGACTACCTCCGTGCTCCGATCCAGGGACGCAGCAGCAGAAGATTTGGACCGGAAGACCAGCAGCACGGCGGTGCACGTATGGTGGAGAGAACTTCACCTTGGCGCAACTCCAATGGAGGAATCACGTGATCAAGGAGAAGAAGAGAGAGAGAGATTGGGGTGTTTAAAGGCCAGGGGGTGCACCTCTTTATATAGGAGAAAAGGGGCTGCCAGCCTTGCTGGCCGGGCGGGGTGGGACTAAACCCCACACCAGCCCGCCCCCCTCCTTGATGCGCCGGCCCTAGGTGGGCCCCATGTGGCCCACCTAGGCCGGCCGGCTCCCCTTGCTCACCTGGGGGAAACTTCCCCCCCTCATGGGCCTTCTTTCCACCGGAAGGCCCATTTAAGGTATGCAGCCTTTAAAAATTCGAAATTAATTAAATAAAAATATATTTAACTATTAATTACATTAATTAATATTAAATACATATTATCTAATTTATTCCGGCTCCGAAAACTATTTCGTCGCTGTCCGATCTCCATCGGATCTTTCCCGGGACACTCCCGGTGTTCTCTCTTCTAATTTTTCTTCCGGTAAACTTGTCGACTCCCCTTAAGTGTGTTACCCTAGCGGTTCGAGATCTCTCCAGACATGATCGAGACGCGCTCTCCGATCAATGACTAATTCGTGGACCTTAGATACCCAGAATTAATCCCTGCGAGATAACAAATAACTTTGTCGTTCGAACCTAGACGTCGAGTCTTAAACCTTTTGTCATGGCGATACTTAGCGTGTCCGAGACTCGTTCATAGATATCACGATACCTAGCTTGATCTCGTTACCGACAACGCTATCTTCTACTCATCGATGATATTATGTCCTGGTGACCTAGTCACACGCTTGCAAGCTTATTTGACATAATCTCACCGAGTGGGCCCTAGAGTATCTATCCTGCTATGCGGACTGGCAAATCCCGCTCTTGATCCCTCGTCTCAACATACTCCTTTCCGATACCCGAGAGGGACACCTTTATTGTCACACTATTAAGATATGACATTTGATGCAATCAAAGTATCTTTCAGGAATAGCAATAAGAGTTGATCTCGCGGTCAAAGGCGTAATGACTACGTCCTACAAATATTGGGTATGTCCATCACGTCATTCTCCCAATGACATGACTCCATTGTCAACTGACATCAATGTCACATGATCGGGAAACCTCGATCATCAATTGCCCAATGAACTAGTTAGATAGAGGCTACTAGGGACCTGGTTGTTCATCTACCACACGTGTATTAATGTTTCCGCTTAATACAGTTATAGCATGGTATAAAACATATAATGAACAATTGAGATATGACGAATAAACTATCTTTATTAAGTGCCTCTAGGGCATATCTCCTTCAGTCTCCCACTTGCACTAGAGTAACACTTAATCTAGTTTACAACTTGGTAAAAGCTCAACACCCATAGCAACTTGGTGCATGCTGTCAGAGAGTGATTCCCACGGAACAGGGATAGTCACACTCTGAAGAGAAGTTCGAGAAGGGGGATGGAACACGTTGGTCTACAACCCTCAACCGGCGCGGCGACGCTGCTCGTCGAGCCTGAGGAGGGACATTACGACAGAGATGAACACCAGCCCGTACCCAGGTTCACGGCCCTTAGGAGGAGGTAAAACCGCTACTCCTGCTTGTCTGTATTGCGTTGCAGAGGGTACAGTACAATGAGCTTGCCGAGGGCTCTCTTGCGGCAGTGCAGAGCTCAAGGAGGGAAGCTGAGGTCTTCTTCCTCCTTGAGTTCGCTAGGCTAGGTTAAGCTACGGTGTGATTAGTCAATCCCCCTCTACGGAGGTGCTGCCTCTGCTTAAATAGGCGCCCCGGGCTTCTTCTTCCCGCATGGCGACGAAACGGAGGAGCGGGGTGCACCGCGGCCGGGCTGTCCATGGACCCGGTCCACCGCCGCAAAGCATGCCCTTGTGGCAGGCAGACCACCGTCCTCGCAGGACGGCCAGCTGGTGCCGCAGAGATCGTGGGGGCGCCCACGGTGACGTCGTCGTTGGAGCGTAGCGCCGGCCATCTGCTTTATCACCAAAGGGGAAAGCTTCGTAGTCCGGCGCAGGGGACACAGCTTTGTTGACTCCTTTAATCACCGGAATGGCAACTGCGGCGCCGTCGTCATCGCGCTCAGACGCGCGCGTCACTCTGCGGCGCGGAAGAGGCCATGTGCGCTCTGCGGCGATTGCTTCGTAGCGAAGTATCTCCACAGGGCCTGGCGGCCTTGCGGAGGGATTTGCGTTGACCCCTCTCCAGGGGAGAGGGCCCTGCAGAGGGGCAGCCTCGGGAGGGGCCTCTTCAGGCCTTCGCTGCCCCCTTCAGCCCTCTCGAGGGCTTTTCCTCTCGAGGGTCCCTCCAAGCGTTTTGCTTGGTCCTTAGTCGTTTCGTAGATCTCGTCGCGTGCGAGGGCTGTGGAGAGTGGGCTCTGCACACCCTGGATTCCACTGGGCCGACAGTAGCCCCCGGGCCCATGATGGGCACGGCGAAGCCCGTCAGGCGTAGTCGAAGCGTCGTGGGCCCAAAGTGTCCGGCCGGCCCGAGACACGCGTCGATCTGTGCTGACTTTGCGGCGACTCGGTTTCTCCGGCAGAACGTGCGTCGTGGGGGGTCCCACCACGTCCGTCTAGGTAACTGCTCTGATGGGGCATAAAGCCTGCGCGCCGGTCCTAGCAGCAGTTACTACTCACTTCCGCGCTCTGCCTTCTGCTCTCGCTCTTCCAACTTTCCTTCTCCGGCGAACTCTTTCCTTCTCCTCGTCCTTCCGCGTCCTTCTCCTTTTCGGGCGATGGGACGATCCAAAGGCAAGGCGGCGATGACGACGCTCCCCCCGGACGCACAGGGGGAGGAAGCGCTCGGCCCCGCCCTGGTCGGGGAGCGCGTCAATGCGGTGGCGCTGGACAAGATTCGGCACCTGGTCGCCGGGAAGACCAACGAGCATGGCGCCAGCGCCATCCAGGCCGCGAAGCTCGGCCACTTTCCGGTGGGGTTTTTCCCCATCTTCCTTCACACCCTTTTCGCCGGATTGGTGCCTCCGTACTCGCCCTTCCTGGAGGCGGTTCTGGAGTTCTACCATATCGACCTTCTTCATCTACACCCCAACGCCATCCTCGTCCTCTCCATCTTCGCCTACTTGTGCGAGGCCTACTTGGGGGTGCAGCCTTCGGTGGCCCTCTTCAGGAGCTTCTACGCGCTCCGGAATTCCGAAAAGTCCGAGCGGACGGGATGCGTGTCGTTCCGCATCGTGGACGGCATGGGGGACGTCTACATCTGACGAGGTGTTAACTCGGCAAATCCCTGGGTTGTGCACCCCGGGTTGATTGATGGGGGGAGAGAGAAGTGTTGGTGATCACGACGGCTGACAAGCAAGGATTTACCCAGGTTCAGGCTCCCGGAGGATAACACCCTACTTCCTGCTTGTCTGATTATTGATGCGAGTAGCGATTACAATGGTGAGATTGCGATCTCGCTAGGGTTTATGGTGGCGGCTATGAGCGTGAGCGTCCGCGTGTCCTCTAGGACGGGCAACCCTCCTGGCTTTATAGGTAGCCAGGTCTCGGGTGGTCGGTTACAGATATGGAAGGTTATGAAACCTAACCGAGTTGGATCAGGATACGTGGTACCCCGAGTGGGCCTTCTGTGGGCTTCTCCATGCTTGGCGCGGCCCAGGTGGCCTCATTGTGGGCTAGTCGAAAGGTAGCCCCACGTCAGTAGCCCCCGAGTGCTTGGTCGAAGCGCAGCGTCGGGCAAAGGACTTCCTCCTCCTGGACGCGCCATTGGATTGCTTGATCTTGAGCTTGTACTCGTTTCCTTCAGTCGAAGAGGACAGTCCCGATGGGAGTAATACGTTCAGTCGAATTTCCTTTGTCTTGTTCTTCATGTGAAGCTTGTTTTCTATTCGGCCTGTTGGCTTACATGTAAATTTGATTCGGCTGCTGGAGCTTACTCGACTCTTTTTGTCACCCGAATAGATGTTTCGGGTTCTTTAACCAGCGCACTGTTTTAAGTTGTTTCAGCTTAGAAGCTTACCACTCGAATCTTGCGCTCGAGTTAACGCGCTGTTTTCTCTTGCTTGGAGCCGTTGGCTTGACGACGTCGCTGCTGACGTTTCCTTGCACGCCTCTGCGCCCGATGGGACGTGACATGGCGGGGCCCGCTGGCAGCGCTGACCGCGGTCAGTAGTTGTCATGTCTCCGAGCTGGGCGCGAAATTTTCGCGCACGATGATGACGCCTCGATTCTTGTGCGTAGTGGAGGAGGTGGGCGGCGACGGTTGGCCTCTTTGCTTGACACGTGGACGGCGGGATGTGGATGCTCTGAACCGCTGCGCGACGGAAAGGCTGAGATTGATTTTGCTGGGGCATAAGTACTGCGCCGCAGCGCGAGGGCGTCGTCTTCTCCATTCGTCCGCGCCCCCTTTCCTTTGCCTTCTGCCATTCTCACCCTCACCAGAGCTCCGTGCTATTTGTCCGCGCACCTTGCGCTGCCCTGCGAAGCCATGGGCAAGCCGAAGACTGCCGCTGGTTCCTCCGCCGCCGTCGACGAAGCCGGGCTGATGAAGAAGCCCGACGGCGACTGGCAGAGGTCGTCTGTGAAGAAGGCGGAGGTCGAACTCCTCCGTGCTCAAGGTCTGCTTCCTCCCGCGGATCAAGTCCAGGTACGCGCTCCTGGCAAAGAAGTTTATCCCACACCCCGTGATGGGGAACGCGTATGCTTCGTGGATTTCCTTCCGCGGGGCTTCGGGTTCCCCTTGCACGATTTTGTGCGTGGTCTCTTGTATGCCTATGGGGTTCAGATCCATGATCTGACCCCCAATGGCGTCTTGAGCATCGCGGGCTTTATTGTCCTTTGCGAGTGCTTTCTGGGTGTCGCGCCCCATTGGGCGCTGTGGAAGTCACTCTTCCTCGTTCGCAAGAACGTCGGGAAGAGCGGGTTACCATTCCCCGTGGGCGGCTTCGGAATCCAAGTGCGCGGTGACACCGCGTACTTCCAGATGAAGAAGTCGGACTCCGTCCAGGGGTGGCGCAAGAAGTGGTTCTACGTTCAGTCGAGCCAGGATGGCCTGGCGGCGTTCGACAGCGGGCGCGAACTGCGGAAAACTCGTGCCTGGTCGCACCCGCTGACTGCGGAGGAGAAGGAAGCCGCACGGCCACTGCTGGGCTTGCTGCGGGACCTCACAAAGACCCTTGGGCGCGAGGCGGTGGCGTCTTCTTGATGGCCGCCTTCTTCCGTCTTCGGGTGCAGCCGCTTGCCGTTCGGCCCCACCCGATGTGGGCCGTCGAGGGGGTCAGCGCCGAGCCACTTGATGACGAGGAGGTGGAAGCCAAGGTGAGGTCCATCACCAACCTCCGAGCCGCGGATACTTGCAACGTCAATTGCCCGGTTGCCGCATATGGGGCGACGAACCCCGTTCCTGAGGTAATGTTCCTTTTTGTTCTCTTTGTTTCTTCTTGTCTTGAAGTCCTGCTTCTCAATTCGACTTGCGTCTACTTGCTTCAGGGTCGATCTCTGCTAGTCAGCCTTCCTCCTCTCCCTGAAAATGGATCCGACGACGAGTCGAGGGTTGTGGAGGAGGATGACGACGACGACGAGCTGCCGTCCGCTGTCTCTCCCGACGACGAAGTGGAGGATGACGATGACGAGGTAGAACCCGCCCGGAAGAGGCAGAAGCACAGGAGTGGCGGTGAATCTGCGACTGCTTCGTCGCCCGCTAGCGGTGCAGATGCTGATCCAGAGGAGGTCGTCGCGACGTCGTCGGGTGCGCGGTCTCTTGGCGGCTGGAGTGAGCCGCTGGCTGCCCCCCCTGTCAGCTCCGCGCCGCCACGCGCGTTCGCGCGGCTGCCGTCTGTCTCCTTGGGGAGTGATGATGACCTCGAGACCACCAGGTGAGTACCTTGTTGACTCCGAGTTGTCTTCTGTAGTTCCAGTCCTTTAGTTGGTCATTGTTCTGTTTTGCTTCAGCCGTCATTCTAGCGATGTCCACTCGCCTCACCGTGAGGTGGAGCATACGTCCGCCCCTTCGACCGAGCTGGTGACCAGGGTAGCAGTTGAGGAACGCACGCAACCTGCCGTCATCGCGTCTTCGAGTCGCGCTCCTCCGCCGCCTTCCGTAGATGTCGACCTTCTGGACCACGTAAGTCCTTTGTACTTGTACTTGTAGTCTTGAATTGTCATCGGGTGCGCGATCAGCGCTCCCGATGGGAGTAGCCCCCGAAGGTGTGGGTGACTATTAGAGTCGCCCGCAACTTTATTAAGATCCTGTTTTTGTTTCAGCCGTACTACCGCCAGCAGCTAGAGGCGGCCGCGGCTTATGTTCAACTGGAGAAGGAGAGGGGCCAGCTGCGTGCTTCTCTGGACCAGGCTACCGAGCGGGTTGCTGAGCTAGAGCTGAAGCTCCAGGCTCAGGCTGAGCTTGAAAAAGCTCTGCTCGAGTTCCGGGAGCGTGAGCGGGTGCGGGTTGACCAAGAGAAGACTCAAGTCGACCGCCTCCTTTCACTCGCCAGTGCTCTTGGGGGTAAGTTTCGGCTTGATGCCTACTGTGTTTTGCTTTTGCCTTTGTCTGATGCTTGACTTGCGCAGAGACGTGCGGTGGAGCTCCTAAGGAGGGCTCGTCGAGTGACACCATCGACTTGGCGACAGCTGTCGGCTTCATTGACCGTGTCTGCGCGTATGCGTCTGATGCGCTGAAGAAGTCAACAGATGCGCTGAAGAAGTCGACGGGAGCTCTTACGACGGTGCATCGCAACATCTTCCCAAGCGACCCGCCGCCGACTGCCGTGGATGCCCTTGCTGCTCCGTTTGAAGATGGCGCGACCACCCTCGCCGACTTTACTCGGACGCAGACGGTACGCGGCTCAGAGCTCACCTTCCAGCTCCTTCTAGGTCACCAAATTCAGGGCGACTTCGAGAGGGTCGTCGATGGCTTCCCTCGGAGGCCTGATGGCCGGACCGCGTCCCTAGGCGGGGTGAAAGCGCGGGCTGCACAGCTAGCTGCGAAGCTTGTGGCCACCTTTGAGAGGGCGCTGGCCAAGGCAACTGAGGCGGCTGCTGCTCGGAAGAGTCGCTCGCAGTCGGAGTCTGTTGCCCAGGAGTAGTTGTAGGGGCTTAGCAGTCGCAGTTTCATGTACTGATAACTTTTGGTTTGTAATTACGGCTGATCGATATTTTTTCGGGTCTTTTGTCCTTTGACAATATTTTGGCTGAAATTGAATGTTTCTTCCCATCATATTTGTCTTTTGCTGAGCAGTTGTATACTGGTATTGATTCTGCACGTTCATGACAGACTAACTTGCGCTGCGGCACGTCTTCTGCTTCTGCGGCTGGTCCTAGCGGTGAGGGTTCTTCGTCGGGTGCTCGTCGTCGTCGGGCGGCGCCGGCTCCGCCGCGAAGCACGAACGACCAGCGCATAATCACTTACTTGAAGAATAAGGTGGTTGAGCTTGAGGCTACCTTGAAGAATACCGAGCTGCTCTTGCAGCGCTCCAAGTCGCATCCTACTGCAGGTTTTTCCCAGCGTGAAGATTTTCTGATTGGGGAAATCGATCTCGTCAGTCGGCAGCTTCAAGGTTGGTATCCTCTGCGGCTGCCTTTCCTTGTAATAGACTTGCTGGTTCTGACTTCTAGCTTTGTGTGTGCAGACGTGAACCCGGATTGGGAGGCTGAGCGGGATCGCGTTGAAGAGCGTGTTACCCGGGAGGCGTCTGGCGACTCTCACGAAGCTCGCCAATTCTGGGTGAACAAGTCGCGAGGGCGCATTCTTGCTCGCATGCTTGACCGGACTTGGCGTGCGGCTTTCCTCTTGGAGAATTGCCGGAAGACCCTGTGGCATATCCACCGCGTCTACTTCCCGCACAATGGGCAGCCGCATGGGTTGGCCGCCTTGCTGGAGAGGTTCCGTGATGGTGATGCTCTGCAGGAGATCGTCCACGCCCAGCTTGTCGCCGGGGCGAATGCGGCTCTGGCGTACGTTCGGCTGCATCGGCCTAACCTTCCGTTGGAGAGGTTGATGGGTGGACTACCTGGCGATTCCGAGTACGCCGATACCTTGATGGCTGCGCGCCAGATGATTGATCAGGTGCAGAAGCATAGCGAGCGCCTTGTAGGCCCACTCGGGGCGCCGAAGGCCGAGCCTGCAGACTGAGAGTATATTCCTTCTTCTGTACAGGGTTAGTTTGATGTGGCGACTATGCCGATGTAAATGACAGTATATGAAGCTAAAAGAGTTCTTGGGTAACGAATGAAATTGTTTTCGTTACTGTGCGAGTGCTTGCTTCTGTTTTGACTTGTGTGGCGAGCCCCCGAGTACCTTGGGTGACGGCATAAGCCTGCATTGTGAACCTGTATGGCGCAGCCTCCGAGTAGTTCGGGTGACGGCCTAGGATTTCTTCAGTGAAGCCTGTATGGCGCAGCCCTCGAGTGGTTCGAGTGGCGGCCTAGGGATTTTCAAGTGTGACCTGTGAGGTGCAGCCCCCGAGTGCGTCGGGTGGCGACATAGGATTTTGGACTTCACCTGTGTGGCGCAACTCCCGAGTAGCTCGAGTAGAGGCCTAGGATTTTGAGTTGTGCCTGTTTGGCGCAGCCCCCGAGTGGTTCGAGTGGCGGCCTAGGGATTTTCAAGTGTGACCTGTGAGGTGCAGCCCCCGGGTACGTCGGGTGGCGACCTAGGATTTTGGACTTGACCTGTGTGGCGCAACTCCCGAGTAGCTCGAGTAGAGGCCTAGGATTTTGAGTTGTGCCTGTTTGGCGTAGCCCCCGAGTGGTTCGAGTGGCGGCCTAGGGATTTTCAAGTGTGACCTGTGAGGTGCAGCCCCCGGGTACGTCGGGTGGCGACCTAGGATTTTGGACTTGACCTGTGTGGCGCAACTCCCGAGTAGCTCGAGTAGAGGCCTAGGATTTTGAGTTGTGCCTGTTTGGCGCAGCCCCCGAGTGGTTCGAGTGGCGGCCTAGGGATTTTCAAGTGTGACCTGTGAGGTGCAGCCCCCGGGTACGTCGGGTGGCGACCTAGGATTTTGGACTTGACCTGTGCGGCGCACCTCCCGAGTAAGTCGGGTAGAGGCCTAGGATTTTTGAGTTGTGCCTGTTTGGCGCAACCCCCGAGTGGTTCGAGTGGCGGCCTAGGCTATTATTTCAACCTGTGTGGCGCAGCCCCCGAGTGAATCGAGTGGCGGCCTAGGATTTTTTGTTAGCCTTGACTGAGAAGGTAGAGTGAACAGCATTTTCTTCAAATCACTTTATTGATTGCTGCGAACAGGCCGCCTCATTAAAACCCTTCCAGTCCCCTTAGGTACCCTGGTAAGGGAAAGAGTGCGTCTGAAACCTGCCGCTTTGACATGCTATCCTTGTTACAATGGTTGAGTCGACTAAGCATAGAACCGCCGGAGCTGTGCGACGTTCCACGGGTTGCTGCAGGCTGCTCCTGTCTTCGAGTCCTTTAGGCGATATGCTTCGTTGCCGATTGATTCCGTGACGATGTACGGACCCTCCCATGGGGAGGCGAGCTTGTGCACTTTTTTCTGTTTGAGGCGAAGGACCAGGTCACCTGCGACGAAAGCTCTTGGTCGCAATCTTCGTCCGTGATAGTTGCGCAGGTCTTGCTGGTATACGGCTGATCGTGCCAGGGCGATGTCTCGTGCTTCGTCCAATATGTCCATGCTGTCTTCGAGTGCCTCTTCTGCGTCTGACTCGTCGAAGGCGACCACCCGTGGTGCGCCAAACTTGATGTCGCAGGGTAGGACGGCCTCTGCGCCGTACACCATGAAGAATGGAGTGAATTGGGTGGACCTGTTTGGCGTGGTTCGCAGACTCCAGAGGACTGACGGCAGTTCTTCCACCCATGCGCCCGCTGCGCGTCTTAGTGGTACGCGCAGTCGCTTCTTGATGCCGCTGCAGACTAGACCGTTGGCCTTCTCCACCTGTCCATTGGATTGCGGGTGCGAGACAGACGCATAGTTGAGCTTGATACCTTGATCTGAGCAGAAGTCTTTGAATTCTTCGGCTGTGAAATTCGAGCCATTGTCTGTGATGATCCCGTTCGGCACTCCAAACCTGAAGATGATGGACCTGATGAAGTTGACTGCTGAAGACGCGGTCGAACTTGTGATGGGTGCGGCCTCAATCCACTTGGTGAACTTGTCGACTGCAACCAGGAGGTGAGTATGCCCTCCGGGTGAGGATTTCTTCAGCGGGCCCACCATGTCTAGCCCCCATTGGGCGAAGGGCCAGGCTAGCGGTATTGTCTTGAGCTCTGACGCTGGCGCGTGTGGCTTGCTGGCAAACTCTTGGCATCCTGTGCATTTCCTTACTAGATCCTCGGCGTCCTGCATGGCTGTTAACCAGTAGAACCCGGCTCGTAGTGCCTTGGCCACCAGCGCTCGACTGCTGGCATGATGCCCGCAGATACCCGCGTGGATGTCGAGTAGGATGGCTTGGCCGTCGATTGGGTCTACGCACCTCTGCAGGATTCCCGAGATGCTTCTTTTGTAGAGCTCCCCGTTGACGACGGTGAAACTTTTGGAGCGCCTGATGATGCGTTTTGCTTCGACTGGGTCCGCTGGCAGCTTCTGATGCAGTATGTACGCCAGGTATGGTCCTGTCCATGTGGCTTCGACTAGCATGACCTCCATGGGGACCTCTTGGCTAGGGTTTGCATCGCCTTTTGCTTTTGTTGTAGTGTTTGCTGCGGCTTGAGTCTTGATAGACCTCTGCGTGATGCGCTCGAGGAAGACGCCGGGTGGAACTGGAACTTTGTCTGATCCCATGTTGGCGAGGGCGTCGGCTTCTTCGTTGCTGTCGCGGCCGATGTGTCGTAACTCGCAGCCATCGAAGTTGCCTTCCATCTGGTTGTACAGGTCTCTGTAGGCGATCATGTTGTCGGCGATGGCGTCGCAGGACTTCATGGTTTGCTGTACCACCAGGTAGGAGTCGCCATATATCATGAGGTGCGTGGCGCCGCAGTTCTTGGCCATCTTCATGCCGTGGATCAGGGCCTCGTACTCGGCTTCGTTGTTGGATGGCGTCGGAAAGTCCATCTGTAGGACATACTTCAGCTTGTCACCCTTGGGAGAGATGAGCACAACTCCTGCCCCGGCCGTCTTGAATTTCTTGGAGCCATCGAAATACATTGTCCATGCGTTAGACAAGTCGGGGACATTTGGTAGCTGGGCTTCTATCCACTCGGTGGTGAATTCTGGGAGGACTTGGGCCTTGATGGACTTCGGGTGAGCATATTTCAGCCCCCATGGTCCTAGCTCGACGACCCACTTGGCGACTCGTCCTGTCGCACGTTGGTTTGTGAGAATGTCTGCTAGTCCAGAGGAGCTTACCACCGTGATCGGATGCTCGGAGAAGTAGTGGACGACCTTCCTGGAGGTCATGAAAACTCCATATGCCAGCTTCTGGTAGTGCGGGTAGTTCTGCTTGGACAGTGTGAGGACTTCGCTGAGGTAGTAGACGGGCCTTTGCACCGGGTGACTGTGCCCTTCTTCTTCCCGCTCGACTACGAGTACCGTGCTCACCACCCTGTTTGTTGCTGAGACGTATAGGTATAGCGGCTCGTTTTCCAGCGGTGCCACTAGGACTGGGGAGGTTATCAGGGTTTTCTTGAGATGGTCGAACGCATCCTGCGCCTCCTGTGTCCACTCGAACTTGTCCGTCTTTTTCATCAGTTGGTAGAAAGGTAAAGCTTTCTCTCCCAACTTACTAATGAACCGGCTGAGAGCTGCGACTCGGCCGGCTAATCGTTGCACCTCACGGAGCTTGGTTGGTGCTGGCATTGTGAGTATGTTCTGCACCTTCTCGGGGTTTGCTTCGATTCCTCTTGCAGATACGAGGTACCCTAGTAACTCTCCGGCTGGCACGCCGAATACGCACTTCTCTGGGTTGAGCTTGATCTGGTACACATCGAGCGCAGCGAAGACCTTGCGGAGGTCGTCGACTAAGGTATCTTCCTTTCGGGTCGTGACAACGATGTCATCGACGTAGACTTGGACGATCTGCCCGATGAGCCCTTTGAGGCATGCTTGCATTGTCCGCTGGTATGTGGCACCCGCATTCTTTAACCCGAACGGCATCGTCTGGTAGCAAAAGACGCCGTCGGGTGTGATGAAGGCCGTCTTTTCTTCGTCTTCGACTTTCAGCCTGATCTGCTGGTAACCTGAGTAGGCGTCCAGGAAGGACAGGCGTTCGCAGCCTGCTGTCGAGTCGATGATCTGGTCTATCCGCGGGAGCGGGAAGTGATCTTTGGGGCAGCACTTGTTGACTGCAGTGAAGTCAACGCACATGCGCAGTTTCTTCGTCTTCTTTTTCTCTACCAGGACCGGGTTGGCGACCCAGTCCGAGTCTTTGATTTCTCGGATGAACTTGGCGTGCAGTAGTCTGTCGACTTCCATGGTGATCGCGTCTCGCTTGGGTCCTGAGAAGCGTCGCATGGACTGTTTGACTGGTCTTGCATCCTGGTGGACTTTTAAAGAGTGCTCGGCGAGTTCCCTGGGTATTCCTGGCATGTCAGAAGGTTGCCATGCAAAGATCTTCCAGTTCTCACGTAGGAACTCGACGAGCGCGCTTTCCTATGCGGGGGTCAAGCTTGACGATACTTTGACCGTCTTGCTGCTATCAGTCGGATGGACTTGGTGGGTGACGGTGTCATCGTTTGTGTTGAACGCTGCGTCCTTAGCTGGCTTCTTGCGAGGTGGAAAGAGGGTCTTGTCGTTGTCGGCTGATATGGCCTTGAAGTGCTCCTCGACCCCGAAGAACTCAGAGATTCTGGCGAACTCGCGATCGCAGCTGTTGGAGAGCCCGAAGTCGCCACGTACAGTGATTACTCCTTTCGGTCCGGGCAACTTGATCATCAGGTAGGCGTAGTGGGGTACTGCCATGAACCTGGCAAAAGTTAGGCGTCCGAGTATGGCGTGGTACTGTGACTTCCAGTCGACGACCTCGAAATCGATCGACTCCTTCCTGAAGTGCTCGGGTGTTCCGAGGATGACGTCGAGCGTGATTGTTCCCATGGGCGTGATTGCCTGCCCTGGTACTATGCCGTGGAAAGTGGTTTCCGACTCCGGCAATTTCTCTGTCGACCTGTTCATTCTTCTCAGGGTATCGGCGAATATGATGTTGATTCCGCTGCCTCCGTCCATGAACACCTTTTTCAAGCTGTAGTCGCCGATCAGGGCCTCAATCACTAGTGCGGCGTGTCCAGGTCGGGTTACCTCGGATGGGTGATCTGCCCTGGAAAACGTGATTGGTGTCTCTGACCCGCGCAGGTAGTCTGGTACTGCGCGCGGGCTGTTGATGGCCTGAAGTACTTGGCGGGTGATGAGCTTTTGGCGCCTGTTTGACGGTGGTCCCCTCTGGATCATGTTCAGCTGCCCCCGAGCGGGTGGATACGTATCGGTCGCTGCCGACTGGCCTTGTAGCTGCAGCTGCTGTTGCGGCTGGGGGAATGTCCCGGCTGCCTGCACCTGGTTGTTGTTTGCGGGTGCCGCCTGAATGGTTAGCTGCGGAGTTGCCTGTATTGCTTGCACTGGAGCGATGATTTGCTGCATGGCCTGGTATATTTTCCGTGCTTTGCGACAATCCTTCAGTAGATGGCTGGAACCCCACTTGCCCGTCTCCGGGTTGCGGAACGAATGATGCTTACAAGGTTGCATCAACTCCTCTGCCGGTGTTAGCGGGCGCTTCCACTCGCGTTTCTGGCCTCCGTCATTGTGGCTGATGCTGCCGCTGCCACGGTTGTACTGACTTGAGCTGGACTGTCGACCTTGATCGTACTGTCGACTGTTGTCGCGCTTGTCATCACGGGGGGTTTCATATCCCGCCGCTACTAGCTCGATTGTGTCGTGGGTGTAACGTGGTTTCTTCTTTTGGCGCGCCTCACGCCAGTTGCTTGTTTCGACTTCCTTCTTGGGGGAAGTATCGCGGACATAGTCCTCTCCTTCGGCCCACTGGTTGGCTGTCTTCATGAGCTCTATTGTGGTTTTCGGCTGGAGCCTACCGAATTCCTCGCGGAGGTCGCGGCGAGCAACACCGTGCATGAAGGCGTCCATCACTCGGTCTTCCGAGACGGATTCCATGGTGTTGCGGAGGAGTGTCCACCGCTGGATGTAGGAGCGGAGCGACTCGTCCTTTCCTTGCTTGCAGGCCTGCAACTCGATGTAGGTCGTTGGTCTTGCAAATGTTCCCGAGAAACTTTTTATGAAATTATCCTGGAATTCCTCCCAGGTTCGGAAAGAGTCCTTGGGTTGGCTTGTGAGCCACCCGCGCGCCGAATCCGTCAGCATAAGCTGGATGTACTGCATTACTGTGGTCGACGTCCTGCCTTGGCAGGTACAAGCGATGAGGTAGTCCTCGAGCCACAGTCGCGGATCTTGCTTCCCATCGTACTTTGGGGTGCCTGCTGTCAGCTTGAAGCCCTTAGGCATGCGTGTGTCGCGGATGTTGAAGCTGAAGCATGCAGCACCGCACGGCTCGAAGTCGCGGTCGGCCTGGTCGTTTTGGTTCGCTGCCCCAGCCGAACGTTCTTTGCGGTTACGGTCCACCGTCCTCTGCGTGATGACGTCGCGAAGGTCCTTTATTGGTTGTCGCTGTGCCGCTGGGACCTCTGAAGTTGCTGGCTCGCGTGCCCGGTTGCTTGGTACCTTGGCCGCCAGAGCTTCTTCGATCGCCTTTATGGAGGCGATTTGCTGCCTGTGGAGAAGGGAACGGGCGTCCCCCTCCGGAGGCTGCGTGAGCCGAAGGTATGTCTCGACTGAGATCAGGGCGGCGTTTGCCGTCTTTGGGACGGGTATCCCGTTCTCATCCTCGGTGACGAAGGACGAGTCAAGGTTGCGGGTGACTCTGGTTCGGTCGGCGTCCGTCAGGAGGGGAACGCGGGCTCTGTTTCGCCGTGCTCCTTGGTTAACTTCCGTAGAGGAGGTAAAGGAGAGGGCAGCTCGTCTGGCACTCGATGCATCTGCGTCTCTCTTGCGCCGGAGTAACTCGGCTTTTTCGGCGCGGAGTCGTTCGCCTTCCTTGCGTAGCAAGTATTGGACTGCCAGGTGATCCTCTCTCGGTGCGTCGGGTGGAGGGAACGTGCCTTCGTCGACATGCTTCATGGCCTGGATTCCCATGTCCCGTGTGATGACGAGTGCAGTCTGGTCCGGCATGATAACCTCCAGTGGGTATGCGGGTTCCTCGTTATCCTCGGGTGGCTCTGTGCCCGCCACAAAGCATTGCGCGGGGTAGACTTGGGTCGGGCCGTTTGTGCTGCCACTGCTGCTTCCGTCGTCCGAGCCTTGCTCGGGATCGAAAATTGCTGCAACGTGACGCGCGGCGCAGTCGTTGTTGCGTCTTCTCGCGGTTGTCAACGTGCTCGGAGGTTTCGCAGCCGCCGGAGCGAGTGCGATTGGCTTGGGGTAGACTTGGCAGCCCCATGAAGACGAAGATGCGCGCGACGTGGCTGTCGGCCGCAAGCCCTTGGCCATCCGCGCGGATGCAGTAATTGAGGTAGATCTTGACTTAGCCGACCGTGCGATCGAGATTGGTGCAGTAGACTCGATCCGCGCGGCCGTTGCTGAGGTTGTCGACGTACTCGATGCAGATGCGATCTTCGCGGGCGCGACAGGAGCGATCTTTGCGGGTGCGACAGATGCGATCTTCGCGGGTGCGACAGATGCGATCTTCGCGGGTGCGACAGATGCGATCTTCGCGGGTCTCGGTGAGGGCGGCGGTGGATTTGCCGATGCGGGTGCTGCCGCGCGTGGCGCGGTTGCCGCGGACCTGAATATTCCTCGACTGTCGGCGAAGCAGTGTATGGAGCCGAAGGTGACATGTATACCTTTGTCCAGATCGGCGTACACCGAGCGGCGAGCCGAAGGGTGGCGGACGTACTCGAAGGAGCCGAAGCGGATCGACCCCTTGGTGACGCGGGCGTCAGCCTTCATTGCGGATGGAGCCGGAGCGACCATGATTCCAACACTTTTTGACATTCCCACAGACGGCGCCAATTGACGAGGTGTTAACTCGGCAAATCCCTGGGTTGTGCACCCCGGGTTGATTGATGGGGGGAGAGAGAAGTGTTGGTGATCACGACGGCTGACAAGCAAGGATTTACCCAGGTTCAGGCTCCCGGAGGATAACACCCTACTTCCTGCTTGTCTGATTATTGATGCGAGTAGCGATTACAATGGCGAGATTGCGATCTCGCTAGGGTTTATGGTGGCGGCTATGAGCGTGAGCGTCCGCGTGTCCTCTAGGACGGGCAACCCTCCTGGCTTTATAGGTAGCCAGGTCTCGGGTGGTCGGTTACAGATATGGAAGGTTATGAAACCTAACCGAGTTGGATCAGGATACGTGGTACCCCGAGTGGGCCTTCTGTGGGCTTCTCCATGCTTGGCGCGGCCCAGGTGGCCTCATTGTGGACTAGTCGAAAGGTAGCCCCACGTCAACATCCCCATGTCGTGGAGCGGCGAGAAACCCGTCACGGCGGTGTCGAAGAAGGTGGACGACTTCAGGCAGAAGTGGTTCCTCATCGGCGTCAAGTCGCAGAGCTCCTTCCTCGACACCCCGGAGGCGCCGCCTGTGAAGAATACTCATTGGGGCAAGCAGGTCTTCGAGGGCCCGCTGATAGCCGACCTCGTGGGCCGCATGAAGATGCTTCGGGAGAACGGCCTCACCGGCCAGATGGTCACGGAGGACTTCGTGAAGCGCCGCATCGCTCCTCTCCAAACGCACAAGAAGCCGATGTGGATGTACTCGGGGCTCATGGACCCGATGCGACTCCACCCCTGCGACCACCGCCCCGCCGTCGTCGCCACCATCATGGGCGGCCTCTTCATCAACCCCGACGTACCCGTGGCGGTTTGCCGCGGAGCTGAGGCCTCTTCATCAGATGAACCTGGCTCCGCGCCTGGCGATTCTGGAACAGATGCCCACCTTCACCCCGCTAGGCCTGGCGGGGGAGGAGGAGGAAGAGGGGCCCATGCCCATGACAAAGGGGCCAGACGCCGCGGAGTCGCCCTACGCATCAGACGCCGAGCAAGGCGGCGCGGTGGCAGGGGCGATCCCCTCCGCCGGCGGGGCGAGCTCGTCAAAGGCCACGCCCCCTACTGAGGAGGTCTTCGAGCTCTCGTCCAGCGACGGCGAGGAGGCCGAGGCGGGGCGACAGGAGCTTCGGACCAAGGCGGCCCATGACAGGCCTGCCGGGGAGCCCCCGAGCGCTCCCCTCAAGAGGAAAGCCGAGACGGCTCCTGAGGGATCCGGAGTCCAGACCACGCCTTCTTGGCGCTCGTCTGGCATGCCGTGGGTTGACACCCGCGCCAAGAAGACTGGGTAAGTGTTTTTAACTTTGTTTTCCTTCTTCAATCTTTGCTTGTCTGCTCCCTCTGACAGATCTTCTTGTTCTCTGCCAGCGACCCGGCGCCTGCAAAGTGCCGAAGGCTCCGCAAGGCGGCGGATGTGAAGAAGGCCGCTCCGGAGGCCGCGCAAGAGGCCGCAGCAGACGAGGCCGCGGCAGACGAGGCCTCAAGGCCTGGGGAGGAGGTCCCTGCAGGCCCCCTCGAGGACGTGCCTCAGGCCGAGGCAAATGCGCCACCTTCGGAGGAGGAGCGCGCCGAGGAGCAGACGGAGAAAGCGCCTACTCCGCCTCGCGCTGCGACTCCTCCAGCGCAGCAGGGGGCCGCGGCTGGTACTACACCGATCCCGAGCCCGCCAAAGGTCGACAGAGAAGACCTTCCGCCGCCCCCGCCAAGCACCACGATGGAGGAGGAGGCAGCGGCGATGGGGCAGACCTCCCCTGCCCCGGGAACCAATGATGAAGTGCCGCCTAAGCGAGGTGACACCGGCGCGCAGAGCGCAGGCGCCGAGGCGGAAGACTCGCCGCCAAGCCCCCAGGCCCGTGCGGAGGCTCGCTCTTCCAAGCTTGACGCAGGCGCAGGGCCTTCCGCGCCGAGCAGGACTTCCCAGGCTCTAGCCCTCAGTAGCTGGGACTGGAGTAGGGGGCGTCGTGACGTCGCCTTTCGCCTGGTGAGGGAGTCACTGGAGGGACTGGAGGCCCACCTCGCCCTTGAGGACGGGGAGCTCGCTCGGCAGCGAGACGAGCTTGCGGAGGCCTGGGCCGCTTTCCACGCGGCTGTGGAGGCTCGCCGGCAGAGCGACCTGGCCCTGCAGGCGGAACGCGAAGAGGCGCTGCGGTTCGCCAAGGAGGTGCGCGAGGGCGCCATGCGCGACGCTGAGGAGCTCCTGGAGCCTCTCCAGGCCGAGCGCCAGGCAGCGGCAGACGACTTGGCGCGGCCAGGGCGGAGCGGGATATACAGTGGAGCGCTCGCTGGCGGACAAGCACCGCGAGCTCGTCCAGCTCGAGGCCAAAATCCTCGCCGATTCTGAGACCGTGCGGACCACCCTGGAGGGGGTCCGCGCGAGCTTGGAAGCCAGGGGGCAGGGCCTGGGCGAGCGTGAGGAGGACGTGCGCCGTCGCGACGAACAGCTGGCGCTGAGGGAGCAAGAGCTGTCGGGGCAGCGCGCCGCCCTCGAGGCCCGCGAAGAGAGCCTGGCCGCGGCGCTCAGCAAGCACAAGCGTGAAGTGTCCACCCACAAGGTGAACGTGGAACGCTTCAACACGAGGCTTGCCGAGCGGAAGGAGGAGGTGGCGAAGAAGTTCCAGGAGCGGGAGAAGGAGTACCGCGCTGCCGTCTCTCGAGACTACAACGAGAGGTTCACCAAGCAGGAGAGCCGCTTCAAGAAGAAGCGTGCGGAGGACACTGCCCGGATCCGCGAGCTGGAGAAAGAGAACGTCACCCTGAATGCCCGAGTCAGGCGCGAAGTGGACCGCCGCCGCGCTGCTGAGGAGGCTCGCGAGCACGCGGCGTAGGACCTCGCCTCCCTCATGGCGGACATGGAGGAGATGAACCAGCAGGTGGGCCCTGCTGTGGAGAAGGCGGTGGAGGCTGCCGAGAGCGCTCAGGCGGCGCGGGTGCTATCGCAGCAGCGGGAGCGCATGTTCCAGTCCTTAGTGGGCCGGGGCAATGAGCTCGCCGCGAAGCTGGGAGCGGAAGCGCCGGCCGTCCCCGTTCAAGGCAACTCCGACGCCGCCACCTACCTCATGTACTTCGAGCAGCTCTTCACAGCGCTCGAGGGCCCTGCCGCGGAGCTCCGCGACGTCGTCGAGGAGGAGTGCCGCCAGCTCCTGGCGGTAGCGGTCGACCGCATCTTCACCAACCTCCAGCACCTCCAGCCTGGCTTCGACTTCACCACGGTGACCGAGCCTCTCGAGGGGGAGAAGGGGTGGAAGATCTCCAACTCCATCCGCGACCAGGTCGACGACTTCTGCAGCCGCTTCAAGCGGGCCGCGGCGGAGGATGATGGCGGCGAGGAGGACGACGACGAGGAGGGCAAGCCTGGAGAAGAAGGGTCCGGGGAGGACGACGGCGAGGCCTCTGCCTGACTTCTTCCTGAAATGTAATGCGCTTGTAGCGCCGTAGGGATATTTGTCTTAAAGACTTTTGGTTCGCAGTCTGTAATATACTTCATATTTTTAAGCATGTGCTGCTAAGTTTGTGTGTGTGCCCCTCGAGGGCCCTTTGCTTCAACTCCATGTCTTTTTCGCTCTGCGTCGCTAGGGCCCTTCTCCTCGCGCTATGACTCCGCCGCTGCGGTTTGCTCGAGCAATGACTTGGCAAGACCGGGGGGAGTTTAAGGCTTAGAGAGGTAAAGGTCCTCGAGGCGCGATGCTCAAGGGCCCCCCTTTGACGCGCAAGCAGTCCATGGAGAGTGAGGGAAAAGAAACGCTCGAGGGACGTAGAGTGCTCGTGAGAGAGATGCAGAGATTCTCTTGGTGTGAGCAGGGAACTTAGCTTCGCGAGGCTTTCGCCCTGCGTAGGACTCCCTTGGCGATGCGTTTTCCTCCAGGGGCCGAGTTTTTCCTCCACAAGCTTGGAGAGACGCTTGTTCCCTGTGAAAGTTAGAGAGGCGAACCAAAACGCTAGAGCATGGTAGTTGGGACTCATGCGCTCTTATAAGTTTCCTCATGGGTATCTCGCGAGGAGAGAGAGTACCAAGGTCCTTTGGAGAGGTGGCGTGTATCCGGGAGCATGCCCTTTAGCCAGAGCTCAGGG
Source organism: Poa annua (assembly GCA_026929855.1). NCBI lineage: Eukaryota > Viridiplantae > Streptophyta > Magnoliopsida > Poales > Poaceae > Poa > Poa annua. The sequence continues at coordinate 11,724,731 of CM049433.1, read as the reverse complement.
TCCCTTGGATTTTGCAGTGCTGCTGGGGTGCTCTTGAGGCACAGGCACCGTACTCAGCCCCCGCTCGCGAGGTGCGCATGGGAAGAATATAAGCGCACACGGAAAAGTAAATGACGAAAGTAAACTTGCCATTGAAATGTTACAAAGCGGCGCCTCAGCGCAGAGTTCACTTAGGAACGAAATGGCGCCTTAGCGCATAGTTCACTTAGGAACGAAAATGGTTCATTACACTTGGGTTTGCCAAGCTAACGTTCCTTCCATGTCGAGGCATGGGGACCACCCATTAGTGGCTGAGATTCACTGCGGCCTGCGGTGGCTCGTTAGCAGGAGAGCTCGGAGGGCTGACCCTCAGGAGAAGCTTTGAGAAGCTTGGAGGTGAAGCCGTGAGCTTCCCTCTAGAGACAAAAAATGCCTGGCGTGACAATGATCACGGGTAGAACTTGCGTAAATGTGCGATGTTCCACGGTTCTTGACGGGGATGCCGTCTTCAGTCTCGAGGCATACTGCGCCAGGCCTGGCGATGTGGGAGACCCTGTAGGGGCCTTCCCACATCGGCGAGAGCTTGTGGAGGCCTTCTCTGGAGAGGATTCGCATGAGGACGAGGTCGCCCGCCTCAAGAGTGCGTGAGCGCACATGGCGGCTGTGGTAGCGTCGCAGGTCTTGCTGGTACTTTGCCGCTCTGAGGGCGGCACGGCGGCGCAGTCCCTCGAGGAGCAGCAGGTCGTCGTTGTGGAGGTCCTCTTGGGTGTCCTCGTTGAAGGCAAGGACCCGTGGGGATCCATGCCTGATTTCTACGGGGAGGACTGCTTTGGCTCCGTAGACAAGGGCGAACAGTGTTTCACCCGTAGACCTTGAAGAGGTTGTGCGCATGGACCAGAGCACAGACGGGAGCTCGCCGATCCAGCCCTTGCCGTGACCCTTGAGAATGTTGAAGCTTCTGGTCTTGAGGCCCTTGAGGACCTCTGCGTTCACTCGCTCGGCTTGACCATTGCTGCGTGGATGAGCCACCGAGGCGAAGCAGAGCTTGATGCCGAGCTTTTCGCAGTAGGCTCAGAAGACGCCGCTGGTGAACTGTGAGCCATTGTCGGTGATGATGCGATTAGGCACTCCGAAGCGGCAGACAAGGCTTCTGATGAATTTCACCGCTGCTCCGGCTGGTATGGTGCGCACTGGTTCAACCTCAGCCCACTTGGTGAATTTGTCGACGGCCACGAAGAGGAAGCGGTAGCCCCCCTGCGACTTCGGGAAGGGGCCCAGAATGTCCAGCCCCCAGACCGCGAACGGCCAGGAGAGCGGGATGGTCTGGAGCCCCAGCGCCGGCTGATGAATTTGCTTGGCGTGGTACTGGCAGGCGTCGCAAGCTTGGACGATGGTGACCGCATCTTGAAGCACTTGTGGCCAATAGAACCCGCTCCTGAAGACCTTGCCTGCGAGGGTGCGCGCACACGAGTGGTGGCCGCACTCCCCGCTATGGATGTCCTTGATCAGCGTTCGGCCTTCCTCGGGAGGGACGCATTTGAGCGCGATGCCATTTGGGCGCTTGCGGTACAGGTCTCCCTCAAGGATGCAGTAGGATTTTGCCTCTCGAGCGATTCACTCTGCTTCCGCATCTTCCTCAGGGAGGATCACTTTCGCCAAGTAATCTTTGAGCTCGTCAATCCAGCCTGTGTCTTGGTGAGCCGCCGTCAGCAACAGACGCTCCCCTGTGTGGGGACCACAGTCGGGTGCCCCAGCTTCAGGAGGCGGTGGGAGTGCTTCGTCCGTGCTTGCGGCTGTAGCCTCTCGAGGCTGCTTGATGGATGCCTTGGCGAGCCTTTCTTCAAAAACGCATGCCTGCTGGGCTTGCCTTCGCGAGGCTCGCTTGGCGATGTCATCGGCCTCCTGGTTCTCTTTCCTCGGGATGTGCATGAGCTCCATGCCCCTGAAGTGCTTCTCGAGCTTGCGGACCTCTTCAAGGTAGGCGACCATGTGGTCGTCCTTAGGCGTGTAGCTTTTGTTGGAGAAGTTGACAAGCAACTGGGAGTCGCCTTTGACGAGTAAGTGCTTGACGCCGAGAGCGATGGCGGCCCTTAAGCCGGCGAGGAGGCCTTCGTATTCAGCGATGTTGTTGGAGATCTTGTCAATCGTGAAGCACAACTGGATAGCGTAGTAGAGCTTGTCGCCCTTGGGCGAGGTCAAGACGACGCCTGCCCCGCCATTGCGGCAGGCGAAGGTTCCGTCGAAGTGCATGGTCCAGTGGCTGGGCATCGTGTCTCCAGAGGGCTCGGCCTCTTCTCCCCGAGGCTCTTCAGGGCTTGGGTCAGTCCACTCGGCGACGAAATCCGCCAGCGCTCTTCCCTTGATGACTCTTGTGGTGTCGAAGCGCAAGTTGAAGGGCTGCAACTCGATGTTCCACCCCGCGACACGGTCGGTGGCATTGGGATTGTGCAGGATCTGCTCCAGGGGGAAGGAAGTGACCACCGTGATGGGGTGGCCCTGGAAGTAGTGTCGCAGCTTCCTGGAGGCGATGAGGAGCGCGACGAGGAGCTTCTGCTGCATTGGATACCGTTCCCGAGCGTCCCGTAACACTGTGCTGACGAAGTAGACGGGGTGCTCGACAAGGGTTGTCGGTGGAGGTGCAGCGTCAGCCCCCTGTGGAGGCTCTTCAGGGCCCTTGCTGAGATCCGCCTGAGGAGGGGTCTCGGCAAGGGTGTTGGGAGCAGACTCGACTTGAGGCTGTGGGCCTGGCAGTGGGTCTGTGGAGGCTGCTCCTTTGGCGAGATCCTTGTCGGGCGGCTTTGGGCTTGGGGTGGCCGTGCTCTTCTTGGGGAGGATTGGCTCTTCTCTTTCAGCCACCAGGACTGTGCTTGCGGTCTGAGGAGTGGCTGAAAGGTACAGCTTCAGATGTTCGCCTGTCCTGGGGGCCACCATGACTGGTGGGCTGGCCAAATACTTCTTTAGGTCCTCAAAAGCTTTGTCTGCCTCAAGGGTCCACTTGAATGTGCCGGATCTCTTCATGATCTTGAAAAATGGCAGGGCTCTCTCGCCGAACTTGGAGATGAAACGGCCCAGGCTGGCCATGCAGCCTGCTAAGCGCTGCATGTCCTTGAGCCGGCGAGGAGGCTGCATTCCTTCTATGGCTTTGATCTTGTCAGGGTTTGCTTCTATGCCGCGGTGGGACACCAGGAATCCGAGGAGTTTGCCTGAAGGCACCCCGGAGACGCACTTGGCGGGGTTCAGCTTGATGTTCACCTTGCGCAGGCTGGCGAAGGTTTCCTCGAGATCCTTCAAGAGAGTGTCTCCCTCGCGAGACTTGACCACGATGTCGTCGACATAGGCCTATGCGTTTCTGCCCATCTGTGCCCCCAAGGCTATCCTCATGAGCCTCTGGAAGGTGGCGCCAGCGTTCTTCAGGCCGAAAGGCATGCAAGTGTAGCAATACACACCGCAGGGGGTGAGGAATGCTGTTTTCTCCTCGTCCTCTTTAGCCATTTTGATCTGGTGATAACCAGAGAAGGCGTCAAGAAAACAAAGGAGGTCGCAGCCGGCGGTGGAGTCCACGATCTGGTCTATCCTCGGCATGGGGTAGGGATCCTTGGGGCAGGCCTTGTTGACGTCCGTGTAGTCGATGCAGAGTCGGCCTCCTCCAGCGGGTTTAGGGACAACCACGCCGTTGGAGAGCCAGGTGGGGTGCGCGACTTCGCGGATGACATTTGCCGCTTTTAGCTTCTCTACTTCTTTGACAATGAATGCTTGCTTCTCGGGGGCTTGCTTGCGTGCTTTTTGCTTGACGGGGCGTGCGTCTGGACACACGGCTAAGTGGTGCTCGATCACCTCCCTTGGTACACCGGACATATCTGATGGAGTCCATGCGAACATGTCAGAGTTTGCCCGAAGGAAGGCGACGAGCGCGCTTTCCTATTTGGGAGGCAGAGCAGCGCCAATGGTGACGCTAGCCCCAGAGCCTTCAGCCCCCGAGCCACTGGTGCTCAGCGACACCTTCTTCGTGGCCGCCTGCTCCTGGGAGAACACCTGTTTCTTCTTCTTGGGCCTGTCGAGAGGCTCCATGTCCTCGTCAGCCGGAAATGCCATGGCGGCCGCCTTGTAGGCGCTCTCGACAGCGCGCGTGGCGTCCAAGATATGACCATGGATGGCGATGGTGCCAGCGCTGCCGGGGATCTTGACCATGTTGTAGGCGTGATGCGTGACGGCCATGAACTTCGCGAGGGCGGGGTAGCCCAGGATGGCGTTGTACGGCAGGCCGATGTGTGCGACGTCGAAGTCGATCAGCTCAGTGCGGTAGTTCTTCTGCGTGCCGAAGGTGACGGCCTGCCGGACCTGCCCCAGGGGTTCGATGGAACCACTGGTGACCCCTGTGAATGGCCTGGAGGGCATAAGCCACTCGTAAGGCACTTGAAGCGTCTCGAAGGTCTCGACAGAGATGACGTTCAGGCCAGCTCCCCCATCAATGAGCGTCTTGGAGACGGTGATGTTGTTGATGGTGGGGGAGCAGACCAGGGGGAGAGTTCCAACAGTCTTGGTCAACTTGGGGTGGTCCTTGGCGTCGAAGGCGATGGTGTACTGGGACCACTTGAGGGGCCTGGAGGTCTCGGTGCTCGGGAGCGCGGCATTGAGCTCACGGGCGAACTGCTTGAACCGGTTGTTCGACTTGGGCGCCTGAGCCCCGCCGAGGATGCAGGCCATGGCCCCCCTTGGGGCCTGATGTCTACGCACGCTTCTATTCTCGTAGACAGTGTTGGGCCTCCAAGAGCAGAGGTTTATAGAACAGCACCAAGTTTCCCTTAAATGAATCACCCAAGGTATATCGAACTCAGGGAGGTAGAGTTCAAAGATAACCCTCTCAAGCAACCCAGCAGTTAAGATACAAAAAGTCTCTTGTGTCCCCAGCACACCCAATACACTTGTCAGATTTATAGGTGCACTAGTTCGGCGAAGAGATAGTGAAATACAAGTAATATGGATGATTATAAGTAGTAGTTGCAATCTGAAATAAAAATGGCAGCAAGCAAACATGTAGCAGAACTTGTTGGAAACGGTGTTTCAATGCTTAGAAACAAGGCCTAGGGATCCTACTTTCACCAGTGGACATTCTCAACAATGACATCAAAGTTAAATAAATAAACACTACACTGGTAGAAAACGGACCTTTGGTCCAGACTTTTAGTCCCGCACCAATTTGCAGCCGGTACTAATATAACATTAGTACCGGTCCCAGCGGCCGGACAGGCGAACGGCAGCAGTACCGGTCGGGAAGCAACCTTCAGTACCGGTTGGTGTAACCAACCGGAACTAAAGGATTTGGGGCTGGCGCTGCAGCGGCGGGTCCCACGCCGAGAACCTTTAGTACCGGTCTGTGTTACAAACCGGTACTAAAGATGGACATTTAGTACCGGTTTGTGTTACAAACCGGTACTAAAACATTTCGCTATAAATTCCATCTACTTCCTCCAGCCCGAGCTCACTTCACTCTCTGCCTCCTCATTTATTTCTCTCTGTTGTTGCTCGAGCTCGGTGGTGATCCGGCGATTTGTCCAATTTGGTGGCACCATTTTTGGTCAAAAAGGTTAGAAATTTGTTTCTCTTACATTTAATTGGAAACTTCAGTTCATTTAGTGCTAGTTTGAGCTCATTTAGTGTTAGTTTGACCTAGATAGAAAAATGTAGGAAAATCTAGAAATGTATTGTTAGTTTGACCTAGATAGAAAAATTTAGAAAAATCTACAAATGTAGCTTATTTAGTGCTAGTTTCATCATTTACTTTGTGCTAGTTTAGCTAATTTTGTCCAAGTTTAGCTCATTTAGTCCTAGTTTAGCTCATTTTATGCTATAATTACGTAATTAATTGTTTATAGAATTATTACTTGTATAATTTTCTTATTTGTGTAACTTTTTGTTATATATAGTGTCATGGTTTTGACATCTGTCCACACTGGCTCTCGCCCGCTCTATTATTCGGATGTGGTACGATTGTTTGTTATAAGTATATGTTTGTTTAATTTCGTGTTTACAAAAATTATACCGACCAACTTAACGTAGATATATTTTTATCTAGGAGGTAGTTGAACCGGAAAATGAGCCCGACCCTATTTTCGAGTTTTTAGTAGAAGAAAACAATGATTTGAAAGCTAAATTGAAAAGAAGTGAAGATCTTCATCTCGAAGAGAAGATGAAATGGGAGTTGAAGATTGCCGACGTCGTCGATGATAACGAGATCAAGATGGAGGCAATGCGCTTGGATCACAAGATCAAGATGAATGCAATGCGCTTGAAGCTTAAAAAGTTTAGAAAATATGTCATTAGTCAAGAGGCTTGGTATCATTATGCTGTTGGTTCAATAATTACCTTAGTTGTGATTTTGATCGCATTTGTCGTTGGATTGAAATTCTTTAGCTAGTTCTATGTTAGTTTCAATTAATGAATGTTTTATGAGAACTATGTATTAGATTTGTTTAAATATGGTGAACTTGTATTAATGAATTGGTCACGTATCTATCTATTCATGGTAGATATATATATATATATAACTATTGTGTAATGGTTTTGTATATATTTACATAATGCAGATGAATCGACAATGGATGTACGTTGACCGACGCACTCCGGAGTTCATGACCGGCGTGCTGGATTTTATCCGTGTTGCTGAGGCAAATAAGCGGGATGGTTTTATATATTGTCCATGTTGTGCTTGTAAGAATATCAGGAGTTACTCCAACTCAAAAACCATTCACATCCACCTGTTTCAGTCCGGTTTCATGTCCGGCTATAATTGTTGGACCAAACACGGGGAAACAGGGGTCATAATGGAAGACAATGAAGAAGAAGAGGACGATGACAACTATCCTGAGTTTCCTGAATACGACGGTACTACAATGGAGGAAACTGGAGAAGACGCGCCTGACGAAGAGGCGCCGGATGAGCCCGCTGATGATCTTTCTCGGGCCATTGCTGATGCACAGAGAAACAGCGTAAATCAGAGGGAGTGGGTCAAGTTGGAGCGCATGTTGGAGGATCACAAAAAAAAATTGTACCCAGGTGTCGAAGATGACCAGAAAAAGCTGGGTACGACGCTGGATTTGCTGCAATGGAAGGCTGAGAATGGTGTATCGGACAAGGGGTTTGAAAAGTTGTTGAAAAAGATAAAGAAGATGCTTCCAAAGGATAACGAATTGCCCGACAGTACGTACGAGGCAAAGAAGATCGTCTGTCCTCTAGGATTAGAGGTGCAAAAGATACATGCATGCATTAATGACTGCATACTCTACCACGGTGAGGAGTACGAGAATCTGAATGCATGCCCGGTATGCGGTGCATTGCGGTATAAGATCAGGCGAGATGACCCTGGTGAAGTTGAGGGCGAGCGCCCCAGAAAGAGGGTTCCTGCCAAGGTGATGTGGTATGCTCCTATAATACCACGGTTGAAACGTTTGTTCAGCAACAGAGAGCATGCCAAGATGTTGCGATGGCACAAAGAGGACCGGAAGAAAGACGCGATGTTCAGACACCCCGCTGATGGATCCCAGTGGAGAAAAATCGAGAGAGAGTTCCCGGACTTTGCAGATGACGCAAGAAACTTAAGATTTGGTCTAAGTACGGACGGCTTCAATCCTTTTGGAGAGCAAAGCAGCAGTCATAGCACCTGGCCTGTTACTCTATGTATTTACAACCTTCCTCCTTGGTTGTGCATGAAGCGAAAGTTCATTATGATGCCAGTGCTCATCCAAGGACCGAAGCAACCAGGGAGCGAGCTTGATGTGTACCTCAGGCCATTAGTTGACGAACTTTTAGAGTTGTGGCGGGAAGAAGGTGTACGTGTGTGGGATGAGCACAAACAGGAGGATTTTGACCTTCGAGGGTTGCTTTTCGTAACGATCAATGATTGGCCTGCTCTTAGTAACATCTCAGGACAGACAACTAAGGGATACCATGCATGCACACACTGTTTGGATGATACTGAATGTATATACTTGGATAATTGTAAGAAGTGTGTGTACCTGGGGCATCGTCGATTTCTTCCGGTCAGGCATAACGTCCGGAAGCAAGGAAAGCATTTCAAAGGTGAGGCAGATCACCGTAGGAGGCCTATGGACCGTACTGGTGAACAAATATTTGATATGGTCAAGGATCTAAAAGTAATCTTTGGAAAGGGTCCTGGAGGACTAAAGGTTCCAGATGACGCAAACGGGCACGCACCCATGTGGAAGAAGAAATCTATATTTTGGGAGCTACCATATTGGAAAGTCCTAGAGGTCCGATCTGCAATCGACGTGATGCACGTGACGAAGAATATTTGTGTGAACCTGCTAGGCCATTTGGGCGTGTATGGGAAGAAAAAAAACACAACGGCAGCACGGGAGGACCAGAAACGTTTGAAAGAACGAGACGGCCTGCTTCCAGAACATTATGACGGTCCGGCCAGCTATGCTCTAACCAAACAAGAGAAAGTGATATTTTTTGAATGTCTGAGCAGTATCAAGGTCCCGTCTGGCTTCTCGTCGAATATAAAGGGAATAATAAATGTGGCACAACAAAAATTTCAAAACCTAAAGTCTCATGACTGCCATGTGATTATGACGCAATTGCTTCCGATTGCATTGAGGGGGCTTCTACCGGAAAATGTTCGAGTACCCATTGTGAAGCTTTGTGCATTTCTCAATGCAATATCTCAGAAGGTAATCGATCCAATGATCCTACCAAGACTACAGAATGATGTGGTCCAGTGTCTTGTCAGTTTTGAGTTGGTGTTCCCCCCATCCTTTTTCGATGTTATGACGCATGTCTTGGTTCACCTAGTCGAAGAGATTCAAATTCTCGGTCCCGTATTTCTACACAATATGTTCCCATTTGAGAGGTTCATGGGAGTCTTAAAGAAATATGTTCATAACCGTGCTAGGCCAGAAGGAAGCATCTCCAAGGGCTATGGAACCGAGGAGGTCATTGAGTTCTGTGTTGACTTTATTCCTGACATTAATCCGATTGGTGTTCCACAGTCGCGACATGAGGGGAGACTGAGTGGAAAAGGCACTCTAGGGAAAAAAGTATTTGTATGTAGGGACGGACCTTCTTTCAGTCAAGCGCACTACACAGTTCTACAAAATTCCTCATTGGCAGCTCCGTATATCGAGGAACACATGAATATTTTACGATCTGAGAACCCGGTGGAGGATGAGTTCTGGATTAAAGATCAACACACGGCGAAATTCAGCGGTTGGTTGCAAACACATCTCATGAGTAACACCGAAGTTGATGTTGAGCTGTACTTGTTGGCCAGGACACCATCTTCGACTATAGTCACTTTCGAAGGGTACGAGATAAATGGGAATACATTTTACACGATCGCTCAAGATAAAAAGAGCACCAACCAAAACAGTGGTGTCCGCTTTGACGCAACAAACAGCAATGGGCAAAAGGACACATATTATGGTTACGTAGAGGAGATATGGGAACTTGAGTATGGACCTTCTTTTAAGGTCCCTTTGTTTCGGTGCAAATGGGTCAAGCTGAATGCAGGCGGGGTAAAGGTAGACCCGATGTACGGAATGACAACGGTGGATCTGAACAATCTTGATTACAAAGACGAACCGTTCGTCCTAGCAAATGATGTAGCTCAAGTTTTCTACGTGAAAGACATGTCTACCAAACCAAAGAAAAGAAAAAATATGGAAGCGAATACATCAGACGAGGCAAAACGCCACATACTTCTTTCAGGGAAAAGAAACATCGTGGGAGTGGAGGACAAGACAGACATGTCAGAAGATTATGATAAGTTTGATGAAATTCCGCCCTTCAAAGTCAACACTGACCCAAGCATCACGTTAAGTAATGAAGATTCTCCATGGTTCCGGCGCAAAGTTAAGCAATCGAAGAAAAGGAGGAATAATACAACAGATGGGAATGTAGGTGATGTGTAATCCAGGAATGATATTTATGAAATATGAGGTCTTTATCACAAACTATGTTGTTGAAATGAGCATAACTTGGTCATTTGTCTTGAAACTTCTAGATGTTCATACATGATACACCTTTTTTGTTAAGACTTTTTTTTGCAAATTTTGTCAGAAATCAAGTTTCTAGAACTATCAATGTTTCTGTGATATAACCACTAGTTGTGTAGTTCAAAGTTGATTTACTTTCGAAAAATCGACATAAACTCAATTAACTAGGGAAAATTAGGTAGAAATCAAAGAAAAAACTACTACTTGGGGATTATCCATCATATGTGGACTAGTTTCCATGAAAATTAAATGGGTGCCATTTTGCATCATATTTTTGGTACTTTGTTCACAAAAAAAGTCATGATTTAAAATGGGGATTATCAATTCCCTTTATTTTAAATGTTACATTTTTTAATATCTAATTTTTGTAATTTATTGAAAAAATGTTCTTTAATATAGACATGATTTTTAGTAATTATTACAAACTAATTAAACAATTACATCAGTAGATATAAAAAAACAGAAAGGAGAAAAGAGAAATAAAATGAAAAAGATCTTTAGTACCGGGCCGTTCTAACAGCCGGTACTAAAGGTTTTCGTTTCGCGCCAGTTTTCTGGGCGCCCAAACGACAGACCATTAGTACCGGGCCGTGCTACCAGCCGGTACTGAAGGAGCTTTAGTACCGGTCCGTGCCATAGACCGGTACTAAAGGTGTGTGCCTTAAATGCAAGACTTGCCCAGATCGGGCAGTTCATCTCCCACACACAGACGTACCCCGAACCCTCGACGACGAAGACGACGCAGCGCCGCCGTGCCACCCTGACGCCGTGCGGCTCCTCGACGAATCGACGCTCCGCTCCTCGACGAATCGAAGCGCCGCTCCCCGACGTCGCTCCCCGACGCCGCGCCGCCGTGCCACGCCGCCCATTGTCTCTGTCTTCTCACTCGAGTCCGCCGCGGCGCCTCCATTGATTCCGGCCATCTCCGACCTCGCCGAGCGTCCCCGACCCCTCCGGCATATTCAGGTGAGCACACTGGTCCTCCTGGACCCCCTCCTTTCTCCTCCTCTTGGTGTAGTTGGTCGGGCCGCGGTGTTCCCCTCTTAGGCCGTTGCCCGAGATCGTCGCCGGAGATGTTGCGCGTCCATTTCAGGGCGGCGCCGCTACGGTTTGGTCGCGGGCGACCATGAGCAGCTCCTCACCGAAGCCGTGGTCGCCGGAGCCGTGCGCGCGACACCGGCCGTGGTGTGGTGGCCGTGACGACGTGGTGACGTCATCGTTAGATAGTTAGGCTATTTTTCGAGTTAGGAGAAAAAATTAGGTATTCTTTGAATTAGGGTTCAAATGCTACTGTTTAGATTCATTGAAATTAGTTCAAATCCTACTATTTTCTAATTCCTAGTTCAAATATCAATTAAGTTGCTAGGAATGTAAGTGAGAAGATGTTTAAATGTGAATTTGTTTAGTTAATCATTTTAGAATTGCTAGGAATTGGTAGGAAATTGATAGAAATGCTACTGTTTTTAAATTGCTATAGGAAATGCTACTGTTTTAGATGAATTGCTACTGCTTTAGTACTATTTAGTTGATTAATATTTGTGCAATGTGTTGATTAATATTTGTGAAATGTGCAAAGGGTAGTGTAATAGTTTTAGAATTCAAGTGTTAGCACTAATATACTTGTGAATTCAAAGAGCAATTTTATTTGATGCAAAGAACTTATGCAATTTTATTTGATGCAAAGTACTTATGCAATTTTATTTGATGCAAAGTACTTGCAATTTTTGCTACTGTTTTAGGAAGTTTCTAAATTTTGGCCGATGATTAGATGGTTGCACGTTGCATCTTCAGGGAGGTGTGAGTGAACCATGTTGTCTGAACATATATGTAATGTTCATTCCACGTTGTTCGCTGACACCATCCCTGAAGCAATTCTATATGAGGCCGTGCTGTCTGTTTTGCAATGTTAGGAAGTTTGTAAATTTGGATTAATAGAGTGGATGCAAAGTAGTTGTGCAAAGTACTTGTGTAATTTAGGGTAATTTTATGGATGCTACTATGTAATTTTATTTGATGCAAAGATTAAAATGCTACAATGTAAGTGTTAGAATTTGTGAAATAGTATTGTGAAAATGCAACCACAATTTTCCGCGGCAACGCGCGAGGAATGCAACCACAATTTCCCCAATGCAAAGTACTTGATTTCGTCGATCCCTCGCCTCACCGTTATAACTTGACATCATGTAGGAATCTCGCCGTCTATCCCTCGCCTCACCGTCGTCCTGTCTGTGACCTTCCCGAGTCTCGTTGATCCCGCGCCTCACCGTCGTTCCCGAGCATCCCCTCGTGCCCTCCCCCGCGGTGAGCCTCTACCGTGCGCACATGTTATTTCTTTACAATAATGCCGCCGCCCGATTTGGCACTAAATTGTTCTATCTTTTTTTTTTTGTATTAGTTAAGCTATGGACGGCAGAGCAGGGGAAGATCAATTGTTCGACATCATCAGAGATGGTGAAGATGATGGATCGCAATATCTTAACATGTCCGGTGGTGAAATGGAGGACGAGGAGATTTATAACTTAGAAGCTCCTCCATCCGCCTCGAACAATAATGCCGATGAGAATGTAGCGCAGAATACCGACGAGGTATACATAGCTTCTGGTGATAAATTAATGATTTGATATGTGTACATATACATGTTTTAACATAATATTTCTTCTTTTAGCCCTCCGGATCGGGATCGAGCAAGTCTGTTAAAAGAAAACGAGGCCCGGCCAAAAAGTTAAAAGAAGAAAGATTTGATATCGAAGAAATCTCTGAAATTGGCGAACCGATTGCTCCGAAAGAGCACGCACGTAAATTTGTGAGTCAGTGCGGAGTTATTGTTCGGGACAACATTCCGATCACCATCCGAGAATGGCACAAGCCGAAGGGTGGAGGAGAGAGTTTTGTGTCAGATATTTGCAAGAGGGAACTTCCGAAGTCCGTTTTCCACAATTTCGCCCTACCGACAGGACTCGGAGATGCCGAGAAAAAGAAAGTCTTCCAGTGGACTCTAAAGAAAATGGCCGAACAATTCATGAACTACAAGAAAAGGTTATACCAGCAATTCATCAAGACAAAGAAAACCCCTAATTTTGAAGACGTACAGTACAGGAGGATAAGAGATCAGTGGCAAGAATTCAAGGACTACAAGGAATCAGAAGAAGCTCTGGAAAAGTCGGCGAAAAATAAGTTGAATGCCGACAAAAAGCAATATTTCCAACGTTTGGGGCCAGGTGGCTATAAGACCGCCATTCCTAAGTGGCAAGAAAGGGACGCCAAGTTAATTGCTGCCGGGGTCACTCCAAGTACATCAAGCTATCCCGCAAGGGCGAGACATTGGGCGTACAGCGTCGGGCTGGAGCCCGACCCACAGACAGGGAATCTTGTGTTGAAGGAAAAGGTTAAACCAGGCCCCGAGGGAGCGCCCGAAAGAGAAAAAATTCGGAATAAAGCCAAAGAACTTGATGATGCAGTAGTTGCCGCTCGGGAGGGAAGGTTCGCGCCCAATAGAGAGAAGGACGAGCTGTCACTCGCCCTCGGGAATCCTGAACACACTGGGCGAGTACGAGGCGTGGGCGTCGTCCCTTGGAAGGTTGGGTTCCCCGAGCATAGGGACACCTACAGGAGTCGCGACAGGAAGAAGAAACAGGAGGCAGAGAAATATCAGCGGTTGGAAGACATGATAATAGACCTGCGACATGAAATGAGGCAGAAAAAGGTATCTGAGCCGCAGGAGGACCAACTTGATATGGCATCTCAGCGGAAAAGCAGCGTGGCTTCCACACAAAATGTCCAGCCTGATGACGCAACATACCCCGTGGATCAGATTCAGGGGCGAACAAACTGTGAGCTGCACATCAAGATGAGGAACCTATCCATAAAGGTGGCGGTCGGCTTTGCTTTAGAGAATATACCCGGAGCAACCCTTCATGGCGGTCAGATTCCAGCTGGCTACGCGCGAGTCGGGGTGGACGAAATTATGAACGGATTCGAGGACCTAGAGCTTGACTTTCCTGGAGCTGAAGGGGAGACGACACTGGGAGAAGTGTTGCGCGGAATCATTCTATGGAGAAAGGAACACATCGTGTTTCCTGGAGAATCGACGCGTAGGCCACCAACCCCTCCGAGTAGCAATCAACCTCCAAGTCCACCCCGCATTGAAAATATGGACACCGAGAGGGAACCCAGCGCGACTCCATCTCCCCGGTGCGCGAGTCCAACCCAGCGGGAGTCCACCCCGGAGCGTGCAAAGAGTCCACTCCAGCGGGAGTCCACCCCGGAGCGTGCAAAGAGTCCACTCCAGCGGGAGTCCACCCCGGAACTTGCAAAGAGTCCACTCCAGCGGGAGTCCACCCCGGAGCTTGCAAAGAGTCCGCCCACCGGCAATAGGACCTTCTCAATGAGGCAGAAGATGCTTGCCGGTGCGTCGAGTGGTGCTCCAAAGGACACCTACAAGTACGGGCCGTCGTTGAAGGATCTTCCGGTGTTAACTTACCACCGGACCGTTGAGGAGAATGCTCCCTTGGTCAAAGCTCACAATGCCGCACACTTTGCGAAGAAAGTGCCCGAGCCAAAACAGGTACTAAACCCTAAGGGTGTTAAACACTTTTTAGACATCGTCTGTGATCCTGACCGTAGAACTTTGCCTGATAACTATGAACGCTCTATCTCGAAGAGTTTTGACACGCAAGAGGAGAATAAAAAGAAAAGGGTCGCTGCACAGAAGAAGAAGAAGGGGAAAAAGGTTCCCCAGCTCGGAGAACAGAAAGTACAGTCGGTCGCCCCGCTGAAGGTTCAGACAGACAAGAGTCCCAACGTTGGGACAAATGTTCCTGTTACTGACTACATGGACGATGATGCATTTGACGCACTTTTCCCCAAAGAGACTGAGATAGCACGGACGTTTGTCTACGGGAAAGATCTTCTCCCTAGTGATGAGATGGTGCGTCTAGCTTTTCAAATGCGGAGATTGCATGACTGGTACATGAAGGTTGCAAAGGACAAGCAACTCGTGTTTTACGTGACATACCGAGAAGACCAATTCTTCGTCAACCACGAGATATGTATCGAATTTGATGAATTATGGCAGTTATACAACCGGCGTGCTCTCGACGCAACTATCATGAGTTGCTATGTTCTGTAAGTGTTTTTTCTAAATGTCTAGCTGAGCATGTAATTATCCTCACTAATTGAGCCTGTAATTATCTGCACTATATTCTTTCGTATGCTATTATATATGCAGGTGGATGCTTATCGAGTGCAAAAGGAAAAGACTCTGGGAAGTTGGGTTCATTGAACCATCTATCGTTAACTGCAAAAACTTAGAGCGGAAGCCCGGGGACTGCGAGGAGGCATTGTTGAGGTCGCTATTGAGCCAAACACATGCGGCAGATATACTTCTTCCTTACAACTTCAAGTGAGTGTGACTGTCTTCAACACATTTCTATATTGCTAATGACTAGATGTTAAGTTTAACTGATGAGTTATATTCATGCCTCACTATATAAACGTGTGCAGCTTCCATTGGATTCTACTGGACATTATCATTGACAAGGGATTAGTTGAAGTATTTGACTCATTACGCAAACCACAATCATACTACCAGGACTTGATTGACATGCTTCAGAGGTAATTTCAACCATTAACCCCATTTCATGATATCAAGTAATCATAACACATTTATTCATTTGCTTTTGTGAGTAGGGTTTGGAAAATATTCATCAAGAGAGAGAGGGGTGAATGGAAACCAGAGCTGACTATTAAACATATTGATGTAAGTGTGCTACTATTAAACATAGTCTCTTTAATTCATCATCATTTTGAATTATTATTTAATTAAGTTATATTCTCGTAAAGACCATGAAGCAGCCTCCGGGAAATGAATTATGTGGATTCTACGTCTGCGAGTTCATGAGGACCTTGAGCGTTGAGCAGGCGTCGCGTGAAAAAAGAATGGATGTGAGTGTGACTGGCTTGTACTATATTTCAATCTTATTATGATTTGATATATATATATACACACACAACTAATATATTCATATTGATCTCGTTTAAAGCTTAACGACAAGCGGAACGCCATCCTACCACATCAGCGCGTAGAAGCAATTCAAGAGGAGATAGCGGGATTTATCCTTGAGGAGGTCATGAATCCAAAGGGAGAATATCATAATCCTAAATATAGCTATGCCATATGAAAGAGGAGGATGTATGACATTATTGCGATCTCTATACACCGGATTGTATATATTTATATATGTATGTAATAACGTAGTATGAATATGTCCTATATCTAAATTATATTATATATCAACGTTTACCGTATGTAGTAGCGTAGAATACATATACGGAAGTATATTACGTATGCATCAACGTGTACCGTGTATATATATAATACCGTATGAATGTATAACAGTAGATGAAAAAGAAAACATAAAATAAAATTGCAGTGAAGAAAAGAAAACAGATAACAGAAAAAAAAGGAAACGAAAAATAAATTGCAAAACCCTTAAAACCTAAACCCTTTAGTACCGGCCGGTGTTACCGACCGGTACTAAAAGTTCTCCGCACGAGCTCGAGCCCCACGCCCACGTGGGGGCCCTTTTAGTACCGGACGATAAGAAACCGGTACTGATGCTGGGGGGGCATCAGTCCCGATTGCGCAGTACCGGTTGCGAAACCGGTACTGATGCTCCTCCCCGACCGGTACTAAAGAGCCGTTTTCCACTAGTGCTACTCTCAAACACTCTCATGTTGGATAACAAACACCATTCATTGTGTAGGGCTACAAGAGCACCGTCAAAGTCAGAGTAAACTAACACCAACAACGTCATAAAGGAATCACACACGGTGCACACACTGTCACCGTTACAACCGTGAATAACCCCGGAGTTCATATTAAAGTAACCTCTAGAGTGCATAATAGATAAAGAGTAGCATCACATATTCAACTAGATTACAAAGCTCATGATCACATAAAAGATCACATCATGGGAGAGAGAGATAGACCACATAGCTACCGTAGATCCCGCAGCCCCGGGGGAGAACTACTCACTCCTCATCGTAGGAGTCAGCAACGGCGATGGAGATGGCGGTGGTGTCGTGGTGGTATCACGGCAGATGCCATAGGATGGCTAAATGTGTGGGGCCGATGGACGCTAGAGGATTCGGGGAGGGATAGCGCGCTAAGTAGCACACACAAATAGACACAACCGACACGGGGACACAATGATTTACCCTGCTTCGGGGCTCTCGTGAGGAGATAAAACCCCTACTGCAGCATCTATCCTATTTGGTATATTTCTCACTAGTACCCGCACGATACAAACGCTCCATGAGCCGAGCTAGACGTGCCTCTAAGAGGTCTTGGTGAGCAAATGGAAAGGGGGGAAATGAGGAGCCCGTGGTGGCCGTGGGTGTGTGTGTCCCCCTCTTTGGCCTTCCCCCTGGTGCTCCTTATATAGGAGGAGCCCAGGGGACAAGAGGTGGCCCACGCGACACTATTCCGGCACTGTAGCTGACATGACTACTGGGGTCTTGTCAATACTATTCCCTGCATCCTGAGTTGTACTCTAGTCACATCAGGGGATGGGCTTGTCATGTCTTGTCTGTCCTTTGTCCTGTAGCGCTTGGCATGGCATCTTCTCCGCATAACCTGGCATGGATATGCCGGATAACTTGGCGACTCCTCTCCTGGGCAACCCGGCATGGATATGCCGGATTCCACCTCTCAACCCGGCGTGGGTATGCCGGATAATCTGCTTCTCCCGAGACCCGGCATGGTTATGCCGGATTACCCTTCATAAACCGTTCTTCCTGCACATCAGAATAACACAATGCATACCGACATAGATATGTCGGGTAAAATATGATTAAGTCGGTTAGAGTATGTCGGGCTGCACCAATATCATATCCCGGTCCCTTCCGACCCGGGCATATGTCGGTCAGCAAGTATGTCGGTTCCGTCTTGGACGTAGCTTTTACCATATCTTTACCCTACCCGGGGGTAGCACCCCGACACTAGTCCCCGAGGCTGCGGGGGACTCGCAGAGTCGCGTGCAGACTTAGAAGAAATAACAACACCACCATCTTTACCTACTCCACCGTGTACCTGCAAAAATACAATCATATGCCGGTTCCTTAGCCACTCTAGGCGTTTTACCGACATAGATGCCTTCGGCCACTGCCGGCTTGACATGAACATACCTCACATGCCGGCTTTTAGCCACTCTGGGCGTATACCGACACGGACGTCTCATGTGCCCGCCTTTAGCCACTCTGGGCGTATACCGACACAGAGTCTCATGTGCCGGCTTTTAGCCACTCTGAGCGTATACTGACACAGACGCCTCCAACCTCTGTTGATTTGACATAAGTGTATCTCGGGTGTCTCGGTATGTCGGCCACTCTGGGCATATCACACATGTCTCGGTATCTCGGCCACTCTGGGCATATCACACATGTCTCGGTACCTCGGCCACTCTGGGCATATAACACATCTCATTTCACAAACCAACATGAACGATGACCGGGGATACAGGATGATGCCACGATACTATGGCGAACCGAAATAAACGGCGATCTGGAGATACGGAACGATGCCGCGATACATTGGCGAACTGACAAAAGTGACAACCGGGAAATGATAGGCCATTTATAACTCGGCAAGCCGATACCAAAGACTATCCGACATGAGCAACAACCTGGTATGATATGCCATTTATAATTCGGCAAGCCGATACCAAAGACCATATGCAACATATCTTGAGACAATAGCAATTATAAGATGGATCCGAGATAACCGACATAACCAAGATTTCCGACATGAGTATTCTCCCGATAAGACCGATATCAGTTCATGCATGCATATATACTGAATTTTCAACAGGAGCGACAACTTTATTTAACACGCCAAATTAAATCTTACCGACATAAGTGACGACACGGTGTAATAGGTCATTTATAACTCGGTAAACCGACATCAAAGATAGTCGAGGATACACTTCCAGGCCATAATAAATATACGATCGATCCGAGATAACCGACATAACAACCAAGATAACCAAGATAATCAAGCCTTTTGACATGAATATCCTCTCGGTAAAACCGACATCGCCTTTCAACGTTAGTCCAGGCATGCATGTGTAATAAATATTCAACAGGAGCGACTGGTCTATTAACAGGTCAAACTAATTTTAACTTAAAGACAGAAATTACGACGAGTTGCAAAGCTACGCACTAGGGTGCAGACTCGGTCTTCACCGAGTCCCCGAGTTACACTAGAGATCTAGCAGAAAGAACAGAACGCACTGGCGGGCTAATCCCCGGGTCAAGATATCTTGCTCCGGGGAAGACACACAGACAACATACGCCGAATTACTCTTTAGACCGAGCCCCCGAGTTTGTTTTCATGTTTACTATACTCCACAACCTCTGCTCTTGACTACCATTCTAGGCGCTCGTCAGTCGAGTCACAAGATCATCTCGGATAACATACACTACTTGAACTTTGAAACAAGGTTGAAAGCTTTTCGGTACACGGACACCACAGATAACAAGACAGACATATAAACATGGCAGTCCCCAAGCTCCATGTCGGGGTGCCGGCATAAAGGCAATATAGAAACAACTGAGATAAAAGACACAAGTAAAGACGGGGCAGTCCCCGAGTTCATCCCGGGGTGCCGACATGCAAATAACTCGGAACTAATAGACATAAACCACATGCATACAGATAAACTGATTTCCGAGCTGCTCTACCGACTTAGGATGAAAAGCATAACTGACCGGTGAGCCAGTCCCCGGGTCAAGACATCTTGCCCCGGGGGAAACTATACAGATAACATAACATGGCAGTCCCCGGGTTACGACCTCTCGCTCCCGGGTTAACAACTAAATTAGGCATGAAGGGGCAGTCCCCGAGTTACTCTCAAGACTGGCCAATTGCATGATACAGACGAAGATACTCACGGAGCATTGGTGCGGTCGGGATCGACGGAGCCGACATGACCCGGGCAACTGTCGGGGAGTTACCCGGAATCTGTCGACGGCGAGCGCTGGTGTAGGTCGGAACGGCTTCTGCGTGCGGCAACGAGTTGGAGCGTGTGGACCATGGTGATGTCGAGTCCCCGAGTCGATGAAGAAGGTCCCGTCCGAAATTAGTCCAGCAAGCGCCACTGATGCCCCACGGTGGGCGCCAACTGTCGTGGTGGTATCACGGCAGATGCCATAGGATGGCTAAATGTGTGGGGCTGATGGACGCTAGAGGATTCGGGGAGGGATAGCGCGCTAAGTAGCACACACAAATAGACACAACCGACACGGGGACACAAGGATTTACCCTGCTTCGGGGCTCTCGTGAGGAGATAAAACCCCTACTGCAGCATCTATCCTATTTGGTATATTTCTCACTAGTACCCGCACGATACAAACGCTCCATGAGCCGAGCTAGACGTGCCTCTAAGAGGTCTTGGTGAGCAAATGGAAAGGGGCGAAATGAGGAGCCCGTGGTGGCCGTGGGTGTGTGTGTCCCCCTCTTTGGCCTTCCCCCTGGTGCTCCTTATATAGGAGGAGCCCAGGGGACAAGAGGTGGCCCACGCGACACTATTCCGGCACTGTAGCTGACATGACTACTGGGGTCTTGTCAATACTATTCCCTGCATCATGAGTTGTACTCTAGTCACATCAGGGGATGGGCTTGTCATGTCTTGTCTGTCCTTTGTCCTGTAGCGCTTGGCATGGCATCTTCTCCGCATAACCCGGCATGGATATGCCGGATAACTTGGCGACTCCTCTCCTGGGCAACCCGGCATGGATATGCCGGATTCCACCTCTCAACCCGGCGTGGGTATGCCGGATAATCTGCTTCTCCCGAGACCCGGCATGGTTATGCCGGATTACCCTTCATAAACCGTTCTTCCTGCACATCAGAATAATACAATGCATACCGACATAGATATGTCGGGTAAAATATGATTAAGTCGGTTAGAGTATGTCGGGCTGCACCAATATCATATCCCGGTCCCTTCCGACCCGGGCATATGTCGGTCAGCCAGTATGTCGGTTCCGTCTTGGACGTAGCTTTTACCATATCTTTACCCTACCCGGGGGTAGCCCCCCGACAGGTGGAGTCGATGGAGATGGCTCCGGGGGGCAATTCCCTGTCCCGACAGGGTGCCGGAACAGAGACTTCTATCCCCCGAATCTTGTCTTCGATGGCGGCGGCGCTCTGGACCCGTGGAGGAAATATCGAACACCGTGCTAGGGTTTTTAGTCTAGGGGGTATATGTAGGCGAAAGGGCGAGGTCGGTGGCGCCCCGAGGGGCCCACATCACCTGCTGGCGCGGCCCAGGCTCCTGCCGCGCCACGAGGTGGTGTGGCCGCCTCGGTCGCCCACTTCGTCTCGTCTTCGGTTTTCTGGAACGTTCCCAAATAAAAACTGACTTCTGAAAAGAAATCGTCCAATTCCGAGAATATTTCCTTAAGTACTTTTCTGAAACCAAAAACAGCAGAAAACAGGGAACTGGCACTGTGGCATCTTGTTAATAGGTTAGTCCCAGAAAATGCATAAAACTATATAAAATGCATATAAAACATGTAATAAGTTGGTATAATTTAGCATGGAACATAAGAAATTATAGATACGTTGGAGACGTATCAGGGCCTGGTAGCCTCCATCTTCCTCGTCAGGGAGGTTGTTGTTCTTCTCGGCGGCGTTGGCTTGAGTGCCTGACGGCCTCTGGTAGCCGCCATTGCGTCCGCCACTGCCGTCTCTGCGGTAGCCGCGGCCTCTGCCGCGGTTCCCGCTGCCTTCTTCGCGCTCGCGCTCCCTGCTCAGCCTCTTGAGGTCGAAGCAGTTGTCTGTGGCATGGGCGCGCCTGTTGTGGTAGACGCAGAATGGACGGTTGTCCGCCTCTTTGTCGCCAGGCTCGGGGGAGTTTCTGCGGGCGTTCTTGGCGGCTGGCTCCGCTGCCAGGACAGCGGTGGTCTTGCGCTTGGTCTCTTCGCGCTTCTTGTGGCTCTTGGACCCCTCGGCCTGGTCGTCCGCCCGCTGGCTCATCTTGACGAAGAGGAGTCCTTCTTCAGCCTTGGCGCATTTGTCAGCGAGGTCGAACAACTTTACCACAGAGGTGAGCTTGTCGTGAATGCCCAGCTTCTCGAGCATCCTGCGGTTTGTGACGCCCTCTCTGAAGGCGGCAATGACCTGCGTGTCGGGGATGTTCGGGATCTTGTTGCGCACTTGGCTGAAGCGCTGGATGTACTTGCGGAGGGTTTCATCCTTCTTTTGCACCACAGCGCGCAGGTCGTTGTGGGTGAGCGCGCGCTCGTACGTGCCCTTGAAGTTGGCGACGAACTGCCTGCAGAGCTCCTCCCAGGAGTCGATGGAGTCTTCAGGCAAGTTGAGGAGCCAGGACAGCGCGGAGTCCCTGAGCGCGTGGGAGAACCAGTTGGCCATTACCTTGTCGTCTCCCCCTGCGGCCTAGATGGAGGTGTTGTAGAGCTGCAGGAACTCGAGAGGGTTGCTTGACCCGTCGAAGCCCTTGGGGACGGCTGGCCTGAACTTCTGCGGCCAGACCACGCGGCGCAGGGTGCGGGTGAAGGCCATGCAGCCGGAGGGGTACGTGGCGGTTCCACCCTGGAGAGCCCTGCGGTTCTGCTGCCCCGCCTGGCCGAGTTCCTCGACGAGGCGGTTCTGGAGGTCCCTCCGGCGCTCCATTCCCACCCGCGCGTTAGGCGCGGTGCGCTGCACGATATGGCAGTCGTGCGGCGAGGAGGCATGAGAGGGAGCCCTCTGTGCCGCGGCCGGGGGAGGTCCCGGTGGTGGCGGAGGTGCATCCGGCGCGGCCGTCCCCGCGCGCCCAGAATGGTGGACCAGCGAGCGCGACGGGGCGGGGCGCGTCGTCGCGACGTCGACGAGGTGGTGAAGGCGGTCGAGCCACTGGTCGTGGGCCTCCGCGCTAGGCCGGTAGCGGAGAAGCTCCTGGGCCATGAGAAGCGCGGTGTGCGGCGTGGGCTCCGGGCGTCCCTGAGAGGACGCGCTTTGGCGCCGAGACGGATGAGAGGACTCAGCATCGTCATGGCGCTCCGGGGGGACGTCCCTGTCGTCGCGGTGGTCGCTGCCACGGTACTCCTCGCTCTCGGGTTCCTCCACGTGCGGGCCGGTGTTGGCGCGCTCCGTCGTGCGAGGGCGGCCGCGGCGGCCGCGGGTGGGGGCGGTGGCGGGCTCGGTGTGAGCCCTGTCAGCTGCGCGCCTGTTGCCGCGCGTCGTGCGGTTGTCCGTCATGGCGCGGAGACCGGCTGGAGGTTGAAGACGCGCCTCAATCCCCTACCTGGCGCGCCAAATGTCAGAGAGTGATTCCCACGGAACAGGGATAGTCACACTCTGAAGAGAAGTTCGAGAAGGGGGATTGAACATGTTGGTCTACAACCCTCAACCGGCGCGGCGACGGTGCTCGTCGAGCCTGAGGAGGGACATTACGACAGAGATGAACACCAGCCCGTACCCAGGTTCACGGCCCTCAGGAGGAGGTAAAACCGCTACTCCTGCTTGTCTGTATTGCGCTGCGGAGGGTACAGTACAATGAGCTTGCCGAGGGCTCTCTTGCGGCAGTGCAGAGCTCAAGGAGGGAAGCTGAGGTCTTCTTCCTCCTTGAGTTCGCTAGGCTAGGTTAAGCTACGGTGTGATTAGTCGATCCCCCTCTACGGAGGTGCTGCCTCTCCTTAAATAGGCGCCCCGGGCTTCTTCTTCCCGCATGGCGACGAAACGGAGGAGCGGGGTGCACCGCGGCCGGGCTGTCCATGGACCCGGTCCACCGCCGCAAAGCCTGCCCTTGTGGCAGGCAGACCACCGTCCTCGCAGGACGGCCAGCTGGTGCCGCAGAGATCGTGGGGGCGCCCACGGTGACGTCGTCGTTGGAGCGTAGCGCCGGCCATCTGCTTTATCACCAAAGGGGAAAGCTTCGTAGTCCGGCGCAGGGGACACAGCTTTGTTGACTCCTTTAATCACCGGAATGGCAACTGCGGCGCCGTCGTCATCGCGCGCAGACGCGCGCGTCACTCTGCGGCGCGGCAGAGGCCATGTGCGATCTGCGGCGATTGCTTCGTAGCGAAGTATCTCCACAGGGCCTGGGCGGCCTTGCGGAGGGATTTGCGTTGACCCCTCTCCAGGGGAGAGGGCCCTGCAGAGGGGCAGCCTCGGGAGGGGCCTCTTCAGGCCTTCGCTGCCCCCTTCAGCCCTCTTGAGGGCTTTTCCTCTCGAGGGTCCCTCCAAGCGTTTTGCTTGGTCCTTAGTCGTTTCGTAGATCCCGTCGCGTGCGAGGGCTGTGGAGAGTGGGCTCTGCACACCCTGGATTCCACTGGGCCGACACATGCTTGTCTCGTGGAAGAGGAATACAGTCAACAGATCTCACACATTGAGACCTATATGTGCTTTGCAACACTTCTATGTCACCTAGTTTGACATCATCCCGTATCTTACGATAACGGTGAAATATATCTTAGTCGATGGAGTGAGACTCGAACCTTCGCGTAGCATGGGCCTTAAAAGTCTAAGAGATCTATTAAGGGGAACCACACATGCTCGGAAAACTGTTCAGTCCAATCACACTTGCTACTTCTGAAGTTGCCATATATTTCTATACCTATGTAGATTATGCGACAGTGCATTCATATGCGACTTCGCAAGCTAACCATGTCTTTCTTCATAATAAACGACATCTCCTATATGAGATTTCTAGTCGTATGGGTCAGTGTCATAACTTGCACCATCGTAACCGCTTTACGACAAGTTGTCTTTCCACTCTTACCCTTTACCAGAAAACATATCTTCAGTTCTCACAGACACTGAAGAATATACTTAACGTTTGTTCATTGATCCACACAAGGATCACTCTAGAACCCGTTCTTCAACCAAGAACTTGGGTCACACCAAGTCGAGCTTTCAGTCTGATAGAATCTATGTCTGAGGCATAGAGAATGTCGAACATCATTTTCTTTCATTAGCTATCACTGAAAATGCCAAGATAAACTTAATATTTTACTTAGTCATACAAGCAAGAACCTTTTTCTTCGCTTGTTCTATTGTGAAACACTTCAGAATCTTAACTTAGGAAAATATTCCGACCTAATGTTATTAAGCCCCTTTTGATCTATACAATTATAGATCGGATGCCTAATACTCCTAACTTCATTCATAGAAAATTTAATCACTTAAATAATCCTTTATACTTTACTAGAGGATCTGTATCATTCTCAATATGTCGTTACATATAAAATCATGAATGACACCTAGCTCCCACTCAAATATGCCTTCCACATATAAGATCAAGAAAAGCTACTTAGCTCCCACTCACTTCTTTGCAAATGCAAGTTTCTTCAACTATTTTGGACAACTCCAAAATCCTTTGATCACATCATCAAAGTGAAGATTCCAGCTCCGATATGCTTGCTTCTGCCCATTAATGGACAGCTGAAGTTTGCATACATGTTTAGCATCCTCAGGATCACCAAACCATTTCATTGTACTAATTACAACTCTTTCTTAATGATACCATTAAGAAACATGGTTTCCTTATCCATCTATCAATTTCTCAATTTGAAATTATAGTAATTGCTAAACGACCCCGAATAGATTTAGGCTTCGCCACTTGAGACAAAATCTCGTTGTGGTCAACTTTTGAATCTGTCGGAACTGTTTCACGACAAATCGATCCTTATCAGTGTCTACTCTCTCATAAAATTCCATATTCTATTAACAGCCTAGGTGCCATCAAGAAGATCTCCCAATTCATTACCTGGTAATCTTTCATGGATTTTATCTCGGATCATATATGACTCATAGCCATTTCTCGGACTTAGGTCTACCATCTCTTCTTCGTAGTTCGCAGGTCTGTCATATTCCATTAGCATGACCTTCATAACAAGATTGTTGTACCACACAGTGTGGAACATAACCTCGTACGCCTACGTTCTTAGTATGAGCTCAGAGCATCATGATCTTTATCATCAGCTTCTTTCCAGTTGAGGAGCATGACACCGGAAACACTTTCCGTTGTGCCACTCTGATGTCTGGAGAGAAAGTTCATTAACTTCGTCTTGCTCTAGTTTCTTTCCCACTTATACCCTTGGACAAGAAACTATTTCTTTTGCAAGGTATATTCCGGCAACGTTTTTGCCTATGTCGTGAGACATGTACCCAACTAATTTTTAGGTATGGTAAACTATAAAGATTTATCCATTTTAGGT